>OU830602.1:17505000-20005000 GCA_917563855.2 Limnephilus lunatus | reverse complement strand
TTTTCTCCATACAAAATTTTCGTGGTTTTATGGGCACTTTGTCAAACTTAGGTTCGGCCATAACTTAGTCATTATGGCAACAAATGGACTGAAATTTTGGATTCCTCCTAAAAATCATGGTCTTGATGCCGAATCAATCAAAAAATCAGCCAAAGAAGATTTTGAAAAAAATATCATCGATTCACACTTGGGTTCGCTTGTTTTAGTACTTGGGGTCGGTGTTTTTATTACTTGGGTTCGGTCAAATTTTTGGCCTTATGGCATGGAACTGACTGAAATTTTGGATTCTTACTAAGAACCTTGGTCTGTACCCGAATCAATCAAAAAAACAGCCAAAAGAAGATTTTTAATTTTCTCCATACAAAATTTTCGTGGTTTTATGGGCACTTTGTCAAACTTAGGTTCGGCCATAACTTTGTCATTATGGCAACAAATGGACTGAAATTGTGGATTCTTACTAAGAATCTTGGTCTGTACCCGAATCAATCAAAAAATCAGCCAAAAGAAGATTTTTAAATTTTCTCCATACAAAATTTTCGTGGTTTTATGGGCACTTTGTCAAACTTAGGTTCGGCCATAACTTTGTCACTATGGCAAAAAATGGACTGAAATTTTGGATTCCTCCTAAAATTCATGGTCTGTACCCGAATCAATCAAAAAATCAGCCAAAAGAAGATTTTGAAAAAAATATCATCGATTCACACTTGGGTTCGCTTGTTTTAGTACTCTGGGTCGGTTTTTTTATTACTTGGGTTCGGTCAAATTTTTGGCCTTATGGCATGGAACTGACTGAGATTTTGGATTCTTACTAAGAACCATGGTCTGTACACGAATCCATCAGAAAATCTGCCAACATAAGAATTTTAATTTTCTTTATACAAAATTTTCATTATTTTATTAGCACTTTGTCAAATTTAGGTTCGGCCATAACTTTGGCCTAATGGCACCAATTGGACTGAAATTGTGGATTCTTACTAAGAATCATGGTCTGTACCCGAATCAATCAAAAAATCAGCCAAAAGAAGATTTTTAAATTTTCTCCATACAAAATTTTCGTGGTTTTATGGGCACTTTGTCAAACTTAGGTTCGGCCATAACTTTGTCACTATGGCAAAAAAATGAACTGAAATTTTGGATTCCTCCTAAGAATCATGGTCTGTACCCGAATCAATCAAAAAATCAGCCAAAAGAAGATTTTGAAAAAAATATCATCGATTTCACACTTGGGTTCGCTTGTTTTAGTACTTGGGGTCGGTGTTTTTATTACTTGGGTTCGGTCAAATTTTTGGCCTTATGGCATGGAACTGACTGAAATTTTGGATTCTTACTAAGAACCATGGTCTGTACACGAATCCATCAGAAAATCTGCCAACATAAGAATTTTAATTTTCTTCATACAAAATTTTCATTTTTTTATTAGCACTTTGTCAAATTTAGGTTCGGCCATAACTTTGGCCCTATGGCACCAATTGGACTGAAATTGTGGATTCTTACTAAGAATCATGGTCTGTACACGAATCAATCAAAAAATCAGCCAAAAGAAGATTTTTAATTTTCTCCATACAAAATTTTCGTGGTTTTATGGGCACTTTGTCAAACTTAGGTTCGGCCATAACTTTGTCACTATGGCACCAAATGGACTGAAATTTTGGATTCCTCCTAATAATCATGGTCTGTACCCGAATCAATCAAAAAATCAGCCAAAAGAAGATTTTGAAAAAAATATCATCGATTTCTCACTTGGGTTCGCTTGTTTTAGTACTTGGGGTCGGTGTTTTTATTACTTGGGTTCGGTCAAATTTTTGGCCTTATGGCATGGAACTGACTGAAATTTTGGATTCTTACTAAGAACCATGGTCTGTACACGAATCCATCAGAAAATCTGCCAACATAAGAATTTTAATTTTCTTCATACAAAATTTTCATTTTTTTATTAGCACTTTGTCAAATTTAGGTTCGGCCATAACTTTGGCCCTATAGCAAAAATTGGACTGAAATTGTGGATTCTTACTAAGAATCATGGTCTGTACACGAATCAATCAAAAAATCAGCCAAAAGAAGATTTTTAATTTTCTCCATACAAAATTTTCGTGGTTTTATGGGCACTTTGTCAAACTTAGGTTCGGCCATAACTTAGTCATTATGGCAACAAATGGACTGAAATTTCGGATTCCTCCTAAAAATCATGGTCTGTACCCGAATCAATTAAAAAATCAGCCAAAAGAAGATTTTGAAAAAAATATCATCGATTCACACTTGGGTTCGCTTGTTTTAGTACTTGGGGTCGGTGTTTTTATAACTTGGGTTCGGTCAAATTTTTGGCCTTATGGCATGGAACTCACTGAAATTTTGGATTCTTACTAAGAACCATGGTCTGTACACGAATCCATCAGAAAATCTGCCCACATAAGAATTTTAATTTTCTTCATACAAAATTTTCATTATTTTATTAGCACTTTGTTAAATTTAGGTTCGGCCATAACTTTGGCCCTATGGCACCAATTGGACTGAAATTGTGGATTCTTACTAAGAATCATGGTCTGTACCCGAATCAACCAAAAAATCAGCCAAAAGAAGATTTTTTAATTTTCTCCATACAAAATTTTCGTGGTTTTATGGGCACTTTGTCAAACTTAGGTTCGGCCATAACTTAGTCATTATGGCAACAAATGGACTGAAATTTTGGATTCCTCCTAAAAATCATGGTCTTGATGCCGAATCAATCAAAAAATCAGCCAAAGAAGATTTTGAAAAAAATATCATCGATTCACACTTGGGTTCGCTTGTTTTAGTACTTGGGGTCGGTGTTTTTATTACTTGGGTTCGGTCAAATTTTTGGCCTTATGGCATGGAACTGACTGAAATTTTGGATTCTTACTAAGAACCTTGGTCTGTACCCGAATCAATCAAAAAAACAGCCAAAAGAAGATTTTTAATTTTCTCCATACAAAATTTTCGTGGTTTTATGGGCACTTTGTCAAACTTAGGTTCGGCCATAACTTTGTCATTATGGCAACAAATGGACTGAAATTGTGGATTCTTACTAAGAATCTTGGTCTGTACCCGAATCAATCAAAAAATCAGCCAAAAGAAGATTTTTAAATTTTCTCCATACAAAATTTTCGTGGTTTTATGGGCACTTTGTCAAACTTAGGTTCGGCCATAACTTTGTCACTATGGCAAAAAATGGACTGAAATTTTGGATTCCTCCTAAAATTCATGGTCTGTACCCGAATCAATCAAAAAATCAGCCAAAAGAAGATTTTGAAAAAAATATCATCGATTCACACTTGGGTTCGCTTGTTTTAGTACTCTGGGTCGGTTTTTTTATTACTTGGGTTCGGTCAAATTTTTGGCCTTATGGCATGGAACTGACTGAGATTTTGGATTCTTACTAAGAACCATGGTCTGTACACGAATCCATCAGAAAATCTGCCAACATAAGAATTTTAATTTTCTTTATACAAAATTTTCATTATTTTATTAGCACTTTGTCAAATTTAGGTTCGGCCATAACTTTGGCCTAATGGCACCAATTGGACTGAAATTGTGGATTCTTACTAAGAATCATGGTCTGTACCCGAATCAATCAAAAAATCAGCCAAAAGAAGATTTTTAAATTTTCTCCATACAAAATTTTCGTGGTTTTATGGGCACTTTGTCAAACTTAGGTTCGGCCATAACTTTGTCACTATGGCAAAAAAATGAACTGAAATTTTGGATTCCTCCTAAGAATCATGGTCTGTACCCGAATCAATCAAAAAATCAGCCAAAAGAAGATTTTGAAAAAAATATCATCGATTTCACACTTGGGTTCGCTTGTTTTAGTACTTGGGGTCGGTGTTTTTATTACTTGGGTTCGGTCAAATTTTTGGCCTTATGGCATGGAACTGACTGAAATTTTGGATTCTTACTAAGAACCATGGTCTGTACACGAATCCATCAGAAAATCTGCCAACATAAGAATTTTAATTTTCTTCATACAAAATTTTCATTTTTTTATTAGCACTTTGTCAAATTTAGGTTCGGCCATAACTTTGGCCCTATGGCACCAATTGGACTGAAATTGTGGATTCTTACTAAGAATCATGGTCTGTACACGAATCAATCAAAAAATCAGCCAAAAGAAGATTTTTAATTTTCTCCATACAAAATTTTCGTGGTTTTATGGGCACTTTGTCAAACTTAGGTTCGGCCATAACTTTGTCACTATGGCACCAAATGGACTGAAATTTTGGATTCCTCCTAATAATCATGGTCTGTACCCGAATCAATCAAAAAATCAGCCAAAAGAAGATTTTGTAAAAAATATCATCGATTTCTCACTTGGGTTCGCTTGTTTTAGTACTTGGGGTCGGTGTTTTTATTACTTGGGTTCGGTCAAATTTTTGGCCTTATGGCATGGAACTGACTGAGATTTTGGATTCTTACTAAGAACCATGGTCTGTACACGAATCCATCAGAAAATCTGCCAACATAAGAATTTTAATTTTCTTCATACAAAATTTTCATTATTTTATTAGCACTTTGTCAAATTTAGGTTCGGCCATAACTTTGGCCCTATGGCACCAATTGGACTGAAATTGTGGATTCTTACTGAGAATCATGGTTTGTACCCGAATCAATAAAAAATCAGCCAAAAGAAGATTTTTCATTTTCTCCATACAAAATTTTCGTGGTTTTATGGGCACTTTGTCAAACTTAGATTCGGCCATAACTTTGTCATTATGGCACCAAATGGACTGAAATTTTGGATTCCTCCTAAAAATCATGGTCTGTACCCGAATCAATCAAAAAATCAGCCAAAAGAAGATTTTGAAAAAAATATCATCGATTCACACTTGGGTTCGCTTGTTTTAGTACTTGGGGTCGGTGTTTTTATTACTTGGGTTCGGTCAAATTTTTGGCCTTATGGCATGGAACTGACTGAAATTTTGGATTCTTACTAAGAACCATGGTCTGTACACGAATCCATCAGAAAATCTGCCAACATAAGAATTTTAATTTTCTTCATACAAAATTTTCATTTTTTTATTAGCACTTTGTCAAATTTAGGTTCGGCCATAACTTTGGCCCTATGGCACCAATTGGACTGAAATTGTGGATTCTTACTAAGAATCATGGTCTGTACACGAATCAATCAAAAAATCAGCCAAAAGAAGATTTTTAATTTTCTCCATACAAAATTTTCGTGGTTTTATGGGCACTTTGTCAAACTTAGGTTCGGCCATAACTTAGTCATTATGGCAACAAATGGACTGAAATTTTGGATTCCTCCTAAAAATCATGGTCTTGATGCCGAATCAATCAAAAAATCAGCCAAGGAGATTTTGAAAAAAATATCATCGATTCACACTTGGGTTCGCTTGTTTTAGTACTTGGGGTCGGTGTTTTTATTACTTGGGTTCGGTCAAATTTTTGGCCTTATGGCATGGAACTGACTGAAATTTTGGATTCTTACTAAGAACCTTGGTCTGTACCCGAATCAATCAAAAAAACAGCCAAAAGAAGATTTTTAATTTTCTCCATACAAAATTTTCGTGGTTTTATGGGCACTTTGTCAAACTTAGGTTCGGCCATAACTTTGTCATTATGGCAACAAATGGACTGAAATTTTGGATTCCTCCTAAAATTCATGGTTTGTACCCGAATCAATAAAAAAATCAGCCAAAAGAAGATTTTGAAAAAAATATCATCGATTTCACACTTGGGTTCGCTTGTTTTAGTACTTGGGGTCGGTGTTTTTATTACTTGGGTTCGGTCAAATTTTTGGCCTTATGGCATGGAACTGACTGAAATTTTGGATTCTTACTAAGAACCATGGTCTGTACACGAATCCATCAGAAAATCTGCCAACATAAGAATTTTAATTTTCTTCATACAAAATTTTCATTTTTTTATTAGCACTTTGTCAAATTTAGGTTCGGCCATAACTTTGGCCCTATGGCACCAATTGGACTGAAATTGTGGATTCTTACTAAGAATCATGGTCTGTACACGAATCAATCAAAAAATCAGCCAAAAGAAGATTTTTAATTTTCTCCATACAAAATTTTCGTGGTTTTATGGGCACTTTGTCAAACTTAGGTTCGGCCATAACTTTGTCACTATGGCACCAAATGGACTGAAATTTTGGATTCCTCCTAATAATCATGGTCTGTACCCGAATCAATCAAAAAATCAGGCAAAAGAAGATTTTGAAAAAAATATCATCGATTTCACACTTGGGTTCGCTTGTTTTAGTACTTGGGGTCGGTGTTTTTATTACTTGGGTTCGGTCAAATTTTTGGCCTTATGGCATGGAACTGACTGAAATTTTGGATTCTTACTAAGAACCATGGTCTGTACACGAATCCATCAGAAAATCTGCCAACATAAGAATTTTAATTTTCTTCATACAAAATTTTCATTTTTTTATTAGCACTTTGTCAAATTTAGGTTCGGCCATAACTTTGGCCCTATGGCACCAATTGGACTGAAATTGTGGATTCTTACTAAGAATCATGGTCTGTACACGAATCAATCAAAAAATCAGCCAAAAGAAGATTTTTAATTTTCTCCATACAAAATTTTCGTGGTTTTATGGGCACTTTGTCAAACTTAGGTTCGGCCATAACTTTGTCACTATGGCACCAAATGGACTGAAATTTTGGATTCCTCCTAATAATCATGGTCTGTACCCGAATCAATCAAAAAATCAGCCAAAAGAAGATTTTGAAAAAAATATCATCGATTTCACACTTGGGTTCGCTTGTTTTAGTACTTGGGGTCGGTGTTTTTATTACTTGGGTTCGGTCAAATTTTTGGCCTTATGGCATGGAACTGACTGAGATTTTGGATTCTTACTAAGAACCATGGTCTGTACACGAATCCATCAGAAAATCTGCCAACATAAGAATTTTAATTTTCTTCATACAAAATTTTCATTATTTTATTAGCACTTTGTCAAATTTAGGTTCGGCCATAACTTTGGCCCTATGGCACCAATTGGACTGAAATTGTGGATTCTTACTGAGAATCATGGTTTGTACCCGAATCAATAAAAAATCAGCCAAAAGAAGATTTTTCATTTTCTCCATACAAAATTTTCGTGGTTTTATGGGCACTTTGTCAAACTTAGGTTCAGCCATAACTTTGTCATTATGGCACCAAATGGACTGAAATTTTGGATTCCTCCTAAAAATCATGGTCTGTACCCGAATCAATCAAAAAATCAGCCAAAAGAAGATTTTGAAAAAAATATCATCGATTCACACTTGGGTTCGCTTGTTTTAGTACTTGGGGTCGGTGTTTTTATTACTTGGGTTCGGTCAAATTTTTGGCCTTATGGCATGGAACTGACTGAAATTTTGGATTCTTACTAAGAACCATGGTCTGTACACGAATCCATCAGAAAATCTGCAAACATAAGAATTTTAATTTTCTTCATACAAAATTTTCATTTTTTTATTAGCACTTTGTCAAATTTAGGTTCGGCCATAACTTTGGCCCTATGGCACCAATTGGACTGAAATTGTGGATTCTTACTAAGAATCATGGTCTGTACACGAATCAATCAAAAAATCAGCCAAAAGAAGATTTTTAATTTTCTCCATACAAAATTTTCGTGGTTTTATGGGCACTTTGTCAAACTTAGGTTCGGCCATAACTTAGTCATTATGGCAACAAATGGACTGAAATTTTGGATTCCTCCTAAAAATCATGGTCTTGATGCCGAATCAATCAAAAAATCAGCCAAGGAGATTTTGAAAAAAATATCATCGATTCACACTTGGGTTCGCTTGTTTTAGTACTTGGGGTCGGTGTTTTTATTACTTGGGTTCGGTCAAATTTTTGGCCTTATGGCATGGAACTGACTGAAATTTTGGATTCTTACTAAGAACCTTGGTCTGTACCCGAATCAATCAAAAAAACAGCCAAAAGAAGATTTTTAATTTTCTCCATACAAAATTTTCGTGGTTTTATGGGCACTTTGTCAAACTTAGGTTCGGCCATAACTTTGTCATTATGGCAACAAATGGACTGAAATTTTGGATTCCTCCTAAAATTCATGGTCTGTACCCGAATCAATCAAAAAATCAGCCAAAAGAAGATTTTGAAAAAAATATCATCGATTCACACTTGGGTTCGCTTGTTTTAGTACTCTGGGTCGGTTTTTTTATTACTTGGGTTCGGTCAAATTTTTGGCCTTATGGCATGGAACTGACTGAGATTTTGGATTCTTACTAAGAACCATGGTCTGTACACGAATCCATCAGAAAATCTGCCAACATAAGAATTTTAATTTTCTTTATACAAAATTTTCATTATTTTATTAGCACTTTGTCAAATTTAGGTTCGGCCATAACTTTGGCCTAATGGCACCAATTGGACTGAAATTGTGGATTCTTACTAAGAATCATGGTCTGTACCCGAATCAATCAAAAAATCAGCCAAAAGAAGATTTTTAAATTTTCTCCATACAAAATTTTCGTGGTTTTATGGGCACTTTGTCAAACTTAGGTTCGGCCATAACTTTGTCACTATGGCAAAAGAATGGACTGAAATTTTGGATTCCTCCTAAGAATCATGGTCTGTACCCGAATCAATCAAAAAATCAGCCAAAAGAAGATTTTGAAAAAAATATCATCGATTTCACACTTGGGTTCGCTTGTTTTAGTACTTGGGGTCGGTGTTTTTATTACTTGGGTTCGGTCAAATTTTTGGCCTTATGGCATGGAACTGACTGAAATTTAGGATTCTTACTAAGAACCATGGTCTGTACACGAATCCATCAGAAAATCTGCCAACATAAGAATTTTAATTTTCTTCATACAAAATTTTCATTTTTTTATTAGCACTTTGTCAAATTTAGGTTCGGCCATAACTTTGGCCCTATGGCACCAATTGGACTGAAATTGTGGATTCTTACTAAGAATCATGGTCTGTACACGAATCAATCAAAAAATCAGCCAAAAGAAGATTTTTAATTTTCTCCATACAAAATTTTCGTGGTTTTATGGGCACTTTGTCAAACTTAGGTTCGGCCATAACTTTGTCACTATGGCACCAAATGGACTGAAATTTTGGATTCCTCCTAAGAATCATGGTCTGTACCCGAATCAATAAAAAAATCAGCCAAAAGAAGATTTTGAAAAAAATATCATCGATTTCACACTTGGGTTCGCTTGTTTTAGTACTTGGGGTCGGTGTTTTTATTACTTGGGTTCGGTCAAATTTTTGGCCTTATGGCATGGAACTGACTGAAATTTTGGATTCTTACTAAGAACCATGGTCTGTTCACGAATCCATCAGAAAATCTGCCAACATAAGAATTTTAATTTTCTTCATACAAAATTTTCATTTTTTTATTAGCACTTTGTCAAATTTAGGTTCGGCCATAACTTTGGCCCTATGGCACCAATTGGACTGAAATTGTGGATTCTTACTGAGAATCATGGTTTGTACCCGAATCAATCAAAAAATCAGCCAAAAGAAGATTTTGAAAAAAATATCATCGATTCACACTTGGGTTCGCTTGTTTTAGTACTTGGGGTCGGTGTTTTTATTACTTGGGTTCGGTCAAATTTTTGGCCTTATGGCATGGAACTGACTGAAATTTTGGATTCTTACTAAGAACCATGGTCTGTACACGAATCCATCAGAAAATCTGCCAACATAAGAATTTTAATTTTCTTCATACAAAATTTTCATTTTTTTATTAGCACTTTGTCAAATTTAGGTTCGGCCATAACTTTGGCCCTATGGCACCAATTGGACTGAAATTGTGGATTCTTACTAAGAATCATGGTCTGTACACGAATCAATCAAAAAATCAGCCAAAAGAAGATTTTTAATTTTCTCCATACAAAATTTTCGTGGTTTAATGGGCACTTTGTCAAACTTAGGTTCGGCCATAACTTTGTCACTATGGCACCAAATGGACTGAAATTTTGGATTCCTCCTAAAAATCATGGTCTGTACCCGAATCAATCAAAAAATCAGCCAAAAGAAGATTTTGAAAAAAATATCATCGATTCACACTTGGGTTCGCTTGTTTTAGTACTTGGGGTCGGTGTTTTTATTACTTGGGTTCGGTCAAATTTTTGGCCTTATGGCATGGAACTGACTGAAATTTTGGATTCTTACTAAGAACCATGGTCTGTACACGAATCCATCAGAAAATCTGCCAACATAAGAATTTTAATTTTCTTCATACAAAATTTTCATTATTTTATTAGCACTTTGTCAAATTTAGGTTCGGCCATAACTTTGGCCCTATGGCACCAATTGGACTGAAATTGTGGATTCTTACTAAGAATCATGGTCTGTACCCGAATCAATCAAAAAATCAGCCAAAAGAAGATTTTTAATTTTCTCCATACAAAATTTTCGTGGTTTTATGGGCACTTTGTCAAACTTAGGTTCGGCCATAACTTTGTCACTATGGCACCAAATGGACTGAAATTTTGGATTCCTCCTAAGAATCATGGTCTGTACCCGAATCAATAAAAAAATCAGCCAAAAGAAGATTTTGAAAAAAATATCATCGATTTCACACTTGGGTTCGCTTGTTTTAGTACTTGGGGTCGGTGTTTTTATTACTTGGGTTCGGTCAAATTTTTGGCCTTATGGCATGGAACTGACTGAAATTTTGGATTCTTACTAAGAACCATGGTCTGTACACGAATCCATCAGAAAATCTGCCAACATAAGAATTTTAATTTTCTTCATACAAAATTTTCATTTTTTTATTAGCACTTTGTCAAATTTAGGTTCGGCCATAACTTTGGCCCTATGGCACCAATTGGACTGAAATTGTGGATTCTTACTGAGAATCATGGTTTGTACCCGAATCAATCAAAAAATCAGCCAAAAGAAGATTTTTAATTTTCTCCATACAAAATTTTCGTGGTTTATTGGGCACTTTGTCAAACTTAGGTTCGGCCATAACTTTGTCACTATGGCACCAAATGGACTGAAATTTTGGATTCCTCCTAAAAATCATGGTCTGTACCCGAATCAATCAAAAAATCAGCCAAAAGAAGATTTTGAAAAAAATATCATCGATTCACACTTGGGTTCGCTTGTTTTAGTACTTGGGGTCGGTGTTTTTATTACTTGGGTTCGGTCAAATTTTTGGCCTTATGGCATGGAACTGACTGAAATTTTGGATTCTTACTAAGAACCATGGTCTGTACACGAATCCATCAGAAAATCTGCCAACATAAGAATTTTAATTTTCTTCATACAAAATTTTCATTATTTTATTAGCACTTTGTCAAATTTAGGTTCGGCCATAACTTTGGCCCTATGGCACCAATTGGACTGAAATTGTGGATTCTTACTAAGAATCATGGTCTGTACCCGAATCAATCAAAAAATCAGCCAAAAGAAGATTTTTAATTTTCTCCATACAAAATTTTCGTGGTTTTATGGGCACTTTGTCAAACTTAGGTTCGGCCATAACTTTGTCACTATGGCACCAAATGGACTGAAATTTTGGATTCCTCCTAAGAATCATGGTCTGTACCCGAATCAATAAAAAAATCAGCCAAAAGAAGATTTTGAAAAAAATATCATCGATTTCACACTTGGGTTCGCTTGTTTTAGTACTTGGGGTCGGTGTTTTTATTACTTGGGTTCGGTCAAATTTTTGGCCTTATGGCATGGAACTGACTGAAATTTTGGATTCTTACTAAGAACCATGGTCTGTTCACGAATCCATCAGAAAATCTGCCAACATAAGAATTTTAATTTTCTTCATACAAAATTTTCATTTTTTTATTAGCACTTTGTCAAATTTAGGTTCGGCCATAACTTTGGCCCTATGGCACCAATTGGACTGAAATTGTGGATTCTTACTGAGAATCATGGTTTGTACCCGAATCAATCAAAAAATCAGCCAAAAGAAGATTTTTAATTTTCTCCATACAAAATTTTCGTGGTTTAATGGGCACTTTGTCAAACTTAGGTTCGGCCATAACTTTGTCACTATGGCACCAAATGGACTGAAATTTTGGATTCCTACTAATAATCATGGTCTGTACCCGAATCAATCAAAAAATCAGCCAAAAGAAGATTTTGAAAAAAATATCATCGATTCACACATGGGTTCGCTTGTTTTAGTACTTGGGGTCGGTGTTTTTATTACTTGGGTTCGGTCAAATTTTTGGCCTTATGGCATGGAACTGACTGAGATTTTGGATTCTTACTAAGAACCATGGTCTGTACACGAATCCATCAGAAAATCTGCCAACATAAGAATTTTAATTTTCTTCATACAAAATTTTCATTATTTTATTAGCACTTTGTCAAATTTAGGTTCGGCCATTACTTTGGCCCTATGGCACCAATTGGACTGAAATTGTGGATTCTTACTGAGAATCATGGTTTGTACCCGAATCAATAAAAAATCAGCCAAAAGAAGATTTTTAATTTTCTCCATACAAAATTTTCGTGGTTTTATGGGCACTTTGTCAAACTTAGGTTCGGCCATAACTTTGTCACTATGGCACCAAATGGACTGAAATTTTGGATTCCTCCTAAGAATCATGGTCTGTACCCGAATCAATCAAAAAATCAGCCAAAAGAAGATTTTGAAAAAAATATCATCGATTCACACATGGGTTCGCTTGTTTTAGTACTTGGGGTCGGTGTTTTTATTACTTGGGTTCGGTCAAATTTTTGGCCTTATGGCATGGAACTGACTGAGATTTTGGATTCTTACTAAGAACCATGGTCTGTACACGAATCCATCAGAAAATCTGCCAACATAAGAATTTTAATTTTCTTCATACAAAATTTTCATTATTTTATTAGCACTTTGTCAAATTTAGGTTCGGCCATAACTTTGGCCCTATGGCACCAATTGGACTGAAATTGTGGATTCTTACTGAGAATCATGGTTTGTACCCGAATCAATAAAAAATCAGCCAAAAGAAGATTTTTAATTTTCTCCATACAAAATTTTCGTGGTTTTATGGGCACTTTGTCAAACTTAGGTTCGGCCATAACTTTGTCACTATGGCACCAAATGGACTGAAATTTTGGATTCCTCCTAAGAATCATGGTCTGTACCCGAATCAATCAAAAAATCAGCCAAAAGAAGATTTTGAAAAAAATATCATCGATTCACACATGGGTTCGCTTGTTTTAGTACTTGGGGTCGGTGTTTTTATTACTTGGGTTCGGTCAAATTTTTGGCCTTATGGCATGGAACTGACTGAGATTTTGGATTCTTACTAAGAACCATGGTCTGTACACGAATCCATCAGAAAATCTGCCAACATAAGAATTTTAATTTTCTTCATACAAAATTTTCATTATTTTATTAGCACTTTGTCAAATTTAGGTTCGGCCATAACTTTGGCCCTATGGCACCAATTGGACTGAAATTGTGGATTCTTACTGAGAATCATGGTTTGTACCCGAATCAATAAAAAATCAGCCAAAAGAAGATTTTTAATTTTCTCCATACAAAATTTTCGTGGTTTTATGGGCACTTTGTCAAACTTAGGTTCGGCTATAACTTTGTCACTATGGCACCAAATGGACTGAAATTTTGGATTCCTCCTAAGAATCATGGTCTGTACCCGAATCAATCAAAAAATCAGCCAAAAGAAGATTTTGAAAAAAATATCATCGATTTCACACTTGGGTTCGCTTGTTTTAGTACTTGGGGTCGGTGTTTTTATTACTTGGGTTCGGTCAAATTTTTGGCCTTATGGCATGGAACTGACTGAAATTTTGGATTCTTACTAAGAACCATGGTCTGTACACGAATCCATCAGAAAATCTGCCAACATAAGAATTTTAATTTTCTTCATACAAAATTTTCATTTTTTTATTAGCACTTTGTCAAATTTAGGTTCGGCCATAACTTTGGCCCTATGGCACCAATTGGACTGAAATTGTGGATTCTTACTGAGAATCATGGTTTGTACCCGAATCAATAAAAAATCAGCCAAAAGAAGATTTTTAATTTTCTCCATACAAAATTTTCGTGGTTTTATGGGCACTTTGTCAAACTTAGGTTCGGCCATAACTTTGTCACTATGGCACCAAATGGACTGAAATTTTGGATTCCTCCTAAGAATCATGGTCTGTACCCAAATCAATCAAAAAATCAGCCAAAAGAAGATTTTGAAAAAAATATCATCGATTTCACACTTGGGTTCGCTTGTTTTAGTACTTGGGGTCGGTGTTTTTATTACTTGGGTTCGGTCAAATTTTTGGCCTTATGGCATGGAACTGACTGAAATTTTGGATTCTTACTAAGAACCATGGTCTGTACACGAATCCATCAGAAAATCTGCCAACATAAGAATTTTAATTTTCTTCATACAAAATTTTCATTATTTTATTAGCACTTTGTCAAATTTAGGTTCGGCCATAACTTTGGCCCTATGGCACCAATTGGACTGAAATTGTGGATTCTTACTGAGAATCATGGTTTGTACCCGAATCAATAAAAAATCAGCCAAAAGAAGATTTTTAATTTTCTCCATACAAAATTTTCGTGGTTTTATGGGCACTTTGTCAAACTTAGATTCGGCCATAACTTTGTCATTATGGCACCAAATGGACTGAAATTTTGGATTCCTCCTAAAAATCATGGTCTGTACCCGAATCAATCAAAAAATCAGCCAAAAGAAGATTTTGAAAAAAATATCATCGATTCACACTTGGGTTCGCTTGTTTTAGTACTTGGGGTCGGTGTTTTTATTACTTGGGTCCGGTCAAATTTTTGGCCTTATGGCATGGAACTGACTGAAATTTTGGATTCTTACTAAGAACCATGGTCTGTACACGAATCCATCAGAAAATCTGCCAACATAAGAATTTTAATTTTCTTAATACAAAATTTTCATTTTTTTATTAGCACTTTGTCAAATTTATGTTCGGCCATAACTTTGGCCCTATGGCACCAATTGGACTGAAATTGTGGATTCTTACTAAGAATCATGGTCTGTACACGAATCAATCAAAAAATCAGCCAAAAGAAGATTTTTTAATTTTCTCCATACAAAATTTTCGTGGTTTTATGGGCACTTTGTCAAACTTAGGTTCGGCCATAACTTAGTCATTATGGCAACAAATGGACTGAAATTTTGGATTCCTCCTTAAAATCATGGTCTTGATGCCGAATCAATCAAAAAATCAGCCAAAGAAGATTTTGAAAAAAATATCATCGATTCACACTTGGGTTCGCTTGTTTTAGTACTTGGGGTCGGTGTTTTTATTACTTGGGTTCGGTCAAATTTTTGGCCTTATGGCATGGAACTGACTGAAATTTTGGATTCTTATTAAGAACCTTGGTCTGTACCCGAATCAATCAAAAAAACAGCCAAAAGAAGATTTTTAATTTTCTCCATACAAAATTTTCGTGGTTTTATGGGCACTTTGTCAAACTTAGGTTCGGCCATAACTTTGTCATTATGGCAACAAATGGACTGAAATTTTGGATTCCTCCTAAAATTCATGGTCTGTACCCGAATCAATCAAAAAATCAGCCAAAAGAAGATTTTGAAAAAAATATCATCGATTCACACTTGGGTTCGCTTGTTTTAGTACTCTGGGTCGGTGTTTTTATTACTTGGGTTCGGTCAAATTTTTGGCCTTATGGCATGGAACTGACTGAGATTTTGGATTCTTACTAAGAACCATGGTCTGTACACGAATCCATCAGAAAATCTGCCAACATAAGAATTTTAATTTTCTTTATACAAAATTTTCATTATTTTATTAGCACTTTGTCAAATTTAGGTTCGGCCATCACTTTGGCCTAATGGCACCAATTGGACTGAAATTGTGGATTCTTACTAAGAATCATGGTCTGTACCCGAATCAATCAAAAACTCAGCCAAAAGAAGATTTTTAAATTTTCTCCATACAAAATTTTCGTGGTTTTATGGGCACTTTGTCAAACTTAGGTTCGGCCATAACTTTGTCACTATGGCAAAAAAATGGACTGAAATTTTGGATTCCTCCTAAGAATCATGGTCTGTACCCGAATCAATCAAAAAATCAGCCAAAAGAAGATTTTGAAAAAAATATCATCGATTTCACACTTGGGTTCGCTTGTTATAGTACTTGGGGTCGGTGTTTTTATTACTTGGGTTCGGTCAAATTTTTGGCCTTATGGCATGGAACTGACTGAAATTTTGGATTCTTACTAAGAACCATGGTCTGTACACGAATCCATCAGAAAATCTGCCAACATAAGAATTTTAATTTTCTTCATACAAAATTTTCATTTTTTTATTAGCACTTTGTCAAATTTAGGTTCGGCCATAACTTTGGCCCTATGGCACCAATTGGACTGAAATTGTGGATTCTTACTAAGAATCATGGTCTGTACACGAATCAATCAAAAAATCAGCCAAAAGAAGATTTTTAATTTTCTCCATACAAAATTTTCGTGGTTTTATGGGCACTTTGTCAAACTTAGGTTCGGCCATAACTTTGTCACTATGGCACCAAATGGACTGAAATTTTGGATTCCTCCTAAGAATCATGGTCTGTACCCGAATCAATAAAAAAATCAGCCAAAAGAAGATTTTGAAAAAAATATCATCGATTCACACTTGGGTTCGCTTGTTTTAGTACTTGGGGTCGGTGTTTTTATTACTTGGGTTCGGTCAAATTTTTGGCCTTATGGCATGGAACTGACTGAAATTTTGGATTCTTACTAAGAACCATGGTCTGTACACGAATCCATCAGAAAATCTGCCAACATAAGAATTTTAATTTTCTTAATACAAAATTTTCATTTTTTTATTAGCACTTTGTCAAATTTAGGTTCGGCCATAACTTTGGCCCTATGGCACCAATTGGACTGAAATTGTGGATTCTTACTAAGAATCATGGTCTGTACACGAATCAATCAAAAAATCAGCCAAAAGAAGATTTTTAATTTTCTCCATACAAAATTATCGTGGTTTTATGGGCACTTTGTCAAACTTAGGTTCGGCCATAACTTAGTCATTATGGCAACAAATGGACTGAAATTTTGGATTCCTCCTAAAAATCATGGTCTTGATGCCGAATCAATCAAAAAATCAGCCAAAGAAGATTTTGAAAAAAATATCATCGATTCACACTTGGGTTCGCTTGTTTTAGTACTTGGGGTCGGTGTTTTTATTACTTGGGTTCGGTCAAATTTTTGGCCTTATGGCATGGAACTGACTGAAATTTTGGATTCTTACTAAGAACCTTGGTCTGTACCCGAATCAATCAAAAAAACAGCCAAAAGAAGATTTTTAATTTTCTCCATACAAAATTTTCGTGGTTTTATGGGCACTTTGTCAAACTTAGGTTCGGCCATAACTTTGTCACTATGGCAAAAAAATGGACTGAAATTTTGGATTCCTCCTAAGAATCATGGTCTGTACCCGAATCAATCAAAAAATCAGCCAAAAGAAGATTTTGAAAAAAATATCATCGATTTCACACTTGGGTTCGCTTGTTTTAGTACTTGGGGTCGGTGTTTTTATTACTTGGGTTCGGTCAAATTTTTGGCCTTATGGCATGGAACTGACTGAAATTTTGGATTCTTACTAAGAACCATGGTCTGTACACGAATCCATCAGAAAATCTGCCAACATAAGAATTTTAATTTTCTTCATACAAAATTTTCATTTTTTTATTAGCACTTTGTCAAATTTAGGTTCGGCCATAACTTTGGCCCTATGGCACCAATTGGACTGAAATTGTGGATTCTTACTAAGAATCATGGTCTGTACACGAATCAATCAAAAAATCAGCCAAAAGAAGATTTTTAATTTTCTCCATACAAAATTTTCGTGGTTTTATGGGCACTTTGTCAAACTTAGGTTCGGCCATAACTTTGTCACTATGGCACCAAATGGACTGAAATTTTGGATTCCTCCTAATAATCATGGTCTGTACCCGAATCAATCAAAAAATCAGCCAAAAGAAGATTTTGAAAAAAATATCATCGATTTCACACTTGGGTTCGCTTGTTTTAGTACTTGGGGTCGGTGTTTTTATTACTTGGGTTCGATCAAATTTTTGGCCTTATGGCATGGAACTGACTGAAATTTTGGATTCTTACTAAGAACCATGGTCTGTACACGAATCCATCAGAAAATCTGCCAACATAAGAATTTTAATTTTCTTCATACAAAATTTTCATTTTTTTATTAGCACTTTGTCAAATTTAGGTTCGGCCATAACTTTGGCCCTATGGCACCAATTGGACTGAAATTGTGGATTCTTACTAAGAATCATGGTTTGTACCCGAATCAATCAAAAAATCAGCCAAAAGAAGATTTTTAATTTTCTCCATACAAAATTTTCGTGGTTTTATGGGCACTTTGTCAAACTTAGGTTCGGCCATAACTTTGTCACTATGGCACCAAATGGACTGAAATTTTGGATTCCTCCTAAGAATCATGGTCTGTACCCGAATCAATCAAAAAATCAGCCAAAAGAAGATTTTGAAAAAAATATCATCGATTTGACACTTGGGTTCGCTTGTTTTAGTACTTGGGGTCGGTGTTTTTATTACTTGGGTTCGGTCAAATTTTTGGCCTTATGGCATGGATTTGACTGAAATTTTAGATTCTTACTAAGAACCATGGTCTGTACACGAATCCATCAGAAAATCTGCCAACATAAGAATTTTAATTTTCTTCATACAAAATTTTCATTTTTTTATTAGCACTTTGTCAAATTTAGGCCATAACTTTGGCCCTATGGCACCAATTGGACTGAAATTGTGGATTCTTACTAAGAATCATGGTCTGTACCCGAATCAATCAAAAAATCAGCCAAAAGAAGATTTTTAATTTTCTCCATACAAAATTTTCGTGGTTTTATGGGCACTTTGTCAAACTTAGGTTCGGCCATAACTTTGTCACTATGGCACCAAATGGACTGAAATTTTGGATTCCTCCTAAGAATCATGGTCTGTACCCGAATCAATAAAAAAATCAGCCAAAAGAAGATTTTGAAAAAAATATCATCGATTCACACTTGGGTTCGCTTGTTTTAGTACTTGGGGTCGGTGTTTTTATTACTTGGGTTCGGTCAAATTTTTGGCCTTATGGCATGGAACTGACTGAAATTTTGGATTCTTACTAAGAACCATGGTCTGTACACGAATCCATCAGAAAATCTGCCAACATAAGAATTTTAATTTTCTTAATTCAAAATTTTCATTTTTTTATTAGCACTTTGTCAAATTTAGGTTCGGCCATAACTTTGGCCCTATGGCACCAATTGGACTGAAATTGTGGATTCTTACTAAGAATCATGGTCTGTACACGAATCAATCAAAAAATCAGCCAAAAGAAGATTTTTAATTTTCTCCATACAAAATTTTCGTGGTTTTATGGGCACTTTGTCAAACTTAGGTTCGGCCATAACTTAGTCATTATGGCAACAAATGGACTGAAATTTTGGATTCCTCCTAAAAATCATGGTCTTGATGCCGAATCAATCAAAAAATCAGCCAAAGAAGATTTTGAAAAAAATATCATCGATTCACACTTGGGTTCGCTTGTTTTAGTACTTGGGGTCGGTGTTTTTATTACTTGGGTTCGGTCAAATTTTTGGCCTTATGGCATGGAACTGACTGAAATTTTGGATTCTTACTAAGAACCATGGTCTGTACACGAATCCATCAGAAAATCTGCCAACATAAGAATTTTAATTTTCTTTATACAAAATTTTCATTATTTTATTAGCACTTTGTCAAATTTAGGTTCGGCCATAACTTTGGCCTAATGGCACCAATTGGACTGAAATTGTGGATTCTTACTAAGAATCATGGTCTGTACCCGAATCAATCAAAAAATCAGCCAAAAGAAGATTTTTAAATTTTCTCCATACAAAATTTTCGTGGTTTTATGGGCACTTTGTCAAACTTAGGTTCGGCCATAACTTTGTCACTATGGCAAAAAAATGGACTGAAATTTTGGATTCCTCCTAAGAATCATGGTCTGTACCCGAATCAATCAAAAAATCAGCCAAAAGAAGATTTTGAAAAAAATATCATCGATTTCACACTTGGGTTCGCTTGTTATAGTACTTGGGGTCGGTGTTTTTATTACTTGGGTTCGGTCAAATTTTTGGCCTTATGGCATGGAACTGACTGAAATTTTGGATTCTTACTAAGAACCATGGTCTGTACACGAATCCATCAGAAAATCTGCCAACATAAGAATTTTAATTTTCTTCATACAAAATTTTCATTTTTTTATTAGCACTTTGTCAAATTTAGGTTCGGCCATAACTTTGGCCCTATGGCACCAATTGGACTGAAATTGTGGATTCTTACTAAGAATCATGGTCTGTACACGAATCAATCAAAAAATCAGCCAAAAGAAGATTTTTAATTTTCTCCATACAAAATTTTCGTGGTTTTATGGGCACTTTGTCAAACTTAGGTTCGGCCATAACTTTGTCACTATGGCACCAAATGGACTGAAATTTTGGATTCCTCCTAAGAATCATGGTCTGTACCCGAATCAATAAAAAAATCAGCCAAAAGAAGATTTTGAAAAAAATATCATCGATTCACACTTGGGTTCGCTTGTTTTAGTACTTGGGGTCGGTGTTTTTATTACTTGGGTTCGGTCAAATTTTTGGCCTTATGGCATGGAACTGACTGAAATTTTGGATTCTTACTAAGAACCATGGTCTGTACACGAATCCATCAGAAAATCTGCCAACATAAGAATTTTAATTTTCTTAATTCAAAATTTTCATTTTTTTATTAGCACTTTGTCAAATTTAGGTTCGGCCATAACTTTGGCCCTATGGCACCAATTGGACTGAAATTGTGGATTCTTACTAAGAATCATGGTCTGTACACGAATCAATCAAAAAATCAGCCAAAAGAAGATTTTTAATTTTCTCCATACAAAATTTTCGTGGTTTTATGGGCACTTTGTCAAACTTAGGTTCGGCCATAACTTAGTCATTATGGCAACAAATGGACTGAAATTTTGGATTCCTCCTAAAAATCATGGTCTTGATGCCGAATCAATCAAAAAATCAGCCAAAGAAGATTTTGAAAAAAATATCATCGATTCACACTTGGGTTCGCTTGTTTTAGTACTTGGGGTCGGTGTTTTTATTACTTGGGTTCGGTCAAATTTTTGGCCTTATGGCATGGAACTGACTGAAATTTTGGATTCTTACTAAGAACCATGGTCTGTACACGAATCCATCAGAAAATCTGCCAACATAAGAATTTTAATTTTCTTCATACAAAATTTTCATTTTTTTATTAGCACTTTGTCAAATTTATGTTCGGCCATAACTTTGGCCCTATGGCACCAATTGGACTGAAATTGTGGATTCTTACTAAGAATCATGGTCTGTACACGAATCAATCAAAAAATCAGCCAAAAGAAGATTTTCAATTTTCTCCATACAAAATTTTCGTGGTTTTATGGGCACTTTGTCAAACTTAGGTTCGGCCATAACTTTGTCACTATGGCACCAAATGGACTGAAATTTTGGATTCCTCCTAAGAATCATGGTCTGTACCCGAATCAATCAAAAAATCAGCCAAAAGAAGATTTTGAAAAAAATATCATCGATTTCACACTTGGGTTCGCTTGTTTTAGTACTTGGGGTCGGTGTTTTTATTACTTGGGTTCGGTCAAATTTTTGGCCTTATGGCATGGAACTGACTGAAATTTTGGATTCTTACAAAGAACCATGGTCTGTTCACGAA
This sequence comes from Limnephilus lunatus, assembly GCA_917563855.2. Classification (NCBI taxonomy): domain Eukaryota; kingdom Metazoa; phylum Arthropoda; class Insecta; order Trichoptera; family Limnephilidae; genus Limnephilus; species Limnephilus lunatus. The sequence goes on along the minus strand of OU830602.1, from coordinate 19,983,306 downwards.
TCCATCAGAAAATCTGCCAACATAAGAATTTTAATTTTCTTCATACAAAATTTTCATTTTTTTATTAGCACTTTGTCAAATTTAGGTTCGGCCATAACTTTGGCCCAATGGCACCAATTGGACTGAAATTGTGGATTCTTACTGAGAATCATGGTTTGTACCCGAATCAATCAAAAAATCAGCCAAAAGAAGATTTTTAATTTTCTCCATACAAAATTTTCGTGGTTTTATGGGCACTTTGTCAAACTTAGGTTCGGCCATAACTTTGTCACTATGGCACCAAATGGACTGAAATTTTGGATTCCTCCTAATAATCATGGTCTGTACCCGAATCCATCAGAAAATCTGCCAACATAAGAATTTTAATTTTCTTCATACAAAATTTTCATTTTTTTATTAGCACTTTGTCAAATTTAGGTTCGGCCATAACTTTGGCCCTATGGCACCAATTGGACTGAAATTGTGGATTCTTACTAAGAATCATGGTTTGTACCCGAATCAATCAAAAAATCAGCCAAAAGAAGATTTTTAATTTTCTCCATACAAAATTTTCGTGGTTTTATGGGCACTTTGTCAAACTTAGGTTCGGCCATAACTTTGTCACTATGGCACCAAATGGACTGAAATTTTTGGATTCCTCCTAAGAATCATGGTCTGTACCCGAATCAATCAAAAAATCAGCCAAAAGAAGATTTTGAAAAAAATATCATCGATTTGACACTTGGGTTCACTTGTTTTAGTACTTGGGGTCGGTGTTTTTATTACTTGGGTTCGGTCAAATTTTTGACCTTATGGCATGGATTTGACTGAAATTTTAGATTCTTACTAAGAACCATGGTCTGTACACGAATCCATCAGAAAATCTGCCAACATAAGAATTTTAATTTTCTTCATACAAAATTTTCATTTTTTTATTAGCACTTTGTCAAATTTAGGCCATAACTTTGGCCCTATGGCACCAATTGGACTGAAATTGTGGATTCTTACTAAGAATCATGGTCTGTACCCGAATCAATCAAAAAATCAGCCAAAAGAAGATTTTTAATTTTCTCTATACAAAATTTTCGTGTTTTTATGGGCACTTTGTCAAACTTAGGTTCGGCCATAACTTTGTCACTATGGCACCAAATGGACTGAAATTTTGGATTCCTCCTAAGAATCATGGTCTGTACCCGAATCAATCAAAAAATCAGCCAAAAGAAGATTTAAAAAAAAATATCATCGATTTCACACTTGGGTTCGCTTGTTTTAGTACTTGGGGTCGGTGTTTTTATTACTTGGGTTCGGTCAAATTTTTAGCCTTATGGCATGGAACTGACTGAAATTTTGGATTCTTACTAAGAACCATGGTCTGTACACGAATCCATCAGAAAATCTGCCAACATAAGAATTTTAATTTTCTTCATACAAAATTTTCATTATTTTACTAGCACTTTGTCAAATTTAGGTTCGGCCATAACTTTGGCCCTATGGCACCAATTGGACTGAAATTGTGGATTCTTACAAAGAATCATGGTCTGTACCCGAATCAATAAAAAAATCAGCCAGAAGAAGATTTTGAAAAAAATATCATCGATTTCACACTTGGGTTCGCTTGTTTTAGTACTTGGGGTCGGTGTTTTTATTACTTGGGTTCGGTCAAATTTTTGGCCTTATGGCATGGAACTGACTGAAATTTTGGATTCTTACTAAGAATCATGGTCTGTACCCGAATCAATCAAAAAATCAGCCAAAAGAAGATTTTTAATTTTCTCCATACAAAATTTTCGTGGTTTTATAAGCACTTTGTCAAACTTAGTTTCGGCCATAACTTAGTCATTATGGCAACAAATGGACTGAAATTTTGGATTCCTCCTAAAAATCATGGTCTTGATGCCGAATCAATCAAAAAATCAGCCAAAGAAGATTTTGAAAAAAATATCATCGATTCACACTTGGGTTCGCTTGTTTTAGTACTTGGGGTCGGTGTTTTTATTACTTGGGTTCGGTCAAATTTTTGGCCTTATGGCATGGAACTGACTGAGATTTTGGATTCTTACTAAGAACCATGGTCTGTACACGAATCCATCAGAAAATCTGCCAACATAAGAATTTTAATTTTCTTTATACAAAATTTTCATTATTTTATTAGCACTTTGTCAAATTTAGGTTCGGCCATAACTTTGGCCTAATGGCACCAATTGGACTGAAATTGTGGATTCTTACAAAGAATCATGGTCTGTACCCGAATCAATAAAAAAATCAGCCAGAAGAAGATTTTGAAAAAAATATCATCGATTTCACACTTGGGTTCGCTTGTTTTAGTACTTGGGGTCGGTGTTTTTATTACTTGGGTTCGGTCAAATTTTTGGCCTTATGGCATGGAACTGACTGAAATTTTGGATTCTTACTAAGAATCATGGTCTGTACACGAATCAATCAAAAAATCAGCCAAAAGAAGATTTTTAATTTTCTCCATACAAAATTTTCATGGTTTTATGGGCACTTGTCAAACTTAGTTTCGGCCATAACTTAGTCATTATGGCAACAAATGGACTGAAATTTTGGATTCCTCCTAAAAATCATGGTCTTGATGCCGAATCAATCAAAAAATCAGCCAAAGAAGATTTTGAAAAAAATATCATCGATTCACACTTGGGTTCGCTTGTTTTAGTACTTGGGGTCGGTGTTTTTATTACTTGGGTTCGGTCAAATTTTTGGCCTTATGGCATGGAACTGACTGAGATTTTGGATTCTTACTAAGAACCATGGTCTGTACACGAATCCATCAGAAAATCTGCCAACATAAGAATTTTAATTTTCTTTATACAAAATTTTCATTATTTTATTAGCACTTTGTCAAATTTAGGTTCGGCCATAACTTTGGCCTAATGGCACCAATTGGACTGAAATTGTGGATTCTTACTAAGAATCATGGTCTGTACCCGAATCAATCAAAAAATCAGCCAAAAGAAGATTTTTAAATTTTCTCCATACAAAATTTTCGTGGTTTTATGGGCACTTTGTCAAACTTAGGTTCGGCCATAACTTTGTCACTATGGCACCAAATGGACTGAAATTTTGGATTCCTCCTAATAATCATGGTCTGTACCCGAATCCATCAGAAAATCTGCCAACATAAGAATTTTAATTTTCTTCATACAAAATTTTCATTTTTTTATTAGCACTTTGTCAAATTTAGGTTCGGCCATAACTTTGGCCCTATGGCACCAATTGGACTGAAATTGTGGATTCTTACTAAGAATCATGGTTTGTACCCGAATCAATCAAAAAATCAGCCAAAAGAAGATTTTTAATTTTCTCCATACAAAATTTTCGTGGTTTTATGGGCACTTTGTCAAACTTAGGTTCGGCCATAACTTTGTCACTATGGCACCAAATGGACTGAAATTTTTGGATTCCTCCTAAGAATCATGGTCTGTACCCGAATCAATCAAAAAATCAGCCAAAAGAAGATTTTGAAAAAAATATCATCGATTTGACACTTGGGTTCGCTTGTTTTAGTACTTGGGGTCGGTGTTTTTATTACTTGGGTTCGGTCAAATTTTTGACCTTATGGCATGGATTTGACTGAAATTTTAGATTCTTACTAAGAACCATGGTCTGTACACGAATCCATCAGAAAATCTGCCAACATAAGAATTTTAATTTTCTTCATACAAAATTTTCATTTTTTTATTAGCACTTTGTCAAATTTAGGCCATAACTTTGGCCCTATGGCACCAATTGGACTGAAATTGTGGATTCTTACTAAGAATCATGGTCTGTACCCGAATCAATCAAAAAATCAGCCAAAAGAAGATTTTTAATTTTCTCTATACAAAATTTTCGTGTTTTTATGGGCACTTTGTCAAACTTAGGTTCGGCCATAACTTTGTCACTATGGCACCAAATGGACTGAAATTTTGGATTCCTCCTAAGAATCATGGTCTGTACCCGAATCAATCAAAAAATCAGCCAAAAGAAGATTTTGAAAAAAATATCATCGATTTCACACTTGGGTTCGCTTGTTTTAGTACTTGGGGTCGGTGTTTTTATTACTTGGGTTCGGTCAAATTTTTAGCCTTATGGCATGGAACTGACTGAAATTTTGGATTCTTACTAAGAACCATGGTCTGTACACGAATCCATCAGAAAATCTGCCAACATAAGAATTTTAATTTTCTTCATACAAAATTTTCATTATTTTACTAGCACTTTGTCAAATTTAGGTTCGGCCATAACTTTGGCCCTATGGCACCAATTGGACTGAAATTGTGGATTCTTACAAAGAATCATGGTCTGTACCCGAATCAATAAAAAAATCAGCCAGAAGAAGATTTTGAAAAAAATATCATCGATTTCACACTTGGGTTCGCTTGTTTTAGTTCTTGGGGTCGGTGTTTTTATTACTTGGGTTCGGTCAAATTTTTGGCCTTATGGCATGGAACTGACTGAAATTTTGGATTCTTACTAAGAATCATGGTCTGTACACGAATCAATCAAAAAATCAGCCAAAAGAAGATTTTTAATTTTCTCCATACAAAATTTTCGTGGTTTTATGGGCACTTTGTCAAACTTAGTTTCGGCCATAACTTAGTCATTATGGCAACAAATGGACTGAAATTTTGGATTCCTCCTAAAAATCATGGTCTTGATGCCGAATCAATCAAAAAATCAGCCAAAGAAGATTTTGAAAAAAATATCATCGATTCACACTTGGGTTCGCTTGTTTTAGTACTTGGGGTCGGTGTTTTTATTACTTGGGTTCGGTCAAATTTTTGGCCTTATGGCATGGAACTGACTGAGATTTTGGATTCTTACTAAGAACCATGGTCTGTACACGAATCCATCAGAAAATCTGCCAACATAAGAATTTTAATTTTCTTTATACAAAATTTTCATTATTTTATTAGCACTTTGTCAAATTTAGGTTCGGCCATAACTTTGGCCTAATGGCACCAATTGGACTGAAATTGTGGATTCTTACAAAGAATCATGGTCTGTACCCGAATCAATAAAAAAATCAGCCAGAAGAAGATTTTGAAAAAAATATCATCGATTTCACACTTGGGTTCGCTTGTTTTAGTACTTGGGGTCGGTGTTTTTATTACTTGGGTTCGGTCAAATTTTTGGCCTTATGGCATGGAACTGACTGAAATTTTGGATTCTTACTAAGAATCATGGTCTGTACACGAATCAATCAAAAAATCAGCCAAAAGAAGATTTTTAATTTTCTCCATACAAAATTTTCGTGGTTTTATGGGCACTTGTCAAACTTAGTTTCGGCCATAACTTAGTCATTATGGCAACAAATGGACTGAAATTTTGGATTCCTCCTAAAAATCATGGTCTTGATGCCGAATCAATCAAAAAATCAGCCAAAGAAGATTTTGAAAAAAATATCATCGATTCACACTTGGGTTCGCTTGTTTTAGTACTTGGGGTCGGTGTTTTTATTACTTGGGTTCGGTCAAATTTTTGGCCTTATGGCATGGAACTGACTGAGATTTTGGATTCTTACTAAGAACCATGGTCTGTACACGAATCCATCAGAAAATCTGCCAACATAAGAATTTTAATTTTCTTTATACAAAATTTTCATTATTTTATTAGCACTTTGTCAAATTTAGGTTCGGCCATAACTTTGGCCTAATGGCACCAATTGGACTGAAATTGTGGATTCTTACTAAGAATCATGGTCTGTACCCGAATCAATCAAAAAATCAGCCAAAAGAAGATTTTTAAATTTTCTCCATACAAAATTTTCGTGGTTTTATGGGCACTTTGTCAAACTTAGGTTCGGCCATAACTTTGTCACTATGGCAAAAAAATGGACTGAAATTTTGGATTCCTCCTAAGAATCATGGTCTGTACCCGAATCAATCAAAAAATCAGCCAAAAGAAGATTTTGAAAAAAATATCATCGATTTCACACTTGGGTTCGCTTGTTTTAGTACTTGGGGTCGGTGTTTTTATTACTTGGGTTCGGTCAAATTTTTGGCCTTATGGCATGGAACTGACTGAAATTTTGGATTCTTACTAAGAACCATGTTCTGTACACGAATCCATCAGAAAATCTGCAAACATAAGAATTTTAATTTTCTTCATACAAAATTTTCATTATTTTATTAGCACTTTGTCAAATTTAGGTTCGGCCATAACTTTGGCCCTATGGCACCAATTGGACTGAAATTGTGGATTCTTACTAAGAATCATGGTCTGTACACGAATCAATCAAAAAATCAGCCAAAAGAAGATTTTTAATTTTCTCCATACAAAATTTTCGTGGTTTTATGGGCACTTTGTCAAACTTAGGTTCGGCCATAACTTTGTCACTATGGCACCAAATGGACTGAAATTTTGGATTCCTCCTAAGAATCATGGTCTGTACCCGAATCAATAAAAAAATCAGCCAAAAGAAGATTTTGAAAAAAATATCATCGATTTCACACTTGGGTTCGCTTGTTTTAGTACTTGGGGTCGGTGTTTTTATTACTTGGGTTCGGTCAAATTTTTGGCCTTATGGCATGGAACTGACTGAAATTTTGGATTCTTACAAAGAACCATGGTCTGTTCACGATTCCATCAGAAAATCTGCCAACATAAGAATTTTAATTTTCTTCATACAAAATTTTCATTTTTTTATTAGCACTTTGTCAAATTTAGGTTCGGCCATAACTTTGGCCCTATGGCACCAATTGGACTGAAATTGTGGATTCTTACTGAGAATCATGGTTTGTACCCGAATCAATCAAAAAATCAGCCAAAAGAAGATTTTTAATTTTCTCCATACAAAATTTTCGTGGTTTTATGGGCACTTTGTCAAACTTAGGTTCGGCCATAACTTTGTCACTATGGCACCAAATGGACTGAAATTTTGGATTCCTCCTAATAATCATGGTCTGTACCCGAATCAATCAAAAAATCAGCCAAAAGAAGATTTTGAAAAAAATATCATCGATTCACACATGGGTTCGCTTGTTTTAGTACTTGGGGTCGGTGTTTTTATTACTTGGGTTCGGTCAAATTTTTGGCCTTATGGCATGGAACTGACTGAGATTTTGGATTCTTACTAAGAACCATGGTCTGTACACGAATCCATCAGAAAATCTGCCAACATAAGAATTTTAATTTTCTTCATACAAAATTTTCATTATTTTATTAGCACTTTGTCAAATTTAGGTTCGGCCATAACTTTGGCCCTATGGCACCAATTGGACTGAAATTGTGGATTCTTACTGAGAATCATGGTTTGTACCCGAATCAATCAAAAAATCAGCCAAAAGAAGATTTTTTAATTTACTCCATACAAAATTTTCGTGGTTTTATGGGCACTTTGTCAAACTTAGGTTCGGCCATAACTTTGTCACTATGGCACCAAATGGACTGAAATTTTGGATTCCTCCTAAGAATCATGGTCTGTACCCGAATCAATCAAAAAATCAGCCAAAAGAAGATTTTGAAAAAAATATCATCGATTTCACACTTGGGTTCGCTTGTTTTAGTACTTGGGGTCGGTGTTTTTATTACTTGGGTTCGATCAAATTTTTGGCCTTATGGCATGGAACTGACTGAAATTTTGGATTCTTACTAAGAACCATGGTCTGTACACGAATCCATCAGAAAATCTGCCAACATAAGAATTTTAATTTTCTTCATACAAAATTTTCATTTTTTTATTAGCACTTTGTCAAATTTAGGTTCGGCCATAACTTTGGCCCTATGGCACCAATTGGACTGAAATTGTGGATTCTTACTAAGAATCATGGTTTGTACCCGAATCAATCAAAAAATCAGCCAAAAGAAGATTTTTAATTTTCTCCATACAAAATTTTCGTGGTTTTATGGGCACTTTGTCAAACTTAGGTTCGGCCATAACTTTGTCACTATGGCACCAAATGGACTGAAATTTTGGATTCCTCCTAAGAATCATGGTCTGTACCCGAATCACTCAAAAAATCAGCCAAAAGAAGATTTTGAAAAAAATATCATCGATTTCACACTTGGGTTCGCTTGTTTTAGTACTTGGGGTCGGTGTTTTTATTACTTGGGTTCGGTCAAATTTTTAGCCTTATGGCATGGAACTGACTGAAATTTTGGATTCTTACTAAGAACCATGGTCTGTACACGAATCCATCAGAAAATCTGCCAACATAAGAATTTTAATTTTCTTCATACAAAATTTTCATTTTTTTATTAGCACTTTGTCAAATTTAGGCCATAACTTTGGCCCTATGGCACCAATTGGACTGAAATTGTGGATTCTTACTAAGAATCATGGTCTGTACCCGAATCAATCAAAAAATCAGCCAAAAGAAGATTTTTAATTTTCTCTATACAAAATTTTCGTGTTTTTATGGGCACTTTGTCAAACTTAGGTTCGGCCATAACTTTGTCACTATGGCACCAAATGGACTGAAATTTTGGATTCCTCCTAAGAATCATGGTCTGTACCCGAATCACTCAAAAAATCAGCCAAAAGAAGATTTTGAAAAAAATATCATCGATTTCACACTTGGGTTCGCTTGTTTGAGTACTTGGGGTCGGTGTTTTTATTACTTGGGTTCGGTCAAATTTTTGGCCTTATGGCATGGAACTGACTGAAATTTTGGATTCTTACTAAGAACCATGGTCTGTACACGAATCCATCAGAAAATCTGCCAACATAAGAATTTTAATTTTCTTCATACAAAATTTTCATTATTTTATTAGCACTTTGTCAAATTTAGGTTCGGCCATAACTTTGGCCCTATGGCACCAATTGGACTGAAATTGATGATTCTTACTAAGAATCATTGTCTGTACCCGAATCAATCAAAAAATCAGCCAGAAGAAGATTTTTAATTTTCTCTATACAAAATTTTCGTGGTTTTATGGGCACTTTGTCAAACTTAGGTTCGGCCATAACTTTGTCATTATGGCACCAAATGGACTGAAATTTTGGATTCCTCCTAAGAATCATGGTCTGTACCTGAATCAATCAAAAAATCAGCCAAAAGAAGATTTTTGAAAAAAATATCATCGATTTCACACTTGGGTTCGCTTGTTTTAGTACTTTGGGTCGGTGTTTTTATTACTTGGGTTCGGTCAAATTTTTGGCCTTTTGGCATGGAACTGACTGAAATTTTGGATTCTTACTAAGAACCATGGTCTGTACACGAATCCATCAGAAAATCTGCCTAACTTTGGCCCTATGGCACCAATTGGACTGAAATTGTGGATTCTTACTAAGAATCATGGTCTGTACCCGAATCAATCAAAAAATCAGCCAGAAGAAGATTTTTAATTTTCTCTATACAAAATTTTCGTGGTTTTATGGGCACTTTGTCAAACTTAGGTTCGGCCATAACTTTGTCACTATGGCACCAAATGGACTGAAATTTTGGATTCCTCCTAAGAATCATGGTCTGTACCTGAATCAATCAAAAAATCAGCCAAAAGAAGATTTTTGAAAAAAATATCATCGATTTCACACTTGGGTTCGCTTGTTTTGGTACTTGGGGTCGGTGTTTTTATTACTTGGGTTCGGACAAATTTTTGGCCTTATGGCATGGAACTTACTGAAATTTTGGATTCTTACTAAGAACCATGGTCTGTACACGAATCCATCAGAAAATCTGCCAACATAAGAATTTTAATTTTCTTCATACAAAATTTTCATTTTTTTATTAGCACTTTGTCAAATTTAGGTTCGGCCATAACTTTGGCCCTATGGCACCAATTGGACTGAAATTGTGGATTCTTACTAAGAATCATGGTCTGTACCCGAATCAATCAAAAAATCAGCCAAAAGAAGATTTTTAATTTTCTCCATACAAAATTTTCGTGGTTTTATGGGCACTTTGTCAAACTTAGGTTCCGCCATAACTTTGTCACTATGGCACCAAATGGACTGAAATTTTGGATTCCTCCTAAGAATCACGGTCTGTACCCGAATCAATCAAAAAATCAGCCAAAAGAAGATTTTGAAAAAAATATCATCGATTTCACACTTGGGTTCGCTTGTTTTAGTACTTGGGGTCGGTGTTTTTATTACTTGGGTTCGGTCAAATTTTTGGCCTTATGGCATGGAACTGACTGAAATTTTGGATTCTTACTAAGAACCATGGTCTGTACACGAATCCATCAGAAAATCTGCCAACATAAGAATTTTAATTTTCTTCATACAAAATTTTCATTATTTTATTAGCAATTTGTCAAATTTAGGTTCGGCCATAACTTTGGCCCTATGGCACCAATTGGACTGAAATTGTGGATTCTTACTAAGAATCATGGTCTGTACCCGAATCAATCAAAAAATCAGCCAGAAGAAGATTTTTATTTTTCTCTATACAAAATTTTCGTGGTTTTATGGGCACTTTGTCAAACTTAGGTTCGGCCATAACTTTGTCATTATGGCACCAAATGGACTGAAATTTTGGATTCCTCCTAAGAATCATGGTCTGTACCTGAATCAATCAAAAAATCAGCCAAAAGAAGATTTTTGAAAAAAATATCATCGATTTCACACTTGGGTTCGCTTGTTTTAGTACTTTGGGTCGGTGTTTTTATTACTTGGGTTCGGTCAAATTTTTGGCCTTTTGGCATGGAACTGACTGAAATTTTGGATTCTTACTAAGAACCATGGTCTGTACACGAATCCATCAGAAAATCTGCCTAACTTTGGCCCTATGGCACCAATTGGACTGAAATTGTGGATTCTTACTAAGAATCATGGTCTGTACCCGAATCAATCAAAAAATCAGCCAGAAGAAGATTTTTAATTTTCTCTATACAAAATTTTCGTGGTTTTATGGGCACTTTGTCAAACTTAGGTTCGGCCATAACTTTGTCACTATGGCACCAAATGGACTGAAATTTTGGATTCCTCCTAAGAATCATGGTCTGTACCTGAATCAATCAAAAAATCAGCCAAAAGAAGATTTTTGAAAAAAATATCATCGATTTCACACTTGGGTTCGCTTGTTTTGGTACTTGGGGTCGGTGTTTTTATTACTTGGGTTCGGACAAATTTTTGGCCTTATGGCATGGAACTTACTGAAATTTTGGATTCTTACTAAGAACCATGGTCTGTACACGAATCCATCAGAAAATCTGCCAACATAAGAATTTTAATTTTCTTCATACAAAATTTTCATTTTTTTATTAGCACTTTGTCAAATTTAGGTTCGGCCATAACTTTGGCCCTATGGCACCAATTGGACTGAAATTGTGGATTCTTACTAAGAATCATGGTCTGTACCCGAATCAATCAAAAAATCAGCCAAAAGAAGATTTTTAATTTTCTCCATACAAAATTTTCGTGGTTTTATGGGCACTTTGTCAAACTTAGGTTCGGCCATAACTTTGTCACTATGGCACCAAATGGTCTGAAATTTTGGATTCCTCCTAAGAATCACGGTCTGTACCCGAATCAATCAAAAAATCAGCCAAAAGAAGATTTTGAAAAAAATATCATCGATTTCACACTTGGGTTCGCTTGTTTTAGTACTTGGGGTCGGTGTTTTTATTACTTGGGTTCGGTCAAATTTTTGGCCTTATGGCATGGAACTGACTGAAATTTTGGATTCTTACTAAGAACCATGTTCTGTACACGAATCCATCAGAAAATCTGCCAACATAAGAATTTTAATTTTCTTCATACAAAATTTTCATTATTTTATTAGCAATTTGTCAAATTTAGGTTCGGCCATAACTTTGGCCCTATGGCACCAATTGGACTGAAATTGTGGATTCTTACTAAGAATCATGGTCTGTACCCGAATCAATCAAAAAATCAGCCAAAAGAAGATTTTTAATTTTCTCCATACAAAATTTTCGTGGTTTTATGGGCACTTTGTCAAACTTAGGTTCGGCCATAACTTTGTCACTATGGCACCAAATGGACTGAAATTTTGGATTCCTCCTAAGAATCACGGTTTGTACTCGAATCAATCAAAAAATCAGCCAAAAGAAGATTTTGAAAAAAATATCATCGATTTCACACTTGGGTTCGCTTGTTTTAGTACTTGGGGTCTGTGTTTTTATTACTTGGGTTCGGTCAAATTTTTGGCCTTATGGCACGGAACTGACTGAAATTTTGGATTCTTACTAAGAACCATGGTCTGTACACGAATCCATCAGAAAATCTGCCAACATAAGAATTTTAATTTTCTTCATACAAAATTTTCATTATTTTATTAGCAATTTGTCAAATTTAGGTTCGGCCATAACTTTGGCCCTATGGCACCAATTGGACTGAAATTGTGGATTCTTACTAAGAATCATGGTCTGTACCCGAATCAATCAAAAAATCAGCCAGAAGAAGAGTTTTAATTTTCTCCATACAAAATTTTCGTGGTTTTATGGGCACTTTGTCAAACTTAGGTTCGAACATAACTTTGTCATTATGGCACCAAATGGACTGAAATTTTGGATTCTTACTAAGAATCATGGTCTGTACACGAATCAATCAAAAAATCAGCCAAAAGAAGATTTTGAAAAAAATGTCATCGATTTCACACTTGGGTTCGCTTGTTTTAGTACTTGGGGTCGGTGTTTTTATTACTTGGGTTCGGTCAAATTTTTGGCCTTATGGCATGGAACTGACTGAAATTTTGGATTCTTACTAAGAACCATGGTCTGTACACGAATCCATCAGAAAATCTGCCAACATAAGAATTTTAATTTTCTTCATACAAAATTTTCATTATTTTATTAGCACTTTGTCAAATTTAGGTTCGGCCATAACTTTGGCCCTATGGCACCAATTGGACTGAAATTGTGGATTCTTACTAAGAATCATGGTCTGTACCCGAATCAATCAAAAAATCAGCCAAAAGAAGATTTTTAATTTTCTCCATACAAAATTTTCGTGGTTTTATGGGCACTTTGTCAAACTTAGGTTCCGCCATAACTTTGTCATTATGGCACCAAATGGACTGAAATTTTGGATTCCTCCTAAGAATCATGGTCTGTACACGAATCAATCAAAAAATCAGCCAAAAGAAGATTTTGAAAAAAATATCATCGATTTCACACTTGGGTTCGCTTGTTTTAGTACTTGGGGTCGGTGTTTTTATTACTTGGGTTCGGTCAAATTTTTGGCCTTATGGCATGGAACTGACTGAAATTTTGGATTCTTACTAAGAACCATGGTCTGTACACGAATCCATCAGAAAATCTGCCAACATAAGAATTTTAATTTTCTTCATACAAAATTTTCATTATTTTATTAGCAATTTGTCAAATTTAGGTTCGGCCATAACTTTGGCCCTATGGCACCAATTGGACTGAAATTGTGGATTCTTACTAAGAATCATGGTCTGTACCCGAATCAATCAAAAAATCAGCCAAAAGAAGATTTTTAATTTTCTCCATACAAAATTTTCGTGGTTTTATGGGCACTTTGTCAAACTTAGGTTCCGCCATAACTTTGTCACTATGGCACCAAATGGACTGAAATTTTGGATTCCTCCTAAGAATCACGGTTTGTACTCGAATCAATCAAAAAATCAGCCAAAAGAAGATTTTGAAAAAAATATCATCGATTTCACACTTGGGTTCGCTTGTTTTAGTACTTGGGGTCTGTGTTTTTATTACTTGGGTTCGGTCAAATTTTTGGCCTTATGGCATGGAACTGACTGAAATTTTGGATTCTTACTAAGAACCATGGTCTGTACACGAATCCATCAGAAAATCTGCCAACATAAGAATTTTAATTTTCTTCATACAAAATTTTCATTATTTTATTAGCAATTTGTCAAATTTAGGTTCGGCCATAACTTTGGCCCTATGGCACCAATTGGACTGAAATTGTGGATTCTTACTAAGAATCATGGTCTGTACCCGAATCAATCAAAAAATCAGCCAGAAGAAGAGTTTTAATTTTCTCCATACAAAATTTTCGTGGTTTTATGGGCACTTTGTCAAACTTAGGTTCGAACATAACTTTGTCATTATGGCACCAAATGGACTGAAATTTTGGATTCTTACTAAGAATCATGGTCTGTACACGAATCAATCAAAAAATCAGCCAAAAGAAGATTTTGAAAAAAATGTCATCGATTTCACACTTGGGTTCGCTTGTTTTAGTACTTGGGGTCGGTGTTTTTATTACTTGGGTTCGGTCAAATTTTTGGCCTTATGGCATGGAACTGACTGAAATTTTGGATTCTTACTAAGAACCATGTTCTGTACACGAATCCATCAGAAAATCTGCAAACATAAGAATTTTAATTTTCTTCATACAAAATTTTCATTATTTTATTAGCACTTTGTCAAATTTAGGTTCGGCCATAACTTTGGCCCTATGGCACCAATTGGACTGAAATTGTGGATTCTTACTAAGAATCATGGTTTGTACCCGAATCAATCAAAAAATCAGCCAGAAGAAGAATTTTAATTTTCTCTATACAAAATTTTCGTGGTTTTATGGGCACTTTGTCAAACTTAGGTTCGGCCATAACTTTGTCATTATGGCACCAAATGGACTGAAATTTTGGATTCCTCCTAAGAATCATGGTCTGAACCCGAATCAATCAAAAAATCAGCCAAAAGAAGATTTTGAAAAAAATATCATCGATTTCACACTTGGGTTCGCTTGTTTTAGTACTTGGGGTCGGTGTTTTTATTACTTGGGTTCGGTCAAATTTTTAGCCTTATGGCATGGAACTGACTGAAATTTTGGATTCTTACTAAGAACCATGGTCTGTACACGAATCCATCAGAAAATCTGCCAACATAAGAATTTTAATTTTCTTCATACAAAATTTTCATTATTTTATTAGCACTTTGTCAAATTTAGGTTCGGCCATAACTTTGGCCCTATGGCACCAATTGGACTGAAATTGTGGATTCTTACTAAGAATCATGGTCTGTACCCGAATCAATCAAAAAATCAGCCAGAAGAAGATTTTTAATTTTCTCTATACAAAATTTTCGTGGTTTTATGGGCACTTTGTCAAACTTAGGTTCGGCCATAACTTTGTCATTATGGCACCAAATGGACTGAAATTTTGGATTCCTCCTAAGAATCATGGTCTGAACCCGAATCAATCAAAAAATCAGCCAAAAGAAGATTTTGAAAAAAATATCATCGATTTCACACTTGGGTTCGCTTGTTTTAGTACTTGGGGTCGGTGTTTTTATTACTTGGGTTCGGTCAAATTTTTAAACCTTATGGCACGGAACTGACTGAAATTTTGGATTCTTACTAAGAACCATGGTCTGTACACGAATCCATCAGAAAATCTGCCAACATAAGAATTTTAATTTTCTTCATACAAAATTTTCATTATTTTACTAGCACTTTGTCAAATTTAGGTTCGGCCATAACTTTGGCCCTATGGCACCAATTGGACTGAAATTTTGGATTCTTACTAAGAATCATGGTCTGTACCCGAATCAATAAAAAAATCAGCCAGAAGAAGATTTTGAAAAAAATATCATCGATTTCACACTTGGGTTCGCTTGTTTTAGTACTTGGGGTCGGTGTTTTTATTACTTGGGTTCGGTCAAATTTTTTACCTTACGGCATGGAACTGAATGAAATTTTGGATTCTTACTAAGAACCATGGTCTGTACCCGAATCAATCAAAAAATCAGCCAAAAGAAGATTTTTAATTTTCTCCATACAAAATTTTCGTGGTTTTATGGGCACTTTGTCAAACTTAGGTTCCGCCATAACTTTGTCACTATGGCACCAAATGGACTGAAATTTTGGATTCCTCCTAAGAATCATGGTCTGTACCCGAATCAATCAAAAAATCAGCCAAAAAAAGATTTTGAAAAAAATATCATCGATTTCACACTTGGGTTCGCTTGTTTGAGTACTTGGGTTCGGTGTTTTTATTACTTGGGTTCGGTCAAATTTTTGGCCTTATGGCATGGAACTGACTGAAATTTTGGATTCTTACTAAGAACCATGGTCTGTACACGAATCCATCAGAAAATCTGCCAACATAAGAATTTTAATTTTCTTCATACAAAATTTTCATTATTTTATTAGCACTTTGTCAAATTTAGGTTCGGCCATAACTTTGGCCCTATGGCACCAATTGGACTGAAATTGTGGATTCTTACTAAGAATCATGGTCTGTACCCGAATCAATCAAAAAATCAGCCAAAAGAAGATTTTTAATTTTCTCCATACAAAATTTTCGTGGTTTTATGGGCACTTTGTCAAACTTAGGTTCGGCCATAACTTTGTCACTATGGCACCAAATGGACTGAAATTTTGGATTCCTCCTAAGAATCACGGTTTGTACTCGAATCAATCAAAAAATCAGCCAAAAGAAGATTTTGAAAAAAATATCATCGATTTCACACTTGGGTTCGCTTGTTTTAGTACTTGGGGTCTGTGTTTTTATTACTTGGGTTCGGTCAAATTTTTGGCCTTATGGCATGGAACTGACTGAAATTTTGGATTCTTACTAAGAACCATGGTCTGTACACGAATCCATCAGAAAATCTGCAAACATAAGAATTTTAATTTTCTTCATACAAAATTTTCATTATTTTATTAGCAATTTGTCAAATTTAGGTTCGGCCATAACTTTGGCCCTATGGCACCAATTGGACTGAAATTGTGGATTCTTACTAAGAATCATGGTTTGTACCCGAATCAATCAAAAAATCAGCCAAAAGAAGATTTTTAATTTTCTCCATACAAAATTTTCGTGGTTTTATGGGCACTTTGTCAAACTTAGGTTCCGCCATAACTTTGTCACTATGGCACCAAATGGACTGAAATTTTGGATTCCTCCTAAGAATCACGGTTTGTACTCGAATCAATCAAAAAATCAGCCAAAAGAAGATTTTGAAAAAAATATCATCGATTTCACACTTGGGTTCGCTTGTTTTAGTACTTGGGGTCTGTGTTTTTATTACTTGGGTTCGGTCAAATTTTTGGCCTTATGGCATGGAACTGACTGAAATTTTGGATTCTTACTAAGAACCATGGTCTGTACACGAATCCATCAGAAAATCTGCCAACATAAGAATTTTAATTTTCTTCATACAAAATTTTCATTATTTTATTAGCAATTTGTCAAATTTAGGTTCGGCCATAACTTTGGCCCTATGGCACCAATTGGACTGAAATTGTGGATTCTTACTAAGAATCATGGTCTGTACCCGAATCAATCAAAAAATCAGCCAGAAGAAGAGTTTTAATTTTCTCCATACAAAATTTTCGTGGTTTTATGGGCACTTTGTCAAACTTAGGTTCGAACATAACTTTGTCATTATGGCACCAAATGGACTGAAATTTTGGATTCTTACTAAGAATCATGGTCTGTACACGAATCAATCAAAAAATCAGCCAAAAGAAGATTTTGAAAAAAATGTCATCGATTTCACACTTGGGTTCGCTTGTTTTAGTACTTGGGGTCGGTGTTTTTATTACTTGGGTTCGGTCAAATTTTTGGCCTTATGGCATGGAACTGACTGAAATTTTGGATTCTTACTAAGAACCATGTTCTGTACACGAATCCATCAGAAAATCTGCAAACATAAGAATTTTAATTTTCTTCATACAAAATTTTCATTATTTTATTAGCACTTTGTCAAATTTAGGTTCGGCCATAACTTTGGCCCTATGGCACCAAATGGACTGAAATTGTGGATTCTTACTAAGAATCATGGTCTGTACCCGAATCAATCAAAAAATCAGCCAGAAGAAGAATTTTAATTTTCTCTATACAAAATTTTCGTGGTTTTATGGGCACTTTGTCAAACTTAGGTTCGGCCATAACTTTGTCATTATGGCACCAAATGGACTGAAATTTTGGATTCCTCCTAAGAATCATGGTCTGAACCCGAATAAATCAAAAAATCAGCCAAAAGAAGATTTTGAAAAAAATATCATCGATTTCACACTTGGGTTCGCTTGTTTTAGTACTTGGGGTCGGTGTTTTTATTACTTGGGTTCGGTCAAATTTTTAGCCTTATGGCATGGAACTGACTGAAATTTTGGATTCTTACTAAGAACCATGGTCTGTACACGAATCCATCAGAAAATCTGCCAACATAAGAATTTTAATTTTCTTCATACAAAATTTTCATTATTTTATTAGCACTTTGTCAAATTTAGGTTCGGCCATAACTTTGGCCCTATGGCACCAATTGGACTGAAATTGTGGATTCTTACTAAGAATCATGGTCTGTACCCGAATCAATCAAAAAATCAGCCAGAAGAAGATTTTTAATTTTCTCTATACAAAATTTTCGTGGTTTTATGGGCACTTTGTCAAACTTAGGTTCGGCCATAACTTTGTCATTATGGCACCAAATGGACTGAAATTTTGGATTCCTCCTAAGAATCATGGTCTGTACCCGAATCAATCAAAAAATCAGCCAAAAGAAGATTTTGAAAAAAATATCATCGATTTCACACTTGGGTTCGCTTGTTTTAGTACTTGGGGTCGGTGTTTTTATTACTTGGGTTCGGTCAAATTTTTAGCCTTATGGCATGGAACTGACTGAAATTTTGGATTCTTACTAAGAACCATGGTCTGTACACGAATCCATCAGAAAATCTGCCAACATAAGAATTTTAATTTTCTTCATACAAAATTTTCATTATTTTACTAGCACTTTGTCAAATTTAGGTTCGGCCATAACTTTGGCCCTATGGCACCAATTGGACTGAAATTGTGGATTCTTACTAAGAATCATGGTCTGTACCCGAATCAATAAAAAAATCAGCCAGAAGAAGATTTTGAAAAAAATATCATCGATTTCACACTTGGGTTCGCTTGTTTTAGTACTTGGGGTCGGTGTTTTTATTACTTGGGTTCGGTCAAATTTTTTACCTTACGGCATGGAACTGAATGAAATTTTGGATTCTTACTAAGAACCATGGTCTGTACCCGAATCAATCAAAAAATCAGCCAAAAGAAGATTTTTAATTTTCTCCATACAAAATTTTCGTGGTTTTATGGGCACTTTGTCAAACTTAGGTTCCGCCATAACTTTGTCACTATGGCACCAAATGGACTGAAATTTTGGATTCCTCCTAAGAATCATGGTCTGTACCCGAATCAATCAAAAAATCAGCCAAAAAAAGATTTTGAAAAAAATATCATCGATTTCACACTTGGGTTCGCTTGTTTGAGTACTTGGTTTCGGTGTTTTTATTACTTGGGTTCGGTCAAATTTTTGGCCTTATGGCATGGAACTGACTGAAATTTTGGATTCTTACTAAGAACCATGGTCTGTACACGAATCCATCAGAAAATCTGCCAACATAAGAATTTTAATTTTCTTCATACAAAATTTTCATTATTTTATTAGCAATTTGTCAAATTTAGGTTCGGCCATAACTTTGGCCCTATGGCACCAATTGGACTGAAATTGTGGATTCTTACTAAGAATCATGGTCTGTACCCGAATCAATCAAAAAATCAGCCAAAAGAAGATTTTTAATTTTCTCCATACAAAATTTTCGTGGTTTTATGGGCACTTTGTCAAACTTAGGTTCCGCCATAACTTTGTCACTATGGCACCAAATGGACTGAAATTTTGGATTCCTCCTAAGAATCACGGTTTGTACTCGAATCAATCAAAAAATCAGCCAAAAGAAGATTTTGAAAAAAATATCATCGATTTCACACTTGGGTTCGCTTGTTTTAGTACTTGGGGTCTGTGTTTTTATTACTTGGGTTCGGTCAAATTTTTGGCCTTATGGCATGGAACTGACTGAAATTTTGGATTCTTACTAAGAACCATGTTCTGTACACGAATCCATCAGAAAATCTGCCAACATAAGAATTTTAATTTTCTTCATACAAAATTTTCATTATTTTATTAGCAATTTGTCAAATTTAGGTTCGGCCATAACTTTGGCCCTATGGCACCAATTGGACTGAAATTGTGGATTCTTACTAAGAATCATGGTCTGTACCCGAATCAATCAAAAAATCAGCCAGAAGAAGAGTTTTAATTTTCTCCATACAAAATTTTCGTGGTTTTATGGGCACTTTGTCAAACTTAGGTTCGAACATAACTTTGTCATTATGGCACCAAATGGACTGAAATTTTGGATTCTTACTAAGAATCATGGTCTGTACACGAATCAATCAAAAAATCAGCCAAAAGAAGATTTTGAAAAAAATGTCATCGATTTCACACTTGGGTTCGCTTGTTTTAGTACTTGGGGTCGGTGTTTTTATTACTTGGGTTCGGTCAAATTTTTGGCCTTATGGCATGGAACTGACTGAAATTTTGGATTCTTACTAAGAACCATGTTCTGTACACGAATCCATCAGAAAATCTGCAAACATAAGAATTTTAATTTTCTTCATACAAAATTTTCATTATTTTATTAGCACTTTGTCAAATTTAGGTTCGGCCATAACTTTGGCCCTATGGCACCAATTGGACTGAAATTGTGGATTCTTACTAAGAATCATGGTCTGTACCCGAATCAATCAAAAAATCAGCCAGAAGAAGATTTTTAATTTTCTCCATACAAAATTTTCGTGGTTATGGGCACTTTGTCAAACTTAGGTTCGGCCATAACTTTGTCACTATGGCACCAAATGGACTGAAATTTTGGATTCCTCCTAAGAATCATGGTCTGTACCCGAATCAATCAAAAAATCAGCCAAAAGAAGATTTTTGAAAAAAATATCATCGATTTCACACTTGGGTTCGCTTGTTTTAGTACTTGGGGTCGGTGTTTTTATTACTTGGGTTCGGTCAAATTTTTGGCCTTATGGCATGGAACTGACTGAAATTTTGGAGTCTTACTAAGAACCATGGTCTGTACACGAATCCATCAGAAAATCTGCCAACATAAGAATTTTAATTTTCTTCATACAAAATTTTCATTTTTTTATTAGCACTTTGTCAAATTTAGGTTCGGCCATAACTTTGGCCCTATGGCACCAATTGGACTGAAATTGTGGATTCTTACTAAGAATCATGGTCTGTACCCGAATCAATCAAAAAATCAGCCAAAAGAAGATTTTTAATTTTCTCCATACAAAATTTTCGTGGTTTTATGGGCACTTTGTCAAACTTAGGTTCCGCCATAACTTTGTCACTATGGCACCAAATGGACTGAAATTTTGGATTCCTCCTAAGAATCACGGTCTGTACTCGAATCAATCAAAAAATCAGCCAAAAGAAGATTTTGAAAAAAATATCATCGATTTCACACTTGGGTTCGCTTGTTTTAGTACTTGGGGTCGGTGTTTTTATTACTTGGGTTCGGTCAAATTTTTGGCCTTATGGCATGGAACTGACTGAAATTTTGGATTCTTACTAAGAACCATGTTCTGTACACGAATCCATCAGAAAATCTGCAAACATAAGAATTTTAATTTTCTTCATACAAAATTTTCATTATTTTATTAGCAATTTGTCAAATTTAGGTTCGGCCATAACTTTGGCCCTATGGCACCAATTGGACTGAAATTGTGGATTCTTACTAAGAATCATGGTCTGTACCCGAATCAATCAAAAAATCAGCCAGAAGAAGATTTTTAATTTTCTCCATACAAAATTTTCGTGGTTTTATGGGCACTTTGTCAAACTTAGGTTCGGCCATAACTTTGTCATTATGGCACCAAATGGACTGAAATTTTGGATTCTTACTAAGAATCATGGTCTGTACACGAATCAATCAAAAAATCAGCCAAAAGAAGGTTTTGAAAAAAATATCATCGATTTCACACTTGGGTTCGCTTGTTTTAGTACTTGGGGTCGGTGTTTTTATTACTTGGGTTCGGTCAAATTTTTGGCCTTATGGCATGGAACTGACTGAAATTCTGGATTCTTACTAAGAACCATGGTCTGTACACGAATCCATCAGAAAATCTGCCAACATAAGAATTTTAATTTTCTCCATACAAAATTTTCGTGGTTTTATGGGCACTTTGTCAAACTTAGGTTCGGCCATAACTTTGTCACTATGGCACCAATTGGACTGAAATTGTCGATTCTTAATAAGAATCGTGGTCTGTACCCGAATCAATCAAAAAATCAGCCAAAAGAAGATTTTGAAAAAAATATCATCGATTTCACACTTGGGTTCGCTTGTTTTAGTACTTGGGGTCGGTGTTTTTATTACTTGGATTCGGTCAAATTTTTGGCCTTATGGCATGGAACTGAATGAAATTTTGGATTCTTACTAAGAACCATGGTCTGTACACGAATCCATCAGAAAATCTGCCAACATAAGAATTTTAATTTTCTTCATACAAAATTTTCATTATTTTATTAGCAATTTGTCAAATTTAGGTTCGGCCATAACTTTGGCCCTATGGCACCAATTGGACTGAAATTGTGGATTCTTACTAAGAATCATGGTCTGTACCCGAATCAATCAAAAAATCAGCCAAAAGAAGATTTTTAATTTTCTCCATACAAAATTTTCGTGGTTTTATGGGCACTTTGTCAAACTTAGGTTCCGCCATAACTTTGTCACTATGGCACCAAATGGACTGAAATTTTGGATTCCTCCTAAGAATCACGGTCTGTACTCGAATCAATCAAAAAATCAGCCAAAAGAAGATTTTGAAAAAAATATCATCGATTTCACACTTGGGTTCGCTTGTTTTAGTACTTGGGGTCGGTGTTTTTATTACTTGGGTTCGGTCAAATTTTTGGCCTTATGGCATGGAACTGACTGAAATTTTGGATTCTTACTAAGAACCATGGTCTGTACACGAATCCATCAGAAAATCTGCCAACATAAGAATTTTAATTTTCTTCATACAAAATTTTCATTATTTTATTAGCAATTTGTCAAATTTAGGTTCGGCCATAACTTTGGCCCTATGGCACCAATTGGACTGAAATTGTGGATTCTTACTAAGAATCATGGTCTGTACCCGAATCAATCAAAAAATCAGCCAAAAGAAGATTTTTAATTTTCTCCATACAAAATTTTCGTGGTTTTATGGGCACTTTGTCAAACTTAGGTTCGGCCATAACTTTGTCACTATGGCACCAAATGGACTGAAATTTTGGATTCCTCCTAAGAATCACGGTCTGTACTCGAATCAATCAAAAAATCAGCCAAAAGAAGATTTTGAAAAAAATATCATCGATTTCACACTTGGGTTCGCTTGTTTTAGTACTTGGGGTCGGTCAAATTTTTGGCCTTATGGCATGGAACTGACTGAAATTTTGGATTCTTACTAAGAACCATGGTCTGTACACGAATCCATCAGAAAATCTGCCAACATAAGAATTTTAATTTTCTTCATACAAAATTTTCATTATTTTATTAGCACTTTGTCAAATTTAGGTTCGGCCATAACTTTGGCCCTATGGCACCAATTGGACTGAAATTGTGGATTCTTACTAAGAATCATGGTCTGTACCCGAATCAATCAAAAAATCAGCCAGAAGAAGATTTTTAATTTTCTCCATACAAAATTTTCGTGGTTATGGGCACTTTGTCAAACTTAGGTTCGGCCATAACTTTGTCACTATGGCACCAAATGGACTGAAATTTTGGATTCCTCCTAAGAATCATGGTCTGTACCCGAATCAATCAAAAAATCAGCCAAAAGAAGATTTAAAAAAAAAATATCATCGATTTCACACTTGGGTTCGCTTGTTTTAGTACTTGGGGTCGGTGTTTTTATTACTTGGGTTCGGTCAAATTTTTGGCCTTATGGCATGGAACTGACTGAAATTTTGGATTCTTACTAAGAACCATGGTATGTACACGAATCCATCAGAAAATCTGCCAACATAAGAATTTTAATTTTCTTCATACAAAATTTTCATTTTTTTATTAGCACTTTGTCAAATTTAGGTTCGGCCATAACTTTGGCCCTATGGCACCAATTGGACTGAAATTGTGGATTCTTACTAAGAATCATGGTCTGTACCCGAATCAATCAAAAAATCAGCCAAAAGAAGATTTTTAATTTTCTCCATACAAAATTTTCGTGGTTTTATGGGCACTTTGTCAAACTTAGGTTCCGCCATAACTTTGTCACTATGGCACCAAATGGACTGAAATTTTGGATTCCTCCTAAGAATCACGGTCTGTACTCGAATCAATCAAAAAATCAGCCAGAAGAAGAGTTTTAATTTTCTCCATACAAAATTTTCGTGGTTTTATGGGCACTTTGTCAAACTTAGGTTCGGCCATAACTTTGTCATTATGGCACCAAATGGACTGAAATTTTGGATTCTTACTAAGAATCATGGTCTGTACACGAATCAATCAAAAAATCAGCCAAAAGAAGATTTTGAAAAAAATGTCATCGATTTCACACTTGGGTTCGCTTGTTTTAGTACTTGGGGTCGGTGTTTTTATTACTTGGGTTCGGTCAAATTTTTGGCCTTATGGCATTGAACTGACTGAAATTTTGGATTCTTACTAAGAACCATGGTCTGTACACGAATCCATCAGAAAATCTGCCAACATAAGAATTTTAATTTTCTTCATACAAAATTTTCATTATTTTATTAGCACTTTGTCAAATTTAGGTTCGGCCATAACTTTGGCCCTATGGCACCAATTGGACTGAAATTGTGGATTCTTACTAAGAATCATGGACTGTACCCGAATCAATCAAAAAATCAGCCAGAAGAAGATTTTTAATTTTCTCCATACAAAATTTTCGTGGTTATGGGCACTTTGTCAAACTTAGGTTCGGCCATAACTTTGTCACTATGGCACCAAATGGACTGAAATTTTGGATTCCTCCTAAGAATCATGGTCTGTACCCGAATCAATCAAAAAATCAGCCAAAAGAAGATTTTTGAAAAAAATATCATCGATTTCACACTTGGGTTCGCTTGTTTTAGTACTTGGGGTCGGTGTTTTTATTACTTGGGTTCGGTCAAATTTTTGGCCTTATGGCATGGAACTGACTGAAATTTTGGATTCTTACTAAGAACCATGGTCTGTACACGAATCCATCAGAAAATCTGCCAACATAAGAATTTTAATTTTCTTCATACAAAATTTTCATTTTTTTATTAGCACTTTGTCAAATTTAGGTTCGGCCATAACTTTGGCCCTATGGCACCAATTGGACTGAAATTGTGGATTCTTACTAAGAATCATGGTCTGTACCCGAATCAATCAAAAAATCAGCCTAAAGAAGATTTTTAATTTTCTCCATACAAAATTTTCGTGGTTTTATGGGCACTTTGTCAAACTTAGGTTCCGCCATAACTTTGTCACTATGGCACCAAATGGACTGAAATTTTGGATTCCTCCTAAGAATCACGGTCTGTACTCGAATCAATCAAAAAATCAGCCAGAAGAAGAGTTTTAATTTTCTCCATACAAAATTTTCGTGGTTTTATGGGCACTTTGTCAAACTTAGGTTCGGCCATAACTTTGTCATTATGGCACCAAATGGACTGAAATTTTGGATTCTTACTAAGAATCATGGTCTGTACACGAATCAATCAAAAAATCAGCCAAAAGAAGATTTTGAAAAAAATGTCATCGATTTCACACTTGGGTTCGCTTGTTTTAGTACTTGGGGTCGGTGTTTTTATTACTTGGGTTCGGTCAAATTTTTGGCCTTATGGCATTGAACTGACTGAAATTTTGGATTCTTACTAAGAACCATGGTCTGTACACGAATCCATCAGAAAATCTGCCAACATAAGAATTTTAATTTTCTTCATACAAAATTTTCATTATTTTATTAGCAATTTGTCAAATTTAGGTTCGGCCATAACTTTGGCCCTATGGCACCAATTGGACTGAAATTGTGGATTCTTACTAAGAATCATGGTCTGTACCCGAATCAATCAAAAAATCAGCCAGAAGAAGATTTTTAATTTTCTCCATACAAAATTTTCGTGGTTTTATGGGCACTTTGTCAAACTTAGGTTCGGCCATAACTTTGTCATTATGGCACCAAATGGACTGAAATTTTGGATTCTTACTAAGAATCATGGTCTGTACACGAATCAATCAAAAAATCAGCCAAAAGAAGATTTTGAAAAAAATATCATCGATTTCACACTTGGGTTCGCTTGTTTTAGTACTTGGGGTCGGTGTTTTTATTACTTGGGTTCGGTCAAATTTTTGGCCTTATGGCATGGAACTGACTGAAATTCTGGATTCTTACTAAGAACCATGGTCTGTACACGAATCCATCAGAAAATCTGCCAACATAAGAATTTTAATTTTCTCCATACAAAATTTTCGTGGTTTTATGGGCACTTTGTCAAACTTAGGTTCGGCCATAACTTTGTCACTATGGCACCAATTGGACTGAAATTGTCGATTCTTAATAAGAATCGTGGTCTGTACCCGAATCAATCAAAAAATCAGCCAAAAGAAGATTTTGAAAAAAATATCATCGATTTCACACTTGGGTTCGCTTGTTTTAGTACTTGGGGTCGGTGTTTTTATTACTTGGATTCGGTCAAATTTTTGGCCTTATGGCATGGAACTGAATGAAATTTTGGATTCTTACTAAGAACCATGGTCTGTACACGAATCCATCAGAAAATCTGCCAACATAAGAATTTTAATTTTCTTCATACAAAATTTTCATTATTTTATTAGCAATTTGTCAAATTTAGGTTCGGCCATAACTTTGGCCCTATGGCACCAATTGGACTGAAATTGTGGATTCTTACTAAGAATCATGGTCTGTACCCGAATCAATCAAAAAATCAACCAAAAGAAGATTTTTAATTTTCTCCATACAAAATTTTCGTGGTTTTATGGGCACTTTGTCAAACTTAGGTTCCGCCATAACTTTGTCACTATGGCACCAAATGGACTGAAATTTTGGATTCCTCCTAAGAATCACGGTCTGTACTCGAATCAATCAAAAAATCAGCCAAAAGAAGATTTTGAAAAAAATATCATCGATTTCACACTTGGGTTCGCTTGTTTTAGTACTTGGGGTCGGTGTTTTTATTACTTGGGTTCGGTCAAATTTTTGGCCTTATGGCATGGAACTGACTGAAATTTTGGATTCTTACTAAGAACCATGGTCTGTACACGAATCCATCAGAAAATCTGCCAACATAAGAATTTTAATTTTCTTCATACAAAATTTTCATTATTTTATTAGCAATTTGTCAAATTTAGGTTCGGCCATAACTTTGGCCCTATGGCACCAATTGGACTGAAATTGTGGATTCTTACTAAGAATCATGGTCTGTACCCGAATCAATCAAAAAATCAGCCAAAAGAAGATTTTTAATTTTCTCCATACAAAATTTTCGTGGTTTTATGGGCACTTTGTCAAACTTAGGTTCGGCCATAACTTTGTCACTATGGCACCAAATGGACTGAAATTTTGGATTCCTCCTAAGAATCACGGTCTGTACTCGAATCAATCAAAAAATCAGCCAAAAGAAGATTTTGAAAAAAATATCATCGATTTCACACTTGGGTTCGCTTGTTTTAGTACTTGGGGTCTGTGTTTTTATTACTTGGGTTCGGTCAAATTTTTGGCCTTATGGCATGGAACTGACTGAAATTTTGGATTCTTACTAAGAACCATGGTCTGTACACGAATCCATCAGAAAATCTGCCAACATAAGAATTTTAATTTTCTTCATACAAAATTTTCATTATTTTATTAGCAATTTGTCAAATTTAGGTTCGGCCATAACTTTGGCCCTATGGCACCAATTGGACTGAAATTGTGGATTCTTACTAAGAATCATGGTCTGTACCCGAATCAATCAAAAAATCAGCCAGAAGAAGAGTTTTAATTTTCTCCATACAAAATTTTCGTGGTTTTATGGGCACTTTGTCAAACTTAGGTTCGGCCATAACTTTGTCATTATGGCACCAAATGGACTGAAATTTTGGATTCTTACTAAGAATCATGGTCTGTACACGAATCAATCAAAAAATCAGCCAAAAGAAGATTTTGAAAAAAATGTCATCGATTTCACACTTGGGTTCGCTTGTTTTAGTACTTGGGGTCGGTGTTTTTATTACTTGGGTTCGGTCAAATTTTTGGCCTTATGGCATGGAACTGACTGAAATTTTGGATTCTTACTAAGAACCATGGTCTGTACACGAATCCATCAGAAAATCTGCCAACATAAGAATTTTAATTTTCTTCATACAAAATTTTCATTATTTTATTAGCACTTTGTCAAATTTAGGTTCGGCCATAACTTTGGCCCTATGGCACCAATTGGACTGAAATTGTGGATTCTTACTAAGAATCATGGTCTGTACCCGAATCAATCAAAAAATCAGCCAGAAGAAGATTTTTAATTTTCTCCATACAAAATTTTCGTGGTTATGGGCACTTTGTCAAACTTAGGTTCGGCCATAACTTTGTCACTATGGCACCAAATGGACTGAAATTTTGGATTCCTCCTAAGAATCATGGTCTGTACCCGAATCAATCAAAAAATCAGCCAAAAGAAGATTTAAAAAAAAAATATCATCGATTTCACACTTGGGTTCGCTTGTTTTAGTACTTGGGGTCGGTGTTTTTATTACTTGGGTTCGGTCAAATTTTTGGCCTTATGGCATGGAACTGACTGAAATTTTGGATTCTTACTAAGAACCATGGTCTGTACACGAATCCATCAGAAAATCTGCCAACATAAGAATTTTAATTTTCTTCATACAAAATTTTCATTATTTTATTAGCACTTTGTCAAATTTAGGTTCAGCCATAACTTTGGCCCTATGGCACCAATTGGACTGAAATTGTGGATTCTTACTAAGAATCATGGTCTGTACCCGAATCAATCAAAAAATCAGCCAAAAGAAGATTTTTAATTTTCTCCATACAAAATTTTCGTGGTTTTATGGGCACTTTGTCAAACTTAGGTTCCGCCATAACTTTGTCACTATGGCACCAAATGGACTGAAATTTTGGATTCCTCCTAAGAATCACGGTCTGTACTCGAATCAATCAAAAAATCAGCCAAAAGAAGATTTTGAAAAAAATATCATCGATTTCACACTTGGGTTCGCTTGTTTTAGTACTTGGGGTCGGTGTTTTTATTACTTGGGTTCGGTCAAATTTTTGGCCTTATGGCATGGAACTGACTGAAATTTTGGATTCTTACTAAGAACCATGGTCTGTACACGAATCCATCAGAAAATCTGCCAACATAAGAATTTTAATTTTCTTCATACAAAATTTTCATTATTTTATTAGCAATTTGTCAAATTTAGGTTCGGCCATAACTTTGGCCCTATGGCACCAATTGGACTGAAATTGTGGATTCTTACTAAGAATCATGGTCTGTACCCGAATCAATCAAAAAATCAGCCAGAAGAAGATTTTTAATTTTCTCCATACAAAATTTTCGTGGTTTTATGGGCACTTTGTCAAACTTAGGTTCGGCCATAACTTTGTCATTATGGCACCAAATGGACTGAAATTTTGGATTCTTACTAAGAATTATGGTCTGTACACGAATCAATCAAAAAATCAGCCAAAAGAAGATTTTGAAAAAAATATCATCGATTTCACACTTGGGTTCGCTTGTTTTAGTACTTGGGGTCGGTGTTTTTATTACTTGGGTTCGGTGAAATTTTTGGCCTTATGGCATGGAACTGACTGAAATTTTGGATTCTTACTAAGAACCATGGTCTGTACACGAATCCATCAGAAAATCTGCCAACATAAGAATTTTAATTTTCTTCATACAAAATTTTCATTATTTTATTAGCACTTTGCATTGACGTATGATATCTAGACGCGCCCTGTGAAATGCAAAATGACCCCACAAGCCAGCAAAAGCAGGCTCACGGCCCATTTATGAAAAAGTGCCTGCATTGTTTTGCACCGTTTAGATCGCATAGTGCTTTGTGTTGTACCTTTTATCGGTCTACAAGGTCTACACCGAAACCAATTTGTGTTCCAGCCGTCCGCACCGGAGTTAATTTTTTCAAACACAAAAATATCTAACTTCCGAATGTTGTACAAAGTACACACCACGGACTTTATTTTTGAAAATGTAGTCAGCTATCTGACTACAACAAAAAAATAGACCTTTCATATGTCTTTTAGACAGCGTTTTCATAAACGTAATAATGTTACAGAATTACTTTTGTTGCCATCAAAGTTTCCTACGTCATCAAATCACCGCACTGCCTGTGTTCGACTACTAATACATACAAGGAGGGCTAGTATCACAATTTGGAAGAGTTTTCAAACTTTTTAAAGCGCGACCCGCTTTTAGTAATAAAATAAATTATGTTATTTCCATAAATTACAATTATAATTACATAAATTCACCACCAGCTGTTTTTTTAGGAATGATCAACCTTTTTAGTCGAAGTATTATTAATGTATCCATTATTATTATGTACTTATGCGGACCTTGGTGGGAGGGTATGTACAACATAACCTGGTTAACTTTTTTGTCGGTGGAGTCGCAAACCTGCTTTACATATTATAAAACAATATTTGTTTAATTAAACTATCAAAGAGGGTAAAAAAAAAGCCGCAGCTGAAAATTTTATATCCGCAATGCCAAAACAATGAATGATATCGATTTTTTTCATTTGGAAATGTTAAATTTCGGCGGTTGATTCAAAAAGGGCAAAAATTGCCAGACAAAATTTTTACTTCGTTCAAGGTCAAACCAGTACATGGTGTTAGTTTATTTTCGTTTGTAATTACAATATTTATAAGTACAATATTTCGTCAAGATAATTTTTGTTATTTTGTAAAACGGAAACCTTTAAAATACATAAAACACAGATTTTAACAAAAAATCGTTGCAAAATTCTTTAATTAAGGTCGCAAGTTAAACAATTAACAATTACAATAACACTTATAATTTAATTTCCCCCGATAGATAAAAATCGTAAGATATACTCCAAAAAATATTATTAACACGTATTACAAGATATATAGGTATACGAAAAATTTCGTAATTCTTTGTTTTTTTCAAATCCTTTTTGAGACATTTTCCGTGAGATTTTTGTCCTATTTCAAACGAGTCATGTTTTTAAGAATAGCGCGCTCCCTCTAACACTCGTATTTACGTATCTCCCCTTCCTCTTCTTTTTGAGCGCTTACTACTGGGCTTTAAGTATCCACTAATTTCAGTATTTTTTTTTATTTATTATACGCAAAAAACTTAATGTTTTGAGTAGCTGATTCAAAACTTTAAAAAGAAATTATAGTTTTTGGCTAATACCTTTTGCAAAACGGAACAGAAGCCTTTGAATATTTTTAGCGCAATTTTTTGATATTTTTTTGTAGTCAGTCCGAAAAGCAGTAAATGGGCTTGCGGACCGCTGGTTTCTCATCACTGTGTTAATGATGAGCAACCAACTTGGGTAGCCCACGGTGCATCGGCGGTAAAAAGATGATTTTTTCGTAAATGTTTTCAAGCAAATAATGATTGGTTTTTTTAATAAACTCATTAAGCTTACGAACCAACAGAAAAAAATGCAGACGCATCTGCTGCCAAGACCTGGACAAACATCACTCCATTAACCCGGACACCCCTGCTTAGTCACCAAACGTAGCAAATCACTTGGGGTGACCTATGGCAGAGGCGTTGGTTATCCAATAAATGGTTCCCGAGGCGGCGGTACCCATACTGGCCTCCGAAATTGAATCGCTTGTCAAAATAAAGTAAAAAAATATTTTTTTTCCAATTAAATTTATGAATGTCTCGTGACCCCCACTTTGAAAACCACTGTATACAGCACGGCTTGTGGATATTGTTCATGCGGCCAATCCGTGAACAACTATTGATGTATTAGTTTGACAGAATTACACAAAAGGATAACTTGGCGGTCAGTTGTATATTGCCGGGAACTCTGTATGCAAGACGGCGGAATTGGAAGGAGAGTTTTGTTGCGAAATTACTGTTACTGGCGTTATTTTATTCTGATTATTACTATGAGAGGGCTTGTATAGGGTATACTTGGTCGAAGGCACTTTGTCAAATTTAGGTTCGGCCATAACTTTGGCCCTATGGCACCAATTGGACTGAAATTGTGGATTCTTACTAAGAATCATGGTCTGTACCCGAATCAATCAAAAAATCAGACAGAAGAAGAGTTTTAATTTTCTCCATACAAAATTTTCGTGGTTTTATGGGCACTTTGTCAAACTTAGGTTCGGCCATAACTTTGTCATTATGGCACCAAATGGACTGAAATTTTGGATTCTTACTAAGAATCATGGTCTGTACACGAATCAATCAAAAAATCAGCCAAAGAAGATTTTGAAAAAAATGTCATCGATTTCACACTTGGGTTCGCTTGTTTTAGTACTTGGGGTCGGTGTTTTTATTACTTGGGTTCGGTCAAATTTTTGGCCTTATGGCATGGAACTGACTGAAATTTTGGATTCTTACTAAGAACCATGGTCTGTACACGAATCCATCAGAAAATCTGCCAACATAAGAATTTTAATTTTCTTCATACAAAATTTTCATTATTTTATTAGCACTTTGTCAAATTTAGGTTCGGCCATAACTTTGGCCCTATGGCACCAATTGGACTGAAATTGTGGATTCTTACTAAGAATCATGGTCTGTACCCGAATCAATCAAAAAATCAGCCAGAAGAAGATTTTTAATTTTCTCCATACAAAATTTTCGTGGTTTTATGGGCACTTTGTCAAACTTAGGTTTTTGCCATAACTTTGTCACTATGGCACCAAATGGACTGAAATTTTGGATTCCTCCTAAGAATCATGGTCTGTACCCGAATCAATCAAAAAATCAGCCAAAAGAAGATTTTTGAAAAAAATATCATCGATTTCACACTTGGGTTCGCTTGTTTTAGTACTTGGGGTCGGTGTTTTTATTACTTGGGTTCGGTCAAATTTTTGGCCTTATGGCATGGAACTGACTGAAATTTTGGATTCTTACTAAGAACCATGGTCTGTACACGAATCCATCAGAAAATCTGCCAACATAAGAATTTTAATTTTCTTCATACAAAAATTTCATTATTTTATTAGCAATTTGTCAAATTTAGGTTCGGCCATAACTTTGGCCCTATGGCACCAATTGAACTGAAATTGTGGATTCTTACTAAGAATCATGGTCTGTACCCGAATCAATCAAAAAATCAGCCAGAAGAAGATTTTTAATTTTCTCCATACAAAATTTTCGTGGTTTTATGGGCACTTTGTCAAACTTAGGTTCGGCCATAACTTTGTCATTATGGCACCAAATGGACTGAAATTTTGGATTCTTACTAAGAATCATGGTCTGTACACGAATCAATCAAAAAATCAGCCAAAAGAAGATTTTGAAAAAAATATCATCGATTTCACACTTGGGTTCGCTTGTTTTAGTACTTGGGGTCGGTGTTTTTATTACTTGGGTTCGGTCAAATTTTTGGCCTTATGGCATGGAACTGACTGAAATTTTGGATTCTTACTAACAACCATGGTCTGTACACGAATCCATCAGAAAATCTGCCAACATAAGAATTTTAATTTTCTTCATACAAAATTTTCATTATTTTATTAGCACTTTGTCAAATTTAGGTTCGGCCATAACTTTGGCCCTATGGCACCAATTGGACTGAAATTGTGGATTCTTTCTAAGAATCATGGTCTGTACCCGAATCAATCAAAAAATCAGCCAAAAGAAGATTTTTAATTTTCTCCATCCAAAATTTTCGTGGTTTTATGGGCACTTTGTCAAACTTAGGTTCCGCCATAACTTTGTCACTATGGCACCAAATGGACTGAAATTTTGGATTCCTCCTAAGAATCACGGTCTGTACTCGAATCAATAAAAAAATCAGCCAAAAGAAGATTTTGAAAAAAATATCATCGATTTCACACTTGGGTTCGCTTGTTTTAGTACTTGGGGTCGGTGTTTTTAATACTTGGGTTCGGTCAAATTTTTGGCCTTATGGCATGGAACTGACTGAAATTTTGGATTCTTACTAAGAACCATGGTCTGTACACGAATCCATCAGAAAATCTGCCAACATAAGAATTTTAATTTTCTTCATACAAAATTTTCATTTTTTTATTAGCACTTTGTCAAATTTAGGTTCGGCCATAACTTTGGCCCTATGGCACCAATTGGACTGAAATTGTGGATTCTTACTAAGAATCATGGTCTGTACCCGAATCAATCAAAAAATCAGCCAGAAGAAGATTTTTAATTTTCTCCATACAAAATTTTCGTGGTTTTATGGGCACTTTGTCAAACTTAGGTTCGGCCATAACTTTGTCACTATGGCACCAAATGGACTGAAATTTTGGATTCCTCCTAAGAATCATGGTCTGTACCCGAATCAATCAAAAAATCAGCCAAAAGAAGATTTTTGAAAAAATTATCATCGATTTCACACTTGGGTTCGCTTGTTTTAGTACTTGGGGTCGGTGTTTTTATTACTTGTTTTCGGTCAAATTTTTGGCCTTATGGCATGGAACTGACTGAAATTTTGGATTCTTACTAAGAACCATGGTCTGTACACGAATCCATCAGAAAATCTGCCAACATAAGAATTTTAATTTTCTTCATACAAAATTTTCATTTTTTTATTAGCACTTTGTCAAATTTAGGTTCGGCCATAACTTTGGCCCTATGGCACCAATTGGACTGAAATTGTGGATTCTTACTAAGAATCATAGTCTGTACCCGAATCAATAAAAAAATCAGCCAGAAGAAGATTTTTAATTTTCTCCATACAAAATTTTCGTGGTTTTATGGGCACTTTGTCAAACTTAGGTTCGGCCATAACTTTGTCATTATGGCACCAAATGGACTGAAATTTTGGATTCTTACTAAGAATCATGATCTGTACACGAATCAATCAAAAAATCAGCCAAAAGAAGATTTTGAAAAAAATATCATCGATTTCACACTTGGGTTCGCTTGTTTTAGTACTTGGGGTCGGTGTTTTAATTACTTGGGTTCGGTCAAATTTTTGGCCTTATGGCATGGAACTGACTGAAATTTTGGATTCTTACAAATAACCATGGTCTGTACACGAATCCATCAGAAAATCTGCCAACATAAGAATTTTAATTTTCTTCATACAAAATTTTCATTATTTTATTAGCACTTTGTCAAATTTAGGTTCGGCCATAACTTTGGCCCTATGGCACCAATTGGACTGAAATTGTGGATTCTTACTAAGAATCATAGTCTGTACCCGAATCAATAAAAAAATCAGCCAGAAGAAGATTTTTAATTTTCTCCATACAAAATTTTCGTGGTTTTATGGGCACTTTGTCAAACTTAGGTTCGGCCATAACTTTGTCACTATGGCACCAAATGGACTGAAATTTTGGATTCCTCCTAAGAATCATGGTCTGTACCCGAATCAATCAAAAAATCAGCCAAAAGAAGATTTTTGAAAAAAAAATCATCGATTTCACACTTGGGTTCGCTTGTTTTAGTACTTGGGGTCGGTGTTTTTATTACTTGGGTTCGGTCAAATTTTTGGCCTTATGGCATGGAACTGACTGAAATTTTGGATTCTTACTTAGAACCATGGTCTGTACACGAATCCATCAGAAAATCTGCCAACATAAGAATTTTAATTTTCTTCATACAAAATTTTCATTATTTTATTAGCAATTTGTCAAATTTAGGTTCGGCCATAACTTTGGCCCTATGGCACCAATTGGACTGAAATTGTGGATTCTTACTAAGAATCATGGTCTGTACCCGAATCAATCAAAAAATCAGCCAGAAGAAGATTTTTAATTTTCTCCATACAAAATTTTCGTGGTTTTATGGGCACTTTGTCAAACTTAGGTTCGGCCATAACTTTGTCATTATGGCACCAAATGGACTGAAATTTTGAATTCTTACTAAGAATCATGGTCTTTACACGAATCAATCAAAAAATCAGCCAAAAGAAGATTTTGAAAAAAATATCATCGATTTTACACTTGGGTTCGCTTGTTTTAGTACTTGGGGTCGGTGTTTTTATTACTTGGGTTCGGTCAAATTTTTGGCCTTATGGCATGGAACTGACTGAAATTTTGGATTCTTACTAAGAACCATGGTCTGTACACGAATCCATCAGAAAATCTGCCAACATAAGAATTTTAATTTTCTTCATACAAAATTTTCATTTTTTTATTAGCACTTTGTCAAATTTAGGTTCGGCCATAACTTTGGCCCTATGGCACCAATTGGACTGATATTGTGGATTCTTACTAAGAATCATGGTCTGTACCCGAATCAATCAAAAAATCAGCCAGAAGAAGATTTTTAATTTTCTCCATACAAAATTTTCGTGGTTTTATGGGCACTTTGTCAAACTTAGGTTCGGCCATAACTTTGTCACTATGGCACCAAATGGACTGAAATTTTGGATTCCTCCTAAGAATCATGGTCTGTACCCGAATCAATCAAAAAATCAGCCAAAAGAAGATTTTTGAAAAAAATATCATCGATTTCACACTTGGGTTCGCTTGTTTTAGTACTTGGGGTCGGTGTTTTTATTACTTGTTTTCGGTCAAATTTTTGGCCTTATGGCATGGAACTGACTGAAATTTTGGATTCTTACTAAGAACCATGGTCTGTACACGAATCCATCAGAAAATCTGCCAACATAAGAATTTTAATTTTCTTCATACAAAATTTTCATTTTTTTATTAGCACTTTGTCAAATTTAGGTTCGGCCATAACTTTGGCCCTATGGCACCAAATGGACTGAAATTTTGGATTCCTCCTAAGAATCACGGTCTGTACTCGAATCAATCAAAAAATCAGCCAAAAGAAGATTTTGAAAAAAATATCATCGATTTCACACTTGGGTTCGCTTGTTTTAGTACTTGGGGTCGGTGTTTTTATTACTTGGGTTCGGTCAAATTTTTGGCCTTATGGCATGGAACTGACTGAAATTTTGGATTCTTACTAAGAACCATGGTCTGTACACGAATCCATCAGAAAATCTGCCAACATAAGAATTTTAATCTTCTTCATACAAAATTTTCAATTTTTTATTAGCACTTTGTCAAATTTAGGTTCGGCCATAACTTTGGCCCTATGGCACCAATTGGACTGAAATTGTGGATTCTTACTAAGAATCATAGTCTGTACCCGAATCAATAAAAAAATCAGCCAGAAGAAGATTTTTAATTTTCTCCATACAAAATTTTCGTGGTTTTATGGGCACTTTGTCAAACTTAGGTTCGGCCATAACTTTGTCATTATGGCACCAAATGGACTGAAATTTTGGATTCTTACTAAGAATCATGATCTGTACACGAATCAATCAAAAAATCAGCCAAAAGAAGATTTTGAAAAAAATATCATCGATTTCACACTTGGGTTCGCTTGTTTTAGTACTTGGGGTCGGTGTTTTTATTACTTGGGTTCGGTCAAATTTTTGGCCTTAAGGCATGGAACTGACTGAAATTTTGGATTCTTACAAAGAACCATGGTCTGTACACGAATCCATCAGAAAATCTGCCAACATAAGAATTTTAATTTTCTTCATACAAAATTTTCATTATTTTATTAGCACTTTGTCAAATTTAGGTTCGGCAATAACTTTGGCCCTATGGCACCAATTGGACTGAAATTGTGGATTCTTACTAAGAATCATGGTCTGTACCCGAATCAATCAAAAAATCAGCCAGAAGAAGATTTTTAATTTTCTCCATACAAAATTTTCGTGGTTTTATGGGCACTTTGTCAAACTTAGGTTCGGCCATAACTTTGTCACTATGGCACCAAATGGACTGAAATTTTGGATTCCTCCTAAGAATCATGGTCTGTACCCGAATCAATCAAAAAATCAGCCAAAAGAAGATTTTTGAAAAAAATATCATCGATTTCACACTTGGGTTCGCTTGTTTTAGTACTTGGGGTCGGTGTTTTTATTACTTGGGTTCGGTCAAATTTTTGGCCTTATGGCATGGAACTGACTGAAATTTTAGATTCTTACTTAGAACCATGGTCTGTACACGAATCCATCAGAAAATCTGCCAACATAAGAATTTTAATTTTCTTCATACAAAATTTTCATTATTTTATTAGCAATTTGTCAAATTTAGGTTCGGCCATAACTTTGGCCCTATGGCACCAATTGGACTGAAATTGTGGATTCTTACTAAGAATCATGGTCTGTACCCGAATCAATCAAAAAATCAGCCAAAAGAAGATTTTGAAAAAAATTTCATCGATTTTACACTTGGGTTCGCTTGTTTTAGTACTTGGGGTCGGTGATTTTATTACTTGGGTTCGGTCAAATTTTTGGCCTTATGGCAAGGAACTGACTGAAATTTTGAATTCTTACTAAGAACCATGGTCTGTACACGAATCCATCAGAAAATCTGCCAACATAAGAATTTTAATTTTCTTCATACAAAATTTTCATTTTTTTATTAGCACTTTGTCAAATTTAGGTTCGGCCATAACTTTGGCCCTATGGCACCAATTGGACTGAAATTGTGGATTCTTACTAAGAATCATGGTCTGTACCCGAATCAATCAAAAAATCAGCCAGAAGAAGATTTTTAATTTTCTCCATACAAAATTTTCGTGGTTTTATGGGCACTTTGTCAAAATTAGGTTCGGCCATAACTTTGTCACTATGGCACCAAATGGACTGAAATTTTGGATTCCTCCTAAGAATCATGGTCTGTACCCGAATCAATCAAAAAAACAGCCAAAAGAAGATTTTGAAAAAATATCATCGATTTCACACTTGGGTTCGCTTGTTTTAGTACTTGGGGTCGGTGTTTTTATTACTTGGGTTCGGTCAAATTTTTGGCCTTATGGCATGGAACTGACTGAAATTTTGGATTCTTTCTAAGAACCATGGTCTGTACACGAATCCATCAGAAAATCTGCCAACATAAGAATTTTAATTTTCTTCATACAAAATTTTCATTATTTTGTTAGTAATTTGTCAAATTTAGATTCGGCCATAACTTTGGCCCTATGGCACCAATTGGACTGAAATTGTGGATTCTTACTAAGAATCATGGTCTGTACCCGAATCAATCAAAAAATCAGCCAGAAGAAGATTTTTAATTTTCTCCATACAAAATTTTCGTGGTTTTATGGGCACTTTGTCAAACTTAGGTTCGGCCATAACTTTGTCATTATGGCACCAAATGGACTGAAATTTTGGATTCTTACTAAGAATCATGGTCTGTACACGAATCAATCAAAAAATCAGCCAAAAGAAGATTTTGAAAAAAAATATCATCGATTTCACACTTGTGTTCGCTTGTTTTAGTACTTGGGGTCGGTGTTTTTATTACTTGGGTTCGGTCAAATTTTTGGCCTTATGGCATGGAACTGACTGAAATTTTGGATTCTTACTAAGAACCATGGTCTGTACACGAATCCATCAGAAAATCTGCCAACATAAGAATTTTAATTTTCTTCATACAAAATTTTCATTATTTTATTAGCACTTTGTCAAATTTAGGTTCGGCCATAACTTTGGCCCTATGGCACCAATTGGACTGAAATTGTGGATTCTTACTAAGAATCATGGTCTGTACCCGAATCAATCAAAAAATCAGCCAGAAGAAGATTTTTAATTTTCTCCATAAGTACAAAATTTTCGTGGTTTTATGGGCACTTTGTCAAACTTAGGTTCGGCCATAACTTTGTCACTATGGCACCAAATGGACTGAAATTTTGGATTCCTCCTAAGAATCACGGTCTGTACCAGAATCAATCAAAAAATCAGCCAAAAGAAGATTTTGAAAAAAATATCATCGATTTCACACTTGGGTTCGCTTGTTTTAGTACTTGGGGTCGGTGTTTTTATTACTTGGGTTCGGTCAAATTTTCGACCTTATGGCATGGAACTGACTGAAATTTTGGATTCTTACTAAGAACCATGGTCTGTACACGAATCCATCAGAAAATCTGCCAACATAAGAATTTTAATTTTCTTCATACAAAATTTTCATTTTTTTATTAGCACTTTGTCAAATTTAGGTTCGGCCATAACTTTGGCCCTATGGCACCAATTGGACTGAAATTGTGGATTCTTACTAAGAATCATGGTCTGTACCCGAATCAATCAAAAAATCAGCCAAAAGAAGATTTTTAATTTTCTCTATACAAAATTTTCGTGGTTTTATGGGCACTTTGTCAAACTTAGGTTCGGCCATAACTTTGTCACTTTGGCACCAAATGGACTGAAATTTTAAATTCCTCCTAAGAATCATGGTCTGTACACGAATCAATCAAAAAAACAGCCAAAAGAAGATTTTGAAAAAATATAATCGATTTCACACTTGGGTTCGCTTGTTTTAGTACTTGGGGTCGGTGTTTTTATTACTTGGGTTCGGTCAAATTTTTGGCCTTATGGCATGGAACTGACTGAAATTTTGGATTCTTACTAAGAACCATGGTCTGTACACGAATCCATCAGAAAATCTGCCAACATAAGAATTTTAATTTTCTTCATACAAAATTTTCATTTTTTTATTAGCACTTTGTCAAATTTAGGTTCGGCCATAACTTTGGCCCTATGGCACCAATTGGACTGAAATTGTGGATTCTTACTAAGAATCATGGTCTGTACCCGAATCAATCAAAAAATCAGCCAAAAGAAGATTTTTAATTTTCTCCATACAAAATTTTCGTGGTTTTATGGGCACTTTGTCAAACTTAGGTTCGGCCATAACTTTGTCATTATGGCACCAAATGGACTGAAATTTTGGATTCTTACTAAGAATCATGGTCTGTACACGAATCAATCAAAAAATCAGCCAAAAGAAGATTTTGAAAAAAATATCATCGATTTCACACTTGGGTTCGCTTGTTTTAGTACTTGGGGTCGGTGTTTTTATTACTTGGGTTCGGTCAAATTTTTGGCCTTATGGCATGGAACTGACTGAAATTTTGGATTCTTACTAAGAACCATGGTCTGTACACGAATCCATCAGAAAATCTGCCAACATAAGAATTTTAATTTTCTTCATAAAAAATTTTCATTTTTTTATTAGCACTTTGTCAAATTTAGGTTCGGCCATAACTTTGGCCCTATGTCACCAATTGGACTGAAATTGTGGATTCTTACTAAGAATCATGGTCTGTACCCGAATCAATCGAAAAATCAGCCAAAAGAAGATTTTTAATTTTCTCCATACAAAATTTTCGTGGTTTTATGGGCACTTTGTCAAACTTAGGTTCGGCCATAACTTTGTCACTATGGCACCAAATGAACTGAAATTTTGGATTCCTCCTAAGAATCATGGTCTGTACCCGAATCAATCAAAAAATCAGCCAAAAGAAGATTTTGAAAAAAATATCATCGATTTCACACTTGGGTTCGCTTGTTTTAGTACTTGGGGTCGGTGTTTTTATTACTTGGGTTCGCTCAAATTTTTGGCCTTATGGCATGGAACTGACTGAAATTTTGGATTCTTACTAAGAACCATGGTCTGTACACGAATCCATCAGAAAATCTGCCAACATAAGAATTTTAATTTTCTTCATACAAAATTTTCATTTTTTTATTAGCACTTTGTCAAATTTAGGTTCGGCCATAACTTTGGCCCTATGGCACCAATTGGACTGAAATTGTGGATTCTTACTAAGAATCATGGTCTGTACCCGAATCAATCAAAAAATCAGCCAAAAGAAGATTTTTATTTTTCTGCATACAAAATTTTCGTGGTTTTATGGGCACTTTGTCAAACTTAGGTTCCGCCATAACTTTGTCACTATGGCACCAAATGGACTGAAATTTTGGATTCCTCCTAAGAATCACGGTCTGTACCCGAATCAATTAAAAAATCAGCCAAAAGAAGATTTTTAATTTTCTCCATACAAAATTTTCGTGGTTTTATGGGCACTTTGTCAAACTTAGGTTCGGCCATAACTTTGTCACTATGGCACCAAATGAACTGAAATTTTGGATTCCTCCTAAGAATCATGGTCTGTACCCGAATCAATCAAAAAATCAGCCAAAAGAAGATTTTGAAAAAAATATCATCGATTTCACACTTGGGTTCGCTTGTTTTAGTACTTGGGGTCGGTGTTTTTATTACTTGGGTTCGCTCAAATTTTTGGCCTAATGGCATGGAACTGACTGAAATTTTGGATTCTTACTAAGAACCATTGTCTGTACACGAATCCATCAGAAAATCTGCCAACATAAGAATTTTAATTTTCTTCATACAAAATTTTCATTTTTTTATTAGCACTTTGTCAAATTTAGGTTCGGCCATAACTTTGGCCCTATGGCACCAATTGGACTGAAATTGTGGATTCTTACTAAGAATCATGGTCTGTACCCGAATCAATCAAAAAATCAGCCAAAAGAAGATTTTTAATTTTCTCCATACAAAATTTTCGTGGTTTTATGGGCACTTTGTCAAACTTAGGTTCGGCCATAACTTTGTCACTATGGCACCAAATGAACTGAAATTTTGGATTCCTCCTAAGAATCATGGTCTGTACCCGAATCAATCAAAAAATCAGCCAAAAGAAGATTTTGAAAAAAATATCATCGATTTCACACTTGGGTTCGCTTGTTTTAGTACTTGGGGTCGGTGTTTTTATTACTTGGGTTCGCTCAAATTTTTGGCCTTATGGCATGGAACTGACTGAAATTTTGGATTCTTACTAAGAACCATGGTCTGTACACGAATCCATCAGAAAATCTGCCAACATAAGAATGTTAATTTTCTTCATACAAAATTTTCATTATTTTATTAGCACTTTGTCAAATTTAGGTTCGGCCATAACTTTGGCCCTATGGCACCAATTGGACTGAAATTGTGGATTCTTACTAAGAATCATGGTCTGTACCCGAATCAATCAAAAAATCAGCCAAAAGAAGATTTTTATTTTTCTGCATACAAAATTTTCGTGGTTTTATGGGCACTTTGTCAAACTTAGGTTCCGCCATAACTTTGTCACTATGGCACCAAATGGACTGAAATTTTGGATTCCTCCTAAGAATCACGGTCTGTACCCGAATCAATCAAAAAATCAGCCAAAAGAAGATTTTTAATTTTCTCCATACAAAATTTTCGTGGTTTTATGGGCACTTTGTCAAACTTAGGTTCGGCCATAACTTTGTCACTATGGCACCAAATGAACTGAAATTTTGGATTCCTCCTAAGAATCATGGTCTGTACCCGAATCAATCAAAAAATCAGCCAAAAGAAGATTTTGAAAAAAATATCATCGATTTCACACTTGGGTTCGCTTGTTTTAGTACTTGGGGTCGGTGTTTTTATTACTTGGGTTCGCTCAAATTTTTGGCCTTATGGCATGGAACTGACTGAAATTTTGGATTCTTACTAAGAACCATGGTCTGTACACGAATCCATCAGAAAATCTGCCAACATAAGAATTTTAATTTTCTTCATACAAAATTTTCATTTTTTTATTAGCACTTTGTCAAATTTAGGTTCGGCCATAACTTTGGCCCTATGGCACCAATTGGACTGAAATTGTGGATTCTTACTAAGAATCATGGTCTGTACCCGAATCAATCAAAAAATCAGCCAAAAGAAGATTTTTATTTTTCTGCATACAAAATTTTCGTGGTTTTATGGGCACTTTGTCAAACTTAGGTTCCGCCATAACTTTGTCACTATGGCACCAAATGGACTGAAATTTTGGATTCCTCCTAAGAATCACGGTCTGTACCCGAATCAATCAAAAAATCAGCCAAAAGAAGATTTTTAATTTTCTCCATACAAAATTTTCGTGGTTTTATGGGCACTTTGTCAAACTTAGGTTCGGCCATAACTTTGTCACTATGGCACCAAATGAACTGAAATTTTGGATTCTTACTAAGAATCATGGTCTGTACCCGAATCAATCAAAAAATCAGCCAAAAGAAGATTTTGAAAAAAATATCATCGATTTCACACTTGGGTTCGCTTGTTTTAGTACTTGGGGTCGGTGTTTTTATTAATTGGGTTCGGTCAAATTTTTGGCCTTATGGCATGGAACTAACTGAAATTTTGGATTCTTACTAAGAACCATTGTCTGTACACGAATCCA
Organism: Limnephilus lunatus; assembly: GCA_917563855.2. NCBI lineage: Eukaryota > Metazoa > Arthropoda > Insecta > Trichoptera > Limnephilidae > Limnephilus > Limnephilus lunatus. The sequence continues at coordinate 19,939,506 of OU830602.1, read as the reverse complement.
TCAGAAAATCTGCCAACATAAGAATTTTAATTTTCTTCATACAAAATTTTCATTTTTTTATTAGCACTTTGTCAAATTTAGGTTCGGCCATAACTTTGGCCCAATGGCACCAATTGGACTGAAATTGTGGATTCTTACTAAGAATCATGGTCTGTACCCGAATCAATAAAAAAATCAGCCAGAAGAAGATTTTTAATTTTCTCCATACAAAATTTTCGTGGTTTTATGGGCACTTTGTCAAACTTAGGTTCGGCCATAACTTTGTCACTATGGCACCAAATGGACTGAAATTTTGGATTCCTCCTAAGAATCATGGTCTGTACCCGAATCAATCAAAAAAACAGCCAAAAGAAGATTTTGAAAAAATATCATCGATTTCACACTTGGGTTCGCTTGTTTTAGTACTTGGGGTCGGTGTTTTTATTACTAGGGTTCGGTCAAATTTTTGGCCTTATGGCATGGAACTGACTGAAATTTTGGATTCTTACTAAGAACCATCGTCTGTACACGAATCCATCAGAAAATCTGCCAACATAAGAATTTTAATTTTCTTCATACAAAATTTTCATTTTTTTATTAGCACTTTGTCAAATTTAGGTTCGGCCATAACTTTGGCCCTATGGCACCAATTGGACTGAAATTGTGGATTCTTACTAAGAATCATGGTCTGTACCCGAATCAATCAAAAAATCAGCCAAAAGAAGATTTTTATTTTTCTGCATACAAAATTTTCGTGGTTTTATGGGCACTTTGTCAAACTTAGGTTCCGCCATAACTTTGTCACTATGGCACCAAATGGACTGAAATTTTGGATTCCTCCTAAGAATCATGGTCTGTACCCGAATCAATCAAAAAATCAGCCAAAAGAAGATTTTTAATTTTCTCCATACAAAATTTTCGTGGTTTTATGGGCACTTTGTCAAACTTAGGTTCCGCCATAACTTTGTCACTATGGCACCAAATGGACTGAAATTTTGGATTCCTCCTAAGAATCACGGTCTGTACCCGAATCAATCAAAAAATCAGCCAAAAGAAGATTTTGAAAAAATATAATCGATTTCACACTTGGGTTCGCTTGTTTTAGTACTTGGGGTCGGTGTTTTTATTACTTGGGTTCGGTCAAATTTTTGGCCTTATGGCATGGAACTGACTGAAATTTTGGATTCTTACTAAGAACCATGGTCTGTACACGAATCCATCAGAAAATCTGCCAACATAAGAATTTTAATTTTCTTCATAAAAAATTTTCATTTTTTTATTAGCACTTTGTCAAATTTAGGTTCGGCCATAACTTTGGCCCTATGGCACCAATTGGACTGAAATTGTGGATTCTTACTAAGAATCATAGTCTGTACCCGAATCAATCAAAAAATCAGCCAAAAGAAGATTTTTAATTTTCTCCATACAAAATTTTCGTGGTTTTATGGGCACTTTGTCAAACTTAGGTTCGGCCATAACTTTGTCACTATGGCACCAAATGGACTGAAATTTTGGATTCCTCCTAAGAATCATGGTCTGTACCCGAATCAATCAAAAAATCAGCCAAAAAAAGATTTTGAAAAAAATATCATCGATTTCACACTTGGGTTCGCTTGTTTTAGTACTTGGGGTCGGTGTTTTTATTACTTGGGTTCGGTCAAATTTTTGGCCTTATGGCATGGAACTGACTGAAATTTTGGATTCTTACTAAGAACCATGTTCTGTACACGAATCCATCAGAAAATCTGCAAACATAAGAATTTTAATTTTCTTCATACAAAATTTTCATTATTTTATTAGCACTTTGTCAAATTTAGGTTCGGCCATAACTTTGGCCCGATGGCACCAATTGGACTGAAATTGTGGATTCTTACTAAGAATCATGGTCTGTACCCGAATCAATAAATAAATCAGCCAAAAGAAGATTTTTAATTTTCTCCATACAAAATTTTCGTGGTTTTATGGGCACTTTGTCAAACTTAGGTTCGGCCATAACTTTGTCACTATGGCACCAAATGGACTGAAATTTTGGATTCCTCCTAAGAATCATGGTCTGTACCCGAATCAATCAAAAAAACAGCCAAAAGAAGATTTTGAAAAAAATATCATCGATTTCACACTTGGGTTCGCTTGTTTTAGTACTTGGGGTCGGTGTTTTTATTACTTGGGTTCGGTCAAATTTTTGGCCTTATGGCATGGAACTGATTGAAATTTTGGATTCTTACTAAGAACCATGGTCTGTACACGAATCCATCAGAAAATCTGCCAACATAAGAATTTTAATTTTCTTTATACAAAATTTTCATTTTTTTATTAGCACTTTGTCAAATTTAGGTTCGGCCATAACTTTGGCCCTATGGCACCAATTGGACTGAAATTGTGGATTCTTACTAAGAATCATGGTCTGTACCCGAATCAATCAAAAAATCAGCCAAAAGAAGATTTTTATTTTTCTGCATACAAAATTTTCGTGGTTTTATGGGCACTTTGTCAAACTTAGGTTCCGCCATAACTTTGTCACTATGGCACCAAATGGACTGAAATTTTGGATTCCTCCTAAGAATCACGGTCTGTACCCGAATCAATCAAAAAATCAGCCAAAAGAAGATTTTTAATTTTCTCCATACAAAATTTTCGTGGTTTTATGGGCACTTTGTCAAACTTAGGTTCGGCCATAACTTTGTCACTATGGCACCAAATGAACTGAAATTTTGGATTCCTCCTAAGAATCATGGTCTGTACCCGAATCAATCAAAAAATCAGCCAAAAGAAGATTTTGAAAAAAATATCATCGATTTCACACTTGGGTTCGCTTGTTTTAGTACTTGGGGTCGGTGTTTTTATTACTTGGGTTCGCTCAAATTTTTGGCCTTATGGCATGGAACTGACTGAAATTTTGGATTCTTACTAAGAACCATGGTCTGTACACGAATCCATCAGAAAATCTGCCAACATAAGAATTTTAATTTTCTTCATACAAAATTTTCATTTTTTTATTAGCACTTTGTCAAATTTAGGTTCGGCCATAACTTTTGCCCTATGGCACCAATTGGACTGAAATTGTGGATTCTTACTAAGAATCATGGTCTGTACCCGAATCAATCAAAAAATCAGCCAAAAGAAGATTTTTATTTTTCTGCATACAAAATTTTCGTGGTTTTATGGGCACTTTGTCAAACTTAGGTTCCGCCATAACTTTGTCACTATGGCACCAAATGGACTGAAATTTTGGATTCCTCCTAAGAATCACGGTCTGTACCCGAATCAATCAAAAAATCAGCCAAAAGAAGATTTTTAATTTTCTCCATACAAAATTTTCGTGGTTTTATGGGCACTTTGTCAAACTTAGGTTCGGCCATAACTTTGTCACTATGGCACCAAATGAACTGAAATTTTGGATTCTTACTAAGAATCATGGTCTGTACCCGAATCAATCAAAAAATCAGCCAAAAGAAGATTTTGAAAAAAATATCATCGATTTCACACTTGGGTTCGCTTGTTTTAGTACTTGGGGTCGGTGTTTTTATTAATTGGGTTCGGTCAAATTTTTGGCCTTATGGCATGGAACTAACTGAAATTTTGGATTCTTACTAAGAACCATTGTCTGTACACGAATCCATCAGAAAATCTGCCAACATAAGAATTTTAATTTTCTTCATACAAAATTTTCATTTTTTTATTAGCACTTTGTCAAATTTAGGTTCGGCCATAACTTTGGCCCAATGGCACCAATTGGACTGAAATTGTGGATTCTTACTAAGAATCATGGTCTGTACCCGAATCAATAAAAAAATCAGCCAGAAGAAGATTTTTAATTTTCTCCATACAAAATTTTCGTGGTTTTATGGGCACTTTGTCAAACTTAGGTTCGGCCATAACTTTGTCACTATGGCACCAAATGGACTGAAATTTTGGATTCCTCCTAAGAATCATGGTCTGTACCCGAATCAATCAAAAAAACAGCCAAAAGAAGATTTTGAAAAAATATCATCGATTTCACACTTGGGTTCGCTTGTTTTAGTACTTGGGGTCGGTGTTTTTATTACTAGGGTTCGGTCAAATTTTTGGCCTTATGGCATGGAACTGACTGAAATTTTGGATTCTTACTAAGAACCATGGTCTGTACACGAATCCATCAGAAAATCTGCCAACATAAGAATTTTAATTTTCTTCATACAAAATTTTCATTTTTTTATTAGCACTTTGTCAAATTTAGGTTCGGCCATAACTTTGGCCCTATGGCACCAATTGGACTGAAATTGTGGATTCTTACTAAGAATCATGGTCTGTACCCGAATCAATCAAAAAATCAGCCAAAAGAAGATTTTTATTTTTCTGCATACAAAATTTTCGTGGTTTTATGGGCACTTTGTCAAACTTAGGTTCCGCCATAACTTTGTCACTATGGCACCAAATGGACTGAAATTTTGGATTCCTCCTAAGAATCATGGTCTGTACCCGAATCAATCAAAAAATCAGCCAAAAGAAGATTTTTAATTTTCTCCATACAAAATTTTCGTGGTTTTATGGGCACTTTGTCAAACTTAGGTTCGGCCATAACTTTGTCACTATGGCACCAAATGAACTGAAATTTTGGATTCCTCCTAAGAATCATGGTCTGTACCCGAATCAATCAAAAAATCAGCCAAAAGAAGATTTTTAATTTTCTCCATACAAAATTTTCGTGGTTTTATGGGCACTTTGTCAAACTTAGGTTCCGCCATAACTTTGTCACTATGGCACCAAATGGACTGAAATTTTGGATTCCTCCTAAGAATCACGGTCTGTACCCGAATCAATCAAAAAATCAGCCAAAAGAAGATTTTGAAAAAATATAATCGATTTCACACTTGGGTTCGCTTGTTTTAGTACTTGGGGTCGGTGTTTTTATTACTTGGGTTCGGTCAAATTTTTGGCCTTATGGCATGGAACTGACTGAAATTTTGGATTCTTACTAAGAACCATGGTCTGTACACGAATCCATCAGAAAATCTGCCAACATAAGAATTTTAATTTTCTTCATAAAAAATTTTCATTTTTTTATTAGCACTTTGTCAAATTTAGGTTCGGCCATAACTTTGGCCCTATGGCACCAATTGGACTGAAATTGTGGATTCTTACTAAGAATCATAGTCTGTACCCGAATCAATCAAAAAATCAGCCAAAAGAAGATTTTTAATTTTCTCCATACAAAATTTTCGTGGTTTTATGGGCACTTTGTCAAACTTAGGTTCGGCCATAACTTTGTCACTATGGCACCAAATGGACTGAAATTTTGGATTCCTCCTAAGAATCATGGTCTGTACCCGAATCAATCAAAAAATCAGCCAAAAAAAGATTTTGAAAAAAATATCATCGATTTCACACTTGGGTTCGCTTGTTTTAGTACTTGGGGTCGGTGTTTTTATTACTTGGGTTCGGTCAAATTTTTGGCCTTATGGCATGGAACTGACTGAAATTTTGGATTCTTACTAAGAACCATGTTCTGTACACGAATCCATCAGAAAATCTGCCAACATAAGAATTTTAATTTTCTTCATACAAAATTTTCATTATTTTATTAGCACTTTGTCAAATTTAGGTTCGGCCATAACTTTGGCCCGATGGCACCAATTGGACTGAAATTGTGGATTCTTACTAAGAATCATGGTCTGTACCCGAATCAATAAAAAAATCAGCCAAAAGAAGATTTTTAATTTTCTCCATACAAAATTTTCGTGGTTTTATGGGCACTTTGTCAAACTTAGGTTCGGCCATAACTTTGTCACTATGGCACCAAATGGACTGAAATTTTGGATTCCTCCTAAGAATCATGGTCTGTACCCGAATCAATCAAAAAAACAGCCAAAAGAAGATTTTGAAAAAAATATCATCGATTTCACACTTGGGTTCGCTTGTTTTAGTACTTGGGGTCGGTGTTTTTATTACTTGGGTTCGGTCAAATTTTTGGCCTTATGGCATGGAACTGATTGAAATTTTGGATTCTTACTAAGAACCATGGTCTGTACACGAATCCATCAGAAAATCTGCCAACATAAGAATTTTAATTTTCTTCATACAAAATTTTCATTTTTTTATTAGCACTTTGTCAAATTTAGGTTCGGCCATAACTTTGGCCCTATGGCACCAATTGGACTGAAATTGTGGATTCTTACTAAGAATCATGGTCTGTACCCGAATCAATCAAAAAATCAGCCAAAAGAAGATTTTTAATTTTCTGCATACAAAATTTTCGTGGTTTTATGGGCACTTTGTCAAACTTAGGTTCCGCCATAACTTTGTCACTATGGCACCAAATGGACTGAAATTTTGGATTCCTCCTAAGAATCACGGTCTGTACCCGAATCAATCAAAAAATCAGCCAAAAGAAGATTTAAAAAAAAATATCATCGATTTCACACTTGGGTTCGCTTGTTTAAGTACTTGGGGTCGGTGTTTTTATTACTTGGGTTCGGTCAAATTTTTGGCCTTATGGCATGGAACTGACTGAAATTTTGGATTCTTACTAAGAACCTTGGTCTGTACACGAATCCATCAGAAAATCTGCCAACATAAGAATTTTAATTTTCTTCATAAAAAATTTTCATTTTTTTATTAGCACTTTGTCAAATTTAGGTTCGGCCATAACTTTGGCCGTATGGCACCAATTGGACTGAAATTGTGGATTCTTACTAAGAATCATGGTCTGTACCCGAATCAATAAAAAAAATCAGCCAGAAGAAGATTTTTAATTTTCTCCATACAAAATTTTCGTGGTTTTATGGGCACTTTGTCAAACTTAGGTTCGGCCATAACTTTGTCATTATGGCAACAAATGGACTGAAATTTTGGATTCCTCCTAAAATTCATCGTCTGTACCCGAATCAATCAAAAAAACAGCCAAAAGAAGATTTTGAAAAAATATCATCGATTTCACACTTGGGTTCGCTTGTTTTAGTACTTGGGGTCGGTGTTTTTATTACTTGGGTTCGGTCAAATTTTTGGCCTTATGGCATGGAACTGACTGAAATTTTGGATTCTTACTAAGAACCATGGTCTGTAACGAACCCATCAGAAAATCTGCCAACATAAGAATTTTAATTTTCTTCATACAAAATTTTCATTTTTTTATTAGCACTTTGTCAAATTTAGGTTCGGCCATAACTTTGGCCCTATGGCACCAATTGGACTGAAATTTTGGATTCCTCCTAAGAATCATGGTCTGTACCCGAATCAATCAAAAAAACAGCCAAAAGAAGATTTTGAAAAAAATTTCACGATTTCACACTTGGGTTCGCTTGTTTTAGTACTTGGGGTCGGTGTTTTTATTACTTGGGTTCGGTCAAATTTTTGGCCTTATGGCATGGAACTGATTGAAATTTTGGATTCTTGAAACCATGGTCTGTACACGAATCCATCAGAAAATCTGCCAACATAAGAATTTTAATTTTCTTCATACAAAATTTTCATTTTTTTATTAGCACTTTGTCAAATTTAGGTTCGGCCATAACTTTGGCCCTATGGCACCAATTGGACTGAAATTGTGGATTCTTACTAAGAATCATGGTCTGTACCCGAATCAATCAAAAAATCAGCCAAAAGAAGATTTTTAATTTTCTGCATACAAAATTTTCGTGGTTTTATGGGCACTTTGTCAAACTTAGGTTCCGCCATAACTTTGTCACTATGGCACCAAATGGACTGAAATTTTGGATTCCTCCTAAGAATCACGGTCTGTACCCGAATCAATCAAAAAATCAGCCAAAAGAAGATTTTTAATTTTCTCCATACAAAATTTTCGTGGTTTTATGGGCACTTTGTCAAACTTAGGTTCGGCCATAACTTTGTCACTATGGCACCAAATGAACTGAAATTTTGGATTCCTCCTAAGAATCATGGTCTGTACCCGAATCAATCAAAAAATCAGCCAAAAGAAGATTTTTAATTTTCTCCATACAAAATTTTCGTGGTTTTATGGGCACTTTGTCAAACTTAGGTTCCGCCATAACTTTGTCACTATGGCACCAAATGGACTGAAATTTTGGATTCCTCCTAAGAATCACGGTCTGTACCCGAATCAATCAAAAAATCAGCCAAAAGAAGATTTAAAAAAAAATATCATCGATTTCACACTTGGGTTCGCTTGTTTTAGTTCTTGGGGTCGGTGTTTTTATTACTTGGGTTCGGTCAAATTTTTGGCCTTATGGCATGGAACTGACTGAAATTTTGGATTCTTACTAAGAACCATGGTCTGTACACGAATCCATCAGAAAATCTGCCAACATAAGAATTTTAATTTTCTTCATAAAAAATTTTCATTTTTTTATTAGCACTTTGTCAAATTTAGGTTCGGCCATAACTTTGGCCCTATGGCACCAATTGGACTGAAATTGTGGATTCTTACTAAGAATCATGGTCTGTACCCGAATCAATCAAAAAATCAGCCAAAAGAAGATTTTTAATTTTCTCCATACAAAATTTTCGTGGTTTTATGGGCACTTTGTCAAACTTAGGTTCGGCCATAACTTTGTCACTATGGCACCAAATGAACTGAAATTTTGGATTCCTCCTAAGAATCATGGTCTGTACCCGAATCAATCAAAAAATCAGCCAAAAGAAGATTTTGAAAAAAATATCATCGATTTCACACTTGGGTTCGCTTGTTTAAGTACTTGGGGTCGGTGTTTTTATTACTTGGGTTCGCTTAAATTTTTGGCCTTATGGCATGGAACTGACTGAAATTTTGGATTCTTACTAAGAACCATGGTCTGTACACGAATCAATCAAAAAATCAGCCAAAAGAAGATTTAAAAAAAAATATCATCGATTTCACACTTGGGTTCGCTTGTTTTAGTACTTGGGGTCGGTGTTTTTATTACTTGGGTTCGGTCAAATTTTTGGCCTTATGGCATGGAACTGACTGAAATTTTGGATTCTTACTAAGAACCATGGTCTGTACACGAATCCATCAGAAAATCTGCCAACATAAGAATTTTAATTTTCTTCATAAAAAATTTTCATTTTTTTATTAGCACTTTGTCAAATTTAGGTTCGGCCATAACTTTGGCCCTATGGCACCAATTGGACTGAAATTGTGGATTCTTACTAAGAATCATGGTCTGTACCCGAATCAATCAAAAAATCAGCCAAAAGAAGATTTTTAATTTTCTCCATACAAAATTTTCGTGGTTTTATGGGCACTTTGTCAAACTTAGGTTCGGCCATAACTTTGTCACTATGGCACCAAATGAACTGAAATTTTGGATTCCTCCTAAGAATCATGGTCTGTACCCGAATCAATCAAAAAATCAGCCAAAAGAAGATTTTGAAAAAAATATCATCGATTTCACACTTGGGTTCGCTTGTTTAAGTACTTGGGGTCGGTGTTTTTATTACTTGGGTTCGCTTAAATTTTTGGCCTTATGGCATGGAACTGACTGAAATTTTGGATTCTTACTAAGAACCATGGTCTGTACACGAATCCATCAGAAAATCTGCCAACATAAGAATTTTAATTTTCTTCATACAAAATTTTCATTTTTTTATTAGCACTTTGTCAAATTTAGGTTCGGCCATAACTTTGGCCCTATGGCACCAATTGGACTGAAATTGTGGATTCTTACTAAGAATCATAGTCTGTACCCGAATCAATCAAAAAATCATCCAAAAGAAGATTTTTAATTTTCTCCATACAAAATTTTCGTGGTTTTATGGGCACTTTGTCAAACTTAGGTTCGGCCATAACTTTGTCACTATGGCACCAAATGGACTGAAATTTTGGATTCCTCCTAAGAATCACGGTCTGTACCCGAATCAATCAAAAAATCAGCCAAAAGAAGATTTTGAAAAAAATATCATCGATTTCACACTTGGGTTCGCTTGTTTTAGTACTTGGGGTCGGTGTTTTTATTACTTGGGTTCGCTTAAATTTTTGGCCTTATGGCATGGAACTGACTGAAATTTTGGATTCTTACTAAGAACCATGGTCTGTACACGAATCCATCAGAAAATCTGCCAACATAAGAATTTTAATTTTCTTCATACAAAATTTTTATTTTTTTATTAGCACTTTGTCAAATTTAGGTTCGGCCATAACTTTGGCCCTATGGCACCAATTGGACTGAAATTGTGGATTCTTACTAAAAATCATGGTCTGTACCCGAATCAATCAAAAAATCAGCCAAAAGAAGATTTTTAATTTTCTCCATACAAAATTTTCGTGGTTTTATGGGCACTTTGTCAAACTTAGGTTCGGCCATAACTTTGGCCCTATGGCACCAATTGGACTGAAATTGTGGATTCTTACTAAGAATCATGGTGTGTACCCGAATCAATCAAAAAATCAGCCAAAAGAAGATTTTGAAAAAAATATCATCGATTTCACACTTGGGTTCGCTTGTTTTAGTACTTGGGGTCGGTGTTTTTATTACTTGGGTTCGGTCAAATTTTTGGCCTTAACGCATGGAACTAACTGAAATTTTGGATTCTTACTAAGAACCATGGTCTGTACACGAATCCATCAGAAAATCTGCCAACATAAGAATTTTAATTTTCTTCATACAAAATTTTCATTTTTTTATTAGCACTTTGTCAAATTTAGGTTCGGCCATAACTTTGGCCCAATGGCACCAATTGGACTGAAATTGTGGATTCTTACTAAGAATCATGGTCTGTACCCGAATCAATCAAAAAATCAGCCAAAAGAAGATTTTTAATTTTCTCCATACAAAATTTTCGTGGTTTTATGGGCACTTTGTCAAACTTAGGTTCGGCCATAACTTTGTCACTATGGCACCAAATGGACTGAAATTTTGGATTCCTCCTAAGAATCATGGTCTGTACCCGAATCAATCAAAAAAACAGCCAAAAGAAGATTTTGAAAAAATATCATCGATTTCACACTTGGGTTCGCTTGTTTTAGTACTTGGGGTCGGTGTTTTTATTACTTGGGTTCGGTCAAATTTTTGGCCTTATGGCATGGAACTGACTGAAATTATGGATTCTTACTAAGAACCATGGTCTGTACACGAATCCATCAAAAAATCTGCCAACATAAGAATTTTAATTTTCTTCATACAAAATTTTCATTTTTTTATTAGCACTTTGTCAAATTTAGGTTCGGCCATAACTTTGGCCCTATGGCACCAATTGGACTGAAATTGTGGATTCTTACTAAGAATCATGGTCTGTACCCGAATCAATCAAAAAATCAGCCAAAAGAAGATTTTTAATTTTCTCCATACAAAATTTTCGTGGTTTTATGGGCACTTTGTCAAACTTAGGTTCGGCCATAACTTTGTCACTATGGCACCAAATGGACTGAAATTTTGGATTCCTCCTAAGAATCATGGTCTGTACCCGAATCAATCAAAAAATCAGCCAAAAGAAGATTTAAAAAAAAATATCATCGATTTCACACTTGGGTTCGCTTGTTTTAGTACTTGGGGTCGGTGTTTTTATTACTTGGGTTCGGTCAAATTTTTGGCCTTATGGCATGGAACTGACTGAAATTTTGGATTCTTACTAAGAACCATGGTCTGTACACGAATCCATCAGAAAATCTGCCAACATAAGAATTTTAATTTTCTTCATAAAAAATTTTAATTTTTTTATTAGCACTTTGTCAAATTTAGGTTCGGCCATAACTTTGGCCCTATGGCACCAATTGGACTGAAATTGTGGATTCTTACTAAGAATCATGGTCTGTACCCGAATCAATCAAAAAATCAGCCAAAAGAAGATTTTTAATTTTCTCCATACAAAATTTTCGTGGTTTTATGGGCACTTTGTCAAACTTAGGTTCGGCCATAACTTTGTCACTATGGCACCAAATGAACTGAAATTTTGGATTCCTCCTAAGAATCATGGTCTGTACCCGAATCAATCAAAAAAACAGCCAAAAGAAGATTTTGAAAAAATATTATCGATTTCACACTTGGGTTCGCTTGTTTTAGTACTTGGGGTCGGTGTTTTTATTTCTTGGGTTCGGTCAAATTTTTGGCCTTCTGGCATGGAACTGACTGAAATTTTGGATTCTTACTAAGAACCATGGTCTGTACACGAATCCATCAGAAAATCTGCCAACATAAGAATTTTAATTTTCTTCATACAAAATTTTCATTTTTTTATTAGCACTTTGTCAAATTTAGGTTCGGCCATAACTTTGGCCCTATGGCACCAATTGGACTGAAATTGTGGATTCTTACTAAGAATCATGGTCTGTACCCGAATCAATAAAAAAATCAGCCAGAAGAAGATTTTTAATTTTCTCCATACAAAATTTTCGTGGTTTTATGGGCACTTTGTCAAATTTAGGTTCGGCCATAACTTTGTCACTATGGCACCAAATGGACTTAAATTTTGGATTCCTCCTAAGAATCATGGTCTGTACCCGAATCAATCAAAAAACAGCCAAAAGAAGATTTTGAAAAAAATATCATCGATTTCACACTTGGGTTCGCTTGTTTTAGTACTTGGGGTCGGTGTTTTTATTACTTGGGTTCCGTCAAATTTTTGGCCTTATGGCATGGAACTGACTGAAATTTTGGATTCTTACTAAGAACCATGTTCTGTACACGAATCCATCAGAAAATCTGCAAACATAAGAATTTTAATTTTCTTCATACAAAATTTTCATTATTTTATTAGCACTTTGTCAAATTTAGGTTCGGCCATAACTTTGGCCCTATGGCACCAATTTGACTGAAATTGTGGATTCTTACTAAGAATCATGGTCTGTACCCGAATCAATAAAAAAATCAGCCAAAAGAAGATTTTTAATTTTCTCTATACAAAATTTTCGTGGTTTTATGGGCACTTTGTCAAACTTAGGTTCGGCCATAACTTTGTCACTATGGCACCAAATGGACTGAAATTTTGGATTCCTCCTAAGAATCATGGTCTGTACCCGAATCAATCAAAAAATCAGCCAAAAGAAGATTTTGAAAAAAATATCATCGATTTCACATTTGGGTTCGCTTGTTTTAGTACTTGGGGTCGGTGTTTTTATTACTTGGGTTCGGTCAAATTTTTGGCCTTATGGCATGGAACTGACTGAAATTTTGGATTCTTACTAAGAACCATGGTCTGTACACGAATCCATCAGAAAATCTGCCAACATAAGAATTTTAATTTTCTTCATACAAAATTTTCATTATTTTATTAGCACTTTGTCAAATTTAGGTTCGGCCATAACTTTGGCCCTATGGCACCAATTGGACTGAAATTGTGGATTCTTACTAAGAATCATGGTCTGTACCCGAATCAATCAAAAAATCAGCCAAAAGAAGATTTTGAAAAAACCATCATCGATTTCACACTTGGGTTCGCTTGTTTTAGTACTTGGGGTCGGTGTTTTTATTACTTGGGTTCCGTCAAATTTTTGGCCTTATGGCATGGAACTGACTGAAATTTTGGATTCTTACTAAGAACCATGGTCTGTACACGAATCCATCAGAAAATCTGCCAACATAAGAATTTTAATTTTCTTCATACAAAATTTTCATTATTTTATTAGCACTTTGTCAAATTTAGGTTCGGCCATAACTTTGGCCCTATGGCACCAATTGGACTGAAATCGTGGATTCTTACTAAGAATCATGGTCTGTACCCGAATCAATAAAAAAATCAGCCAGAAGAAGATTTTTAATTTTCTCCATACAAAATTTTCGTGGTTTTATGGGCACTTTGTCAAACTTAGGTTCGGCCATAACTTTGTCACTATGGCACCAAATGAACTGAAATTTTGGATTCTTCTTAAGAATCATGGTCTGTACCCGAATCAATCAAAAAATCAGCCAAAAGAAGATTTTGAAAAAAATATCATCGATTTCACACTTGGGTTCGCTTGTTTTAGTACTTGGGGTCGGTGTTTTTATTACTTGGGTTCCGTCAAATTTTTGGCCTTATGGCATGGAACTGACTGAAATTTTGGATTCTTACTAAGAACCATGGTCTGTACACGAATCCATCAGAAAATCTGCCAACATAAGAATTTTAATTTTCTTCATACAAAATTTTCATTATTTTATTAGCACTTTGTCAAATTTAGGTTCGGCCATAACTTTGGCCCTATGGCACCAATTGGACTGAAATCGTGGATTCTTACTAAGAATCATGGTCTGTACCCGAATCAATAAATAAATCAGCCAAAAGAAGATTTTTAATTTTCTCCATACAAAATTTTCGTGGTTTTATGGGCACTTTGTCAAACTTAGGTTCGGCCATAACTTTGTCACTATGGCACCAAATGAACTGAAATTTTGGATTCCTCTTAAGAATCATGGTCTGTACCCGAATCAATCAAAAAATCAGCCAAAAGAAGATTTTGAAAAAAATATCATCGATTTCACACTTGGGTTCGCTTGTTTTAGTACTTGGGGTCGGTGTTTTTATTACTTGGGTTCCGTCAAATTTTTGGCCTTATGGCATGGAACTGACTGAAATTTTGGATTCTTACTAAGAACTATGTTCTGTACACGAATCCATCAGAAAATCTGCCAACATAAGAATTTTAATTTTCTTCATACAAAATTTTCATTATTTTATTAGCACTTTGTCAAATTTAGGTTCGGCCATAACTTTGGCCCTATGGCACCAATTGGACTGAAATCGTGGATTCTTACTAAGAATCATGGTCTGTACCCGAATCAATAAAAAAATCAGCCAGAAGAAGATTTTTAATTTTCTCCATACAAAATTTTCGTGGTTTTATGGGCACTTTGTCAAACTTAGGTTCGGCCATAACTTTGTCACTATGGCACCAAATGGACTGAAATTTTGGATTCCTCCTAAGAATCATGGTCTGTACCCGAATCAATCAAAAAATCAGCCAAAAGAAGATTTTGAAAAAAAATATCATCGATTTCACACTTGGGTTCGCTTGTTTTAGTACTTGGGGTCGGTGTTTTTATTACTTGGGTTCGGTCAAATTTTTGGCCTTATGGCATGGAACTGACTGAAATTTTGGATTCTTACTAAGAACCATGGTCTGTACACGAATCCATCAGAAAATCTGCCAACATAAGAATTTTAATTTTCCTCATACAAAATTTTCATTATTTTATTAGCACTTTGTCAAATTTAGGTTCGGCCATAACTTTGGCCCTATGGCACCAATTGGACTGAAATTGTGGATTCTTACTAAAAATCATGGTCTGTACCCGAATCAATAAAAAAATCAGCCAAAAGAAGATTTTTAATTTTCTCCATACAAAATTATCGTGGTTTTATGGGCACTTTGTCAAACTTAGGTTCGGCCATAACTTTGTTACTATGGCACCAAATGAACTGAAATTTTGGATTCCTGCTAAGAATCATGGTCTGTACCCGAATTAATCAAAAAATCAGCCAAAAGAAGATTTTGAAATAAATATCATCGATTTCACACTTGGGTTCGCTTGTTTTAGTACTTGGGGTCGGTGTTTTTATTACTTGGGTTCGGTCAAATTTTTGGCCTTCTGGCATGGAACTGACTGAAATTTTGGATTCTTTCTAAGAACCATGGTCTTTACACGAATCCATCAGAAAATGGGCCAACATAAGAATTTTAATTTTCTTCATACAAAATTTTCATTATTTTATTAGCACTTTGTCAAATTTAGGTTCGGCCATAACTTTGGCCCTATGGCACCAATTGGACTGAAATTGTGGATTCTTACTAAGAATCATGGTCTGTACCCGAATCAATCAAAAAATCAGCCAGAAGAAGATTTTTAATTTTCTCCATACAAAATTTTCGTGGTTTTATGGGCACTTTGTCAAACTTAGGTTCGGCAATAACTTTGTCACTATGGCACCAAATGGACTGAAATTTTGGATTCCTCCTAAGAATCATGGTCTGTACCCGAATCAACCAAAAAAACAGCCAAAAGAAGATTTTGAAAAAAAATATCATCGATTTCACACTTGGGTTCGCTTGTTTTAGTACTTGGGGTCGGTGTTTTTATTACTTGGGTTCGGTCAAATTTTTGGCCTTATGGCATGGAACTGACTGAAATTTTGGATTCTTACTAAGAACCATGGTCTGTACACGAATCCATCAGAAAATCTGCCAACATAAGAATTTTAATTTTCTTCAAACAAAATTTTCATTATTTTATTAGCACTTTGTCAAATTTAGGTTCGGCCATAACTTTGGCCCTATGGCACCAATTGGACTTAAATTGTGGATTCTTACTAAGAATCATGGTCTGTACCCGAATCAATAAAAAAATCAGCCAAAAGAAGATTTTTAATTTTCTCTATACAAAATTTTCGTGGTTTTATGGGCACTTTGTCAAACTTAGGTTCGGCCATAACTTTGTCACTATGGCACCAAATGGACTGAAATTTTGGATTCCTCCTAAGAATCATGGTCTGTACCCGAATCAATCAAAAAATCAGCCAAAAGAAGATTTTGAAAAAAATATCATCGATTTCACACTTGGGTTCGCTTGTTTTAGTACTTGGGGTCGGTGTTTTTATTACTTGGGTTCGGTCAAATTTTTGGCCTTATGGCATGGAACTGACTGAAATTTTGGATTCTTACTAAGAACCATGGTCTGTACACGAATCCATCAGAAAATCTGCCAACATAAGAATTTTAATTTTCTTCATACAAAATTTTCATTATTTTATTAGCACTTTGTCAAATTTAGGTTCGGCCATAACTTTGTCACTATGGCACCAAATGAACTGAAATTTTGGATTCCTCCTAAGAATCATGGTCTGTACCCGAATCAATCAAAAAATCAGCCAAAAGAAGATTTTTATTTTCTCCATACAAAATTTTCGTGGTTTTATAGGCACTTTCTCAAACTTAGGTTCGGCCATAACTTTGTCACTATGGCACCAAATGAACTGAAATTTTGGATTCCTCCTAAGAATCATGGTCTGTACCCGAATCAATCAAAAAATCAGCCAAAAGAAGATTTTGAAAAAAATATCACCGATTTCACACTTGGGTTCGCTTGTTTTAGTACTTGGGGTCGGTGTTTTTATTACTTGGGTTCCGTCAAATTTTTGGCCTTATGGCATGGAACTGACTGAAATTTTGGATTCTTACTAAGAACCATGGTCTGTACACGAATCCATCAGAAAATCTGCCAACATAAGAATTTTAATTTTCTTCATTCAAAATTTTCATTATTTTATTAGCACTTTGTCAAATTTAGGTTCGGCCATAACTTTGACCCTATGGCACCAATTGGACTGAAATCGTGGATTCTTACTAAGAATCATGGTCTGTACCCGAATCAATCAAAAAATCAGCCAAAAGAAGATTTTTATTTTCTCCATACAAAATTTTCGTGGTTTTATGGGCACTTTGTCAAACTTAGGTTCCGCCATAACTTTGTCACTATGGCACCAAATGGACTGAAATTTTGGATTCCTCCTAAGAATCATGGTCTGTACCCGAATCAATCAAAAAATCAGCCAAAAGAAGATTAAAAAAAAAATATCATCGATTTCACACTTGGGTTCGCTTGTTTTAGTACTTGGGGTCGGTGTTTTTTTTACTTGGGTTCGGTCAAATTTTTGGCCTTATGGCATGGAACTGACTGAAATTTTGGATTCTTACTAAGAACCATGGTCTGTACACGAATCCATCAGAAAATCTGCCAACATAAGAATTTTAATTTTCTTCATACAATATTTTCATTTTTTTATTAGCACTTTGTCAAATTTAGGTTCGGCCATAACTTTGGCCCTATGGCACCAATTGGACTGAAATTGTGGATTCTTACTAAGAATCATGGTCTGTACCCGAATCAATCAAAAAATCAGCCAAAAGAAGATTTTTAATTTTCTCCATACAAAATTTTCTTGGTTTTATGGGCACTTTGTCAAACTTAGGTTCGGCCATAACTTTGTCACTATGGCACCAAATGAACTGAAATTTTGGATTCCTCCTAAGAATCATGGTCTGTACCCGAATCAATCAAAAAATCAGCCAAAAGAAGATTTTGAAAAAAATATCATCGATTTCACACTTGGGTTCGCTTGTTTTAGTACTTGGGGTCGGTGTTTTTATTACTTGGGTTCCGTCAAATTTTTGGCCTTATGGCATGGAACTGACTGAAATTTTGGATTCTTACTAAGAACCATGGTCTGTACACGAATCCATCAGAAAATCTGCAAAGATAAGAATTTTAATTTTCTTCATACAAAATTTTCATTATTTTATTAGCACTTTGTCAAATTTAGGTTCGGCCATAACTTTGGCCCTATGGCACCAATTGGACTGAAATCGTGGATTCTTACTAAGAATCATGGTCTGTACCCGAATCAATCAAAAAATCAGCCAAAAGAAGATTTTTATTTTCTCCATACAAAATTTTCGTGGTTTTATGGGCACTTTGTCAAACTTAGGTTCCGCCATAACTTTGTCACTATGGCACCAAATGGACTGAAATTTTGGATTCCTCCTAAGAATCATGGTCTGTACCCGAATCAATCAAAAAATCAGCCAAAAGAAGATTTAAAAAAAAATATCATCGATTTCACACTTGGGTTCGCTTGTTTTAGTACTTGGGGTCGGTGTTTTTATTACTTGGGTTCGGTCAAATTTTTGGCCTTATGGCATGGAACTGACTGAAATTTTGGATTCTTACTAAGAACCATGGTCTGTACACGAATCCATCAGAAAATCTGCCAACATAAGAATTTTAATTTTCTTCATACAAAATTTTCATTATTTTATTAGCACTTTGTCAAATTTAGGTTCGGCCATAACTTTGGCCCTATGGCACCAATTGGACTGAAATTGTGGATTCTTACTAAGAATCATGGTCTGTACCCGAATCAATCAAAAAATCAGCCAAAAGAAGATTTTTAATTTTCTCCATACAAAATTTTCTTGGTTTTATGGGCACTTTGTCAAACTTAGGTTCGGCCATAACTTTGTCACTATGGCACCAAATGAACTGAAATTTCGGATTCCTCCTAAGAATCATGGTCTGTACCCGAATCAATCAAAAAATCAGCCAAAAGAAGATTTTGAAAAAAATATCATCGATTTCACACTTGGGTTCGCTTGTTTTAGTACTTGGGGTCGGTGTTTTTATTACTTGGGTTCGGTCAAATTTTTGGCCTTATGGCATGGAACTGACTGAAATTTTGGATTCTTACTAAGAACCATGGTCTGTACACGAATCCATCAGAAAATCTGCCAACATAAGAATTTTAATTTTCTTCATACAAAATTTTCATTTTTTTATTAGCACTTTGTCAAATTTAGGTTCGGCCATAACTTTGGCCCTATGGCACCAATTGGACTGAAATTGTGCATTCTTACTAAAAATCATGGTCTGTACCCGAATCAATCAAAAAATCAGCCAAAAGAAGATTTTTAATTTTCTCCATACAAAATTTTCGTGGTTTTATGGGCACTTTGTCAAACTTAGGTTCGGCCATTACTTTGGCCCTATGGCACCAATTGGACTGAAATTGTGGATTCTTACTAAGAATCATGGTCTGTACCCGAATCAATCAAAAAATCAGCCAAAAGAAGATTTTGAAAAAAATATCATCGATTTCACACTTGGGTTCGCTTGTTTTAGTACTTGGGGTCGGTGTTTTTATTACTTGGGTTCGGTCAAATTTTTGGCCTTATGGCATGGAACTGACTGAAATTTTGGATTCTTACTAAGAACCATGGTCTGTACACGAATCCATCAGAAAATCAGCCAAAAGAAGATTTTTAATTTTCTCCATACAAAATTTTCGTGATTTTATGGGCACTTTGTCAAACTTAGGTTCGGCCATTACTTTGGCCCTATGGCACCAATTGGACTGAAATTGTGGATTCTTACTAAGAATCATGGTCTGTACCTGAATCAATCAAAAAATCAGACAAAAGAAGATTTTGAAAAAAATATCATCGATTTCACACTTGGGTTCGCTTGTACTTGGGGTCGGTGTTTTTATTACTTGGGTTCGGTCAAATTTTTGGCCTAATGGCATGGAACTGACTGAAATTTTGGATTCTTACTAAGAACCATGGTCTGTACACGAATCCATCAGAAAATCTGCCAACATAAGAATTTTAATTTTCTTCATACAAAATTTTCATTTTTTTATTAGCACTTTGTCAAATTTAGGTTCGGCCATAACTTTGGCCCTATGGCACCAATTGGACTGAAATTGTGCATTCTTACTAAAAATCATGGTCTGTACCCGAATCAATCAAAAAATCAGCCAAAAGAAGATTTTTAATTTTCTCCATACAAAATTTTCGTGGTTTTATGGGCACTTTGTCAAACTTAGGTTCGGCCATTACTTTGGCCCTATGGCACCAATTGGACTGAAATTTTGGATTCTTACTAAGAATCATGGTCTGTACCCGAATCAATCAAAAAATCAGCCAAAAGAAGATTTTGAAAAAAATATCATCGATTTCACACTTGGGTTCGCTTGTTTTAGTACTTGGGGTCGGTGTTTTTATTACTTGGGTTCGGTCAAATTTTCGGCCTTATGGCATGGAAATGACTGAAATTTTGGATTCTTACTATGAACCATGGTCTGTACACGAATCCATCAGAAAATCTGCCAACATAAGAATTTTAATTTTCTTCATACAAAATTTTCATTATTTTATTAGCACTTTGTCAAATTTAGGTTCGGCCATAACTTTGGCCCTATGGCACCAATTGGACTGAAATTGTGGATTCTTACTAAGAATCATGGTCTGTACCCGAATCAATCAAAAAATCAGCCAAAAGAAGAGGATTTTTAATTTTCTCCATACAAAATTTTCGTGGTTTTATGGGCACTTTGTCAAACTTAGGTTCGGCCATAACTTTGTCACTATGGCACCAAATGAACTGAAATTTTGGATTCCTCCTAAGAATCATGGTCTGTACCCGAATCAATCAAAAAATCAGCCAAAAGAAGATTTTGAAAAAAATATCATCGATTTCACACTTGGGTTCGCTTGTTTTAGTACTTGGGGTCGGTGTTTTTATTACTTGGGTTCGGTCAAATTTTTGGCCTAATGGCATGGAACTGACTGAAATTTTGGATTCTTACTAAGAACCATGGTCTGTACACGAATCCATCAGAAAATCTGCCAACATAAGAATTTTAATTTTCTTCATACAAAATTTTCATTATTTTATTAGCACTTTGTCAAATTTAGGTTCGGCCATAACTTTGGCCCTATGGCACCAATTGGACTGAAATTGTGGATTCTTACTAAGAATCACGGTCTGTACCCGAATCAATCAAAAAATCAGCCAAAAGAAGATTTAAAAAAAAATATCATCGATTTCACACTTGGGTTCGCTTGTTTTAGTACTTGGGGTCGGTGTTTTTATTACTTGGGTTCGGTCAAATTTTTGGCCTTATGGCATGGAACTGACTGAAATTTTGGATTCTTACTAAGAACCATGGTCTGTACACGAATCCATCAGAAAATCAGCCAAAAGAAGATTTTTAATTTGCTCCATACAAAATTTTCGTGGTTTTATGGGCACTTTGTCAAACTTAGGTTCGGCCATTACTTTGGCCCTATGGCACCAATTGGACTGAAATTGTGGATTCTTACTAAGAATCATGGTCTGTACCTGAATCAATCAAAAAATCAGCCAAAAGAAGATTTTGAAAAAAATATCATCGATTTCACACTTGGGTTCGCTTGTTTTAGTACTTGGGGTCGGTGTTTTTATTACTTGGGTTCGGTCAAATTTTTGGCCTTATGGCATGGAACTGACTGAAATTTTGGATTCTTACTAAGAACCATGTTCTGTACACGAATCCATCAGAAAATCTGCCAACATAAGAATTTTAATTTTCTTCATACAAAATTTTCATTTTTTTATTAGCACTTTGTCAAATTTAGGTTCGGCCATAACTTTGGCCCTATGGCACCAATTGGACTGAAATTGTGCATTCTTACTAAAAATCATGGTCTGTACCCGAATCAATCAAAAAATCAGCCAAAAGAAGATTTTTAATTTTCTCCATACAAAATTTTCGTGGTTTTATGGGCACTTTGTCAAACTTAGGTTCCGCCATAACTTTGTCACTACGGCACCAAATGGACTGAAATTTTGGATTCCTCCTAAGAATCACGGTCTGTACCCGAATCAATCAAAAAATCAGCCAAAAGAAGATTTAAAAAAAAATATCATCGATTTCACACTTGGGTTCGCTTGTTTTAGTACTTGGGGTCGGTGTTTTTATTACTTGGGTTCGGTCAAATTTTTGGCCTTATGGCATGGAACTGACTGAAATTTTGGATTCTTACTAAGAACCATGGTCTGTACACGAATCCATCAGAAAATCAGCCAAAAGAAGATTTTTAATTTTCTCCATACAAAATTTTCGTGGTTTTATGGGCACTTTGTCAAACTTAGGTTCGGCCATTACTTTGGCCCTATGGCACCAATTGGACTGAAATTGTGGATTCTTACTAAGAATCATGGTCTGTACCTGAATCAATCAAAAAATCAGCCAAAAGAAGATTTTGAAAAAAATATCATCGATTTCACACTTGGGTTCGCTTGTACTTGGGGTCGGTGTTTTTATTACTTGGGTTCGGTCAAATTTTTGGCCTTATGGCATGGAACTGACTGAAATTTTGGATTCTTACTAAGAACCATGGTCTGTACACGAATCCATCAGAAAATCTGCCAACATAAGAATTTTAATTTTCTTCATACAAAATTTTCATTTTTTTATTAGCACTTTGTCAAATTTAGGTTCGGCCATAACTTTGGCCCTATGGCACCAATTGGACTGAAATTGTGCATTCTTACTAAAAATCATGGTCTGTACCCGAATCAATCAAAAAATCAGCCAAAAGAAGATTTTTAATTTTCTCCATACAAAATTTTCGTGGTTTTATGGGCACTTTGTCAAACTTAGGTTCGGCCATTACTTTGGCCCTATGGCACCAATTGGACTGAAATTGTGGATTCTTACTAAGAATCATGGTCTGTACCCGAATCAATCAAAAAATCAGCCAAAAGAAGATTTAAAAAAAAATATCATCGATTTCACACTTGGGTTCGCTTGTTTTAGTACTTGGGGTCGGTGTTTTTATTACTTGGGTTCGGTCAAATTTTCGGCCTTATGGCATGGAAATGACTGAAATTTTGGATTCTTACTATGAACCATGGTCTGTACACGAATCCATCAGAAAATCTGCCAACATAAGAATTTTAATTTTCTTCATACAAAATTTTCATTATTTTATTAGCACTTTGTCAAATTTAGGTTCGGCCATAACTTTGGCCCTATGGCACCAATTGGACTGAAATTGTGGATTCTTACTAAGAATCATGGTCTGTACCCGAATCAATCAAAAAATCAGCCAAAAGAAGAGGATTTTTAATTTTCTCCATACAAAATTTTCGTGGTTTTATGGGCACTTTGTCAAACTTAGGTTCGGCCATAACTTTGTCACTATGGCACCAAATGGACTGAAATTTTGGATTCCTCCTAAGAATCATGGTCTGTACCCGAATCAATCAAAAAATCAGCCAAAAGAAGATTTTGAAAAAAATATCATCGATTTCACACTTGGGTTCGCTTGTTTTAGTACTTGGGGTCGGTGTTTTTATTACTTGGGTTCGGTCAAATTTTTGGCCTTATGGCATGGAACTGACTGAAATTTTGGATTCTTACTAAGAACCATGGTCTGTACACGAATCCATCAGAAAATCTGCCAACATAAGAATTTTAATTTTCTTCATACAAAATTTTCATTATTTTATTAGCACTTTGTCAAATTTAGGTTCGGCCATAACTTTGGCCCTATGGCACCAATTGGACTGAAATTGTGGATTCTTACTAAGAATCATGGTCTGTACCCGAATCAATCAAAAAATCAGCCAAAAGAAGATTTTTAATTTTCTCCATACAAAATTTTCGTGGTTTTATGGGCACTTTGTCAAACTTAGGTTCCGCCATAACTTTGTCACTACGGCAATAAATGGACTGAAATTTTAAATTCCTCCTAAGAATCACGGTCTGTACCCGAATCAATCAAAAAATCAGCCAAAAGAAGATTTAAAAAAAAATATCATCGATTTCACACTTGGGTTCGCTTGTTTTAGTACTTGGGGTCGGTGTTTTTATTACTTGGGTTCGGTCAAATTTTTGGCCTTATGGCATGGAACTGACTGAAATTTTGGATTCTTACTAAGAACCATGTTCTGTACACGAATCCATCAGAAAATCTGCAAACATAAGAATTTTAATTTTCTTCATACAAAATTTTCATTATTTTATTAGCACTTTGTCAAATTTAGGTTCGGCCATAACTTTGGCCCTATGGCACCAATTGGACTGAAATTGTGGATTCTTACTAAGAATCATGGTCTGTACCCGAATCAATCAAAAAATCAGCCAAAAGAAGATTTTGAAAAAAATATCATCGATTTCACACTTGGGTTCGCTTGTTTTAGTACTTGGGGTCGGTGTTTTTATTACTTGGGTTCGGTCAAATTTTCGGCCTTATGGCATGGAAATGACTGAAATTTTGGATTCTTACTATGAACCATGGTCTGTACACGAATCCATCAGAAAATCTGCCAACATAAGAATTTTAATTTTCTTCATACAAAATTTTCATTTTTTTATTAGCACTTTGTCAAATTTAGGTTCGGCCATAACTTTGGCCCTATGGCACCAATTGGACTGAAATTGTGGATTCTTACTAAGAATCATGGTCTGTACCCGAATCAATCAAAAAATCAGCCAAAAGAAGATTTTTAATTTTCTTCATACAAAATTTTCGTGGTTTTATGGGCACTTTGTCAAACTTAGGTTCGGCCATAACTTTGTCACTATGGCACCAAATGGACTGAAATTTTGGATTCCTCCTAAGAATCACGGTCTGTACCCGAATCAATCAAAAAATCAGCCAAAAGAAGATTTTGAAAAAAATATCATCGATTTCACACTTGGGTTCGCTTGTTTTAGTACTTGGGGTCGGTGTTTTTATTACTTGGGTTCGGTCAAATTTTCGGCCTTATGGCATGGAACTGACTGAGATTTTGGATTCTTACTAAGAACCATGGTCTGTACACGAATCCATCAGAAAATCAGCCAAAAGAAGATTTTTAATTTTCTCCATACAAAATTTTCGTGGTTTTATGGGCACTTTGTCAAACTTAGGTTCGGCCATAACTTTGTCACTATGGCACCAAATGGACTGAAATTTTGGATTCCTCCTAAGAATCACGGTCTGTACCCGAATCAATCAAAAAATCAGCCAAAAGAAGATTTTGAAAAAAATATCATCGATTTCACACTTGGGTTCGCTTGTTTTAGTACTTGGGGTCGGTGTTTTTATTACTTGGGTTCGGTCAAATTTTCGGCCTTATGGCATGGAAATGACTGATATTTTGGATTCTTACTAAGAACCATGGTCTGTACACGAATCCATCAGAAAATCTGCCAACATAAGAATTTTAATTTTCTTCATACAAATTTTTCATTTTTTTATTAGCACTTTGTCAAATTTAGGTTCGGCCATAACTTTGGCCCTATGGCACCAATTGGACTGAAATTGTGGATTCTTACTAAGAATCATGGTCTGTACCCGAATCAATCAAAAAATCAGCCAAAAGAAGATTTTGAAAAAAATATCATCGATTTCACACTTGGGTTCGCTTGTTTTAGTACTTGGGGTCGGTGTTTTTATTACTTGGGTTCGGTCAAATTTTTGGCCTTATGGCATGGAACTGACTGAAATTTTGGATTGTTACTAAGAACCATGGTCTGTACACGAATCCATCAGAAAATCTGCCAACATAAGAATTTTAATTTTCTTCATACAAAATTTTCATTTTTTTATTAGCACTTTGTCAAATTTAGGTTCGGCCATAACTTTGGCCCTATGGCACCAATTGGACTGAAATTGTGGATTCTTACTAAGAATCATGGTCTGTACCCGAATCAATCAAAAAATCAGCCAAAAGAAGAGGATTTTTAATTTTCTCCATACAAAATTTTCGTGGTTTTATGGGCACTTTGTCAAACTTAGGTTCGGCCATAACTTTGTCACTATGGCACCAAATGAACTGAAATTTTGGATTCCTCCTAAGAATCATGGTCTGTACCCGAATCAATCAAAAAATCAGCCAAAAGAAGATTTTGAAAAAAATATCATCGATTTCACACTTGGGTTCGCTTGTTTTAGTACTTGGGGTCGGTGTTTTTATTACTTGGGTTCGGTCAAATTTTTGGCCTAATGGCATGGAACTGACTGAAATTTTGGATTCTTACTAAGAACCATGGTCTGTACACGAATCCATCAGAAAATCTGCCAACATAAGAATTTTAATTTTCTTCATACAAAATTTTCATTATTTTATTAGCACTTTGTCAAATTTAGGTTCGGCCATAACTTTGGCCCTATGGCACCAATTGGACTGAAATTGTGGATTCTTACTAAGAATCATGGTCTGTACCCGAATCAATCAAAAAATCAGCCAAAAGAAGATTTTTAATTTTCTCCATACAAAATTTTCGTGGTTTTATGGGCACTTTGTCAAACTTAGGTTCCGCCATAACTTTGTCACTACGGCACCAAATGGACTGAAATTTTGGATTCCTCCTAAGAATCACGGTCTGTACCCGAATCAATCAAAAAATCAGCCAAAAGAAGATTTAAAAAAAAATATCATCGATTTCACACTTGGGTTCGCTTGTTTTAGTACTTGGGGTCGGTGTTTTTATTACTTGGGTTCGGTCAAATTTTTGGCCTTATGGCATGGAACTGACTGAAATTTTGGATTCTTACTAAGAACCATGGTCTGTACACGAATCCATCAGAAAATCAGCCAAAAGAAGATTTTTAATTTTCTCCATACAAAATTTTCGTGGTTTTATGGGCACTTTGTCAAACTTAGGTTCGGCCATTACTTTGGCCCTATGGCACCAATTGGACTGAAATTGTGGATTCTTACTAAGAATCATGGTCTGTAACTGAATCAATCAAAAAATCAGCCAAAAGAAGATTTTGAAAAAAATATCATCGATTTCACACTTGGGTTCGCTTGTTTTAGTACTTGGGGTCGGTGTTTTTATTACTTGGGTTCGGTCAAATTTTTGGCCTTATGGCATGGAACTGACTGAAATTTTGGATTCTTACTAAGAACCATGGTCTGTACACGAATCCATCAGAAAATCTGCCAACATAAGAATTTTAATTTTCTTCATACAAAATTTTCATTTTTTTATTAGCACTTTGTCAAATTTAGGTTCGGCCATAACTTTGGCCCTATGGCACCAATTGGACTGAAATTGTGCATTCTTACTAAAAATCATGGTCTGTACCCGAATCAATAAAAAAATCAGCCAAAAGAAGATTTTTAATTTTCTCCATACAAAATTTTCGTGGTTTTATGGGCACTTTGTCAAACTTAGGTTCCGCCATAACTTTGTCACTACGGCACCAAATGGACTGAAATTTTGGATTCCTCCTAAGAATCACGGTCTGTACCCGAATCAATCAAAAAATCAGCCAAAAGAAGATTTAAAAAAAAATATCATCGATTTCACACTTGGGTTCGCTTGTTTTAGTACTTGGGGTCGGTGTTTTTATTACTTGGGTTCGGTCAAATTTTTGGCCTTATGGCATGGAACTGACTGAAATTTTGGATTCTTACTAAGAACCATGGTCTGTACACGAATCCATCAGAAAATCAGCCAAAAGAAGATTTTTAATTTTCTCCATACAAAATTTTCGTGGTTTTATGGGCACTTTGTCAAACTTAGGTTCGGCCATTACTTTGGCCCTATGGCACCAATTGGACTGAAATTGTGGATTCTTACTAAGAATCATGGTCTGTACCTGAATCAATCAAAAAATCAGCCAAAAGAAGATTTTGAAAAAAATATCATCGATTTCACACTTGGGTTCGCTTGTTTTAGTACTTGGGGTCGGTGTTTTTATTACTTGGGTTCGGTCAAATTTTTGGCCTTATGGCATGGAACTGACTGAAATTTTGGATTCTTACTAAGAACCATGGTCTGTACACGAATCCATCAGAAAATCTGCCAACATAAGAATTTTAATTTTCTTCATACAAAATATTCATTTTTTTATTAGCACTTTGTCAAATTTAGGTTCGGCCATAACTTTGGCCCTATGGCACCAATTGGACTGAAATTGTGCATTCTTACTAAAAATCATGGTCTGTACCCGAATCAATCAAAAAATCAGCCAAAAGAAGATTTTTAATTTTCTCCATACAAAATTTTCGTGGTTTTATGGGCACTTTGTCAAACTTAGGTTCCGCCATAACTTTGTCACTACGGCACCAAATGGACTGAAATTTTGGATTCCTCCTAAGAATCACGGTCTGTACCCGAATCAATCAAAAAATCAGCCAAAAGAAGATTTAAAAAAAAATATCATCGATTTCACACTTGGGTTCGCTTGTTTTAGTACTTGGGGTCGGTGTTTTTATTACTTGGGTTCGGTCAAATTTTTGGCCTTATGGCATGGAACTGACTGAAATTTTGGATTCTTACTAAGAACCATGGTCTGTACACGAATCCATCAGAAAATCAGCCAAAAGAAGATTTTTAATTTTCTCCATACAAAATTTTCGTGGTTTTATGGGCACTTTGTCAAACTTAGGTTCGGCCATTACTTTGGCCCTATGGCACCAATTGGACTGAAATTGTGGATTCTTACTAAGAATCATGGTCTGTACCTGAATCAATCAAAAAATCAGCCAAAAGAAGATTTTGAAAAAAATATCATCGATTTCACACTTGGGTTCGCTTGTTTTAGTACTTGGGGTCGGTGTTTTTATTACTTGGGTTCGGTCAAATTTTTGGCCTTATGGCATGGAACTGACTGAAATTTTGGATTCTTACTAAGAACCATGGTCTGTACACGAATCCATCAGAAAATCTGCCAACATAAGAATTTTAATTTTCTTCATACAAAATTTTCATTTTTTTATTAGCACTTTGTCAAATTTAGGTTCGGCCATAACTTTGGCCCTATGGCACCAATTGGACTGAAATTGTGCATTCTTACTAAAAATCATGGTCTGTACCCGAATCAATCAAAAAATCAGCCAAAAGAAGATTTTTAATTTTCTCCATACAAAATTTTCGTGGTTTTATGGGCACTTTGTCAAACTTAGGTTCCGCCATAACTTTGTCACTACGGCACCAAATGGACTGAAATTTTGGATTCCTCCTAAGAATCATGGTCTGTACCCGAATCAATCAAAAAATCAGCCAAAAGAAGATTTAAAAAAAAATATCATCGATTTCACACTTGGGTTCGCTTGTTTTAGTACTTGGGGTCGGTGTTTTTATTACTTGGGTTCGGTCAAATTTTTGGCCTTATGGCATGGAACTGACTGAAATTTTGGATTCTTACTAAGAACCATGGTCTGTACACGAATCCATCAGAAAATCAGCCAAAAGAAGATTTTTAATTTTCTCCATACAAAATTTTCGTGGTTTTATGGGCACTTTGTCAAACTTAGGTTCGGCCATTACTTTGGCCCTATGGCACCAATTGGACTGAAATTGTGGATTCTTACTAAGAATCATGGTCTGTACCTGAATCAATCAAAAAATCAGCCAAAAGAAGATTTTGAAAAAAATATCATCGATTTCACACTTGGGTTCGCTTGTTTTAGTACTTGGGGTCGGTGTTTTTATTACTTGGGTTCGGTCAAATTTTTGGCCTTATGACATGGAACTGACTGAAATTTTGGATTCTTACTAAGAACCATGGTCTGTACACGAATCCATCAGAAAATCTGCCAACATAAGAATTTTAATTTTCTTCATACAAAATTTTCATTTTTTTATTAGCACTTTGTCAAATTTAGGTTCGGCCATAACTTTGGCCCTATGGCACCAATTGGACTGAAATTGTGCATTCTTACTAAAAATCATGGTCTGTACCCGAATCAATCAAAAAATCAGCCAAAAGAAGATTTTTAATTTTCTCCATACAAAATTTTCGTGGTTTTATGGGCACTTTGTCAAACTTAGGTTCCGCCATAACTTTGTCACTACGGCACCAAATGGACTGAAATTTTGGATTCCTCCTAAGAATCACGGTCTGTACCCGAATCAATCAAAAAATCAGCCAAAAGAAGATTTAAAAAAAAATATCATCGATTTCACACTTGGGTTCGCTTGTTTTAGTACTTGGGGTCGGTGTTTTTATTACTTGGGTTCGGTCAAATTTTTGGCCTTATGGCATGGAACTGACTGAAATTTTGGATTCTTACTAAGAACCATGGTCTGTACACGAATCCATCAGAAAATCTGCCAAAAGAAGATTTTTAATTTTCTCCATACAAAATTTTCGTGGTTTTATGGGCACTTTGTCAAACTTAGGTTCGGCCATTACTTTGGCCCTATGGCACCAATTGGACTGAAATTGTGGATTCTTACTAAGAATCATGGTCTGTACCTGAATCAATCAAAAAATCAGCCAAAAGAAGATTTTGAAAAAAATATCATCGATTTCACACTTGGGTTCGCTTGTTTTAGTACTTGGGGTCGGTGTTTTTATTACTTGGGTTCGGTCAAATTTTTGGCCTTATGGCATGGAACTGACTGAAATTTTGGATTCTTACTAAGAACCATGTTCTGTACACGAATCCATCAGAAAATCTGCCAACATAAGAATTTTAATTTTCTTCATACAAAATTTTCATTTTTTTATTAGCACTTTGTCAAATTTAGGTTCGGCCATAACTTTGGCCCTATGGCACCAATTGGACTGAAATTGTGCATTCTTACTAAAAATCATGGTCTGTACCCGAATCAATCAAAAAATCAGCCAAAAGAAGATTTTTAATTTTCTCCATACAAAATTTTCGTGGTTTTATGGGCACTTTGTCAAACTTAGGTTCCGCCATAACTTTGTCACTACGGCACCAAATGGACTGAAATTTTGGATTCCTCCTAAGAATCATGGTCTGTACCCGAATCAATCAAAAAATCAGCCAAAAGAAGATTTAAAAAAAAATATCATCGATTTCACACTTGGGTTCGCTTGTTTTAGTACTTGGGGTCGGTGTTTTTATTACTTGGGTTCGGTCAAATTTTTGGCCTTATGGCATGGAACTGACTGAAATTTTGGATTCTTACTAAGAACCATGGTCTGTACACGAATCCATCAGAAAATCAGCCAAAAGAAGATTTTTAATTTTCTCCATACAAAATTTTCGTGGTTTTATGGGCACTTTGTCAAACTTAGGTTCGGCCATTACTTTGGCCCTATGGCACCAATTGGACTGAAATTGTGGATTCTTACTAAGAATCATGGTCTGTACCTGAATCAATCAAAAAATCAGCCAAAAGAAGATTTTGAAAAAAATATCATCGATTTCACACTTGGGTTCGCTTGTACTTGGGGTCGGTGTTTTTATTACTTGGGTTCGGTCAAATTTTTGGCCTTATGGCCTGGAACTGACTGAAATTTTGGATTCTTACTAAGAACCATGGTCTGTACACGAATCCATCAGAAAATCTGCCAACATAAGAATTTTAATTTTCTTCATACAAAATTTTCATTTTTTTATTAGCACTTTGTCAAATTTAGGTTCGGCCATAACTTTGGCCCTATGGCACCAATTGGACTGAAATTGTGCATTCTTACTAAAAATCATGGTCTGTACCCGAATCAATCAAAAAATCAGCCAAAAGAAGATTTTTAATTTTCTCCATACAAAATTTTCGTGGTTTTATGGGCACTTTGTCAAACTTAGGTTCGGCCATTACTTTGGCCCTATGGCACCAATTGGACTGAAATTGTGGATTCTTACTAAGAATCATGGTCTGTACCCGAATCAATCAAAAAATCAGCCAAAAGAAGATTTTGAAAAAAATATCATCGATTTCACACTTGGGTTCGCTTGTTTTAGTACTTGGGGTCGGTGTTTTTATTACTTGGGTTCGGTCAAATTTTCGGCCTTATGGCATGGAAATGACTGAAATTTTGGATTCTTACTATGAACCATGGTCTGTACACGAATCCATCAGAAAATCTGCCAACACAAGAATTTTAATTTTCTTCATACAAAATTTTCATTATTTTATTAGCACTTTGTCAAATTTAGGTTCGGCCATAACTTTGGCCCTATGGCACCAATTGGACTGAAATTGTGGATTCTTACTAAGAATCATGGTTTGTACCCGAATCAATCAAAAAATCAGCCAAAAGAAGATTTTTAATTTTCTCCATACAAAATTTTCGTGGTTTTATGGGCACTTTGTCAAACTTAGGTTCCGCCATAACTTTGTCACTACGGCACCAAATGGACTGAAATTTTAAATTCCTCCTAAGAATCACGGTCTGTACCCGAATCAATCAAAAAATCAGCC
Organism: Limnephilus lunatus; assembly: GCA_917563855.2. NCBI lineage: Eukaryota > Metazoa > Arthropoda > Insecta > Trichoptera > Limnephilidae > Limnephilus > Limnephilus lunatus. Next base: position 19,907,238 of record OU830602.1, on the reverse strand, counting down.
AAAAGAAGATTTAAAAAAAAATATCATCGATTTCACACTTGGGTTCGCTTGTTTTAGTACTTGGGGTCGGTGTTTTTATTACTTGGGTTCGGTCAAATTTTTGGCCTTATGGCATGGAACTGACTGAAATTTTGGATTCTTACTAAGAACCATGGTCTGTACACGAATCCATCAGAAAATCTGCCAACATAAGAATTTTAATTTTCTTCATACAAAATTTTCATTTTTTTATTAGCACTTTGTCAAATTTAGGTTCGGCCATAACTTTGGCCCTATGGCACCAATTGGACTGAAATTGTGGATTCTTACTAAGAATCATGGTCTGTACCCGAATCAATCAAAAAATCAGCCAAAAGAAGATTTAAAAAAAAATATCATCGATTTCACACTTGGGTTCGCTTGTTTTAGTACTTGGGGTCGGTGTTTTTATTACTTGGGTTCGGTCAAATTTTCGGCCTTATGGCATGGAAATGACTGAAATTTTGGATTCTTACTATGAACCATGGTCTGTACACGAATCCATCAGAAAATCTGCCAACATAAGAATTTTAATTTTCTTCATACAAAATTTTCATTTTTTTATTAGCACTTTGTCAAATTTAGGTTCGGCCATAACTTTGGCCCTATGGCACCAATTGGACTGAAATTGTGGATTCTTACTAAGAATCATGGTCTGTACCCGAATCAATCAAAAAATCAGCCAAAAGAAGATTTTTAATTTTCTTCATACAAAATTTTCGTGGTTTTATGGGCACTTTGTCAAACTTAGGTTCGGCCATAACTTTGTCACTATGGCACCAAATGGACTGAAATTTTGGATTCCTCCTAAGAATCACGGTCTGTACCCGAATCAATCAAAAAATCAGCCAAAAGAAGATTTTGAAAAAAATATCATCGATTTCACACTTGGGTTCGCTTGTACTTGGGGTCGGTGTTTTTATTACTTGGGTTCGGTCAAATTTTTGGCCTTATGGCATGGAACTGACTGAAATTTTGGATTCTTACTAAGAACCATGGTCTGTACACGAATCCATCAGAAAATCTGCCAACATAAGAATTTTAATTTTCTTCATACAAAATTTTCATTTTTTTATTAGCACTTTGTCAAATTTAGGTTCGGCCATAACTTTGGCCCTATGGCACCAATTGGACTGAAATTGTGCATTCTTACTAAAAATCATGGTCTGTACCCGAATCAATCAAAAAATCAGCCAAAAGAAGATTTTTAATTTTCTCCATACAAAATTTTCGTGGTTTTATGGGCACTTTGTCAAACTTAGGTTCGGCCATTACTTTGGCCCTATGGCACCAATTGGACTGAAATTGTGGATTCTTACTAAGAATCATGGTCTGTACCCGAATCAATCAAAAAATCAGCCAAAAGAAGATTTTGAAAAAAATATCATCGATTTCACACTTGGGTTCGCTTGTTTTAGTACTTGGGGTCGGTGTTTTTATTACTTGGGTTCGGTCAAATTTTCGGCCTTATGGCATGGAAATGACTGAAATTTTGGATTCTTACTATGAACCATGGTCTGTACACGAATCCATCAGAAAATCTGCCAACATAAGAATTTTAATTTTCTTCATACAAAATTTTCATTATTTTATTAGCACTTTGTCAAATTTAGGTTCGGCCATAACTTTGGCCCTATGGCACCAATTGGACTGAAATTGTGGATTCTTACTAAGAATCATGGTCTGTACCCGAATCAATCAAAAAATCAGCCAAAAGAAGATTTTTAATTTTCTCCATACAAAATTTTCGTGGTTTTATGGGCACTTTGTCAAACTTAGGTTCCGCCATAACTTTGTCACTACGGCACCAAATGGACTGAAATTTTAAATTCCTCCTAAGAATCACGGTCTGTACCCGAATCAATCAAAAAATCAGCCAAAAGAAGATTTAAAAAAAAATATCATCGATTTCACACTTGGGTTCGCTTGTTTTAGTACTTGGGGTCGGTGTTTTTATTACTTGGGTTCGGTCAAATTTTCGGCCTTATGGCATGGAACTGACTGAAATTTTGGATTCTTACTAAGAACCATGGTCTGTACACGAATCCATCAGAAAATCAGCCAAAAGAAGATTTTTAATTTTCTCCATACAAAATTTTCGTGGTTTTATGGGCACTTTGTCAAACTTAGGTTCGGCCATAACTTTGTCACTATGGCACCAAATGGACTGAAATTTTAAATTCCTCCTAAGAATCACGGTCTGTACCCGAATCAATCAAAAAATCAGCCAAAAGAAGATTTTGAAAAAAATATCATCGATTTCACACTTGGGTTCGCTTGTTTTAGTACTTGGGGTCGGTGTTTTTATTACTTGGGTTCGGTCAAATTTTCGGCCTTATGGCATGGAAATGACTGATATTTTGGATTCTTACTAAGAACCATGGTCTGTACACGAATCCATCAGAAAATCTGCCAACATAAGAATTTTAATTTTCTTCATACAAAATTTTCATTTTTTTATTAGCACTTTGTCAAATTTAGGTTCGGCCATAACTTTGGCCCTATGGCACCAATTGGACTGAAATTGTAAATTCTTACTAAGAATCATGGTCTGTACACGAATCAATCAAAAAATCAGCCAAAAGAAGATTTTTAATTTTCTCCATACAAAATTTTCGTGGTTTTATGGGCACTTTGTCAAACTTAGGTTCGGCCATAACTTTGTCACTATGGCACCAAATGAACTGAAATTTTGGATTCCTCCTAAGAATCATGGTCTGTACCCGAATCAATCAAAAAATCAGCCAAAAGAAGATTTTGAAAAAAATATCATCGATTTCACACTTGGGTTCGCTTGTTTTAGTACTTGGGGTCGGTGTTTTTATTACTTGGGTTCGGTCAAATTTTTGGCCTTATGGCATGGAACTGACTGAAATTTTGGATTCTTACTAAGAACCATGGTCTGTACACGAATCCATCAGAAAATCTGCCAACATAAGAATTTTAATTTTCTTCATACAAAATTTTCATTATTTTATTAGCACATTGTCAAATTTAGGTTCGGCCATAACTTTGGCCCTATGGCACCAATTGGACTGAAATTGTGGATTCTTACTAAGAATCATGGTCTGTACCCGAATCAATCAAAAAATCAGCCAAAAGAAGATTTTGAAAAAAATATCATCGATTTCACACTTGGGTTCGCTTGTTTTAGTACTTGGGGTCGGTGTTTTTATTACTTGGGTTCGGTCAAATTTTTGGCCTTATGGCATGGAACTGACTGAAATTTTGGATTCTTACTAAGAACCATGTTCTGTACACGAATCCATCAGAAAATCTGCCAACATAAGAATTTTAATTTTCTTCATACAAAATTTTCATTATTTTATTAGCACATTGTCAAATTTAGGTTCGGCCATAACTTTGGCCCTATGGCACCAATTGGACTGAAATTGTGGATTCTTACTAAGAATCATGGTCTGTACCCGAATCAATCAAAAAATCAGCCAAAAGAAGATTTTGAAAAAAATATCATCGATTTCACACTTGGGTTCGCTTGTTTTAGTACTTGGGGTCGGTGTTTTTATTACTTGGGTTCGGTCAAATTTTTGGCCTTATGGCATGGAACTGACTGAAATTTTGGATTCTTACTAAGAACCATGGTCTGTACACGAATCCATCAGAAAATCTGCCAACATAAGAATTTTAATTTTCTTCATACAAAATTTTCATTTTTTTATTAGCACTTTGTCAAATTTAGGTTCGGCCATAACTTTGGCCCTATGGCACCAATTGGACTGAAATTGTGGATTCTTACGAAGAATCATGGTCTGTACCCGAATCAATCAAAAAATCAGCCAAAAGAAGATTTTTAATTTTCTCCATACAAAATTTTCGTGGTTTTATGGGCACTTTGTCAAACTTAGGTTCGGCCATTACTTTGTCATTATGGCAACAAATGGACTGAAATTTTGGATTCCTCCTAAAAATCATGGTCTGTACCCGAATCAATCAAAAAATCAGCCAAAAGAAGATTTTGAAAAAAATATCATCGATTCACACTTGGGTTCGCTTGTTTTAGTACTTGGGGTCGGTGTTTTTATTACTTGGGTTCGGTCAAATTTTCGGCCTTATGGCATGGAAATGACTGAAATTTTGGATTCTTACTATGAACCATGGTCTGTACACGAATCCATCAGAAAATCTGCCAACATAAGAATTTTAATTTTCTTCATACAAAATTTTCATTTTTTTATTAGCACTTTGTCAAATTTAGGTTCGGCCATAACTTTGGCCCTATGGCACCAATTGGACTGAAATTGTGGATTCTTACTAAGAATCATGGTCTGTACCCGAATCAATCAAAAAATCAGCCAAAAGAAGATTTTTAATTATCTCCATACAAAATTTTCGTGGTTTTATGGGCACTTTGTCAAACTTAGGTTCGGCCATAACTTTGTCACTATGGCACCAAATGGACTGAAATTTTGGATTCCTCCTAAGAATAACGGTCTGTACCCGAATCAATCAAAAAATCAGCCAAAAGAAGATTTTGAAAAAAATATCATCGATTTCACACTTGGGTTCGCTTGTTTTAGTACTTGGGGTCGGTGTTTTTATTACTTGGGTTCGGTCAATTTTTCGGCCTTATGGCATGGAACTGACTGAAATTTTGGATTCTTACTAAGAACCATGGTCTGTACACGAATCCATCAGAAAATCAGCCAAAAGAAGATTTTTAATTTTCTCCATACAAAATTTTCGTGGTTTTATGGGCACTTTGTCAAACTTAGGTTCGGCCATAACTTTGTCACTATGGCACCAAATGGACTGAAATTTTGGATTCCTCCTAAGAATCACGGTCTGTACCCGAATCAATCAAAAAATCAGCCAAAAGAAGATTTTGAAAAAAATATCATCGATTTCACACTTGGGTTCGCTTGTTTTAGTACTTGGGGTCGGTGTTTTTATTACTTGGGTTCGGTCAAATTTTCGGCCTTATGGCATGGAAATGACTGAATTTTTGGATTCTTACTAAGAACCATGGTCTGTACACGAATCCATCAGAAAATCTGCCAACATAAGAATTTTAATTTTCTTCATACAAAATTTTCATTTTTTTATTAGCACTTTGTCAAATTTAGGTTCGGCCATAACTTTGGCCCTATGGCACCAATTGGACTGAAATTGTGGATTCTTACTAAGAATCATGGTCTGTACACGAATCAATCAAAAAATCAGCCAAAAGAAGATTTTTAATTTTCTCCATACAAAATTTTCGTGGTTTTATTTGCACTTTGTCAAACTTAGGTTCGGCCATAACATTGTCACTATGGCACCAAATGAACTGAAATTTTGGATTCCTCCTAAGAATCATGGTCTGTACCCGAATCAATCAAAAAATCAGCCAAAAGAAGATTTTGAAAAAAATATCATCGATTTCACACTTGGGTTCGCTTGTTTTAGTACTTGGGGTCGGTGTTTTTATTACTTGGGTTCGGTCAAATTTTTGGCCTTATGGCATGGAACTGACTGAAATTTAAGATTCTTACTAAGAATCATGGTCTGTACCCGAATCAATCAAAAATCAGCCAAAAGAAGATTTTGAAAAAAATATCATCGATTTCACACTTGGGTTCGCTTGTTTTAGTACTTGGGGTCAGTGTTTTTAAAACTTGGGTTCGGTCAAATTTTTGGCCTTATGGCATGGAACTGACTGAAATTTTGGATTCTTTCTAAGAACCATGGTCTGTACACGAATCCATCAGAAAATCTGCCAACATAAGAATTTTAATTTTCTTCATACAAAATTTTCATTATTTTATTAGCACTTTGTCAAATTTAGGTTCGGCCATTACTTTGGCCCTATGGCACCAATTGGACTGAAATTTTGGATTCTTACTAAGAATCATGGTCTGTACCCGAATCAATCAAAAAATCAGCCAAAAGAAGATTTTTGATTTTCTCCATACAAAATTTTCGTGGTTTTATGGGCACTTTGTCAAACTTAGGTTCGGCCATAACTTTGTCACTTTGGCACCAAATGGACTGAAATTTTGGATTCCTCCTAAGAATCATGGTCTGTACCCGAATCAATCAAAAAATCAGCCAAAAGAAGATTTTGAAAAAAATATCATCGATTTCACACTTGGGTTCGCTTGTTTTAGTACTTGGGGTCGGTGTTTTTATTACTTGGGTTCGGTCAAATTTTTGGCCCTATGGCATGGAACTGACTGAAATTTTGGATTCTTACTAAGAACCATGTTCTGTACACGAATCCATCAGAAAATCTGCCAACATAAGAATTTTAATTTTCTTCATACAAAATTTTCATTATTTTATTAGCACTTTGTCAAATTTAGGTTCGGCCATAACTTTGGCCCTATGGCACCAATTGGACTGAAATTGTGGATTCTTACTAAGAATCATGGTTTGTACCCGAATCAATCAAAAAATCAGCAAAAGAAGATTTTTAATTTTCTCCATACAAAATTTTCGTGGTTTTATGGGCACTTTGTCAAACTTAGGTTCGGCCATAACTTTGTCACTATGGCACCAAATGGACTGAAATTTTGGATTCCTCCTAAGAATCATGGTCTGTACCCGAATCAATCAAAAAATCAGCCAAAAGAAGATTTTGAAAAAAATATCATCGATTTCACACTTGGGTTCGCTTGTTTTAGTACTTGGGGTCGGTGTTTTTATTACTTGGGTTCGGTCAAAGTTTTGGCCTTATGGCATGGAAATGACTAAAATTTTGGATTCTTACTAAGAACCATGGTCTGTACACGAATCCATCAGAAAAATCTGCCAACATAAGAATTTTAATTTTCTTCATACAAAATTTTCATTATTTTATTAGCACTTTGTCAAATTTAGGTTCGGCCATAACTTTGGCCCTATGGCACCAATTGGACTGAAATTGTGGATTCTTACTAAGAATCATGGTCTGTACCCGAATCAATCAAAAAATCAGCCAAAAGAAGATTTTTAATTTTCTCCATACAAAATTTTCGTGGTTTTATGGGCACTTTGTCAAACTTAGGTTCGGCCATAACTTTGTCACTATGGCACCAAATGGACTGAAATTTTGGATTCCTCCTAAGAATCATGGTCTGTACCCGAATCAATCAAAAAATCAGCCAAAAGAAGATTTAAAAAAAATATCATCGATTTCACACTTGGGTTCGCTTGTTTTAGTACTTGGGGTCGGTGTTTTTATTACTTGGGTTCGGTCAAATTTTTGGCCTTATGGCATGGAACTGACTGAGATTTTGAATTCTTACTAAGAACCATGGTCTGTACACGAATCCATCAGAAAATCTGCCAACATAAGAATTTTAATTTTCTTCATACAAAATTTTCGATTTTTTTATTAGCACTTTGTCAAATTTAGGTTCGGCCATAACTTTGGCCCTATGGCACCAATTGGACTGAAATTGTAGATTCTTACTAAGAATCATGGTCTGTACCCGAATCAATCAAAAAATCAGCCAAAAGAAGATTTTGAAAAAAATATCATCGATTCACACTTGGGTTCGCTTGTTTTAGTACTTGGGGTCGGTGTTTTTATTACTTGGGTTCGGTCAAATTTTTGGCCTAATGGCATGGAACTGACTGAAATTTTGGATTCTTACTAAGAACCATGGTCTGTACACGAATCCATCAGAAAATCTGCCAACATAAGAATTTTAATTTTCTTCATACAAAATTTTCATTTTTTTATTAGCACTTTGTCAAATTTAGGTTCGGCCATAACTTTGGCCCTATGGCACCAATTGGACTGAAATTGTGGATTCTTACTAAGAATCATGGTCTGTACCCGAATCAATCAAAAAATCAGCCAAAAGAAGATTTTGAAAAAAATATCATCGATTCACACTTGGGTTCGCTTGTTTTAGTACTTGGGGTCGGTGTATTTATTACTTGGGTTCGGTCAAATTTTTGGCCTTATGGCATGGAACTGACCGAAATTTTGGATTCTTACTTAGAACCATGGTCTGTACACGAATCCATCAGAAAATCTGCCAACATAAGAATTTTAATTTTCTTGATACAAAATTTTCATTATTTTATTAGCACTTTGTCAAATTTAGGTTCGGCCATAACTTTGGCCCTATGGCACCAATTGGACTGAAATTGTGGATTCTTACTAAGAATCATGGTCTGTACCCGAATCAATCAAAAAATCAGCCAAAAGAAGATTTTCAATTTTCTCCATACAAAATTTTCGTGGTTTTATGGGCACTTTGTCAAACTTAGGTTCGGCCATAACTTTGTCACTACGGCACCAAATGGACTGAAATTTTGGATTCCTCCTAAGAATCATGGTCTGTACCCGAATCAATCAAAAAATCAGCCAAAAGAAGATTTTGAAAAAAATATCATCGATTTCACACTTGGGTTCGCTTGTTTTAGTACTTGGGGTCGGTGTTTTTATTACTTGGGTTCGGTCAAATTTTTGGCCTAATGGCATGGAACTGACTGAAATTTTGGATTCTTACTAAGAACCATGGTCTGTAAACGAATCCATCAGAAAATCTGCCAACATAAGAATTTTAATTTTCTTAATACAAAATTTTCATTATTTTATTAGCACTTTGTCAAATTTAGGTTCGGCCATAACTTTGGCCCTATCGCACCAATTGGACTGAAATTGTGGATTCTTACTAAGAATCATGGTCTGTACCCGAATCAATCAAAAAATCAGCCAAAAGGAGATTTTTAATTTTCTCCATACAAAATTTTCGTGGTTTATTGGGCACTTTGTCAAACTTAGGTTCGGCAATAACTTTGTCACTATGGCACCAAATGGACTGAAATTTTATATTCCTCCTAAGAATCATGGTCTGTACCCGAATCAATCAAAAATCAGCCAAAAGAAGATTTTGAAAAAAATATCATCGATTTCACACCTGGGTTCACATGTTTTAGTACTTGGGGTCGGTGTTTTTATTACTTGGGTTCGGTCAAATTTTTGGCCTTATGGCATGGAACTGACTGAAATTTTGGATTCTTACTAAGAACCATGGTCTGTACACGAATCCATCAGAAAATCTGCCAACATAAGAATTTTAATTTTCTTCATACAACATTTTCATTATTTTATTAGCACTTTGTCAAATTTAGGTTCGGCCATAACTTTGGCCCTATGAAACCAATTGGACTGAAATTGTGGATTCTTACTAAGAATCATGGTCTGTACCCGAATCAATCAAAAAATCAGCCAAAAGAAGATTTTGAAAAAAATATCATCGATTTCACACTTGGGTTCGCTTGTTTTAGTACTTGGGGTCGGTGTTTTTATTACTTGGGTTCGGTCAAATTTTTGGCCTTATGGCATGGAACTGATTGAAATTTTGGATTCTTACTAAGAACCATGGTCTGTACACGAATCCATCAGAAAATCTGCCAACATAAGAATTTTAATTTTCTTCATACAAAATTTTCATTATTTTATTAGCACTTTGTCAAATTTAGGTTCGGCCATAACTTTGGCCCTATCGCACCAATTGGACTGAAATTGTGGATTCTTACTAAGAATCATGGTCTGTACCCGAATCAATCAAAAAATCAGCCAAAAGAAGATTTTGAAAAAAATATCATCGATTTCACACTTGGGTTCGCTTGTTTTAGTACTTGGAGTCGGTGTTTTTATTACTTGGGTTCGGTCAAATTTTTGGCCTTATGGCATGGAACTGACTGAAATTTTGGATTCTTACTAAGAACCATGGTCTGTACACGAATCCATCAGAAAATCTGCCAACATAAGAATTTTTAATTTTCTTCACACAAATTTTTCATTATTTTATAAGCACTTTGTCAAATTTAGGTTCGGCCATAACTTTGGCCCTATGGCTCCAATTGGACTGAAATTGTGGATTCTTACTAAGAATCATGGTTTGTACCCGAATCAATAAAAAAATCAGCAAAAGAAGATTTTTTATTTTCTCCATACAAAATTTTCGTGGTTTTATGGGCACTTTGTCAAACTTAGGTTCGGCCATAACTTTCTCATTATGGCAACAAATGGACTGAAATTTTGGATTCCTCCTAAAAATCATGGTCTGTACCCGAATCAATCAAAAAATCAGCCAAAAGAAGATTTTGAAAAAAATATCATCGATTCACACTTGGGTTCGCTTGTTTTAGTACTTGGGGTCGGTGTTTTTATTACTTGGGTTCGGTCAAATTTTTGGCCTTATGGCATGGAACTGACTGAAATTTTGGATTCTTACTAAGAACCATGGTCTGTACACGAATCCATCAGAAAATCTGCAAACATAAGAATTTTAATTTTCTTCATACAAAATTTTCATTATTTTATTAGCACTTTGTCAAATTTAGGTTCGGCCATAACTTTGGCCCTATGGCACCAATTGGACTGAAATTGTGGATTCTTACTAAGAATCATGGTCTGTACCCGAATCAATCAAAAAATCAGCCAAAAGAAGATTTTGAAAAAAATATCATCGATTTCACACTTGGGTTCGCTTGTTTTAGTACTTGGGGTCGGTGTTTTTATTACTTGGGTTCGGTCAATTTTTCGGCCTTATGGCATGGAACTGACTGAAATTTTGGATTCTTACTAAGAACCATGGTCTGTACACGAATCCATCAGAAAATCAGCCAAAAGAAGATTTTTAATTTTCTCCATACAAAATTTTCGTGGTTTTATGGGCACTTTGTCAAACTTAGGTTCGGCCATAACTTTGTCACTATGGCACCAAATGGACTGAAATTTTGGATTCCTCCTAAGAATCATGGTCTGTACCCGAATCAATCAAAAAATCAGCCAAAAGAAGATTTTGAAAAAAATATCATCGATTTCACACTTGGGTTCGCTTGTTTTAGTACTTGGGGTCGGTGTTTTTATTACTTGGGTTCGGTCAAATTTTCGGCCTTATGGCATGGAAATGACTGAATTTTTGGATTCTTACTAAGAACCATGGTCTGTACACGAATCCATCAGAAAATCTGCCAACATAAGAATTTTAATTTTCTTCATACAAAATTTTCATTTTTTTATTAGCACTTTGTCAAATTTAGGTTCGGCCATAACTTTGGCCCTATGGCACCAATTGGACTGAAATTGTGGATTCTTACTAAGAATCATGGTCTGTACACGAATCAATCAAAAAATCAGCCAAAAGAAGATTTTTAATTTTCTCCATACAAAATTTTCGTGGTTTTATTTGCACTTTGTCAAACTTAGGTTCGGCCATAACTTTGTCACTATGGCACCAAATGAACTGAAATTTTGGATTCCTCCTAAGAATCATGGTCTGTACCCGAATCAATCAAAAAATCAGCCAAAAGAAGATTTTGAAAAAAATATCATCGATTTCACACTTGGGTTCGCTTGTTTTAGTACTTGGGGTCGGTGTTTTTATTACTTGGGTTCGGTCAAATTTTTGGCCTTATGGCATGGAACTGACTGAAATTTAAGATTCTTACTAAGAACCATGGTCTGTACCCGAATCAATCAAAAAATCAGCCAAAAGAAGATTTTGAAAAAAATATCATCGATTTCACACTTGGGTTCGCTTGTTTTAGTACTTGGGGTCGGTGTTTTTATTACTTGGGTTCGGTCAAATTTTTGGCCTTATGGCATGGAACTGACTCAAATTTTGGATTCTTTCTAAGAACCATGGTCTGTACACGAATCCATCAGAAAATCTGCCAACATAAGAATTTTAATTTTCTTCATACAAAATTTTCATTATTTTATTAGCACTTTGTCAAATTTAGGTTCGGCCATTACTTTGGCCCTATGGCACCAATTGGACTGAAATTTTGGATTCTTACTAAGAATCATGGTCTGTACCCGAATCAATCAAAAAATCAGCCAAAAGAAGATTTTTGATTTTCTCCATACAAAATTTTCGTGGTTTTATGGGCACTTTGTCAAACTTAGGTTCGGCCATAACTTTGTCACTTTGGCACCAAATGGACTGAAATTTTGGATTCCTCCTAAGAATCATGGTCTGTACCCGAATCAATCAAAAAATCAGCCAAAAGAAGATTTAAAAAAAAATATCATCGATTTCACACTTGGGTTCGCTTGTTTTAGTACTTGGGGTCGGTGTTTTTATTACTTGGGTTCGGTCAAATTTTTGGCCCTATGGCATGGAACTGACTGAAATTTTGGATTCTTACTAAGAACCATGTTCTGTACACGAATCCATCAGAAAATCTGCAAACATAAGAATTTTAATTTTCTTCATACAAAATTTTCATTATTTTATTAGCACTTTGTCAAATTTAGGTTCGGCCATAACTTTGGCCCTATGGCACCAATTGGACTGAAATTGTGGATTCTTACTAAGAATCATGGTTTGTACCCGAATCAATCAGAAAATCAGCAAAAGAAGATTTTTTATTTTCTCCATACAAAATTTTCGTGGTTTTATGGGCACTTTGTCAAACTTAGGTTCGGCCATAACTTTGTCACTATGGCACCAAATGGACTGAAATTTTGGATTCCTCCTAAGAATCATGGTCTGTACCCGAATCAATCAAAAAATCAGCCAAAAGAAGATTTTAAAAAAAATATCATCGATTTCACACTTGGGTTCGCTTGTTTTAGTACTTGGGGTCGGTGTTTTTATTACTTGGGTTCGGTCAAAGTTTCGGCCTTATGGCATGGAAATGACTGAAATTTTGGATTCTTACTAAGAACCATGGTCTGTACACGAATCCATCAGAAAATCTGCCAACATAAGAATTTTAATTTTCTTCATACAAAATTTTCATTATTTTATTAGCACTTTGTCAAATTTAGGTTCGGCCATAACTTTGGCCCTATGGCACCAATTGGACTGAAATTGTGGATTCTTACTAAGAATCATGGTCTGTACCCGAATCAATCAAAAAATCAGCCAAAAGAAGATTTTTAATTTTCTCCATACAAAATTTTCGTGGTTTTATGGGCACTTTGTCAAACTTAGGTTCGGCCATAACTTTGTCACTATGGCACCAAATGGACTGAAATTTTGGATTCCTCCAAAGAATCATGGTCTGTACCCGAATCAATCAAAAAATCAGCCAAAAGAAGATTTTGAAAAAAATATCATCGATTTCACACTTGGGTTCGCTTGTTTTAGTACTTGGGGTCGGTGTTTTTATTACTTGGGTTCGGTCAAATTTTTGGCCTTATGGCATGGAACTGACTGAGATTTTGAATTCTTACTAAGAACCATGGTCTGTACACGAATCCATCAGAAAATCTGCCAACATAAGAATTTTAATTTTCTTCATACAAAATTTTCATTTTTTTATTAGCACTTTGTCAAATGTAGGTTCGGCCATAACTTTGGCCCTATGGCACCAATTGGACTGAAATTGTAGATTCTTACTAAGAATCATGGTCTGTACCCGAATCAATCAAAAAATCAGCCAAAAGAAGATTTTGAAAAAAATATCATCGATTCACACTTGGGTTCGCTTGTTTTAGTACTTGGGGTCGGTGTTTTTATTACTTGGGTTCGGTCAAATTTTTGGCCTAATGGCATGGAACTGACTGAAATTTTGGATTCTTACTAAGAACCATGGTCTGTACACGAATCCATCAGAAAATCTGCCAACATAAGAATTTTAATTTTCTTCATACAAAATTTTCATTTTTTTATTAGCACTTTGTCAAATTTAGGTTCGGCCATAACTTTGGCCCTATGGCACCAATTGGACTGAAATTGTGGATTCTTACTAAGAATCATGGTCTGTACCCGAATCAATCAAAAAATCAGCCAAAAGAAGATTTTGAAAAAAATATCATCGATTCACACTTGGGTTCGCTTGTTTTAGTACTTGGGGTCGGTGTATTTATTACTTGGGTTCGGTCAAATTTTTGGCCTTATGGCATGGAACTGACCGAAATTTTGGATTCTTACTTAGAACCATGGTCTGTACACGAATCCATCAGAAAATCTGCCAACATAAGAATTTTAATTTTCTTGATACAAAATTTTCATTATTTTATTAGCACTTTGTCAAATTTAGGTTCGGCCATAACTTTGGCCCTATGGCACCAATTGGACTGAAATTGTGGATTCTTACTAAGAATCATGGTCTGTACCCGAATCAATCAAAAAATCAGCCAAAAGAAGATTTTCAATTTTCTCCATACAAAATTTTCGTGGTTTTATGGGCACTTTGTCAAACTTAGGTTCGGCCATAACATTGTCACTACGGCACCAAATGGACTGAAATTTTGGATTCCTCCTAAGAATCATGGTCTGTACCCGAATCAATCAAAAAATCAGCCAAAAGAAGATTTTGAAAAAAATATCATCGATTTCACACTTGGGTTCGCTTGTTTTAGTACTTGGGGTCGGTGTTTTTATTACTTGGGTTCGGTCAAATTTTTGGCCTAATGGCATGGAACTGACTGAAATTTTGGATTCTTACTAAGAACCATGGTCTGTAAACGAATCCATCAGTAAATCTGCCAACATAAGAATTTTAATTTTCTTAATACAAAATTTTCATTATTTTATTAGCACTTTGTCAAATTTAGGTTCGGCCATAACTTTGGCCCTATCGCACCAATTGGACTGAAATTGTGGATTCTTACTAAGAATCATGGTCTGTACCCGAATCAATCAAAAAATCAGCCAAAAGAAGATTTTTTATTTTCTCCATACAAAATTTTCGTGGTTTTATGGGCACTTTGTCAAACTTAGGTTCGGCCATAACTTTGTCACTATGGCACCAAATGGACTGAAATTTTAAATTCCTCCTAAGAATCATGGTCTGTACCCGAATCAATCAAAAATCAGCCTAAAGAAGATTTTGAAAAAAATATCATCGATTTCACACCTGGGTTCACATGTTTTAGTACTTGGGGTCGGTGTTTTTATTACTTGGGTTCGGTCAAATTTTTGGCCTTATGGCATGGAACTGACTGAAATTTTGGATTCTTACTAAGAACCATGGTCTGTACACGAATCCATCAGAAAATCTGCCAACATAAGAATTTTAATTTTCTTCATACAAAATTTTCATTATTTTATTAGCACTTTGTCAAATTTAGGTTCGGCCATAACTTTGGCCCTATGAAACCAATTGGACTGAAATTGTGGATTCTTACTAAGAATCATGGTCTGTACCCGAATCAATCAAAAAATCAGCCAAAAGAAGATTTTGAAAAAAATATCATCGATTTCACACTTGGGTTCGCTTGTTTTAGTACTTGGGGTCGGTGTTTTTATTACTTGGGTTCGGTCAAATTTTTGGCCTTATGGCATGGAACTGATTGAAATTTTGGATTCTTACTAAGAACCATGGTCTGTACACGAATCCATCAGAAAATCTGCCAACATAAGAATTTTAATTTTCTTCATACAAAATTTTCATTATTTTATTAGCACTTTGTCAAATTTAGGTTCGGCCATAACTTTGGCCCTATCGCACCAATTGGACTGAAATTGTGGATTCTTACTAAGAATCATGGTCTGTACCCGAATCAATCAAAAAATCAGCCAAAAGAAGATTTTGAAAAAAATATCATCGATTTCACACTTGGGTTCGCTTGTTTTAGTACTTGGAGTCGGTGTTTTTATTACTTGGGTTCGGTCAAATTTTTAGCCTTATGGCATGGAACTGACTGAAATTTTGGATTCTTACTAAGAACCATGGTCTGTACACGAATCCATCAGAAAATCTGCCAACATAAGAATTTTTAATTTTCTTCATACAAAATTTTCATGGTTTTATTAGCACTTTGTCAAATTTAGGTTCGGCCATAACTTTGGCCCTATGGCTCCAATTGGACTGAAATTGTGGATTCTTACTAAGAATCATGGTTTGTACCCGAATCAATAAAAAAATCAGCAAAAGAAGATTTTTTATTTTCTCCATACAAAATTTTCGTGGTTTTATGGGCACTTTGTCAAACTTAGGTTCGGCCATAACTTTCTCATTATGGCAACAAATGGACTGAAATTTTGGATTCCTCCTAAAAATCATGGTCTGTACCCGAATCAATCAAAAAATCAGCCAAAAGAAGATTTTGAAAAAAATATCATCGATTCACACTTGGGTTCGCTTGTTTTAGTACTTGGGGTCGGTGTTTTTATTACTTGGGTTCGGTCAAATTTTTGGCCTTATGGCATGGAACTGACTGAAATTTTGGATTCTTACTAAGAACCATGTTCTGTACACGAATCCATCAGAAAATCTGCAAACATAAGAATTTTAATTTTCTTCATACAAAATTTTCATTATTTTATTAGCACTTTGTCAAATTTAGGTTCGGCCATAACTTTGGCCCTATGGCACCAATTGGACTGAAATTGTGGATTCTTACTAAGAATCATGGTCTGTACCCGAATCAATCAAAAAATCAGCCAAAAGAAGATTTTGAAAAAAATATCATCGATTTCACACTTGGGTTCGCTTGTTTTAGTACTTGGGGTCGGTGTTTTTATTACTTGGGTTCGGTCAATTTTTCGGCCTTATGGCATGGAACTGACTGAAATTTTGGATTCTTACTAAGAACCATGGTCTGTACACGAATCCATCAGAAAATCAGCCAAAAGAAGATTTTTAATTTTCTCCATACAAAATTTTCGTGGTTTTATGGGCACTTTGTCAAACTTAGGTTCGGCCATAACTTTGTCACTATGGCACCAAATGGACTGAAATTTTGGATTCCTCCTAAGAATCATGGTCTGTACCCGAATCAATCAAAAAATCAGCCAAAAGAAGATTTTGAAAAAAATATCATCGATTTCACACTTGGGTTCGCTTGTTTTAGTACTTGGGGTCGGTGTTTTTATTACTTGGGTTCGGTCAAATTTTCGGCCTTATGGCATGGAAATGACTGAATTTTTGGATTCTTACTAAGAACCATGGTCTGTACACGAATCCATCAGAAAATCTGCCAACATAAGAATTTTAATTTTCTTCATACAAAATTTTCATTTTTTTATTAGCACTTTGTCAAATTTAGGTTCGGCCATAACTTTGGCCCTATGGCACCAATTGGACTGAAATTGTGGATTCTTACTAAGAATCATGGTCTGTACACGAATCAATCAAAAAATCAGCCAAAAGAGATTTTTAATTTTCTCCATACAAAATTTTCGTGGTTTTATTTGCACTTTGTCAAACTTAGGTTCGGCCATAACTTTGTCACTATGGCACCAAATGAACTGAAATTTTGGATTCCTCCTAAGAATCATGGTCTGTACCCGAATCAATCAAAAAATCAGCCAAAAGAAGATTTTGAAAAAAATATCATCGATTTCACACTTGGGTTCGCTTGTTTTAGTACTTGGGGTCGGTGTTTTTATTACTTGGGTTCGGTCAAATTTTTGGCCTTATGGCATGGAACTGACTGAAATTTAAGATTCTTACTAAGAACCATGGTCTGTACCCGAATCAATCAAAAAATCAGCCAAAAGAAGATTTTGAAAAAAATATCATCGATTTCACACTTGGGTTCGCTTGTTTTAGTACTTGGGGTCGGTGTTTTTATTACTTGGGTTCGGTCAAATTTTTGGCCTTATGGCATGGAACTGACTCAAATTTTGGATTCTTTCTAAGAACCATGGTCTGTACACGAATCCATCAGAAAATCTGCCAACATAAGAATTTTAATTTTCTTCATACAAAATTTTCATTATTTTATTAGCACTTTGTCAAATTTAGGTTCGGCCATTACTTTGGCCCTATGGCACCAATTGGACTGAAATTTTGGATTCTTACTAAGAATCATGGTCTGTACCCGAATCAATCAAAAAATCAGCCAAAAGAAGATTTTTGATTTTCTCCATACAAAATTTTCGTGGTTTTATGGGCACTTTGTCAAACTTAGGTTCGGCCATAACTTTGTCACTATGGCACCAAATGGACTGAAATTTTGGATTCCTCCTAAGAATCATGGTCTGTACCCGAATCAATCAAAAAATCAGCCAAAAGAAGATTTAAAAAAAAATATCATCGATTTCACACTTGGGTTCGCTTGTTTTAGTACTTGGGGTCGGTGTTTTTATTACTTGGGTTCGGTCAAATTTTTGGCCTTATGGCATGGAACTGACTGAAATTTTGGATTCTTACTAAGAACCATGTTCTGTACACGAATCCATCAGAAAATCTGCAAACATAAGAATTTTAATTTTCTTCATACAAAATTTTCATTATTTTATTAGCACTTTGTCAAATTTAGGTTCGGCCATAACTTTGGCCCTATGGCACCAATTGGACTGAAATTGTGGATTCTTACTAAGAATCATGGTTTGTACCCGAATCAATCAAAAAATCAGCAAAAGAAGATTTTTAATTTTCTCCATACAAAATTTTCGTGGTTTTATGGGCACTTTGTCAAACTTAGGTTCGGCCATAACTTTGTCACTATGGCACCAAATGGACTGAAATTTTGGATTCCTCCTAAGAATCATGGTCTGTACCCGAATCAATCAAAAAATCAGCCAAAAGAAGATTTTAAAAAAAATATCATCGATTTCACACTTGGGTTCGCTTGTTTTAGTACTTGGGGTCGGTGTTTTTATTACTTGGGTTCGGTCAAAGTTTCGGCCTTATGGCATGGAAATGACTGAAATTTTGGATTCTTACTAAGAACCATGGTCTGTACACGAATCCATCAGAAAATCTGCCAACATAAGAATTTTAATTTTCTTCATACAAAATTTTCATTATTTTATTAGCACTTTGTCAAATTTAGGTTCGGCCATAACTTTGGCCCTATGGCACCAATTGGACTGAAATTGTGGATTCTTACTAAGAATCATGGTCTGTACCCGAATCAATCAAAAAATCAGCCAAAAGAAGATTTTTAATTTTCTCCATACAAAATTTTCGTGGTTTTATGGGCACTTTGTCAAACTTAGGTTCGGCCATAACTTTGTCACTATGGCACCAAATGGACTGAAATTTTGGATTCCTCCTAAGAATCATGGTCTGTACCCGAATCAATCAAAAAATCAGCCAAAAGAAGATTTTGAAAAAAATATCATCGATTTCACACTTGGGTTCGCTTGTTTTAGTACTTGGGGTCGGTGTTTTTATTACTTGGGTTCGGTCAAATTTTTGGCCTTATGGCATGGAACTGACTGAGATTTTGAATTCTTACTAAGAACCATGGTCTGTACACGAATCCATCAGAAAATCTGCCAACATAAGAATTTTAATTTTCTTCATACAAAATTTTCATTTTTTTATTAGCACTTTGTCAAATTTAGGTTCGGCCATAACTTTGGCCCTATGGCACCAATTGGACTGAAATTGTAGATTCTTACTAAGAATCATGGTCTGTACCCGAATCAATCAAAAAATCAGCCAAAAGAAGATTTTGAAAAAAATATCATCGATTCACACTTGGGTTCGCTTGTTTTAGTACTTGGGGTCGGTGTTTTTATTACTTGGGTTCGGTCAAATTTTTGGCCTAATGGCATGGAACTGACTGAAATTTTGGATTCTTACTAAGAACCATGGTCTGTACACGAATCCATCAGAAAATCTGCCAACATAAGAATTTTAATTTTCTTCATACAAAATTTTCATTTTTTTATTAGCACTTTGTCAAATTTAGGTTCGGCCATAACTTTGGCCCTATGGCACCAATTGGACTGAAATTGTGGATTCTTACTAAGAATCATGGTCTGTACCCGAATCAATCAAAAAATCAGCCAAAAGAAGATTTTGAAAAAAATATCATCGATTCACACTTGGGTTCGCTTGTTTTAGTACTTGGGGTCGGTGTATTTATTACTTGGGTTCGGTCAAATTTTTGGCCTTATGGCATGGAACTGACC
Source organism: Limnephilus lunatus (assembly GCA_917563855.2). Lineage (NCBI taxonomy): Eukaryota > Metazoa > Arthropoda > Insecta > Trichoptera > Limnephilidae > Limnephilus > Limnephilus lunatus. The sequence goes on along the minus strand of OU830602.1, from coordinate 19,887,502 downwards.
GAAATTTTGGATTCTTACTTAGAACCATGGTCTGTACACGAATCCATCAGAAAATCTGCCAACATAAGAATTTTAATTTTCTTGATACAAAATTTTCATTATTTTATTAGCACTTTGTCAAATTTAGGTTCGGCCATAACTTTGGCCCTATGGCACCAATTGGACTGAAATTGTGGATTCTTACTAAGAATCATGGTCTGTACCCGAATCAATCAAAAAATCAGCCAAAAGAAGATTTTCAATTTTCTCCATACAAAATTTTCGTGGTTTTATGGGCACTTTGTCAAACTTAGGTTCGGCCATAACTTTGTCACTACGGCACCAAATGGACTGAAATTTTGGATTCCTCCTAAGAATCATGGTCTGTACCCGAATCAATCAAAAAATCAGCCAAAAGAAGATTTTGAAAAAAATATCATCGATTTCACACTTGGGTTCGCTTGTTTTAGTACTTGGGGTCGGTGTTTTTATTACTTGGGTTCGGTCAAATTTTTGGCCTAATGGCATGGAACTGACTGAAATTTTGGATTCTTACTAAGAACCATGGTCTGTAAACGAATCCATCAGAAAATCTGCCAACATAAGAATTTTAATTTTCTTAATACAAAATTTTCATTATTTTATTAGCACTTTGTCAAATTTAGGTTCGGCCATAACTTTGGCCCTATCGCACCAATTGGACTGAAATTGTGGATTCTTACTAAGAATCATGGTCTGTACCCGAATCAATCAAAAAATCAGCCAAAAGAAGATTTTTAATTTTCTCCATACAAAATTTTCGTGGTTTTATGGGCACTTTGTCAAACTTAGGTTCGGCAATAACTTTGTCACTATGGCACCAAATGGACTGAAATTTTATATTCCTCCTAAGAATCATGGTCTGTACCCGAATCAATCAAAAATCAGCCTAAAGAAGATTTTGAAAAAAATATCATCGATTTCACACCTGGGTTCACATGTTTTAGTACTTGGGGTCGGTGTTTTTATTACTTGGGTTCGGTCAAATTTTTGGCCTTATGGCATGGAACTGACTGAAATTTTGGATTCTTACTAAGAACCATGGTCTGTACACGAATCCATCAGAAAATCTGCCAACATAAGAATTTTAATTTTCTTCATACAAAATTTTCATTATTTTATTAGCACTTTGTCAAATTTAGGTTCGGCCATAACTTTGGCCCTATGAAACCAATTGGACTGAAATTGTGGATTCTTACTAAGAATCATGGTCTGTACCCGAATCAATCAAAAAATCAGCCAAAAGAAGATTTTGAAAAAAATATCATCGATTTCACACTTGGGTTCGCTTGTTTTAGTACTTGGGGTCGGTGTTTTTATTACTTGGGTTCGGTCAAATTTTTGGCCTTATGGCATGGAACTGATTGAAATTTTGGATTCTTACTAAGAACCATGGTCTGTACACGAATCCATCAGAAAATCTGCCAACATAAGAATTTTAATTTTCTTCATACAAAATTTTCATTATTTTATTAGCACTTTGTCAAATTTAGGTTCGGCCATAACTTTGGCCCTATCGCACCAATTGGACTGAAATTGTGGATTCTTACTAAGAATCATGGTCTGTACCCGAATCAATCAAAAAATCAGCCAAAAGAAGATTTTGAAAAAAATATCATCGATTTCACACTTGGGTTCGCTTGTTTTAGTACTTGGAGTCGGTGTTTTTATTACTTGGGTTCGGTCAAATTTTTAGCCTTATGGCATGGAACTGACTGAAATTTTGGATTCTTACTAAGAACCATGGTCTGTACACGAATCCATCAGAAAATCTGCCAACATCAGAATTTTTAATTTTCTTCATACAAAATTTTCATTGTTTTATTAGCACTTTGACAAATTTAGGTTCGGCCATAACTTTGGCCCTATGGCTCCAATTGGACTGAAATTGTGGATTCTTACTAAGAATCATGGTTTGTACCCGAATCAATAAAAAAATCAGCAAAAGAAGATTTTTTATTTTCTCCATACAAAATTTTCGTGGTTTTATGGGCACTTTGTCAAACTTAGGTTCGGCCATAACTTTCTCATTATGGCAACAAATGGACTGAAATTTTGGATTCCTCCTAAAAATCATGGTCTGTACCCGAATCAATCAAAAAATCAGCCAAAAGAAGATTTTGAAAAAAATATCATCGATTCACACTTGGGTTCGCTTGTTTTAGTACTTGGGGTCGGTGTTTTTATTACTTGGGTTCGGTCAAATTTTTGGCCTTATGGCATGGAACTGACTGAAATTTTGGATTCTTACTAAGAACCATGGTCTGTACACGAATCCATCAGAAAATCTGCCAACATAAGAATTTTAATTTTCTTCATACAAAATTTTCATTATTTTATTAGCACTTTGTCAAATTTAGGTTCGGCCATAACTTTGGCCCTATGGCACCAATTGGACTGAAATTGTGGATTCTTACTAAGAATCATGGTTTGTACCCGAATCAATCAAAAAATCAGCCAAAAGAAGATTTTGAAAAAAATATCATCGATTTCACACTTGGGTTCGCTTGTTTTAGTACTTGGGGTCGGTGTTATTATTACTTGTGTTCGGTCACATTTTTGGCCTTATGGCATGGAACTGACTGAAATTTTGGATTCTTACTAAGAACCATGGTCTGTACACGAATCCATCAGAAAATCTGCCAACATAAGAATTTTTATTTTCTTCATAAAAAATTTTCTTTATTTTATTAGCACTTTGTCAAATTTAGGTTCGGCCATAACTTTGTCACTGTGGCACCAAATGGACTGAAATTTTGGATTCCTCCTAAGAATCATGGTCTGTACCCGAATCAATAAAAAAATCAGCCAAAAGAAGATTTTGAAAAAAATATCATCGATTTCACACTTGGGTTCGCTTGTTTTAGTACTTGGGGTCGGTGTTTTTATTACTTGGGTTCGGTCAAATTTTTGGCCTTATGGCATGGAACTGACTGAAATTTTGGATTCTTACTATGATCCATGGTCTGTACACGAATCCATCAGAAAATCTGCCAACATAAGAATTTTAATTTTCTTCATACAAAATTTTCATTATTTTATTAGCACTTTGTCAAATTTAGGTTCGGCCATAACTTTGGCCCTATGGCACCAATTGGACTGAAATTGTGGATTCTTACTAAGAATCATGGTCTGTACTCGAATCAATAAAAAAATAAGCCAAAAGAAGATTTTGAAAAAAATATCATCGATTTCACACTTGGGTTCGCTTGTTTTAGTACTTGGGGTCGGTGTTTTTATTACTTGGGTTCGGTCAAATTTTTGGCCTTATGGCATGGAACTGACTGAAATTTTGGATTCTTACTAAGAACCATGGTCTGTACACGAATCCATCAGAAAATCTGCCAACATAAGAATTTTAATTTTCTTCATACAAAATTTTCATTATTTTATTAGCACTTTGTCAAATTTAGGTTCGGCCATAACTTTGGCCCTATCGCACCAATTGGACTGAAATTGTGGATTCTTACTAAGAATCATGGTCTGTACCCGAATCAATCAAAAAATCAGCCAAAAGAAGATTTTGAAAAAAATATCATCGATTTCACACTTGGGTTCGCTTGTTTTAGTACTTGGAGTCGGTGTTTTTATTACTTGGGTTCGGTCAAATTTTTGGCCTTATGGCATGGAACTGACTGAAATTTTGGATTCTTACTAAGAACCATGGTCTGTACACGAATCCATCAGAAAATCTGCCAACATAAGAATTTTTAATTTTCTTCATACAAAATTTTCATGGTTTTATTAGCACTTTGTCAAATTTAGGTTCGGCCATAACTTTGGCCCTATGGCTCCAATTGGACTGAAATTGTGGATTCTTACTAAGAATCATGGTTTGTACCCGAATCAATCAAAAAATCAGCAAAAGAAGATTTTTTATTTTCTCCATACAAAATTTTCGTGGTTTTATGGGCACTTTGTCAAACTTAGGTTCGGCCATAACTTTCTCATTATGGCAACAAATGGACTGAAATTTTGGATTCCTCCTAAAAATCATGGTCTGTACCCGAATCAATCAAAAAATCAGCCAAAAGAAGATTTTGAAAAAAATATCATCGATTCACACTTGGGTTCGCTTGTTTTAGTACTTGGGGTCGGTGTTTTTATTACTTGGGTTCGGTCAAATTTTTGGCCTTATGGCATGGAACTGACTGAAATTTTGGATTCTTACTAAGAACCATGGTCTGTACACGAATCCATCAGAAAATCTGCCAACATAAGAATTTTAATTTTCTTCATACAAAATTTTCATTATTTTATTAGCACTTTGTCAAATTTAGGTTCGGCCATAACTTTGGCCCTATGGCACCAATTGGACTGAAATTGTGGATTCTTACTAAGAATCATGGTCTGTACCCGAATCAATCAAAAAATCAGCCAAAAGAAGATTTTGAAAAAAATATCATCGATTTCACACTTGGGTTCGCTTGTTTTAGTACTTGGGGTCGGTGTTATTATTACTTGTGTTCGGTCACATTTTTGGCCTTATGGCATGGAACTGACTGAAATTTTGGATTCTTACTAAGAACCATGGTCTGTACACGAATCCATCAGAAAATCTGCCAACATAAGAATTTTTATTTTCTTCATACAAAATTTTCATTATTTTATTAGCACTTTGTCAAATTTAGGTTCGGCCATAACTTTGTCACTGTGGCACCAAATGGACTGAAATTTTGGATTCCTCATAAGAATCATGGTCTGTACCCGAATCAATAAAAAAATCAGCCAAAAGAAGATTTTGAAAAAAATATCATCGATTTCACACTTGGGTTCGCTTGTTTTAGTACTTGGGGTCGGTGTTTTTATTACTTGGGTTCGGTCAAATTTTTGGCCTTATGGCATGGAACTGACTGAAATTTTGGATTCTTACTATGATCCATGGTCTGTACACGAATCCATCAGAAAATCTGCCAACATAAGAATTTTAATTTTCTTCATACAAAATTTTCATTATTTTATTAGCACTTTGTCAAATTTAGGTTCGGCCATAACTTTGGCCCTATGGCACCAATTGGACTGAAATTTTGGATTCTTACTAAGAATCATGGTCTGTACTCGAATCAATAAAAAAATAAGCCAAAAGAAGATTTTGAAAAAAATATCATCGATTTCACACTTGGGTTCGCTTGTTTTAGTACTTGGGGTCGGTGTTTTTATTACTTGGGTTCGGTCAAATTTTTGGCCTTATGGCACGGAACTGACTGAAATTTTGGATTCTTACTAAGAACCATGGTCTGTACACGAATCCATCAGAAAATCTGCCAACATAAGAATTTTAATTTTCTTCATACAAAATTTTCATTATTTTATTAGCACTTTGTCAAATTTAGGTTCGGCCATAACTTTGGCCCTATCGCACCAATTGGACTGAAATTGTGGATTCTTACTAAGAATCATGGTCTGTACCCGAATCAATCAAAAAATCAGCCAAAAGAAGATTTTGAAAAAAATATCATCGATTTCACACTTGGGTTCGCTTGTTTTAGTACTTGGAGTCGGTGTTTTTATTACTTGGGTTCGGTCAAATTTTTAGCCTTATGGCATGGAACTGACTGAAATTTTGGATTCTTACTAAGAACCATGGTCTGTACACGAATCCATCAGAAAATCTGCCAACATAAGAATTTTTAATTTTCTTCATACAAAATTTTCATTATTTTATTAGCACTTTGTCAAATTTAGGTTCGGCCATAACTTTGGCCCTATGGCTCCAATTGGACTGAAATTGTGGATTCTTACTAAGAATCATGGTTTGTACCCGAATCAATAAAAAAATCAGCAAAAGAAGATTCTTTATTTTCTCCATACAAAATTTTCGTGGTTTTATGGGCACTTTGTCAAACTTAGGTTCGGCCATAACTTTCTCATTATGGCAACAAATGGACTGAAATTTTGGATTCCTCCTAAAAATCATGGTCTGTACCCGAATCAATAAAAAAATCAGCCAAAAGAAGATTTTGAAAAAAATATCATCGATTCACACTTGGGTTCGCTTGTTTTAGTACTTGGGGTCGGTGTTTTTATTACTTGGGTTCGGTCAAATTTTTGGCCTTATGGCATGGAACTGACTGAAATTTTGGATTCTTACTAAGAACCATGGTCTGTACACGAATCCATCAGAAAATCTGCCAACATAAGAATTTTTATTTTCTTCATACAAAATTTTCATTATTTTATTAGCACTTTGTCAAATTTAGGTTCGGCCATAACTTTGTCCCTATGGCACCAAATGGACTGAAATTTTGGATTCCTCATAAGAATCATGGTCTGTACCCGAATCAATCAAAAAATCAGCCAAAAGAAGATTTTGAAAAAAATATCATCGATTTCACACTTGGGTTTGCTTATTTTAGTACTTGGGGTCGGTGTTTTTATTACTTGGGTTCGGTCAAATTTTTGGCCTTATGGCATGGAACTGACTGAAATTTTGGATTCTTACTATGATCCATGGTCTGTACACGAATCCATCAGAAAATCTGCCAAAATAAGAATTTTAATTTTCTTCATACAAAATTTTCATTATTTTATTAGCACTTTGTCAAATTTAGGTTCGGCCATAACTTTGGCCCTATGGCACCAATTGGACTGAAATTGTGGATTCTTACTAAGAATCATGGTCTGTACTCGAATCAATAAAAAAATAAGCCAAAAGAAGATTTTGAAAAAAATATCATCGATTTCACACTTGGGTTCACTTGTTTTAGTACTTGGGGTCGGTGTTTTTATTACTTGGGTTCGGTCAAATTTTTGGCCTTATGGCATGGAACTGACTGAAATTTTGGATTCTTACTAAGATCCATGGTCTGTACACGAATCCATCAGAAAATCTGCCAACATAAGAATTTTAATTTTCTTCATACAAAATTTTCATTATTTTATTAGCACTTTGTCAAATTTAGGTTCGGCCATAACTTTGGCCCTATGGCACCAATTGGACTGAAATTGTGGATTCTTACTAAGAATCATGGTCTGTACCCGAATCAATCAAAAAATCAGCCAAAAGAAGATTTTGAAAAAAATATCATCGATTTCACACTTGGGTTCGCTTGTTTTAGTACTTGGGGTCGGTGTTTTTATTACTTGGGTTCGGTCAAATTTTTGGCCTTATGGCACGGAACTGACTGAAATTTTGGATCCTTACTAAGAACCATGGTCTGTACACGAATCCATCAGAAAATCTGCCAACATAAGAATTTTAATTTTCTTCATACAAAATTTTCATTATTTTATTAGCACTTTGTCAAATTTAGGTTCGGCCATTACTTTGGCCCTATGGCACCAATTGGACTGAAATTGTGGATTCTTACTAAGAATCATGGTCTGTACCCGAATCAATCAAAAAATCAGCCAAAAGAAGATTTGAAAAAAATATCATCGATTTCACACTTGGGTTCGCTTGTTTAAGTACTTGGGGTCGTAGTTTTTATTACTTGGGTTCGGTCAAATTTTTGGCCTTATGGCATGGAACTGACTGAAATTTTGGATTCTTACTAAGAATCATGGTCTGTACACGAATCCATCAGAAAATCTGCCAACATAAGAATTTTAATTTTCTTCATACAAAATTTTCATTATTTTATTAGCACTTTGTCAAATTTAGGTTCGGCCATAACTTTGGCCCTATCGCACCAATTGGACTGAAATTGTGGATTCTTACTAAGAATCATGGTCTGTACCCGAATCAATCAAAAAATCAGCCAAAAGAAGATTTTTTATTTTCTCCATACAAAATTTTCGTGGTTTTATGGGCACTTTGTCAAACTTAGGTTCGGCCATAACTTTGTCACTATGGCACCAAATGGACTGAAATTTTATATTCCTCCTAAGAATCATGGTCTGTACCCGAATCAATCAAAAATCAGCCAAAAGAAGATTTTGAAAAAAATATCATCGATTTCACACCTGGGTTCACATGTTTTAGTACTTGGGGTCGGTGTTTTTATTACTTGGGTTCGGTCAAATTTTTGGCCTTATGGCATGGAACTGACTGAAATTTTGGATTCTTACTAAGAACCATGGTCTGTACACGAATCCATCAGAAAATCTGCCAACATAAGAATTTTAATTTTCTTCATACAAAATTTTCATTATTTTATTAGCACTTTGTCAAATTTAGGTTCGGCCATAACTTTGGCCCTATGGCACCAATTGGACTGAAATTGTGGATTCTTACTAAGAATCATGGTCTGTACCCGAATCAATCAAAAAATCAGCCAAAAGAAGATTTTGAAAAAAATATCATCGATTTCACACTTGGGTTCGCTTGTTTTAGTACTTGGAGTCGGTGTTTTTATTACTTGGGTTCGGTCAAATTTTTAGCCTTATGGCATGGAACTGACTGAAATTTTGGATTCTTACTAAGAACCATGGTCTGTACACGAATCCATCAGAAAATCTGCCAACATAAGAATTTTTAATTTTCTTCATACAAAATTTTCATTATTTTATTAGCACTTTGTCAAATTTAGGTTCGGCCATAACTTTGGCCCTATGGCTCCAATTGGACTGAAATTGTGGATTCTTACTAAGAATCATGGTTTGTACCCGAATCAATAAAAAAATCAGCAAAAGAAGATTTTTTATTTTCTCCATACAAAATTTTCGTGGTTTTATGGGCACTTTGTCAAACTTAGGTTCGGCCATAACTTTCTCATTATGGCAACAAATGGACTGAAATTTTGGATTCCTCCTCAAAATCATGGTCTGTACCCGAATCAATCAAAAAATCAGCCAAAAGAAGATTTTGAAAAAAATATCATCGATTCACACTTGGGTTCGCTTGTTTTAGTACTTGGGGTCGGTGTTTTTATTACTTGGGTTCGGTCAAATTTTTGGCCTTATGGCATGGAACTGACTGAAATTTTGGATTCTTACTAAGAACCATGGTCTGTACACGAATCCATCAGAAAATCTGCCAACATAAGAATTTTAATTTTCTTCATACAAAATTTTCATTATTTTATTAGCACTTTGTCAAATTTAGGTTCGGCCATAACTTTGGCCCTATGGCACCAATTGGACTGAAATTGTGGATTCTTACTAAGAATCATGGTCTGTACCCGAATCAATCAAAAAATAAGCCAAAAGAAGATTTTGAAAAAAATATCATCGATTTCACACTTGGGTTCGCTTGTTTTAGTACTTGGGGTCGGTGTTATTATTACTTGTGTTCGGTCACATTTTTGGCCTTATGGCATGGAACTGACTGAAATTTTGGATTCTTACTAAGAACCATGGTCTGTACACGAATCCATCAGAAAATCTGCCAACATAAGAATTTTTATTTTCTTCATACAAAATTTTCATTATTTTATTAGCACTTTGTCAAATTTAGGTTCGGCCATAACTTTGTCACTATGGCACCAAATGGACTGAAATTTTGGATTCCTCATAAGAATCATGGTCTGTACCCGAATCAATAAAAAAATCAGCCAAAAGAAGATTTTGAAAAAAATATCATCGATTTCACACTTGGGTTCGCTTGTTTTAGTACTTGGGGTCGGTGTTTTTATTACTTGGGTTCGGTCAAATTTTTGGCCTTATGGCATGGAACTGACTGAAATTTTGGATTCTTACTATGATCCATGGTCTGTACACGAATCCATCAGAAAATCTGCCAACATAAGAATTTTAATTTTCTTCATACAAAATTTTCATTATTTTATTAGCACTTTGTCAAATTTAGGTTCGGCCATAACTTTGGCCCTATGGCACCAATTGGACTGAAATTGTGGATTCTTACTAAGAATCATGGTCTGTACTCGAATCAATAAAAAAATAAGCCAAAAGAAGATTTTGAAAAAAATATCATCGATTTCACACTTGGGTTCGCTTGTTTTAGTACTTGGGGTCGGTGTTTTTATTACTTGGGTTCGGTCAAATTTTTGGCCTTATGGCATGGAACTGACTGAAATTTTGGATTCTTACTAAGAACCATGGTCTGTACACGAATCCATCAGAAAATCTGCCAACATAAGAATTTTAATTTTCTTCATACAAAATTTTCATTATTTTATTAGCACTTTGTCAAATTTAGGTTCGGCCATAACTTTGGCCCTATCGCACCAATTGGACTGAAATTGTGGATTCTTACTAAGAATCATGGTCTGTACCCGAATCAATCAAAAAATCAGCCAAAAGAAGATTTTGAAAAAAATATCATCGATTTCACACTTGGGTTCGCTTGTTTTAGTACTTGGAGTCGGTGTTTTTATTACTTGGGTTCGGTCAAATTTTTGGCCTTATGGCATGGAACTGACTGAAATTTTGGATTCTTACTAAGAACCATGGTCTGTACACGAATCCATCAGAAAATCTGCCAACATAAGAATTTTTAATTTTCTTCATACAAAATTTTCATTATTTTATTAGCACTTTGTCAAATTTAGGTTCGGCCATAACTTTGGCCCTATGGCTCCAATTGGACTGAAATTGTGGATTCTTACTAAGAATCATGGTTTGTACCCGAATCAATAAAAAAATCAGCAAAAGAAGATTCTTTATTTTCTCCATACAAAATTTTCGTGGTTTTATGGGCACTTTGTCAAACTTAGGTTCGGCCATAACTTTCTCATTATGGCAACAAATGGACTGAAATTTTGGATTCCTCCTAAAAATCATGGTCTGTACCCGAATCAATAAAAAAATCAGCCAAAAGAAGATTTTGAAAAAAATATCATCGATTCACACTTGGGTTCGCTTGTTTTAGTACTTGGGGTCGGTGTTTTTATTACTTGGGTTCGGTCAAATTTTTGGCCTTATGGCATGGAACTGACTGAAATTTTGGATTCTTACTAAGAACCATGGTCTGTACACGAATCCATCAGAAAATCTGCCAACATAAGAATTTTTATTTTCTTCATACAAAATTTTCATTATTTTATTAGCACTTTGTCAAATTTAGGTTCGGCCATAACTTTGTCACTGTGGCACCAAATGGACTGAAATTTTGGATTCCTCATAAGAATCATGGTCTGTACCCGAATCAATCAAAAAATCAGCCAAAAGAAGATTTTGAAAAAAATATCATCGATTTCACACTTGGGTTTGCTTATTTTAGTACTTGGGGTCGGTGTTTTTATTACTTGGGTTCGGTCAAATTTTTGGCCTTATGGCATGGAACTGACTGAAATTTTGGATTCTTACTATGATCCATGGTCTGTACACGAATCCATCAGAAAATCTGCCAAAATAAGAATTTTAATTTTCTTCATACAAAATTTTCATTATTTTATTAGCACTTTGTCAAATTTAGGTTCGGCCATAACTTTGGCCCTATGGCACCAATTGGACTGAAATTGTGGATTCTTACTAAGAATCATGGTCTGTACTCGAATCAATAAAAAAATAAGCCAAAAGAAGATTTTGAAAAAAATATCATCGATTTCACACTTGGGTTCACTTGTTTTAGTACTTGGGGTCGGTGTTTTTATTACTTGGGTTCGGTCAAATTTTTGGCCTTATGGCATGGAACTGACTCAAATTTTGGATTCTTACTAAGAACCATGGTCTGTACACGAATCCATCAGAAAATCTGCCAACATAAGAATTTTAATTTTCTTCATACAAAATTTTCATTATTTTATTAGCACTTTGTCAAATTTAGGTTCGACCATTACTTTCGCCCTATGGTACCAATTGGACTGAAATTTTGGATTCTTACTAAGAATCATGGTCTGTACCCGAATCAATCAAAAAATCAGCCAAAAGAAGATTTGAAAAAAATATCATCGATTTCACACTTGGGTTCTCTTGTTTAAGTACTTGGGGTCGTAGTTTTTATTACTTGGGTTCGGTCAAATTTTTGGCCTTATGGCATGGAACTGACTGAAATTTTGGATTCTTACTAAGAATCATGGTCTGTACACGAATCCATCAGAAAATCTGCCAACATAAGAATTTTAATTTTCTTCATACAAAATTTTCATTATTTTATTAGCACTTTGTCAAATTTAGGTTCGGCCATAACTTTGGCCCTATCGCACCAATTGGACTGAAATTGTGGATTCTTACTAAGAATCATGGTCTGTACCCGAATCAATCAAAAAATCAGCCAAAAGAAGATTTTTTATTTTCTCCATACAAAATTTTCGTGGTTTTATGGGCACTTTGTCAAACTTAGGTTCGGCCATAACTTTGTCACTATGGCACCAAATGGACTGAAATTTTAAATTCCTCCTAAGAATCATGGTCTGTACCCGAATCAATCAAAAATCAGCCTAAAGAAGATTTTGAAAAAAATATCATCGATTTCACACCTGGGTTCACATGTTTTAGTACTTGGGGTCGGTGTTTTTATTACTTGGGTTCGGTCAAATTTTTGGCCTTATGGCATGGAACTGACTGAAATTTTGGATTCTTACTAAGAACCATGGTCTGTACACGAATCCATCAGAAAATCTGCCAACATAAGAATTTTAATTTTCTTCATACAAAATTTTCATTATTTTATTAGCACTTTGTCAAATTTAGGTTCGGCCATAACTTTGGCCCTATGAAACCAATTGGACTGAAATTGTGGATTCTTACTAAGAATCATGGTCTGTACCCGAATCAATCAAAAAATCAGCCAAAAGAAGATTTTGAAAAAAATATCATCGATTTCACACTTGGGTTCGCTTGTTTTAGTACTTGGAGTCGGTGTTTTTATTACTTGGGTTCGGTCAAATTTTTAGCCTTATGGCATGGAACTGACTGAAATTTTGGATTCTTACTAAGAACCATGGTCTGTACACGAATCCATCAGAAAATCTGCCAACATAAGAATTTTTAATTTTCTTCATACAAAATTTTCATTATTTTATTAGCACTTTGTCAAATTTAGGTTCGGCCATAACTTTGGCCCTATGGCTCCAATTGGACTGAAATTGTGGATTCTTACTAAGAATCATGGTTTGTACCCGAATCAATAAAAAAATCAGCAAAAGAAGATTTTTTATTTTCTCCATACAAAATTTTCGTGGTTTTATGGGCACTTTGTCAAACTTAGGTTCGGCCATAACTTTCTCATTATGGCAACAAATGGACTGAAATTTTGGATTCCTCCTAAAAATCATGGTCTGTACCCGAATCAATCAAAAAATCAGCCAAAAGAAGATTTTGAAAAAAATATCATCGATTCACACTTGGGTTCGCTTGTTTTAGTACTTGGGGTCGGTGTTTTTATTACTTGGGTTCGGTCAAATTTTTGGCCTTATGGCATGGAACTGACTGAAATTTTGGATTCTTACTAAGAACCATGGTCTGTACACGAATCCATCAGAAAATCTGCCAACATAAGAATTTTAATTTTCTTCATACAAAATTTTCATTATTTTATTAGCACTTTGTCAAATTTAGGTTCGGCCATAACTTTGGCCCTATGGCACCAATTGGACTGAAATTGTGGATTCTTACTAAGAATCATGGTCTGTACCCGAATCAATCAAAAAATCAGCCAAAAGATGATTTTGAAAAAAATATCATCGATTTCACACTTGGGTTCGCTTGTTTTAGTACTTGGGGTCGGTGTTATTATTACTTGTGTTCGGTCACATTTTTGGCCTTATGGCATGGAACTGACTGAAATTTTGGATTCTTACTAAGAACCATGGTCTGTACACGAATCCATCAGAAAATCTGCCAACATAAGAATTTTTATTTTCTTCATACAAAATTTTCATTATTTTATTAGCACTTTGTCAAATTTAGGTTCGGCCATAACTTTGTCACTGTGGCACCAAATGGACTGAAATTTTGGATTCCTCATAAGAATCATGGTCTGTACCCGAATCAACAAAAAAATCAGCCAAAAGAAGATTTTGAAAAAAATATCATCGATTTCACACTTGGGTTCGCTTGTTTTAGTACTTGGGGTCGGTGTTTTTATTACTTGGGTTCGGTCAAATTTTTGGCCTTATGGCATGGAACTGACTGAAATTTTGGATTCTTACTATGATCCATGGTCTGTACACGAATCCATCAGAAAATCTGCCAACATAAGAATTTTAATTTTCTTCATACAAAATTTTCATTATTTTATTAGCACTTTGTCAAATTTAGGTTCGGCCATAACTTTGGCCCTATGGCACCAATTGGACTGAAATTGTGGATTCTTACTAAGAATCATGGTCTGTACTCGAATCAATAAAAAAATAAGCCAAAAGAAGATTTTGAAAAAAATATCATCGATTTCACACTTGGGTTCGCTTGTTTTAGTACTTGGGGTCGGTGTTTTTATTACTTGGGTTCGGTCAAATTTTTGGCCTTATGGCATGGAACTGACTGAAATTTTGGATTCTTACTAAGAACCATGGTCTGTACACGAATCCATCAGAAAATCTGCCAACATAAGAATTTTAATTTTCTTCATACAAAATTTTCATTATTTTATTAGCACTTTGTCAAATTTAGGTTCGGCCATAACTTTGGCCCTATCGCACCAATTGGACTGAAATTGTGGATTCTTACTAAGAATCATGGTCTGTACCCGAATCAATCAAAAAATCAGCCAAAAGAAGATTTTGAAAAAAATATCATCGATTTCACACTTGGGTTCGCTTGTTTTAGTACTTGGAGTCGGTGTTTTTATTACTTGGGTTCGGTCAAATTTTTAGCCTTATGGCATGGAACTGACTGAAATTTTGGATTCTTACTAAGAACCATGGTCTGTACACGAATCCATCAGAAAATCTGCCAACATAAGAATTTTTAATTTTCTTCATACAAAATTTTCATTATTTTATTAGCACTTTGTCAAATTTAGGTTCGGCCATAACTTTGGCCCTATGGCTCCAATTGGACTGAAATTGTGGATTCTTACTAAGAATCATGGTTTGTACCCGAATCAATAAAAAAATCAGCAAAAGAAGATTTTTTATTTTCTCCATACAAAATTTTCGTGGTTTTATGGGCACTTTGTCAAACTTAGGTTCGGCCATAACTTTCTCATTATGGCAACAAATGGACTGAAATTTTGGATTCCTCCTAAAAATCATGGTCTGTACCCGAATCAATAAAAAAATCAGCCAAAAGAAGATTTTGAAAAAAATATCATCGATTCACACTTGGGTTCGCTTGTTTTAGTACTTGGGGTCGGTGTTTTTATTACTTGGGTTCGGTCAAATTTTTGGCCTTATTGCATGGAACTGACTGAAATTTTGGATTCTTACTAAGAACCATGGTCTGTACACGAATCCATCAGAAAATCTGCCAACATAAGAATTTTTATTTTCTTCATACAAAATTTTCATTATTTTATTAGCACTTTGTCAAATTTAGGTTCGGCCATAACTTTGTCACTGTGGCACCAAATGGACTGAAATTTTGGATTCCTCATAAGAATCATGGTCTGTACCCGAATCAATCAAAAAATCAGCCAAAAGAAGATTTTGAAAAAAATATCATCGATTTCACACTTGGGTTTGCTTGTTTTAGTACTTGGGGTCGGTGTTTTTATTACTTGGGTTCGGTCAAATTTTTGGCCTTATGGCATGGAACTGACTGAAATTTTGGATTCTTACTATGATCCATGGTCTGTACACGAATCCATCAGAAAATCTGCCAAAATAAGAATTTTAATTTTCTTCATACAAAATTTTCATTATTTTATTAGCACTTTGTCAAATTTAGGTTCGGCCATAACTTTGGCCCTATGGCACCAATTGGACTGAAATTGTGGATTCTTACTAAGAATCATGGTCTGTACTCGAATCAATAAAAAAATAAGCCAAAAGAAGATTTTGAAAAAAATATCATCGATTTCACACTTGGGTTCACTTGTTTTAGTACTTGGGGTCGGTGTTTTTATTACTTGGGTTCGGTCAAATTTTTGGCCTTATGGCATGGAACTGACTGAAATTTTGGATTCTTACTAAGATCCATGGTCTGTACACGAATCCATCAGAAAATCTGCCAACATAAGAATTTTAATTTTCTTCATACAAAATTTTCATTATTTTATTAGCACTTTGTCAAATTTAGGTTCGGCCATAACTTTGGCCCTATGGCACCAATTGGACTGAAATTGTGGATTCTTACTAAGAATCATGGTCTGTACCCGAATCAATCAAAAAATCAGCCAAAAGAAGATTTTGAAAAAAATATCATCGATTTCACACTTGGGTTCGCTTGTTTTAGTACTTGGGGTCGGTGTTTTTATTACTTGGGTTCGGTCAAATTTTTGGCCTTATGGCATGGAACTGACTCAAATTTTGGATTCTTACTAAGAACCATGGTCTGTACACGAATCCATCAGAAAATCTGCCAACATAAGAATTTTAATTTTCTTCATACAAAATTTTCATTATTTTATTAGCACTTTGTCAAATTTAGGTTCGGCCATTACTTTGGCCCTATGGCACCAATTGGACTGAAATTGTGGATTCTTACTAAGAATCATGGTCTGTACCCGAATCAATCAAAAAATCAGCCAAAAGAAGATTTGAAAAAAATATCATCGATTTCACACTTGGGTTCGCTTGTTTAAGTACTTGGGGTCGTAGTTTTTATTACTTGGGTTCGGTCAAATTTTTGGCCTTATGGCATGGAACTGACTGAAATTTTGGATTCTTACTAAGAATCATGGTCTGTACACGAATCCATCAGAAAATCTGCCAACATAAGAATTTTAATTTTCTTCATACAAAATTTTCATTATTTTATTAGCACTTTGTCAAATTTAGGTTCGGCCATAACTTTGGCCCTATGGCACCAATTGGACTGAAATTGTGGATTCTTACTAAGAATCATGGTTTGTACCCGAATCAATCAAAAAATCAGCCAAAAGAAGATTTTGAAAAAAATATCATCGATTTCACATTTGGGTTCGCTTGTTTTAGTACTTGGGGTCGGTGTTTTTATTACTTGGGTTCGGTCAAATTTTTGGCCTTATGGCATGGAACTGACTGAAATTTTGGATTCTTACTAAGAACCATGGTCTGTACACGAATCCATTAGAAAATCTGCCAACATAAGAATTTTAATTTTCTTCATACAAAATTTTCATTATTTTATTAGCACTTTGTCAAATTTAGGTTCGGCCATTACTTTGGCCCTATGGCACCAATTGGACTGAAATTGTGGATTCTTACTAAGAATCATGGTTTGTACCCGAATCAATCAAAAAATCAGCCAAAAGAAGATTTTGAAAAAAATATCATCGATTTCACATTTGGGTTCGCTTGTTTTAGTACTTGGGGTCGGTGTTTTTATTACTTGGGTTCGGTCAAATTTTTGGCCCTATGGCATGGAACTGACTGAAATTTTGGATTCTTACTAAGAACCATGGTCTGTACACGAATCCATCAGAAAATCTGCCAACATAAGAATTTTAATTTTCTTCATACAAAATTTTCATTATTTTATTAGCACTTTGTCAAATTTAGGTTCGGCCATAACTTTGGCCCTATAGCACCAATTGGACTGAAATTGTGGATTCTTACTAAGACTCATGGTCTGTACCCGAATCAATCAAAAATCAGCCAAAAGAAGATTTTGAAAAAAATATCATCGATTTCACACTTGGGTTCACATGTTTTAGTACTTGGGGTCGGTGTTTTTATTACTTGGGTTCGGTCAAATTTTTGGCCTTATGGCATGGAACTGACTGAAATTTTGGATTCTTACTAAGAACCATGGTCTGTACACGAATCCATTAGAAAATCTGCCAACATAAGAATTTTAATTTTCTTCATACAAAATTTTCATTATTTTATTAGCACTTTGTCAAATTTAGGTTCGGCCATAACTTTGGCCCTATGGCACCAATTGGACTGAAATTGTGGATTCTTACTAAGAATCATGGTCTGTACCCGAATCAATCGAAAAATCAGCCAAAAGAAGATTTTGAAAAAAATATCATCGATTTCACACTTGGGTTCGCTTGTTTTAGTACTTGGGGTCGGTGTTTTTATTACTTGGGTTCGGTCAAATTTTTGGCCTTATGGCATGGAACTGACTGAAATTTTGGATTCTTACTAAGAACCATGGTATGTACACGAATCCATCAGAAAATCTGCCAACATAAGGATTTTAATTTTCTTCATACAAAATTTTAATTATTTTATTAGCACTTTGTCAAATTTCAGTTCGACCATAACTTTGGCCCTATGGCACCAATTGGACTGAAATTGTAGATTCTTACTAAGAATCATGGTCTGTACCCGAATCAATCAAAAAATCAGCCAAAAGAAGATTTTGAAAAAAATATCATCGATTTCACACTTGGGTTCGCTTGTTTTAGTACTTGGGGTCGGTGTTTTTATTACTTGGGTTCGGTCAAATTTTTGGCCCTATGGCATGGAACTGACTGAAATTTTGGATTCTTACTAAGAACCATGGTCTGTACACGAATCCATCAGAAAATCTGCCAACATAAGAATTTTAATTTTCTTCATACAAAATTTTCATTATTTTATTAGCCCTTTGTCAAATTTAGGTTCGGCCATAACTTTGGCCCTAATGCACCAATTGGACTGAAGTTGTGGATTCTTACTAAGAATCATAATCTGTACCCGAATCAATCAAAAAATCAGCCAAAAGAAGATTTTGAAAAAAATATCATCGATTTCACACTTGGGTTCACTTGTTTTAGTTCTTGGGGTCGGTGTTTTTATTACTTGGGTTCGGTCAAATTTTTGGCCTTATGGCATGGAACTGACTGAAATTTTGGATTCTTACTAAGGTCCATGGTCTGTACACGAATCCATCAGAAAATCTGCCAACATAAGAATTTTAATTTTCCTCATACAAAATTTTCATTATTTTATTAGCACTTTGTCAAATTTAGGTTCGGCCATAACTTTGGCCCTATGGCACCAATTGGACTGAAATTGTGGATTCTTACTAAGAATCATGGTCTGTACCCGAATCAATCAAAAAATCAGCCAAAAGAAGATTTTTTAATTTTCTCCATACAAAATTTTCGTGGTTTTATGGGCACTTTGTCAAACTTAGGTTCGGCCAGTACTTTGTCACTATGGCACCAAATGGACTGAAATTTTGGATTCCTCTTAAGAATCATGGTCTGTACCCGAATCAATCAAAAAATCAGCCAAAAGAAGATTTTGAAAAAAATATCATCGATTTCACACTTGGGTTCGCTTGGTTTAGTACTTGGGGTCGGTGTTTATATTACTTGGGTTCGGTCAAATTTTTGGCCTTATGGCATGGAACTGACTGAAATTTTGGATTCTTACTAAGAACCATGGCCTGTACACGAATCCATCAGAAAATCTGCCAACATAAGAATTTTAATTTTCTTCATACAAAATTTTCATTATTTTATTAGCACTTTGTCAAATTTAGGTTCGGCCATAACTTTGGCCCTATGGCACCAATTGGACTGAAAATGTGGATTCTTACTAAGAACCATGGTCTGTACACGAATCCATCAGAAAATCTGCCAATATAAGAATTTTAATTTTCCCCATACAAAATTTTCGTGGTTTTATGGGCACTTTGTCAAACTTAGGTTCGGCCATAACTTTGTCACTATGGCACCAAATGGACTGAAATTTTGGATTCCTCCTAAGAATCATGGTCTGTACCCGAATCAATCAAAAAATCAGCCAAAAGAAGATTTAAAAAAAAATATCATCGATTTCACACTTGGGTTCGCTTGTTTTAGTACTTGGGGTCGGTGTTTTTATTACTTGGGTTCGGTCAAATTTTTGGCCTTATGGCATGGAACTGACTGAAATTTTGGATTCTTACTAAGAACCATGGTCTGTACACGAATCCATCAGAAAATCTGCAAACATAAGAATTTTAATTTTCTTCATACAAAATTTTCATTATTTTATTAGCACTTTGTCAAATTTAGGTTCGGCCATAACTTTGGCCCTATGGCACCAATTGGACTTAAATTGTGGATTCTTACTAAGAATCATGGTCTGTACTCGAATCAATCAAAAAATCAGCCAAAAGAAGATTTTGAAAAAAATATCATCGATTTCACACTTGGGTTCGCTTGTTTTAGTACTTGGGGTCGGTGTTTTTATTACTTCGGTTCGGTCAAATTTTTGGCCTTATGGCATGGAACTGACTGAAATTTCGGATTCTTACTAAGAATCATGGTCTGTACCCGAATCAATCAAAAAATCAGCAAGAAGAAGATTTTTAATTTTCTCCATACAAAATTTTCGTGGTTTTATGGGCACTTTGTCAAATTTAGGTTCGGCCATAACTTTGGCTTTATGGCACCAATTGGACTGAAATTGTGGATTCTTACTAAGAATCATGGTTTGTACCCGAATCAATCAAAAAATCAGCCAAAAGAAGATTTTTAATTTTCTCCATACAAAATTTTCGTGGTTTTATGGGCACTTTGTCAAACTTAGGTTCGGCCATAACTTTGTCATTATGCCACCAAATGGACTGAAATTTTGGATTCCTCCTAAAAATCATGGTCTGTACCCGAATCAATCAAAAAATCAGAAAAAAGAAGATTTTGAAAAAAATATCATCGATTCACACTTGGGTTCGCTTGTTTTAGTACTTGGGGTCGGTGTTTTTATTACTTGGGTTCGGTCAAATTTTTGGCCCTATAGCATGGAACTGACTGAAATTTTGGATTCTTACTAAGAACCATGGTCTGTACACGAATCCATCAGAAAATCTGCCAACATAAGAATTTTAATTTTCTTCATACAAAATTTTCATTATTTTATTAGCCCTTTGTCAAATTTAGGTTCGGCCATAACTTTGGCCCTAATGCACCAATTGGACTGAAATTGTGGATTCTTACTAAGAATCATAATCTGTACCCGAATCAATCAAAAAATCAGCCAAAAGAAGATTTTGAAAAAAATATCATCGATTTCACACTTGGGTTCACTTGTTTTAGTACTTGGGGTCGGTGTTTTTATTACTTGGGTTCGGTCAAATTTTTGGCCTTATGGCATGGAACTGACTGAAATTTTGGATTCTTACTAAGGTCCATGGTCTGTACACGAATCCATCAGAAAATCTGCCAACATAAGAATTTTAATTTTCCTCATACAAAATTTTCATTATTTTATTAGCACTTTGTCAAATTTAGGTTCGGCCATAACTTTGGCCCTATGGCACCAATTGGACTGAAATTGTGGATTCTTACTAAGAATCATGGTCTGTACCCGAATCAATCAAAAAATCAGCCAAAAGAAGATTTTTTAATTTTCTCCATACAAAATTTTCGTGGTTTTATGGGCACTTTGTCAAACTTAGGTTCGGCCAGTACTTTGTCACTATGGCACCAAATGGACTGAAATTTTGGATTCCTCTTAAGAATCATGGTCTGTACCCGAATCAATCAAAAAATCAGCCAAAAGAAGATTTTGAAAAAAATATCATCGATTTCACACTTGGGTTCGCTTGGTTTAGTACTTGGGGTCGGTGTTTATATTACTTGGGTTCGGTCAAATTTATGGCCTTATGGCATGGAACTGACTGAAATTTTGGATTCTTACTAAGAACCATGGCCTGTACACGAATCCATCAGAAAATCTGCCAACATAAGAATTTTAATTTTCTTCATACAAAATTTTCATTATTTTATTAGCACTTTGTCAAATTTAGGTTCGGCCATAACTTTGGCCCTATGGCACCAAATGGACTGAAATTTTGGATTCCTCCTAAGAACCATGGTCTGTACACGAATCCATCAGAAAATCTGCCAACATAAGAATTTTAATTTTCTTCATACAAAATTTTCATTATTTTATTAGCACTTTGTCAAATTTAGGTTCGGCCATAACTTTGGCCCTATGGCACCAATTGGACTTAAATTGTGGATTCTTACTAAGAATCATGGTCTGTACTCGAATCAATCAAAAAATCAGCCAAAAGAAGATTTTGAAAAAAATATCATCGATTTCACACTTGGGTTCGCTTGTTTTAGTACTTGGGGTCGGTGTTTTTATTACTTGGGTTCGGTCAAATTTTTGGCCTTATGGCATGGAACTGACTGAAATTTCGGATTCTTACTAAGAATCATGGTCTGTACCCGAATCAATCAAAAAATCAGCAAGAAGAAGATTTTTAATTTTCTCCATACAAAATTTTCGTGGTTTTATGGGCACTTTGTCAAATTTAGGTTCGGCCATAACTTTGGCTTTATGGCACCAATTGGACTGAAATTGTGGATTCTTACTAAGAATCATGGTTTGTACCCGAATCAATCAAAAAATCAGCCAAAAGAAGATTTTTAATTTTCTCCATACAAAATTTTCGTGGTTTTATGGGCACTTTGTCAAACTTAGGTTCGGCCATAACTTTGTCATTATGCCACCAAATGGACTGAAATTTTGGATTCCTCCTAAAAATCATGGTCTGTACCCGAATCAATCAAAAAATCAGAAAAAAGAAGATTTTGAAAAAAATATCATCGATTCACACTTGGGTTCGCTTGTTTTAGTACTTGGGGTCGGTGTTTTTATTACTTGGGTTCGGTCAAATTTTTGGCCCTATGGCATGGAACTGACTGAAATTTTGGATTCTTACTAAGAACCATGGTCTGTACACGAATCCATCAGAAAATCTGCCAACATAAGAATTTTAATTTTCTTCATACAAAATTTTCATTATTTTATTAGCCCTTTGTCAAATTTAGGTTCGGCCATAACTTTGGCCCTATGCACCAATTGGACTGAAATTGTGGATTCTTACTAAGAATCATAATCTGTACCCGAATCAATCAAAAAATCAGCCAAAAGAAGATTTTGAAAAAAATATCATCGATTTCACACTTGGGTTCACTTGTTTTAGTACTTGGGGTCGGTGTTTTTATTACTTGGGTTCGGTCAAATTTTTGGCCTTATGGCATGGAACTGACTGAAATTTTGGATTCTTACTAAGGTCCATGGTCTGTACACGAATCCATCAGAAAATCTGCCAACATAAGAATTTTAATTTTCCTCATACAAAATTTTCATTATTTTATTAGCACTTTGTCAAATTTAGGTTCGGCCATAACTTTGGCCCTATGGCATCAATTGGACTGAAATTGTGGATTCTTACTAAGAATCATGGTCTGTACCCGAATCAATCAAAAAATCAGCCAAAAGAAGATTTTTTAATTTTCTCCATACAAAATTTTCGTGGTTTTATGGGCACTTTGTCAAACTTAGGTTCGGCCAGTACTTTGTCACTATGGCACCAAATGGACTGAAATTTTGGATTCCTCTTAAGAATCATGGTCTGTACCCGAATCAATCAAAAAATCAGCCAAAAGAAGATTTTGAAAAAAATATCATCGATTTCACACTTGGGTTCGCTTGGTTTAGTACTTGGGGTCGGTGTTTATATTACTTGGGTTCGGTCAAATTTTTGGCCTTATGGCATGGAACTGACTGAAATTTTGGATTCTTACTAAGAACCATGGCCTGTACACGAATCCATCAGAAAATCTGCCAACATAAGAATTTTAATTTTCTTCATACAAAATTTTCATTATTTTATTAGCACTTTGTCAAATTTAGGTTCGGCCATAACTTTGGCCCTATGGCACCAATTGGACTTAAATTGTGGATTCTTACTAAGAATCATGGTCTGTACTCGAATCAATCAAAAAATCAGCCAAAAGAAGATTTTGAAAAAAATATCATCGATTTCACACTTGGGTTCGCTTGTTTTAGTACTTGGGGTCGGTGTTTTTATTACTTGGGTTCGGTCAAATTTTTGGCCTTATGGCATGGAACTGACTGAAATTTCGGATTCTTACTAAGAATCATGGTCTGTACCCGAATCAATCAAAAAATCAGCAAGAAGAAGATTTTTAATTTTCTCCATACAAAATTTTCGTGGTTTTATGGGCACTTTGTCAAATTTAGGTTCGGCCATAACTTTGGCTTTATGGCACCAATTGGACTGAAATTGTGGATTCTTACTAAGAATCATGGTTTGTACCCGAATCAATCAAAAAATCAGCCAAAAGAAGATTTTTAATTTTCTCCATACAAAATTTTCGTGGTTTTATGGGCACTTTGTCAAACTTAGGTTCGGCCATAACTTTGTCATTATGCCACCAAATGGACTGAAATTTTGGATTCCTCCTAAAAATCATGGTCTGTACCCGAATCAATCAAAAAATCAGAAAAAAGAAGATTTTGAAAAAAATATCATCGATTCACACTTGGGTTCGCTTGTTTTAGTACTTGGGGTCGGTGTTTTTATTACTTGGGTTCGGTCAAATTTTTGGCCCTATGGCATGGAACTGACTGAAATTTTGGATTCTTACTAAGAACCATGGTCTGTACACGAATCCATCAGAAAATCTGCCAACATAAGAATTTTAATTTTCTTCATACAAAATTTTCATTATTTTATTAGCCCTTTGTCAAATTTAGGTTCGGCCATAACTTTGGCCCTATGCACCAATTGGACTGAAATTGTGGATTCTTACTAAGAATCATAATCTGTACCCGAATCAATCAAAAAATCAGCCAAAAGAAGATTTTGAAAAAAATATCATCGATTTCACACTTGGGTTCACTTGTTTTAGTACTTGGGGTCGGTGTTTTTATTACTTGGGTTCGGTCAAATTTTTGGCCTTATGGCATGGAACTGACTGAAATTTTGGATTCTTACTAAGGTCCATGGTCTGTACACGAATCCATCAGAAAATCTGCCAACATAAGAATTTTAATTTTCCTCATACAAAATTTTCATTATTTTATTAGCACTTTGTCAAATTTAGGTTCGGCCATAACTTTGGCCCTATGGCACCAATTGGACTGAAATTGTGGATTCTTACTAAGAATCATGGTCTGTACCCGAATCAATCAAAAAATCAGCCAAAAGAAGATTTTTTAATTTTCTCCATACAAAATTTTCGTGGTTTTATGGGCACTTTGTCAAACTTAGGTTCGGCCATTACTTTGTCACTATGGCACCAAATGGACTGAAATTTTGGATTCCTCTTAAGAATCATGGTCTGTACCCGAATCAATCAAAAAATCAGCCAAAAGAAGATTTTGAAAAAAATATCATCGATTTCACACTTGGGTTCGCTTGGTTTAGTACTTGGGGTCGGTGTTTATATTACTTGGGTTCGGTCAAATTTTTGGCCTTATGGCATGGAACTGACTGAAATTTTGGATTCTTACTAAGAACCATGGCCTGTACACGAATCCATCAGAAAATCTGCCAACATAAGAATTTTAATTTTCTTCATACAAAATTTTCATTATTTTATTAGCACTTTGTCAAATTTAGGTTCGGCCATAACTTTGGCCCTATGGCACCAATTGGACTGAAAATGTGGATTCTTACTAAGAACCATGGTCTGTACACGAATCCATCAGAAAATCTGCCAACATAAGAATTTTAATTTTCCCCATACAAAATTTTCGTGGTTTTATGGGCACTTTGTCAAACTTAGGTTCGGAAATAACTTTGTCACTATGGCACCAAATGGACTGAAATTTTGGATTCCTCCTAAGAATCATGGTCTGTACCCGAATCAATCAAAAAATCAGCCAAAAGAAGATTTTGAAAAAAATATCATCGATTTCACACTTGGGTTCGCTTGTTTTAATACTTGGGGTCGGTGTTTTTATTACTTGGGTTCGGTCAAATTTTTGGCCTTATGGCATGGAACTGACTGAAATTTTGGATTCTTACTAAGAACCATGGCCTGTACACGAATCCATCAGAAAATCTGCCAACATAAGAATTTTAATTTTCTTCATACAAAATTTTCATTATTTTATTAGCACTTTGTCAAATTTAGGTTCGGCCATAACTTTGGCCCTATGGCACCAATTGGACTGAAAATGTGGATTCTTACTAAGAACCATGGTCTGTACACGAATCCATCAGAAAATCTGCCAATATAAGAATTTTAATTTTCCCCATACAAAATTTTCGTGGTTTTATGGGCACTTTGTCAAACTTAGGTTCGGCCATAACTTTGTCACTATGGCACCAAATGGACTGAAATTTTGGATTCCTCCTAAGAATCATGGTCTGTACCCGAATCAATCAAAAAATCAGCCAAAAGAAGATTTAAAAAAAAATATCATCGATTTCACACTTGGGTTCGCTTGTTTTAGTACTTGGGGTCGGTGTTTTTATTACTTGGGTTCGGTCAAATTTTTGGCCTTATGGCATGGAACTGACTGAAATTTTGGATTCTTACTAAGAACCATGTTCTGTACACGAATCCATCAGAAAATCTGCAAACATAAGAATTTTAATTTTCTTCATACAAAATTTTCATTATTTTATTAGCACTTTGTCAAATTTAGGTTCGGCCATAACTTTGGCCCTATGGCACCAATTGGACTTAAATTGTGGATTCTTACTAAGAATCATGGTCTGTACTCGAATCAATCAAAAAATCAGCCAAAAGAAGATTTTGAAAAAAATATCATCGATTTCACACTTGGGTTCGCTTGTTTTAGTACTTGGGGTCGGTGTTTTTATTACTTGGGTTCGGTCAAATTTTTGGCCTTATGGCATGGAACTGACTGAAATTTCGGATTCTTACTAAGAATCATGGTCTGTACCCGAATCAATCAAAAAATCAGCAAGAAGAAGATTTTTAATTTTCTCCATACAAAATTTTCGTGGTTTTATGGGCACTTTGTCAAATTTAGGTTCGGCCATAACTTTGGCTTTATGGCACCAATTGGACTGAAATTGTGGATTCTTACTAAGAATCATGGTTTGTACCCGAATCAATCAAAAAATCAGCCAAAAGAAGATTTTTAATTTTCTCCATACAAAATTTTCGTGGTTTTATGGGCACTTTGTCAAACTTAGGTTCGGCCATAACTTTGTCACTATGTCACCAAATGGACTGAAATTTTGGATTCCTCCTAAAAATCATGGTCTGTACCCGAATCAATCAAAAAATCAGAAAAAAGAAGATTTTGAAAAAAATATCATCGATTCACACTTGGGTTCGCTTGTTTTAGTACTTGGGGTCGGTGTTTTTATTACTTGGGTTCGGTCAAATTTTTGGCCCTATAGCATGGAACTGACTGAAATTTTGGATTCTTACTAAGAACCATGGTCTGTACACGAATCCATCAGAAAATCTGCCAACATAAGAATTTTAATTTTCTTCATACAAAATTTTCATTATTTTATTAGCCCTTTGTCAAATTTAGGTTCGGCCATAACTTTGGCCCTAATGCACCAATTGGACTGAAATTGTGGATTCTTACTAAGAATCATAATCTGTACCCGAATCAATCAAAAAATCAGCCAAAAGAAGATTTTGAAAAAAATATCATCGATTTCACACTTGGGTTCACTTGTTTTAGTACTTGGGGTCGGTGTTTTTATTACTTGGGTTCGGTCAAATTTTTGGCCTTATGGCATGGAACTGACTGAAATTTTGGATTCTTACTAAGGTCCATGGTCTGTACACGAATCCATCAGAAAATCTGCCAACATAAGAATTTTAATTTTCCTCATACAAAATTTTCATTATTTTATTAGCACTTTGTCAAATTTAGGTTCGGCCATAACTTTGGCCCTATGGCACCAATTGGACTGAAATTGTGGATTCTTACTAAGAATCATGGTCTGTACCCGAATCAATCAAAAAATCAGCCAAAAGAAGATTTTTTAATTTTCTCCATACAAAATTTTCGTGGTTTTATGGGCACTTTGTCAAACTTAGGTTCGGCCAGTACTTTGTCACTATGGCACCAAATGGACTGAAATTTTGGATTCCTCTTAAGAATCATGGTCTGTACCCGAATCAATCAAAAAATCAGCCAAAAGAAGATTTTGAAAAAAATATCATCGATTTCACACTTGGGTTCGCTTGGTTTAGTACTTGGGGTCGGTGTTTATATTACTTGGGTTCGGTCAAATTTATGGCCTTATGGCATGGAACTGACTGAAATTTTGGATTCTTACTAAGAACCATGGCCTGTACACGAATCCATCAGAAAATCTGCCAACATAAGAATTTTAATTTTCTTCATACAAAATTGTCATTATTTTATTAGCACTTTGTCAAATTTAGGTTCGGCCATAACTTTGGCCCTATGGCACCAATTGGACTGAAATTTTGGATTCTTACTAAGAATCATGGTCTGTACACGAATCCATCAGAAAATCTGCCAACATAAGAATTTTAATTTTCTTCATACAAAATTTTCATTATTTTATTAGCACTTTGTCAAATTTAGGTTCGGCCATAACTTTGGCCCTATGGCACCAATTGGACTTAAATTGTGGATTCTTACTAAGAATCATGGTCTGTACTCGAATCAATCAAAAAATCAGCCAAAAGAAGATTTTGAAAAAAATATCATCGATTTCACACTTGGGTTCGCTTGTTTTAGTACTTGGGGTCGGTGTTTTTATTACTTGGGTTCGGTCAAATTTTTGGCCTTATGGCATGGAACTGACTGAAATTTCGGATTCTTACTAAGAATCATGGTCTGTACCCGAATCAATCAAAAAATCAGCAAGAAGAAGATTTTTAATTTTCTCCATACAAAATTTTCGTGGTTTTATGGGCACTTTGTCAAATTTAGGTTCGGCCATAACTTTGGCTTTATGGCACCAATTGGACTGAAATTGTGGATTCTTACTAAGAATCATGGTTTGTACCCGAATCAATCAAAAAATCAGCCAAAAGAAGATTTTTAATTTTCTCCATACAAAATTTTCGTGGTTTTATGGGCACTTTGTCAAACTTAGGTTCGGCCATAACTTTGTCATTATGCCACCAAATGGACTGAAATTTTGGATTCCTCCTAAAAATCATGGTCTGTACCCGAATCAATCAAAAAATCAGAAAAAAGAAGATTTTGAAAAAAATATCATCGATTCACACTTGGGTTCGCTTGTTTTAGTACTTGGGGTCGGTGTTTTTATTACTTGGGTTCGGTCAAATTTTTGGCCCTATGGCATGGAACTGACTGAAATTTTGGATTCTTACTAAGAACCATGGTCTGTACACGAATCCATCAGAAAATCTGCCAACATAAGAATTTTAATTTTCTTCATACAAAATTTTCATTATTTTATTAGCCCTTTGTCAAATTTAGGTTCGGCCATAACTTTGGCCCTATGCACCAATTGGACTGAAATTGTGGATTCTTACTAAGAATCATAATCTGTACCCGAATCAATCAAAAAATCAGCCAAAAGAAGATTTTGAAAAAAATATCATCGATTTCACACTTGGGTTCACTTGTTTTAGTACTTGGGGTCGGTGTTTTTATTACTTGGGTTCGGTCAAATTTTTGGCCTTATGGCATGGAACTGACTGAAATTTTGGATTCTTACTAAGGTCCATGGTCTGTACACGAATCCATCAGAAAATCTGCCAACATAAGAATTTTAATTTTCCTCATACAAAATTTTCATTATTTTATTAGCACTTTGTCAAATTTAGGTTCGGCCATAACTTTGGCCCTATGGCACCAATTGGACTGAAAATGTGGATTCTTACTAAGAACCATGGTCTGTACACGAATCCATCAGAAAATCTGCCAACATAAGAATTTTAATTTTCCCCATACAAAATTTTCGTGGTTTTATGGGCACTTTGTCAAACTTAGGTTCGGAAATAACTTTGTCACTATGGCACCAAATGGACTGAAATTTTGGATTCCTCCTAAGAATCATGGTCTGTACCCGAATCAATCAAAAAATCAGCCAAAAGAAGATTTTGAAAAAAATATCATCGATTTCACACTTGGGTTCGCTTGTTTTAGTACTTGGGGTCGGTGTTTTTATTACTTGGGTTCGGTCAAATTTTTGGCCTTATGGCATGGAACTGACTGAAATTTTGGATTCTTACTAAGAACCATGTTCTGTACACGAATCCATCAGAAAATCTGCCAACATAAGAATTTTAATTTTCTTCATACAAAATTTTCATTATTTTATTAGCACTTTGTCAAATTTAGGTTCGGCCATAACTTTGGCCCTATGGCACCAATTGGACTTAAATTGTGGATTCTTACTAAGAATCATGGTCTGTACTCGAATCAATCAAAAAATCAGCCAAAAGAAGATTTTGAAAAAAATATCATCGATTTCACACTTGGGTTCGCTTGTTTTAGTACTTGGGGTCGGTGTTTTTATTACTTGGGTTCGGTCAAATTTTTGGCCTTATGGCATGGAACTGACTGAAATTTCGGATTCTTACTAAGAATCATGGTCTGTACCCGAATCAATCAAAAAATCAGCAAGAAGAAGATTTTTAATTTTCTCCATACAAAATTTTCGTGGTTTTATGGGCACTTTGTCAAATTTAGGTTCGGCCATAACTTTGGCTTTATGGCACCAATTGGACTGAAATTGTGGATTCTTACTAAGAATCATGGTTTGTACCCGAATCAATCAAAAAATCAGCCAAAAGAAGATTTTTAATTTTCTCCATACAAAATTTTCGTGGTTTTATGGGCACTTTGTCAAACTTAGGTTCGGCCATAACTTTGTCATTATGCCACCAAATGGACTGAAATTTTGGATTCTTACTAAGAACCATGGCCTGTACACGAATCCATCAGAAAATCTGCCAACATAAGAATTTTAATTTTCTTCATACAAAATTTTCATTATTTTATTAGCACTTTGTCAAATTTAGGTTCGGCCATAACTTTGGCCCTATGGCACCAATTGGACTGAAAATGTGGATTCTTACTAAGAACCATGGTCTGTACACGAATCCATCAGAAAATCTGCCAACATAAGAATTTTAATTTTCCCCATACAAAATTTTCGTGGTTTTATGGGCACTTTGTCAAACTTAGGTTCGGAAATAACTTTGTCACTATGGCACCAAATGGACTGAAATTTTGGATTCCTCCTAAGAATCATGGTCTGTACCCGAATCAATCAAAAAATCAGCCAAAAGAAGATTTTGAAAAAAATATCATCGATTTCACACTTGGGTTCGCTTGTTTTAGTACTTGGGGTCGGTGTTTTTATTACTTGGGTTCGGTCAAATTTTTGGCCTTATGGCATGGAACTGACTGAAATTTTGGATTCTTACTAAGAACCATGTTCTGTACACGAATCCATCAGAAAATCTGCAAACATAAGAATTTTAATTTTCTTCATACAAAATTTTCATTATTTTATTAGCACTTTGTCAAATTTAGGTTCGGCCATAACTTTGGCCCTATGGCACCAATTGGACTTAAATTGTGGATTCTTACTAAGAATCATGGTCTGTACTCGAATCAATCAAAAAATCAGCCAAAAGAAGATTTTGAAAAAAATATCATCGATTTCACACTTGGGTTCGCTTGTTTTAGTACTTGGGGTCGGTGTTTTTATTACTTGGGTTCGGTCAAATTTTTGGCCTTATGGCATGGAACTGACTGAAATTTCGGATTCTTACTAAGAATCATGGTCTGTACCCGAATCAATCAAAAAATCAGCAAGAAGAAGATTTTTAATTTTCTCCATACAAAATTTTCGTGGTTTTATGGGCACTTTGTCAAATTTAGGTTCGGCCATAACTTTGGCTTTATGGCACCAATTGGACTGAAATTGTGGATTCTTACTAAGAATCATGGTTTGTACCCGAATCAATCAAAAAATCAGCCAAAAGAAGATTTTTAATTTTCTCCATACAAAATTTTCGTGGTTTTATGGGCACTTTGTCAAACTTAGGTTCGGCCATAACTTTGTCATTATGCCACCAAATGGACTGAAATTTTGGATTCCTCCTAAAAATCATGGTCTGTACCCGAATCAATCAAAAAATCAGAAAAAAGAAGATTTTGAAAAAAATATCATCGATTCACACTTGGGTTCGCTTGTTTTAGTACTTGGTTCGGTGTTTTTATTACTTGGGTTCGGTCAAATTTTTGGCCTTATGGCATGGAACTGACTGAAATTTTGGATTCTTACTAAGAACCATGGTCTGTACACGAATCCATCAGAAAATCTGCCAACATAAGAATTTTAATTTTCTCCATACAAAATTTTCGTGGTTTTATGGGCACTTTGTCAAACTTAGGTTCGGCCATAACTTTGTCACTATGGCACCAAATGGACTGAAATTTTGGATTCCTCCTAAGAATCATGGTCTGTACCCGAATCAATCAAAAAATCAGCCAAAAGAAGATTTTGAAAAAAATATCATCGATTTCACACTTGGGTTCGCTTGTTTTAGTACTTGGGGTCGGTGTTTTTATTACTTGGGTTCGGTCAAATTTTTGGCCTTATGGCATGGAACTGACTGAAATTTTGGATTCTTACTAAGAATCATGGTCTGTACCCGAATCAATCAAAAAATCAGCCAAAAGAAGATTTTGAAAAAAATATCATCGATTTCACACTTGGGTTCGCTTGTTTTAGTACTTGGGGTCGGTGTTTTTATTACTTGGGTTCGGTCAAATTTTTGGCCTTATGGCATGGAACTGACTGAAATTTTGGATTCTTACTAAGAATCATGGTCTGTACCCGAATCAATCAAAAAATCAGCCAGAAGAAGGTTTTTAATTTTCTCCATACAAAATTTTCGTGGTTTTATGGGCCGTTTGTCAAATTTAGGTTCGGCCATAACTTTGGCTTTATGGCACCAATCGGACTGAAATTGTGGATTCTTACTAAGAATCATGGTTTGTACCCGAATCAATCAAAAAATCAGCCAAAAGAAGATTTTTAATTTTCTCCATACAAAATTTTCGTGGTTTTTTGGGCACTTTGTCAAACTTAGGTTCGGCCATAACTTTGTCATTATGCCACCAAATGGACTGAAATTTTGGATTCCTCCTAAAAATCATGGTCTGTACCCGAATCAATCAAAAAATCAGCCAAAAGAAGATTTTGAAAAAAATATCATCGATTCACACTTGGGTTCGCTTGTTTTAGTACTTGGGGTCGGTGTTTTTATTACTTGGGTTCGGTCAAATTTTTGGCCTTATGGCATGGAACTGACTGAAATTTTGGATTCTTACTAAGAACCATGGTCTGTACACGAATCCATCAGAAAATCTGCCAACATAAGAATTTTAATTTTCTCCATATAAAATTTTCGTGGTTTTATGGGCACTTTGTCAAACTTAGGTTCGGCCATAACTTTGTTACTATGGCACCAAATGGACTGAAATTTTGGATTCCTCCTAAGAATCATGGTCTGTACCCGAATCAATCAAAAAATCAGCCAAAAGAAGATTTTGAAAAAAATATCATCGATTTCACACTTGGGTTCGCTTGTTTTAGTACTTGGGGTCGGTGTTTTTATTACTTGGGTTCGGTCAAATTTTTGGCCTTATGGCATGGAACTGACTGAAATTTTGGATTCTTACTAAGAATCTTGGTCTGTACCCGAATCAATCAAAAAATCAGCCAAAAGAAGATTTTGAAAAAAATATCATCGATTTCACACTTGGGTTCGCTTGTTTTAGTACTTGGTTCGGTGTTTTTATTACTTGGGTTCGGTCAAATTTTTGGCCTTATGGCATGGAACTGACTGAAATTTTGGATTCTTACTAAGAACCATGGTCTGTACACGAATCCATCAGAAAATCTGCCAACATAAGAATTTTAATTTTCTCCATACAAAATTTTCGTGGTTTTATGGGCACTTTGTCAAACTTAGGTTCGGCCATAACTTTGTCACTATGGCACCAAATGGACTGAAATTTTGGATTCCTCCTAAGAATCATGGTCTGTACCCGAATCAATCAAAAAATCAGCCAAAAGAAGATTTTGAAAAAAATATCATCGATTTCACACTTGGGTTCGCTTGTTTTAGTACTTGGGGTCGGTGTTTTTATTACTTGGGTTCGGTCAAATTTTTGGCCTTATGGCATGGAACTGACTGAAATTTTGGATTCTTACTAAGAATCTTGGTCTGTACCCGAATCAATCAAAAAATCAGCCAAAAGAAGATTTTGAAAAAAATATCATCGATTTCACACTTGGGTTCGCTTGTTTTAGTACTTGGGGTCGGTGTTTTTATTACTTGGGTTCGGTCAAATTTTTGGCCTTATGGCATGGAACTGACTGAAATTTTGGATTCTTACTAAGAATCATGGTCTGTACCCGAATCAATCAAAAAATCAGCCAGAAGAAGGTTTTTAATTTTCTCCATACAAAATTTTCGTGGTTTTATGGGCCGTTTGTCAAATTTAGGTTCGGCCATAACTTTGGCTTTATGGCACCAATCGGACTGAAATTGTGGATTCTTACTAAGAATCATGGTTTGTACCCGAATCAATCAAAAAATCAGCCAAAAGAAGATTTTTAATTTTCTCCATACAAAATTTTCGTGGTTTTTTGGGCACTTTGTCAAACTTAGGTTCGGCCATAACTTTGTCATTATGCCACCAAATGGACTGAAATTTTGGATTCCTCCTAAAAATCATGGTCTGTACCCGAATCAATCAAAAAATCAGCCAAAAGAAGATTTTGAAAAAAATATCATCGATTCACACTTGGGTTCGCTTGTTTTAGTACTTGGGGTCGGTGTTTTTATTACTTGGGTTCGGTCAAATTTTTGGCCTTATGGCATGGAACTGACTGAAATTTTGGATTCTTACTAAGAACCATGGTCTGTACACGAATCCATCAGAAAATCTGCCAACATAAGAATTTTAATTTTCTCCATATAAAATTTTCGTGGTTTTATGGGCACTTTGTCAAACTTAGGTTCGGCCATAACTTTGTTACTATGGCACCAAATGGACTGAAATTTTGGATTCCTCCTAAGAATCATTGTCTGTACCCGAATCAATCAAAAAATCAGCCAAAAGAAGATTTTGAAAAAAATATCATCGATTTCACACTTGGGTTCGCTTGTTTTAGTACTTGGGGTCGGTGTTTTTATTACTTGGGTTCGGTCAAATTTTTGGCCTTATGGCATGGAACTGACTGAAATTTTGGATTCTTACTAAGAACCATGGTCTGTACACGAATCCATCAGAAAATCTGCCAACATAAGAATTTTAATTTTCTTCATACAAAATTTTCATTATTTTATTAGCACTTTGTCAAATTTAGGTTCGGCCATAACTTTGGCCCTATGGCACCAATCGGACTGAAATTGTGGATTCTTACTAAGAATCATGGTCTGTACCCGAATCAATCAAAAAATCAGCCAGAAGAAGATTTTTAATTTTCTCCATACAAAATTTTCGTGGTTTTATGGGCACTTTGTCAAATTTAGGTTCGGCCATAACTTTGGCTTTATGGCACCAATTGGACTGAAATTGTGGATTCTTACTAAGAATCATGGTTTGTACCCGAATCAATCAAAAAATCAGCCAAAAGAAGATTTTGAAAAAAATATCATCGATTTCACACTTGGGTTCGCTTGTTTTAGTACTTGGGGTCGGTGTTTTTATTACTTGGGTTCGGTCAAATTTTTGGCCTTATGGCATGGAACTGACTGAAATTTTGGATTCTTACTAAGAACCATGGTCTGTACACGAATCCATCAGAAAATCTGCCAACATAAGAATTTTAATTTTCTTCATACAAAATTTTCATTATTTTATTAGCACTTTGTCAAATTTAGGTTCGGCCATAACTTTGGCCCTATGGCACCAATTGGACTGAAATTGTGGATTCTTACTAAGAATCATGGTCTGTACCCGAATCAATCAAAAAATCAGCCAAAAGAAGATTTTGAAAAAAATATCCTCGATTTCACACTTGGGTTCGCTTGTTTTAGTACTTGGGGTCGGTGTTTTTATTACTTGGGTTCGGTCAAATTTTTGGCCTTATGGCATGGAACTGACTGAAATTTTGGATTCTTACTAAGAACCATGGTCTGTACACGAATCCATCAGAAAATCTGCCAACATAAGAATTTTAATTTTCTCCATATAAAATTTTCGTGGTTTTATGGGCACTTTGTCAAACTTAGGTTCGGCCATAACTTTGTTACTATGGCACCAAATGGACTGAAATTTTGGATTCCTCCTAAGAATCATTGTCTGTACCCGAATCAATCAAAAAATCAGCCAAAAGAAGATTTTGAAAAAAATATCATCGATTTCACACTTGGGTTCGCTTGTTTTAGTACTTGGGGTCGGTGTTTTTATTACTTGGGTTCGGTCAAATTTTTGGCCTTATGGCATGGAACTGACTGAAATTTTGGATTCTTACTAAGAACCATGTTCTGTACACGAATCCATCAGAAAATCTGCCAACATAAGAATTTTAATTTTCTTCATACAAAATTTTCATTATTTTATTAGCACTTTGTCAAATTTAGGTTCGGCCATAACTTTGGCCCTATGGCACCAATCGGACTGAAATTGTGGATTCTTACTAAGAATCATGGTCTGTACCCGAATCAATCAAAAAATCAGCCAGAAGAAGATTTTTAATTTTCTCCATACAAAATTTTCGTGGTTTTATGGGCACTTTGTCAAATTTAGGTTCGGCCATAACTTTGGCTTTATGGCACCAATTGGACTGAAATTGTGGATTCTTACTAAGAATCATGGTTTGTACCCGAATCAATCAAAAAATCAGCCAAAAGAAGATTTTGAAAAAAATATCATCGATTTCACACTTGGGTTCGCTTGTTTTAGTACTTGGGGTCGGTGTTTTTATTACTTGGGTTCGGTCAAATTTTTGGCCTTATGGCATGGAACTGACTGAAATTTTGGATTCTTACTAAGAACCATGTTCTGTACACGAATCCATCAGAAAATCTGCCAACATAAGAATTTTAATTTTCTTCATACAAAATTTTCATTATTTTATTAGCACTTTGTCAAATTTAGGTTCGGCCATAACTTTGGCCCTATGGCACCAATTGGACTGAAATTGTGGATTCTTACTAAGAATCATGGTCTGTACCCGAATCAATCAAAAAATCAGCCAAAAGAAGATTTTGAAAAAAATATCATCGATTTCACACTTGGGTTCGCTTGTTTTAGTACTTGGGGTCGGTGTTTTTATTACTTGGGTTCGGTCAAATTTTTGGCCTTATGGCATGGAACTGACTGAAATTTTGGATTCTTACTAAGAACCATGGTCTGTACACGAATCCATCAGAAAATCTGCCAACATAAGAATTTTAATTTTCTTCATACAAAATTTTCATTATTTTATTAGCACTTTGTCAAATTTAGGTTCGGCCATAACTTTGGCCCTATGGCACCAATTGGACTGAAATTGTGGATTCTTACTAAGAATCATGGTCTGTACCCGAATCAATCAAAAAATCAGCCAAAAGAAGATTTTGAAAAAAATATCATCGATTTCACACTTGGGTTCGCTTGTTTTAGTACTTGGGGTCGGTGTTTTTATTACTTGGGTTCGGTCAAATTTTTGGCCTTATGGCATGGAACTGACTGAAATTTTGGATTCTTACTAAGAACCATGTTCTGTACACGAATCCATCAGAAAATCTGCAAACATAAGAATTTTAATTTTCTTCATACAAAATTTTCATTATTTTATTAGCACTTTGTCAAATTTAGGTTCGGCCATAACTTTGGCCCTATGGCACCAATTGGACTGAAATTGTGGATTCTTACTAAGAATCATGGTCTGTACCCGAATCAATCAAAAAATCAGCCAAAAGAAGATTTTGAAAAAAATATCATCGATTTCACACTTGGGTTCGCTTGTTTTAGTACTTGGGGTCGGTGTTTTTATTACTTGGGTTCGGTCAAATTTTTGGCCTTATGGCATGGAACTGACTGAAATTTTGGATTCTTACTAAGAACCATGGTCTGTACACGAATCCATCAGAAAATCTGCCAACATAAGAATTTTAATTTTCTTCATACAAAATTTTCATTATTTTATTAGCACTTTGTCAAATTTAGGTTCTGCCATAACTTTGGCCCTATGGCACCAATTGGACTGAAATTGTGGATTCTTACTAAGAATCATGGTCTGTACCCGAATCAATCAAAAAATCAGCCAAAAGAAGATTTTGAAAAAAATATCATCGATTTCACAATCAAAAAATCAGCCAAAAGAAGATTTTGAAAAAAATATCAGCGATTTCACACTAGGGTTCGCTTGTTTTAGTACTTGGGGTCGGTGT
Source organism: Limnephilus lunatus (assembly GCA_917563855.2). Taxonomy (NCBI): domain Eukaryota; kingdom Metazoa; phylum Arthropoda; class Insecta; order Trichoptera; family Limnephilidae; genus Limnephilus; species Limnephilus lunatus. Next base: position 19,849,569 of record OU830602.1, on the reverse strand, counting down.
TTTTATTACTTGGGTTCGGTCAAATTTTTGGCCTTATGGCATGGAACTGACTGAAATTTTGGATTCTTACTAAGAACCATGGTCTGTACACGAATCCATCAGAAAATCTGCCAACATAAGAATTTTAATTTTCTTCATACAAAATTTTCATTATTTTATTAGCACTTTGTCAAATTATTGGTTCTGCCATAACTTTGGCCCTATGGAACCAATTGGACTGAAATTGTGGATTCTTACTAAGAATCATGGTCTGTACCCGAATCAATCAAAAAATCAGCCAAAAGAAGATTTTGAAAAAAATATCATCGATTTCACACTTGGGTTCGCTTGTTTTAGTACTTGGGGTCGGTGTTTTTATTACTTGGGTTCGGTCAAATTTTTGGCCTTATGGCATGGAACTGACTGAAATTTTGGATTCTTACTAAGAACCATGTTCTGTACACGAATCCATCAGAAAATCTGCAAACATAAGAATTTTAATTTTCTTCATACAAAATTTTCATTATTTTATTAGCACTTTGTCAAATTTAGGTTCGGCCATAACTTTGGCCCTATGGCACCAATTGGACTGAAATTGTGGATTCTTACTAAGAATCATGGTCTGTACCCGAATCAATCAAAAAATCAGCCAAAAGAAGATTTTGAAAAAAATATCATCGATTTCACACTTGGGTTCGCTTGTTTTAGTACTTGGGGTCGGTGTTTTTATTACTTGGGTTCGGTCAAATTTTTGGCCTTATGGCATGGAACTGACTGAAATTTTGGATTCTTACTAAGAACCATGTTCTGTACACGAATCCATCAGAAAATCTGCAAACATAAGAATTTTAATTTTCTTCATACAAAATTTTCATTATTTTATTAGCACTTTGTCAAATTTAGGTTCGGCCATAACTTTGGCCCTATGGCACCAATCGGACTGAAATTGTGGATTCTTACTAAGAATCATGTTCTGTACCCGAATCAATCAAAAAATCAGCCAGAAGAAGATTTTTAATTTTCTCCATACAAAATTTTCGTGGTTTTATGGGCACTTTGTCAAATTTAGGTTCGGCCATAACTTTGGCTTTATGGCACCAATTGGACTGAAATTGTGGATTCTTACTAAGAATCATGGTTTGTACCCGAATCAATCAAAAAATCAGCCAAAAGAAGATTTTGAAAAAAATATCATCGATTTCACACTTGGGTTCGCTTGTTTTAGTACTTGGGGTCGGTGTTTTTATTACTTGGGTTCGGTCAAATTTTTGGCCTTATGGCATGGAACTGACTGAAATTTTGGATTCTTACTAAGAACCATGGTCTGTACACGAATCCATCAGAAAATCTGCCAACATAAGAATTTTAATTTTCTTCATACAAAATTTTCATTATTTTATTAGCACTTTGTCAAATTTAGGTTCGGCCATAACTTTGGCCCTATGGCACCAATTGGACTGAAATTGTGGATTCTTACTAAGAATCATGGTCTGTACCCGAATCAATCAAAAAATCAGCCAAAAGAAGATTTTGAAAAAAATATCATCGATTTCACACTTGGGTTCGCTTGTTTTAGTACTTGGGGTCGGTGTTTTTATTACTTGGGTTCGGTCAAATTTTTGGCCTTATGGCATGGAACTGACTGAAATTTTGGATTCTTACTAAGAACCATGGTCTGTACACGAATCCATCAGAAAATCTGCCAACATAAGAATTTTAATTTTCTTCATACAAAATTTTCATTATTTTATTAGCACTTTGTCAAATTTAGGTTCGGCCATAACTTTGGCCCTATGGCACCAATTGGACTGAAATTGTGGATTCTTACTAAGAATCATGGTCTGTACCCGAATCAATCAAAAAATCAGCCAAAAGAAGATTTTGAAAAAAATATCATCGATTTCACACTTGGGTTCGCTTGTTTTAGTACTTGGGGTCGGTGTTTTTATTACTTGGGTTCGGTCAAATTTTTGGCCTTATGGCATGGAACTGACTGAAATTTTGGATTCTTACTAAGAACCATGGTCTGTACACGAATCCATCAGAAAATCTGCCAACATAAGAATTTTAATTTTCTTCATACAAAATTTTCATTATTTTATTAGCACTTTGTCAAATTTAGGTTCTGCCATAACTTTGGCCCTATGGCACCAATTGGACTGAAATTTTGGATTCTTACTAAGAATCATGGTCTGTACCCGAATCAATCAAAAAATCAGCCAAAAGAAGATTTTGAAAAAAATATCATCGATTTCACAATCAAAAAATCAGCCAAAAGAAGATTTTGAAAAAAATATCAGCGATTTCACACTAGGGTTCGCTTGTTTTAGTACTTGGGGTCGGTGTTTTTATTACTTGGGTTCGGTCAAATTTGTGGCCTTATGGCATGGAACTGACTGAAATTTTGGATTCTTACTAAGAACCATGGTCTGTACACGAATCCATCAGAAAATCTGCCAACATAAGAATTTTAATTTTCTTCATACAAAATTTTCATTATTTTATTAGCACTTTGTCAAATTTAGGTTCGGCCATAACTTTGGCCCTATGGCACCAATTGGACTGAAATTGTGGATTCTTACTAAGAATCATGGTCTGTACCCGAATCAATCAAAAAATCAGCCAAAAGAAGATTTTGAAAAAAATATCATCGATTTCACACTTGGGTTCGCTTGTTTTAGTACTTGGGGTCGGTGTTTTTATTACTTGGGTTCGGTCAAATTTTTGGCCTTATGGCATGGAACTGACTGAAATTTTGGATTCTTACTAAGAACCATGGTCTGTACACGAATCCATCAGAAAATCTGCCAACATAAGAATTTTAATTTTCTTCATACAAAATTTTCATTATTTTATTAGCACTTTGTCAAATTTAGGTTCGGCCATAACTTTGGCCCTATGGCACCAATCGGACTGAAATTGTGGATTCTTACTAAGAATCATGTTCTGTACCCGAATCAATCAAAAAATCAGCCAGAAGAAGATTTTTAATTTTCTCCATACAAAATTTTCGTGGTTTTATGGGCACTTTGTCAAATTTAGGTTCGGCCATAACTTTGGCTTTATGGCACCAATTGGACTGAAATTGTGGATTCTTACTAAGAATCATGGTTTGTACCCGAATCAATCAAAAAATCAGCCAAAAGAAGATTTTGAAAAAAATATCATCGATTTCACACTTGGGTTCGCTTGTTTTAGTACTTGGGGTCGGTGTTTTTATTACTTGGGTTCGGTCAAATTTTTGGCCTTATGGCATGGAACTGACTGAAATTTTGGATTCTTACTAAGAACCATGGTCTGTACACGAATCCATCAGAAAATCTGCCAACATAAGAATTTTAATTTTCTTCATACAAAATTTTCATTATTTTATTAGCACTTTGTCAAATTTAGGTTCGGCCATAACTTTGGCCCTATGGCACCAATCGGACTGAAATTGTGGATTCTTACTAAGAATCATGTTCTGTACCCGAATCAATCAAAAAATCAGCCAGAAGAAGATTTTTAATTTTCTCCATACAAAATTTTCGTGGTTTTATGGGCACTTTGTCAAATTTAGGTTCGGCCATAACTTTGGCTTTATGGCACCAATTGGACTGAAATTGTGGATTCTTACTAAGAATCATGGTTTGTACCCGAATCAATCAAAAAATCAGCCAAAAGAAGATTTTGAAAAAAATATCATCGATTTCACACTTGGGTTCGCTTGTTTTAGTACTTGGGGTCGGTGTTTTTATTACTTGGGTTCGGTCAAATTTTTGGCCTTATGGCATGGAACTGACTGAAATTTTGGATTCTTACTAAGAACCATGGTCTGTACACGAATCCATCAGAAAATCTGCCAACATAAGAATTTTAATTTTCTTCATACAAAATTTTCATTATTTTATTAGCACTTTGTCAAATTTAGGTTCGGCCATAACTTTGGCCCTATGGCACCAATTGGACTGAAATTGTGGATTCTTACTAAGAATCATGGTCTGTACCCGAATCAATCAAAAAATCAGCCAAAAGAAGATTTTGAAAAAAATATCATCGATTTCACACTTGGGATCGCTTGTTTTAGTACTTGGGGTCGGTGTTTTTATTACTTGGGTTCGGTCAAATTTTTGGCCTTATGGCATGGAACTGACTGAAATTTTGGATTCTTACTAAGAACCATGGTCTGTACACGAATCCATCAGAAAATCTGCCAACATAAGAATTTTAATTTTCTTCATACAAAATTTTCATTATTTTATTAGCACTTTGTCAAATTTAGGTTCGGCCATAACTTTGGCCCTATGGCACCAATTGGACTGAAATTTTGGATTCTTACTAAGGATCATGGTCTGTACCCGAATCAATAAAAAAATCAGCCAAAAGAAGATTTTGAAAAAAATATCATCGATTTCACACTTGGGTTCGCTTGTTTTAGTACTTGGGGTCGGTGTTTTTATTACTTGGGTTCGGTCAAATTTTTGGCCTTATGGCACGGAACTGACTGAAATTTTGGATTCTTACTAAGAACCATGGTCTGTACACGAATCCATCAGAAAATCTGCCAACATAAGAATTTTAATTTTCTTCATACAAAATTTTCATTATTTTATTAGCACTTTGTCAAATTTAGGTTCGGCCATAACTTTGGCCCAATGGTACCAATTGGACTGAAATTGTGGATTCTTATTAAGAATCATGGTCTGTACCCGAATAAATCAAAAAATCAGCCAAAAGAAGATTTTGAATAAAATATCATCGATTTCACACTTGGGTTCGCTTGTTTAAGTACTTGGGGTCGGTGTTTTTATTACTTGGGTTCGGTCAAATTTTTGGCCTTATGGCATGGAACTGACTGAAATTTTGGATTCTTACTAAGAACCATGGTCTGTACACGAATCCATCAGAAAATCTGCCAACATAAGAATTTTAATTTTCTTCATACAAAATTTTCATTATTTTATTAGCACTTTGTCAAATTTAGGTTCTGCCATAACTTTGGCCCTATGGCACCAATTGGACTGAAATTTTGGATTCTTACTAAGAATCATGGTCTGTACCCGAATCAATCAAAAAATCAGCCAAAAGAAGATTTTGAAAAAAATATCATCGATTTCACACTAGGGTTCGCTTGTTTTAGTACTTGGGGTCGGTGTTTTTATTACTTGGGTTCGGTCAAATTTTTGGCCTTATGGCATGGAACTGACTGAAATTTTGGATTCTTACTAAGAACCATGGTCTGTACACGAATCCATCAGAAAATCTGCCAACATAAGAATTTTAATTTTCTTCATACAAAATTTTCATTATTTTATTAGCACTTTGTCAAATTTAGGTTCGGCCATAACTTTGGCCCTATGGCACCAATCGGACTGAAATTGTGGATTCTTACTAAGAATCATGTTCTGTGCCGAATCAATCAAAAAATCAGCCAGAAGAAGATTTTTAATTTTCTCCATACAAAATTTTCGTGGTTTTATGGGCACTTTGTCAAATTTAGGTTCGGCCATAACTTTGGCTTTATGGCACCAATTGGACTGAAATTGTGGATTCTTACTAAGAATCATGGTTTGTACCCGAATCAATCAAAAAATCAGCCAAAAGAAGATTTTGAAAAAAATATCATCGATTTCACACTTGGGTTCGCTTGTTATAGTACTTGGGGTCGGTGTTTTTATTACTTGGGTTCGGTCAAATTTTTGGCCTTATGGCATGGAACTGACTGAAATTTTGGATTCTTACTAAGAACCATGGTCTGTACACGAATCCATCAGAAAATCTGCCAACATAAGAATTTTAATTTTCTTCATACAAAATTTTCATTATTTTATTAGCACTTTGTCAAATTTAGGTTCGGCCATAACTTTGGCCCTATGGCACCAATTGGACTGAAATTGTGGATTCTTACTAAGAATCATGGTCTGTACCCGAATAAATCAAAAAATCAGCCAAAAGAAGATTTTGAATAAAATATCATCGATTTCACACTTGGGTTCGCTTGTTTAAGTACTTGGGGTCGGTGTTTTTATTACTTGGGTTCGGTCAAATTTTTGGCCTTATGGCATGGAACTGACTGAAATTTTGGATTCTTACTAAGAACCATGGTCTGTACACGAATCCATCAGAAAATCTGCCAACATAAGAATTTTAATTTTCTTCATACAAAATTTTCATTATTTTATTAGCACTTTGTCAAATTTAGGTTCTGCCATAACTTTGGCCCTATGGCACCAATTGGACTGAAATTGTGGATTCTTACTAAGAATCATGGTCTGTACCCGAATCAATCAAAAAATCAGCCAGAAGAAGATTTTTAATTTTCTCCATACAAAATTTTCGTGGTTTTATGGGCACTTTGTCAAATTTAGGTTCGGCCATAACTTTGGCTTTATGGCACCAATTGGACTGAAATTGTGGATTCTTACTAAGAATCATGGTTTGTACCCGAATCAATCAAAAAATCAGCCAAAAGAAGATTTTGAAAAAAATATCATCGATTTCACACTTGGGTTCGCTTGTTTTAGTACTTGGGGTCGGTGTTTTTATTACTTGGGTTCGGTCAAACTTTTGGCCTTATGGCATGGAACTGACTGAAATTTTGGATTCTTACTAAGAACCATGGTCTGTACACGAATCCACTTATTTATTAGCACTTTGTCAAATTTAGGTTCGGCCATAACTTTGGCCCTATGGCACCAATTGGACTGAAATTTTGGATTCTTACTAAAGATCATGGTCTGTAACCGAATCAATAAAAAAATCAACCGAAAGAAGAATTTTCATTTTCTCCATACAAAATTTCCGAAGTTTAATGGGCACTTTGTCAATCTTAGGTTCGGCCATGACTTTGTTACTATGTCACCAAATGGACTGAAATTTTGCATTACTCCTTAGAACCATGGTCTGTACACGAATCCATCAGAAAATCTGCCAACATAAGAATTTTAATTTTCTTCATACAAAATTTTCATTATTTTATTAGCACTTTGTCAAATTTAGGTTCGGCTATAACTTTGGCCCTATGGCACCAATTGGACTGAAATTGTGGATTCTTACTAAGAATCATGGTCTGTACCCGAATCAATCAAAAAATCAGCCAAAAGAAGATTTTGAAAAAAATATCATCGATTTCACACTTGGGTTCGCTTGTTTTAGTACTTGGGGTCGATGTTTTTATTACTTGGGTTCGGTCAAATTTTTGGCCTTATGGCATGGAACTGACTGAAATTTTGGATTCTTACTAAGAACCATGGTCTGTACACGAATCCATCAGAAAATCTGCCAACATAAGAATTTTAATTTTCTCCATACAAAATTTTCGTTGTTTTATGGGCACTTTGTCAAACTTAGGTTCGGCCATAACTTTGTCACTATGGCACCAAATGGACTGAAATTTTGGATTCCACCTAAGAATCATAGTCTGTACCCGAATCAATCAAAAAATCAACCGAAAGAAGAATTTTAATTTTCTCCATACAAAATTTCCGTAGTTTAATGGGCACTTTGTCAATCTTAGGTTCGGCCATGACTTTGTCACTATGTCACCAAATGGACTGAAATTTTGCATTACTCCTAAGAACCATGGTCTGTACACGAATCCATCAGAAAATCTGCCAACATAAGAATTTTAATTTTCTTCATACAAAATTTTCATTATTTTATTAGCACTTTGTCAAATTTAGGTTCGGCTATAACTCTGGCCCTATGGCACCAATTGGACTGAAATTGTGGATTCTTACTAAGAATCATGGTCTGTACCCGAATCAATCAAAAAATCAGCCAAAAGAAGATTTTGAAAAAAATATCATCGATTTCACACTTGGGTTCGCTTGTTTAAGTACTTGGGGTCGGTGTTTTTATTACTTGGGTTCGGTCAAATTTTTGGCCTTATGGCATGGAACTGACTGAAATTTTGGATTCTTACTAAGAACCATGGTCTGTACACGAATCCATCAGAAAATCTGCCAACATAAGAATTTTAATTTTCTCCATACAAAATTTTCGTGGTTTTATGGGCACTTTGTCAAACTTAGGTTCGGCCATAACTTTGTCACTATGGCACCAAATGGACTGAAATTTTGGATTCCTCCTAAGAATCATGGTCTGTACCCGAATCAATCAAAAAATCAACCGAAAGAAGAATTTTAATTTTCTCCATACAAAATTTCCGTAGTTTAATGGGCACTTTGTCAATCTTAGGTTCGGCCATGACTTTGTCACTATGTCACCAAATGGACTGAAATTTTGCATTACTCCTAAGAACCATGGTCTGTACACGAATCCATCAGAAAATCTGCCAACATAAGAATTTTAATTTTCTTCATACAAAATTTTCATTATTTTATGAGCACTTTGTCAAATTTAGGTTCGGCTATAACTTTGGCCCTATGGCACCAATTGGACTGAAATTGTGGATTCTTACTAAGAATCATGGTCTGTACCCGAATCAATCAAAAAATCAGCCAAAAGAAGATTTTAAAAAAAATATCATCGATTTCACACTTGGGTTCGCTTGTTTAAGTACTTGGGGTCGGTGTTTTTATTACTTGGGTTCGGTCAAATTTTTGGCCTTATGGCATGGAACTGACTGAAATTTTGGATTCTTACTAAGAACCATGGTCTGTACACGAATCCATCAGAAAATCTGCCAACATAAGAATTTTAATTTTCTCCATACAAAATTTTCGTGGTTTTATGGGCACTTTGTCAAACTTAGGTTCGGCCATAACTTTGTCACTATGGCACCAAATGGACTGAAATTTTGGATTCCACCTAAGAATCATGGTCTGTACCCGAATCAATCAAAAAAACAACCGAAAGAAGAATTTTAATTTTCTCCATACAAAATTTCCGTAGTTTAATGGGCACTTTGTCAATCTTAGGTTCGGCCATGATTTTGTCACTATGTCACCAAATGGACTGAAATTTTGCATTACTCCTAAGAACCATGGTCTGTACACGAATCCATCAGAAAATCTGCCAACATAAGAATTTTAATTTTCTTCATACAAAATTTTCATTATTTTATTAGCACTTTGTCAAATTTAGGTTCGGCTATAACTTTGGCCCTATGGCACCAATTGGACTGAAATTGTGGATTCTTACTAAGAATCATGGTCTGTACCCGAATCAATCAAAAAATCAGCCAAAAGAAGATTTTGAAAAAAATATCATCGATTTCACACTTGGGTTCGCTTGTTTAAGTACTTGGGGTCGGTGTTTTTATTACTTGGGTTCGGTCAAATTTTTGGCCTTATGGCATGGAACTGACTGAAATTTTGGATTCTTACTAAGAACCATGGTCTGTACACGAATCCATCAGAAAATCTGCCAACACAAGAATTTTAATTTTCTTCATACAAAATTTTCATTATTTTATTAGCACTTTGTCAAATTTAGGTTCGGCCATAACTTTGGCCCTATGGTACCAATTGGACTGAAATTGTGGATTCTTATTAAGAATCATGGTCTGTACCCGAATCAATAAAAAATCAGCCAAAATAAGATTTTTAATTTTCTCCATACAAAATTTTCGTGGTTTTATGGGCACTTTGTCAAACTTAGGTTCGGCCATAACTTTGTCATTATGGCACCAAATGGACTGAAATTTTGGATTCCTCCTTAAAATCATCGTCTGTACCCGAATCAATCAAAAAATCAGCCAAAAGAAGATTTTGAAAAAAATATCATCGATTCACACTTGGGTTCGCTTGTTTTAGTACTTGGGGTCGGTGTTTTTATTACTTGGGTTCGGTCAAATTTTTGGCCTTATGGCATGGAACAGACTGAAATTTTGGATTCTTACTAAGAACCATGGTCTGTACACGAATCCATCAGAAAATCTGCCAACATAAGAATTTTAATTTTCTTCATACAAAATATTCATTATTTTATTAGCACTTTGTCAAATTTAGGTTCGGCCATAACTTTGGCCCTATGGCACCAATTGGACTGAAATTTTGGATTCTTACTAAGAATCATGGTCTGTACCCGAATCAATAAAAAAATCAGCCAAAAGAAGATTTTGAAAAAAATATCATCGATTTCACACTTGGGTTCGCTTGTTTTAGTACTTGGGGTCGGTGTTTTTATTACTTGGGTTCGGTCAAATTTTTGGCCTTATGGCACGGAACCGACTGAAATTTTTGATTCTTACTAAGAACCATGGTCTGTACACGAATCCATCAGAAAATCTGCCAACATAAGAATTTTAATTTTCTTCATACAAAATTTTCATTATTTTATTAGCACTTTGTCAAATTTAGGTTCGGCCATAACTTTGGCCCAATGGTACCAATTGGACTGAAATTGTGGATTCTTATTAAGAATCATGGTCTGTACCCGAATAAATCAAAAAATCAGCCAAAAGAAGATTTTGAATAAAATATCATCGATTTCACACTTGGGTTCGCTTGTTTAAGTACTTGGGGTCGGTGTTTTTATTACTTGGGTTTGGTCAAATTTTTGGCCTTATGGCATGGAACTGACTGAAATTTTGGATTCTTACTAAGAACCATGGTCTGTACACGAATCCATCAGAAAATCTGCCAACATAAGAATTTTAATTTTCTTCATACAAAATTTTCATTATTTTATTAGCACTTTGTCAAATTTAGGTTCGGCCATAACTTTGGCCCTATGGCACCAATTGGACTGAAATTGTGGATTCTTACTAAGAATCATGGTCTGTACCCGAATCAATCAAAAAATCAGCCAAAAGAAGATTTTGAATAAAATATCATCGATTTCACACTTGGGTTCGCTTGTTTAAGTACTTGGGGTCGGTGTTTTTATTACTTGGGTTCGGTCAAATTTTTGGCCTTATGGCATGGAACTGACTGAAATTTTGGATTCTTACTAAGAACCATGGTCTGTACACGAATCCATCAGAAAATCTGCCAACATAAGAATTTTAATTTTCTTCATACAAAATTTTCATTATTTTATTAGCACTTTGTCAAATTTAGGTTCTGGCATAACTTTGGCCCTATGGCACCAATTGGACTGAAATTGTGGATTCTTACTAAGAATCATGGTCTGTACCCGAATCAATCAAAAAATCAGCCAAAAGAAGATTTTGAAAAAAATATCATCGATTTCACACTAGGGTTCGCTTGTTTTAGTACTTGGGGTCGGTGTTTTTATTACTTGGGTTCGGTCAAATTTTTGGCCTTATGGCATGGAACTGACTGAAATTTTGGATTCTTACTAAGAACCATGGTCTGTACACGAATCCATCAGAAAATCTGCCAACATAAGAATTTTAATTTTCTTCATACAAAATTTTCATTATTTTATTAGCACTTTGTCAAATTTAGGTTCGGCCATAACTTTGGCCCTATTGCACCAATCGGACTGAAATTGTGGATTCTTACTAAGAATCATGTTCTGTACCCGAATCAATCAAAAAATCAGCCAGAAGAAGATTTTTAATTTTCTCCATACAAAATTTTCGTGGTTTTATGGGCACTTTGTCAAATTTAGGTTCGGCCATAACTTTGGCTTTATGGCACCAATTGGACTGAAATTGTGGATTCTTACTAAGAATCATGGTTTGTACCCGAATCAATCAAAAAATCAGCCAAAAGAAGATTTTGAAAAAAATATCATCGATTTCACACTTGGGTTCGCTTGTTTTAGTACTTGGGGTCGGTGTTTTTATTACTTGGGTTCGGTCAAATTTTTGGCCTTATGGCATGGAACTGACTGAAATTTTGGATTCTTACTAAGAACCATGGTCTGTACACGAATCCATCAGAAAATCTGCCAACATAAGAATTTTAATTTTCTTCATACAAAATTTTCATTATTTTATTAGCACTTTGTCAAATTTAGGTTCGGCCATAACTTTGGCCCTATGGCACCAATTGGACTGAAATTGTGGATTCTTACTAAGAATCATGGTCTGTACCCGAATCAATAAAAAAATCAGCCAAAAGAAGATTTTGAAAAAAATATCATCGATTTCACACTTGGGATCGCTTGTTTTAGTACTTGGGGTCGGTGTTTTTATTACTTGGGTTCGGTCAAATTTTTGGCCTTATGGCATGGAACTGACTGAAATTTTGGATTCTTACTAAGAACCATGGTCTGTACACGAATCCATCAGAAAATCTGCCAACATAAGAATTTTAATTTTCTTCATACAAAATTTTCATTATTTTATTAGCACTTTGTCAAATTTAGGTTCGGCCATAACTTTGGCCCTATGGCACCAATTGGACTGAAATTTTGGATTCTTACTAAGGATCATGGTCTGTACCCGAATCAATAAAAAAATCAGCCAAAAGAAGATTTTGAAAAAAATATCATCGATTTCACACTTGGGTTCGCTTGTTTTAGTACTTGGGGTCGGTGTTTTTATTACTTGGGTTCGGTCAAATTTTTGGCCTTATGGCACGGAACTGACTGAAATTTTGGATTCTTACTAAGAACCATGGTCTGTACACGAATCCATCAGAAAATCTGCCAACATAAGAATTTTAATTTTCTTCATACAAAATTTTCATTATTTTATTAGCACTTTGTCAAATTTAGGTTCGGCCATAACTTTGGCCCAATGGCACCAATTGGACTGAAATTGTGGATTCTTATTAAGAATCATGGTCTGTACCCGAATAAATCAAAAAATCAGCCAAAAGAAGATTTTGAATAAAATATCATCGATTTCACACTTGGGTTCGCTTGTTTAAGTACTTGGGGTCGGTGTTTTTATTACTTGGGTTCGGTCAAATTTTTGGCCTTATGGCATGGAACTGACTGAAATTTTGGATTCTTACTAAGAACCATGGTCTGTACACGAATCCATCAGAAAATCTGCCAACATAAGAATTTTAATTTTCTTCATACAAAATTTTCATTATTTTATTAGCACTTTGTCAAATTTAGGTTCTGCCATAACTTTGGCCCTATGGCACCAATTGGACTGAAATTGTGGATTCTTACTAAGAATCATGGTCTGTACCCGAATCAATCAAAAAATCAGCCAAAAGAAGATTTTGAAAAAAATATCATCGATTTCACACTAGGGTTCGCTTGTTTTAGTACTTGGGGTCGGTGTTTTTATTACTTGGGTTCGGTCAAATTTTTGGCCTTATGGCATGGAACTGACTGAAATTTTGGATTCTTACTAAGAACCATGGTCTGTACACGAATCCATCAGAAAATCTGCCAACATAAGAATTTTAATTTTCTTCATACAAAATTTTCATTATTTTATTAGCACTTTGTCAAATTTAGGTTCGGCCATAACTTTGGCCCTATGGCACCAATCGGACTGAAATTGTGGATTCTTACTAAGAATCATGTTCTGTGCCGAATCAATCAAAAAATCAGCCAGAAGAAGATTTTTAATTTTCTCCATACAAAATTTTCGTGGTTTTATGGGCACTTTGTCAAATTTAGGTTCGGCCATAACTTTGGCTTTATGGCACCAATTGGACTGAAATTGTGGATTCTTACTAAGAATCATGGTTTGTACCCGAATCAATCAAAAAATCAGCCAAAAGAAGATTTTGAAAAAAATATCATCGATTTCACACTTGGGTTCGCTTGTTTTAGTACTTGGGGTCGGTGTTTTTATTACTTGGGTTCGGTCAAATTTTTGGCCTTATGGCATGGAACTGACTGAAATTTTGGATTCTTACTAAGAACCATGTTCTGTACACGAATCCATCAGAAAATCTGCCAACATAAGAATTTTAATTTTCTTCATACAAAATTTTCATTATTTTATTAGCACTTTGTCAAATTTAGGTTCGGCCATAACTTTGGCCCTATGGCACCAATTGGACTGAAATTGTGGATTCTTACTAAGAATCATGGTCTGTACCCGAATAAATCAAAAAATCAGCCAAAAGAAGATTTTGAATAAAATATCATCGATTTCACACTTGGGTTCGCTTGTTTAAGTACTTGGGGTCGGTGTTTTTATTACTTGGGTTCGGTCAAATTTTTGGCCTTATGGCATGGAACTGACTGAAATTTTGGATTCTTACTAAGAACCATGTTCTGTACACGAATCCATCAGAAAATCTGCCAACATAAGAATTTTAATTTTCTTCATACAAAATTTTCATTATTTTATTAGCACTTTGTCAAATTTAGGTTCTGCCATAACTTTGGCCCTATGGCACCAATTGGACTGAAATTGTGGATTCTTACTAAGAATCATGGTCTGTACCCGAATCAATCAAAAAATCAGCCAAAAGAAGATTTTGAAAAAAATATCATCGATTTCACACTAGGGTTCGCTTGTTTTAGTACTTGGGGTCGGTGTTTTTATTACTTGGGTTCGGTCAAATTTTTGGCCTTATGGCATGGAACTGACTGAAATTTTGGATTCTTACTAAGAACCATGGTCTGTACACGAATCCATCAGAAAATCTGCCAACATAAGAATTTTAATTTTCTTCATACAAAATTTTCATTATTTTATTAGCACTTTGTCAAATTTAGGTTCGGCCATAACTTTGGCCCTATGGCACCAATCGGACTGAAATTGTGGATTCTTACTAAGAATCATGTTCTGTACCCGAATCAATCAAAAAATCAGCCAGAAGAAGATTTTTAATTTTCTCCATACAAAATTTTCGTGGTTTTATGGGCACTTTGTCAAATTTAGGTTCGGCCATAACTTTGGCTTTATGGCACCAATTGGACTGAAATTGTGGATTCTTACTAAGAATCATGGTTTGTACCCGAATCAATCAAAAAATCAGCCAAAAGAAGATTTTGAAAAAAATATCATCGATTTCACACTTGGGTTCGCTTGTTTTAGTACTTGGGGTCGGTGTTTTTATTACTTGGGTTCGGTCAAATTTTTGGCCTTATGGCATGGAACTGACTGAAATTTTGGATTCTTACTAAGAACCATGGTCTGTTCACGAATCCATCAGAAAATCTGCCAACATAAGAATTTTAATTTTCTTCATACAAAATTTTCATTATTTTATTAGCACTTTGTCAAATTTAGGTTCGGCCATAACTTTGGCCCTATGGCACCAATTGGACTGAAATTGTGGATTCTTACTAAGAATCATGGTCTGTACCCGAATCAATCAAAAAATCAGCCAAAAGAAGATTTTGAAAAAAATATCATCGATTTCACACTTGGGATCGCTTGTTTTAGTACTTGGGGTCGGTGTTTTTATTACTTGGGTTCGGTCAAATTTTTGGCCTTATGGCATGGAACTGACTGAAATTTTGGATTCTTACTAAGAACCATGGTCTGTACACGAATCCATCAGAAAATCTGCCAACATAAGAATTTTAATTTTCTTCATACAAAATTTTCATTATTTTATTAGCACTTTGTCAAATTTAGGTTCGGCCATAACTTTGGCCCTATGGCACCAATTGGACTGAAATTGTGGATTCTTACTAAGAATCATGGTCTGTACCCGAATCAATCAAAAAATCAGCCAAAAGAAGATTTTGAAAAAAATATCATCGATTTCACACTTGGGTTCGCTTGTTTTAGTACTTGGGGTCGGTGTTTTTATTACTTGGGTTCGGTCAAATTTTTGGCCTTATGGCATGGAACTGACTGAAATTTTGGATTCTTACTAAGAACCATGGTCTGTACACGAATCCATCAGAAAATCTGCCAACATAAGAATTTTAATTTTCTTCATACAAAATTTTCATTATTTTATTAGCACTTTGTCAAATTTAGGTTCGGCCATAACTTTGGCCCTATGGCACCAATTGGACTGAAATTGTGGATTCTTACTAAGAATCATGGTCTGTACCCGAATCAATCAAAAAATCAGCCAAAAGAAGATTTTGAAAAAAATATCATCGATTTCACACTTGGGTTCGCTTGTTTTAGTACTTGGGGTCGGTGTTTTTATTACTTGGGTTCGGTCAAATTTTTGGCCTTATGGCATGGAACTGACTGAAATTTTGGATTCTTACTAAGAACCATGGTCTGTACACGAATCCATCAGAAAATCTGCCAACATAAGAATTTTAATTTTCTTCATACAAAATTTTCATTATTTTATTAGCACTTTGTCAAATTTAGGTTCTGCCATAACTTTGGCCCTATGGCACCAATTGGACTGAAATTGTGGATTCTTACTAAGAATCATGGTCTGTACCCGAATCAATCAAAAAATCAGCCAAAAGAAGATTTTGAAAAAAATATCATCGATTTCACACTAGGGTTCGCTTGTTTTAGTACTTGGGGTCGGTGTTTTTATTACTTGGGTTCGGTCAAATTTTTGGCCTTATGGCATGGAACTGACTGAAATTTTGGATTCTTACTAAGAACCATGGTCTGTACACGAATCCATCAGAAAATCTGCCAACATAAGAATTTTAATTTTCTTCATACAAAATTTTCATTATTTTATTAGCACTTTGTCAAACTTTGTCATTATGCCACCAAATGGACTGAAATTTTGGATTCCTCCTAAAAATCATGGTCTGTACCCGAATCAATCAAAAAATCAGCCAAAAGAAGATTTTGAAAAAAATATCATCGATTCACACTTGGGTTCGCTTGTTTTAGTACTTGGGGTCGGTGTTTTTATTACTTGGGTTCGGTCAAATTTTTGGCCTTATGGCATGGAATTGACTGAAATTTTGGATTCTTACTAAGAACCATGGTCTGTACACGAATCCATCAGAAAATCTGCCAACATAAGAATTTTAATTTTCTCCATACAAAATTTTCGTGGTTTTATGGGCACTTTGTCAAACTTAGGTTCGGCCATAACTTTGTCACTATGGCACCAAATGGACTGAAATTTTGGATTCCTCCTAAGAATCATTGTCTGTACCCGAATCAATCAAAAAATCAGCCAAAAGAAGATTTTGAAAAAAATATCATCGATTTCACACTTGGGTTCGCTTGTTTTAGTACTTGGGGTCGGTGTTTTTATTACTTGGGTGCGGTCAAATTTTTGGCCTTATGGCATGGAACTGACTGAAATTTTGGATTCTTACTAAGAACCATGGTCTGTACACGAATCCATCAGAAAATCTGCCAACATAAGAATTTTAATTTTCTCCATACAAAATTTTCGTGGTTTTATGGGCAATTTGTCAAACTTAGGTTCAGCCATAACTTTGTCACTATGGCATCAAATGGACTGAAATTTTGGATTTCTCCTAAGAATCATGGTCTGTACCCGAATCAATAAAAAAATCAGCCAAAAGAAGATTTTGAAAAAAATATCATCGATTTCACACTTGGGTTCGCTTGTTTTAGTACTTGGGGTCGGTGTTTTTATTACTTGGGTTCGGTCAAATTTTTGGCCTTATGGCATGGAACTGACTGAAATTTTGGATTCTTACTAAGAACCATGGTCTGTACACGAATCCATCAGAAAATCTGCCAACATAAGAATTTTAATTTTCTTCATACAAAATTTTCATTATTTTATTAGCACTTTGTCAAATTTAGGTTCGGCCATAACTTTGGCCCTATGGCACCAATTGGACTGAAATTGTGGATTCTTACTAAGAATCATGGTCTGTACCCGAATCAATCAAAAAATTAGCCAAAAGAAGATTTTGAAAAAAATATCATCGATTTCACACTTGGTTTCGCTTGTTTTAGTACTTGGGGTCGGTGTTTTTATTACTTGGGTTCGGTCAAATTTTTGGCCTTATGGCATGGAACTGACTGAAATTTTGGATTCTTACTAAGAACCATGGTCTGTACACGAATCCATCAGAAAATCTGCCAACATAAGAATTTTAATTTTCTTCATACAAAATTTTCATTATTTTATTAGCACTTTGTCAAATTTAGGTTCGGCCATAACTTTGGCCCTATGGCACCAATCGGACTGAAATTGTGGATTCTTACTAAGAATCATGGTCTGTACCCGAATCAATCAAAAAATCAGCCAGAAGAAGATTTTTAATTTTCTCCATACAAAATTTTCGTGGTTTTATGGGCACTTTGTCAAATTTAGGTTCGGCCATAACTTTGGCTTTATGGCACCAATTGGACTGAAATTGTGGATTCTTACTAAGAATCATGGTTTGTACCCGAATCAATCAAAAAATCAGCCAAAAGAAGATTTTGAAAAAAATATCATCGATTTCACACTTGGGTTCGCTTGTTTTAGTACTTGGGGTCGGTGTTTTTATTACTTGGGTTCGGTCAAATTTTTGGCCTTATGGCATGGAACTGACTGAAATTTTGGATTCTTACTAAGAACCATGGTCTGTACACGAATCCACTTATTTATTAGCACTTTGTCAAATTTAGGTTCGGCCATAACTTTGGCCCTATGGCACCAATTGGACTGCAATTTTGGATTCTTACTAAAGATCATGGTCTGTAACCGAATCAATAAAAAAATCAACCGAAAGAAGAATTTTAATTTTCTCCATACAAAATTTCCGAAGTTTAATGGGCACTTTGTCAATCTTAGGTTCGGCCATGACTTTGTTACTATGTCACCAAATGGACTGAAATTTTGCATTACTCCTTAGAACCATGGTCTGTACACGAATCCATCAGAAAATCTGCCAACATAAGAATTTTAATTTTCTTCATACAAAATTTTCATTATTTTATTAGCACTTTGTCAAATTTAGGTTCGGCTATAACTTTGGCCCTATGGCACCAATTGGACTGAAATTGTGGATTCTTACTAAGAATCATGGTCTGTACCCGAATCAATCAAAAAATCAGCCAAAAGAAGATTTAAAAAAAAATATCATCGATTTCACACTTGGGTTCGCTTGTTTTAGTACTTGGGGTCGGTGTTTTTATTACTTGGGTTCGGTCAAATTTTTGGCCTTATGGCATGGAACTGACTGAAATTTTGGATTCTTACTAAGAACCATGGTCTGTACACGAATCCATCAGAAAATCTGCCAACATAAGAATTTTAATTTTCTCCATACAAAATTTTCGTTGTTTTATGGGCACTTTGTCAAACTTAGCCACTATGGCACCAAATGGACTGAAATTTTGGATTCCACCTAAGAATCATAGTCTGTACCTGAATCAATCAAAAAATCAACCGAAAGAAGAATTTTAATTTTCTCCATACAAAATTTCCGTAGTTTAATGGGCACTTTGTCAATCTTAGGTTCGGCCATGACTTTGTCACTATGTCACCAAATGGACTGAAATTTTGCATTACTCCTAAGAACCATGGTCTGTACACGAATCCATCAGAAAATCTGCCAACATAAGAATTTTAATTTTCTTCATACAAAATTTTCATTATTTTATTAGCACTTTGTCAAATTTAGGTTCGGCTATAACTCTGGCCCTATGGCACCAATTGGACTGAAATTGTGGATTCTTACTAAGAATCATGGTCTGTACCCGAATCAATCAAAAAATCAGCCAAAAGAAGATTTTTAATTTTCTCCATACAAAATTTTCGTGGTTTTATGGGCACTTTGTCAAACTTAGGTTCGGCCATAACTTTGTCACTATGTCACCAAATGGACTGAAATTTTGGATTCCTCCTAAGAATCATGGTCTGTTCCCGAATCGATCAAAAAACCAGCCAAAAGAAGATTTTGAAAAAAATATCATCGATTCACACTTGGTTTCGCTTGTTTTAGTACTTGAAATTTTGGATTCCTCCTAAGAATCATGGTCTGTACCCGAATCAATCAAAAAATCAGCCAAAATAAGATTTTTAATTTTCTCCATACAAAATTTTCGTGGTTTTATGGGCACTTTGTCAAACTTAGGTTCGGCCATAACTTTGTCATTATGGCACCAAATGGACTGAAATTTTGGATTCCTCCTTAAAATCATCGTCTGTACCCGAATCAATCAAAAAATCAGCCAAAAGAAGATTTTGAAAAAAATATCATCGATTCACACTTGGGTTCGCTTGTTTTAGTACTTGGGGTCGGTGTTTTTATTACTTGGGTTCGGTCAAATTTTTGGCCTTATGGCATGGAACAGACTGAAATTTTGGATTCTTACTAAGAACCATGGTCTGTACACGAATCCATCAGAAAATCTGCCAACATAAGAATTTTAATTTTCTTCATACAAAATTTTAATTATTTTATTAGCACTTTGTCAAATTTAGGTTCGGCCATAACTTTTGCCCTATGGCACCAATTGGACTTAAATTTTGGATTCTTACTAAGAATCATGGTCTGTACCCGAATCAATAAAAAAATCAGCCAAAAGAAGATTTTGAAAAAAATATCATCGATTTCACACTTGGGTTCGCTTGTTTTAGTACTTGGGGTCGGTGTTTTTATTACTTGGGTTCGGTCAAATTTTTGGCCTTATGGCACGGAACTGACTGAAATTTTGGATTCTTACTAAGAACCATGGTCTGTACACGAATCCATCAGAAAATCTGCCAACATAAGAATTTTAATTTTCTTCATACAAAATTTTCATTATTTTATTAGCACTTTGTCAAATTTAGGTTCGGCCATAACTTTGGCCCAATGGTACCAATTGGACTGAAATTGTGGATTCTTATTAAGAATCATGGTCTGTACCCGAATAAATCAAAAAATCAGCCGAAAGAAGATTTTGAATACAATATCATCGATTTCACACTTGGGTTCGCTTGTTTAAGTACTTGGGGTCGGTGTTTTTATTACTTGGGTTTGGTCAAATTTTTGGCCTTATGGCATGGAACTGACTGAAAATTTGGATTCTTACTAAGAACCATGGTCTGTACACGAATCCATCAGAAAATCTGCCAACATAAGAATTTTAATTTTCTTCATACAAAATTTTCATTATTTTATTAGCACTTTGTCAAATTTAGGTTCGGCCATAACTTTGGCCCTATGGCACCAATTGGACTGAAATTGTGGATTCTTACTAAGAATCATGGTCTGTACCCGAATCAATCAAAAAATCAGCCAAAAGAAGATTTTGAAAAAAATATCATCGATTTCACACTTGGGATCGCTTGTTTTAGTACTTGGGGTCGGTGTTTTTATTACTTGGGTTCGGTCAAATTTTTGGCCTTATGGCATGGAACTGACTGAAATTTTGGATTCTTACTAAGAACCATGGTCTGTACACAAATCCATCAGAAAATCTGCCAACATAAGAATTTTAATTTTCTTCATACAAAATTTTCATTATTTTATTAGCACTTTGTCAAATTTAGGTTCGGCCATAACTTTGGCCCAATGGTACCAATTGGACTGAAATTGTGGATTCTTATTAAGAATCATGGTCTGTACCCGAATAAATCAAAAAATCAGCCAAAAGAAGATTTTGAATAAAATATCATCGATTTCACACTTGGGTTCGCTTGTTTAAGTACTTGGGGTCGGTGTTTTTATTACTTGGGTTCGGTCAAATTTTTGGCCTTATGGCATGGAACTGACTGAAATTTTGGATTCTTACTAAGAACCATGGTCTGTACACGAATCAGCCAGAAGAAGATTTTTAATTTTCTCCATACAAAATTTTCGTGGTTTTATGGGCACTTTGTCAAATTTAGGTTCGGCCATAACTTTGGCTTTATGGCACCAATTGGACTGAAATTGTGGATTCTTACTAAGAATCATGGTTTGTACCCGAATCAATCAAAAAATCAGCCAAAAGAAGATTTTGAAAAAAATATCATCGATTTCACACTTGGGTTCGCTTGTTTTAGTACTTGGGGTCGGTGTTTTTATTACTTGGGTTCGGTCAAATTTTTGGCCTTATGGCATGGAACTGACTGAAATTTTGGATTCTTACTAAGAACCATGGTCTGTACACGAATCAACCGAAAGAAGAATTTTCATTTTCTCCATACAAAATTTCCGAAGTTTAATGGGCACTTTGTCAATCTTAGGTTCGGCCATGACTTTGTTACTATGTCACCAAATGGACTGAAATTTTGCATTACTCCTTAGAACCATGGTCTGTACACGAATCCATCAGAAAATCTGCCAACATAAGAATTTTAATTTTCTTCATACAAAATTTTCATTATTTTATTAGCACTTTGTCAAATTTAGGTTCGGCTATAACTTTGGCCCTATGGCACCAATTGGACTGAAATTGTGGATTCTTACTAAGAATCATGGTCTGTACCCGAATCAATCAAAAAATCAGCCAAAAGAAGATTTTGAAAAAAATATCATCGATTTCACACTTGGGTTCGCTTGTTTTAGTACTTGGGGTCGGTGTTTTTATTACTTGGGTTCGGTCAAATTTTTGGCCTTATGGCATGGAACTGACTGAAATTTTGGATTCTTACTAAGAACCATGGTCTGTACACGAATCCATCAGAAAATCTGCCAACATAAGAATTTTAATTTTCTCCATACAAAATTTTCGTTGTTTTATGGGCACTTTGTCAAACTTAGCCACTATGGCACCAAATGGACTGAAATTTTGGATTCCACCTAAGAATCATAGTCTGTACCTGAATCAATCAAAAAATCAACCGAAAGAAGAATTTTAATTTTCTCCATACAAAATTTCCGTAGTTTAATGGGCACTTTGTCAATCTTAGGTTCGGCCATGACTTTGTCACTATGTCACCAAATGGACTGAAATTTTGCATTACTCCTAAGAACCATGGTCTGTACACGAATCCATCAGAAAATCTGCCAACATAAGAATTTTAATTTTCTTCATACAAAATTTTCATTATTTTATTAGCACTTTGTCAAATTTAGGTTCGGCTATAACTCTGGCCCTATGGCACCAATTGGACTGAAATTGTGGATTCTTACTAAGAATCATGGTCTGTACCCGAATCAATCAAAAAATCAGCCAAAAGAAGATTTTTAATTTTCTCCATACAAAATTTTCGTGGTTTTATGGGCACTTTGTCAAACTTAGGTTCGGCCATAACTTTGTCACTATGTCACCAAATGGACTGAAATTTTGGATTCCTCCTAAGAATCATGGTCTGTTCCCGAATCGATCAAAAAACCAGCCAAAAGAAGATTTTGAAAAAAATATCATCGATTCACACTTGGTTTCGCTTGTTTTAGTACTTGAAATTTTGGATTCCTCCTAAGAATCATGGTCTGTACCCGAATCAATCAAAAAATCAGCCAAAATAAGATTTTTAATTTTCTCCATACAAAATTTTCGTGGTTTTATGGGCACTTTGTCAAACTTAGGTTCGGCCATAACTTTGTCATTATGGCACCAAATGGACTGAAATTTTCGATTCCTCCTTAAAATCATCGTCTGTACCCGAATCAATCAAAAAATCAGCCAAAAGAAGATTTTGAAAAAAATATCATCGATTCACACTTGGGTTCGCTTGTTTTAGTACTTGGGGTCGGTGTTTTTATTACTTGGGTTCGGTCAAATTTTTGGCCTTATGGCATGGAACAGACTGAAATTTTGGATTCTTACTAAGAACCATGGTCTGTACACGAATCCATCAGAAAATCTGCCAACATAAGAATTTTAATTTTCTTCATACAAAATTTTAATTATTTTATTAGCACTTTGTCAAATTTAGGTTCGGCCATAACTTTTGCCCTATGGCACCAATTGGACTTAAATTTTGGATTCTTACTAAGAATCATGGTCTGTACCCGAATCAATAAAAAAATCAGCCAAAAGAAGATTTTGAAAAAAATATCATCGATTTCACACTTGGGTTCGCTTGTTTTAGTACTTGGGGTCGGTGTTTTTATTACTTGGGTTCGGTCAAATTTTTGGCCTTATGGCACGGAACTGACTGAAATTTTGGATTCTTACTAAGAACCATGGTCTGTACACGAATCCATCAGAAAATCTGCCAACATAAGAATTTTAATTTTCTTCATACAAAATTTTCATTATTTTTTTAGCACTTTGTCAAATTTAGGTTCGGCCATAACTTTGGCCCAATGGTACCAATTGGACTGAAATTGTGGATTCTTATTAAGAATCATGGTCTGTACCCGAATAAATCAAAAAATCAGCCAAAAGAAGATTTTGAATAAAATATCATCGATTTCACACTTGGGTTCGCTTGTTTAAGTACTTGGGGTCGGTGTTTTTATTACTTGGGTTTGGTCAAATTTTTGGCCTTATGGCATGGAACTGACTGAAAATTTGGATTCTTACTAAGAACCATGGTCTGTACACGAATCCATCAGAAAATCTGCCAACATAAGAATTTTAATTTTCTTCATACAAAATTTTCATTATTTTATTAGCACTTTGTCAAATTTAGGTTCGGCCATAACTTTGGCCCTATGGCACCAATTGGACTGAAATTTTGGATTCTTACTAAGAATCATGGTCTGTACCCGAATCAATCAAAAAATCAGCCAAAAGAAGATTTTGAAAAAAATATCATCGATTTCACACTTGGGATCGCTTGTTTTAGTACTTGGGGTCGGTGTTTTTATTACTTGGGTTCGGTCAAATTTTTGGCCTTATGGCATGGAACTGACTGAAATTTTGGATTCTTACTAAGAACCATGGTCTGTACACAAATCCATCAGAAAATCTGCCAACATAAGAATTTTAATTTTCTTCATACAAAATTTTCATTATTTTATTAGCACTTTGTCAAATTTAGGTTCGGCCATAACTTTGGCCCAATGGTACCAATTGGACTGAAATTGTGGATTCTTATTAAGAATCATGGTCTGTACCCGAATAAATCAAAAAATCAGCCAAAAGAAGATTTTGAATAAAATATCATCGATTTCACACTTGGGTTCGCTTGTTTAAGTACTTGGGGTCGGTGTTTTTATTACTTGGGTTCGGTCAAATTTTTGGCCTTATGGCATGGAACTGACTGAAATTTTGGATTCTTACTAAGAACCATGGTCTGTACACGAATCCATCAGAAAATCTGCCAACATAAGAATTTTAATTTTCTTCATACAAAATTTTCATTATTTTATTAGCACTTTGTCAAATTTAGGTTCTGGCATAACTTTGGCCCTATGGCACCAATTGGACTGAAATTGTAAATTCTTACTAAGAATCATGGTCTGTACCCGAATCAATCAAAAAATCAGCCAAAAGAAGATTTTGAAAAAAATATCATCGATTTCACACTTGGGTTCGCTTGTTTTAGTACTTGGGGTCGGTGTTTTTATTACTTGGGTTCGGTCAAATTTTTGGCCTTATGGCATGGAACTGACTGAAATTTTGGATTCTTACTAAGAACCATGGTCTGTACACGAATCCATCAGAAAATCTGCCAACATAAGAATTTTAATTTTCTTCATACAAAATTTTCATTATTTTATTAGCACTTTGTCAAATTTAGGTTCGGCCATAACTTTGGCCCTATTGCACCAATCGGACTGAAATTGTGGATTCTTACTAAGAATCATGTTCTGTACCCGAATCAATCAAAAAATCAGCCAGAAGAAGATTTTTAATTTTCTCCATACAAAATTTTCGTGGTTTTATGGGCACTTTGTCAAATTTAGGTTCGGCCATAACTTTGGCTTTATGGCACCAATTGGACTGAAATTGTGGATTCTTACTAAGAATCATGGTTTGTACCCGAATCAATCAAAAAATCAGCCAAAAGAAGATTTTGAAAAAAATATCATCGATTTCACACTTGGGTTCGCTTGTTTTAGTACTTGGGGTCGGTGTTTTTATTACTTGGGTTCGGTCAAATTTTTGGCCTTATGGCATGGAACTGACTGAAATTTTGGATTCTTACTAAGAACCATGGTCTGTACACGAATCCATCAGAAAATCTGCAAACATAAGAATTTTAATTTTCTTCATACAAAATTTTCATTATTTTATTAGCACTTTGTCAAATTTAGGTTCGGCCATAACTTTGGCCCTATGGCACCAATTGGACTGAAATTTTGGATTCTTACTAAGAATCATGGTCTGTACCCGAATCAATCAAAAAATCAGCCAAAAGAAGATTTTGAAAAAAATATCATCGATTTCACACTTGGGATCGCTTGTTTTAGTACTTGGGGTCGGTGTTTTTATTACTTGGGTTCGGTCAAATTTTTGGCCTTATGGCATGGAACTGACTGAAATTTTGGATTCTTACTAAGAACCATGTTCTGTACACGAATCCATCAGAAAATCTGCCAACATAAGAATTTTAATTTTCTTCATACAAAATTTTCATTATTTTATTAGCACTTTGTCAAATTTAGGTTCGGCCATAACTTTGGCCCTATGGCACCAATTGGACTGAAATTTTGGATTCTTACTAAGGATCATGGTCTGTACCCG
Organism: Limnephilus lunatus; assembly: GCA_917563855.2. Lineage (NCBI taxonomy): Eukaryota > Metazoa > Arthropoda > Insecta > Trichoptera > Limnephilidae > Limnephilus > Limnephilus lunatus. Next base: position 19,823,513 of record OU830602.1, on the reverse strand, counting down.
AATCAATAAAAAAATCAGCCAAAAGAAGATTTTGAAAAAAATATCATCGATTTCACACTTGGGTTCGCTTGTTTTAGTACTTGGGGTCGGTGTTTTTATTACTTGGGTTCGGTCAAATTTTTGGCCTTATGGCACGGAACCGACTGAAATTTTGGATTCTTACTAAGAACCATGGTCTGTACACGAATCCATCAGAAAATCTGCCAACATAAGAATTTTAATTTTCTTCATACAAAATTTTCATTATTTTATTAGCACTTTGTCAAATTTAGGTTCGGCCATAACTTTGGCCCAATGGTACCAATTGGACTGAAATTGTGGATTCTTATTAAGAATCATGGTCTGTACCCGAATAAATCAAAAAATCAGCCAAAAGAAGATTTTGAATAAAATATCATCGATTTCACACTTGGGTTCGCTTGTTTAAGTACTTGGGGTCGGTGTTTTTATTACTTGGGTTCGGTCAAATTTTTGGCCTTATGGCATGGAACTGACTGAAATTTTGGATTCTTACTAAGAACCATGTTCTGTACACGAATCCATCAGAAAATCTGCCAACATAAGAATTTTAATTTTCTTCATACAAAATTTTCATTATTTTATTAGCACTTTGTCAAATTTAGGTTCTGCCATAACTTTGGCCCTATGGCACCAATTGGACTGAAATTGTGGATTCTTACTAAGAATCATGGTCTGTACCCGAATCAATCAAAAAATCAGCCAAAAGAAGATTTTGAAAAAAATATCATCGATTTCACACTAGGGTTCGCTTGTTTTAGTACTTGGGGTCGGTGTTTTTATTACTTGGGTTCGGTCAAATTTTTGGCCTTATGGCATGGAACTGACTGAAATTTTGGATTCTTACTAAGAACCATGGTCTGTACACGAATCCATCAGAAAATCTGCCAACATAAGAATTTTAATTTTCTTCATACAAAATTTTCATTATTTTATTAGCACTTTGTCAAATTTAGGTTCGGCCATAACTTTGGCCCTATGGCACCAATCGGACTGAAATTGTGGATTCTTACTAAGAATCATGTTCTGTACCCGAATCAATCAAAAAATCAGCCAGAAGAAGATTTTTAATTTTCTCCATACAAAATTTTCGTGGTTTTATGGGCACTTTGTCAAATTTAGGTTCGGCCATAACTTTGGCTTTATGGCACCAATTGGACTGAAATTGTGGATTCTTACTAAGAATCATGGTTTGTACCCGAATCAATCAAAAAATCAGCCAAAAGAAGATTTTGAAAAAAATATCATCGATTTCACACTTGGGTTCGCTTGTTTTAGTACTTGGGGTCGGTGTTTTTTTTTCTTGGGTTCGGTCAAATTTTTGGCCTTATGGCATGGAACTGACTGAAATTTTGGATTCTTACTAAGAACCATGGTCTGTACACGAATCCATCAGAAAATCTGCCAACATAAGAATTTTAATTTTCTTCATACAAAATTTTCATTATTTTATTAGCACTTTGTCAAATTTAGGTTCGGCCATAACTTTGGCCCTATGGCACCAATTGGACTGAAATTGTGGATTCTTACTAAGAATCATGGTTTGTACCCGAATAAATCAAAAAATCAGCCAAAAGAAGATTTTGAATAAAATATCATCGATTTCACACTTGGGTTCGCTTGTTTAAGTACTTGGGGTCGGTGTTTTTATTACTTGGGTTCGGTCAAATTTTTGGCCTTATGGCATGGAACTGACTGAAATTTTGGATTCTTACTAAGAACCATGTTCTGTACACGAATCCATCAGAAAATCTGCCAACATAAGAATTTTAATTTTCTTCATACAAAATTTTCATTATTTTATTAGCACTTTGTCAAATTTAGGTTCTGCCATAACTTTGGCCCTATGGCACCAATTGGACTGAAATTGTGGATTCTTACTAAGAATCATAGTCTGTACCCGAATCAATCAAAAAATCAGCCAAAAGAAGATTTTGAAAAAAATATCATCGATTTCACACTAGGGTTCGCTTGTTTTAGTACTTGGGGTCGGTGTTTTTATTACTTGGGTTCGGTCAAATTTTTGGCCTTATGGCATGGAACTGACTGAAATTTTGGATTCTTACTAAGAACCATGGTCTGTACACGAATCCATCAGAAAATCTGCCAACATAAGAATTTTAATTTTCTTCATACAAAATTTTCATTATTTTATTAGCACTTTGTCAAATTTAGGTTCGGCCATAACTTTGGCCCTATGGCACCAATCGGACTGAAATTGTGGATTCTTACTAAGAATCATGTTCTGTACCCGAATCAATCAAAAAATCAGCCAAAAGAAGATTTTGAAAAAAATATCATCGATTTCACACTAGGGTTCGATTGTTTTAGTACTTGGGGTCGGTGTTTTTATTACTTGGGTTCGGTCAAATTTTTGGCCTTATGGCATGGAACTGACTGAAATTTTGGATTCTTACTAAGAACCATGGTCTGTACACGAATCCATCAGAAAATCTGCCAACATAAGAATTTTAATTTTCTTCATACAAAATTTTCATTATTTTATTAGCACTTTGTCAAATTTAGGTTCGGCCATAACTTTGGCCCTATGGCACCAATCGGACTGAAATTGTGGATTCTTACTAAGAATCATGTTCTGTACCCGAATCAATCAAAAAATCAGCCAGAAGAAGATTTTTAATTTTCTCCATACAAAATTTTCGTGGTTTTATGGGCACTTTGTCAAATTTAGGTTCGGCCATAACTTTGGCTTTATGGCACCAATTGGACTGAAATTGTGGATTCTTACTAAGAATCATGGTTTGTACCCGAATCAATCAAAAAATCAGCCAAAAGAAGATTTTGAAAAAAATATCATCGATTTCACACTTGGGTTCGCTTGTTTTAGTACTTGGGGTCGGTGTTTTTATTACTTGGGTTCGGTCAAATTTTTGGCCTTATGGCATGGAACTGACTGAAATTTTGGATTCTTACTAAGAACCATGTTCTGTACACGAATCCATCAGAAAATCTGCCAACATAAGAATTTTAATTTTCTTCATACAAAATTTTCATTATTTTATTAGCACTTTGTCAAATTTAGGTTCGGCCATAACTTTGGCCCTATGGCACCAATTGGACTGAAATTTTGGATTCTTACTAAGAATCATGGTCTGTACCCGAATCAATCAAAAAATCAGCCAAAAGAAGATTTTGAAAAAAATATCATCGATTTCACACTTGGGATCGCTTGTTTTAGTACTTGGGGTCGGTGTTTTTATTACTTGGGTTCGGTCAAATTTTTGGCCTTATGGCATGGAACTGACTGAAATTTTGGATTCTTACTAAGAACCATGGTCTGTACACGAATCCATCAGAAAATCTGCCAACATAAGAATTTTAATTTTCTTCATACAAAATTTTCATTATTTTATTAGCACTTTGTCAAATTTAGGTTCGGCCATAACTTTGGCCCTATGGCACCAATTGGACTGAAATTTTGGATTCTTACTAAGAATCATGGTCTGTACCCGAATCAATAAAAAAATCAGCCAAAAGAAGATTTTGAAAAAAATATCATCGATTTCACACTTGGGTTCGCTTGTTTTAGTACTTGGGGTCGGTGTTTTTATTACTTGGGTTCGGTCAAATTTTTGGCCTTATGGCACGGAACTGACTGAAATTTTGGATTCTTACTAAGAACCATGGTCTGTACACGAATCCATCAGAAAATCTGCCAACATAAGAATTTTAATTTTCTTCATACAAAATTTTCATTATTTTATTAGCACTTTGTCAAATTTAGGTTCGGCCATAACTTTGGCCCAATGGTACCAATTGGACTGAAATTGTGGATTCTTATTAAGAATCATGGTCTGTACCCGAATAAATCAAAAAATCAGCCAAAAGAAGATTTTGAATAAAATATCATCGATTTCACACTTGGGTTCGCTTGTTTTAGTACTTGGGGTCGGTGTTTTTATTTCTTGGGTTCGGTCAAATTTTTGGCCTTATGGCATGGAACTGACTGAAATTTTGGATTCTTACTAAGAACCATGTTCTGTACACGAATCCATCAGAAAATCTGCAAACATAAGAATTTTAATTTTCTTCATACAAAATTTTCATTATTTTATTAGCACTTTGTCAAATTTAGGTTCTGCCATAACTTTGGCCCTATGGCACCAATTGGACTGAAATTGTGGATTCTTACTAAGAATCATGGTCTGTACCCGAATCAATCAAAAAATCAGCCAAAAGAAGATTTTGAAAAAAATATCATCGATTTCACACTAGGGTTCGCTTGTTTTAGTACTTGGGGTCGGTGTTTTTATTACTTGGGTTCGGTCAAATTTTTGGCCTTATGGCATGGAACTGACTGAAATTTTGGATTCTTACTAAGAACCATGTTCTGTACACGAATCCATCAGAAAATCTGCCAACATAAGAATTTTAATTTTCTTCATACAAAATTTTCATTATTTTATTAGCACTTTGTCAAATTTAGGTTCGGCCATAACTTTGGCCCTATGGCACCAATCGGACTGAAATTGTGGATTCTTACTAAGAATCATGTTCTGTACCCGAATCAATCAAAAAATCAGCCAGAAGAAGATTTTTAATTTTCTCCATACAAAATTTTCGTGGTTTTATGGGCACTTTGTCAAATTTAGGTTCGGCCATAACTTTGGCTTTATGGCACCAATTGGACTGAAATTGTGGATTCTTACTAAGAATCATGGTTTGTACCCGAATCAATCAAAAAATCAGCCAAAAGAAGATTTTGAAAAAAATATCATCGATTTCACACTTGGGTTCGCTTGTTTTAGTACTTGGGGTCGGTGTTTTTATTACTTGGGTTCGGTCAAATTTTTGGCCTTATGGCATGGAACTGACTGAAATTTTGGATTCTTACTAAGAACCATGGTCTGTACACGAATCCATCAGAAAATCTGCCAACATAAGAATTTTAATTTTCTTCATACAAAATTTTCATTATTTTATTAGCACTTTGTCAAATTTAGGTTCGGCCATAACTTTGGCCCTATGGCACCAATTGGACTGAAATTGTGGATTCTTACTAAGAATCATGGTCTGTACCCGAATAAATCAAAAAATCAGCCAAAAGAAGATTTTGAATAAAATATCATCGATTTCACACTTGGGTTCGCTTGTTTAAGTACTTGGGGTCGGTGTTTTTATTACTTGGGTTCGGTCAAATTTTTGGCCTTATGGCATGGAACTGACTGAAATTTTGGATTCTTACTAAGAACCATGGTCTGTACACGAATCCATCAGAAAATCTGCCAACATAAGAATTTTAATTTTCTTCATACAAAATTTTCATTATTTTATTAGCACTTTGTCAAATTTAGGTTCTGCCATAACTTTGGCCCTATGGCACCAATTGGACTGAAATTGTGGATTCTTACTAAGAATCATAGTCTGTACCCGAATCAATCAAAAAATCAGCCAAAAGAAGATTTTGAAAAAAATATCATCGATTTCACACTAGGGTTCGCTTGTTTTAGTACTTGGGGTCGGTGTTTTTATTACTTGGGTTCGGTCAAATTTTTGGCCTTATGGCATGGAACTGACTGAAATTTTGGATTCTTACTAAGAACCATGGTCTGTACACGAATCCATCAGAAAATCTGCCAACATAAGAATTTTAATTTTCTTCATACAAAATTTTCATTATTTTATTAGCACTTTGTCAAATTTAGGTTCGGCCATAACTTTGGCCCTATGGCACCAATCGGACTGAAATTGTGGATTCTTACTAAGAATCATGTTCTGTACCCGAATCAATCAAAAAATCAGCCAAAAGAAGATTTTGAAAAAAATATCATCGATTTCACACTAGGGTTCGATTGTTTTAGTACTTGGGGTCGGTGTTTTTATTACTTGGGTTCGGTCAAATTTTTGGCCTTATGGCATGGAACTGACTGAAATTTTGGATTCTTACTAAGAACCATGGTCTGTACACGAATCCATCAGAAAATCTGCCAACATAAGAATTTTAATTTTCTTCATACAAAATTTTCATTATTTTATTAGCACTTTGTCAAATTTAGGTTCGGCCATAACTTTGGCCCTATGGCACCAATCGGACTGAAATTGTGGATTCTTACTAAGAATCATGTTCTGTACCCGAATCAATCAAAAAATCAGCCAGAAGAAGATTTTTAATTTTCTCCATACAAAATTTTCGTGGTTTTATGGGCACTTTGTCAAATTTAGGTTCGGCCATAACTTTGGCTTTATGGCACCAATTGGACTGAAATTGTGGATTCTTACTAAGAATCATGGTTTGTACCCGAATCAATCAAAAAATCAGCCAAAAGAAGATTTTGAAAAAAATATCATCGATTTCACACTTGGGTTCGCTTGTTTTAGTACTTGGGGTCGGTGTTTTTATTACTTGGGTTCGGTCAAATTTTTGGCCTTATGGCATGGAACTGACTGAAATTTTGGATTCTTACTAAGAACCATGGTCTGTACACGAATCCATCAGAAAATCTGCCAACATAAGAATTTTAATTTTCTTCATACAAAATTTTCATTATTTTATTAGCACTTTGTCAAATTTAGGTTCGGCCATAACTTTGGCCCTATGGCACCAATTGGACTGAAATTGTGGATTCTTACTAAGAATCATGGTCTGTACCCGAATCAATCAAAAAATCAGCCAAAAGAAGATTTTGAAAAAAATATCATCGATTTCACACTAGGGTTCGCTTGTTTTAGTACTTGGGGTCGGTGTTTTTATTACTTGGGTTCGGTCAAATTTTTGGCCTTATGGCATGGAACTGACTGAAATTTTGGATTCTTACTAAGAACCATGGTCTGTACACGAATCCATCAGAAAATCTGCCAACATAAGAATTTTAATTTTCTTCATACAAAATTTTCATTATTTTATTAGCACTTTGTCAAATTTAGGTTCGGCCATAACTTTGGCCCTATGGCACCAATCGGACTGAAATTGTGGATTCTTACTAAGAATCATGTTCTGTACCCGAATCAATCAAAAAATCAGCCAGAAGAAGATTTTTAATTTTCTCCATACAAAATTTTCGTGGTTTTATGGGCACTTTGTCAAATTTAGGTTCGGCCATAACTTTGGCTTTATGGCACCAATTGGACTGAAATTGTGGATTCTTACTAAGAATCATGGTTTGTACCCGAATCAATCAAAAAATCAGCCAAAAGAAGATTTTGAAAAAAATATCATCGATTTCACACTTGGGTTCGCTTGTTTTAGTACTTGGGGTCGGTGTTTTTATTACTTGGGTTCGGTCAAATTTTTGGCCTTATGGCATGGAACTGACTGAAATTTTGGATTCTTACTAAGAACCATGTTCTGTACACGAATCCATCAGAAAATCTGCCAACATAAGAATTTTAATTTTCTTCATACAAAATTTTCATTATTTTATTAGCACTTTGTCAAATTTAGGTTCGGCCATAACTTTGGCCCTATGGCACCAATTGGACTGAAATTGTGGATTCTTACTAAGAATCATGGTCTGTACCCGAATAAATCAAAAAATCAGCCAAAAGAAGATTTTGAATAAAATATCATCGATTTCACACTTGGGTTCGCTTGTTTAAGTACTTGGGGTCGGTGTTTTTATTACTTGGGTTCGGTCAAATTTTTGGCCTTATGGCATGGAACTGACTGAAATTTTGGATTCTTACTAAGAACCATGGTCTGTACACGAATCCATCAGAAAATCTGCCAACATAAGAATTTTAATTTTCTTCATACAAAATTTTCATTATTTTATTAGCACTTTGTCAAATTTAGGTTCTGCCATAACTTTGGCCCTATGGCACCAATTGGACTGAAATTGTGGATTCTTACTAAGAATCATGGTCTGTACCCGAATCAATCAAAAAATCAGCCAAAAGAAGATTTTGAAAAAAATATCATCGATTTCACACTAGGGTTCGCTTGTTTTAGTACTTGGGGTCGGTGTTTTTATTACTTGGGTTCGGTCAAATTTTTGGCCTTATGGCATGGAACTGACTGAAATTTTGGATTCTTACTAAGAACCATGTTCTGTACACGAATCCATCAGAAAATCTGCCAACATAAGAATTTTAATTTTCTTCATACAAAATTTTCATTATTTTATTAGCACTTTGTCAAATTTAGGTTCGGCCATAACTTTGGCCCTATGGCACCAATCGGACTGAAATTGTGGATTCTTACTAAGAATCATGTTCTGTACCCGAATCAATCAAAAAATCAGCCAGAAGAAGATTTTTAATTTTCTCCATACAAAATTTTCGTGGTTTTATGGGCACTTTGTCAAATTTAGGTTCGGCCATAACTTTGGCTTTATGGCACCAATTGGACTGAAATTGTGGATTCTTACTAAGAATCATGGTTTGTACACGAATCAATCAAAAAATCAGCCAAAAGAAGATTTTGAAAAAAATATCATCGATTTCACACTTGGGTTCGCTTGTTTTAGTACTTGGGGTCGGTGTTTTTATTACTTGGGTTCGGTCAAATTTTTGGCCTTATGGCATGGAACTGACTGAAATTTTGGATTCTTACTAAGAACCATGGTCTGTACACGAATCCATCAGAAAATCTGCCAACATAAGAATTTTAATTTTCTTCATACAAAATTTTCATTATTTTATTAGCACTTTGTCAAATTTAGGTTCGGCCATAACTTTGGCCCTATGGCACCAATTGGACTGAAATTGTGGATTCTTACTAAGAATCATGGTCTGTACCCGAATCAATCAAAAAATCAGCCAAAAGAAGATTTTGAAAAAAATATCATCGATTTCACACTTGGGTTCGCTTGTTTTAGTACTTGGGGTCGGTGTTTTTATTACTTGGGTTCGGTCAAATTTTTGGCCTTATGGCATGGAACTGACTGAAATTTTGGATTCTTACTAAGAACCATGGTCTGTACACGAATCCATCAGAAAATCTGCCAACATAAGAATTTTAATTTTCTTCATACAAAATTTTCATTATTTTATTAGCACTTTGTCAAATTTAGGTTCGGCCATAACTTTGGCCCTATGGCACCAATTGGACTGAAATTGTGGATTCTTACTAAGAATCATGGTCTGTACCCGAATCAATCAAAAAATCAGCCAAAAGAAGATTTTGAAAAAAATATCATCGATTTCACACTTGGGTTCGCTTGTTTTAGTACTTGGGGTCGGTGTTTTTATTACTTGGGTTCGGTCAAATTTTTGGCCTTATGGCATGGAACTGACTGAAATTTTGGATTCTTACTAAGAACCATGGTCTGTACACGAATCCATCAGAAAATCTGCAAACATAAGAATTTTAATTTTCTTCATACAAAATTTTCATTATTTTATTAGCACTTTGTCAAATTTAGGTTCGGCCATAACTTTGGCCCTATGGCACCAATTGGACTGAAATTGTGGATTCTTACTAAGAATCATGGTCTGTACCCGAATCAATCAAAAAATCAGCCAAAAGAAGATTTTGAAAAAAATATCATCGATTTCACACTTGGGTTCGCTTGTTTTAGTACTTGGGGTCGGTGTTTTTATTACTTGGGTTCGGTCAAATTTTTGGCCTTATGGCATGGAACTGACTGAAATTTTGGATTCTTACTAAGAACCATGTTCTGTACACGAATCCATCAGAAAATCTGCAAACATAAGAATTTTAATTTTCTTCATACAAAATTTTCATTATTTTATTAGCACTTTGTCAAATTTAGGTTCTGCCATAACTTTGGCCCTATGGCACCAATTGGACTGAAATTGTGGATTCTTACTAAGAATCATGGTCTGTACCCGAATCAATCAAAAAATCAGCCAAAAGAAGAGTTTGAAAAAAATATCATCGATTTCACACTAGGGTTCGCTTGTTTTAGTACTTGGGGTCGGTGTTTTTATTACTTGGGTTCGGTCAAATTTTTGGCCTTATGGCATGGAACTGACTGAAATTTTGGATTCTTACTAAGAACCATGGTCTGTACACGAATCCATCAGAAAATCTGCCAACATAAGAATTTTAATTTTCTTCATACAAAATTTTCATTATTTTATTAGCACTTTGTCAGACTTAGGTTCGGCCATAACTTTGGCACTATGGCACCAAATGGACTGAAATTTTGGATTCCTCCTAAAAATCATGGTCTGTACCCGAATCAATCAAAAAATCAGCCAAAAGAAGATTTTGAAAAAAATATCATCGATTCACACTTGGGTTCGCTTGTTTTAGTACTTGGGGTCGGTGTTTTTATTACTTGGGTTCGGTCAAATTTTTGGCCTTATGGCATGGAATTGACTGAAATTTTGGATTCTTACTAAGAACCATGGTCTGTACACGAATCCATCAGAAAATCTGCCAACATAAGAATTTTAATTTTCTCCATATAAAATTTTCGTGGTTTTATGGGCACTTTGTCAAACTTAGGTTCGGCCATAACTTTGTCACTATGGCACCAAATGGACTGAAATTTTGGATTCCTCCTAAGAATCATTGTCTGTACCCGAATCAATCAAAAAATCAGCCAAAAGAAGATTTTGAAAAAAATATCATCGATTTCACACTTGGGTTCGCTTGTTTTAGTACTTGGGGTCGGTGTTTTTATTACTTGGGTGCGGTCAAATTTTTGGCCTTATGGCATGGAACTGACTGAAATTTTGGATTCTTACTAAGAACCATGGTCTGTACACGAATCCATCAGAAAATCTGCCAACATAAGAATTTTAATTTTCTCCATACAAAATTTTCGTGGTTTTATGGGCAATTTGTCAAACTTAGGTTCAGCCATAACTTTGTCACTATGGCATCAAATGGACTGAAATTTTGGATTTCTCCTAAGAATCATGGTCTGTACCCGAATCAATCAAAAAATCAGCCAAAAGAAGATTTTGAAAAAAATATCATCGATTTCACACTTGGGTTCGCTTGTTTTAGTACTTGGGGTCGGTGTTTTTATTACTTGGGTTCGGTCAAATTTTTGGCCTTATGGCATGGAACTGACTGAAATTTTGGATTCTTACTAAGAACCATGGTCTGTACACGAATCCATCAGAAAATCTGCCAACATAAGAATTTTAATTTTCTTCATACAAAATTTTCATTATTTTATTAGCACTTTGTCAAATTTAGGTTCGGCCACAACTTTGGCCCTATGGCACCAATTGGACTGAAATTGTGGATTCTTACTAAGAATCATGGTCTGTACCCGAATCAATCAAAAAATCAGCCAAAAGAAGATTTTTAATTTTCTACATACAAAATTTTCGTGGTTTTATGGGCACTTTGTCAAACTTAGGTTCGGCCATAACTTTGTCATTATGGCACCAAATGGACTGAAATTTTGGATTTCTCCTAAGAATCATGGTCTGTACCCGAATCAATCAGAAAATCTGCCAACATAAGAATTTTAATTTTCTTCATACAAAATTTTCATTATTTTATTAGCACTTTGTCAAATTTAGGTTCGGCCATTACTTTGGCCCTATGGCACCAATTGGACTGAAATTGTGGATTCTTACTAAGAATCGTGGTCTGTACCCGAATCAATCAAAAAATCAGCCAAAAGAAGATTTTGAAAAAAATATCATCGATTCACACTTGGGTTCGCTTGTTTTAGTACTTGGGGTCGGTGTTTTTATTACTTGGGTTCGGTCAAATTTTTGGCCTTATGGCATGGAACAGACTGAAATTTTGGATTCTTACTAAGAACCATGGTCTGTACACGAATCCATCAGAAAATCTGCCAACATAAGAATTTTAATTTTCGTCATACAAAATTTTCATTATTTTATTAGCACTTTGTCAAATTTAGGTTCGGCCATAACTTTGGCCCTATGGCACCAATTGGACTGAAATTTTGGATTCTTACTAAGAATCATGGTCTGTACCCGAATCAATCAAAAAATCAGCCAAAAGAAGATTTTGAAAAAAATATCATCGATTTCACACTTGGGTTCGCTTGTTTTAGTACTTGGGGTCGGTGTTTTTATTACTTGGGTTCGGTCAAATTTTTAGCCTTATGGCACGGAACCGACTGAAATTTTGGATTCTTACTAAGAACCATGGTCTGTACACGAATCCATCAGAAAATCTGCCAACATAAGAATTTTAATTTTCTTCATACAAAATTTTCATTATTTTATTAGCACTTTGTCAAATTTAGGTTCGGCCATAACTTTGGCCCTATGGTACCAATTGGACTGAAATTGTGGATTCTTATTAAGAATCATGGTCTGTACCCGAATCAATAAAAAATCAGCCAAAATAAGATTTTTAATTTTCTCCATACAAAATTTTCGTGGTTTTATGGGCACTTTGTCAAACTTAGGTTCGGCCATAACTTTGTCATTATGGCACCAATCAAAAAATCAGCCAAAAGAAGATTTTGAAAAAAATATCATCGATTTCACACTTGGGTTCGCTTGTTTTAGTACTTGGGGTCGGTGTTTTTATTACTTGGGTTCGGTCAAATTTTTGGCCTTATGGCATGGAACTGACTGAAATTTTGGATTCTTACTAAGAACCATGGTCTGTACACGAATCCATCAGAAAATCAGCCAACATAAGAATTTTAATTTTCTCCATACAAAATTTTCGTGGTTTTATGGGCACTTTGTCAAACTTAGGTTCGGCCATAACTTTGTCACTATGGCACCAAATTGACTGAAATTGTGGATTCTTACTAAGAATCATGGTCTGTACCCGAATAAATCAAAAAATCAGCCAAAAGAAGATTTTGAAAAAAATATCATCGATTTCACACTTGGGTTCGCTTGTTTTAGTACTTGGGGTCGGTGTTTTTATTACTTGGGTTCGGTCAAATTTTTGGCCTTATGGCATGGAACTGACTGAAATTTTGGATTCTTACTAAGAACCATGGTCTGTACACGAATCCATCAGAAAATCTGCCAACACAAGAATTTTAATTTTCTTCATACAAAATTTTCATTATTTTATTAGCACTTTGTCAAATTTAGGTTCGGCCATAACTTTGGCCCTATGGTACCAATTGGACTGAAATTTTGGATTCTTACTAAGAATCATGGTCTGTACCCGAATCAATAAAAAATCAGCCAAAATAAGATTTTTAATTTTCTCCATACAAAATTTTCGTGGTTTTATGGGCACTTTGTCAAACTTAGGTTCGGCCATAACTTTGTCATTATGGCACCAATCAAAAAATCAGCCAAAAGAAGATTTTGAAAAAAATATCATCGATTTCACACTTGGGTTCGCTTGTTTTAGTACTTGGGGTCGGTGTTTTTATTACTTGGGTTCGGTCAAATTTTTGGCCTTATGGCACGGAACCGACTGAAATTTTGGATTCTTACTAAGAACCATGGTCTGTACACGAATCCATCAGAAAATCTGCCAACATAAGAATTTTAATTTTCTTCATACAAAATTTTCATTATTTTATTAGCACTTTGTCAAATTTAGGTTCGGCCATAACTTTGGCCCTATGGTACCAATTGGACTGAAATTGTGGATTCTTATTAAGAATCATGGTCTGTACCCGAATAAATCAAAAAATCAGCCAAAAGAAGATTTTGAATAAAATATCATCGATTTCACACTTGGGTTCGCTTGTTTAAGTACTTGGGGTCGGTGTTTTTATTACTTGGGTTCGGTCAAATTTTTGGCCTTATGGCATGGAACTGACTGAAATTTTGGATTCTTACTAAGAACCATGGTCTGTACACGAATCCATCAGAAAATCTGCCAACATAAGAATTTTAATTTTCTCCATACAAAATTTTCGTGGTTTTATGGGCACTTTGTCAAACTTAGGTTCGGCCATAACTTTGTCACTATGGCACCAAATGTACTGAAATTGTGGATTCTTACTAAGAATCATGGTCTGTACCCGAATAAATCAAAAAATCAGCCAAAAGAAGATTTTGAAAAAAATATCATCGATTTCACACTTGGGTTCGCTTGTTTTAGTACTTGGGGTCGGTGTTTTTTATTACTTGGGTTCGGTCAAATTTTTGGCCTTATGGCATGGAACTGACTGAAATTTTGGATTCTTACTAAGAACCATGGTCTGTACACGAATCCATCAGAAAATCTGCCAACACAAGAATTTTAATTTTCTTCATACAAAATTTTCATTATTTTATTAGCACTTTGTCAAATTTAGGTTCGGCCATAACTTTGGCCCTATGGTACCAATTGGACTGAAATTGTGGATTCTTATTAAGAATCATGGTCTGTACCCGAATCAATAAAAAATCAGCCAAAATAAGATTTTTAATTTTCTCCATACAAAATTTTCGTGGTTTTATGGGCACTTTGTCAAACTTAGGTTCGGCCATAACTTTGTCATTATGGCACCAAATGGACTGAAATTTTGGATTCCTCCTTAAAATCATGGTCTGTACCCGAAGCAATCAAAAAATCAGCCAAAAGAAGATTTTGAAAAAAATATCATCGATTCACACTTGGGTTCGCTTGTTTTAGTACTTGGGGTCGGTGTTTTTATTACTTGGGTTCGGTCAAATTTTTGGCCTTATGGCATGGAACTGACTGAAATTTTGGATTCTTACTAAGAACCATGGTCTGTACACGAATCCATCAGAAAATCTGCCAACATAAGAATTTTAATTTTCTTCATACAAAATTTTCATTATTTTATTAGCACTTTGTCAAATTTAGGTTCGGCCATAACTTTGGCCCTATGGTACCAATTGGACTGAAATTGTGGATTCTTATTAAGAATCATGGTCTGTACCCGAATCAATAAAAAATCAGCCAAAATAAGATTTTTAATTTTCTCCATACAAAATTTTCGTGGTTTTATGGGCACTTTGTCAAACTTAGGTTCGGCCATAACTTTGTCATTATGGCACCAAATGGACTGAAATTTTGGATTCCTCCTTAAAATCATGGTCTGTACCCGAATCAATCAAAAAATCAGCCAAAAGAAGATTTTGAAAAAAAATATCATCGATTCACACTTGGGTTCGCTTGTTTTAGTACTTGGGGTCGGTGTTTTTATTACTTGGGTTCGGTCAAATTTTTGGCCTTATGGCATGGAACTGACTGAAATTTTGGATTCTTACTAAGAACCATGGTCTGTACACGAATCCATCAGAAAATCTGCCAACATAAGAATTTTAATTTTCTTCATACAAAATTTTCATTATTTTATTAGCACTTTGTCAAATTTAGGTTCGGCCATAACTTTGGCCCTATGGCACCAATTGGACTGAAATTTTGGATTCTTACTAAGAATCATGGTCTGTACCCGAATCAATCAAAAAATCAGCCAAAAGAAGATTTTGAAAAAAATATCATCGATTTCACACTTGGGTTCGCTTGTTTTAGTACTTGGGGTCGGTGTTTTTATTACTTGGGTTCGGTCAAATTTTTGGCCTTATGGCACGGAACTGACTGAAATTTTGGATTCTTACTAAGAACCATGGTCTGTACACGAATCCATCAGAAAATCTGCCAACATAAGAATTTTAATTTTCTTCATACAAAATTTTCATTATTTTATTAGCACTTTGTCAAATTTAGGTTCGGCCATAACTTTGGCCCTATGGTACCAATTGGACTGAAATTGTGGATTCTTATTAAGAATCATGGTCTGTACCCGAATAAATCAAAAAATCAGCAAAAAGAAGATTTTGAAAAAAATATCATCGATTTCACACTTGGGTTCGCTTGTTTTTAGTACTTGGGGGTCGGTGTTTTTTATTACTTGGGTTCGGTCAAATTTTTGGCCTTATGGCATGGAACTGACTGAAAATTTTGGATTCTTACTAAGAACCATGGTCTGTACACGAATCCCATCAGAAAATCTGCCAACATAAGAATTTTAATTTTCTTCATACAAAATTTTCATTATTTTATTAGCACTTTGTCAAATTTAGGTTCGGCCACAACTTTGGCCCTATGGCACCAATTGGACTGAAATTGTGGATTCTTACTAAGAATCATGGTCTGTACCCGAATCAATCAAAAAATCAGCCAAAAGAAGATTTTTAATTTTCTACATACAAAATTTTCGTGGTTTTAAGGGCACTTTGTCAAACTTAGGTTCGGCCATAACTTTGTCATTATGGCACCAAATGGACTGAAATTTTGGATTCCTCCTAAGAATCATGGTCTGAACCCGAATAAATCAAAAAATCAGCCAAAAGAAGATTTTGAAAAAAATATCATCGATTTCACACTTGGGTTCGCTTGTTTTAGTACTTGGGGTCGGTGTTTTTTATTACTTGGGTTCGGTCAAATTTTTGGCCTTATGGCATGGAACTGACTGAAATTTTGGATTCTTACTAAGAACCATGGTCTGTACACGAATCCATCAGAAAATCTGCCAACATAAGAATTTTAATTTTCTTCATACAAAATTTTCATTATTTTATTAGCACTTTGTCAAATTTAGGTTCGGGCCATAACTTTGGCCCTATGGTACCAATTGGGACTGAAAATTGCTGGATTTCTTATTAAGAATCATGGTCTGTACCCGAATCAATAAAAAATCAGCCAAAATAAGATTTTTAATTTTCTCCATACAAAATTTTCGTGGTTTTATGGGCACTTTGTCAAACTTAGGTTCGGCCATAAATTTGTCATAATGGCACCAAATGAACTGAAATTTTGGATTCCTCCTTAAAATAATGGTCTGTACCCGAATCAATCAAAAAATCAGCCAAAAGAAGATTTTGAAAAAAATATCATCGATTCACACTTGGGTTCGCTTGTTTTAGTACTTGGGGTCGGTGGTTTTTATTACTTGGGTTCGGTCAAATTTTTGCGCCTTATGGCATGGAAACTGACTGAAATTTTGGATTCTTACTAAGAACCATAGGTCTGTACACGAATCCATCAGAAAATCTGCCAACATAAGAATTTTAATTTTCTCCATACAAAATTTTCGTGGTTTTATGGGCACTTTGTCAAACTTAGGTTCGGCCATAACTTTGTCACTATGGCACCAAATGGACTGAAATTGTGGATTCTTACTAAGAATCATGGTCTGTACCCGAATCAATAAAAAATCAGCCAAAATAAGATTTTTAATTTTCTCCATACAAAATTTTCGTGGTTTTTATGGGCACTTTGTCAAACTTAGGTTCGGCCATAACTTTGTCATTTATGGCACCAAATGGACTGAAATTTTGGATTCCTCCTAAAAATCCATGGTCTCTACCCGAATCAATCAAAAAAATCAGCCAAAAAGAAGATTTTGAAAAAAAATATCATCGATTCACACTTGGGTTCGCTTGTTTTTAGTACTTGGGGTCGGTGTTTTTATTACTTGGGTTCGGGTCAAATTTTTGGGCCTTATGGCACGGAACTGACTGAAATTTTGGATTTCTTACTAAGAACCATGGTCTGTACACGAATCCATCAGAAAAATCTGCCAACATAAGAATTTTTAAATTTTCTTCATACAAAATTTTCATTGTTTTATTAACACTTTGTCAAATTTAGGTTCGGCCATAACTTTGGGCCTATGGCACCAATTGGACTGAAATTTTGGATTCTTACTACAGATCATGGTCTGTAACCGAATCATAAAAAAAATCAACCGAAAGAAGAATTTTAATTTTCTCCATACAAAATTTCCGTAGTTTAATGGGCACTTTGTCAATCTTAGGTTCGGCCATGACTTTGTCACTATGTCACCAATTGGACTGAAATTTTGCATTACTCCTTAGTACCATGGTCTGTACACGAATCCATCAGAAAATCTGCAAACATAAGAATTTTAATTTTCTTCATACAAAATTTTCATTATTTTATTAGCACTTTGTCAAATTTAGGTTCGGCTATAACTTTGGCCCTATGGCACCAATTGGACTGAAATTGTGGATTCTTACTAAGAATCATGGTCTGTACCCGAATAAATCAAAAAATCAGCCAAAAGAAGATTTTGAAAAAAAATATCATCGATTTCACACTTGGGTTCGCTTGTTTTAGTACTTGGGGTCGGTGTTTTTATTACTTGGGTTCGGTCAAATTTTTAGCCTTATGGCATGGAACTGACTGAAATTTCGGATTCTTACTTAGAACCATGGTCTGTACACGAATCCATCAGAAAATCTGCCAACATAAGAATTTTAATTTTCTCCATACAAAATTTTCGTGGTTTTATGGGCACTTTGTCAAACTTAGGTTCGGCCATAACTTTGTCACTATGGCACCAAATGGACTGAAATTTTGGATTTAAGAATCCTAAGTTAGCTAAGGATCATGGGCTGTACCCGAATAAATCAAAAAATCAGCCGAAAAAAGAATTTTAATTTTCACCATAGAAAATTTTCGTGGTTTTATGGGCACTTTGTCACTATGTCACCAAATGGACTGAAATTTTGGATTCCTCTTTAGAATCATGGTCTGTACCCGAATCAATCAAAAAATCAGCCAAAAGAAGATTTTGAAAAAAATATCATCGTTTTCACACTTGGGTTCGCTCGTTTTAGTACTTGGGGTCGGTGTTTTTAATACTTGGTTTCGGTCATATTTTTGGCCTTATGGCACGGAACTGACTGATATTTTGTATTCCTACTAAGAACCATGGTCTGTACACGAATCCATCAGAAAATCTGCCAACATAAGAATTTTAATTTTCTTCATACAAAATTTTCATTATTTTATTAGCACTTTGTCAAATTTAGGTTCGGCCATAACTTTGGCCCTATGGTACGAATTGGACTGAAATTGTGGGTTCTTACTAAGAATCATGGTCTGTACCCGAATCAATAAAAAATCAGCCAAAATAAGATTTTTAATTTTCTCCATACAAAATTTTCGTGGTTTTATGGGCACTTTGTCAAACTTAGGTTCGGCCATAACTTTGTCATTATGGCACCAAATGGACTGAAATTTTGGATTCCTCCTAAAAATCATGGTCTCTACCCGAATCAATCAAAAAATCAGCCAAAAGAAGATTTTGAAAAAAATATCATCGATTTCACACTTGGGTTCGCTTGTTTTAGTACTTGGGGTCGGTGTTTTTATTACTTGGGTTCGGTCAAATTTTTGGCCTTATGGCATGGAACTGACTGAAATTTTGGATTCTTACTAAGAACCATGGTCTGTACACGAATCCATCAGAAAATCTGCCAACATAAGAATTTTAATTTTCTTCATACAAAATTTTCATTATTTTATTAGCACTTTGTCAAATTTAGGTTCGGCCATAACTTTGGCCCTATGGTACGAATTGGACTGAAATTGTGGGTTCTTACTAAGAATCATGGTCTGTACCCGAATCAATAAAAAATCAGCCAAAATAAGATTTTTAATTTTCTCCATACAAAATTTTCGTGGTTTTATGGGCACTTTGTCAAACTTAGGTTCGGCCATAACTTTGTCATTATGGCACCAAATGGACTGAAATTTTGGATTCCTCCTAAAAATCATGGTCTCTACCCGAATCAATCAAAAAATCAGCCAAAAGAAGATTTTGAAAAAAATATCATCGATTCACACTTGGGTTCGCTTGTTTTAGTACTTGGGGTCGGTGTTTTTATTACTTGGGTTCGGTCAAATTTTTGGCCTTATGGCACGGAACTGACTGAAATTTTGGATTCTTACTAAGAACCATGGTCTGTACACGAATCCATCAGAAAATCTGCCAACATAAGAATTTTTAATTTTCTTCATACAAAATTTTCATTGTTTTATTAACACTTTGTCAAATTTAGGTTCGGCCATAACTTTGGGCCTATGGCACCAATTGGACTGAAATTTTGGATTCTTACTACAGATCATGGTCTGTAACCGAATCATAAAAAAAATCAACCGAAAGAAGAATTTTAATTTTCTCCATACAAAATTTCCGTAGTTTAATGGGCACTTTGTCAATCTTAGGTTCGGCCATGACTTTGTCACTATGTCACCAATTGGACTGAAATTTTGCATTACTCCTTAGTACCATGGTCTGTACACGAATCCATCAGAAAATCTGCCAACATAAGAATTTTAATTTTCTTCATACAAAATTTTCATTATTTTATTAGCACTTTGTCAAATTTAGGTTCGGCTATAACTTTGGCCCTATGGCACCAATTGGACTGAAATTGTGGATTCTTACTAAGAATCATGGTCTGTACCCGATTAAATCAAAAAATCAGCCAAAAGAAGATTTTGAAAAAAATATCATCGATTTCACACTTGGGTTCGCTTGTTTTAGTACTTGGGGTCGGTGTTTTTATTACTTGGGTTCGGTCAAATTTTTAGCCTTATGGCATGGAACTGACTGAAATTTCGGATTCTTACTTAGAACCATGGTCTGTACACGAATCCATCAGAAAATCTGCCAACATAAGAATTTTAATTTTCTCCATACAAAATTTTCGTGGTTTTATGGGCACTTTGTCAAACTTAGGTTCGGCCATAACTTTGTCACTATGGCACCAAATGGACTGAAATTTTGGATTTAAGAATCCTAAGTTAGCTAAGGATCATGGGCTGTACCCGAATAAATCAAAAAATCAGCCGAAAAAAGAATTTTAATTTTCACCATAGAAAATTTTCGTGGTTTTATGGGCACTTTGTCACTATGTCACCAAATGGACTGATATTTTGGATTCCTCTTTAGAATCATGGTCTGTACCCGAATCAATCAAAAAATCAGCCAAAAGAAGATTTTGAAAAAAATATCATCGTTTTCACACTTGGGTTCGCTCGTTTTAGTACTTGGGGTCGGTGTTTTTAATACTTGGTTTCGGTCATATTTTTGGCCTTATGGCACGGAACTGACTGATATTTTGTATTCCTACTAAGAACCATGGTCTGTACACGAATCCATCAGAAAATCTGCCAACATAAGAATTTTAATTTTCTTCATACAAAATTTTCATTATTTTATTAGCACTTTGTCAAATTTAGGTTCGGCCATAACTTTGGCCCTGTGGCACCAATTGGACTGAAATTGTGGATTCTTACTAAGAATCATGGTCTGTACCCGAATCAATCAAAAAATCAGCCAAAAGAAGATTTTTAATTTTCTCCATACAAAATTTTCGTGGTTTTATGGGCACTTTGTCAAACTTAGGTTCGGCCATAACTTTGTCACTATGTCACCAAATGGACTGAAATTTTGGATTCCTCCTAAGAATCATGGTCTGTTCCCGAATCGATCAAAAAACCAGCCAAAAGAAGATTTTGAAAAAAATATCATCGATTCACACTTGGGTTCGCTTGTTTTAGTACTTGAAATTTTGGATTCCTCCTAAGAATCATGGTCTGTACCCGAATCAATCAAAAAATCAGCCAAAAGAAGATTTTGAAAAAAATATCATCGATTTCACACTTGGGTTCGCTTGTTTTAGTACTTGGGGTCGGTGTTTTTATAACTTGGGTTCGGTCAAATTTTTGGCCTTATGGCATGGAACTGACTGAAATTTTGGATTCTTACTAAGAACCATGTTCTGTACACGAATCCATCAGAAAATCTGCCAACATAAGAATTTTAATTTTCTTTATACAAAATTTTCATTATTTTATTAGCACTTTGTCAAATTTAGGTTCGGCCATAACTTTAGCCCTATGGCACCAATTGGACTGAAACTGTGGATTCTTACTAAGAATCATGGTCTGTAACCGAATCAATCAAAAAGTCAGCCAAAAGAAGATTTTTAATTTTCTCCATACAAAATTTCAGTGGTTTAATGGGCACTTTGTCAATCTTAGGTTCGGCTATGACTTTGTCACTTTGTCACCAAATGGACTGAAATTTTGGATTCCTCCTAAGAATCATGGTCTGTACCCGAATCAATCAAAAAATCAGCCAAAAGAAGATTTTGATAAAAATATCATCGTTTTCACACTTGGGTTCGCTCGTTTTAGTACTTGGGGTCGGTGTTTTTAATACTTGGTTTCAATCATATTTTTGGCCTTATGGCACGGAACTGACTGTTTGTTTGGATTCCTACTAAGAACCATGGTTTGTACACGAATCCATCAGAAAATCTGACAACATAAGAAATTTAATTTTCTTCATACAAAATTTTCATTATTTTATTAGCACTTTGTCAAATTTAGGTTCGGCCATAACTTTGGCCCTATGTCACCAATTGGACTGAAATTTTGGATTTAAGAATCCTAAGTTAGCTAAGGATCATGGGCTGTACCCGAATCAATCAAAAAATCAGCCGAAAGAAGAATTTTAATTTTTACCATACAAAATTTTCGTGGTTTTATCGGCACTTTGTCAAACTTAGGTTCGGCCATGACTTTGTCACTATGTCACCAAATGGACTGAAATTTTGGATTCCTCCTAAGAATCATGGTCTCTACCCGAATCGATCAAAAAATCAGCCAAAAGAAGATTTTGAAAAAAATATCATCGTTTTCACACTTGGGTTCGCTCGTTTTAGTACTTGGGGTCGGTGTTTTTAATACTTGGGTTCGGTCATATTTTTGGCTTTATGGCACGGAACTGACTGATATTTTGTATTCCTACTAAGAACCATGGTCTGTACACGAATTTATCAGAAAATCAGACAACATAAGAAATTTAATTTTCTTCATACAAAATTTTCATTATTTTATTAGCACTTTGACAAATTTAGGTTTGGCCATAACTTTGGCCCTATGGCACCAAATGTACTGAAATTTTGGATTTAAGAATCCTAAGTTAGCTTAGGATCATGGGCTGTACCCGAATCAATAAATAAATCAGCTGTAAGAAGAATTTTAATTTTCTCCATTCAAAATTTCCGTGGTTTAATGGGCACTTTGTTTATCTTAGGTTCGGCCATGACTTTGTCACTATGTCACCAAATCGACTGAAATTTCGGATTCCTCCTAAGAATAATGGTCTGTACCCGAATCAATAAAAAAATCAGCTGTAAGAAGAATTTTCATTTTCTCCATACAAAATTTCAGTGGTTTAATGGGCACTTTGTCAATCTTAGGTTCGGCTATGACTTTGTCACTTTGTCACCAAATGGACTGAAATTTTGGATTCCTCCTAAGAATCATGGTCTGTACCCGAATCAATCAAAAAATCAGCCAAAAGAAGATTTTGATAAAAATATCATCGTTTTCACACTTGGGTTCGCTCGTTTTAGTACTTGGGGTCGGTGTTTTTAATACTTGGTTTCAATCATATTTTTGGCCTTATGGCACGGAACTGACTGGTATTTTGGATTCCTACTAAGAACCATGGTTTGTACACGAATCCATCAGAAAATCTGACAACATAAGAAATTTAATTTTCTTCATAAAAAATTTTCATTATTTTATTAGCACTTTGTCAAATTTAGGTTCGGCCATAACTTTGGCCCTATGTCACCAATTGGACTGAAATTTTGGATTTAAGAATCCTAAGTTAGCTAAGGATCATGGGCTGTACCCGAATCAATCAAAAAATCAGCCGAAAGAAGAATTTTAATTTTTACCATACAAAATTTTCGTGGTTTTATCGGCACTTTGTCAAACTTAGGTTCGGCCATGACTTTGTCACTATGTCACCAAATGGACTGAAATTTTGGATTCCTCCTAAGAATCATGGTCTCTACCCGAATCGATCAAAAAATCAGCCAAGAGAAGATTTTGAAAAAAATATCATCGTTTTCACACTTGGGTTCGCTCGTTTTAGTACTTGGGGTCGGTGTTTTTAATACTTGGGTTCGGTCATATTTTTGGCTTTATGGCACGGAACTGACTGATATTTTGTATTCCTACTAAGAACCATGGTCTGTACACGAATCCATCAGAAAATCAGACAACATATGAAATTTAATTTTCTTCATACAAAATTTTCATTATTTTATTAGCACTTTGACAAATTTAGGTTTGGCCATAACTTTGGCCCTATGGCACCAAATGTACTGAAATTTTGGATTTAAGAATCCTACATAAGTTAGCTAAGGATCATGGGATGTACCCGAATCAATAAAAAATCAGCCGAAAAAAGAATTTTAATTTTCACCATAGAAAATTTTAGTGATTTTATGGGCACTTTGTCAAACTTAGGTTCGGCCATGACTTTGTCACTATGTCACCAAATGGACTGAAATTTTGGATTCCTCCTAAGAATCATGGTCTGTACCCGAATCGATCAAAAAATCAGCCAAAAGAAGATTTTGAAAAAAATATCATCGTTTTCACACTTGGGTTCGCTCGTTTTTGTACTTGGGGTCGGTGTTTTTAATACTTGAATTCGGTCATATTTTTGGCCTTATGGCATGGAACTGACTGATATTTTGTATTCCTACTAAGAACCATGGTCTGTACACGAATCCATCAGAAAATCTGACAACATAAGAAATTTAATTTTCTTCATACAAAATTTTCATTATTTTATTAGCACTTTGTCAAATTTAGGTTTGGCCATAACTTTGGCCCTATGGCACCAAGTGTACTGAAATTTTGGATTTAAGAATCCTAAGTTAGCTAAGGATCATGGGCTGTACCCGAATCAATCAAAAAATCAGCCGAAAGAAGAATTTTAATTTTTACCATACAAAATTTTCGTGGTTTTATCGGCACTTTGTCAAATTTAGGTTCGGCCATGACTTTGTCACTATGTCACCAAATGGACTGAAATTTTGGATTCCTCCTAAGAATCATGGTCTCTACCCGAATCGATCAAAAAATCAGCCAAAAGAAGATTTTGAAAAAAATATCATCGTTTTCACACTTGGGTTCGCTCGTTTTAGTACTTGGGGTCGGTGTTTTTAATACTTGGGTTCGGTCATATGTTTGGCTTTATAGCACGGAACTGACTGATATTTTGTATTCCTACTAAGAACCATGGTCTGTACACGAATCCATCAGAAAATCTGACAACATAAGAAATTTAATTTTCTTCATACAAAATTTTCATTATTTTATTAGCACTTTGTCAAATTTTGGTTTGGCCATAACTTTGGCCCCATGGCACCAAATGTACTGAAATTTTGGATTTAAGAATCCTAAGTTAGCTAAGGATCATGGGATGTACCCGAATCAATAAAAAATCAGCCGAAAAAAGAATTTTAATTTTCACCATAGAAAATTTTAGTGGTTTTATGGGCACTTTGTCAAACTTAGGTTCGGCCATGACTTTGTCACTATGTCACCAAATGGACTGAAATTTTGGATTCCTCCTAAGAATCATGGTCTGTACCCGAATCGATCAAAAAATCAGCCAAAAGAAGATTTTGAAAAAAATATCATCGTTTTCACACTTGGGTTCGCTCGTTTTTGTACTTGGGGTCGGTGTTTTTAATACTTGAATTCGGTCATATTTTTGGCCTTATGGCATGGAACTGACTGATATTTTGTATTCCTACTAAGAACCATGGTCTGTACACGAATCCATCAGAAAATCTGACAACATAAGAAATTTAATTTTCTTCATACAAAATTTTCATTATTTTATTAGCACTTTGTCAAATTTAGGTTTGGCCATAACTTTGGCCCTATGGCACAAAATGTACTGATATTTTGGATTTAAGAATCCTAAGTTAGCTAAGGATCATGGGCTGTACCCGAATCAATCAAAAAATCAGCCGAAAGAAGAATTTTAATTTTTACCATACAAAATTTTCGTGGTTTTATCGGCACTTTGTCAAATTTAGGTTCGGCCATGACTTTGTCACTATGTCACCAAATGGACTGAAATTTTGGATTCCTCCTAAGAATCATGGTCTCTACCCGAATCGATCAAAAAATCAGCCAAAAGAAGATTTTGAAAAAAATATCATCGTTTTCACACTTGGGTTCGCTCGTTTTAGTACTTGGGGTCGGTGTTTTTAATACTTGGGTTCGGTCATATGTTTGGCTTTATAGCACGGAACTGACTGATATTTTGTATTCCTACTAAGAACCATGGTCTGTACACGAATCCATCAGAAAATCTGACAACATAAGAAATTTAATTTTCTTCATACAAAATTTTCATTATTTTATTAGCACTTTGTCAAATTTTGGTTTGGCCATAACTTTGGCCCCATGGCACCAAATGTACTGAAATTTTGGATTTAAGAATCCCAAGTTAGCTTAGGATCATGGGCTGTACCCGAATAAATCAAAAAATCAGCCGAAAAAAGAATTTTAATTTTCAGCATAGAAAATTTTCGTGGTTTTATGGGCACTTTGTCACTATGTCACCAAATGGACTGAAATTTTGGATTCCTCCCAAGAATCATGGTCTGTACCCGAATCGATCAAAAAATTAGCCAAAATAAGATTTTTAAAAAAATTATATCGTTTTCACACTTGGGTTCGCTCGTTTTAGTACTTGGGGTCGGTGTTTTTAATACTTGGTTTCGGTCATATTTTTGGCCTTATGGCACGGAACTGACTGATATTTTGTATTCCTACTAAGAACCATGGTCTGTACACGAATCCATCAGAAAATCTGACAACATAAGAAATTTAATTTTCTTCATACAAAATTTTGATTATTTTATTAGCACTTTGTCAAATTTAGGTTCGGCCATAACTTTGGCCCTATGAGACCAATTGTACGGAAATTTTGGATTCTTACTAAGGATCATGGGCTGTACCCGAATCAATGAAAAAATCAGCCGAAAGAAGAATTTTAATTTTTATCATACAAAATTTTCGTGGTTTTATGGACACTTTGTCAAACTTAGGTTCGGCCATGACTTTGTCACTATGTCACCAAATGGACTGAAATTTTTGATTCCTCCTAAGAATCATGGTCTGTACCCGAATCGATCAAAAAATCAGCCAAAAGAAGATTTTGAAAAAAATATCATCGTTTTCACACTTGGGTTCGCACGTTTTAGTACTTTGGGTCGGTGTTTTTGATACTTGGTTTCGGTCATATTTTTGGCCCTATGGCACGGAACTGACTGATATTTTGTATTTCTACTAAGAACCATGGTCTGTACACGAATCCATCAGAAAATCTGCCAACATAAGAATTTTAATTTTCTTCATACAAAATTTTCATTATTTTATTAGCACTTTGTCAAATTTAGGTTCGGCCATAACTTTGGCCCTATGGCACCAAATGTACTGAAATTTTGGATTTAAGAATCCTAAGTTAGCTAAGGATCATGGGCTGTACCCGAATCAATCAAAAAATCTGCCGTAAAAAGAATTTTAATTTTCACCATAGAAAATTTTCGTGGTTTTATGGGCACTTTGTCAAACTTTGGTTCGGCCATGATTTTGTCACTATGTCACCAAATGGACTGAAATTTTGGATTCCTCCTAAGAATCATTGTCTGTACCCGAATCAATCAAAAAATCAGCCAAAAGAAGATTTAAAAAAAAATATCATCGTTTTCACACTTGGGTTCGATAGTTTTAGTACTTGGGTCGGTGTTTTTAACACTTGGGTTCGGTCATACCTTCGGCCCTATGGCATCAATCTGACCATCACAAAATCAGCCAAAAGAAGAATTTTTTTCTTCATACTAAATTTTCATCGTTTTTTGGGCACTATGTCAAACTTGGGTTCGGCCATAACTTTGGCACTATGGCACCAAATCGAATGAAATTTTTGATTCTTTCTAACAATCATGGTTTGTACACGAAGCAATAAAAAAATCAGCCAAAAGTTGAAAAAAAAAAAAATCATCGTTGGGTTCGCCCATTCCTTTGGCACTGTGGTACCCAATCGACTGAAATTTTGGGTTCTTACTAGAAATCATGGTCTCTACACGAATCAATCATAAAATCAGCCAAAAGAAGAATTATTTTTCTTCATACTAAATTTTCATCGCTTTATGGGCACTTTGTAAATCTTGGGTTCGGCCATAACTTTGGCACTATGGCACCAAATCGACATAAATTTTGGATTCTTACTAAAAATCTTGGTCTCTACACGAATCAATCATAAAATCAGCCAAAAGAAGAATTATTTTTCTTCATACTAAATTTTCATCGCTTTATGGGCACTTTGTAATTCTTGGGTTCGGCCATAACTTTGGCACTATGGCACCAAATCGACATAAATTTTGGATTCTTACTAAAAATCATGGTCTCTACACGAATCAATCATAAAATCAGCCAAAAGAAGATTTTTTTTTTCTTCATTCTAAATTTTCATCATTTTTTGGGCACTATGTCAAACTTGGGTTCGGCCATAACTTTGGCACTATGGCACCAAATCGACATAAATTTTGGATTCTTACTAAAAATCTTGGTCTCTACACGAATCAATCATAAAATCAGCCAAAAGAAGAATTATTTTTCTTCATACTAAATTTTCATCGCTTTATGGGCACTTTGTAATTCTTGGGTTCGGCCATAACTTTGGCACTATGGCACCAAATCGACATAAATTTTGGATTCTTACTAAAAATCATGGTCTCTACACGAATCAATCATAAAATCAGCAAAAGAATAATTTTTTTTTCTTCATTCTAAATTTTCATCATTTTTTGGAATCTATGTCAAACTTGGGTTCGGCTATAACTTTGGCACTATGGCACCAAATCGAATGAAATTTTTGATTTTTTATAACAATCATGGTCTGTACACGAAGCAATAAAAAAATCAGACAAAAGTTGAAAAAAAAATATATCATCGTTTTCACACTTGGGTTAGCTAGTTTTAGTTCTTGTGGTCGGTCATTACTTCGACCTTATGGCAGCGATCGGACTGAAATTTTGGATTCTTACTAAAAATTATGGTCTCTACACGAATAAATCATGAAATCAGCCAAAAGAATTTTTTTTATTTTCATCATACTAAATTTTCATAGTTATATGGGCAATTTGTCATACTTGGGTTCGCCCATAACTTTGGCACTATGGTACCAAATCGAATGAAATTTTGGATTCTTTCTAACAATCATGGTCTGTACACGAAGCAATATAAAAATCAGCCAATAGAAGATTTTGACAAAAAAATCATCGTTTTCACACTTGGGTTCGACACACCGATCTGACTGAAATTTTGGAATCTTACGAAAAATCATGGTCTCGACACGAATCAATCATGAAATCAGCCAAAAGAAGAATTATTATTCTTCTTACTAAATTTTCATCGTTTGATGGGCACTTTGTCAAACTTGGGGTCGGCTATAACTTTGGCACTATGGCACCAAATCGACTGACATTTGGGATTCTTACAAAAAATCATGGGCTCTACACGAATCAATCATGAAATCAGCCAAAAGAAGACTTTTAATTTTCTTCATACTAAATTTTCTTCGTTTTATGGGCACTTTGTCAAACTTGGGGTCGGCCATAACTTTGGCACTATGGCACCAAATCGACCTAAATTTTGGATTCTTACTAAGAATCTTGGTCTCTACACGAAGCAATAAAAAAATCAGCCAAAAGAAGAATTTTTATTTTCTTCATTCTAAATTTTAATCGTTTTATGGGCAATTTGTCAAACTTTGGTTCGCCCATAACTTTGGCACTATGGCACCAAATTGACTGAATTTTTGGATTCTTTCTAACAATCATGGTCTGTACATGAAGCAATCACAAAATCATCCAAAAGAAGATTTTGAAAAAAAAATCATCGTTTTCACACTTGGGTTAGCTCGTTTTAGTACTTGGGGTCGGTTTTTTTAAAACTTGGGTTCGGTCATCACTTCGGCCATATGGCAGCGATCTGACTGAAATTTTGGATTCTTTCTAAAAATCATGCTATCTACACGAATCAACTTTAAAATCAGACAAAAGAAAGATTATTTTTTCTTCGTACTATATTTTTGGCGTTTTATGGGCACTTTGTCAAACTTGGAATCGCCCATAACTTTGGCACTATGGCACCAAATCAAATGAAATTTTGGATTCTTTCTTACAATCATGGTCTGTACACGAAGCAATTAGAAAATCAGCCAAAAGAAGATTTTGACAAAAAAATCATCGTTTTCACACTTGGGTTAGCTCGTTTTAGTACTTGGGTCGGTGTTTTTAACCTTTGGGTTCGGTCAAATCTTCGACCTTATTGCACCGATCTGACTGAAATTTTGGAATCTTACTAAAAATCATGGTCTCTACACGAATCAATCATGAAATCAGCCAAAAGAAGAATTTCTATTTTCTTCATACTAAATTTTCATCGTTTTATGGGCACTTTGTCAAACTTGGGTTCGGCCATAACTTTCGCACCATGGCACGAAATCGACTGAATCTTTGGATTCTTACTAAAAAATCATGGTCTTTACACGAATCAATCATGAAATCAGCCAAAAGAAGAATTTTTATTGGATTCATACTAAATTTTCATAGATTTTCGGGCACTTTGTCAAACTTGGGTTCGGCCATAACTTTGGCACTATGGCACCAAATCGACTGAAATTTTGGATTCTTACTAAAAATCATGGTCTCTTCACGAAGCAATCATAAAATCAGCCAAAAGAAGAATTTTTATTTTCTTCATACTTAAATTTCATAGTTTTACGGGCACTTTGTCAAACTTGGGTTCGGCGATAACTTTGGCACTATGGCACCAAATCGAATGAAATTTTGGATTCTTTCTAACAATCATGGTCTGTACACGAAGCAATAAAAAAATCAGCCAAAAGTCTATTTTGAAAAAAATATCATCGTTTTCACACTGGGTTAGCTCGTTTTAGTACTTGGGGTCGGTCATAACTTCGACCTGATGGCAGCGATCTGACTGAAATTTTGGATTCTTACTAAAAATTATGGTCTCTACACGAATAAATCATAAAATCAGCCAAAAGAAGAATTTTTATTTTCTTCATACTAAATTTTCATCGTTTTATGGGCACTTTGTCTAACTTGTGTTCGCCCACTCCTTTGGCACTGTGGCACCCAATCGACTGTAATTTTGGATTCTTACTACAAATCATGGTCTCTACACGAATCAATCATAAAATCAGCCAAAAGAAGAATTTTTTTTCTTCATACTAAATTTTCATCGTTTTATGTAAAACTTGGGTTCGGCCATAACTTTTGCACTATGGCACCAAATCGACTGAAATTTTGGATTCTTACTAAAATCATGTTCTCTACACGAATCAGTCATAAAATCAGCCAAAAGAAGATTTTTTTTTTCTTCATACTAAATTTTTCATCGTTTTTGGGGCACTATGTCAAACTTGGGTTCCGCCATAACTTTGGCACTATGGCACCAAATCAAATGAAATTTTGGATTCTTTCTAACAATCATGGTCTGTACACGAAGCAATAAAAAAATCAGCCAAAAGTTGATTTTGAAAAAAATATCATCGTTTTCACACTTGGGTTAGCTAGTTTTAGTACTTGTGGTCGGTCATAACTTCGACCTTATGGCAGCGATCTGACTGAAATTTTGGATTCTTACTAAAAATTATGGTCTCTACACGAATAAATCATAAAATCAGCCAAAAGAAGAATTTTTATTTTCTTCATACTAAATTTTCATCGTTTTATGTAAAACTTGGGTTCGGCCATAACTTTGGCACTATGGCACCAAATCGACTGAAATTTTGGATTCTTACTAAAAATCATGTTCTCTACACGAATCAGTCATAAAATCAGCCAAAAGAAGAACTTTTATTTTCTTCATACTAAATTTTCATCGTTTTTTGGGCACTATGTCAAACTTGGGTTCGGCCATAACTTTGGCACTTTCGCACCAAATCGAATGAAATTTTTGGTTCTTTCTAATAATCATGGTCTGTACACGAAGCAATAAAAAAATCAGCCAAAAGTTGATTTTGAAAAAAATATCATCGTTTTCACACTTATGTTAGCTCGTTTTAGTACTTGGGGTCGGTCATAACTTCGACCTGATGGCAGCGATCTGACTGAAATTTTGGATTCTTACTAAAAATTATGGTCTCTACACGAATAAATCATAAAATCAGCCAAAAGAAGAATTTTTATTTTCTTCATACTAAATTTTCATCGTTTTATGGGCACTTTGTCTAACTTGTGTTCGCCCACTCCTTTGGCACTGTGGCACCCAATCGACTGTAATTTTGGATTCTTACTACAAATCATGGTCTCTACACGAATCAATCATAAAATCAGCCAAAAGAAGAATTTTTTTTCTTCATACTAAATTTTCATCGTTTTATGTAAAACTTGGGTTCGGCCATAACTTTTGCACTATGGCACCAAATCGACTGAAATTTTGGATTCTTACTAAAATCATGTTCTCTACACGAATCAGTCATAAAATCAGCCAAAAGAAGATTTTTTTTTTCTTCATACTAAATTTTTCATCGTTTTTGGGGCACTATGTCAAACTTGGGTTCGGCCATAACTTTGGCACTATGGCACCAAATCGAATGAAATTTTGGATTCTTTCTAACAATCATGGTCTGTACACGAAGCAATAAAAAAATCAGCCAAAAGTTGATTTTGAAAAAAATATCATCGTTTTCACACTTGGGTTAGCTAGTTTTAGTACTTGTGGTCGGTCATAACTTCGACCTTATGGCAGCGATCTGACTGAAATTTTGGATTCTTACTAAAAATTATGGTCTCTACACGAATAAATCATAAAATCAGCCAAAAGAAGAATTTTTATTTTCTTCATACTAAATTTTCATCGTTTTATGTAAAACTTGGGTTCGGCCATAACTTTGGCACTATTGCACCAAATCGACTGAAATTTTGGATTCTTACTAAAATCATGTTCTCTACACGAATCAGTCATAAAATCAGCCAAAAGAAGAACTTTTATTTTCTTCATACTAAATTTTCATCGTTTTTTGGGCACTATGTCAAACTTGGGTTCGGCCATAACTTTGGCACTTTCGCACCAAATCGAATGAAATTTTTGGTTCTTTCTAATAATCATGGTCTGTACACGAAGCAATAAAAAAATCAGCCAAAAGTTGATTTTGAAAAAAATATCATCGTTTTCACACTTATGTTAGCTCGTTTTAGTACTTGGGGTCGGTCATAACTTCGACCTGATGGCAGCGATCTGACTGAAATTTTGGATTCTTACTAAAAATTATGGTCTCTACACGAATAAATCATAAAATCAGCCAAAAGAAGAATTTTTATTTTCTTCATACTAAATTTTCATCGTTTTATGGGCACTTTGTCTAACTTGTGTTCGCCCACTCCTTTGGCACTGTGGCACCCAATCGACTGAAATTTTGGATTCTTACTAAAAATCATGGTCTCTACACGAACCAATCATAAAATCAGCCAAAAGAAGAATTTTTTTTCTTCATACTAAATTTTCATCATTTTTTGGGCACTATGTCAAACTTGGGTTCGGCCATAACTTTGGCACTATGGCACCAAATCGAATGAAATTTTTGATTTCGTCTAACAATCATGGTTTGTACACGAAGCAATAAAAAAGTCAGCCAAAAGTTGAAAAAAAATATATATCATCGTTGGGTTCGCCCATTCCTTTCTCATTGTGGCACCTAATCGACTGAAATTTTGGATTCTTTCTAAAAATCATGTTCTCTACACGAATCAATCATAAAATCAGCCAAAAGAAGAATTATTTTTCTTCATAATGTAATGGGAAGAACATCGTGGTGCCTATGGCAGCACTAGTGTAAATAAATAGATCACCAAGGAAACTATAAATAAAGATATCACCATGGAAACGAAAAATA
The DNA here is from genome assembly GCA_917563855.2 of Limnephilus lunatus. Taxonomy (NCBI): domain Eukaryota; kingdom Metazoa; phylum Arthropoda; class Insecta; order Trichoptera; family Limnephilidae; genus Limnephilus; species Limnephilus lunatus. The sequence continues at coordinate 19,790,109 of OU830602.1, read as the reverse complement.
ACAAAGGAGTACAAATAAAATCTGGGGATAGTTAGATGACTGTAAAAATAAATAAAGCTGTATTAATGTAAATGGAATGCAAATAAATAGTGTGACTGACAATCGAATTGTTTTTATTAGTTTGTGAACCCAGAACCTTATTAAAAACGTAACAATTGGTGTCAGAAGTGGGATTTAAAAAAAAAAAACAAACTGCAACAGTGAGAGTTCGGATCAGGATAATAAATTGTTTAACATTATACGGTGACAAGAAAAATGGCGACCAAGAAAAACAGATTGATGGACTTAAAGGTAATGGAATTAAAGCGGGAACTTGAGGAACGTGACCTGGAGACAACGGGGACGAAGAGTGTACTGCAACAACGGCTACGAGTGGCTCTCGCGAACACTGGTGAAGATCCAGAGAGTTTTTCTTTCGAAACGACTGGCGGAATTGATGACCTCTGTCGACATATCGACACCAAACTGGAAGCAACCTCCCAAAGCATCGGTGACATGAGGACGCAGCTGGAAGGGAAGCTAGACAACATTTCTTGCTGCTTCAACGAGAAAATAGTCGACATGGAAGAACGCATCCGGAGAATAGAGGAGCGACTCCACGCGACTGGTGGTGAGAGCACGGTCATGGATGTAAAGAATTTATCAAGGCCCCCAAACGCTAACGTCGAGGAAAGGATGGTCCTGACCCAGTTGAGAAACGACCTACCCACCTTCGACGGAAAATCTTCCTGGGAGGAATACCTGACGCTCTTTGAGACCGCGGCCATGATAAATGAATGGCCAGGTATCAATTAGGCGTCGATGCTGTGCCTGTCGCTGCGGGGAGATGCAGTAAGGGTATTGCAAACTATTCCGCTGATAGAGCGCCAGGACTGTGAGCAGTTGACGCAACGTCTGGAAATGCGGTTTGGTCATCGTCACATGGAGCAGATCTACCGCTCGCAATTGAAGAACCGCTTCCAAAAGCCGAACGAGACGTTGCAAGAATTCGAAGCTGACATCGTCCGCCTGGTTAGAGGCACCTACCCAACAGTGACTGACGATGTCTACGAGAGTCTGGCCATCGACAGATTCTTGGACGGACTGCGGGAGGGTGAAACGCAGCAGGCCGTCAAGTTGGCACGTCCAAAGATGCTGAGTGAGGCGTTGACGCAAGCTCTGGAGTTCGAGGCAGTGAAGCATTCCGTGAGAAGCCAAGCTCGGTTACGTGCTCTGGAGACCACGGGGGAAGAATCGCAACCATCCATGGAGGAATTAGTGAAGCGTGTCCTGGAGGCTTTGAAAGTACAGAAAAGGGAGATACGCTGCTGGAACTGTGGTCAGACAGGACACCTTCGTAATAAATGCCCAAAATCAAGGAGACAAACCTCGGAAAACTAAAAAGGGTTGATGGGAAGGGGCAACCATCGATCCGTACTACCGAGGCCCTTGAAACATCCGTAACTATGGCGACACTTGGAGGGGGATCTAACGGAATTTACATAGAGGGTCTGGTGGATGGAAATAGTCGCAGACTGTTGTTGGACACAGGAGCAACTGCATCGATCATAAGACCAGATATTGCTGCCTCTGAGGCAAGGATCGTGTCGTCACGATGGAAACTACGTACGGCAACAGGGGAGTTGGCGTGTGTTCACGGGGAGACAGCCGCCCTTTTCGAAATTGGCAACACCACCTTCAAGCATCAGGTTCTAGTCGCTGACATAGAGGAAGAAGTGATCTTCGGGATGGACCTGCTGTCGAAATTAGGCTGTAAGCTGGACCTGAGAGAGGGAGTCATATGGATCAACAACGAGGAAGTGGTACTGCAGAAGGGGAGTGGCGAAACGGTGTCTGTGATCCTTAGTGCGGATACTCTGCTACCCCAGTGCAGTGAGACACTGATTACCGCGTGTCTAGATACATGGAGTCCACCAGGGCAAACTGTTATCTTGGAACCCGAGAGGGACGGTGCGGGACTCGGACAAGGAATTTTGGTCGGTAAGGCGCTAATCCGCACCCGTGAAGAAATACCCATCAGGGTAATGAATGTCAATGACTACCCGGTAACCCTGAAGAAAGGCACTCGGTTAGGGCATGGTTCACCTGTTTTGGCGGTTGTTCGGCAAGTTAACAACATGACCGTGACATCGAATAAGCTTCCAGACCAGCTAAAAGATCTCGTTGAACGGGCCAGTAGGGGACTTCTTGCCAGACAACGGAACGCTGTCGAAACGCTGATCAGCAAATATCAGAATGTCTTCGAAGGCTCGAACGGGTTGTTAGGAAGGACCGACGTCGTACAGCATCGCATAAGAACAGGGAACGCGGACCCTATCCGACAAGTCCCTAGGCGATTACCATTTGCGAGACGTGACGAAGCTGAACAGATAATCCGGGACATGGAGAAAGGGAAGATAATTGAGCCATCAAACAGACCATGGGTTTCACCAGTGGTACTGGTGAGGAAGAAGGATGGGACCACACGTTTTTGTGTGGATTACCGACGACTCAACGATGTGACCAAGAAGGATAGCTACCCTTTACCCCGGATCGATGACACGTTGGACACCTTGGGAGGCTGTCAAGTATTTTCTACTCTGGATTTGAAGAGCGGGTATTGGCAAGTGGAGTTGGACCCAAGAGACAAGGAGAAGACGGCTTTTTCTACCGGGACGGGACTCTGGCAGTTCACAGTGATGCCATTTGGACTTTGTAATGCTCCTGCTACGTTTGAGCGGCTGATGGAACATATACTAAGAGGGCTATCCTGGGAAACATGCCTGGTCTATCTGGATGACATCATCATCCTTGGCAAAACCTTTGAGGAACACCTGAAGAACTTGGAACAGGTGTTCCTGCGTTTGCAGTGCGCCCACTTGAGACTTAATCCCAAGAAGTGCAACCTTTTTCAAGAACAGGTCAATTATCTCGGTCATGTGGTATCCGAAAGGGGAGTCTCAGTCGACCCAGAAAAAATCCGTGCCGTCAATGAATGGCCAGTACCGAAGGACAAGCATGATTTGAGAAGCTTCCTTGGCCTCTGCAATTACTACCCACGGTTCGTCTATGGGTTTGCAGATATTGCCAAACCATTGACAAGGCTCACCGAAGAGAAAAATTGTTTTGCCTGGGACTCTCACTGCCAACAGGCGTTCGAAAACTTGAAGCAGAAGTTAACCGATGCCCCTATCTTGAGCTATCCCAAACCAGAAGGGAAGTTTATATTGGATACAGACGCCAGCAACGTGGTTATGGGAGGCGTTCTGTCGCAAGTCCAGGAAGGGGAGGAGAAAGTCATCGGGTACTTCAGCAAGGTACTGTCTAGACCTGAGCGCAACTATTGCGTGACGCGAAGGGAATTACTGGCAGTTGTTAAGTCGGTGGAGCATTTTCACAAGTACCTTTACGGGAGGAATTTCCTGCTGAGGACAGATCATGCGGCGCTCAAATGGCTCTTGCACTTCAAAAATCCCAAGGGACAGGTGGCGAGATGGATTGAACGGTTGCAGGAATATGATTATGAATCCGAACATCGAGCTGGAGTTCTCCACCGGAACGCAGACGCTCTATCCAGGAGACCTTGCGCGGAGGATTGCACCCACTGCTGGCGGATGGAGGAGAAGTCAGCAGTAGTGTGTAGAACAGGAGTCATGGATGAGGATTGGGAACCTGCAGAAATCGGGAAGGACCAAGAGGCTGACCCCGAACTGAAATATCTGGTGGAGTGGAAGAAGGCGATACAGCGGCCAACTTGGGAGAACGTCGTTTCTTCTTCTCCAAACGTCAAATCATACTGTAATTGGAAAATGGGGTTCTTAGAAGGGCATTGGAAACGCAGGATGGAGAACCACGTAAGTTACAGATGCTGGTTCCAAGGAAACGCATTCCCGAAATCCTTCGGTTGTTGCACGATGGAACCTCCGGTGGGCATTTGGGAGTCAAGAAGACCCTAGAAAAGGTCCGGGAACGCTTCTACTGGGTGAACTGCAAAAGAGATGTCAAGGATTGGTGCAGAAAGTGCGTGACTTGCGCCACGGTCAATGGACCGTACAAGAGGAAAAGAGCACCGATGCGACAGTACAACGTAGGTAGCCCGTTCGAGAGAATCGCTGTGGATATAGCTGGACCGTTCCCTACAACCGAAAACCGGAACAAGTATATCCTGGTCGCTATCGACTATTTCAGCAAGTGGGTTGAAGCCTATGCACTGCCCAACCAGGAAGCAGTTACCGTAGCGGAGGCATTGGTCACGGAGCTAGTCAGTCGATTTGGTGTGCCTCTGGAGCTACATTCGGACCAAGGACGTAATTTCGAATCTGCAGTGTTCCAGAAAATGTGCGAGATCCTGGGAATTAGGAAGACGAGGACTACAGCGCTGCACCCGCAGTCTGATGGAATGGTTGAAAGAATGAACCGTACAATCGGCAGACATCTGGCGAAGGTTGTCTCGGATCACCAAAGAGACTGGGACCGACACCTGCCCTTGTTCCTGTTGGCTTACCGATCGGCGGTTCATGAAACTACGGGGCAGACGCCTGGAAGTGTGCTCTTTGGACGAGAGTTACGACTGCCCTGTGACCTGAAGTTCGGATGTAAACCGAAAGAAGACGTAGCTGGTGAGGACTACGTGTCAGACCTTCGTAGGCGTCTGGATGATGCCCACGACCGGGTCCGTGTGAATATCGAGGCTGCTAGTGACCGGATGAAGGAACATTATGATGTCAAAGCAGAGAAGGGGGGCTATTAATCTGGCGAACTAGTCTGGCTCTTCGACCCCCGTAGGCGCCAAGGTTTCTCCCCAAAACTCCAACGGTCTTGGGATGGTCCCTATGAGGTGCTGAAGCGGATCAACGAATGTGGTCTACAGGATAAGGAAGAGGCCCAATGGGAAACCACGGATCGTCCACTTCAACCGGCTTGCTCCCTTCCTGGGTGACAATCAGGATGATCCGGAACAGCATGTCCGAGTCTGCAAGGTCCCTGAGGAGGAAATTACCTTCGAACAATTCATGTCCCAGGCTAGCGAGGGGCACAAGACCCGACATGGAGTGACACAAGAAATAGCGCAGGACCTGTTCGGGCTTTCAAAGGAGCATGCTCTGGCCTTCTGCGTGACACACGACTTCGACATGTCACGGGGAATTTCAAGGGTTTTGCAGCATAAGTTTCTAGTGAAACAGGAGTTGGAGCGGCAAGCACCAGCTATCGGAGAGGTGGCGCAACTCAACAGGGAAGGACCACCAATCTTCTGCTTGGTGACCAGGGAGACAACCCAAGTTACGCCGGAGTACCGTACCATTTGGGACTGTCTGATGGTTTTGAGGGACCGCTTGTTGCAGTCTGATATCAACCGGATAGGGATCTCGAAGCTCGGTGGCCGTGGAATTGGGCTGGACTGGAGGATCTTGCGGAGCATGTTCGAAGAGATCTTCCGATACACTGGCATATTGGTTCTGGTATGCTGTTACAACAAAGGGTCAGAAGCAAGTGATGGTAAAACTGTAGCTTGTCATTTCTTTGCGTCGGCTCTATGCAATCGAGGACTAGATTGCCGATACCTTCATGAAGAGAATTCGGGGCCTGTTCCGGGACGAAACAGCCCTAAGGAGGGGGCAATGTAATGGGAAGAACATTGTGGTGCCTATGGCAGCACTAGTGTAAATAAATAGATCACCAAGGAAACTATAAATAAAGATATCACCATGGAAACGAAAAATAACAAAGGAGTACAAATAAAATCTGGGGATAGTTAGATGACTGTAAAAATAAATAAAGCTGTATTAATGTAAATGGAATGCAAATAAATAGTGTGACTGACAATCGAATTGTTTTTATTAGTTTGTGAACCCAGAACGTTATTAAAAACGTAACAATATTAAATTTTCATCGCTTTATGGGCACTTTGTAAATCTTGGGTTCGGCCATAACTTTGGCACTATGGCACCAAATCCACTGAAATTTTGGATTCTTACTAAAAATCATGGTCTCTACACGAATCAATCATGAAATCAGCCAAAAAAAGAATTATTTTTCTTCATACTAAATTTTCTTCGTTTTATGGGCACTTTGTCAAACTTGGGGTCGGCCATAACTTTGGCACTATGGCACCAAATCGACCTTAATTTTGGATTCTTACTAAGAATCTTGGTCTCTACACGAAGCAATAAAAAAATCAGCCAAAAGAAGAATTTTTATTTTCTTCATTCTAAATTTTAATCGTTTTATGGGCAATTTGTCAAACTTGGGTTCGCCCATAACTTTGGCACTATGGCACCAAATTGACTGAATTTTTGGATTCTTTCTAACAATCATGGTCTGTACACGAAGCAATCACAAAATCATCCAAAAGAAGATTTTGAAAAAAAAATCATCGTTTTCACACTTGGGTTAGCTCGTTTTAATACTTGGGGTCGGTTTTTTTAACACTTGGGTTCGTTCATCACTTCGGCCTTATGGCAGCGATTTGATTGAAATTTTGGATTCTTTCTAAAAATCATGGTATCTACACGAATCAATCATAAAATCAGCCAAAAGAAAGATTATTTTTTCTTCGTATTAAATTTTTGTCGTTTTATGGGCACTTTGTCAAACTTGGAATCGCCCATAACTTTGGCACTATGGCACCAAATTGACTGAATTTTTGGATTCTTTCTAACAATCATGGTCTGTACACGAAGCAATAAAAAAATCAGCCAAAAGTTGAAAAAAAAAATATATCATCGTTTTCACACTTGGGTTAGCTAGTTTTAGTACTTGTGGTCGGTCATAACTTCGACCTAATGGCAGCGATCGGACTAAAATTTTGGATTCTTACTAAAAATTATGGTCTCTACACGAATAAATCATGAAATCAGCAAAAAGAAATTTTTTTATTTTCATCATACTAAATTTTCAGATGACTGTAAAAATAAATAAAGCTGTATTAATGTAAATGGAATGCAAATAAATAGTGTGACTGACAATCGAATTGTTTTTATTAGTTTGTGAACCCAGAACGTTATTAAAAACGTAACAATATTAAATTTTCATCGCTTTATGGGCACTTTGTAAATCTTGGGTTCGGCCATAACTTTGGCACTATGGCACCAAATCCACTGAAATTTTCGATTCTTACTAAAAATCATGGTCTCTACACGAATCAATCATGAAATCAGCCAAAAAAAGAATTATTTTTCTTCATACTAAATTTTCTTCGTTTTATGGGCACTTTGTCAAACTTGGGGTCGGCCATAACTTTGGCACTATGGCACCAAATCGACCTTAATTTTGGATTCTTACTAAGAATCTTGGTCTCTACACGAAGCAATAAAAAAATCAGCCAAAAGAAGAATTTTTATTTTCTTCATTCTAAATTTTAATCGTTTTATGGGCAATTTGTCATACTTGGGTTCGCCCATAACTTTGGCACTATGGTACCAAATCGAATGAAATTTTGGATTCTTTCTAACAATCATGGTCTGTACACCAAGCAATAAAAAAATCAGACAAAGGAAGATTTTGACAAAAAAATCATCGTTTTCACACTTGTGTTCGACACACCGATCTGACTGAAATTTTGGAATCTTACTAAAAATCATGGTCTCTACACGAATCAATCATGAAATCAGCCAAAAGAAGAATTATTTTTCTTCTTACTAAATTTTCATCGTTTGATGGGCACTTTGTCAAACTTGGGGTCGGCCATAACTTTGGCACTATGGCACCAAATCCACTGACATTTGGGATTCTTACAAAAAATCATGGGCTCTACACGAATCAATCATGAAATCAGCCAATAGAAGACTTTTAATTTTCTTTATACTAAATTTTCTTCGTTTTATGGGCACTTTGTCAACCATAGGTTCGGCTATAACTTTGGCACTATGTCACCAAATCCACTGAAATTTTGGATTCTTACTAAAAATCATGGTCTCTACACGAATCAATCATGAAATCAGCCAAAAAAAGAATTATTTTTCTTCATACTAAATTTTCTTCGTTTTATGGGCACTTTGTCAAACTTGGGGTCGGCCATAACTTTGGCACTATGGCACCAAATCGACCTAAATTTTGGATTCTTACAAAGAATCGTGGTCTCTACACGAAGCATTAAAAAAATCAGCCAAAAGAAGAATTTTTATTTTCTTCATTCTAAATTTTAATCGTTTTATGGGCAATTTGTCAAACTTGGGTTCGCCCATAACTTTGGCACTATGGCACCAAATTGACTGAATTTTTGGATTCTTTCTAACAATCATGGTCTGTACACGAAGCAATCACAAAATCATCCAAAAGAAGATTTTGAAAAAAAAATCATCGTTTTCACACTTGGGTTAGCTCGTTTTAATAATACTTGGGGTCGGTTTTTTTAACACTTGGGTTCGTTCATCACTTCGGCCTTATGGCAGCGATTTTATTGAAATTTTGGATTCTTTCTAAAAATCATGGTATCTACACGAATCAATCATAAAATCAGCCAAAAGAAAGATTATTTTTTCTTCGTATTAAATTTTTGTCGTTTTATGGGCACTTTGTCAAACTTGGAATCGCCCATAACTTTGGCACTATGGCACCAAATCAAATCAAATTTTGGATTCTTTCTAACAATCAATGTCTGTACACGAAGCAATTAGAAATCAGCCAAAAGAAGATTTTGACAAAAAAATCATCGTTTTCACACCTGGGTTAGCTCGTTTTAGTACTTAGGTAGGTGTTTTTAACCTTTGTGTTCGGTCAAATCTTCGGCCTTATGGCAGCGATTTGATTGAAATTTTGGATTCTTTCTAAAAATCATGGTATCTACACGAATCAATCATAAAATCAGCCAAAAGAAAGATTATTTTTTCTTCGTATTAAATTTTTGTCGTTTTATGGGCACTTTGTCAAACTTGGAATCGCCCATAACTTTGGCACTATGGCACCAAATCAAATAAAATTTTGGATTCTTTCTCACAATCATGGTCTGTACACGAAGCAATAATCAGCCAAAAGTTGATTTTGAAAAAAATATCATAGTTTTCACACTTGGGTTAGATCGTTTTAGTACTTGGGGTCGGTCATAACTTCGACCTGATGGCAGCGATCTGACTGAAATTTTGGATTCTTACTAAAAATTATGGTCTCTACACGAATAAATCATAAAATCAGCCAAAAGAAGAATTTTTATTTTCTTCATACTAAATTTTCATCGTTTTATGGGCACTTTGTCTAACTTGGGTTCGCCCACTCCTTTGGCACTGTGGCACCCAATCGACTGAAATTTTGGATTCTTACTGAAAATCATGGTCTCTACACGAATCAATCATAAAATCAGCCAAAAGAAGAATTTTTTTTCTTCATACTAAATTTTCATCATTTTTTGTGCACTATGTCAAACTTGGGTTCGGCCATAACTTTGGCACTATGGCACCAAATCGAATGAAATTTTTGATTTCGTCTAACAATCATGGTTTGTACACGAAGCAATAAAAATATCAGCCAAAAGTTGAAAAAAAAAATATCATCGTTGGGTTCGCCCATTCCTTTGGCACTGTGGCACCCAATCGACTGAAATTTTGGATTCTTACTAAAAATCATGTTCTCTACACGAATCAATCATAAAATCAGCCAAAAGAAGAATTATTTTTCTTCATACTAAATTTTCATCGCTTTATGGGCATTTTGTAAATCTTGGGTTCGGCCATAACTTTGGCACTATGGCACCAAATCGACATAAATTTTGGATTCTTACTAAAAATTATGGTCTCTACACGAATAAATCATGAAATCAAAAAGAAATTTTTTTATTTTCATCATACTAAATTTTCATAGTTATATGGGCAATTTGTCATACTTGGGTTCGCCCATAACTTTGGCACTATGGTACCAAATCGAATGAAATTTTGGTTTCTTTCTAACAATCATGGTCTGTACACGAAGCAATAAAAAATCAGCCAAAAGAAGATTTTGACAAAAAAATCATCGTTTTGACACACCGATCTGACTGAAATTTTGGAATCTTACTAAAAATCATGGTCTCGACACGAATCAATCATGAAATCAGCCAAAAGAAGAATTTTTATTTTCTTCATACTAAATTTTCTTCGTTTTATGGGCATTTTGTCAAACATAGGTTCGGCCATAACTTAGGCACTATGGCACCAAATCGACTGACATTTGGGATTCTTACTAAAATCATGGTCTCTACACGAATCAATCAAGAAATCAGCAAAAAGAAGACTATTAATATTCTTCATACTAAATTATCTTCGTTTTATGGGCACTTTGTCAAACATAGGTTCGGCCATAGCTTTGGCACTATGTCACCAATTCCACTGAAATTTTGGATTCTTACTTAAAATCATGGTCTCTACACGAATCAATCATGAAATCAGCCAAAAGAAGAATTATTTTTCTTCTTACTAAATTTTCATCGTTTGATGGGCACTTTATCAAACTTGGGGTCGGCCATAACTTTGGCACTATGGCACCAAATCGACTGACATTTGGGATTCTTACAAAAAATCATGAGCTCTACACGAATCAATCATGAAATCAGCCAAAAGAAGACTTTTAATTTTCTTCATACTAAATTTTCTTCGTTTTATGGGCACTTTGTCAACCATAGGTTCGGCTATAACTTTGGCACTATGTCACCAAATCCACTGAAATTTTGGATTCTTACTAAAAATCATGGTCTCTACACGAATCAATCATGAAATCAGCCAAAAAAAGAAATATTTTTCTTCATACTAAATTTTCTTCGTTTTATGGGCACTTTGTCAAACTTGGGGTCGGCCATAACTTTGGCACTATGGCACTAAATCGACCTAAATTTTGGATTCTTACTAAGAATCTTGGTCTCTACACGAAGCAATAAAAAAATCAGCCAAAAGAAGAATTTTTATTTTCTTCATTCTAAATTTTAATCGTTTTATGGGCAATTTGTCAAACTTGGGTTCGCCCATAATAGTAGGGGAGGAATTAACGCTAAATGGGTAGTTACTCGAGCGTTGTGGGGACCTATTGGATTGCAAAGATTAGATGCTAAAAAGAAAAAAAGTTTATGTGATGTTTGCCATTTCAGTGGTGGGGGGAGCGAGTATAAATTATCAAAAATGTAAAAAAAAATCGTCACATTGACTTACTCGAGCGCGTCAGATATTAATAGCGTATACGCCCTACGTGTTTCTGGTAACGGAAAGATATTAATCTGACGACTTCAGTGGTGGGGGTGGCCGTATGAAGAGGTAGAAAATTGAAAAAAAATGGATTTATTCGAGCGTGTCAGATTAAGGTAATGTGCGTTAATTACATGCAGAAAAGCTTACATTTCAATAATCTGACGATTTGGACGTAACCTAAACTCGTGGCTGTTTGTTGAAAATGTAAAAAAAAATCGTGACCTTGACTTACTCGAGCGCGTCAGATTTTTATACAGACGGTTCAGCTTGATGTCCTGGTTGTGCTGACCTATAATCTGACAATTAGGTGGAGGGGTTTTCTTAATCTGACAGTTTTAAGTTTATTTTTTATTACTGAATAGAATTACAATGAACAAAAAAGAATATATACCCATTATAACGATTAAAATAAAATTGCTTAATTAAACTTCTTAAAAATTTCACTTATTAAATTTCTTTACACAATAAATAAACTAAAGCGTTGTAGACGAACGCGCGGCCTAAGGGCCTCCGGCTCTGCGACAGAATATAAATAGCAAGCGCCCGTCAACGTACTACTCGACCATAGACATTCATATTAATAGACCTGCTAAAATTATCAAATAAAATTATTTGATAATTATTATCTAATATTATTATATGATTATATCAAATAAAATTTATTATCAAATAAAATTTATTTTTCGGTATGCGAGTCACGATCCTTACCGCTGGACTACGCTGGCCGGTATCTGCGGACCCTGTACAGTACGCCCAGTTTCTGAGAGGCTAACTTAACATTGATGGAGCCCCCTACCTGAGCTGGTTACTTTTAAGAGTTACACCAAGCATATCAATGGAGGGTTTGTGCGGAAGATTGCATCCTTAGTTAGGTACTCGAAGAATTAGATAAGCAAACGTGTATTTGTTCTTATTTCAAAATTAGATGTAAAATGTGTAAGGTGAATTAATGTCTGTTGTTTTAGAATTAGATTGTATCCCTATTTAGCCAGTCAAGTTTGTAGTTTCAGGCCGCCGCGCAGACAAATCTCACAGTGAACTGCCCTGTAACCGATATCTCACTTTCGATCTTTACCTTTCTGCGCGGTGGCCAGAAGTGGCGCGCTCCAAGTGCCCGTGTGGGGATTCATAACTGCGCTGCCTCACCAGGGTATGTTGCTTCCAGATTTCTGGACACGTAACAAATCCGTTACTGAACTACCTTGCGCGACTGATATCTCAGCATATGCCCACCCTAAGCGTTTTGCCGCACGTTCGTGTTCGTAGATTTGCAACGCTTTGGTTTATTCGTTATGTAAAGAAGATTAATAAGTGAAATACAGCGAGTTTAATTTGTATTACGACAATGAGTGAAAATAGCGTGTGCGTAATTTGTGGACAAGAAACATTTGAAAAAATTATAAAATTAACACAGGAATCATTAGAAAAATGCATAGCGGTTTTGAAGTATCGTCGAGCCAAACCGGCTCACCGAAAATCACGCAGCAGTTATACTGAAACAGAAATTTCAAATGAAACATCTTTAAATGACGGCTATCACGTGCAGTGTTATAAGCTATTTACAGCGATAAAAATACCGTCTGATTTTCGAAAGCAACAGGGAAGTGCAGCGGAATGTTAGAATGCACCGGGAGTTTCTGGTGAAAATCGTGCTGAGAATGCACTGGAAGTTTATGGAAAAAAAATAGAATTGTCTATTTCTGTTACTTCCACGACAACTCAGGTTGCTGGAATAACAACAGACGAGTAAGTGCTAATATCACTGATTATATATTATATATTATGTATCATATTTCATACGCTTTTTTTATATAAATTGTATTAATTGGGAAGATTGAAATTATATTTCTGGAATAAATAATTGCATAATGTAATCATGAGTAGGCGGCTGGAGGAGGCAAAACGTAAAATTAAAACGTAAAATTAAACAGCTGAATTTGCAAAAGATTTAAGAAATATAAAGTTTAAAGAAGCTCTTGTTAAATTTTTGATCGCTCATTGGGCTGAGCAAGAGATGGCTTCGATTATCGGTGACAAAACAATATATCTGATTCACGATTTGTGTTATGTATATGCTGTTACCGATAATAAAGTAACGCGAAACATCGATCATGAACTGTCGTGTCCTGATCATGAAGAAGCGGATACCAAAACTGTATTTTTTGCTTGTCAAATAAAAGAAGATTCTACAGTTACCATCAGAACCTCGGATTCGGATATTATTGTGATCATGTTGGCTAATATAGAACATCTTCAAGCATCGGTGAAGATCTTGTTTGATCTTGGAGTAGGCAATACACGCCGATATATCGATATAACCGCTCTTTTTAAGAAGCTAGGTCTACTCTTTTCACAAGCGCTACCAGCTCTGCATGCGCTAACAGGATGTGATTACAATCCAGCTTTTTACAGACGAGGCAAAAAAAAGCCTTTCGATATTTTAATGGGATCTGTACTTTTTCAACAAGCATTTGCAAATTTGGGATCCGAAGCTTACAGTGTTGATGAATTATTTATCACTATGGAATCTTTTATCTGCCATTTGTATGGTTTAAAAAAATTGGATGATGTCAACCGAGCTAGGATAAATAAAACATATCAGGTATCAGATACATCACAGCCTTTCTCATTAAAAGTTCGCAATTACGATGCTTGTAATTTACCACCTTGCCAATCGGAGCTACGGCAGCATTTATTACGAACGCAATACATCGCACGCTTGTGGAGGAATGCCCACTGTCGAGTCGTCACTGAGATGCCAGCAACAGATTTCGGGTGGAAAAATGTGGATGGAAAGTTGGAGATGACTTGGTTCGTTGGCAACCAACTACCAGAAGCATATCAAGATATTGTCACGACACCTGACACTCTAGGGGATACTCCAGATTCAGGTATGTTTTATTTTTAATGTAATAATAATATCATGAAATAAATAAACGTTGTTAAGTTTCATAACCATTTTTTGAGTACAGATACGCAAGACGTTGATGAAGGTGACCAAATCGATTCGACTTTGCATTACGAAGACGATTCCACTGATGATGAGGACGATTAAAACTCATTCTCAACCTTTTTTTTCACTAAGAGATTTTCTTTTTATCATTATACCTATATTATTTTTTGTTCATTGTAATTCTATTCAATAATAAAAACAAATATATGTATATTTTTGAACAAATTAATTTTCTTCGGCAAAGGGCAGGTCTATTAATATTCATGTCTATGGACTCAACAGTTAGTGGGCAGTTCTCAGCGCCGTCAGCTACTGTACGATCCACATTCAATGATGATTTTAGCTTCTTCGACATGTTGAAATCGTCAGATTATACTATTTCCGTGATCCTTACATTATTTCCTTCAAAATAAAAGAAAAATGAACCGCGCTCGAGTAAATCCACGTGACGTTTTTTTTTGCAACTTTGTGACTCGCTAATTTTCTTACGTCACGTTCAAATCGTCAGATTATTTAAATGTAAACTTTTCTGTATGTAATTAACTCACAATACCTTAATCTGACACGCTCGAGTAACTACAGGGATCGATTTTTTTTTACTAATCTGATCGGTACTCCTAGCCGTACCCACCAATATTATGGGTTCATATATGGTGGTAGTCCATAACAGGGTCGGGAGGTATCTCCCCTTCGTTAATCTGACGCGCTTGAGTAAATCCCAAAATCCCTGCTTCGCCTCCCGTACTATAACTTTGGCACTATGGCACCAAATTGACTGAATTTTTGGATTCTTTCTAACAATCATGGTCTGTACACGAAGCAATCACAAAATCATCCAAAAGAAAATTTTGAAAAAAAAATCATCGTTTTCACACTTGGGTTAGCTCGTTTTAGTACTTAGGTCGGTGTTTTTAACCTTTGGGTTATTTTTTTTATTTATTAAATAACAAAATATATTTTGTACAACAATTTGAGTAGACCCACAAAGCTGTCATATGGCAGCTTGTCTGCAGGTTCTAACAATTTAAACATTCTTAATATAATATCTAAGAAAATATTTGTAAATACATTTATAGTTTTAAGGAAACATTATAATAGATCACATAATATTAGATAATTTAACTTACATCTATAAATATATAAGATATTTCAATACACCTGCCTAATAACAAGATATGTAGGCAGCTATATTAAGATATTCAAAGATACATGGAGTTTTCGTTCATTAACCATAGTTTTATCATTTTAGGATATAGTCTCTCATTTTTTTCAAATTTTATGTTTTTATTGACTTTATTGAAAATCACTGGTATTAGATATTCAAGAGTACGGCTTCCATATTTATTTAATATTCGAGGAGTTTTTAGGCCTTTTCCTTCTCTAAATCTTGTGGTATGTTTGTGTACAAGTAGGTGTTTGTAAGGGCTTTCCCCCATATTATCCATAATAGTAGTGAACCAGTGGAGACCTTTTATTGTAAGTAGGCTCTCTGAGCCATATAGTAGTTTTAGGTTGTGTCTCTGTTTGTAAATATTTGTTGTGACAATTTTTTTTATTATGGCAGTTTGTAAATTTTGAATATATTTAATGTAAGTAGTGCTTGCATGTCCCCAAGTTCCAATACCATATCTAAGTATGGATTCGACCATAGAAAAATATATAAGTTTAAGAGTACAATGAGGCAAAATAAATTTTAATTTGTAAAAGTTACTAGCTAAGGATCGGAGCTGGTTACAAATTTTTGCCACTTGTTTATCCCACTTAAAATTGTAATCAACAATTATTCCCAGATAAGTATATTCATTTGTAAAATCTATTTTTTCACAGTCACAAACATTAACAATTCCTCTATGTATACAGTCAAAGCTATGAGCGGTTATTTTAGGAACATTCCACATTTTCAAACTTGGTGATTTTATGTACATGCATTTGGTTTTTTTAACATTAATAATTAATCCTACATCATGAGCCCATTTGAGAAGCTCGTTAAAGTCTCTTTGTAATTCTTGTACAGCTATTTTAGGATTTTCATTTGATACAACAAGTTCGGTCAAATCTTCCGCCTTATTGCACCGATCTGATTGAAATTTTGAAATCTTACTAAAAATCATGGTCTCTACACGAATCTATCATGAAATCAGCCAAAAGAAGAATTTTTATTTTCTTCATACTAAATTTTCATCGTTTTATGGGCACTTTGTCAAACTTGGGTTCGGCCATAACTTTGGCACTATGGCACAAAATCGACTGAAATTTTGGATTCTTTCTAACAATCATGGTTTGTATACGAAGCAATAAAAAAATCAGCCAAAAGAAGAATTATTTTCCTTTTTACTAAATTTTCATCGTTTTATGGGCACTTTGTCAAACTTGGGTTCGGCCATAACTTTCGCACCATGGCACGAAATCGACTGAATCTTTGGATTCTTACTAAAAAATCATGGTCTTTACACGAATCAATCATGAAATCAGCCGAAAGAAGAATTTTTATTGGATTCATACTAAATTTTCATAGTTTTACGGGCACTTTGTCAAACTTGGGTTCGGCCATAACTTTGGCACTATGGCACCAAATCGTCATAAATTTTGGATTCTTACTTAAAATCTTGGTCTCTACACGAATCAATCATGAAATCAGCCAAAAGAAGAACTTTTATTTTCTTCATACTAAATTTTCATCGTATTATGGGCTTTTTGTCAAACTTGGGTTCGGCCATAACTATGGCACTATGGCACCAAATCGACTGACATTCGGGATTCTTACTAAAAATCATGGGCTCTACACGAATCAATCATGAAATCAGCCAAAAGAAGACTTTTAATTTTCTTCATACTAAATTTTCATCGTTTTATGGGCACTTTGTCAAACTTGGGTTCAGCCATAACTTTGGCCCTATAGCACCAAATCGACTCAAATTTTGGATTCTTTCTAACAATCATGGTTTGTACACGAATCAATCACAAAATCAGCCAAAAGAAGATTTTGAAAAAAATATGATCGTTTTCACACTTGGGTTAGCTCGTTTTAGTACTTGGAGTCGGTTTTTTTAACACTTGGGTTCGGTCATAACTTCGGCCTTATGGCAGCGATCTGACTGAAATTTTGGATTCTTACTAAAAATCATGGTCTCTCTACACGAATCAATCATAAAATCAGCCAAAAGAAGAATTAATTTTTCTTCATACTAAATTTTCATCGTTTGATGGGCACTTTGTCAAACTTGGGGTCGGCCATAACTTTGGCACTATGGCACCAAATCGACTGACATTTGGGATTCTTACTAAAAATCATAGGCTCTACACGAATCAATCATGAAATCAGCCAAAAGAAGACTTTTAATTTTCTTCATACTAAATTTTCTTCGTTTTATGGGCACTTTGTCAAACATAGGTTCGGCCATAACTTTGACACTATGTCACCAAATCCACTGAAATTTTGGATTCTTACTAAATATCGTAGTCTTTACCCGAATCAATCATCAAATCAGCCAAAACAGGAATAATTTTTCTTCATAGTAAATTTTCATCGT
This sequence comes from Limnephilus lunatus, assembly GCA_917563855.2. Lineage (NCBI taxonomy): Eukaryota > Metazoa > Arthropoda > Insecta > Trichoptera > Limnephilidae > Limnephilus > Limnephilus lunatus. The sequence goes on along the minus strand of OU830602.1, from coordinate 19,772,503 downwards.
TTTATGGGCACTTTGTCAAACTTGTGTTCGGCCATAACTTTGGAACTATGGCACCAAATCGACATAAATTTTGGATTCTTACTAAAAATCTTGGTCTCTACACGAATCAATCATGAAATCAGCCAAAAGAAGAACTTTTATTTTCTTCATACTAAATTTTCATCGTTTTATGGGCACTTTGTCAAACTTGGGTTCGGCCATAACTTTGGCACTATGGCACCAAATCGACATAAATTTTGGATTTTTGATTCTTACTTAAAATCTTGGTCTCTACACGAATCAATCATGAAATCAGCCAAAAGAAGAACTTTTATTTTCTTCATACTAAATCTTCATCGTTTTATTGGCACTTTGTCAAACTTGGGTTCGGCCATAACTTTGGCACTATGGCACCAAATCGACCTCAATTTTGGATTCTTATTAAAAATCTTGGTCTCTACACGAATCAATCATTAAAGCAGCCAAAAGAAGAATTTTTATTTTTGTTCATATGAAGCAGCTACTTTGTGATGTGACATTAAAAATTTTTATTTTCTTCATACTAAATTTTCATGTTTTATGGGAACTTTGTCAAACTTGGGTTCGGCCATAACTTTGGCACTATGGCACCAAATCGATTGACATTTGGGATTCTTACTAAAAATCATGGCCTCTACACGAATCAATCATGAAATCAGCAAAAAGAAGACTTTTAATATTCTTCATACTAAATTTTCTTCGTTTTATGGGCACTTTGTCAAACATAGGTTCGGCCATAACTTTGGCACTATGTCACCATATCCACTGAAATTTTGGATTCTTACTTAAAATCATGGTCTCTACACGAATCAATCATGAAATTAGCAAAAAAAGAATTATTTTTCTTCATACTAAATTTTCATCGTTTGATGGGCACTTTGTCAAACTTGGGGTCGGCCATAACTTAAGCACTATCTCACCAAATCGACTTAAGTTTTGGATTCTTACTAAGAATCTTGGTCTGTACACGAAGCAATTAAAAAAATCAGTCAAAAGAAGAATTTTTATTTTCTTCATTCTAAATTTTAATCATTTTATGGGCAATTTGTCAAACTTGGGTTCGCCCATAACTTTGGTACTATGGCACCAAATTGACTGAAATTTTGGATTCTTTCTAACAATCATGGTCTGTACATGAAGCAATCACAAAATCATCCAAAAGAAGACTTTGAAAAAAAAATCATCGTTTTCACACTTGGGTTAGCTCGTTTTAGTACTTGGGGTCGGTTTTTTTAAAACTTGGGTTCGGTCATCACTTCGGCCATATGGCAGCGATCTGACTGAAATTTTGGATTCTTTCTAAAAATCATGCTATCTACACGAATCAATCATAAAATCAGACAAAAGAAAGATTATTTTTTCTTCGTACTAAATTTTTGTCGTTTTATGGGCACTTTGTCAAACTTGGAATCGCCCATAACTTTGGCACTATGGCACCAAATCAAATGAAATTTTGGATTCTTTCTAACAATCATGGTCTGTACACGAAGCAATTAGAAAATCAGCCAAAAGAAGATTTTGACAAAAAAATCATCGTTTTCACACTTGGGTTAGCTCGTTTTAGTACTTGGGTCGGTGTTTTTAACCTTTGGGTTCGGTCAAATCTTCGGCCTTATTGCACCGATCTGACTGAAATTTTGGAATCTTACTAAAAATCATGGTCTCTACACGAATCAATCATGAAATCAGCCAAAAGAAGAATTTTTATTTTCTTCATACTAAATTTTCATCGTTTTATGGGCACTTTGTCAAACTTGGGTTCGGCCATAACTTTCGCACCATGGCACGAAATCGACTGAATCTTTGGATTCTTACTAAAAAATCATGGTCTTTACACGAATCAATCAAGAAATCAGCCAAAAGAAGAATTTTTATTGGATTCATACTAAATTTTCATCGTTTAATTGGCATTTTGTCAAACTTGGGTTCGGCCAAAACTTTGGCACTATGGCTGGCACCAAATCGAAAAATCTTGATCTCTACTTGAATCAATCACAAAATCAGCCAAAAGTAGATTTTGAAAAAAATATCATCGTTTTCACACTTGAGTTCGCTCGTTTTAGTACTTGGGTTGGTGTTTTTAATATTTGGGTTCGGTCAAATCTTCGGCCTTATTGCACCAATCTGACTGAAATTTTGGAATCTTACTAAAAATCATTGTCTCTACACGGATCAATCTTGAAATCAGCCAAAAGAAGAATTTTTATTTTTCATCGTTTTATGGGCACTTTGTTAAACTTGGGTTCGCCCATAACTTTGGCACCATGGCACCAAATTGACTGAAATTTTAGAATCTTACTAAAAATCATGGTCTCTACACGAATCAATCATAAAATCAGCCTAAGGATGAATTTTAATTTTCTTCATACTATGTTTTCATCGCTCACTTTGTCAAACTTGGGTTCGGCCATAACTTTAGCACTATGGCACCAAATCGACTGAAATTTTGGATTCTTACTAAAAATCATGGTCTCTACACCAATCAATCATAAAATTGGCCAAAAAAGAATTTTTTTTTCTTCATACTAAATTTTCATCGTTTTATGGGCACTATGTCAAACTTGGGTTCGGCCATAACTTCGGCACTATGGCACCAAATCGACTGAATTTTTAGATTCTTACGAAAATTCATGGTACACGAATAAATCATTAAAACAGCCAAAAGAAGAATTTTAATTTTCTTTATACTAAATTTTCATCGTTTTTTGGGCACTTTGTTAAACGTAGGATCGGCCGTAACTTTGGCACTATGACACCAAATTGAATGAAATTTGGGATTCTTACTAAAAATCATGCTTCCTACACGAATCAATCATAAAATCAGCCAAAAGAAGAATTTTTATTTTCTTCTTACTAAATTTTTATCGTTTTATGGGCACTTTGTCAAACTTGGGTTCGGCCATAACTTTGGCACTATGGCACCAAATCGACTGAAATTTAGGATTCTTACATGGACTGTACACGAATCAATCACAAAATCAGCAAAATAAGATTTTGGTAAAAATATCATCGTTTTCACACTTGGGTTAGTTAGCTCGTTTTAGTACTTGGGGTCGGTGTTTTTAAAAGTTGGGCTCGGTCATAACTTCGGCCTTATGGCTCCAAATCGACTAAAATTTCGGATTCTTGCTAAAAATCATGGTCTTTACACGATTCAATCACACTTTTGTTATCTCGTTTAAGGACTCTCGTGTCGGTGTTTTTAACAGTTGGTTTCGGTCATAACTTCGGCCTTATTGCACAAATCTACTGAAATTTTGGATTCCTACTAACAATCATAGTCTGTGCACGAATCAGTCAGAAAATCAGCCAAAAGAAAATTTTGATGAAAACATCATCGTTTTCACACTTGAGTTAGCTCGTTTTAGTACTCGGGGTCGGTGTTTTTAACAGTTGGGTTCGGTCATAACTTCGTCCTTATGGCACCAAATCGACTGAAATTTTGGATTCTTACTAAAAATCATGGTCTCTACACGAATCAATCATATAATCAGCCAAAAGATGAATTTTAATTTTCTTCATACTAAGTTTTCATCGTTTTATGTGCACTTTGTCAAACATGGGTTCGCCCATTACTTTAGCACTATGGCACCAAATCGACTGAAATTTTGGATTCTTTCTAACAATCAGGGTCTGTACACGAATCAATCAAAAAATCAGCCAATAGAAGAATTTGAAAAAAATATCATCGTTTTCACACTTGAGTTCGCTCGTTTTAGTACTTGGGTCGGTGTTTTTAACACTTGGGTTCGGTCAAAACTTCGGCCTTATTCCACCGATCTGACTGAAATTTAGGAATCTTACTAAAAATCATGGTTTCTACACGGATCGATCATGAAATCACCCAAAAGAAGATTTTTTATTTTCTTCATTCTAAATTTTCATCGTTTTATGGGCACTTTGTAAAACTTGGGTTCGCCCATAACTTTGGCACTATGGCACCAAATTGATTGAAGTCTTGGAATCTTTCTAAAAATCATGGTCTCTACACGAATCAATCATAAAATCAGCCAAAAGATGAATTTTAATTTTCTTCATACTATGTTTTCATCGCTCACTTTGTCAAACTTAAGTTCGGCCATAACTTTAGCACTATGGCACCAAATCGACTGAAATTTTGGATTCTTTCTAAAAATCATGGTCTCTACACCAATCAATCATAAAATCAGCCAAAAAAGATTTTTTTTTCTTCATACTAAATTTTCATCGTTTTATGGGCACTATGTCAAACTTGGGTTCGGCCACAACTTTGACACTATGGCACTAAATCGAATGAAATTTTGGATTCTTTCTAACAATCATGGTCTGTACACGAATCAATCAAAAAATCAGCCAAAAGAAGATTTTGAGAAAAATATCATCGTTTTCACACTTGAGTTAGCTCGTTTTAGTACTCGGGTTTGGTGTTTTTAACAGTTGGTTTCGGTCATAACTTCGTCCTTATGGCACCAAATCGACTAAAATTTTGGATTCTTATGAAAATTCATGGTACACGAATAAATCATTAAAACAGCCAAAAGAAGAATTTTAATTTTCTTTATACTAAATTTTCCTCGTTTTTTGGGCACTTTGTTAAACGTAGGATCGGCCGTAACTTTGGCACTATGACACGAAATCGAATGAAATTTGATTACTAAAAATCATGCTTCCTACACGAATCAATCATAAAATCAGCCAAAAGAAGAATTTTGATTTTTTTTATACTAAATTTTCATCGTTTTATGGGCACATTGTTAAACGTAGGATCGGCCGTAACTTTGGCACTATCGACTGACATTTTGGATGCTTACATGGACTGTACACGAATCAATCACAAAATCAGCAAAAAGAAGATTTTTACAAAAATATCATCGTTTTCACACTTGGGTTAGCTCGTTTTAGTACTTCAGGTCGGTGTTTTTAACAGTTGGATTCGGTCATATCTTCGGCATTATGGCACCGAATCGACTGAAATTTTGGATTTTTACTAAAAATCATCGTGAATCAATTATAAAATCAGCCAAAAGATGAATTTTATTTTTCTTCATACTAAATTTTCATCGTTTTATGGGCACTTTGTCAATCTTGGGTTCTGCCATAACTTTTGCACTATGGCACGAAATCGACTGAAATTTGGATTCTTACTAACAATCATGGTCTATACACGAATCAATCACCAAATCAGCCAAAAGAAGATTTTGACAAAAAAATCATCGTTTTCTCACTTGGGTTAGCTCGTTTTAGTACTTGGGGTCGATTTTTTTAACACTTGGGTTCGGTCATAACTTTGGCCCCATTGTCACAGATAGGACTAAAATTTTTGATTGTTGCTAAGAATCATAGTGTTTAGACGAATCAATCATAAAATCAGCTAAAAGAAGATTTTGGCAAAAATATCATAGTTTCTACACTTCGGTTAGCTCGTTTTAGTACTTGGGGTCGGTGTTTTTAACACTTGTATTCGGTTGTACCTTCGGCCCTATGGCACCGATCTGACTGAAATTTTGGATTATTACTAAAATTCATTGTCTCTACACGAATAAATCATAAAGTCTGCCAAAAGTAGAATTTTAATTTTCTTCATACTAAATTTTTCATCGTTTTATGGGCACTTTGTCAAACGTAGGTTCGGCCATAACCTTGGCACTACGTCATCAAATCGACGAAAATTTTGGATTATTACTTAGAATCCTTTGATTATATAATGTCTAATCAAAGTTAGGATCATGGTCTGTACACGAATCGATCATAAAATCAGCCAAAAGAAGATTTTGAAAAAATTATCATCTTTTTCACACTTGCGTTCGCTCGTTTTAGTACTTGGGGTCGGTGTTTTTAACACTTGGGTTCGGTCATAATTTCGGCCCTATGGCACCGATCTGACTGAAATTTTTGATTCTTATCTTCCAAAAGATTTTTAATTTTCTTCATACTAAATTTTCATCATTTTATGGGCACTTGGTCAAATTTAGGTTCGGCCATAACTTTGGCCCTATGGCACGTTTATGTCGGTCGTTTTAACACTTGGGGTCGGTCATAACTTTGGCTCTATAGCACCGAACTGACTGAAATTTTGGATTCTTACTATGGATCAGTGGCGTAGCTATCATGGGTGGCACCCGCGGCGGATAACGTGGTTGGTGTTCCCCCCCCCCCCCCCCCCATTAAAGTTGACAAACACTTATTTCGACTCAAAAAAAATTGGCCCCGGGGGGGTGGTTAGTGAATTGTGATAGGGTGTCACCCCCCCGTCGGGTGGCACCCGGGGCGGTCCGCCCCCCCTCGCTACGCCACTGTTTAAATCTTATTTTAACAAAAATAACAACAGTGTATTGGGTTTTATGTCATTGTATAAATAATACCAAAATTGATTTACCATAATAATTTCATAGTTATCAGGAATAATGCTGTACCTGAAGTCTGCCTTGTTGGTGTCTGCTTGCAGATTTATAAAGGGATGGTCGGAGGCTATTGAATATCACTGTCCAATATATATTTGCTTCCCTCAGGACCCGGCTCTTTTAAAAGGTTTTTATAATTTGACCCGGTCCCCTAGAGTCGTTAGGACTATATTACTATACTTGGACGCATGTTGCAATGTGACCAAGTAAGTACCTCTGAATATCATACCACTATAATGGATAGTTGTTATAATGAATAATTGTACTATTAATGGATTTATTGGGAGAAGGAAGGTACATAATTTATACTTACATTCTCACTATATGCCTACAGTATTCATTTCCATATTCCAACAGTATTCGATTTCCCTAACTGAAAAAATCAAGTACTGAAATGACTTTCTTCTTTCAGATGGAGAAAAAGCCTTCTTCTGTCTTCTTCGGGTGGACGTGCAAGTGAGCCCGTGTAAACCCTCGTAGAGTATTATATTATTATATACCTGGACTTTAATGTGAAAAACACATATTTAGCTTTATGGAAACTGTAATAAAACTACCGAATATTTTGGTATTAAAAAATATTTAAAAAATATATTGTAAAGACAATATATTTTTTTAATAACATGCGAGAAAAAAACATTTCTATTTGTAAGTACATGCCTACTACAGTAGATTATATTTTGATTTTATAAATAAATGAAAACATTATACGTTATAATTGTGCAATTTACAAAATCATTTTGCATCAAACAAGTAAGTTATTACAAAAATAGAATCTGAATTAAGAAGAATCTTGCCATCAGCCTTGCATTCTTTGCGAATCTCCACGTTTCCCACACGATCATACATAGTTTTACCACATATTCGCCTCAGGGATCTCATTTCTGCAAAATATGAATGGTACATACACGTAAATGTATATTATTTATAATTCCCCTGCAAGGGCATTTAGTAGATGTTCAACTACAGTAAACATTACAAAAATGACAATGCTCCAGAGGTTAAATATAAAAAACATAATATACTTCGCGTTGAACATCTTTCTTAAATGAATATTCCAGATTATCTGTTTCATATTGTCATTATGTTAGTAGAAGCTCTGGGGGCTCTGGAGAGCTGATGGCTATCCAAGTAGTCTTCTCACAACTCCTAGCCATGTACTCCTCATTTGCATTCAGTTTACCTGAAAGAAATAATAACACAAAATGAAACATTCATGAAATACTGAAGGTACTGACACACATATGCTCATAAATGAGCACGTTCATTACCCCTTTCAACTGCCGATCAATGAGCATACTCACAAATCAACAGCCGGTTGATTTGTGAGCATGCTCATTTGGGCGTGACAGCGTTACTAGGTAGCATTTGCTCATTAGTAGTAAGAGAGATTGCAACTAATGGGCGTGTGTTTCTGTAGCTCATTTGATGTATACATACATACATTTATTTCAGTGCACTAATTCTGCGACTAAGAACTACCACATTTATGTATTTCTCATTTCCCAGAATACTACAATGGAGGGAAATAATTATGTCGAGTCTTCAATTTATGATGGGGTGGTCCGACGCTTTGTAGGGAACCCGCTTGCACAAAGTGGGTTGCGTGCAATTTTAAGTTTATGTTTATACTTACGGAATATAATGCTTCTTTGTGTGAAAGCACTATGAAATCATCCATGATTTTAATTCAATGGAAAGCAAGAATTGAACACTAAACAAATACAAAATATTGTTACTGAAGTAGTTCAGTTGTACATAATATTGTATATTTTTTACGATTCCTGTGTAAAAGTCCCTAAAATGGCGTTAATAAATAATAGGAAATGTATAGGTTGCATTAGGCAACTAGATAGCATTAATTCATTTGAGAAAGAAAGAGTAAGACATTTTGTGACATTTTTCAAACTTGATTATTGTATCTAATACCTGACGCACAAGAATTGAATTTATCTGCAACAGCCTTCCAGGCCTCGTTCTTGCTGGTTTGCCCTCGAATAGCTTGTCAATAAATATGTTCGCCAGAATTTCGCAATCTTCTTTGCTAAAATTTTTCACCGATTTCGCTTATTCATCCTGAAAAACAAGACAAATCTATAAATTCAACTAAAACCTTTTGTAAAAATCACTCAATAATAAAAAAGCCTGTTAAACTTACCTTACCCTAGACGTCCAGTGGGCCGCCCCAGACACAGATGGGCGAGGCAACTCCAGAAACTGTGTGAGGAGAGGATGGGTCTACCATGGACAGAGGCCGAACAATCAAAATACAAATACTCGTTTTGACCATAAATATACCAATCCCGTTTTGACCATGTTTTGACATTTGTGATTCCATATAAACGACAGCATTTTAGATGGGCGAACGACAGACGTGGCTCTAGATCCCAATAGCTACTTGACACCGTTTTTCGTGTGGTGAGGTGTGGGCGGATACGGGCTGGTTTACAGGCAGGATTCTCCTGCCTATAAAATTCCTTGCCTGGAGGATGTATCGCTGTCGACTACGCTGATGACAAAACGTATCTGGTTGCTGGGGACAGCAGAAAGGAAGTTGAGAGCAAAGGCAGTGAAGGTTTGAACATGTTCCTCGATTGGGGGAAAAGAAACAAGATGACCTTCGCTCCCCACAAGACTCAGGGCCTCCTGATGAAGGGCTTTCTCAGCAGAAAAAGAAATCCTGTCATCAAAATGGGGGACTCTACTGTCCGATTTTGCGAAACTGTTAAATATTTAGGTGTTACACTAGATCGATCGTCCTCTTTCCTGGCTCACGTTAAAGAAGTATCCAGCAAGGCCCAGGCTCTCTTCTTGAAGCTGAGGAGACTCTCCACAGCTGAGTGGGGATTGCGAAATCCGGCTCTGCGAACGCTATATAGGTGTGTGTACGTGGCGCAAGTCTCGTATGCCGCCTCTGTGTGGGAGCACCGCCTGGACAACTCGCTGATTCTCTTAGCTCTCAAGCGTGGCCAACGAACCCCCTTGCTGGCACTCTCTGGTGCGTATAGAACCGTTGCTTCGGACGCTTTACCCGTTTTGGCTGGCATATTGCCAATCGATCTGGAAATTAGGGAAGTGCTCACTAAGCAGAAATTAACCAGAGGAACCCCGGCCACTCACCTTGGTGTTGTTCTGACACCGGGTGGGCCGGGGACTCTCCCTGGACTGCTCCGTCAAATGAGGGATCTGTCGCTCCAAGAGTGGCAGAACTGGTGGGGCTGCACCCGGCCACTGCGCTACCCCCCGTGACATGAAGAGGTTGGGGAGAGGGCTAAACGTCATCCGAAAGCTGTCCGTCCCGCCTCCAGCGACCCGACGCTTCTCTCCCTAGGGTCTTCTTTTTGATTTCCACACACTCCTCGTCTAGGCACCACCGGGTAGCTGGCTTACGGACGACGCTGCCGGTTATCGGGAGGCCTGACAACCAGCCTTCTTCACTGTCTCTGGGACTGCCGGTGGCTGGATTTCGGTATCACCAGTTCTACATTGTATATATGTTTATTTTTTCTTCCATTTTTTATGTACAGTGCACGGTGCTGCCTGCTGGATCATTGTGTGGTCCTTCGCCGCCATGAGCTTCCCACTCATGACGGTTGTCGTTCATTTTGTTTTTTTCCTTATATTTTCACTATTACCTAATTTTGTTACTAACACCTTGTTTGACTGTCCATGGGGCTCACTGCTTTAGCAGTGATTACCTTCATGGGCTTTAGAATTGTAGAATTGACCATCACAGTACATTCCTGTAGGTGCGCCTGCATACCGCCCTCTAACAACGTATGCGGGGACATTGAAGTTCTAGAATCGTTACATATTTTAAATGTAGAGTCGTTCATTCAAAAAAATTAGATTCTTGCGAGAACTCCGAAGGGGCGACCATAAGTCGCCTATACCTATAAAATTATGTGACCCGTAACTACGGGTCACATTTTGAGAGATTGGTGAGAAAACCCCTTATAGACTTTTATAAAAAGTCAATTGTTCCATATAAATAAATTCGGATATATCTATCCGAGACGCTATCCAGGTTACAAACCAATTCTTAGAATGATTGTTTCCAATGAAAAGGGTAGTTGCCCGTAATATGGAGAAAAATAATTAGTTGATAATAATGTTAATTCTAAAATTTGAAAATATGAGGTTGACAAATATGACGGTTTGACAGAAGGTGGCAATAGCAAAATTGGTTAACGCGCCTGTCCCGGTTAGACAGAGAGGTCTGGGTTCGAGTCCCAGTTGCGACCATTGTCTTTTTTCTGTTTTTCTGTGTCTTGTTCTCTTTCATATTTTCGTTTAGATTATTATTGTTAACTTATTCTAATATAATTAAATTAGAGTTTATTACTAGAATTTAGGCAGAATTTTTGGAATTATGTTGTATATGACCACTTTCACATACAACATTATTTCACAAAACGTTTTTTTTCTTACTCTTCGTACCTAACAGAAAGCAACATGCTCTTCTAACATAAATGTACACATGTCATATATGTTTTTGAGCTTAAAAAGCAAAAAAACGATATGAATAAATGAAATAAATAAATGAAATTTACTTTCTAAATATTGTCTTGAGATCAACATACAATATTATTTCACAAAACTGTTTCAACGGCTAAAAAGCAGGCTTAATAATATTTTTTCTGGACAAATTCTACTTTCCTGCATTCTTCAGCTTCTTGGCTTTGAAAACTTTCTAGATGTAGCCATAAGACGTTCGTTTTCTCCATTTATTCCCATAAATTAAACCATGCGCCATGATTTTGACGAATGGTGTTTTACAACATTATTCCACAAAAAAAACTTTAAAAGGATGTCACAGGTCTAAAAAAATTTCATTATCATAATTCCTACCTTAAAAGATGCGTATTAACATGCCCAACATTATTCCATCAATAACTCAACATTGATAGTTTTGTTGGATACAACATTATTCCGGGCAAGGGCTCAATTGTTTTCCGCCCGAAGATTTCATCCGTCATAGAGAAAATGCACCTGCACCTCGACTAGAGTACAGGTCTTGGTCAACAGCCAAATTGCAAAGTCAGTGGTTGGTTTATTTACATGCTTACAGTAAAACAATACATAAATCAGCAGTAACAAGTATCAACATCAAGTATCAATCGCCGCCATTTGCAAACTTTCGTTGCTCTATTACGGCACGGCACAAGCTTAACCACTTGACATCTCATAATCTCAGGCATCCAGGCCTGTATTCTGATGATCAATCTTTCAATTCGGCCTTGGGGTAGTATTCGATTCAAGTTTTGAATACAAAACACCACCCCAAACTTTTTATTTCGTTCATACACAAATTTTTTAAGTAAAATTTCTTTATGCATGCTCGACACGTGGGGGTGAAATGATGAATGCGTTACGAAAAAGAACCATATATTTAATGTGAAACGCTATAAAACGCATGAAACGCTATGAAACGCATGAAACACTATGAAACGCATATATTTAATGTGAAACTCCATGTATTTAATGTGAAGTTTTACTTCATTGGTGTGGTCTAAAGCACACTCGTTTTTTTTTTAAAGTCTGTCTTTGTCGTTCGTGAGCAATGTTTCAATTAAGAATTAACTGTCAACATGAGTGTTTCTTACTTGCCACATTTTATCTTAATTCTGTGTGACAATAACAAAACACGTCTTTGGCACAAATTATTTAAATAACCAAATGAACTACTTTATTCAAAAGTTGTTTCTTGTCCTAATTAAGTTGAAATGAATTGTTACTTCAATAATTCAGCGAAGTAAGGAAACTTTAAAAAAATACTAATACATACATACATCATGACATACTAACACATTTCACTCAGTATTTCGGATTACTTTACAAAAAGGAACCATTTATGTAATCATATTCTTTTATATAAACACAATGTTATTGTGACAAGACAAATTGAGTTTCAACTGGCACATTCATTATTCAAGGCATCAGCATAATAGGATTTTGAGGTTTCCTTAGCAACGGAATACAAACACGCAAAATATTTTAAATCACACAATATTCTTGTTGAAGCAAAACTTATTATTACATTCTGATTTTGGAAATAGTAGTTTGAAAATGGATAATCCTGAGGAAACTGCGTGGGTTTTTGACTCACTGGTTGGATTTTTGCATGGACCTGTGTGGAATGCCCCATTGCAGACTTTTATAGAAGAAAAGTCCTTGAGTATGCAAAGGATCATACTTTATTTACACTACAGATAAATTAATCACTATAAATCTTATGCTTGTATTGCATGATTGTTTCTACCAATGTAGTTATTGACAAGCAGATTGATAGCATCTAAAATCAATAAAATTTTGTTCTTTTCATTGAAACATGGTAAATATACTGCTGCTGAAATTGATTCAAAATGTTTCAGCCTTCGAACCTCTGGAAAATGGGGAGATACCAAATAGAGAGGAGTACACAGTTATTCATGAAGAATACAAGAATTTAGTAAGTAGACATTTTTATTGATGATAAAACTGATTACATAGTTATAAATTAAATGATAACACGTGACTTAACTTGCCAAGATAAAAAATGAGAATTGTTTTTTCTACAGAATTAAAAAAAAATTCCACATTTCAAAAATAGAATAAAAATAATTATCTCCTAAAATGTATTACAGGAAAGTAGGTACTTTCTCGCTTGGTTTAGATTTGGAAAGAATCTTTTAACCCTCCGTCAGGCGCAGCCGGCCTCAGAGGCCAATAAAAGACATTGTTTCACTCTCCACTTCTCAAAGGCGGCCCACCGCCCCTTCCCTCCTTTTCCTCGCCTAACTTTAGGCACCTCACACGGCGTCTGCCTCAAGTCAGGCGTCGGCCTTTGCACAACTCACGTACATCTTTCCTGGCTTCACAGGCCACCAGCGCCCGATTGGATTCCGCCCTCTTTTTAGGCATTTTTTATGCAGATTTGTATGAAAATATTTTATATGATTTTTTTTTTAAATGGCTAGAAAATATGCTCTCTATCAACCGAATGATGTTGATGATATGCTGAAGCTTCTCTTCGACGATGATGCTTCTGAAGATCCAGCTTTGGTTTAAGATTTAGAAAAATTGTTGATTTTAGTTTATGGTTGGTAATGTTTAATAGACTGGCTCTTTTGTGTTAAATTTGGTATAATTTCTTTCTATAGATCCTAGTAAAGACTACTCGGCAAGAATTTTGTATTAGAATTAATATAGTGGGGGTGGGGGGAGGGTGGCCGCTTAGGCCGGGTGCGCCTGATTTCTGATCGTCCATAGACGCGCCTGACGGAGGGTTAATAATTTGATAACTATTTTTCACAACACACAACACATAGATTGTATACATTTCCAAATTTCCAATTTTAAAAATATTTTGTTTTAACTATTTTTTTGATAAATACTTATTATGGTGCGTTTCCACGCTTGTGGAGGCTCGGCAAGCCTCCACAAGCTCCAATCGTCCACAAATCTTGCTTTCCAAAAGCCTCGGCAAGCCTCCACAAACGCCAACGTGGAAACAGGTCATTTGTCTTGGCTTGCGTAGGCTTGCAAGAGCTTGCGAGAGCTTGCTGCCGATCCAGTCGGGGTCGGATCCAGCGGCAAGCTTCGGCAAACGCTCAGTGTAATTTCCGAACTGACGGCGAATGCACGCCGTTTTTGCTCCGTGCATATCGATAATTAACATTACGAGACATATGTATGACGTAAGAGGCGTGCCTGACTTATCAAAATGTATAAGTACATAATTTGAATGCACTAATTTAATTTATTGGATATATCTAAAAAGTCAATTTAAATAAATAATCTTTTATTTACTAGCTTTTACCCCCGGCTTCGCTCGCATATTCGCCCCCCCCCCCCCCCCCCTGAACTTCTTTTTATGCATTCTAAAGGTTTCCTTTGATACTATGATCAAATATTTTAAGCTTTCAAAATAAGCATTACAATGTCTTACATTGTCTGATCTTTTTTTTAATATTTCGTATTACGTTCTTTAATATTTCAGAATAAAAAGCGACATCAATTTTATTGGTTTAGCCTTGGAGATATAAATTTTTCACCTATGGTGCTTTATTACAAAATTATGGTTTTAGAAAATAAAAATGGGTTTGCGACACTACTGACTGCAAAGTTAATCTTGTTAAGCTGTGCGTACACTCCCCCAGCCGCCCGTGAACAAATTGAAAATGGATAAATTGGCCACAGGTTAAAAAGGTTGATCACCACGGCTTTATAGGTTGTATGGGATTGCACTAACTCCCCACATATTCTGCAATAAACAATTTATAATGATTGTAACCAGGTTGACCTGATGCTGGGATCCTACATGGAGGATATTGGCATCACGCCGGAGCAGTTTGAGGCGGCGTGCCAGATGTCACGCGAGGGGGGCGGGCTGCCAATCCACTTCCACCAGCGCCTCTTCGAGCAGATCTGGGCAGCCAATGACTACTCCATCTTCACACGCATGATGACGCAGAGGAATGTTGAACTGCAGATACAGGTGCGAAGAAAACAGCACGGATGTAAAATTGTATTTGACGTAAGCGTTCCTTCAAGAGGGTCGAAGGTGTGGTTGCATGATTTTTTTGACTACCTGAATTAATGTTAGGTGTATATTTTTGACAAAGTATCATTTCCGAAAAGCAATGTAACTGGCCGCTACCTTCGAGCATATTTTATATGCAGTCGATTCCTCTTAAATAAAAGGCTGTCCCAAATTAGCAAAATTTTTTGTTTTATTTATTGAGCATAATTATGTGTATATATTGCACTTATTCGAGTTCTCTCAAATGTGTTTTTAAACTTGATAAAATTTTTGGGAAAATATTTAATTACGGAAAAATAATGATTTTGTACTAGCTATAGGTACAAAATAATATCATCGCTGGATGCGATTGTAAATTTTAAATTTTACAGGAGAGAAAAAAAAAGAAAGAATATTTTTTTTTAAATTGACTGGAGTTCTTTAATGTTATTATCTTTAATGTTTTGTTCTGCAGGCTTTAGAGCTAATAGAACAGCGTAGTGGGACAGTGCCGCATTCCTACAGCCACCAGACTGAGGATGAACCAGAGGAAGACGACCAGGATGCAGTCATAATGGAGCAGGTCAAAAAGTAAATATCACTTAACTCTTGCAATTGTTAAATATGCATGAAAATAAACAAAGAGAAACTGGTTCCAATTATGAAAGTTAATAGTTTTTATATTCAAAAATTCGAAAATGTTGCTTGAAATGGCAACAGCCATGTTTTATGACCAAATCTGGATAGCCAGGTACTTCTTAGCCATCCTCTTCACTTCCCAAATCACTTCAAACTCACAAAATTGTTTAATTGGGGATGCCATAGTCCCACTGACTCCAGATAGTCAGGAGCAGTTGGAACTCTTGTAATGTGTTCACATACAAGATATTCACAGTTTGGGAGGCGGGTATGGGTACCGCCGCCCCGGGAACCATTTATTGGATAATCAACACCTCTGCCATAGGTCCATACCCCACGTGGACTTAGCAGGGATGCCCGGGTTCATGGGGTGAGGTTTGTCTGGGTCTTGGGAGCAAACGTGTCTGCCCACCAACTGCGTGGCAGACCGAATCGGAAGAGACTGGTTGAGGGAGACCTTTTTACCTCTCCAGCACGCCTCTCTCAGAATATCGCCTTGTATTGCAATGTGAGGGATGGATTCATACGTCCGTCACTCCGGGGCACACTGACCCCCAGAATCCTACCCACTTCTCATACCTTTTTCCTTCTGACAACTTCCTCTCCTAATTATTTTCCCTAGCACTTCCTGTGTGGAGCTAATGTGCTCGACCACCGACAAAAGGGGCATGTGCCTAGCATGGTGGTCGAAAAATCCTCCAATTATATCATGAACAATGTAATGAATAAAGAAAAAAATTATAAAAAAAAAAAACATACAAAAAGGGTAAGATTATATTTCGATTCATTGAAGTGAAAACTTCTTCAGCACCGTTGTGATTTGAAACTCGATGAAACGAGAAATAGGGACACTAAAAAGAGACAAACACTGTAGGATTTTGCCTGCGAGAAAATGAGATGATACAATCAGTCAGTCTCCTCTTTGTGTAGTGCTTCGTAGCCTATCGGTCTCCTCTTTGTGCGGTGCTTTGTAGCCTCCCCACTATTGTCTACTTTAGTTTTCATTTCTACCGTGTGTGAATTGCATACCCTGATTTTTTTTTTTCTTAGCTCTGCAGTTTTCTTGCCAATGTAACATTACGGTACCTGTTGAAATGTTACAAATATTAGAAATAATGATTCCCTACTTGGTAAACAAATATCATTAAGTAGGAAATGTACGTACTGTTAGGATACGCTTCCAACAACATAGGTGGACTGTTCCGCCGTTCCCAAAACAAGACGACAGATGGCGTTAAAAGCATTTTCCTAAGCGCAGCTGCCGAGCGCAGCTTGGGCAGGCACGAGACACCCCGCGCAACGGCCAACGGCGGTCCGCCATTCTGTTCCCATCGGCGCTCTCGGTAACCCACGCGTCACTCGCGCTGTCGCCATGTTCAGTAAACACCGTGAAATAGCCCCGCCACGGGTTAATATTCAGCGTTTGGCCCCAGTTGGCAAGTAACGCGCAGACTAAGCTTAAATTCTTTTTACGGTTCGGATCCCTGTGATAAACCCAATGTGCAGGAGACGCTGGCTCTATTTCGTCACCCCACGTGGAGACCTGACCTCGCCTCATGGGACCGCCGACCTCACCTCGCAGTAAGCCCGATCTATACTTTCTACCCTTTAATCGTGCTGTTAATTTCCTTTCGCGTGTTCGCGGAGACGAAATGCCACTGAGAGAGAGAGAGACCCTTGTTAATTTAGCCTAGGTCATTTGTAGCCTTACCTAACTTGCCCTGTTGTAATTACTATGATGTATTTGCTCCCTGTGAACTGAATAAACCCTGTAAGTCAACCCTCCCGTCTTTAATTGCTGAGAAGTTCTACCCGAAATGCACTGAAGCGTCCCTCTAGACGTCCGTAATCTTTGCTGCGGCCGAATCGCTCACCCTGAGGAGATCATATTCCCGCAACTGAGCTGGTCGAAAGGGGACCTTTTTCCCTGATGTCCGACTCCTGACATGGATTTGTTTAGCCGCTAAAATACTGTTGCACTCTAAAACTGGGTGACTAACAGTACTTAGAAAGTAGATACCAAAAATTCTTTGAGATAAAGACGTAAGTTACTCTCTACCCATCTTTGATTGCAGATCTAATGTAGCCTCTGTCAAATCTTAAATTTTCTAGCTGTGAATAATGATGAATGAATAATGCAGTGTTAATTACTTTCTGCTTTCAGATTAAGTTTAGAAGAGTCAGAAGACCGAGACTCTTTTGAAGTCGTTTCCGCAGAAGTGGAACCAACTGTAGAAGAGATACACAGAGAAAAGCAGAGCCTCATGTCGGCCCTGGATCATTTTCAAAAGCATGTGGCGCTGAAGGAAGCTGATGTCAATCGCGAGTTCTTAAAGTCGGAGAAGAAAGTGGAAGTTCAGAAGTTGAGCGAGCCCTTCAAACATGTTCCTGTAGAACCTGTCAGCACTGCTAAACCACAAAAAGAAGTATGTAATTAATACATTATACATAATAGGATGCTAGTTTTATGTTATCATTTTGGGAAGATGTATGATATTTATACTATATATTGTTGCTGGACGCGTAATACCTCCTCCAATGTGTAAAAAAAATTATATTTTATAGGAGTGAAAAAAACAATTTTGATGCAGAAAAATTATGGTGGACCTCCAAACAATAATGTACACAATAAATAAAAATAAATCGTCCCTTCATTTCCATCTTAAAAATGAGTTTTAATAGTGATTTTGCCGAATACCGAATATTCGGCGACACTTAGTACATTTTGCGGGTGATTGGTTCCGACCGGCATCATTGAAGTGCGTGTGGTAACTACGTATTTGTTTCATTTGCGAGTAGGTAGTGTCACAACGCGCATTATTTGTTGATTGTTACATCAAATTGTTTTACTTGTAGTGGGTATCACGTCTGCTTGTTCGCGAAAAGCTTTACAAAATGGCACCATTTAATAAAAACTCACCTATTTGGGAATATTATGAAATTTGTAGTGAGGACAATAAATGTTAAATATTAAATTTATATGCATTTTTTCATCATTTGGTATTCGGTATTCGGCCGAATGGTTCGCAATATTCGGCTAAATACCGAATAGTGGCCGAATATTCGTGGCATCTCTAATACGCACCCAGCAACGATACAAATTATATTCATATAATAAACACCTTTATACAATACTAGCTGAAGTCACTGTTGCCTGGCCTTCATGTAGAGTTTTTCCAAATCTAATGTAGACAATATACTTTTGTAAAACTGTAGATTTGCATACAAATCAAATCCTCGCCAGTCGCCCGCCCATCCGCCACAGACTATATATTATATAAATATTGTTATATCATCGTTCGACAATATCAAAGTTCTTTCTTAAACAAATAATCAATTTCGTTGTCCTGTCTTGCCCCAGGAGCCGAAAAGTCTTGTTTATAAATTGACAGCATCAGTTTTCTTTCAAGGCGGTGATCACACTTCTGTTGATTTCTTGTTCAGTGAGGTCAATATATTTTTTCATTACAATAGGCCACTTGAATGGATTTCATAACGGCTTAGAAAATATCGTGTGGATAGATTGTTTTACTAAGATTATGAAAACGTTAGTAAAAATTTTTAGAAATGTATAGTTTTTTATTTTTAAATAAATAAATCCATTATTTGAGCTCGTAACCTCACTACATGAAAATATCCCGTCTCCGATTATGTTCTATTAATTTTTTAAAATTCCACACTGTTTTTTTTTATCTGGCAACACTTTGACTTCAGGCGAATTTTTGAATTTGACGTTTAACATTCACTAGATTTATTGTATGTTCTCTGCGAACTTATCCTTTGGTTTGACGACTTTATAAAGATGGCGGTGTTTTGACAGATGTTACGAAGAGAACCCCGTACAATTTATTGCCATTCGTGTGGAAAACGTTATTTTTTTAAAATGATTTTCGGCTTTGTAATTATCGTTTTTTTGCACCCATAAAATTATGTCCGTCTTTCCGGTTTATAACAAATGGTCTGATTTTTCGGATCGAAATTTTCAAAAAAATCGCCAGGGTTTCAAAATTACGATTAAAAAAAAAAAAGGGAAAAAAAGTGATGCAAGTGGCCTATTGCATTCAGACACAACCAAAGTCAAACAAGTAATCTAGATTATATTACAGTTATTAATAGTATGTGCTCGCCATACACTGGGAATGTATGTATGGGAATAGGCCAAAACCAAATGATCTTTTATAACTAAGTCTGTTGGCCCCATAAAACAAATTTGAGCGGTTAAATAAATATAATTTAATTGTTTTGCCTAATAATGAGCGGCACTAGAATTTCCCTTTTGCCACCGCCAGCCGCATACTAGTTATTACCCATATACAGGGCTGGGCAGTATTTGAAATACTTGTAATTGAAATACGTATATTGTTTTGCCTAATAATGAGCGGCACTAGAATTTCCCTTTTGCCACCGCCAGCCGCATACTAGTTATTACCCATATACAGGGCTGGGCAGTATTTGAAATACTTGTAATTGAAATACGTACAATTACTTCCTAAAAATGTATTTTGTAATTTGTATTTCAAATACTTATGGCTTCAAAATACATTTAGCGATCTTAACAATGATAATGAAAAATAAACTGACATAGATTTTTTTTTTTATTCTTGGCGGAGACGGTTTACGATTAGTTCCCGTGAGCACTTATGCCATAGGCCCATTGTGCTATCTCCCATTTTACCTCAAACCTTTAACAACAACCCAGTCCCTTTAATAAAGTTCACCAGAGTTGTTATTGGAAATGAAGCTATATCTTCTGGTTGGACAATGTGTCTTCCCGGGTCTCATTTCTCCTTTTCACTCGTCCTTGGTTCCCTGAAGGCCCCACGAGGGAAGAGGGTTTGATCTCTCCGCTCCACTCCTTAGTTCTCCAAAGGCTCCACGATGGAGAATCCACCTCCTCTTGGTTCCCTAAAGGCCCCACAAGGGAAGAGTTCATGGAGGTGGCCTCAGCTCTCATCCCCACGGCTTCTCCTCTTGGTTCACAAAGTTCCACCTTGGTTCCACAAAGGCCCAAAAAGGGAAGAGTTCACAGAGATGGTCTCATTTCTCCTCTTCATTCCTACATGTTTCCCTGAAAGCCCCACATGGGAAGAAGACATCATCTCTCCACTTCACTCCTCCTTGGTTCCCCAAAGGCCCCGCGCTGGAAGAGTGCCTCTCCCCTTGGTTCCCCGAAGGCCCCACAAGGGAAGGGTTCATGCAGGTGGGCTCAGCTCTCATCCCCACGGCTTCTCCTCTTGGTTCCTCTTACAGACCCCAGGAAGGAAGTCCACAGAGGTGGCCTAAGCACTCCTAGATTTTCAAAAGGCCCCTAGTTTTCGAAAGGTCCATTTTTTTTCCCCACGAGTGACCAGGGAAATACAAGGTCCACTCCAGCAGAGCCCCGAGTGCTGGAGTAAGATCTAAATACTCCGAGATGCGACCTTGTTAATTGAATCATATTTCATTATACCTGTCATTGCTTTCTATTGTACATTTTTGTGTCATAGTATAAGATCAAGCACTGTAGGAATACTTTGTCTGGATACTAGATTATTTTTGAGTTAATTATAGTAGAACGCACTTGAAGTGAAATAACAAAACTGCGCTATACAAACGTCATGTTATTATAATAATTACTATTATTATCTAACACTAACTAACCAACCATTACGCCGTTTCTCGCAGGGGTAGGCAGAGAGGACGGACCGCCTAACAACTCGGTCTTGGCACACACCCCTTGCCTCATTCACATTCATACATACTCTTCTATTATTCTGACTCTTGACATGGCCCGACTCAAGTATCTGATTCACTTGGTCGTGCAATGTCTTCCTCTGGCGTCCCCGACTTCTTCTATCATTCACATTTGCGTCATATATTCTGCTTACACTCCTTTTCTCGTTAATTCGCCCTACATGCCCAAACCACCTGAGGGTCCCTTTCTTAATTTTACTCATTACGCTTTGCTTACATCAGCCTTGCATTCTTTGCGGATTTCCACGTTTCTCACACGATCGTACACGGTTTTATCACACATTCGCCTCAGGGATCCCATTTCTACAGCATTCAGTCTAATTTCATCCTTCCTCTGCCAGTTCCATGCCTCGCTGCCATACATCAGGGTAGGTACCAGAACTACATAGTGGACTGCTAGCTTCGCTTCTTTTGACAGTTTTTAATTAGAGCCAACGGCAATCAGTCCTCCATTTATAAATGGAGTTACCTCCATTTACCCTTCTTTCAATTATCAATTATCTAACACCTGGGTCCTATACCACAAAACTTTAAGTGGAGTGGAGATGAGATGTGTCTTCCGAGCAATATGATGGGTCAATTTTTGCACGTCTCTGTTTTTCTCTGCTCAGCTTTGCTTCAATGGAAATGCACCTTTATTGCAACCAAAGGTTCTACCAAAACCAAATATATTTTGTATTTGAAATAAAAAAAAATGGTTAAAATACTGTATTTTGTATTTTATATTTCAAATACACGACTTGAAAGTATTTTGTATTTCGTATTTTAAATACATGCGAAAAAGTATTTTGTAATTTGTATTTTAATTACATCAAAGCATGTATTTTGCCCAGCCCTGCCCATATACCTTTATAATATAAAATTATAAAGGTATAAGATATAAAATTAAACTCATTTCTTAATTAAATGTTGATTTCAGGAAATTGAACAACGCCAGCAGTACCTAAAGCAACAGAGGGACAAACTCCTCGCACTCAAGAAGCAGATACGAGAGAAGCAACTGGCAGAGTCCACAGAAGACGCTTCATCAGCCCCCGTGCGGCCCAAGTCCTCTAGGAATGCAAAACTCTTACTTTCCGGAGACCAGATCACTCCTCAAGACTCCTCTCTGCAGCTGCGCAAGGCTCTAGCGAACCGTCTGCGCTCTGAAGTAGTTGAGAAATTGTAATTTTAAACAGTCCATACATACATTATACTTGTAATATGCGTAGGCTTGAGATTGTTAAAGAAAGAAATGAGGATACACGCAGCAGCGTATCGAGGGGGGGGCGGCCCGCCCCGGGTGCCACCCGATCAAGTGTCACCCCCCAAGAGCACAATTCTCTAGCCATCCCCCCGTTTGTCAACTTTAATGGGGGGAGGGGGGGGTGACACCACCTTATCCGCCCCGGGTAACCACCCATGCTAGCTACACCACTGGGAACATGCAAATACCTTATAATATTAATATCACCTCCAAACTTCTGACATTTCCCATACATTCTGATGGCAGTATGCTATACTAGCTCCCTAGCGGCCAGCGTTGGTGATCCTGCCAGTGTTGGGTGTATTATTAATATTATGGGGTATATGGTATAAGTGATAGTGCGTAGCTTTAAGAAGTAAATCTTCTTTTAGAATTTAGATAGATAAATATGCTAATAAAGAATGTACTCAAATGAATGTTAAAATAATTGTTTCAACCATGTATAAAAAAGAATCAGTACAGGTAAGTGATGTTACACCTTGTATGTATAAGTAGGTCCACATGCGTTGATAACTTTCCGAGTGGTGCGGAAATGATTAGGGGTATGGCTTAATTTATCCCACATGTAAGGTTTTCCCGCTTAAGAAGTTTTTTTTTTCTGGTCCCTTGGGAAACTTCTTAAGAGTTTCACTGTATTAATTTTTATCTAATTTAAGATTTTCTAGCACCGTAAGAGTTAAAAAAGTAATTATATAAATACCTACTCGTCATTCTCTCAAAACATAGTATAGCATTTAAACAGCCAGGTAGTTCCTGGCCTTTTCCCCCCCATTTCCTTTGGATTCATAAGAACAAAACTCGACTGTGTGTATGAACCCCACTAATTCCAAACAGCAGGAATTTACTTGTGGCATATAAAAACACAGTATGCCCGCAGTAATGACAAAAGTTTTGCAAGGCGGTGTCGGATGATCGAATTTGACGGATTACTATAGAGTAACTGCCACCAACCCCTCCCTTGTAATCCGGAACTTTTTAAAAAAGTAGTACCTTGTAATCTGGCAAATTACATACTTATAAAAATGGTTACATCAAACCTATATGTACTACAGACTGTTATAAGGCATGTCCGATTATAGGGGCCAGATTATCGCGGGTTAACTGTAACAAAAATGATTTTTTATGTTGAATTGGACTTTCTTCTATTATTGCTAACACTTCGAACTACATTGCAAGTTTATCTTCAGGGCAGAAAGGTCCAACAGTCTCATAATTCCAGAACAACAGGTCTATAGGATAAAATTTGTTGTGAAATAGTCTTGTGGCTAAGAAAAAACTAATACCCGGTCTCATTTTTCAAAATTGATTATAAGGTATGTGTATGTTTGGAGTTAGGAAGGACAGCTTATTGAAAATAATAAAACTAAGCATTATCTTCTTTAAACTTACTTTATCTGCTTATTTACTTAATACATACATTATACTCAAAATATTCAATAGGCATAAATATTATACAGCAATAAACTATAATTCTTATTACAATAATAATGGTGTGTGGTATATTCCTAATAAAAATAAATATGTTTGTATGTAGTCATTACTAAATTAGTAAACCAGTTTTTCCTCAATAACTTGCATATGTATTATTATTCCATGCAAACTATGTAACGAAATTTGAATAAAATTCATTCATCAGTGTTTTGTAAAAATTTCTACACTTATCAATTTATTATGTAATCGCAATACATATCTGTCTAGAGCAGAATAAAGAAACATTTTGAGTATGGTAAAAAAATATTATATTTACTTTTTGTGTTCAAATAATATTAAATTACTAAATATTTATCTTTAAATATCTGTATTTTTAACACCCTCACAGTAAAAATGCTATTTCTTCATAATTTAGTCTACTAAATTGTTGTGTTCATGCATTAATGCAATGTATCATCAAGATTAAAAATAAAAAATAAAGTTCGACCATTTTACATCCATTGTTTTATTTAATATTTTTCAAAAAAAAAAGTATAAAGTTTCGTACAAAGCTGAAAAGATTTCCAGACATCTTGATAACAACAAGGACAGACCATAGATAATAGAAACAAAGGGAGACGTGACATGAACACGTGTCGACTGTCGCCGAACTACAAACAAACTGTACAGATTGTCAAGGCGACAGAGCCAATGAAAGTTATGCGTTTGGTGTGTAGGTAGAAAAAAAGTTGGTGACACTTTTATACGTGCAATTTAGTGCTAATAACGCTCCATGGCCCATTCCCCTTGATTCTAATATCTATGACAACACCCGTGAATCCATCACGCAGTATAACATGTTTATGTTTAAAGCAGTGATATCGCCCCGCAGCAGGGTTCTAGAGAGAACCCATAGGGGGTCTAGAGGGCAACAGGCAACCATTACACGGCAGTCCTGTTCTATATTGTGTAACACAGGTGTGCTTGGTCCTTTCATTCAATGTTTAATATTTCCTTAATAAAAGTTTACATGAATTTCCGGAGGCACTTACTGTATAGGTAAAGGTGAGTATCTATATTATTTTACCTGAATATTTTCATTCTTTGAACTTATTTTCTTTACCTTCAGTACAGACCAGGCTAATTGTTTTCAATTCCAATTGAATGTGGTAGTTTGAGAAAGTGAGATGAAATGTGAGTAAAAGTAGTCTTGTGTCCAGTAAAACAAAGTTTATTATTAATTCTTATTAATATATTCTACATATTTATAACATCAAATCAATATTACATTCATTTTCATTCATAGTGACTAATATTTCGAGCTGAAATATTTAAATACAATTTTTGTGGTGACCGAAAATTACTCATTCGCTAAAATACTATCTATCGAAAAAAAAAGAAAGAAATAATTTAAAAACAAGAATCAATTTAAAGAGAAAAGGACCACCGCTATCCTTCAGTTAACCAGGAAATAAATTGACATTCGATATGTAGTGCACGTAGGTACATATAACAACCATCAAGCAGCTAAATTATGTAGAGTAGCTATAAAAATATTTAAAAAATAAACTGTATTTATTTACAAATAATAAAAGTTTAATACCTGTGCCACACACAGCTATAAAAGATCATGTGGCTTGGGGTATTTTGGCACATCGCTCGCCGTACATTCTCAATGGGAACATTTGGCGAGCAATATGCTGAAATAGGCCAAGCCAAATGATCTTTTATAGCTGTGTGTGGTACAGGTCTGATAGGAAAAATTCACAGAATAGCCAATTTCAATATAAATGTTATCAGAGCTTGAGAAATGGATACGTTACTTTGTTTTACCTTTATAATATTAAAAGCGAATTTCCGCAGTGAAAAACTTCTCATATTGTACAAAATGTGTGCGTTTGTCGGTTTTTATTTTATTGGTTCTCAAATGATTGACTGTATACATATTTTATTATGAAACGGTAATGAGTAATGTATACCACAAGCAAAATAACTCCGCGTACAGTGGAGAGCATCACAGGCATTGGTAAGTTCACTGTAATTCCTGATGTTACAGTCAGCAGAGCTAACTTGGTGACGGTATAATACACCATAGAAAACTATAGATGTCACAGAAACCATAGACGATGTATCCCAGGTAAGATCAGTCACTAAATCAATTTTTAAAGGAGATATTCTTCGTTAATCAATTTTAAAAAGGGGTTGAAAGTGAAACAAGGTTTTGCCTGTACCATGCAACTGGAAATGTTATGGAGAGTAGTCATTTTGAGTATTTCTGTTTGTTTGGTCTGAAAATCTTTAGCAAGTATAATTAAATTTGTAAAAGTTGCGACTAACCTAGAAAGCGAATTCATTAGATTTTGTCAAGTTAGTCTCAGAAGTCTTTTATTAAACATAGGAATATTTTTGGCAGTCCGTATGTGATGTTTGCGGGACTTATAAATATCAAAAAAATCCTCTCTTTACGTCAATGACTTGACTAAATGAAAACAACCTGTAAATTGAATTTCACCACAACTATAAATCCCCAAAGCGGTTAAACAATAAATGTGTCCAGATATAAAATTATTTACTCAATAGATACCAAAAGTGAAAAGTAAGATGCGAGATGTTCAATAATAAAAATTTGGGTTATAAAAAAACCACCGGAGTTAGGGTGATTTTTAAATAACCACATTTATTATTGTGTGAAATCATTGTTACTGCACTTTGAGGGTTAGGTGTTTTGGCAAAATACACTTTATAGGTGCGCTGCTCTAAGGAAACGTTAAATTTTATTTCATCCCAACCGAAGGTTTGTTTGCTTAATCGGTTCCTCATCAGAACTACAAGTTTAAAACACTCAAATGAACTCTTTTCATCTTCTCTTTCCTCCACAGGATCTTATTTAACAAAGGAACTATTACAACAATCCCAATTCCTTCAAAACTTACAAGGCAAAAAACATTAAAATATTTGTTCACAAAACACTTTCCATTCATTTAATTAATTTTATTTACAAATTTGATAAAAAGAAAGTACAGTTTATATGTATTTATATTATCTTATGAAAACAGTTACAGGTTATATTTTTTATACAAAGTCCATCCAATATTTGATATTAAATCAAAGTTGATGTCAAACAGTCTCAAATTGTAAGTCAGTTATAACTTATCCAACAATTCCAAGCCATGTTCTGAGCATACAGTATTTATCTATTTCTATTTGTTTTCTGCCACTTGACGAAATAAAAGTACGGCAGCTTATGTCAGAGTGGCGAGCCAAATATGAAAGCTGAGATTGTAGCAGCTGGCAAACAAAATATAACCTACGATGCCATTGCAAGTTCTAATACTGCCAACTAATTAGCCGAATCACGCAATCTTGTGACATTATTAAACTGTTGGATGGCAGCTTGCGTATACCGAAACGGCAATTCGAGAAAAACTGTTATTCTCAATTATACTTAGACGGTCTATGGAAATGTGCATATCAAAAATGATTTCATTTTGGCAGCCACTATGCACTGAAGAATGTGATGAAAGTAAACCTTAAGTATGTAAATTAGCTAGGAGTTGGGTGGCAGGACAAGCCGTATATATAATCAGCCGCCCAATGGATGTATTACCTCTGCACGATGGATCACGGTTTCACGGTGAACCACATTTGTGCAAAATAAATAAACCGACTTAAATAAATATATATTTTCACTTTCTCGCCACATCCCGAAACATTTAAATATATATATTCTTGTGGAGTAGCTTACAAGGTTAGGTTTGGTTTGACCGAGTCATTTCCGTGGTCAACTGACAAACTAACTTAGTTAAAAAAGTGTGAAATTTATACAATGATGAAACAAAAGGTAAACAAATAGATGAACGTTGATGATTATGATGGGAGACAAAATTACGACAACGATAATAATAATAATTAGTTATCTTGTTGGTTTCACAGGGACGGATAATCCGTCAATGCGCCCTGCCTTGGAATTAGTTTTGGAGGCGGGGCAGTTGGTTGCAGTGCAATGGGTTGCAAGCATATCATACCACATCGGTTATCATAAACATGACGGTATCACCGAGGTGGTGCAGTTGGTTGCAGCGCACTGTTTTGTAAGCATAACATACCACGAAGGTTTCTTCGAGGTGGTGCAGTCTGACTCAGCGCACTGTTTCACGTGATTGTAACGTATCTACATATAAAAGTATGGTATATTTGTTTCACAAGGGCGGAGGAAGGTAATCACTCCGTGTTGCGATTATAGCAAACCATAGTATTAAAGTATTAACAGAGAAGGTTTGTTTGTAGCGGAAGGTTCGTCGCTGCACAGTTTGTTGTTTATTTGTAATTATATCATACCACGGTGGTTATCTTGTTTGCTGGGGAGTTAGGAAAGGCGCGGTCGCTTGGCCTCGGAGCGCAGGGGGCTGTCGGGGTCGCTGGCCGTGTCGTCCCCCTCGAGCGGCGCGTCGCAGTCGGGGCCGGGGGGCGTGAGGTGTCCGTCTCCCTCGCCCTCGCAGTCCGCGTCTGTGTCCGTGTCACCGGCCGACACTGTCAGCTCCTCTTCTGAGTCTGAGTCGCCTTCGTAGTCCACCAGGCCCTGAGAAAGTACCGCACCACATTGAAATATTGAAGCTGGTTGCATGCTGGTTTTTATATAAAATGAGGAAACATTATAAAGTTTGGAGCTATTCTAGGGAAACTATTTATGCAACAAACATAAAATTTAGATAAACACATTATCTAGTAAGACTACAAAGACGTATGTATTTGGCGGGAGCTCGGCCAGCCCATTTCTGTGGTTAATCGTTGCAATATGTGGTGTTGAATATTTTAAAATTAACTGCTTCTAACCCCCGCCAGTTATGGCTGGACAATTCAGGATGTGTGGCTAGCTAGGATACTCTGTACTTTAAAATATGTGCAGTACAGATTTTAACACGATGCCCGCGCACAGCAAATGAGAAACAAACAGCCAGTGTAATATTCTCACTCACCCGACCTTGGTAGAAATCAAACCAAGAAATACTCTCATTGATATGATTACTTCAGCGACAAGTTATCCCCTTCATCCACAGGTATATGCAAGACTCCGATTCTTGACGATTAAGGTTACGATTAAGTTGCCAAGATATCGAAGGTATCTTGGCAACTACCGCCATTCATCAACGCAGAGGTTCATAGATAGTTGCTGACATTTTGTAAACTTGTCGGCGACGCCATTCTTCCATTTTTGGGTCCAGTCAGGCGAGGTTATTCCCACTCATGTCGTCAAGACTTTAAACATGGTGTCACGTGTGACAATCAATGCTAGGAACAAAATAGTCAACTAAAAATGACATCTAAAGCAACTTAGGGTCGTGAGAGAGGTTATGAAAGCATTCTAGTTTTAATATTTCGATAATTCAACACTGATTTTTGGTTTTGTGATTTCAGTGACGACGTGTACGGACAGTGCGCAGTGTATCATATAGTTGTGAATCTCTGCAGAAGAAGAACCTTAGTTCTAAAAGTATTAACATGAATTTATCCTGGGGTAAAGGGAGTCGTTTTCCAATGGAAAGGCGGAGAGTCCCTTCATGAATGAAGTTAAATGTAAATAAAACAATAACTTTGTAAACACCACTTTTATTTTTTATACTTTATGCCGACCGGGTTTCGCTACAACCGTAGCTTCTTCAGGGCAGTATAATACTCTACTAACATTATTTTACATGTGTTATAGATAATATATGATTTACAAAATGGGCTGGACTCCTCAAGTGAAGGAGGAAGAAGGAATAAGTGTTGATGGAGAATTGTGAAGGGAAGCGTGTTCTTTGTCAATAGGGAACAATCTTAGTATGGGACTTTTATTTAAATTTAGTTGGTTATTAACTACCTTACCATTGGTTTTTATGGCTTTCCTTAGTCCAAGTGCCTCTAAATTGTCCAACCTTATACCTATGTCGTTTTTATGGATTAGGGTGGCGCCAGAGTTTCTATCAAATTTATGATCTGTTTCGATCAAGTGGTTTGCAAATTCTGAAAATCCAGATCTGTGTAAACATCTAAGATGTTCTTTGACACGGGTGTTTATGTTACGTGCTGTTTTGCCTATGTAAAAAAAGGGATAGTCGCTGCATTGGAGTGAATAAATTCTTGAGTGAGATAGACTATCTTCTTTGTCCTTACCGTTCATCAAAAGCTTACCTATACTATTATTAGTGTATTTAAATGTTTGAGATTACAAGTATACATGTTGGAAACAAGCAAGGGATATGATAGTAACATACCTTGTTGAATATCTTGGGATCCGGGAGCTGAACTTCGGGCGTAGGTACGGTGGGGGCAGGGGTGGGGGCAGGAGAGGTGGAGAGGGGCAGCGAGGGGCCCTTCACCCCCACACTGTTGCTGATGGGTGCCACCTCGTTCTTCTTATCAATTAGTTTACCTGGAACATTATTATATTATTAACATTATTACATACAATATTACATCAATTGCATCAAAATGACTTTTTCCGGTGATGGATCAGTTCATAAATATAATAAGTGTTATACATTTTTACATGCACAGTGCAATAGAGATATGATATTCTGCTGCATAGTGCTTCCCTGAAAAGTTTGATCAGTGATTCTCAAGGAGTAAGACTCTCGACTAGCAATCGGGAATTCTCCCCACTATCTTCAGTCTCGCAACATATTCCAATTGGGAATGCCATAGGCAGGGTATGTCAGTCCGTATCTTCGCCATTTTTTAATTTTATTTAACCTGGCTAAAGCCGGGCAGATTTGGAAAAAACCGCGCGAAATTAGCTTTTCCCCACTCCGGAAACAAATCGTAAAAAAATATATTTATACGAAAATTAACAGATTTTTTTATTTCTACACAAACCTGAATAGACACCCTACGTGAAAAAAAAACAATCCAAGGGTATTTTCGAAGAAGTTATGACATCGCATGCTTAAAAATATTATTTCATGTAATAAACTGCCATCATTGACATTTTGAAAGTTCATGTGAATCGCGACCTCACAATGACAGTAGAAAGCAAAGATATACCCATAAATATACTAACCCCTAGATCGATATCTTCGGGCTTTCTCCATACTAGTGATGTGGTCGTCAAACTTAACTGTCAAAATGACTTGCGTGGCGCGAATTGACTAAAAGATAGAGGAAGTTTATTTGTCTACCATAGACAATATAATCGCTCTATCCTACTTCACGGATTCATTAGCCCAATAAATTATATAAAAAATAAAAACGCTTTAGAGCGGCAAAATTTGAAATTCTGCTTGCATTAGAAAAATGAAAACTCAGGGTACATGTTTAAATATTATTTTTATTTTCACAAATACAATGGATAAATGGATAAGTGTTCCAAAAACACAAAATGCTTTATACAAAAATATGAAATACCTTCCGTGGATATATTTCAGCCATCTCACAGCAAATCTGAAATAAATATGTCACATTAAACAAAGTTTGGGAACGGAACATAGAATACTTGTGATGAACAAAGTTTATATGCGACGGGCCACTTCAAGAGTCAGAATAGTATGTGTTAGTCAGTTTACATGAGTTCGGTTAGTTCAAATAAGTGAGAGGCTTATGGCGGAGAGCAAGTTGTTAATAATCGTCTGCAACAGGGCCTTTCTTTCTTTATGGTGGAGAACGAGAGGTTAAACTAAAGCTCTACAAGCATTATTTGACCCTATGTATGTGCAAGTAATCATAGCAAATAGAGAAATAAACAGTCACCTTTCTTTGGAATCATGCGACGTGTCTTCAGCTGGGACGTTGAACTCTCCTCTGGTGTTCCTGTTATATCTGAAAATTGAAAACAGTTTTTACAATATTTGTATATCAAATATTACTTAAGATTTAGCATGACAACTGATAAAAAAACTGCAACATGTCTTCTAAAATAAATATGTCACATTAAACAAAGTTTAGGAACGGAACATAGAATACTTGTGATGAACAAAGTTTGTATGCGACGGGCTACTTCAAGAGTCAGAATAGTATGTGTTAGTCGGTTTACACGAGTTTGGTGAGTCCAAATAAGTGAGAGGCTTATGGCGGAGAGCAAGTTGTTAATAATCGTCTGCAACAGGGCCTTTCTTTCTTTATGGTGGAGGAACGAGAGGTTAAACTAAAGCTCTACGAGCATTATTTGACCCTATGTATGTGCAAGTAATCATAGCAAATAGAGAAATAAACTGTCACCTTTCTTTGGAATCATGCGACGTGTCTTCTGCTGGGACGTTGAACTCTCCTCTGGTGTTCCTGTTATATCTGAAAATTGAAAACAGTTTTTACAATATTTGTATCTCATATATTACTTAAAGATTTAGCATGACAACTGACAAACTTATGTTCACTAAACAACATTTTGTATTGAATGCTACCATTTAAATACCCCACATACATTTAAAGTAAAATTGAACAAGGCAAGGAGTGTATGCCAAGACTGAGTTGTTTGGCGGTCCGTCCTCTCTGCCTATCCTGCGGGGAAACAGTGTAATGGTTTGTTTTAAAGCATTATCAATTTTACCTTGTACGAGATCTTGTATGAAGTCTTGTATAAGATGGGCATTTTTAACGTTGACGTTTCAAGCCTCCGCCTATCTTCTGGGGTGAGAGACGATCGTCGGATGAGTCTTTCTCCTTCTGTACCGAGGGTTTTCGGGACTTCAAGCGGCATGCCAGGTGAGAGACGACATCATCGCATCCCCAGCCACAATGTATGATCTCACAATCATGGTCACAAATCTGACGTTAACAATGTTCCAAAAGTATAGGCTTCGATACGTTAACAACGTTTTTATGAGGTGGTAGAACATTTTCTGAAACGAAATATGGAAAAACATTAACTTGCCTTCACGATAAATTAAGTATTTCGTTCAATCATTCCATCTCTATATTTTAACCTCAAATATTGATTTACAGATAAATTAAGGTGAATGATAATGTTTTATGTAATTAATTACCTGATTTCTTGATCAACATTAAACACTTTTTTCACCTCTAGAATTCATGTAAGCATTTTTTGAATAAAATATGTTCATCGATTCATCGGCAAATTATCAAAACAACGTGCAACGGCGTCTGTAAAAACATGGCGGATGGCAAATCCATAGATGCGAGTCTATTTCCTGCAGATAGTGCGGTGTGCGGTTTCCTGCATTTGGTACCATAAATAATACATACATTTGGTACCTTTTTTTTAGTGACGTAGGTGTATGAGCATCTCTTTCTGACACACGTAGAGAGCGAGAGATGGCGAAAATCAAAATTACAGACCTATCTAAAATTCAGCTTTGTCTGTGGTGTATGGCACTTTCGCTAGAGTAAGAGTTATTTATGGTCACAGGACACATATTTTGACAGAGTTATACGCCCCTGGATATACCACTCATGTAGACAGTAGTTTGGCTTTATAAAGAAAAAAGAAAATCATTCCTCTATTAAAAACATAGACAATCCATATACATAATACTGGTGATCAAAGTAAAATCAAGAACTGCAAATGCATAATATTTCATGAAATTAATAAATGAATAATAGTATCAAGCAGTTTACCTTTTAAATTCAAAATCTAATGGCTAGCTTTGGATAAGCAGATAAAACGGACATGATAAAATAATAGTTTAGGTTAGTTTAAGTTAAGTTATTTAATGTTAATAAAGTTAAGTCATGTCATAAGTTAGAATAACAACAGAGTATGGAAAATATCCCAGTGAGACGTTGTAAGTGTCGTCGTTGACAATTGTGATGAAGACGAAAAAGAGAGTAGACACTAAAATGATAATGTCATGTACAACCTGTCTCTGGGAATACTATATGAGACGATAGATGGATGAAAATGAAGCAAAGAGAGTGTGCCGAGACAGAGCTGTTTGGCAATATATCCTCTCTGCCTACCCCCGCGGCAAGGTTACTTATTTTAGGTTAAGTTTGTTTTCTCTTCACTTTCGTACACTTTTCTCTTTTGTCTTGCAGAGTTAGTTGCATGTCCGTTATCGGTATGGTAAAGTATAGTAATATTACCTATGGAGTCTAACTGCGTGGCGCATTCTTGCTCGGGCGTGATGAAGGCATCCTCCTCCTGGAACCAGAGCTCCTCCTCCTCCTCGAGTGCTCGTGCATCGCGCCGGCTGCGTCCACCACCCGCGCCGCGCAAGATTGACGGCACCACGCCCTCCCCGCCCCCGCCCCCGCCTCCACCACCTGGGAAGCAGAAAACTGACGCTTAATGTCTACAGGCTCCTAATTCAACTTTGTATACCCATTAAACAAATAACACTCAATAATTTAGGGCACATCACAATCAATGAGATTCCCAAAAGGAGCCAGTGGGCAAGAGATAAGCCCTTTGTCTGAAGAAAGCTCAATCTTTTCTTAAATCTACCGAGCGATTCTAAATCTTTTGTGGGATTTTGTGAGATCTCCCGTCAGATTTGTGTGATTTTCTATGGCTGTCAATTGCTTTTTCTGTAAGTATCAGTCCAGCTTCGCCGATTTGTGACAGTTCACAGTTGAAATTTGACATCGGCCCATAGAAAAAGCAAATAACAGCCATAGAAATTCACAAAAATCTGATAAATAGATCCCACAAAAGATATAGAATCTCTCAGCTGGTCAAATCATAGATAATAGAAATACAGGGAGATGTGGCATGAAGCGTGCTGACTGTCACTGAACTATGACCAAACTGCATGGATTGAAATGAAAGTTTATGTGTTTGCTGTGTAGGTAGAAACAAAGGCAAGCTGTGAGTAGATGCTATGAACCAATGTTGGTGACACTTTTGAGCATGCAGATTTTATTGTAATACTGGTTCATGACCATCTTCATTGTTTCTATTATTTATTCAGTGAAATTGATCAAATATTGAAATTAATCATTACTAAAAACTGTGAAACCCTCTTAAGAAGTTTTCCAAGGGACCGGAGAAAACAAATTTCCTTATATGTGGGAAAAATTGGGCAAATTTTGGGCTGAAGGACTGAAAAAAAAACAAACTTCTTAAGAGGGTTTCACTATAGATAATCAATTCATTTGGCATGACTGTAGAGCATAGGAGAGAGTTCTAAACATTTTCATTGCATAAATATTATGGGTGTAGATATTTTGCATTTTTTAATGAAGCAAGGTACATGTAATGCTGCATATAGACGTGTAGGTATTACCGTAAACCGATGGGAAAGGAACGAAGTAACTGCAAATGACGCGTAACACCGCTTGCAGTTACATCAATCCTTTCCCATAATTCGTGGCTCGGCTCGTGGTAATACAGTGAAACCCTTTTAAAAAATTCCCTCTCAAGAAGTTTGGTTCTTCGGTCCCTTGAAGACTGAAAAGCCCAATTTATACCACGCAGGTTTTCCCGCCTAATAAAAAAAATTTCTGGTCCCTTGGAAAACTTCTTAAGAGGGTTTCACTGTACCTATTTATTTATATGCAGCATTATATCGACACGGGAAAGGATAAATGGCTAAAGCGCCATGCAGCCACTTATCGTTTCCACAGTTGATATGATTAAAAAAAACGCAACCACGACAAAATGATGAATTTTGTTTACTTTCATTTAGTTAATAGTTTATTTCTGGGACGAAGTGAATATGTCAAATTTTTCGCCCGGGGATGAAGATTTTTTATCGTTATCTTACGTAAAAAAAAAGCTGAAACAATATGTTAACCTTTATATTGGGTAGATCACTATTTTATCAATCTAGAGAACATGACAGGAATTGAAAGCATTCAAATAAGGGACGTTATAGAGTACTTTCTGGTATCTAAATCAAATTATCAAAAATTGACATAGGCACTTCTAGCATTAACCCTCAAATATAACTCCAATGCATGACAGAACATCTGTACTATAAAAGCTGCATTGAGAGATATAGATTTTTATGTTAAAAATTTCAAACCCTGTTGGAGTAAGGACTTAATACGGTATGTAATAAAATGTGGGGACTACATACCTCTTTCTCTGTCTTTGGGCTTGTCCTGGTGCTGGTCGTACTTATCCTTGAGAGATTTGAAGGTCTGCACATATTCCACATCGTCCAGGATCTTGCCAAAGTTCTCCACCACGTGTGAGCACAGGGACTTTATATCTTCTAGCTTTATAAATTCAAACAGTTCTAGTATCGCAGAGTCTAATAGGTTATATCTGGAAAAGAAAATCAAATCATATTTTTAATTAACAGGAAACAAAGCAATAAATCTTTTACATACAACTACAAGAATTATTGGAAAATGTAGAACTGTTTCCACATAGGCATATAATTGACTGTAGCTTTATTACAAGCAAAAGAGGGTGCAAAGACACACGTCTCTTGCCATGCGCAGAAAGGGTGTGATTTATTAGTAGTTCGCTAGTGTTCATTGGTGGCATGCCATACCGCACTGACCCTTCACACCTCGGTTCATTCCGGACAACGTTAGGGAGCTGTTTTTTGTTTTTGGTCGAACTATAGTTCTCAGCTAACTTAGCAACTGTCAACTCCTGTAACAGTCACTAATATGCAACAGTGAGCGTATTACGCACTAAGGGGGTATTTCACCACCGCTGAGTAAACTGCCGATAAGCGCTACTGTGGAGAACCGTACGTTATTTGCTTCACCACCATTCACTCTTGCTATCAAGTAAATATGTAATGCCTGTTTTTACCGCCATGTTTACTAAATGATAAATGTGTCTCTACAGTTTACTCATACATGGTTTAATACCTCTTATAGAGGGTTAAACTGATTGCATCTCAACGTGGAAACAGTTAAAAAAAAACAAACAATTATGTTGGAATCAAGCATTAAACTGGCTCTCGCCGATAGGCCATATGTGGCCGTGGTAGGAATAAATCGCATCCAAAAAAAATACTTTTTTGGATGCGATTTTGACCCTTATGCATAAAGAAATTGTATGAAGAACAAGGTATGAATGGTTTGGGCCATTCTCATTCTTGAATGTAACAAAAAGCCGCGTACCGCCTAGCCTCTCGGAATAAATTACAAAAATTATCTTTGATTGACTTGGCGACCTCGGCGTCACTTCAACTGTCATTTTGGGTGTGTAAACTTTGAAAATGTTAATATTTTACATTTTCAAAGAAGTACCAATGTCATAACTTCTTCGAAAACACCCTTGGATTGTTTTTTTTTTTCACGTAGGGTGTCTATTCAGGTTTGTGTAGAAATAAAAAAATCAGTTCATTTTTGTATAAATATATATTTTTTACGATTTGTTTCCGGAGTGGGAAAAAGCTAATTTTGCGCGGTTTTTCCAAATACACATGGCTATAGCCAGGTTAATGGATAGGGGGTAGGGGTTAGGTGCACATTTTCACTTGATGGTAGTTAAATTAAAATGGTGTCAATTACCTTCCATTATTCCTGAGAAAGGCGTCTATAACAGGGGCAAAGAGATTTCCTTTAATAATATAGCGGTTGTAGAATTCGTCCTTCAGCGCTATGATCTTTCTCATGAAGCGCAGAGCTCCGAGGACTAGGAAGGTGTGGGTGGATCTCATGAGGACCAGTATTCTCCGCAAAAGGTCCTGGAACGTGAAAAAGTCAAATTAAATGTTAATGTCTTCATAATTATAGTACAAGGAGCAAAATATTGATTAAATAATATAATATACAACAAGCAAGAATGGTAGTTAGTGTTGTCAAGGTATGAACATTATGTATTACGAGTTAATTGTTTCAATGTGCATAGAGTCGTGTTTAATAACTTCTTCCCAACCTTCCTATTTTCCATCTCCCCATACAGCATCACAACATACCCAAAATGTGCATAGCCCCACTGACTCTGGGCAGTTGGGGTACATGTGCGGTAATCAAATAATTATTTTTAAAAGGCCGAGTGGTTTTTTCTGCAAAGTAATGGCGAGTAATTTTTTCTGCAAAGTCAATAAACCCCAGGCGTACAATAAATGCAAAATGATACCGCTAATAACTCCATTAAAACCTCTCTCTTTCTAATGAACAACGCTAGAACAGTAAGAGAAAGAGCGGTAACAATGGAGTTGTTAGCAGCAGGACCATACTATTATTAGAGATGCCACGAATAGTGTTTTTGCCAAATACCGAATATTCGGCTAGGCTCTCGGCAGAAGCGCCGAACATTCGGCGACACTTAGAACATTTCACGGGTGACAGGTTTTAACCTGCATCATTGAAGTGCGTGCGGTAACCACGCCGTGGGCGTATTTGTGTCATTTGAGAGTAGGTCGTGTCACAGCACGCATAATTTGTTGATTGTTACATCAAATTGTGTGACTTATTTATTATGGATATCTTAAAAATATGTTGGTTCGCGAAAAACTTTACTAAATGGCACCATTTTATAAAAAAATTGCCTAGGTACTTATTTGGAAATATTATGAAATATAATATGCGTTTTTTTTTAATGATCTGGTATTCAGTATTCGGCCGAATGGTTCGCAATAATCGGCCGAATACCGAATAGTAGCCGAATATTATAGTTATTAATTATTATTCAATGAGCAGGCACCATCCTGCTGCGCTCATTTCTAATTTCACAATAAGTTTAAACCCTGCCTCGGTCGTATTCTGTCAGAAGGTCAAAATATTTCCGCTTTACAATAAAATCAAAATAAATGGAAAATTTCTGAAACTAGTGGAAATTAAAACCTGTTTTTGAAAGATGATGAAATGAGCTTTCAAAACACATAATTTTTTAATGCAAACATTAAGTTTTAAGAAAAGCACACCTCACTGATAATGAAAAAAAAAAACACACACACATATTAGACAAATGTATAATGAATGTTATCATCGCCTCACTTTTTTATCGTATCATATAAAAACAATTAATAAAACTTTGGTTTCATAAAGATGTACATTTTGTTATCTTTTGTAGTTAACTTTTAGATTTGAATATAAAGCGTAGTTTTTCTCTTTCTAACACCGTTTAAATCATATTTCTAGCTTTAATAGTAATGTTCTGGCTACACGAGCGATTCTACCGCTGCGGGAAACCATCTGTAAACTGCAGCAGACACAATTTACTAAGAACATTGTATGACGCAATCTACAAAGTTCGGTTTCCCGCCGAGGCTGCTCGCGGTTCACAGGCGGGAGGAATTTGACCGCCGCATGCGGCAGTTCTCTCGCAACGGAAAACCGCCACGTTCCATACTACATGAGCGGTTTCCCGCGATTGCATCATTCCCTGCGAGAGAGCGTTGTTGTTCGGTCATGCGCGTGAAGGATTCATGTTACAACATGTTTGATACGGAGCGATTCATAATAGAAATACAAGATCAGCCTGCTTTATATGATGTAAAGTTGAATGATTACATCATCAATTAATGGTAAGAATTTTTGAGGATTATCTCGGTGTACACTAAACATTAAGGCGATCCGATCCACTAGTACAGGAAAAAATCGAAATCGGAATTCACACCCTTTTATGGGAGGAGTTTAAAAATACTTGAGAAAAAGCTTTTGGAAAGGTTGGAAAAGATATTTATAATTTTTTTTTTTTTGATTTCGTAAAGGCCTGTAAAAAACATTAATTCCTTTTTTATGCATTGTTTATTGTAATAAAACGGAATTTTTAAATTGATTTCACGAAAACAAGCAGCGCGGACCCTAACACGTTGTTTCTCCGCTCCGTCCGGAGGAGTAATGACAAAAGAATGGGGCGGCTGCCAGTCGTTCTTCGGTGGACGGTATAAGGTTCACTTTGATATAACAAATTCGTCGACTGCCGTATTGTCACCGTGATGTCAAAAATACCAACGCGAAGATGCATATTATATTTTATTTTGTGAGGCTCGGGTGTAAATATCAATTTTTTTTGCGATAATTATATAAGAAACTGAATTTGCCACATTATGCAATAAAACCATATCCGAAAAAGTGATTATAAGTAGGAGAGTTTGCACTTAAAAATGTTTTTTATAGACCTAATACTTTATTTTTTTCTAAGCTTATTAAAAGACTTATTAAAAAAATGACCGATATTTTTAAGGGCCAAGGTATGTTCTAAACGCAGTATTTAATTGAAGCATCTATAATACTTCTAAGCGGTCAAATTTTCAAAACAAAAACATACGATTTTGTATGATTTTGCATTATTTAGTATGGCTTCATCTTAAATGAAATGTTCCTAAAGTGAAACGATTATGAATTGTTCCCAAAAGCGAACAAATTAACCTGAGCTAATTAAAATTTTAAATAAGTTAATCCTTTCTTCTCTCAGAGCTTCAAATTGATTTACATTGATTGGATGCTAAAGATGTTTTATTAGTTACCTTATTAAGTATACAGTGCTTGATGTGGTAGGTGTGATGCTCCACGCAGAAAGACAGCAGCTCCAGCACCAGTCCCAGGAGTTGCACCGTGTGGTATTCCTCGCCCAGTGGTTTCTCCCCGCAGGTGTTGGTCAGCAAGGGAGCTGGAAACAAAATCATCCAAAGTGATCAATCACTAAATTACCATAAATCCATCAAAAAAGCGTTCAAACTATGCGGGGGGGGAAAAAGTTGTGTAATTTAATTCCAACTGAAAACCTGTGTTACTTGGGGTAGATTTTTTTTCTAAGCAGTAATAACAAATGACAATGTATGTATGATTTTTTTTATTTTGTTTCTGTTGAGTTAAGTAAGTAGTAAGCTAACCAATTAACCATCACGCCGTTTCTCCGCAGGGGTAGGCAGAGAACATGGACCACCAAACAACTCCGTCTTGGCACATACTCTTTGCCTCATTCACATTTATACATACTCTTCTATTATTCTGACTCTTGACAGGTATCTCAAGTATCTGATTCACTTGATCGTGCCATGTCTTCCTCGGGCGTCCACTTCTTCTACCATTCACGTTTGTGTCCTTCTTTCTTCGTTCATTCGCTCTACATGCCCAAAACATCTGAGGGTCCCTTTCTTAATCTAGTGTCATTAGTGAAATCTTTGAGCTTCTAAATAATAATAATTTCAATCCTTATTAATAAAATAACACAAGCAGAACACACCTGTAAAAATATCATTTGATACAGTCTTTCAAAATATAATGAGTTTTTCAAAATATAAAATGATAATATGTAGTCTTTCAAAATAAATATCAACTCTACTTTTGCCACGAATCTTTTCATAAATATGTAAATACTAATAGTGATGGGGGTAGTAAATGTAAAATCATGCAATGTCCAGTGTTTTAAAAATAATGTCCTCCGCGTGCAAAAAGCCGCATCTTCTTCAAGCATAAACATTCTAATTAAAGTGTGTTTATAGGAAGTGACTTTCCAGGTAAGTATGTTTTCTGTAGCTACTTGTAAATAATAAAATTAAATAGAGCCTAAGAAATGCTAAGGATACTTATGAAAAACAAGTATTGAGAAGAATATGTGGACCCGTGAAAGAGGGTGAACAGTGGTGCTTCCGGCACAACAAAGAACTGTATGACATATATCAGGCCCCTAGCATCTTAGCCCGTATGAGACTTCTCAGGTTGAGATGGGCTGGGCATGTACAGAGAATGCCAAAGTCCCAAAAAGAATTTCGACTGGACACCCATGTGGAAAGAGAAAAGTGGGAAGACCCAGACTGAGGTGGGAAGACGAGATAAAAGGGGATGCAGCACAGCTTTTCCAGGTAACAAACTGGAAGTCAGCCACTGAGGACAGGAGGAGTTGGAGGCGAATTTTGTGGGAGGCCAAGGCTTGATATGGGCTGTAGCGTCATCGGAGAGAGAGAGAGAGAAAGAATTCATAATAAATTGAACAGCACCCTTGAGTTGATTTTTCACAAAAATGGCGCTCTACAAATTATTAATTAAGCTTGTAAAAATATCTTGACGAGTTAGAATTCCTACTTTCAAATGTGTATCTAATTGCTTTCATTGTAGTGAAAATTTTATTTTTTCTTTAAGTGTGTTCAGAAAATTAAAAATTTTGAGTCATAAATTAAATTAAAACAAGTTTATTGCAACATTATTTCCATAATTTGTGACAGGCGTTTGGAATTACAAGGCAATTTCATCCTTATTGCCACCGGTACAAGGAGTCTATGAACTACTGAATTTCAAGGTCACCTTAAAAAAGAGTTTATTGTAGAATAAATCTGTGGAGTAGAATAATAATCTCAACTATGAACGGATGTTGGGTTCTCATTAAGGCATCAAGTGTTCAATCCTTTGTCAACAATGCATAAGCAATATTTTCTGTTTGTTATGGCGGTAGTAGGAGGAATTAAAATAGTGTCAGGTTATTCATAAAACACAAAAATGTAAAAATATCATACCTATGAGCGTTTGCACGCCGTGCTTATAAAAGAAGTTGAGGAAATCCGTTTTCTCGGACTTGTTGGCTGCGGAGAGCATGTTCTCAGGGTCCAGCAAGATTCTCAGCACTCCCATCAGCTGGACGGCTCCTCCCAACTCCGGATCGCGGTCTCGGAGCATCTGCTCGATAATTATGTTCAGCAACAGTTGCTCCTGGAACCAAAAGCAATTATTTTGATAAGAAAATTATTTTTAAAATAATGCGGTGGCATATATTATCAAGAAGATTTAAAATATTCAAACTCAAATGAGTTAGTAACCTTTCATAAGAATAAATTATTACCGCTGTTTTGCTGATTCATTAAAAAATATTATTGAATCATATTTAAATGTCAGAATAATTTCATACATTAGTTGGGGAGGAGTAACGGACTTGTGACAGAAATATTATTGTAAAATTAAAACTACAATTCACATTATCCTAATTGGATTCTGTAAATCTAAACTTAAAATTTTATAATATTCTTTTGCCAGAATATTAACTACATCGACGGTTTTGAAGAACAATATCGGATTTGTGATTTTGTAGTTTGCAGTAGAGCTGTGTAAAGTTTGTATTTTTACTGTTTTTGAGATCTAGAACTATAATAGTTTAGTTTTGATATTTGATATTTTATTTCATTAAAAATTCCGAAAATACAGACTTTTAAATCAATTAAAATAAGCAAATAAATAAGGCAATAAAACTATTTTAAATTTTTAGCAGATCCGACATTGTTCTTCGGGACCGTAGACATATAATTAATCTATTGCCATGGATATTTTTCTCACTTAAATGTATTGTGGTTACATTGCGTGAGTGGACAATGTATCTTTTATAAGATATTGCCTAAGAGGCAGCTAAATAATAGAATATAAAAGCTATTCAACTTTTTTTTGTTAAAATTTAGAAACAAGAAAATGCACAAATAATAGGGCTATGGTGGTGATTAGTGAAGTGTGCGAGGGTCATCTTGCATGAGTGGGCTCACCGTGTCTTATACAATATCGCCCTAAGAGGCAATTAACTAATCAGGGTGGCCACAGAGAGCGGATATCAAAATTCCCTGATAATTCCAAGTTTTTGCATTTTTCCCTGATATATTTTGTTCGATAAAGGGGGATATCTTTCAAAATTCTATTTTAGAAACTGTAAAAATGTACATAATCTTGACTGAAATGTTTCATCCACACTAGAAGAGTAATTCGAAAAAATGTTTGCCAAATAAAACCAGTAGATATATTTTTTTAAAAGAATTTTACCCAAAAAAATGCTTTAATTGTGATTTATTTTTATTCGCGAACAAAAATTTGTCCCATGCAAGCAGAAAAAATTGAATTTGT
Source organism: Limnephilus lunatus (assembly GCA_917563855.2). Classification (NCBI taxonomy): domain Eukaryota; kingdom Metazoa; phylum Arthropoda; class Insecta; order Trichoptera; family Limnephilidae; genus Limnephilus; species Limnephilus lunatus. The sequence continues at coordinate 19,728,966 of OU830602.1, read as the reverse complement.
GTGAAAATATATCATGTTATGTCATATTTTTACGAATTTACTTTGAATTTGCCGTATAATTTTGTAATTGGCCGTGAATATGAATAAGTTGTCTTATTACAAATTTACTTTGAATTTGCCGTATAATTTTGTAATTGGCCGTGAATATGAATAAGTTGTCTTATTACAAATTTACTTTGAATACCAACCTGAATTTGTAGGGGCATCCGCCGAACTCAAATTTTTCATTCTTAAAATTTAGAATTCAAAAAATTAAAAAATCGCCTGCTATTCCAAAAATATTTATTAATCCCCTGATATTTTCCTGATAATTCCCGGTTTTTTCAGATCTGTGGCCACCCTGACTAACGAAATATCGAAGACATTCGTTAATTTGATTTGTTTTTTTTATTGTTCAAATTGAGAATCATAGAAATACACAAACAATAAAGCGGATGAATTACCTCATCCGTATTGTTGGCCTGCTGTAATGTGTAATCTCTAACAACAGAGGGAGAGAACTCCACAATGTAGGTCAGGATGTCTATGGAAGCCGTCTTGGTCTTCTGGTCCTCGATGCCCAGCGTGATCTCCAGCGCGGGCAGGATGCCCAGAGTCACTAGGGTCTTGTAGAACGCATCCTTATCCTGGGGCTGGAGGTTCTGTGAAAAGTTGCAGAACTCCTTCAGGAAGAGAACTAGGTCTCTCCGTTTCTGGTCTGGAGTACCCTCATCCCGTAATAGTTTGAAAACGTCCGCCAAAAATCTCTCATCCTCCTCGATGATCTTGACAATCTCTACTTTATTGAAGAATATAAAACTAGACAGATTACTTAGTAGATTTTCCTCGAATACCGACGGCGTGGGTAGGACTATATCGTGGATATATTGCACTCGGTACGTTTGGTGGATTTTGGCGAGGAGTTCGGGATTCTTAATGGGGATGGCTTCGCGGAACTTGGCGAGGACTCGTAAATACTCTCTGTGTCGTTTGGGCTGTGCCACTCCGGGATCATATTCTAGACATCCCACCACGTCCAATATCGTGTCCTCGGCGAACATGGTCTCTAAGAGTGTATTCTGATTGAGAAGAAATATACTTTTGAAGATTTCATAAAGATGATGTAATCCTTCTATATTATCTAAGTCTTCACACATGTGGAAGACGTTGAGCAACTTGCGGATGTAGTTGTCTGCCTCTAGCGCCATGGTGAGCTTCTCTTTGCGAGGAGCCGACAGCAGGTTGTCACTGATAACCTTGCTGATATCCTCGAGACGGGTGAGCTCAGCGGCCGGCAGTTCCACGGGTGGACAGTTGTCCGACATCTCCTCAAAGCGCTCATCTTCAGATTCATCCACAATGTCCTGGGTGATCTCTACTGCTGGATCTTTGCCTTGCACCTGAAACCAATGCACAATTTACAACTATATTGTCAATCAAATACAGACCGAAGGTTACATTCATTTTATGCATTCACAATTTTAATGAAACGGACAGAAGTAAAACATATTCCCATTCCTTTTTAGCAAATACCATGTTCGTATTACTGAAAAGGTTGATGAAGTAAATGTTAAATAGGAAATCATGAAGTTCCCTGTGTCAAAAATTCTTCTTTAAGTAAAGAAATCTTAAATCTTTAAAAAAATGACTTGTGTAATCCAGTAAGAAGAAAAAAGATATAATATATTAACCACTCAGCAACATAAGCAGATATACACGTTAATATGCCGACATCAGTTAAGTACAATAAGCGTGTTTACACGTCAACGCGTATGTTTATACAGAAATCGTCATAACTCCGTTATTTTTCTAGTGACATCCCTAAAACAAAAACGAGAAGCTCCATAATAAATCAAGCTACCCATCACTATTCAAGATGTCCATAGAAATACATAAAAAAAATCTTTTCTGTCAGATACATGACAGACCGCCAAATTGCCTATCCACTGTTCGACATCGTTATTTTTTTATTAAATATTCTTGTATGAAATGATAAAAAAACGAGTTGACCAAATTGTTTATTATACATTTATAAGACAGAATAAATATTTTCTTTTATATAATCCGTGATTTTAGTACCGTTTTCACATAAAAACATCACGTGAGTAATTTTTTCATTTTTTTTATGTTTGCATTCTAAATTTTAATGTTTACAAATGTTAATAGGTATTTATTTGTAACATAACAATTTGAAAGCTTATTTCATATCCTTTCAAAAACAGTTTTTAGTATTCGGCTAAGTTTGGAAATGTTTAATTTATAGAGCTTTAATTGTGAAGCGGAAATAACATAAAGTTTTTGTAAATCTGACATGTCGTTTAAGACGTAAAAAGTGCATATTCGCGATGTATCGGAGTGGTTAATTAGATGAGGCGAGCATGGATGCCAAGAGAAAAAGGGAATTACCCAGAGGAACCAAATTTAACAGTAGGACAATGACCTCTGAAAAGGTATAATGGTGGCATTCTGGTTTCAAGGTCTTAGTGTTGAATTTATAAACATGTACGTACATCCCAAGTATTTCACATTGCTAAGATGAAATGTATTGAACTGTGTTGTAAATCAGTTCACGCAGAGGAATATTTATGTGGGAAAGGAGAAAGTTTTTGGTCATAAAATAATGGGTGGCCATAAGTGTTTCCTATTTAACAGGTAGCTGACACAAAACCTATCAATAAAAAAGGTATACTTAACCTAAAAGAATGACTATTAGAATTAGAAAGACTCCCACAAATTTATTTATTATTGAATTTTTTTTGTAAAAGCCAACCGAAGTTATTATGGTTAGCCACATTTTTGGACATGCCGTATTAAATGAATTGATAATATTTTTAGCACTAAAATAACAATATTATTTTGATTGATAATTATTAGTTCATCAGAATTTATTTCAACTGGTTATTAAGAATCGAAAACCATTTAAAATTGATATTTTGAACATGCTTATTATCATAGAGATATAATTTTATGCCACAGTAAAAATAATTGCAAAACTCAATGTGAAAGCTTACTTTTTCAGATAAAAAGCGTGCATGAACCTACATGTCGGGTCTTGAAGAAAGATTAAGGTAGGCGATTTAAATATCATATCTGTGGACTAATCTCTACTAACAACCTAACCTGAGAAGATATAAAGAAATATCAAGGACGTCTGTGCAAATCACGGTTTGATTGATGTAGAATTTAAAGCAGTGTTGCCAACTTAACGGATTTCCCGTCATATCTGGCGGATTGGAGTGTTCCGAAAGGGGAGAATTTTGTGTCTAACGGAATTTACAGTATGACGAAATTCCTGGCGGAATCGAATAAAGTAATAAATTACATACTTTTGTAGGCGGAAATAGCCTATATTTATCGATTTATGGAGAAATTTTTATGGATGGACGAAAATATAGGTGTCTGATGGAATTCTGACCGGCGATCCGTCACGATTTAGCGGGAACGGAGATTCCGAGTTGGCAACTATGATTTAAAGTCAACAAGCAGGGTAAATCTTTAAAGCAATGTTGGTGCAAAATAAGTCACCACATTAAGTTTAGCCCTTGAATTTTGCCTTTGCCATATGAATCGATTGTTAAAAGTTATACTTATTTGAAATTTTCACTGAACAATTCATTTTTAAGGTTAAACATGAGCGGGAATCCAGTATTGTAAACAAGCGTCACATACTTATAAACCTAAAAACAAACATAAGGTTTACAATACATTAGCTGATAAGTTATCTATTGCGCAGTATCTCTTCCATTCATAAATTATTGATGTTGCAATAACTGTATGGTTCATGATAAATCAGGTGCATCAGCGAGAGAGAGAGATTCCAAGAAATATTGTATTGTGACGAGGAAACCAAACGTTGGGAAATTATTCATCATTGTAAGTAAAAAATACACCATTGTACCTAGTCACAAAAATATTATGTTCCTTAGTCTACGGATTATACTCGGTGACCTGAATGTTCCTTTGTTTCAGACATTTTTTTTAGTACTTAAATAAAAATATAGTTTACTATTTGATAAGTGGCAACACAGCTATCAGTTTCCTATGGCTATTCGGTTATGTCTTAGAATTTGTGGAGTAGGTATGTTTTTAAAACCAAAATTTTCACTTGGAGCACAAGGCAGAGAATGTTATCAGAATGGATAAAAAAAATAGGAGTTTGGTTTCAAACAATCGACCACCATAACACGGGCATCAGCCTAGCATGGTGGTCGAAAAATCATCTTTTAATGTAACCCTATTTTGTAAGTAATGAATAAAGAAAAAAAAAAAAAAAAAAAAAAACTTGTAATAATAAAAATTATACTTGGCCGTAAATTACTTTTGCTAACACGGAAGGCAGAAATTTTAAAACTGGTAATAATTTTGAAATAAAACAATAATGCAACTGAAATGTAAAACTTTATATTTTTATATTATTAATAAACGCATTGAGCAAAACATCATAACTAGACGAATCATTTTAATGTTTTGACGTAAAATATGACTATAGGCGTTACTTTGGGAATGTCAACTAACTGCAAGGGTAGGTATTTACTTTTATACAAATTCAATATAAAGTACCTATGTAGAATCGTCAAGAAATCAATTCTGGGAACTAAAATACTACAAGATCTTAACATTCGCAAATTGATTTTGTAAATAATTACTTTCGTTATATTATTTAGTGACGATAAAGATAAATAATTATCATCTTGCATGAGTAAAAGACATCAATTCGAAATGGAAATAATAATAATTGACAGCAGTAGTAGTTGTCTCCTCAAGGCCGACAAGATGGAAGCATTATTTATATAATGTTAAACAGGAAATATTCTTTGTAACTTATTGGTTTATCACAATCTCTTCAGCAGTGTGAAAATTATTAAAGCTTTCAAAATATTACGAACATAGGTTTATATTAACTTTTCAAGAAAGAATATCAATTCATTCACAGAAGTGTCAAGTAGGGTTATGTTAAAAACATAACTTACAGCATTTTAATATTATTATTTACCTTTTAAATTATTATGTATTTTTTTAAAGTTTAGATTTACGACAGCTAAACATTTCGGACAGTTAATCAGAAATGCATTTAAAAATCAATTTTGGGCTAATTTCAGACGTTGGGTACCTACCATGGAAACTTAACCTTGAAAGAGGAGTAATTTTATAATATTTGAAGAGCATTATAACCTTCAGTTTTTAGTTTGGTACTATTTATTCTACGAGAACTCTCTTAGAAATTGGGTGCCTATTATGAGGTTAAAATTTTAATCTACGGTGTAAACCAATTAATTGTAAGTCAATTCCTGGCATTCATTGGTACCTATGTGTCAATATACCACAACAAACTAGCATAGAAGATGCTTCATGCTTTGGTGATTTACTTTTTTGAATGAATGATGAAAATGCAAAGCTTATTTACTTTTGGAAACAAATAAAAATTTGATACTTGATAATTGTTATTTTGATTGGTAGAAAATACTAAAAATGTTTTTTTTTTTAATTTTATTGTAAACAGCAGGGTCTGTTGACAAAAAAACCACAAAAAATGTGTATTTTTTAAACAAAATTAGTGAAAGCAGTCGTATTTGTTTATGTTTTGCCGGTTTGCGTGTGGAATGCGCCGTGCGCCGCGCCAAGGCCAGGAGTCATTGCACAATACGAAAATGATGGGGGCTTTACCTGGCAGATCTTCTCCCAGATCTCGTCACAGCCCGCTTTCTCTTGGAAACTGAGGGCAAGGTCGAAGTTGTCCCCCTCGGACCAGACTATCAGCGTGTCCTGCTGCTTCTGATAGGCTGTGTCTGGCTGGATCTTGCTCTCCAGAAGCAGACTGCTGTCCGCCTCGGCGCGCACCAGCAGAGACATGCCTCGCAGTCTCTCCACGTAGCAGGACGAAACATGACCCGTTCCCCTATCGTCCCACTGCCGATCCGCGTTCAGCGCGTACAGCTTCACTCTCCGACGAGTATCCGTCATTTTACCTGATTTACTAGACTATGTCAGAAGGCCGATCGAACTGACGAATGACTTATCACCTAATCACCATCACCCTTCACACACTGTTCGTGAAGCGATATCTTTTCGATATAAATATTACTGTCATAGCAATTTCCAGAGAGGTGTAGAATGCTTCGGCGTTAATTCACACAATGAAACTCGACTAAAAATTCAAACGTATACATTTTACTATCACGATCGCGTCGTTTCGCGTACTTGTATTTGTTTATATTTTTTATTTACATAATGGTACGAACGCAATTTAGGATATCGACGTGTTTTTCCACAGCCATCGACGGTAAAATCGGTGTTTAATTATCGCAAATCACAAACACATCACAGAATTGGCACAACATCCCGGTAACGCGGTTTTATGACTCTTGGGTGGGTATAACAGATAGCGCGAACGGATAGACGATTTACTATTTTAATTTACCGATTGTCAATCGAGTTTTTATTATTACAATCGTCAAATTGACGTACCTTCAACGAAGTACAACATCAATTATCGCCATATTTGATTCACAACAACGCTTGCTGTGCGGGGTTCACGAGTCTTTTGACAAAATTGCGACGACGATGGTGGGAAATTTAAAAAACATTATTTTATTCAACGATTTAAAATATTTTCATTTTCTCCAACAAGTAATGTAAGAGCTTTAAAAAATATGTAATATTCCATTTATTCTAAATTAATATTTATCTGATTTATTAACCATCTATAATAAAACTTATCGGTATATATAAAAGTTCACCATTTGTATACCATAACCAAAACATGTTCATAGACAATCATCGATTTACATTCGTATTTTGCAACGAAAAGGTATTACGCCAGTGTACCTACTTTGTTTTATTTTAATTTTTGAAGTGAAAACTTCTTAAGCACCGCTATGGTTTGAAACTCGATGAAACGAAAAATCGACACAAAAAGAGATATTTAGCACATTGATCTTTAGGATTTATCCTGCGAGAGAATGATATAGAATAACCGGTCTCCCCTTTGTGCGGTTCTTCGTAGCCTCCCCACTCTTGTCTACTTTCGTTTTCTTTTCTACCACGTGTGAACTGCACACGTGTATTTTTTAATTTACTTCAGACTGGTGAATAATTTGGGCATTCAGCACCCTTGGAAATGCAATGAGGAAAGACTTTAGAAGAGATAGGTGTGAACCACGTTTTTGAAGAGATGCATGTTGTAGAAGGTCGGAATAAATGTAGGAAAGTCGTTTCAGATACAAAACAAAATGAATCGTTAAATTAACCCAACATGATTCGGTAAAAAAAAAAAACAATCGCACACGGTTGCTATGCACGTATTCAACGTATCTCTCGACAATGCACAGATGTCGAAACTCGAAACTGACAAAGGAGTCAATTCAGTCAGTTGAGCGTTGAAAAACGAATAGAACAAACAATTCCATTCTATAGATACGTTCTAACCTTTATCGATTGCAATTCGTCAATTAAAAAGGAAAATACATTTGACGGGTTGTCTGAATTTGCAGTCAAAGGTTTTTACAGCAAGTCACAGACGAGGGTAATTTTTTTATTTTTAAATATGAAATACCGCACAAGAGTCCCAACTACTCCCGTCTGAAGCCAGTGAGACTGTGGCATCCCCAATTGTGAGGCTGAAGTTAGTGGGGAGGGGAAGAAGATAGGGAAGAGGAAGGTGGGGGAGTACCTGTCTATTAAGTATCTGGTCGCCAAACACGGCTAATGCCATTTCAAGCAGCGTTTCATTTCTGAATGGTGGTCTTACACCAGGGCGATACTGAGAGTATCTTCCACTCTGGAACGTGTCGCAATTATACTATATATTATTTTAAATGAATAAATTGTGAAATAACACAAATTAATAAAATAAAAATTATTTGCCACGCCGGGATTCGTTCACGCGACCTTCGGTGTGCGAGTCAAGAGCCTTACCGCTGGACTACGCCAGCCATCGTATGGGGAGCGATATCGTGAAATAGGAGCACCCGCTTATATATCTCTCGCCTGTGACTAGCTACGTTATAAAAATTAGAAGCATATTTCTGGAAAACCTCATAGAATAAACAATACGGATGGTTCCATCCCAAGTCCCGGGAAACTACATTATAATGTAAGCGCCTGCACTATATAACATTATACACAGCGGGTACCCGGCATGCGTTGCGAGGCTACTGCAACCTCGGGGTCAACTAAACTGTTATGGTTCCATCCCAAGTCCCGGGAAACTGCATTGTAATGCAAGCGCCTGCATTGTATAACATTATATGTAGCGGGCACCCGGCGGGCGTTGCAAGGCCACTCAAAGAAAGAAAGGGTTTTTGCCCTTCAATTCTGTTTGTTGAAGTGCTTTTGGATAGGTTCACATATATTTTTGTGTTTTCGTCCGACACGTCCACAGGTCGCATACAGCTGTCCGTGTGTGAATTTACCGTTATAAGTTATAAATAGGTGAAGTTTTACTTTAGTCGTGTGGTCTAAAACAAGGGTGGCCAACCCGTGGCCCACCGGGTGTCTACTGGTGGCCCGCGGGGCATATGCACATACTTTTTTCTTTTAGTGTACATAACGGATTTCTCTTGTCTTGTTTCTTTTTCTCTTCTTTTCTTTTTCATGGATCTGTAATCATCCATATCTTTATACCTTGTTCTTTTTTATTTGTTTTCTATTGTTCGTTTTTTTCTACTTAATCTATCTTTAATTTTTCGTCTATAATATTTGTGAAACTTGTATTTTTAACTAACGAGTTCCCGGCATGCGTTGCTCTGGCACTTAATAAAGATATTGTTTCTCCCTGCGTGTCCTTTCCCATTCGTCCCATTCTCTTTCCGATTCCTCTTCCTCTCCCGCACCCCCTTCCCCTCACGCGTTCCCACTCCGCCTTCGGCGCCTTCCCTCTCCTCACTCCCCTCTCCCGCTTCCCCTGTCTTGCAAATCCACCTCCCGAGTTGCCCTCCCCCTATCGCATTCCATACATTCAGTCCCGGTACATTCAGTTTTCAAACAGCTCCCGTGCCACCTATTGCAATTTTTTATATAAATTTCTTAATTCCAGAGCTCACTTTTGTATACAGAAACCATCGCGGGCATGCGCACACCAAATCCCCAAAGTTTCTTCGCAATAGGATAAACGGTTGGCAGCGCATAATTTCATGATGTTAAGAACTCACAATAATATATTTTATTTATTTATTTCAAGAATTTTGTTTTTACAATACAAATGATTACATGTGCAAGGTTATACAATAATTCATTTTATATTACTACTACTCCATAAATTGAGCTCAAGAGCTCGTGTTTATGGGAGGAGTATTAACATGCAAAAAAAAATTAATAGTGTTTTAGTGAGATGTTTAAACAATGATCAAAGAACTTATGAAAATAAATACAAATATTACTTGACAAAGGTACATAATTTAGAAAAAATAGTTTTAGAAGGACAATAACAGTATATATTTATATACATATTCTTTTAATATTAGATATTACAGTTCAAGTAAGGGTAAATTAAATTAAATTAAGGGTACAATATATCATTATCCAATTTCAGGGACTTAATTTGGTTTTTAAATTGTTATTTCAATGTTCCCGTTATATTAATTTTGTTTTTGGACAATAATATATTGTACCATTTTACACCGAAATACAAATAGTGATGCTGAGCCGTGGTTGTTCTAAGCACATATATATAGAAACGATCGTGGGCATGTGCACATCAAATCCCCAAAGTTTCATCACAATCGGATGAATGGTTTAGCAACGCATACGCATCTCATATATATACAAACCCAGAAACATACGTATTTTGATTTTTATATATAAGAGATATCTAAATACCTATGTAAAATTGTAACTATTTCAAAAACATCTTACAAAACAAAACATCAAAAATTACAAAAAACATCTTACTGATTTTAATTACTCTACGCTTTATGCAGTGATAATTTGGAAATTATTTGGCAAGGTTGAGAGGTTAATTAATGGTTTGGCTATTTTTTTTAAAATACATTTTTTGTAATGTTTAGTTCAACGATTAAAAAAGTATGTCATAAAAACGTATTTCATCTCAATCTCTGCTCTTGAACTGAGATTCCACGCCTCTTAAGCAATACATTTATTTAGATATAAACAAATGACATTAACGGGTAGGTACCGACTTCAAAAACATTCATCAAGCCGTGAATGTTTGCAATATTAAGCCTTAAAAACGTCGCTTTATTCGGCTGCCATTTGCTGCATTCTGTCATTTGTCTAATGTTATTGAATAAGTGTTTTATTATTTTTCGCAATATTTGTGCATTTAATTGTAAATATTTCATAAGACATAGTTAGTTAAAGGATCCATTTTGTAATTTATAATGTGCGAACAACGATTTGTCACGTATTTGTGAAAATGTGGGTGATGTTTTCAGCATATATTTTTCTGCTTCGAAATGACTTTCTTCTCCGATTTGTGTATTTTATCGTTGAAATCCTCCAATTTCCAGTGAATATTGATTACGTTTACAGTTTGGACACTTATATTTGTTTTCATGCGGATCAAAAACAGTTAGATTCCAAAAAACGACCTCTCACAATGACAGATCTGTCATGTCAGGCTAGATTTTGCTGCCTTTAGATTAAAAATGTAGTTTATTACCAATGAAACGTTCCAAAAAGAAGATTTTTAGCTGTTTACTACAAAGCTTATATTGTTTTAGTTTGATCTGAAAATATTTTATTGTGTGAAGTTATAAAGGCAATCTGTTCACACTCACTCAACTTGTCAATCAGATTTTTGCTTGAAATCAAATCAGGTTTACAATATTATAATTAACCAAAGCATTCAAGTACGAATGTTTTTTAAAAGTTTATTTAGATTTATTATTCCATTATCAAAGCTAAAATTGAACAATTATGTTTAGTCACTGTTGATGTTCAGTTGTTGACCCAAACAATTTTTTATAAACAAAAATTCAAAATAAACATTAGGCTTTAAAATTAGTAAGTTTTTTTCCAAACAACATCTTCACATGTAAAAGTCAAGTAATTAACATTTCAACTGTTGTACGTTTTTTATACAACAGTTTGAGGAAGTTTTAATATTATTTTTTTAATGTGAATACCTCACAAGAGTCCTATCTGTTCCCGTCTGGAGCCAGTGAGACTAATGCACCCCCAATTGGGGTATGTTGTGAGGCTGACGATAAGTGGAGATGGGAAGGAAATGGGGAAGAGGAAGTTGGGGAAGTACCTGGCTATTCAGATCTAGACACCAAACACGGCTAAAGCGATTTCAAGCAACCTTTCAATTTTGAATGGTGTTCCTACACCAGGGCGATACTGAGAGTATCTTCCACTGTGAAACGTGGCGCAAACATACCTTATATTATTTAGAATGATTATTTTGTGAAAACACAAATTATTATTAGCAATTCAAATAAAATTTATCTGCATACGCCGTGATTTGAACCTGCGATCGCTAGTCGAGAGCCATTCCCCTCGACCACGGAGGCCGTATGAGTAAAAAATAAATATTTTTGCAGTGAGTTAAATGCTCTTGGTTGACCATCTGAAATTTAATTGAATTAAATTTGGTATTAAGTCAAATATAATAAAATCAATATTTGTATCTAACTTCATGTAATTCAGTTTTCATTGGTTGGCTTGCCATTTCTATGGTTAAGAAGTTCTTATATACCTACTTACCCAGATTACATTATAAATAATTTTTACGCCGCTAATGTTTGTTTTTTCTGACAGTGTGAAATGTGACGGAGGTTAAAAAAACTAAGCTTAAATGTATTATCATTTGATTACATATATTAATTTCCCTTTGCAAAATTACTTCTTTTTTTATTTACTCTTTCTCTCTTTATTTCTATGGAGTTGATGGTGGATTACCTATTTTGTTTTCAGAATGGATATAAGGGGCCAAATATTAATACCATTAAGTAGTCGTAGAAACAGTACCTACTGTCCGCTCTCTACGTTGGAAGTTAAAATATGATTGCATTATGTTTAACCTGAGTACATCTGGAAACGTGGGGTAAGTTGTTGCACTATTAAGGTTTCGAAGAATTAAATTTAAAAAAAACAGATGTTTTAACCCTTGAAATGCCATTCGTCCTCCCATTACCTAGTACTCCTAGTGTGCCAGGGGTGAAATGATCATGGCAATAGCGTCACGCTATAATGAGCATTTTTATTATTTACAAAAAAAAGACGAATATTCCCGGGTTACGAATAGCCTGACGATATTCAAAAATCTCCTGCTACCACCACAGTAAGCAGAAAATGTTGCTTATGTCGTGATGGAGGACTTAGCCAGCCGAAGAATCGAATGCACGACGCCTGGGTGGGACCCAAACGCGATGCCAACTAAGCCACTGACCGGTCCAATTTACCAAGTGATATTCTAGTACAAACTTATTTTCATATATTTGTTGGTTATTATAACGAGGTTGCACTGATATACCGTGCAAATAATTTTTTCAACACAATTTCTAAATCGATAAATGATTGATTGACGATCGTTGAGTTACAATAATTGGGAATTATTCTCTGAAGTAAGTAATAACCAAAGGTGGCGGCATAGCGCACCAGTTAGCTGCCCGGCGTGTAACGGCGGCAGTTGGCGAGAATTTCCTCTCTTATTAGGGACAGATTCATATTATCATAAAATCTGCGAAAGTGAAGCGAATGTTCAGTTTGCCAATTTGTTCCCTTTTTATTACTTTTATATTTTTATATTAGAATTCATTGTCAATTTTGTATTAAAAACAAATAAAAATGTTTATGATGGTTCCTAGGTACGAGTACCTATATCCTTAGATATACTTTCTTCCGCGCCAATAAAATGCTTGTATTTGTTCTTCGTAATGCAAGATCATTTACTAATGGAATTGCAATACGAAGAACATATGAAACACTTGTCTGAAGCATCCTAGAATACAGCTCCATTATTTGGGCCCCCTCTGAACAAAACCATATCCTAGAAATTGAAATAAGGTTTATGCTTTACCTGTATATGAGGGAATATATATATATAATATACTAGCTGGGTTACCCGGCTTCACTCAGGACAATAAGATAGTGTTCTGGAATGTTGCACAGTGATGTTCCCGATTTCCTATTCCTGATCATTCCACGACATACTCCGCCACTCCTTCCTCAACTTTCTACAGCTCTATGGAACCTTCTAGAACTTTCCGGAAGACTGTTCTAGAAATTTCAAGAGGGCGAAATTTTCAGCCCTTATATCTTTAAAAGCACGGCCTTTAGGTAAAAACGGATACCCTTATTCCCTAGGGGGGATAGAGATCTACCACACCATATAACTCCCTTGATCGAACCGGGACTCGTTTCTGAGTTTTTGCGAGCTGCGCGTTTTTTTGGACTTTCTTTTATAATACATGCCATATTCAAATAAATAAAATGTTACTCCTTACATGTCCTTTCCCGTGCGTTCCCCTCCAGCGTTCCACTTCCACCTTCCCCGCCACCGCTCTCCCGCTCCCCCGTCCCGCAAACCCCCCTGGCACTGCATTTCTTGACTCCTCTCCCGCGCGGCCCGTAGCCGAAACTTTTTTCTAATACTAACATTTTTAAACTCGTGATATCTTTCTAATTAAATATCCGAATTGAAAAATTCAAAAAGTTAAATAAAGGTATTGAAGCTGTCTTGAATATGAAGTAATTTATTTTGATAAGGATTAAAACCAAGATACAAATAAAGAGCCTTTTCAAACGGCGACATATTAATTAAAATTTTAAAATAAAAGAATACTTATTGTGGCATAACCATAATAGTTAGACATATGCTGTCGCGACCTTTTTTGTAAATAATGATGTGTTCTATAAAGTCGTAGTACATTATTTTATTCTATCATCAATAGTTTTCGCAGCGCACGCGATTTAAAGAATATTTTAGGTAATTTTTTTACACCCTGGGTTACATTATTGAAGTTTTAGTAAGGATGCCTATTTTTTTTTAAAATATAATATAGCCTATGTCACCCAGGGATAGTGTAGCTTCCCAACAGTGAAAGAATTTTTCAAATCGGTTCAGTAGTTTCGGAGCCTATTCGATGCAAACAAACACACAAACAAACAAACAAACAAACAAACAAATATTACCTCTTTATATAGTGTGTTAGATATCCTGCATCCATCGTTGTTCTTAACAGGAATGCTCGATCTTAATACCTTAGGAGCCAGTCGAAAAATATTTTTGGGGAAACTTTTTTTTAAGCTGATCTCCGGTACTGTACTGAATCCACCCATGTTGAAGGAGATTAATGGTTTACTCGTGGGAGATCCCACGCACTTTTTTATGCTCCGAAAGCTTTAACGATTCATTATCAATTCAACTGCTTTAACGATTCTGCATTGAGCATCGACATCTTCAATGTCACCTATAGAGAGATCAGTAATTATCTTTTGACATACGTAACAACATAGTGAAACTGCCCCCATGGACTTTTTTTTTCTTCTTTTAAATTTTTAATCTTCTCCGTAATAATTTGATGGATAACTGTTTTATGGAGAACCTGAGAAAAAATATATATAATAGTGATGCACAACCTTTTTAGCCGAGGGGTCGCTCTGCCTATTTATCTGACGTACAAGTGATTTTTTTTTGTTTTCTTTGAGGGGAGGGGGTTGACAGCGAAATTCAAGATTTCACACTTCTGAGGATTTTTTCGAAATTTGTGTTCTGCAAACCGGATCTTTAAATTTAATTGTATTTAGTACATGCAGGGTATATTAACAAAACACTATAAAAATGTCTTTTCAGGGCTTTTTCTCTATAGAAATCGACACGCGGGTCGCACGAATCGGGCTGTGGGTTGTGCATCACTGGTTTATGACAAGTAAAATTTAAGTTGAAAATCAATAACAATCCCGCAAGCTAGTGATTTATTATGACAATTTTTAGTGACGTTCTTGGAACCCTCGAACCATTTGATGTTAGTTATAATACTTCGATTATTTTGTGAAGGAAATTGAGAAGCATAAAAGTGAAATCTTTAAAACAATCATTGATTATATTGTATGTATTTTATTAAAAAGTGTATTTTTCTAATATATTTTTAAAAATGTAATACCTACTCATATTTTGAAAATATACTAATACAAATATATACATTGTGAATATTGAACATTTGTGAATATATTGAAAGTAGGTAGGTAAATAAATAAGACTTGTAAATAATTTATTTTTAACAAGTTTTTCGTGGGCAAAAAGAATTTGGGAACCACTGGTCTAGAATAATAGAACGCTTTTTTATTTCCCTGCCAGGTGAATAAAAAATATTTTAGAATGCCATTTATGTTACAAAATACAAAAAAAATCAATTCTGATTCGTCGGCACACTACAGGTACAAATGTCAGAAATCCATAATGGATTTCTCGGCACACTAAGGGTTAATATTTCACAATTAGTTGTAATGATAATGGAGAATAAGAAGATTTCATTGATTATTCAAATAACACCTTTTAAAAATTAAAATAGTTCTACTGTAATCTGCCGTTATTTTAACTAGTTGAAAGCACAAAACCAAGCTCTGATTCACTGGTATTCAAATTCATTAGTCCTCCGCGTGCCTCGACCCGAGTGCGAAGCTTTTTAAACTGATGGGTTGGGTTATCACTTCTAAACACTCAGTTAGTATACCGCCGTGACTGTCTACCTTGCTAGAAGCTGGTCATTTTACCAGTCAGGGGTTAATTATTGTTGTTTTAGGCCATTTAGGTTAATCCTCGGTGCAAATGTCTCAAAATGGAGTCTTCTCGCAAGCGTAAACACGACACATAAATTTAAACTGGTACAAGTTCAATTTTCGCAATAAAAAAAAGGTTTTTGTGAGATGACTTAATTTTTAGCATACTTTTATGTACCTATGCACTATATTCTGCCGCTTTCACTAATTGGACACTTGCCCGGTTTGTGGGGTGGCGGATTAGTGAGAGAGGACTATACATGTATCTATTTAGCAGTGCTTAATTCATTGTATGGTTTATATAACCAAGTTAATAATATTTTTGAGTTTAAGGCCCCTTTCCCACTGTCAGACATAGTAGCATTAATAAATCCTGAAAATTTAATAAGTAAACAGAAAATACAGAAAACCTTTCAATTATGATTGGGCGTACCCAAAATTTTCTTTGAACTTTTTTTCCTTCTTTTTAAGAAGTACTGCATGACAATAGAACTTTATCGTTGTCCGTCATGCACTATCATCTACTGGACAATAAATAAATCAAATGTTTTGATGAGCAGACTCGCTCGAGCAGATTATTTATCACTCAGATCAGTGGTCCAATACCGGGCCGTAGACCAAATGGTATAGGGCCGCGCAAGCGCTTGCTTTAAAATCAAATACTTTTGAAAAAAATGTTTAAGCTGTTATTATCATTTTTTTCTCATGTAAATTTAAAATTCAGATTAAGGTTATTAATGAATCTGAGAAAATTCTTTAATTGTAAGTTGCTATTGTCTGTTGCTATGTTGTTGTAAACTGTATTTTATTTTAAAGGCATATTTAAACACGATTCAATTAAAATTATTAAATCTAAACACATAAAACTTCAACATCAAAACTTTTAAAGAAAATAGATAAATAACTTACCAAGTTAATATATCTGCAAGATATCAGAATAACATTAAAATCCCGAAATTAAACCCTAAGCATTCTCAAAATTCTCAATCTTTGAAAAACATGCTTTCAACCTTCCATTGAACCTTAAAAATATAGAAAATACCCATAAATCCAAAAGATAATTGAAAAATCATCTGAAACTTCTGGAATACTAATTCTTTATTGTTATTATATATTTTTTCTTCATTTTTCCCAAAAACCTTGTGTTTTCTCTACTATTATTTGCCACTACAACTTACGTACCACAATTGTAATTTTTATTTTTATATATTCTACAAATATTTTGTTAGTGGGCTGCGGTAAAATTATCAAACTTTGACCGGTCCGCGGCGACAAAAAGGTTAGGGACCACTGACTCGGATATCTAATTTATTATTGCTCTGAATCTGATTTTTTATAGTTCAGACATCCGATTTTTTAACAGGGCTTTGGGATTGTATGAACAGGGCTTCCTATATCCGGTTTTTCATCCATTTTTTAATCGAAGGTGGGAACGGGGCTGTATGGTTCCCGAGCTTTTCGGGGTAAATAGATAAAATAGAAAAATAAAAATAAGATCATCACTAACTGATGAAGCCTTAGGTCACTTTGATCATGTATTTTTTGTTTATTTGTTTTTAACTTGTGTGCAATTACTTTTATATTTGAATTTTGTTAATATTTTAGGGGTCATACATTAATTACGTTAGCAGATTTTCTTCAGATTTAGACCCTTTGGTGAGATTAAGTGAGATTTTGTGCGACTCCCCCCCCCCCCTCACGTGAGATCATTGACGTAGCTAAGGGGGGGTGTTATTTTGGGGCACTTCGTACATTCTTTTTACCCCCCCCCTGTTAAATTGAGATTTGGTGAAATTTTGCTAGACTCCCCCCCCTCCATTTTGTGCTCACGTAATTAATGTATGCCCCTTACGTTAATGTGTGTGTAATACATGAAAAATAAAAACAAAATATCTTTTCCAAAACTTATTTATTCTAATAATTATACATTTAAATTCCCTGTGCTGGCACCGGGATCCTGGGATTTAAAACACTCTATTCTAGGTTCTGTAAAAAATCTCGGGGATTGAAAGCCCTAATAACTATGTATAGGGACACGAAAAAAGTATCGATACTTTGTGGTATCGAGTACTTTTCTTTTCGATATCGATACTTTTGTACTCGATACTTTGAATTCGATACTTTTACTCAATGAGTACTTTTTGGCAAGTATCGATACCTTTAAAAATTTGGCTAAGCGGCTCATGTTTATGGCAAAGCCTTCTAGTTCAATCATAGCGAAACCTTCTAAAAATAAAACACCATTTAAAATGTTGATTATAATATTACATTTTTTCATTGTCATAAATCTATTAGGTATTAAAATTAATACGATATTTTGTTCCATAAAAATCCAATGTCAACTAAGAAGCCTCTGAGACTCCACGTCTAGAATAGTGATAAGAAAAAATAATGTCCATAACTGGTAAAGTAATAAATAAATTATTTAATACACTAAAATGTCTCGACTGTCCTGCCAAAACACAAAGTAGAGAAAAAAATTTATTGCAAAAATTTTGTTGAACTTTTTAGTTTTGTTTTATGTTTTTACAGAGCGTTTCATTATTTATTTATTAGTTTTGCAGTTGATTATATACATAAAAAAACATCACACTTTTTTTATGACTACCTAGATAGCAATTTGTGAATTTAGATACAGGTCCTTTTTTATTATTGATTATACGTACTTAAATTTGATTGTTTTTTTTTCATTTCACTGACGTCCGATACCTCGATACTTTTGTTTCAATACTTTTTTTCCGATACTACTCATGAGTACAGTATCGATACTTTCTATTCGATATCGTGTCCCTATCTGTGTATTAATGATTAAAATTTTATTGTTTTTTTGACATTAAAAATGCACAGGCTATCATATTGATAATATAGGCTGAGGATATTGTGTTTCCCCAATAAGCGAGCATTGAAAGACATGAACAACCTCTTCTAGGTACAATGGCATCTCTCAGTTGTCTGATGTCCGCTGTGCCCCACAGTACGAGGGCGGGGTGGAGCGTCCCCTGTCCTCCCCGGGGGGCAAGCTGCGCGCCTTCCTGCACGGCGAGGCCAAGGGCCCTCCGCAGCCCAAGCGCCCCCCAGTGCCCCGCTTGCAGCCCCAACCCGAAGACATCTACACCTTCAGAGACTCAGACCCGCCCAGCACCAACCCCCGAACGCCGGAAAAACTCGAACCGATCACCGTTAGAAAAACAGACGCAATAAGATCAAAACATCCCAACGGTTTGAATATGATAAGCGATGACCACGTTCATCATCATCTCAACGGCGTGCACGATAAGCTCGATTCGTTGAACAATTCAACGCAAAGGGCTAGAGTCACCGTGCGACAAAATAAAGATTTGTTTGCGAATTACCCGGCCAGCGATTTACGAAAATTTCCACCGATCGACGATGTGCAGACGGAATCCATTAAGAATAACAGTATTATTAGTAGCTTAAGCCAGCTGGATGGGAAGGGGTCCATGTATCAGGACTGTCAGATGAACGATGCGGTTGTGAAGAAGGAGAGTGTTTGGGGAGCCGAAGATATTGGCGCTCCGCTGTTCAGCACTCCGCCTAAGTTTTCACCACTCGTTACTCCTAGGAAATTACCTTCAGGTTAGTCATTATTTATTCTCGTTAATTTTGTTCGATTAGTTAATTTGTGTCTTTGATGCAATATATTTATACATTAAAAATACTTTCTGATTATAAAATGTATGTATTCGAATTTTTACGCTGACTTACAATCACTTATATAAGAAAACTAAAATTTAACGGCCTATTGGATATAAAATAACTGCGGTACTTAGTTAGATAATAATTTTCCAATTGGTTGTTTTGTTTCAAAATAGGTGTGTGAATCGAATTTTATTCTGACCAATGAAGGCTCGTTGTCTCTCTGATGTGACATTTTATCACGGTCTTTAACTTTTATAAGTAACAAGTGATAATGATAAATTCTATGATCTCCAATTAGTACAATATTCTTGCAAAAATTATGTAACAAAAATATTTATGTAACAAAAATATTAGGCACCTAGATGATGCGTTATCTTTCTTTACGTTTGAAAGGAAAACTAAATCCTTCGTCGCTAAGTTTTTATAAGATAATACCGGAGAGTAACACTTATATTATTTATTTAATTTTAATATGTTGTGTAATAATACACACCTACTTACTGTACACATTTTTTTATGTACATAAACAACATAACAGCCAAAAATTATATTTTGAAATAGTCTGAAATTTTTTGTTGTTGGATAACCTCTGCCATAGGTCACGCTTTGTCCAAGTCTTGGCGGCGGATGCTTCTGCCCCCCAACAATGTGGCAGGCCGGATCGGGAGAGACTTATTGAGGGAGACCTTTTTATCTCTCCAGCAGGTCTCTCTCGGAATATTGCCTTGCACCGCAGTGGGAGGGATGGATTAAGTTCGTCACTTCTGGATACACTGACCCTCCAGATTCCCTCACACCTTTTCCTTCTCAGAAATTCCTTTCTTAAAATGCCCCCCCACACAGCATCCTTGAGTTAGTGTGAAGATTAGATTGACACTTAAAAAAAATTGTATGAAATAAAGTGTAAAAAGTTTGTAGATAGGGGTGGACTTGGGTAACAAAAGATTTACATTCCTGTGGCTACAGACATTTAGACGTTAATCACAAAACTCTGGTAGTGGCCAAAAACCACAATTTTACCTTTTTAACTTTGTAGCGAAATCTGAAATACAAATTAAAAAGAGTGGAAGCAATTTTTTCAATGGAATTTCCGTGCAATTACTCAGAATTATTATGAAGTAAAGTACTTATCTATCAGCTGATAAGATTCTCAGAATGTACTCGTATTGTGTACATTCGTTTGAGCAAGGATAAAAGTATTAATAACTATTTATCTACCTACGTACATAGATTAACTAAAGGTTATTTTGTCACTATGGTTACTAATCTTATATTTTTCTAGCAGCTTCTGTTCATTCATTTTGTTATTAGTGTTTAAATTAATTTAATTTTTATTAACACTTTTTAAATCAAATTACCTATTGTTACTTCTTAACAGTTTATGTGTTTTCCTAATGTCAATTTCTTTTCAAATTAAAACAAGAACTTGTAAGATGATTAATATAAACGAAAGGTATACATAATGCTATAATGTTCAAAGGAATAAAATAATCACATAAAAATATTTCAACTATGAAGATTCAAATATACATAATGATTTTAAATTTGGACACTCGTCGTACATGAAAATATTTATTGATCAATATTAATTCCCAAAAGTATATTTTTTTTATAAGTAAACAGGGTGTAAAAGGATGTACAGTTTGTCAAATAAGAGCAGAAAATAAATGAGGGCGCCACCTTTACCCAAATGGCAATACTAAAAATATAATCATGGTGTTAATCTAAAGCTGTGTAACCTACATTTTTATTAAAAAGTCATAAAAGTGAAAAAAAAAAAATTATTGCAACACAGATACTTACTGATTTCAAAATTAGAATTGCATATAGGTATATTATTATTATACGTTTGCAATTGTGTGTCAACATAATCAAGAATAACAATGTTGTAATAAAATATAAAGCACAATTTAGAAATTGCTCACATTTATTTAATATTAGCTTAAGTACCTAGTGTTGCCCGGGATTTAGATCATGCCTCTAATTTTAGATCTGAATATATTTAACTCATTCAGATCTAAAAGTAGTGTAACTAAACTCACCTTTAATGATTCTTCCTTTCCACCTACTGTTAAATTAAAATCTATTTTAAATTAAATGAAAGCCAATCACTTTGTAAAACACAATTTAATCAAATTTATGTCATTTACGAGGTACCTTCACTACCTAGTAAATGACATAAATTTGATTAAATTGTGTTTTACAAAGTGATTGGCTTTCATTTAACTTAAAATAAATTTGAATTTAACAGTAGGTGGAAAGGAAGAATCATTAATGGTGAGTTTAGTTATTTTTTTCGATTTTTTTATATTTTTTTAAGAACAAAAAATTGCTTTTTTAAATGTGTATACAGTGTTTTGTATTTTCAGTGTCATTGCACTTTTAAAGAATATTTGACAGATAAATTGGTGTTGCCAGCCTAAAATTTTTTTTATATTTTATTTTTTATATTAGTTGAATTTTTTATATTTTCTACTCTTATTTGACAGACTATACCCGAAGGATTTTAACCATCAATTCCTGAGCATTTTTCAACTAGTCAGTTGCGGCGTGTGATGGAAAAATATTTTTATTGTTTTTAATACAAAAAAAATGTCATCAGACACCAAAATGACATGTACATTTTTTACTCCAAATATGCTCAGGAATCGATGGTTAAAGTACCTCGGGTACATCCTTTTACACCCTGTATATTCAGTGTCATTGCGCTTTAAAAGAATATTTGACCGTTAAATTGGTGTTGCCAGCCTAGAACTAGCCCAGTGTAGTTCCATTTTTAATATTTACTACTCTTAATAGGCCACTTGCATGGATTTCATAACGACTTGGAAAAAATCGTGTGGATAGATATTTTTACTAAGATTACGAAAACTTTAGTAAAAATTTTTAGAAATGTATAGTTTTTTTATTTTTAAATGAATAATTATTTGAGCTCATGACGTCACTACATGAAAATATCCCGTCTCCGATTATGTTCCCTTAATTTTGTAAAATTCCACACAGATTTTTTTTTTTTATAATGAAAATATCCCGTCTCCGATTATGTTCCCTTAATTTTGTAAAATTCCACACAGATTTTTTTTTTTTATATGGCAACACTTTGATTTCCGGCGAATTTTTGAATTTGCGTTTAACGTTCACTAGATTTATTGTTTGTTCTATGCGAACTTATCCTTTGGTTTGATTTTTTGATAAGGATGGTGGTGTTTTTACAAATGTTACGAAGAGAACCCCGTGCAATTTATTGCTATTCGTGTGGAAAACGTTCTTTTTTTTAAATGATTTTCGGCTGTGTAATTATTGTTTTTTCGCACCCATAAAATTATGTCCCGTCTTTCCGGTTTATAAAAAATGATCTGATTTTTCGGATTGAAATTTTCAAAAAATCGCCAGGGTTTCAAAAATACGATTTAAAAAAAAAAAACAGAATGTCTTAGAATATTTGCCTAAACTGGAAAATTAAAAAAAAAAATGTTATGCAAGTGGCCTATTGACAGACTATACATAGTATTATCTTTCAGTAGCTAGCGATATTGATAATCTAACTTGGACAGCTTTTGTTAGCAGTTTGTCTTATTGATTTGTTTAATTGTAGATACGGCCAATCTAGTTCCAAAATCCAAGGAATTCATTCTGCCATTAGCGATAATAATTGTTTATTTTTCTGATAAATCAGTTATGTGGAGCAATCCCTTAACCTCTCAGAAATAGACTTTTGTATGTGTCCCTTAGAAAACTGTCAAAACGTGATAATATTTGTGTTATTTACGATTTTTACTAAAAGCTTCATAAATCACGTTTTGGGAAACGTAGCCTCATTCTAAAAACTGTTTTGGAAAGGTTATGAAATAAACTTTCAAATTGTACTATTACAAATAAATAATAACATTTGTAAATATTAAAATTTAGAATGCAAACATAAAAAAAATTTAAAAATCACCCACGTGATGTTTTATGTGAAAACGGTACTAAAATCACAGATTATGTAAAAAAAAAACACTTGTTCTATTGTATAAATGTATAATAAACAATTTTGTCACCTCTTTTTTTTACCATTTCATACAAAAATATTTTAATAAAAACTAACAATGTCTTGAACAAATGACAATCAAAGAAGATTGAGGTTCCATTCGGCTCAGATAATTAATCATAGATATTTTTGAATACAGACGCGTAGCGTTGTTCATTATCAATATTCCGTTTTTTATTTCGTGGTAATCCGTATACTAGTGATGGAAATACATAAATCAATTTTTGTAAAATCTCGCGCTTTAACGTCAAAAGACTCTCTAATGTCTTGACCGCTATTATTATATTCGCGTCTTTTGACGCTCTAATGTTCCGAGTGGTTAAGCTTTTATTATTATTATGTAATGAGCATTCTGCTGATGCGCTCATATCTAATTTCACAATAGTTTGACAGTAAATGAGTAGTTTTAATTTTTAACTAAGTTAGTCATTTCTTCTCTCCAAATGTTGATCCAATAAAGCTTTGAATTGGTTTATATTAGTTGCATCGATGACATGTTGTGGGAGTTTGTTCCAAGTATCCGCCACTCTGTTTGCATGGAAGTGTTTTCTGGGATTTTATCATATGATCTTAAATATTTGTGTTTTTAGGGAAGCCCCCCCCGGTGAGTGCGCTGGGCAGAAGGGGGCGGGGGCCCGCGCTGCACGAGGCCCTGCAGAGGATAACGCCCCCGCCTTGGGGAGCCCCCACCACTCCCCTGTTCGACTGCCAGCCCCTCGACGCCCTGCAGTGCCAAGACGGGCTCAGCAACTGCCGTATGTTTCGTATTATTTTTTCATTGCTTGACCGGGTAGGGCAATATAGTCATGACCACGACCCTGCCAAGTGATCACAATCTTCGCACAATGTCCATTTAGCAAAGTACTTATTTAAAATTATTTTTAATTTACACAATGAAATGTTCATAAGACATCCAGTGTGCTGCCCCAGGTATAGGTGGGAGAAACAACTTCAGAGGCTGTGTGAGGAGAGGCTGCGCTTACTATGGACTGAGGCCGCCGAAGTAGAACAGAGATACCGAGTTGTTGGGTCCCTGACCCGAAATAGGACAAGAGGAAGAAGATGAGATGATGTAATCTAATCCAGTTGTTTAGATAGGCTCTTTTCGTACATAGTCAAAAGATAGTCTGGCATCGAAAATGTTAATGGTCGATTCGACATCGTTATGTATATGTGGGCTATTAGAAGGTGTGCTATTGGAAAGGGTGCTATTGTGTATAAATCAAATAAGCATTTGATGTAGTACTTTCAAGTTTATTGAAACAATTTACATCCGATTACAACCGCACCATAATTTAATATAAAAAAATAATTGGTTCAAGAAAGTAGGAGCGAACAAGAAGCAATTTTACAAAGCTGTTAATTTTTCGGCAGTTTAGAACAGAATGGTTCTGTTAAATTTGTCACGGCAAGAGGTGACTCGTGAGAAATGAGGATCGTTATTGGCGTGTGAGGAACCAATGGGAATGCTTTGCAGTTCAAGATCGCTGGCTCGTTCGCCTCCCAAAAGTGTTTGTTTCGTCTTATTGATAACCACTGGAGCGACGGCGCATTTTTAACTTTTGCTTCGGATTGCTCGTGATATTTTCGAGTCCATTTTGAATTTTTTTCTGTCGACATTGAAAATTCATATCTCCGAATTTGAATATGGAGACATGCAAACTGATTATAGTTCTATATAGCCAATGAATTTACCTATCTTTTTTTGATTATCACATATTCGTAGGAATTATAAAAAAAATATTATAAAATCGTAAACTTTAAAAACATGCAAATCCTGTTGTTAGTACCTTTGAAATTGCCCTAAATGTTACTTTTTCAAGTCAACATTGGATATTTTCGATTTCTACACGTTGTCTATAGTCTACTTGATAACCACAGAAGCAAACATATTTTTAAAATCTCAATTTGTGCAATCAGCTGATGGAATATTTTGCTCGAATTTTTTTTAATACATTTTGGAGATCGCGGAGTGTCTAAATGAAATCCACTTTTTAGTATGTTTAAATACATTTACCACATTGTAACTGTATGAAATTAGAAGGATACGTTCGTTGTCTACAATTATCAATAAGAATTAATGTGATTTTTGCTTTATTTAATTAAAATAACCGTTTTACAAATACACCCTAAATCACAATATCAAAGTCAGACTTCAGCTTTATACCTAAACATTTGTGACCTAAGATTAGATATTTATCACCATATTTTTATATAACGTAGTAAAACAAAATACAAGGTTTTTAATAAGATAATTTTTCATAAGTGTACTAACCTTTTACAATACTTGCATGAATTTTGTTGAGTTTCGCAATTTCCATTGTGACAAAATATGCATCTGACAGCTAGCTTTGGTTGTCATATACTGGATAGTTTCAAAACTAATTGAAATTTACATGTACATATATCTTTGTTAAGAATTCTTCTAATTGATAAACTATAGTTCAAATGTACACGTCAAGTAATTAGGTCGATAATTGTAAAAATAAACACAAAAGACATGTAAAAAGGCACTAATTTTTAATTTGAACGAATTTAAAACACTTTAAATAGATGGATAATTGAATTGCGGGAACTGTCGTACATAAACACGTAATAAAAATCAATTAAAACAATCACTTTCACCTCATTCTAAGCAAACACACGGCTGTCAGTTTAAACGAAAAAAAATTGTCAACAACGTGAAATACATGTTTTTTTAAACCTTTCTAGTAAATCGTAGACGCAAAAGAATAGAGACATCTATGAAAAATGCTTCAAAGGATTTTATAAACTGCATTATTATGCTAATCACACATCGTGGGAGTTTTTAAAAATATTTCAAAAAAAATTTTAATGCATCTAGGGAGAAATTGCTGTAATTCGGCAACTGAGCAAACTTATGTTTTGTAAGTGGTACCGAAATTCAGCAAAAAGCGTTGCAGTGGATAAGCGGTAATGCTAAATATCTTGTGTAAATGGTTCCAGGCAGATTTTTGTGATTAAGAAACCACTACTAGTTAAACAATCAGAAATAGAAATCCATTTCAGTATCTATATAACCTTCATAATATCAGTTTCAGTATTTACATTTTTCGGGATATCCATTTCAATATCTTTATAACCTTCACGACAAAGTTTCAGTATATTTACAACCATTATTATAGTAGTCACATTGAGAAATCGTTTGTGCGTCATCGACTATCGTCCTCTTCCTTCCCAAACGTCTTGTACGGAAACGCAAAAAAATCAGAAGGTACAAGAATGATGAAATCACATGGGACTGCTATATTTATTTTTTTATTTTTATTTAGGAAACAAACAGTCATACAAAATGATAATGTAACAAAGAACATTCATATGTTGTATATGAATGTTCTTTGTTATATTATTTATCTAATTTAATTTATATATTCATTTATCCATTTTGCATTTCAATTTATATTATATATACTCTTGTGGGACTTTTCCAGGATGGGTACAGCCATTTTGCATTTTTCACCAATGATAATTTATTTTTCCTTCCAGTCCAACCGTGGCTCGAGGGTGTGGGGAGCTCGGAGCCCGGCTTGGGCAGGGCGGAGCGCCTGGCTGCGCGCAGGGCTGCCCTGCGAAGACGCGCCACCCAGCTGTGCCACTACACCTCCTCCATGCAGGACTCCAACGCTTATTCCCTCCACCAGAACGTCAAGGTAACCATCATAACAACTGCCCGGTCATATGAAGTATCCGGTTATATGAAGTGTTCGGTTATACAAAGCGTCCAGTCATAAGAAGTGTCCGGCGATAAGAAGTGTACGCTAAGAATGATAAATAAAACCCACTTTCAAGACAAGTTATTTGAAAAAATTCACAATTCTAAATTAATTGTCTGCGTACGAAAGTGAATCTGTTTAATTGGAAAAAATTATATTTGTGAGAAAATATATCAAAATATTATATTGTAAATCTGAATGACAGGCCAGCGTTTTAGGAAGACAGGTAAAATTTACATTACGCGGTTATAAATCGAATTTTTATATCGTAAATCTAAATCTGACAGGCCAGCCATGATGGAAACCGGCCGCAAAATTTTGATGTACATGGAAACATTCTTACATATTTTTTTATGAATTTTTTTTTTTTTTTACATTAACTCCACACAGGAGGCCCTGAGGAAAATAATTTCTCTCAGGGCCTATGTCAACTTTGAGGATGCTGTGTGGAGGGTCTTTTTGAGGAAAGGAAGGAGTGAACATGGGTCTTGAAGAGACCCATGTTGTAGGAGTGAGGAAACACAGAGGCCGGTAAATCATTCCACAGCCGACTATGCACCGGTGCCGAGGGGATCAATGACGCTAGTTCCTCGGAGCATCTTCCATTGTAATACCGGTAGAACAAGAACAGCATTCCCACCTGACGCCTGTGCTCTAAAGATTGCAATCCGTCTATTAAGATGGGAGAATCTATCAAACGGACTGCCCGTTTCTGCACAGAGTCAAGGGTTTTTTTTTAGGTATTTTACTTTGAATATCTGTATTTGATGGTTATACCTACGCGTTTTCATCCCGTCACAAAATTTCCCCAACAAAATATCCCCGACAAAATATCCCTGACAAAATATCCTACGATCAAAACATCCTTCAACAAAATATCTACTAAAGCCTAACCTAACCTAACTTTACAGGATTTCTGCATTATTTTTTGTCCCATTTTACTGTTTTTGAAAAATAATGTCTGAAGAAAATGAAATAAGAGAATGAATAAACAAACAGAAAATGAATAAAAAATGTAAAAAAGTGTTAAATCTAATGTAGTCCGCTTTAACACTGAATATGCTAATTTATGATAATGTATTTATGTATTATATGGTCATTAACACATTTGCACAAATTGTTGGCCCAAACCTTTGTTGATCTATGTAATGACACAAAATTTTCCAATACTAATTTATAAGGCGTGGTGTTACTTAGCATATTTCATATTTTATTTCTGTTTGTTGAAATAATAACCCTCTTAGAACTGGAATTTTCTTGCCTCTTAATACAGACTTTTGTCTTTTTCTGTAAATCCCTGGATAGTTTTCTGAATAGCCTTGTCTTGATTCTGATTCACTCTGTATTCTTTTAATCTCACAAATAATATCTTCAAATATCTCAACTATTTCCATGGAAATTATTAAAAAAATAATATACCTAACCCGTACATCGCTCAACAAATCAGCTCAGATATCCACTGTAAAACCTTTTTATTACAATAACATAAAGATGTAGCTACGGATCCATCCCATTCTAAAATTATGGTCATAATTTATGATACAGACAAAATATAAATTAAATAAACAAAACTGAAGCCAGAGAGAAACTTATCGGCTAAATGGCAGCAGATCAGCGCTACTGAGAATTGGGAATATAATATTTTCACATATATGGATAAAGTAAAGATGCTTCTTCTTGAATATTTCAATAGATGTCAATGAATTAAAGAATAAGCCGTCTTTTAAGCCCGAGTTGAGTACCGTTGGACCTACACAGTTGGCCAAATTTTGATTGAATTTTGGTTGCTGTTCGATCACATATGTATGTGTCAGCCGCGCTGAGGGCGACTCTCCAAATCACGTAGGTGTGTGTCAGCTGCGGGTAAAAATTAGAACAGTTTAGGGAATTTTTTTTTTCTTATCCCTTTCATCAAAACAATGTTTGACCAAAGAAATTACTAATACCCATTCTAAAATTCATAAATCTTTAGAATTTATTTTGAATCCTTTCTATCATGAGGGAATGACTAGCATAACTAGGTGCCCACACTGTCGAGTTGTACTCTATTTGACTTCTAACTAATGACATATATACATTTGTAAAGGTTTAAATATTTTTAAATTGGCTGCAAATTCTTATTACAAAATGCAACATTTTGAAAGCTTTATTTGATGTAATTTAATATGGTTTATAAATTTCAGTTTTTGATCAAAATTTACCCCAAAAATTTACATCGGTTACGGCTGTTAACACTACATCATTGGTGGAGTACTCATAAATTATTTATTTATTTTTTATTTATATTCTTGGCCATAATGATTAAAAATACATATAAAGTTACATCGGTTACATAGTTACATAAGTTTTTGACACAGAAACAAAAAATTGCCTTTCCTCACCATAAAGAGACAATGCTCTTGTGTTTTGTGAGGTAATTCTAGCTCAATTAGTAAATTAAAATATCGTGTAAGTTAGTAATAACGGCTATTGTAAATAATAAGTAAGGTTAGAAAATCATGTATAAATTTAAAAATAAAAATCATGATGCGTTTAAAAAATCATAATATAAATTAAAAAATCATTATAAATTAATGAATCATGACAGTTAGTAACAATGTAATTAGTAAGTAAAGGATATGTAAGAAAGAATGCAAGATTTTATACAATAGTAGACTTAAAGATATAGAAACTAAGAAATGATAGAGAATGAAGGAATGAACGATTTATATAATAGTAGACTTTAAGATATAAAAAGTAAACATATTTGGGACTCATATATATTGCTTTTATATTCCTTGAAATAATAATAACGTTTTATTCATATAGCGCAGTTTTGTGTCATTTCACTTCAAGTGCGCATTTCACTTCACTTGAAGCTCATAATTAGACATTTGCTTAAATTTAGATGTAGTAGTTCTCTTATCGTCCACGAACATTAAAACTTGAACATCGTTGAAAATAGTAAGAACATCATTCACAAATATCAAAAATAAAAAATGGTCCCAAATGTGACCCTTGGGTAACACCTTGTTGCAAACTTGATTTACTTTTTATTTTTGAATGCCGTATTGTGTTGTGAACTGCGCCCATTCTGAACACAGGATTTCCTAGCGAGACAGACCCATATTCTAACGTACTTTATAAAGTTGAATGAATTAAAAAAAACAATTTAACACTAGAAGCGCGGGCGTCCCAAATTTGACCCATTTCGATGTTCTTCCTGCTCTAGTCAATATTTTATTATGCGTATAATCGTAATTGTTTATGACTTTTGATGGAATATGATGATTATTATTTTTACGAAACTTGAACCACCTAAATGCAATATACATATATTTTTTTAATCCAAATTCATCTCTAAGTACGGTTGGGTCAATTTTGACCCAGTCATGGATATCAGAGTTTAACTTAATCTAAGTTAATCAAAATACCCGACAAATATGGACAAAAGTTCTGGTTGGCTGTAGATAAGGACTCTAAATGTATAGTTAACACGTTTCCGTACACAGGCAAGGACGACGACAGGTCAAATGACGAAGGTCTTGGGTATTACGTAGTGAAAAAATTGATGCAGCCATACCTATAAAAAGGAAGAAATATCACTTGTGATAACTTTTTCACGTCTCCATCCCTTGCTGAAACTCTAAAATCAAATGTAATAAAAACATTCTATCATAATTTAAAGTTTTATTTGAATATATATCTTCACATTACTGTAGAAAAACTAAAATGGCCATAATTGACCCATCCGCGCTTCTAGGGGTGTCAGTATGTTCAGCGCTTCTAGTGTTAAGAGATTCCAATTTTATGTAGATGGGAGGCATATTATGTAAATAATAAATTCATACCAACTATGATATGTATGTATGTATTGTGTTTTACAGCAACAACAAGGAAAATCCAGAAGTGAGAGTTTCCGAGTAGAGGCGCCATTACTAGATAAGTTACTGTCATCTCGAGGCAGTACGACTCTACTTAGTGCAGTCGATCGAAAGAAGATCAGGTAAACCAACGCATAATTATAGTTTATGTAATACTTACTGCTAACTAACAAGTGTATATTAAATAATCACTTCCAAGCGTAGGGAGTGTGGCGAACCCATCGCTCAGGGAGTGGAAACACAAACCTGCAATAGCCATCCCAAGCCAAGGTGTGAGCTACCGTGCTCAGGCTGAATTTCCTGGGGAACAGTGTCATGAACGGTGCCTCGGAGAAACAAGGTCACATCTCGGGAGTATTTAGACCTTACTCCAGCACTCGGGGCTCTGCTGGAATGGACCTTCTCATTCCCTGGTAACTCGTGGGGCAAAAAAAATTGAACCATTCGAAAACTAGGTGCTCTTTGAGAACCTAGGAGTGCTGAGGCCACCTCTGTGGACTTCCTTCCTGGGGCCTGTAGGAGGAACTAAGAGGAGAAGCCGTGGAGATGAGATCTGAGGCCACCTCCATGAACTCTTCCCTTGTGGGGCCTTCAGGGAACCAAGGGGAAGGGCACTCTTCCAGCGTGGGGCCTTCGAGGAACCAGGGAGGAATGAGGTGGAGAGATGATGTCCTCTTCCCATGTGAGGCCTTTAGAGAACCATGTAGAAGTGAGGAGGAGAAATGAAACCATTTCGGTGAACTCTTCCATTGTGGGGCCTTTGTAGAACCAAGGAGGAGTCAAGAGGAGAGATGAAGTCCTCTTCCCTTTTGGGGCCTTTGTGGAACCAAGGAGGAATGAAGAGGAGAGATGAAGTCCTCTTCCCTCCTGGGGCCCTCGGAGAACCAACGTGGGGTGGACTCTTCCCTTGTGGGGCCTTTAGGGAACCAAGGGGAGGTGGACTCTCCGTCGTGGAGCCTTCAGGGAACTAAGGAGTGGAGAGGAGAGATGTAGCCCTCTTCCCTCGTGGGGCCTTCAAGGAACCAAGAACGAGTGAAGAGGGGAAATGAGACCTGGGAAGACACATTGTCGAACCAGAAGATATAGCTTCATTTCCAATAACAACTCTGGTGAACTTTATTAAAGGGACTGGGTTGTTGTTAAAGGATTGAGGTAAAATGGGAGGTAGCACAATGAGCCTATGGTCTAAGTGCTCACGGGAACTAATAGTAAACCGTCTCCGCCAAGAATAAAAAAAATAAATAAATAATCACTTCAAACTTACGATTTAATAATACATACGTAGCAGCTCCAGGAACGATTTAAATAAATTTATTCAGTGTGGTGATGCATACGAAGCAATAATTCTTAATCATAAAACTGTTGCTTAAACATGTCACAATAGGGGCGAGTGTGTGACTTCTTCTTTCGTAAGGTGAGGGGTCTAAGGATATGGGAACATAATATATTATATGTCTGCAAGTCACTACTTCCGCAGGGGATGTGTTGGATTTGTTGCATATGTTCGATGATCTGGCCCTGGCATCATGTGGGCACAACGGTTGTGAGAAACCTTATCCTATTGATGAGGGCCAGAATTTTCAAGCTAACAAAACCCAGGCTGTCACTCGGTGGGGTCAGGTACGAGTTGGGTATTTCTCACGTCAGTCGCTTATTACTCAAGTTTTCACCCATTTTCTGGAATGAGAAGTAACCAAAGGAGTATCCGTACTTCTGTTCAGAAGGTTTCCTTTTCGGGACTTTAGTAGTGTGGTAAAATTATGTTTGACCCAGATACAAATGTAGAGATTCAAAAAGAATACAAGGCTGAAGAAAGCGTAGTGAACAAGATTAAGAAAGGGATCCTTAGATGTTTGGACGTGTGGAGCGGAACAGAGAAATGAGTATAAGAAGAATGTATAACAGGAAAGTGAATGGTAAATGGTAGTAGAAGTCAGTTACGCCCGAGGAAGATATGGCATGACCAAGTGAATCAAATATTTGAGGCGTGTTGTGTCAAGGGTCAGAATAACATTAAAGACCTATGAGAAGATGTTTGAATGTGAATTAAGCAAGAAATGTGTGCCAAGCAAGACAGAATTGTGTGGTGGTCTATTCCTAGAAACAGCGTGATGGTTAGATAGATATATAGATAAACCTAACCTAATCTAAAAATATTCTACTACATGCGTAATAATGAATGGGATGTTTCCAGAACGGGTTGCAAGCTGGTGGGGGGTGCAGGGTGTTCGGCCCCGGGCTGCGGTGCGCCCTCTCTGGCATGCGCCGCCTACTGCATCGGCCATGTGGCTGCCAGCCCTGACCAGCGCCTCTTCTCGCGCTGCACGGCCAAGTTCAGTGACAACACGCAGTGCCGCATGCCAGTCCTAAACGTCACCAGTCACCTGCCGCTGTGCACAGAGCACGCCTGGAAACGGGTGAGACTTCATATACACTCCATAGAATCTACTAATCCTTTGCACACTAGTAGATATTATCTTTAGTTATTATCTCCTAAGCCAGGGTGACTTACCTTCATTGACTTCTGACAGCTCCCGCAAATTCCATTGACAGTGTTTTCCATCAGGAATTTTTCAAAGACAAACTATTGCTCGTCACATCTTAGTTGTGAAGGGCCGAAATAAACCTAAATTTGTATGTATAAAAAAATTACTCGATTCACACCATTCCAACGATGTTTAAAAATTTCATCTTTTTTTATTTTTTTTTTTTTTTTATTTATTTATTTAGGAGAAAATACAGATACAGATGTCAATTAACAATAATATACAAAACAATAACTAGAGAACTCACCTGCACCCAAACTATTTCTCACGAATTAACAATATCTATATATATTTTTTCAAATAATAGAGTTTTTGTCATTCGTACGTTAAGCGTAATCATAATTTATGATCTGGTTGCAACAACAACTTAATGGGTTCTAAAAAACTAAAACACCAGAAAATTAAAATATTGGGTCCTTACATATGAAATTGGCGTTTTGCCGTACTGGCAACTTTGATCTCAAATATCTTCTCTTTGGTTAGGAATTCCAAATTCAAATTTATACAGCTATGTACTCATGTATTTGTGTTTCAAAAATTATAATTCATTTGTTTTTTCCTTAATTGTTTTTTTTCTTTGCGTCACTTAGTTTACAAAATGGAAAACTTGAAATATCGCGTTATTTACGAGTACGAGTTCCACCGTGGCACCAGTGCTGCGGAAACGGCTCGAAAGATTAATGATGTGTATGGCGACGGTGCCGCAAAATAAAACACAGTGCGTTTTTGGTTCCAACGTTTTTGATCTGGAAATTTCGACCTGCCGAACAAGCCCCGTGGACGGCCGGAGACCAAAGTTGATAATGAAAAATTGAAGGCTATTGTGGAAGCGGATCCATCGCAAACCACGTCCGAGTTAGCTGCAGGCTGCGGTGTTAGTGATAAAACTGTTTTAATCCACTTGAAGCAAATTGGGAAGGTGAAAAAGCTCCCATACAAAACTCCCATAAGCTCCCATACAAAGTTCCTCCCATGCAAAACGCCAATTTCATATGTAAGGACCTAATAGTACAAGGTGGCGCAAAAGTTGTCACCCGATGTTCTTTAGCTGTAATTTTTTTTTTAATGAAAAATTTTGGTTCTGCTTTTGGATTGTGTTTATTTGATGTCTTAATTTTTTTTTCTATTAAGTCGAGAAAATGATATCGTATTTTCCGTCACTCTTTCCAGAACTTCCGGCGATAGGTTCTCGCATTCTTGACGGATATTCTCTTTGAGGGCTTCAAAAGTCTGAGGCTTGTTGACATAGACTCGTGACTTCTAAGAAGTCCCCACAAAAATAAGTCTGGAACGGTTAAATCGGGCGATCTTGCCGGCCAGTGCAAATCACCAAAATGACAGATTAGGAGACCCAGAAATGCATTTTTTCAAAAAAAAATTTGGTATCTCCAACCCCTTCTTTATCTACTATGTAAATATTACTTTTGTAGGTTTTATACAGACGGAGCTACATGCAAAAGTTTGAACACTAGTTACAAGTTACAAGTGAATACATTGAAACCCTCTTAAGAAGTTTAGTTTTTTCGGTCCCTCTGCCCAAAATTGGCCCAATTTTTCCCACACGTAAGGTTTTCCTGCTTATGAAGTTTGTTTTTTCCGGTCCCTTGGAAAACTTCTTAAGGGGGTTTCACTGTATTACGCATTTTACTCAAAAGTACAATTTTCATCATAAGTTGTTATGGCATCCAGCTCCTCAATTGTTGATAATGTTTCCAGGACAACTACAACAAGATCAGTCAGGAGCTGAAACCCAAGAAGGCCCCCAGGAAGAGACCCAAACCATCAGCCATGATCCGCCCCCAGAAACGGAACCGGAAGAGAAAGAAACCACCGCCACCCGAGATCACACACCCGCCCTCTCTGCACACGCAGGGTAAGCCAACCGCACTCACTTCAGAGGCTGTGTCATGTCTTGAGACAAACATTGCCGGGTTACGAATAGCCTGACAATATTTAACTAACTCATTGTGAATGTTATGTACAATGAGTACTGCTCAAGATACTAGAACCAAAGGGCATAATCTCTTTCGCTAAAACAACTTTTGGCCAAAGAAATGAAAACTTGAAATGAAAAATTTGCAACAAAGCTATACAACGCACTTGCCATTAGACAGAACAAAACTAATTTTAAATATAAATGAGACATAAGTTTTGGATCATCAGCCAAGATAGATTTAACATCAAAGATTTTATCTAAACTAATTTATAAACAAGCAATTCCAATGGTACGGTGATGATTGTCTTTTATTTTAAACGTAACATTGTGTTGTTATTTGTAGTAAGTTGCCTCTAAAATCGTGAAAAATCCATTCTAGATATTTCCTACACCTTTTTAATTTAAAAAAATAATTATTCAGTTTTGTCAAGTATTTTGGCCTCGAATTCAAATTTATATGAGAAAGGCTGGGAAATTTCTGAGAAAATTATGCATTTTGATTTATTAAATAAGAAAAAAATTAGAAACATACTCTTTCGGATGCGAGATCTACTGTTTACAGAACTACTACAGTAAAACCCCTATTTTACGTTTTTTAAGGGACCGAAAAAAAAAACCTAAACGGAGGGAAAATGTAAATGGGGGGTATTGAAGAAAAGGACATTTTAAATTTTGATTTTTATTTATTTAATCATGTATATTGGTGAATTGAAGAAAAGAACCCTTTAAATTTTATTTTTTATTAATATAATCATGAACATGAAGAGAAAAATGTTATTCCAACAAAAGAAGAAGCAATAAAGTACATCGAGGGTCTTAAAATCTATTTTTCCAGCATTGTTTGCTTTCAAGATGAAACTTTTAAATGTGTATACATGATTGAAAAAGAATTAGAACAGAAAAAAATGTAACAAACTAATCTATGTGATTTTTTTAATAAAAAATAAAATGTTCTTTTCTTCTATACTGGGGGTATAGATATTCTAAGTAAATTCGTCGAAATACGATATATTTCCGCATAAATCGAAATTTCGTGGCCGACTCTCTAAATTTAGATACCTCTTTGAAATAATTTTGTAAAAATTCCGCATAATGTCCGCGAAAATTTGATCTACGCGGCTGATTTGTAAAAATATGATAAATTTCCTCGTAAATCGAATTTTTGCAGCCGATTTCCGCCGCAGCCGGCCATTTAAATTCATATATACGAAGTAAATTTGTAAAAATACGAGATTCTAGTGTAAACCGATTAAATTTAAAACTATCCAACTTGTTTTATCAACTTTTTCGAGAATGTTCCTTTTCTCGCACTGAACTGACAGTTTTTCTTTGTTGAGACATTACGAACGTAATTAACTTAACGAAAACAAAACAAGAAACGTAAAAACTGTGTGTAAACGATTATCACGAATAATGTCGGAAAAAAGCGTCTCAAATCACAAATCGAGTCAAAACCAAATGACAGATGCGTAAATAAACAAACTGACAGTCGCTGTAGCATTTTACACATGGCTAAAGTTGAAAGATGTCGGCCAATCGCCGCGTTGCAAGCAGTACGCCGACCAATCACGGCCGGCTAAAAATGGAAAGATGTCGGCCAATCACCACGTTTCGCGCAGTTTGCCGACCAATCACTGCTCGGCCGTGTCAAGCGCGCGTAACTCCCATATTTTAAATATTTTCGACGTAAATTGCGGGAAAAAAAACGTAAAAAGGGGGTATAAATGTACTAAAATATATCGGGACCGAAATAATTACACGTAATTGCAAGAAAACGTTAAATCTGGGGACGTAAAATTCGGGTTTTACTGTAGTTTATTAATTTTCTCACAATATTGTCTAATAAATGTCCAATGAATAACAATACTTAGTTTTGGAGTTGAATTTTAATAGCGTACTTGTTATCGCATCCTTCAGGCTCCACATCATCAGGCTGTGAGGAGAGTGCTGAGGAGACGGGAATGGGACTCTCTGAGGAGTTTATAGAGGTGGCCACCACGCAACGTATTGGTTAGCATCTAACAACCGCTTTTTCTTGGTTATACTTCTACATTTTTATAAGTTATAAGTTGTCCACAAGTCGATAAACATCGTCAACAACAAAATTTGCTGCTTTCTAATGAACGGAGACAGATATGGGTACAGTGAAACCCTCTTAAGAAGTTTCGTGGCTTTAGAAGTTTGGTTTTTTCGGTCCCTCGGCCCAAGATTGGCCCAATTTTTTCCACATATAAGGTTTTCCTGCTTAAGAAGTTTGATTTTTCCGCTCCGTTGGGAAACTTCTTAAGAGGGTTTCACTGTAATTGGAATTTCCTCAGTAATATTCATGATATCGTGGGTAATAGTCAAATTGGCTAATGACTATTGGTCAAGAAAATTCAAGTAAATTCCCAAAATCATTTTTGCAAAAGAAACTGTTGTTTTTTTTTTAAATTTAGATTCGAGCGTTTAACCAGCCAGCGGCAGAAAATCCACATTTCGTCGAAAAATGTTCTTCCGATCGTACAGGGCGGTTCCAATGAGAAAGATTAATTATTCTCCGTACCAGCTTTTTAAAATTATAACTCAATATCGATTTTATTTCATTCCAAAGTTGCTTTATTTATACCTGCATTCAAAAATGCTGAAAGGCGTGACGATAAAACTATTAAAATTATGTACTTTTTGTAATTATTTTTTGATCATGAGAATTTATCATTTTTCAATAATGTCTAAGCAAATTTAAGAATGTAAAAAAATCTGAAATATATTAGTTTGTAAGTGCGCAAATAAATACACAAACGGACCAATTTTCGTCAAGAAACACCTGTACGTATATATTTTTTAATAATTTTATTTAAACGAAAATTAAAATTCTGAAATATACATTTAACAGATAATTTATCAATTTATTTTACTGCATGATTATATGATTTGAAATAGGTGTTGTATAATACATGTACTTTTTTGAAAATTTAAAAAATCCGCCAACGACCTATGGTATATCCTTATTATACTAAAAATAAACATTTTTTCTGAAAATTTAAAACATACGTTTACTAGATAAAAGATCAATCTTTCGAAACCAATTTATAAATTTTTGTGGAAAAGAGTCAATACGTCTAAACACTGATTTAAAAATGACATATTTCTGGTTTTCTCTGGT
Source organism: Limnephilus lunatus (assembly GCA_917563855.2). NCBI lineage: Eukaryota > Metazoa > Arthropoda > Insecta > Trichoptera > Limnephilidae > Limnephilus > Limnephilus lunatus. Next base: position 19,690,389 of record OU830602.1, on the reverse strand, counting down.
TATGTGCTCTTAATGACTGTAAATTATAATAGTAAATTTACAGTCCTCCTCACTAGGGGTTCCTGTACCGAGGCGGACTGTAGGTTGTTGCTAATTTCCTCATCTTCATGTTTACTTAGTTGTATTTTGATGTTTTAAACTTGTAAATATCTCCATGGTATTTTTTAATTTATTTGGAAATTTGAATTTGATATTTTCAAAGGATAAATAGAGCACTGTGTCATAGATGAAATGTTTGATTGTGGCCATCATAGGATGATTTTCTCTCTTTACATTGATCATTATCGTAAACCGCGTCAGTGGACAGCTTAGTTTGTTATATCAATTTTGCTTAGAGATTTGGCCGAGCTTGGGCAGTGCTTGTAGTAGGTATGTGAGATAACCTCTGAGGATGTGATGATCTAACGGACGTGTTGTGTGTTTCAGTTGACGAGGAGGTGGTGGCGCGGGTGCTGGGGCTGCAGGAAGAAGCGCCGGCTCCCTCGCAGGAGGCCCAAATCGATCTGTCCACTGTCTTTAATGACTTCTTTACTGGTAACATACATAGTACAATTCTAACAACACACATTATATTTACTTTTTCATGCAACCTAACTTTTCATAAACCTCTTGTGCACCGCCGTCGTCGGTAGGCACAATTAAAATAACATTTCTCTGATATAAGTACTATTATGGGGAAACTGCTTATGGTAGATTATATATTATTTTTATAAATACATAACCACAATGGCGGTTCTTCACAGGGGAACAATGGGGACAGTCCCCAACAGTTACACCCGAAACCTACTAAAGGAAACAACAGTCGATGCTTTGTCCTCACCAAAATGAATGAATCTTTAAACATAAAAGTAATTAACATTTGCAGAAATAAAATACAAAAAATTATTCTGGATGATTTTAATAAGACCTGACGCGCGTACAGCGAACAGCGTACGGCGTATGAGAACAGCAGATAGCCGACCAGCGCCCGAACCATCAGAGTCCGTTTCTCAGTGCGCAGAACCTACTGCGCACTTGGGGGACAATGAGCTGTCCCCTTAAGCGTTTTGGTTCATTCCTTGTGTTTCTTTCGCTATCGCTCGTGTACTCGTATGTGAACTTCAAATACCTTGGGGATAATCCAATGAAACCCCACGACAAACTACTGAACCATTGGTTTGCGTAGTTTCGGGTGGGAATCACTTGCGTTCAAATTAATTTCGATAATAATCTTACAAGATAAAGCATTATTTTTATTATACTATATTGTAAATTGGTATATGTCTATAGACATTTTATATTATTTTTTGTTTAGATATCCGATTAGCCTGATTAGACAGGGAGGCCACAGGACCTGGAAAACCTGGAAAACCTGGAATTATCAGGGAATTTTACCGAACCTGAAATTATCAGGGAAATGTCAGGGAATTTCAAAAAAATTTTATAATATCAGGGAATTCCAAAAATAAAACTAAATTCGTTATTTTGCGATTTGTGAAACCCCAAAGTTTTGTTTTATTACTTTTACTTGCGACGCACAGTGGACGGAATGAAGAAAAAACACAAATTAATTCCTTGCTGACTAAATATTAATGCAATTTTAATTTTTTTTGATCTTATTAATGAATTATAACTATTTTGAAGTGAAAATTATTAATTTACTCTTCTGTAGAAATTTACAACAATATAATGTGAAAATATACAAATATCTAGGCAAATAAAACATATTAATTTTAAATTTAACATATTATATTTCACATATATAAACAATAAAAGACGGGCAATAATTAGGTACACACATATTTTAATCGAAAAATGGTAGAAAATCTAAGTGCTAAAGGTGTTTGCGTTGTCGTTGGAGTCTAAATCATCACACAAATTTCCAGAACCATTGAACAATTTTTTAGTAGACTTAAAACATCAGTAGGTAAATAGAACCTTTTTTTTGGAAGTGGTCGCAAAACGCAAATTCATCTCTTATTATCTCGGGAGTTTCTTTTTTAAATTGTAATCTTATTGGTCTGAAGTTCCTCGTAGATGAAGACCGTGGGTTTAGCTATATAATAGTCTTGCTTCTTGAGTTTCCTTCGCTGTAGAGCTGAAGTGGCACCTACGACGTTGTAGGGAGATTCGAGCCATCATGATATTCTCCATCACTATACCTTTGCTTGAAGTGACTGTGACTACCATAACCATCGCAGCCCCATTTATACATTTGTGCAATCTCATTTCTGCTGCTCACTGGAGTTCATCAAGAGTGCGAGACTCTAACATATCATGCCTTTTTTTCTTCCTTGATCTAGAACCACTTTCTTGAAATACTTCTATTGGTCTACCCAAAGATTTGGAGACAACCGTCATTTCTGACAACCACTCTAAATTATGTTCTTCAAACCTCACAATAATAACTGCGGCTTTTTCTCCATTTCTTCACCGATTGCAGCGAAAAATATTGTTTCATGTGATATTTTTTTGGTATCTCTTCTAATGTTAATGTTTTTTTTTGTTTATTTGTCTATTTTTGTCTGGTCTTTTCATTTATTCACAAATTGTCTTCAGGCAAAATATCATAAATTTGTAACAAGTGTATTTTGTTTTTAATGGATTATTGGGGTGCAAAGAAATAATAAATGCTATAGATGACGGAATTCCCTTTATTATTTATCTAACGAACGATATCCCCTTATAAATCAAATTAAACATATCAGGGAAAAATTTAGAAACTGCCCTGGAAAACCTGGAATTATCAGGGAATTTTGAATTCCGTTTATTGTGGCCACCCTGTTAGACCATAAATTATTTTTTTTTAAATTTCATATTAAATTCTACGGGTTGTAAGATTACGGTACAGTATGTAAAAAATGTCGATCCCCACCATCCAAAAAATGCTCGAGCTTCCACTGCATAAACACATATGGCACAATTATATAATTTTGCAAAAAATAAGTAAGATATTACAGAAATAGACCCAGCTGGCGCACTGCGAAAATTTTGCATTGGAAGAGCTAATACTGACATGTTATTTTTCAAATCATTCAAATTTTATTAGCATTTTCTTATTTTGAAAAAATCGTTAAATATTTTGATCCCTAAACTGTAGTTATTGTCACTGATAACTTAACCACTCAGCAACGTAAGCAGATATACACGTTAATATGACAACATCAGTCAAGTACAATAAGCATGTTTTCACGTCAGCGCGTATGTTTCCACAGAAATCGTTATAACTCCATTATTGTTCTAGTGACATCCCTAAAACAAAAAGTAGAAGCTCCATAATAAATCAAGCTACCCATCACTATTCAAGTTGTCCATAGAAATGCATAAAAAAACCTTTTCTGTCAGATACATGATAGACCGCCAAATTGCCTACCCACTGTTAGATATTGTTATTTTTTTATTATATATTCTTGTATGAAATGATAAAAAAGTGAGGTGACTAAATTGTTTATTATACATTTTATACGATAGAATAAGTATTTTTTTTTATATAATCCATGATTTTAATACCGTTTTCACATAAAAACATCGCGTGAGTCATTTTAACATTTTTTTAATGTTTGCATTCTAAATTTTAATATTTACAAATGTTAATATTTATTTGTAATATGGCAATTTGAAAGCTTATTTTGTAACCTTTCAAAAACAGTTTTTAGTATTAGACTACGTTCAGAAATGTTTCATTTATAGAGCTTTAATTGTGAAGCAGAAATAACATAAAGTTTTCGTAAATCTGACATGTCGTTTAAGACGTAAAAAGTGCATATTCGCGATATATCGGAGTGGTGAGTTAAATCACTTGCATTAAAAAAAATACCCAAAATTTTAAGCTATTACAACTTACAAAGGCTCGTACAAATTTTCACTCTTTAAATGTTATATTATTCCAGCCGAACAGAACGAAGAGTATATCCCCACCCGCGAGGAAACTGAGGAGTTGGAGCGCGCTCTGGAGGCCGTCAACCAGGATGTCAAGTCCCTGGAAAAGCTGACGGCTTCTCAGGGCTCTGCCCTCCTTCTGGACGCCCTATTGGACGAGAGAGCCCTGGCGGAGACCCTGGCCAGCCTCCCTGACGTCTTCAGCCCTTCGCCAAACTGCACGGCATAAATACCACACTGATCTACTTCAAACTTAACAGGAAACTCGGTCTGGTAACGGATGTATGAGATCTCCTCCCTTGTCATTACATCGATATAGCCGGATAATTTATCTTTGATATGAATATTGTTTGTGATCAAAGTATAATATCACGTTTGCCGTTTAAAACATTTTGCAATGTTTTGGGAACACATTACACCAAATCAAATGGTAATTGATTAGTGGAGATCGTGATCGTCTAACTTTGTTAATGGTTGCATTTTAGGTCAGTGTCAACTACCCGTTGTTTGTGGTTTGAGAATATCGTCTATTTAGAAGTAAAACCCAATAAATCACTTTGGGTTTTACTCGTAAACAGACGAGTTATGATCTTCCGTTGCTTAAGGGTCAGCTTTATCCCCTCCTCCCTCGAAGCATTATATGTATAGCTAAAAAAATTGAGATATCTTTCTAAATAATTAGTATGTACCCACAAAATTTAATTGAGTCGTTTTGAATAATAATTATCGTCGTACTTGGTCAGAATTGTTGAATAGAATAATCGGTTTACCGAAACTTGATGTTACTAGATGTTAAAAGTAAGATTCTGCGTTAGGTTTGGCAGTGCGTAAATAGGATCGCGTCGTTGGGGAGTAGACATTTAAATTGATTATGTTTTCGTTTCAGTGCGCTTTCTTTTTATCTTCGAAATGGGACAAGGCAATTTTACAGTCACAAAATTTAATATTTGTAACGTTACGTTAAGAGGGTGTGTTCGTAATATATTTATTACCTTTTATTTCATATCTTCTCGAGGTAATTTTCATTTTCCTATTAGTTTTTTAATGCAACCGATTGAGCGGTGAAAATAATTGTGATTTTTGTTTATTATTATTTTTTTTTAAATGTAGCAAATAAATTACTTTAACATATTATTTCTTTGGTGACATTTATTAACTGTATTACGAATATGAAAAATAGTTGTTAAGAAAACATCCAAACAGTGTATGCGACTTTTTTAAAGATACGCTTATTTAAACATGGTTTACTATGATTAAACAAACATTTTTTGTATAACTCAACATAATTGTCTTAAATAATAATAATTACAGACTTATTGATTAACAATTATAGCGATTATTAAATATAATTATAATGCAGAGTGATTGAATGCATAGATTTAGATACTGGCTCCGTTTAACTCCGAAAACACTATAAATTGACCAATATTCATAATTATTTTTAATTTATCTAAGCTTCAGTATTATAAATAACCGTGAGTTAATATTGAAAACTTATAACCTGATAGAAATTGTTATTGCTGCGAGTACATTATACACTGCCGTACATGTTAAACTAAATAAAAGTTTTACAGTGATTTATTTTTGAAATATTTTGACATGTTGCACTACCTCCTTCTTTAGCCAACGTTACGGAGAGCATTACAGTGCCAATAATCAAGGCAGATGTGTAATGTAAATGTGTACAGAACAGATGTGTGTGTCCTGATGATGGACACTGTAATACTGTCCGAAACGTTTGCTAAAGAAGGAGGTAGCGCAACATGGCATAATAACCTAAAAATAAATCACTGTAATAGTTTCGGTCAATCTCAAATCATACCTAATTAAAAGTTAACAAAATTGTTCTAATGTTCATTGCGGAGATAATACAATCTAAATTGTCCGGAGATCGAAATATTCCACTTGAATTGATTGCTAATGTTGGGAATTGATACTATGTTCACATGAACTTTTTTCTTGCACATATCTCCTCTATCACAACGACCTTTAATATTTTGCATCATGTACCAGCCACCCTGTATGATGGTACGCTACAATATTTAAAATAGCCATACAAGTAATTTAATAGGTACACCGTTAGTAGGACTGAGTTAAGATTTTGCTTCTTGTTAACATATAATATTTTCTGCAATAGAAAGCAGCCTGTTTAGCAGGATCTCCACCTTGCTATAAACAAGTTTCCTCTTTTTCTTTGTTTTTTGTTAGCTAAAAAAATTAAAAGAAACCAACAAACAACCAAACGAATGTGTCTATTTTACCTTTTTTTTCTAAAACATAAAACTTAGGGGTTATTTCACGACCTCTGACTATATTATCTGGTTCACCATTGCCGTATAGCATAACCCTTCATGTATATACCTGTTTTTACCGCCATGTTAATCCTACGTTTAAAGTTACTTGACTAGTAGTTATTCAACAGTTTACAGAGCTGGGTAAATACATACCCCATTCATTTTCAATAATTTAGAAAAAAAAAATAATGGACAAAGAATTTGATGGATTTATTGGTTTCGTTTGGATAATTTTCTTCATAATTATTATGACTTGTGACAGAAAATAAGGAACAGTAAGACTGTCCCTTCATTAATTACTGAATCGTTGAATTAATAATTTGAAATCCTACAGTTTTATGTAGGTTTACAAGTTCATGAATATAGTCTGTTTAATAATTTAATGAAAGTGTTTTAATAAGCAACTCGATAGATATCATCAACACCTTTAAGACGAGAACAATTTAGTAATTAACTTTTATAATTATTAATGTCTACATAATTGCATGTTAAGCGTTTTTAATTTATTTTACAAAATAAGATTAAAAAAACATTATCATAGACATGTAAATAATTCGTGTTTTGACTCGAACAGTAAAATACCTACGGTTACAGTCTGACACCGTTAACTTTTTTAGGTGGGAACTGACGAATGTACGATTTTTTTAATTAATTGATGTTTTGTGTGCACTAGAACACCACCGACTGCAAAGTTAACTGTGTCAAGCTTTACTTTATAATGCACCATTTGTAATTCAAAAGATTTCAAATGTGATTATGCAAATTAATTGGCGCAAATTTAGCAATTATTATTAGTAACTGGTATATTTAGAGCTACATACATATTTAGCACTGGCATAGTGTGATTTTTTTGGATTTTTGCATTTTTCTCAAACAATAAGTTTTAGTCTGGAAAAATCTGTGAGGAGATTTCTCTTGAACCGTATTACACCACTTTCCAAAGCACGGGTTAGGAAGAAGGTAATAGATTTCAAAAAATATATCTCAAAAATCTGACTCCCAGAGGCGTGCGATGCATTAACTAAACAAGTGCGAACACGTATCAAACAATAATTGAACATTGATGGAATGGCCTGAATATATTGTCATTGTCACAATTGATTTCATTCACTTGATTTTGCCCTTCTGATGACTTAAATTTTTATTTGTTAATTGGGAATGTTCATTGTGTGAAACTAATGAAATCTAGTTTTTGTCTGGAAATTTGTTTTGGAAATTTGCAAAATCCATATTCTAAGAGAAGTCAGACAACGCTATGTTGTTTAGTAACAAATTTCATAATGCAATTATAATTCAGTAAAAACATTTGTATTTGTATTTTAGGTAAATGAAGGGATAATAATCTTGGGGAAGTGTGTCCAAAACACCATAAAGCAAAAAATAATGTGTCTTAAATTATATATCCAGTACCTACCTCAAAAATAATTTTAAAAATTCTTGCCAACTGAATAGCTAGTTCATAAAATGATTGTCTTGGATCTAAAATCTAATTTGTCTATGGGCATAGTTTTTCTCTACAAATTTTGCGAAATGACGGTATGTTTGTATAAGTCACTAAAGTACTCTTTTTTTTCCTTTCAGTCTTCATTTTGTTTGTGTCTTTTAACGGATATTTATCCATTCATTTGTGTCATTTAACTATTCTCTTAGTCATTATTCCTTTCACCTGATTTGTTTGACAAACTGTTTTATAGTTCTTGAACACATTCTCTACTTTTTAAAATTAAAGCTGTTAGGCCTTTCGTCTACAAGAGTATGTGAGTATCCGATACTCATGTTGTGTACTAACATTGCAAACAACTTGTCGCGCATAGACTCTACACTCTGCTACTAAAATCATGAGACTAGCAATCGCTTGTCAGCATTGAGTACACGTATTGTGACAAAATGTTTTATGTGTGATGCCATATTTATGTCTCAATGATGTGGGTGGCAACAACCTCACCCAGCTGGTCGTGGGAGACTGGCATCACCGACGAGTTGAAGAAATCTCGGCAATGCGCACCTCCGTCCAGATGTGTGGCGGTAGTCTCTTGAATGCTTGAATCTTGTATTGGATATTTACGTAGTCTTGTAGACAAATACTCTAAATCAACAAATGAGTTTATAACTAATTTTCAGGATGAAAGACCTGCTAAACAGGAGAATAGTTTGAAAAGTTAATCAAGCTATCACATAATTTTTATTTTTTAAATTAATTTAATTCAGTTTAATACCTGAATACATAATTACAAAAAAAACAACATTATCATACGAAACTTATATTTTACTAGAGCAAGTAATGGTCAATCAATTTGTTTCCTCTATGTTGATATCGTCAGCAGGGTCGATTCCTTTAGAGAGTAATACACGAGCCCGATTTTCAGCCCGTTTCCAATTTGAGACAAAAGTCAACATTTTTCGATTTGCGCGATCGCTATTTTCACCTCTATTTTTATATCTAGGATTTCAATTTTCATCGCTGCAAACAGCACATGAACCATACTGTTTGTTGTGATGCCTACTGAAATCGTAGATATGAAAATAGAGATGGAAACAGCGATCGCGTTAAGCGAAAAATGTTGACTTTTGTCTCCAATTGGAAACGGGCTGAAAATCGGGCTCGTGTATTACGCTCTTTTGAACTAAATCTATTGTTATTAGTTCTATTAAGAATTTATTTTGGACTAAATCTGTTGTCATAGTTCTGTTTAGAATTTCCTTTGAACTAAATCCGTTGTCATTAGTTCTATTAGGAATTTACTTTGAATTAAATCCATTGTCATTAGTTCTATTAAGAATTTACTTTGGACTAAATCTGTTGTCATAAGTTCTGTTTAGAATTTCCTTTGAACTAAATCCATTGTCATTAGTTCTATTAGGAATTTACTTTGGACTAAATCCATTGTCATTAGTTCTGTTAGGAATTTACTTTGAACTTAATCCACAATTAAGAATTTTCTTTGAAAAATAATACATAATAACTACCCTATGTGGGCAAAGTTCAAGTGCCACCTAAATAAATGATTCCTTAAAAAAATAATTGGCAAATTTTAATAAGAATGGAATATTTCAAAAGAATCAATGACACAGGATTCAATGACTCATCATATAAAAAAACTATTGATTGACATTCTTACAGCTTGACATACTTATGTTTGCAGGAAACTGTTTTATAAATCCATAGATTTTTTGTATTCACAAAATGTATACAAGCATGTCAACATTTTGCAGATAAAAAATCTATGAATTTAAAATATGTTTCGGTTCGTCAGTTAGTTCATCCTTGAGCTGCCTGTAAGTATAAATGTGTCGAGGTATACGTTTATTATTAGGAAAGTATGTAACTGCTCCTTTATTTATTAAACAATAAACAGAAGTGGTGTATAATGATGTTTAAATAGAATCAACAATGGTTTGGCTTTATTTAGAATTTGAAAAATATTAAAAATGTGGATGTGACGCCTAGTAATAAAGTTTTATTCAATTCTCTCGCAAATCTACATAGTATTTTGGACTGAAGTAAATTTTCTCAATTCCAGTGAATCGTTTTTGAGTTTTTCACTTGCTTTGTCTACAGCGACTGTTAGGATGTATTTTAGTTAATATATATTTCCTATTGTATGTGGACAAAATGATGGACATCTTTAGGTTATTCCAAGTAGTCAACCATAGACTTCATAAACAATTTCAAATCAATAAGCTATCTTATTGTCTATTAAAATGAATAAACAAAAACTAAATTTCTTCTATACTTTCAAAGATGGACTATTTTTTTTGCTTTTTGATTCACAACATTTATTGATATTATTGTTTACAAGTGCTGAACAAATATGTATTTTGAAGTCTATGGTTAGTTACTTCTATTATTAACATTGTCGTCTTTGGAGAATATTTTATATTTCTTTTTTTTGTCACCGTGTTTTTCGTATCGGAAATCCGATTTATTTATCGTTTGTTTTAAATAGTACGTAATATATATATTATCTCTCTGCAGATATTTTCAACTACTATAAAATTTTTCCTCATTTTCAGATAATAATAATCGTTTTCAAGATAAGATTAAATGTTAAAATACGGGTACACATTTCTATAAAATTACTTGATTAATGTTAACCCAAGCAAAGTATTGGATTTTTGTAAATGTAACTGGTGAGGAAATTTGATGTAGGTATTCTTCGAGGACAAGTTTTAAAGTTGAGGATTAGGTTATAACACTGATTACGCTTGCTAACTAAATAGATAGTTTTAGTTTGTAAGTTTACTGTAATTGAATTAACAAGAATAATTTTCTTGCACTCTGGGACGACAAAAGTTTAATCCTGTGATTATCTGTACGCATGTATGTAGTATGTACCATTATTTTTAGTTTTAATTAATTTTATTTTACACAAAGTTTCATGGAGACAGATTTAAGCAATTCAATGGATTTTGGGCATAGTCTGATAACTGCAAATGAAATAGTTGGTTCTAACATATGGGTGCCAAAATATTGTACATCCCCTTGGGCATCGAATGGTATGTTGATCAACCATTTAATTTGAATAAAAAATTTATTTTTATGGTTGCTTAATATTCTGTGTCCAAGAAGATATTGTACAACATTGCAGCATCCATATCTCAGATCTGGAATAGCTGCGTCTGTCTGTATGTATAGTTGCATTCTGATTGTATACAATAAATACACCATTGTTATCAGAGAATTTCTGGTTTCTTAAGACTGTCAGCAACTTCTCATTTTAATATAATTTCATTGGTTAAAGTAAGGGTCGTTCAATTCAAATAATGATAATTCATAGTATTTTGGAAATTCTAGACTTTCATCGATTTTTTTTTTCTAATTTAATTTCCACAAACGCCAAATTCGTAAACATCCCATATTTCATAAAAAAAAATTCTGAAGTGCAGTAATATTTTTTTTTACGTGGGTTTAATACACCTTGGAAAAGTTTGGTATGTAATCATCCCAGGATAAATTAAAATATATCTCTTGTTGCACCCTGTGTCGTTATTCACGTTTATCGAGGGCCAAGCCTTGTTTCACATGTGCCGGACGTCGGCCAATGATATGTCTAGGGAAACTTTTTAGGTAAAAGGGAAAAAGCACAAAACTCTGGGGAACTTTTAAAATGTGGACTACAAAGGTCGACGGCTTTGTCCAGTACATGTGAAATAAGGCTAACAATGAGCTTCCCAGCTGCTCAGCTTTTTTCCCATTATTTTGTAGTAAATTTTCATGAAAAACTAATATTTAAAAATAGTAACACTAGATCAGGCGCCCAACCTCATATCAGTTTAATCCTTTTAGCATTGAAGGTATTCATATTATTATAAATACCTAAGCAATTTTCTAATCTTATAAAAATTTACTGAATTTGTAATGAACTCATCCAAAATCATTGCATTTTTGACACCGAATTACCGGTACAAATTAACGGTAACATCCGCCATTACCTTTAGTCATGGACGGACCTAATGGTCAGCATTTCAGCTCATTCACTTCCGTTAACATCATTCCCCCACTCCCTCCCCCTTAGGGTTTCATATGTGGCCCACCTAAGCTCGGTCATAGTTTTTTGGCCCAAAGAACGATTTGGGTTGGGTCCTTCTGCACTAGATAAAACATTCTTTGAAATAGCTTTAACAATATGTTAATCGTCAGATATTTCCGAACCTTCCCCTCCTTTCTCTCCCATTTCCTATCCGTGGTAAAGATGTCCATTACCTTATTGAGGCTACAATAGCCTGTGGTGGGCAATTGTGTGGTGTTCATAAAAAAATAGTTTATTCTTTGAAAAAAAAAATTATATTTTTACTTTTACTTGCGAATTTCAAACAGTGGCGATTCGTGGCCTATCTCATTGGGAGTTCAATGGAGATTAAAAAGAAAGAAAAAAATTGATTATCTGTAAATCCTATATTATTGGCGTTTTTTTCATAATTATATATATTTTTCCCTGGATCTAAAGAAATTTCATTTTACCACTTCACCAGAGATTAGCCACCTAGCAACCTGTAAATTTAGACTCATCCAATTAATAAAAACAGTGAAGCCTTCTTAAGAAGTTTTCTTGCTGAAGTTATCTTTTCCGGTCCCTTGGAAAACCTTGTAAGAGTTTCATTGTATATAATTTATTTCCGTGGCAAAATTATTGCATTCCAATTCCTTTTCTTGCAGTGTTATATCTGTATTTTACTCTTAAATATATTTCACGCTGCCCAAATTTATTGATAGCCTTGTACAATAATAACCAATGTTCATATATTTGATTGTAGTCCGATATGATAGTTAATTATTAAAATAGTTAACTTGTATGACTTTCCAATGAGCTAACATTATTAACTCTGCAGATAAAATACAATGACTGAATAACATAACTCATTAACAATTACACTTATTGCTTAATTAAAAGGTTAGTTTATAACAAATCGTTTTATTTAATTATTTAACGTCCTGTAAATAATTGCATATATAAGCTAAATCATCCTTTAAACTCGAATTGTGTACATAGTTTTGTTTGTGAATACAACCATAATATGACGGAGAATTGATTTGCTCCTTCCTTTAGGACACTTACATACACTTTTATACAATCTATAAATTGATGCGCCTTTTTTGATTTAGTTTGATTCAAGTCACCCTTGCCATATGTTGACTATATGCCGTATGGCATGAATTGTTGATTGTGGTGTGACATCAGTTGATTGAAGCTTCACGACAATGTCGCATAAGTTATTGATTGCCGTGAGACATCAGTTGACTGCAGCTTGACAGCTATGTGATTTAAGTTGTTGATTGCGGTGTGACATCAGTTGGTTGAAGCTTGACAGCCATATTGCATAAATTGTTGATTGCGATGTGACATCAGTTGGTTGCTGCTTGAAAGCTGTGTGGTTTTAGTTGCTGATTGCGGTGTGACATAAGTCGATTCCAGCTTGACAGTTACGTGGTTTAAGTTGCTGATTGCAATGTGATATCAATTGATTGCAGCTTGACAGCTATGTGGATTAATTTGTTGATTGTGGTGTGATATCAGTTGATTGCATCTTGACAGCCATACGGCATAAGTTGTTGATTCCTGTGTGACATTGGTTGATTGCAACTTAACAGCTATGTGATTTAAGTTTCTGATTGCGGTGTGACTTCAATTGATTGCATCTTGACATCCATATGGCATAAGCTGTTGATTGCGGTGTGACATCAGTTGGTTTAAGTTGTTGATTGCACTGTAAAATCAGTTAATTGCCAAGTGAAAGCGTTTGATCAACAAGTGACCTTATTTGATGCATACAAAAATCAATTAATTACTTCCTCTCAATTGACACTTAACTATTACCAATCCTTGTTGCATCAATACACAATATGAATTTCAAGTAGAATTTTAGTAATGTGTGTAGTTTTCTTCTAATAAACTAGAGATAGTTAGTTGATGTTACCTTCCTCCAGATAAAATCAATTTACAAACATATTGTCACTCTTCCATTTTTATTATTCCTTTTGTAAATATAACCCTTTTTGTTAATTTTTTGAACCATCATAATGCTGGGATGAAATGTAAAAACAAAAAGATTTTTTCCAACGTTACTAACAAAATTATACATGTTACTGGATAATATTTAATGATAAAATAATGATCAATGCAATGATAAAATTTACTGTTCTTAATCAAGTAAATGGATTAATGTTCTGTAATATTTTCAGTCGAAACCTATTTATTTTTTATCACTGGATAAAAACGATGATTGTACATAAAAATTAATTTTATTTTGAATGTAATTTTTACGTGGCAATTCAGAGAAGCATTTATTCCTACTTAACTTAACATAACATAAGCATAGCTTAACACTCAAAATTCTTAAATTTTGACAATATACCAATAAGTTCCATCCTATAGTTACGAAATGTTAAACTAGTTATTTGAATTTGTCTGGATAAAGATATAATATAACAAAAATTTAATGCATACCACCGATACATAATTTCATAAAATGTTGTTAATCAGTTTCATGGATGGGATTTGAACCCAAGTTGTTAGACTGCCAGGCGTACGTTCCACCCACCGGGCTTTCGTAGGAATAAAAGGTTTAAATTTGCCGAAAATTGCCACGTGCTTAGTGAAATTGTACACAAAACTTGGCTATATAAATAACGGATTCTGTGATTATTAGATGACTTACTTTATAAGATAGCACTTAGCTAGGATCTGTTCCAATTAATGTGACCGTTAGGCCAAAACTTTACTTTAAGACTATTTGTATAATATTATATCTTGCTTTTTCTTAACATCTTTAACACTGTGCGTGCTCATCACAACTCACATTTTGTGTGTTTTGAAATTGGCATATGACCGTACCACGATTTGTTTGATTTCACAGCTCTGTTGTAACCTCTCTTTCTGTTAAAAGCGTCATGATGAGTAAGAGGGAGTAGGTTTAACGGAGCTATCAGCGGTATGCCTGTACTATTAGTGTTGTTATTTCTAAGGTTTCATTCGGCATAAGTTGTTCCCGCGCCGGAATATTAAAAATAATATCATTAACGAATTTGCGAGTATTAGGATACTTGATTGTTTGAATGTTAAAATTAATAAATTGTAAGAAAGTATACAATATCGGTTTTTAAGAATATGTCCATTGCGTTCTGTAAAAATCATTAATTTATATGTAAATTGAATACTTAAGGCTCTTATTTCTGTGCAATTTTTAAGTACATGGTTTTTCTGTGCAGAGTTAACCCACTGGAATATCAGTTTTTCTTTTAACCCTTCGATTGCTGCCAACTACATTACATAGGTAGTTCAAGAATACCGCACTGCAGTCCGCAGTCTGCTGCAAAATATCCTTTTTCTTTTTCTTTATTTAAAAATTTCTTTTGTTCTCTTGGCTTTGTTATTTTTCGAAATATTGAAATAATTGAAGATTTTATTATAGATAAATATTATTTTCAGCGACACTATTTTCTAAATACATACTTCTCCTTGATGACCTTTGCAGAGCGCATTGCTACATACTCTTTCGGCCATGTTTCGAAAATGTTGTTAATTCGGTCGTGAAATAGTTGTTCTGCCTAGCTCGTCCTTGGATGTCGTCAGTTTGATTAAAAAAACTTATTAATTTGATTAATAGATAATTTCTTTAAATTTTACGAAGGAGAGAGGTGTTTTTTTTGTTTTTCTTCCGTGTACATAAGTTAAATGATTTTAGTTTTTGTAAGTTGGTGTTAGAGATAGCGAATGAACACTTTAGTTGACTAAGCTGTGTATTATTGATGGCATTGTAAGTTAGGGTAAGATGGCATGTATTAATGTTCCGTTGAACGGTGAACTCTAGTGTCTATTGTATAAACGGGAGTTTGAGTTTTGCTATCATTATTTTGTCATATTTACGTCTGAAGAACAATAAACTATAATATTTTTGCTAGTATACTATTTTATACAAACCTTGCTGTTTGTTTGTTTGTTTGTTTTGTATACTGAAATAACGCAATATTGCGGAACAGCCGCTGATAATACAAGTACCTAATTATATCAATATTGTATTTAAATTCTAGTGTTTAGCGACCTTAATGTCTATTAGATACCACCATTCTGTATAAAATTTATTTAAAACGATGTGAATGTTTTTAATTGATTAATAAATTTGTATAAATAAAATTATATTCTGGGACGTTTTCCCCCCTCATTCCACTGTGTACTTCATTACCTTTTAGGCCGTTACAGATGACTGGTTACATATGGTTTTTAAGAAAACATGCGGGATGGGATCAAACGAAAGGCTTATGAAAAGGATGATAGGATGGCCGAGCCTTTTGACGCTGTGGCTTAAGTTGGCACCTGGGCCGGCCAGCCATCTGTAGTGCCTTTAGTTTTCAAGCAAACATTACTATTAGAAAATAAAGAGCAAGGTACAATGAATTTCCTGATTAATATCAACATTACTACGGTAGAATCATTTAAAAGATATTCTTGTTTGTGTTAGTTGTACACCTTATCGTTGGACTATTGAAGGGTAAGAGGGGATGGGACAGTGAGTGTTCCAAACTATTTCAATCCAGTTTAAACCACAACCATTATGCAAAAATATAGTAAAATGTACATTCTTTTAAACTATTTGCCTGTACATAATTGTGAGATTCAAGATTTTAGCAAATACAGTTTTGGTGGTTTTATTACTCAGTCGATTCCGCTTAATTGGTTTATCCGGACAGCCAGTTATTTAGGACAATACCAAACGAATAGAAACCAAATAAACAAACTTAAACTAATTTACTTCGGTTATCTGGAACACCATTCCACTTAATTGGGACAAATTCCGATCTGAAGTCGATGCAAAACGTGTCTCAGTAAACGAATTTTAGTTAAGAAGGGCAGGCGTTCGGTATGTGGCGCAGGCGAGGAGAGGGGATGCCGAATTTTTCAGGATTTGGTTAATTAACAATGTGAAATAAAAACAATATTTTGAAACAGAGTGAAAAAACTCAGTTTAGACTCAGGAAATTGAAGTTGGACCTCCAAATGATATTTATTTATATAAAAATAAATGATAGGTTCCCTTCACATTACTGCTTAAAAATGTATTGTTTCACTCACCAGTAAAAATTTAATTTTTTCACATTGGCAGTTTTATGCGCCCAATGAAGATATTTGTACCTATATACAAATATCTTCATTGGGCGCAAATATCTTCATTGGGCGGTTTTATGCGCCCAATGAAGATATTTGTACCTATATTTAGTACATTTTTTCTGTAACTATTATTATTACTATTTTATAATTTAATAAAATTTAAAAACACATTCGAGAGCATTCAAATGAAATAAATATTTTTTTATGTTCTCCCTTAAAATTTGCTTTGATTTTTTGAGACAAAATGTTTGGATCCCAATGTGTCCCAATTAAGCGGAATCGACTGTACTACAGTTGTTAAACTCCTTCATACCTAAATTTGGCCTATAATTGGATCACAAAACACTCCCGCAAGACACTTCTTGTGTTATTCTATTTCTATTGTAAACTGTATTTGTTAACTTTATTATTAGAGCAAGAGCCCGTGACGATCAGACCTTCGTTATTTTATAAAACCTGAAAGTTTCTCTGTGTATGTCCCTAATAGAGGTAAAGATGATCCCCGACTATGATGTTTGGATCACACTTTACATACACAGAGAAACTTTCAGGTTTTATAAAATAACGAAGGTTTGATTGTCACGGGCTCTTGGACTATGTTAGTGTCAGGGCCGGATCTACGAAATCTGGCGCCCTGTGCAGTAGGTACCGATGGCGCCCTCCCCCCCCCCTACATTTTTATTTTGATTAAAAATTCGTTCACACCAATTTTTTTATTTTTTTATTTAATTATTTTTTTTTACACTAATTTATCAAATAAAATCAAGACATATAAAGGGTTTAACTTTTCCAAGTGACCTGGCGGTAGCTCTTACACTCGTTTTTTTTTAAAGAGAGAATCGCCAGGAGCCCTATACTCTCTGAATCTATTGGGTAAACTAAAATTATGGTTCTATTTTAATTATTTTAGGAAAAACTCATTTTGCAAGTTATGCTTTTAATACAACGTAATTGTAAATCTAATAAGAATATAACCTCAAATTTGTACCTTGCATTTCCCCTGTGTTGAGCGAACAAACACCATACAAACACTAAACACTGACGTATGGTATTAACGGCTTACGAAAGACGCTTACACTGACACCGTAAAATAACAAATCCAACAAATCTAATAGATATGTATATTATACATTTAACGAACTTCAAATAATATGTCAAATCAATGATGAAACTGTCAACACGTTGCAACCTGCAAATCCTGCAAACCGTGCGATGCTTTTGTTAATGGAATTTACTGAAGATTTCATAAGAAAATGGTCTTTAACTACCTTCTCCTAGAGACTTAAATCGTACAAAATAAAACAATAGAGAGCGTATGGACGACACACTAACTAAAATTGTCAGCATTTTGAAAGGCGCAAGTCGGTTTGTTTGATTCACTAGAACAAAAATACCGCGCTGTGATTGGTTATTGAATTTGGATCGCACCCATTCGTCGTAAAAGATGTATGGAAAAAAGGATCTTACGTTTAAACTAAATATATGGAATTTGTAAAAAAATTCTGTAACTGAGTATAAATTCGTAAGCCGTTGATATCAACCTTATGCGTGCGCATTCTGTTTCTTTGGAAAGTGTTGCTAAAGCGTAATAATTATTTCGTACTATGGGTAATTTTTAAACGATTCAGGGAATATTATAACTAAATTTTACAATATTTATTTTCTCATGGCGCCCCTTCGGATTTGGCGCCAGGTTTTTTTGCACGTTTTTGAACATATGGCAGATCCGGTGCTGGTTAGTGTTATCAAATGTAATTTTCTTAATATTTGATTATTGAGCAACTGCTAACTGGCCGCACTTTCAGGGTTTTTCCAGGGGAGCTAAAAAGCAAAAAAAAATGGCCTTGCCCGAGGCTGACTGCTGGGCCCATCGCTTTTTAACATCTATACCAGAGACCTTCCTCTCACTGAAGGCAGAAAATTTGCTTATGCAGATGACATCGCTGTCACCGCCCAAGCTAAAACCCTTAAAGTAGCAGAAAAGATCCTTAATTTTGATCTAATTAATTAAAGCCTAAGGAAGAATATTTCCTCAATTGATGACTATAGCAAAATGGAAAAAGTTCCGATAGCTTTCCATCTTAGCAATTCACAGTCAGTTCAGTTTTTGACGGAGAAAATATTTACCATGACCCCCATCTCCGCTATCTTGGATTTACTTTGTACAGGTGCCTGAACCTGAAACCTGAAGGTGAAAAACTAGAACAAGGCTAAACTTAGTCAATAAGCTAGGGGGCGTATTACGTAATGCAATTTTTGAAGATTTTTGCCCCCCCCCCTCCTCCCATGTAACGCGCTGTAACGTTTTCCTGTACACCCCCCCCCCCCCCCCCCTAAACGTTACGTAACGCCCAAGTGACAATTTTTTTTACCTGAAAGTCACAATTAAGTTGGGCAAAGTACTGGAAATAAAACAAGAGATTTATACATGCATATATTGTTTTTTTTATTTATTCAAGTTGCTATTTATAAAAAAAATTGGGAATTATTATTATTTTTATCCGCCTTGTATTCCTTCCGGATCTCCACAATTTAACACTGTCGTTCCTCATGTTCCAAAAGCAGTTTTACAAGTTCTCAAAAGGAAGATTTAAAAATCCACAGTAGGTATGATTCACAGAAGAGAAAAACCTTTTTCATGTCCTGACTGCAACTATTCGTGTTCTCAAAAGAAATACCTTAGAAGTCACTTGCTGACTCATAGTGGAGAAAAATCTAAAGTAATCTTAAAGTTCCGACTGCAACTATTCATGTACTACGAAGTAAACGAAAATCTAAAATTCACATGTTTACCCACAGTGGAGAAAAACCTATTTCATGTCCTGACTGCAACTATTCTTTTTCTCGAAAAAAAAAACTAAAACGGCACTTGCTGACTCACAGTGATGAAAAACCTTTTTCATGTCCCGACTGCCACTATTCATGCGCTACAAAACGGTATATAAAAATTCACCCAAATTTACCAAAAGTGGAAATAAACCTTTTTCATGCCCCGACTGCAATTATTCCTGTTGTACAAAGGAACTTCTAAGAAATCATTTGCTGACTCACAGTGACATAAAACCTTTTACATGTTTCTACTGCGACTATTCATGTTCTACAAAGAGGCACCAAAAAATTCACATGTTAACCCACAACGGACGAAAACCGCTTTCCCGTCCCGAATGGAGTCATTCAAGTTCTCAAAGGGAAGATTTAAAAATGCACAGTATGATTCACAGAAGAAAAAAACCCTTTTCATGTCCTGACTGCAACAATTCGTGTTCTCAAAAGGGATATCTAAGATGTTAATTACTGACTCATATTGGAGAAAAACCTTTTTTTCTGTCCCAACTGCGACTATTCATGCGCTACAAAACGGTATTTAAAAATTCGCATATTTACCCACACTGGACACAAACCTTTTTCATGTCCCGACTGCAATTATTCATGTTGTACAAAAGGAACTTCTTAGAAATCATTTGCTGACACACAGTAACATAAAACCTCTTACATGTTTCTACTGCGAGTATTCACGTTCTTCAAAGAGGCACCAAGAAAATTACATGTTTATCCACAGTGGACAAAACCATTTTCATGTCCCGAATGCAGTTATTCAAGTTGTCGACAGGGAGATTTAAAAATCCACAGCGCGATTCATAGTGAAAAAAAACCTTTTTCATGTTCTGAGTGTAACTACGCATATACGAAGAGAAATCCAAAAAATCGTATGTTTTCCCATAGTGGATAAAAACCTTTTTTGTGTCTCGGCTGTAAATATAAATGTTTTACAAAATAACAAATAAAACATCACATATTTACCAACAGAGGAGAAAAATCTTTTTCATGTCCCGATTGCGACTCTTTATGTTATCGCAAGGGACATCTAAAAAATCACGTGTTAACCCACAGTGGACAAAAACCTTTTTCGTGTCCCGACTGCATCTAATCGTGTTCTCAAAAGGGAAGTCTAAGAACACACTCACTGATTCACAGTGGAGAGTAACCTTTTTCGTGTACTGACTGCAACTATTTATTCACAAAGGGATATCTAAAAAATCATATATTTCCCCACAGTGGAGAAAAACCTTTATCAGAATTTTTTTATTCCATCAAAATTTTAACACTGAAGAAGTTCAAAATAGTGTTAGTTGATGAATTTATCCATCAACAATCTTATTTAACAACGATAGCTTGAGATGGAGAAATGCCCCGAAAAACCAAAGCGATTTTACATTTTAGGTTCTCAGAAATAAAGAACTTAAAAAAATTTACCCAAACATTGATATAGACTTAAGAATGTGCATTACGTTTCTAATTCCCTTTTTTTTTTTCAATTATTTCTGGCTTTCACCCTTCAAGGGTGTTCTAGGTCATCATTTAAAATTACAGAGAAAGGAAAGGTGAATTTATATATTAATTTTATTTAAATGAGCAAATTTAAGAATAATATGAAAGATTGGAGTAGAATTCAGACTAAGAAGAGATGAGAAATTGAATGGAAGGGAGGCAATTTTAGATAACGCTTGATAGAAAAGAGGATATTTATTTAGAGAGGGACAACCAAAAAATATGTGATCTAAAGTTCCCAGATCTAGACCACAGAACGTACAATATGGGGATTCAAGGGCGTGAATTTTAAAAAGGTGAGAAGGAACGGAACAATGTCCGATTCTCATTCGAATAAGTGAGGAAATTTCTTTTTTGGAAAAATGGGGGAATTTTTGAAACCACGGTTTTGATGGGATAATCCTTTGTATCGAGGCGTAGCAGGCACCCTTGGATTGACTAGCAATATTCCAATACTGTCCAAGCATTGCGGGATCTATCTTTGAGGATGGTAAAAATATCAAATAGGGGAATATTGTTTTCGAGGGTAACAGTAGGGTTAGACGCTCCTTGTTTTGCCAAGGAATCAGCAATATCATTATCCACTATGCCAACATGTCCAGGAATCCAAATCAGAGTTACAGTTTTTCCAGAGCTTTGAATGGAGGATATCAGTACTCGAATAAGACATACAAAGTGATCATCAGGATGAAGAAAAGGACTGGATTTAAGTTTTTGGAGGGAACTGAGTCAGAGAGAACAAGAGAATGTTCAAAATTATTTTTTATTATATATTTAAGATATTCAATTATTGCAATGCACTCAGCAGAAAATATTGAAAATTGGTTTGAAATTGAATAAAATATTCTGTCATTAGAATTATTGTGGTAAACGTTGATACCTATACCACAATTAGGAGAGTCCGGAGATTTGGAGCCATCAGTAAATAAAAGAGAAGAGTTGGGCCATTTAGATGAAATAATGTCATAGAACATATTATTGACAGTTCGGGCTGGGAGATTGGAATGACTTTTAAGGATGCCGATCCCTTCTAAAATCGTTGGGGATAAGGTGACGTGACTATAATTTAATTTGAACAAAGGAAGAAGATCATTTTTGATAATTTGAAACTCTGAGAGAGAGCGAAAATTTTTACAGATGCAAGGAAGAGTTTAAGTTCGAGCTCTGATTGTAGATGATTGTGTTGAGTCGTTGAACAACGAGACTCTGGGAATAACCTGATGACATTTAGAATTTAAACATTTAAGAACAAATTTGTCAGCAAATAGTTGACGCCTTAAATAAAGTGGGGGATCAGAACATTCCACTTGTAGGGAATTGATGGGCGACGATTGCATCGCTCCAGCTATCATTCGCAGTGACTTAGACTGAACCTTGTCCAACTTACTGAGTGCATTTTTGGATAAAAGTGGGCAGGCATAGTCGAGATGGCTTCGAATAAGTGCATTGTAAAGCAACTTAATGCAAGAAGGGTGGGCACCCCACCAAACGCCAGTCAATGATCTGATGATATTTAAATTTTTTTCACATTTAGTAACTATATTATGAATATGGGAAGACCATTTAAGTTTCCTATCGAATGTTACTCCCAAAAATTTAACTTCAGAGGCGTTGGGGATTGGAGAGTTTTTAAATAAAATTTGAACAGGGGGATTTTTATGACGGTTTGAGAAGGTGACACACTGACTCTTTTGGACTGAAAGTTCAAGACCATTTAAAGTGAGCCATGTACAAAGGGCATCCATGGCTTAATTAAGATATTTGACGGCGAGTGGGACGATTTTGGATGATAAGAAGTAACCTATGAATCTGCAAATTCAATAACTTTTACTTGAGGGGGAATAGCGATATGCATATCATACGTGTATATATTATACAGAAAGGGGGATAATACATCGCCTTGGGGTAAACCCTTCCAAATTGATCTACTCTGAGGAGTAACATCTGGTAGCTCAATAAAAAAAATTTCTATCGAGAAATAGATTGATAATTGATTGGACAAACATGGGGGGTAGGCCAAGGCCTAAGAGTTTTTTTTAAGGATTGGGATGGAAACATTGTCAAAGGCGCCTTCAATGTCTATAAAGACTGCAAGACATACTTCCTTATTAGAAATGGATAGATTAATATCAGTGTTGATGATGGCAAGATTATCTTGCGTAGATTTTTTTTTCCTAAATCCAAATTGAGATAGAGAGAGAAGCTGATTACTCTCGACAAAAAATTCTAACCGGTTTTTAATTAATTTTTTCATAAATTTTACTGAGGGTGGATGAAAGAGCAATTGGCCTGTAGTTGGATCCAGAATTGGGTGATTTGTTTGATCTTAGGATTGGGATGATTATTTGAGAACTCCAGTCATCAGGCATTATGCCAGTCTGGAAGATTTTATTAGGATGCTTAAGAAGTAGTTTAGAACATTATCATTACTATTTTTGATAATGCTATAAGGAATACCATCTCTGCCTGGAGATGAATCCTTGACTGTTGATAAACAATTTTTCAATTCAATTAAAGTGAATAGAGAGTCTAGCCAATGATCAGACAGGAGTGTTGCGGATGGGAGTTATTTCATCTAAGTTAGGTACAGAAGGGGGGGCAATTTTGTCCAAGAACTCATCTATCCATTTAGAATGAGACGCTCGAGGAGCTGTTGAACTGAAGGAGGATCGAAATCTTCGAATCATAGACCAAACTTCCGAAATTGGAGTATTCGGAGATACTGAACTGCAGAAGTTGTACCACCCGGATCTTTTTTTTGACCTCAATACCCTTTTGGCATTGGCTTCAGCATTTTTGTAAATAAGATAGTTCTCCATAGTCATATTGTGACGATAGGAAAGAGATTTAGCTTTACGAATTCTCACTACCTTGGAACATTCCTCATCCCACCAGGGAGTCGGAGGGAGTTTTTTGAGAGATTTGGTTTTAGGGGGAGGTTTGATTTATTTATTGCAGTTATGAGCATTGATTTGAAGTTATCGTAGTCAACTTTGACAGATAATATATCGGTAGAGGGTAAATTTTGTATAAACTTATCCATATGTGAGTTAAATTCGTCCCATTTGGTGTGTTTTGTTTTAATCTTCGTCGAAATATGGGACTTGTTTGAATGGAAAGAAGTTTGATTAGTGATGGTAATCGGGAAATGATCACTGAAGCAAGGATCGGGGGACACCACCCACGAGGAGAGAGGTGCCAGATTTGTAGAGCATATGGAGAGATCCACTGCACTGGGGTTTGTGTTAGGGCGAGAGATTCTTGTTGGAGATCCGTCGTTCAAAAGGAAAAGGTTGGATTCATCTAAAAAATCCATCAAACTTCGACCATCTCGATCAGAGAAAGCAAAACCCCAGACTGGGGAATGGGCATTAAAATCGCCCAATAAAAAGAATGGAGGGCTTAGTTGACGGACAATTTGCAACCAAGCTTGCTTATTGAAGTGCGATGATGGGGGAATATAGATAGAAACAAAGGATGTATTCTTTATTTTAGCTGCAACCATTTGAAAGTCAGTATTGGGGGGTTTGATATTATTTATTGGGAAAAACAGAAGGGATTCTTTAATAAAAAAGGCAGCACCGCCGCCCGTACCTTCCGGGCGATCATCACGGAGATAGGAGTACCCTCCCACATTAAAGTGGGTGGATGGAGTAAACCATGTCTCCGAGACAGCAGCCACAGAAACGTGGTTTGAATTTAAAAGATTAAGAAGGTTCGATTTGTTAGAAATAGCACTGCGGCTATTCCACTGAAGTATTCTGACATCTTGAAGTGCCATTTTGAACAAATGATTTTAATGTGGAAATAATAGAAGCAGCGTTGGACGGTAGATTAGTTTGAGAAGAAATTAGGTCAATTAGAAGCATAATAAGAGTTTGCGTAAATGAAGAATTATCTTGGGAGAGTTGATGAGAAAGCTTTTGATAGTTTTTTGAGGACGAATTATAGTTGTTTGCGCACCCATTTGTGGTATTTGAAAGAGAAGAACCATTGGGATTTAAGAGAAGTGAGTTGTGTTGATGCCAATCGTATCCAGGAGCCGGTTTAGAGACAGGGTTTTTGTAGATAAATTTAGTTGAACGAGAAGATGTTGAGGAGAAGGGGAGAGGGTTGGATGAAGAGTTACTGGTTAAAACCTCGGCAAATGATTTTTTGGCAGGCGGGAATAATTTAGAAGCCTGCAGAAAAGACATGTTCTCAGAGGCCATGGAAATCTTTATATTTTTTTGGCGAGATTGTTCAGGGCAAGAAGAGTGAATGGCGGAATGAGCGCCTGAGCAGTTGAAACATTTAGGTGAAGAGAGAGAAGAACATTGGTCAGCCGTGTGGTTTTCTCCACATTTGAAGCATCTGGGAGGGGATCTGCATGCAGCTTTGGTATGACCAAAACGGCAGCAATTGTAGCATTGGGTGGTGGGGTAAGTGTACATTTCAACTGGTAAGGAGTTGAAAAATAAATAAATATGGGAGGGAAGAGATTGTCCTTCGAAGGTGATCACAACAGATTGGGAGGGCTTCCAGGAAACGATGCCCTCAGAGGTGTCCTTATAATTTAGCCTCCTGGCTTTTATTGGATTGCCGATATGTTGGGGGGTTGAAAGAGAAGAAAGAATTTCTGGAATGGACAGATCAGTCGAGATACCCCTGACCAGGCCCATTCGAGTGACATTAAAAGTTGGGATGTACGCCTTGAATTTAGAATTAGATGTAATAAAAATGTTTTTGATGAAGTTGTTGGCTGAACCTGAGAGGAATTCAATAGAGATTCGGAAGCGACCCTCGGCTTTTACACCTCCGGGCTTAATCGAAGGGTTCTTCTTGGTTGAAAGGAATTTACCAAATTCAAGAGGATGTATAGTTTTACCTTGTTCAGTTTTTTGCGCATATACAATGAAGGGTCCACTGGAATGAGTAGAGTAAAAGTTTGTCGGAGGAGGTTGAGGAAGAGCTGGAGGGGACTGTGAAGACGAGGGCGAATCATGTTTTTTTGGGGAAGAGGGACTGAATTTTCTTTTTTTTTATTGAGGTTAGGATGACAGATTCACTGTCTGAAATGTTTGTAGGATCTCCTCCTCCATTGTTCAATAAATTAGAGCAAGTACAAAAAGTGACAGAAGTAAAATAAAGTATATAAATATCTGAAACGAGCAGCAAGAAGTGACTCCTGGAAGATCAGGGGGAGAAGAGTCCTCAAGACACAACACACTGCACTTTTTACAGCCAAAAAACAATAAAAAGATAGGTTTGAGATTATTTTTAAAAGAGCAAAACAAGAGAACTGTTGACAGCCAAATGTTATTGTTGCCAGTCCCCCTATTTTTTATTGAAATAAAAAAAAAACATGTTACGTAACGCGTTGTTCGACCCCCCTCCCCTGTAACGTTTTGCAAGACCCCCCCCCCAAGTGCGTTACGTAATACTTGAACAGCCCCCTATCTGGAACTAGGAGGGGATGTGGCGCCAACACGCTCAGAACGGCATCCATTGCCCTGGTTTTCTCAACAGCTTAGTACTGTGCTCCAGTGCCCACACTTCCATGGTCGACGTTCAGCTTAATAACACAATACGAACCATCAGCGGGACTTTGAAATCTACTTCACTTCCAAACGCAAATCGCAAACATAACCCCGCCAAATAATAGGATAAGGTGCTCCTCTAGCCATTGTGCCCACATAATGCACAAAATCCCTAATGTTGGACTATTGGACACATTTAGCTGATTATTAAGGATTTGCCCTCTGTAGATATTAGTCCCACCTACGCTACATAGATATTAGTCACCACTGGGACCGTCATAGATATTAGTCCGACCTTAGCTCTGTAGATATTAGTCCTCACTCTGAAGTTCATAGATATTTGTCCAACATATGAGCTGTAGATATTCGCCGACATACAGGCTGAAGATATTAGTACCTGGAGTCCATAAATTTGAATAACCCTTTATTTTATTATGTTAAAAGTATTTACTATTGACAGTTACTTCCAATGATTAGCTGAAGAATCTATTTATTGGAAATTAATGGCAGAAGAAGGTAGATAGCGTTATTTTCTATCGGAGCACTCACTCCCACAACCTCTGGAGGTACATAGTATTATGTTCTATCAGGACCTGTGACCACCCACAATTACAACCTCCAGAGGCATATAGTATATGTTTTATCGGAAGCACCCACTCCCACCTCCCACACCTCCATAGGTATATAGTATTATGTTCTATTAGGAGCACCCACTCCCACAACCTCCAGAGGTATATAGCATTATGTTCTATCGGGAGCACCCACTCTCACACCTGCAGAGGTATATAGCATTATGTTCTACCACAACCTCCAGAGATACAAATTATTATGTTCTATAGGGAGTATCCACTCCCACAACCTCCAGAGATACAAAGCATTATTTTATATCGGGAGCACACACTCCCACACCTCCAGAGGTATATAGCATTATGTTCTATCGGGATTACTCACTCCCACACCTCCAGAGGTATATAGCATTATGTTCTATCGGAAGCACCCACTCCCACACCCCCAGAGGTGTATAGCATTATGTTCTATCGAGAGCATCCACTCCCACAACCTCCAGAGGTATATAGCATTATTTTCTATCGGGAGCACCCACTCCCACACCCCCAGAGGTAATAGAATTATGTTCTATCGCGAGCACCCACTCCCACAAACTCCAGAGATACAAAGCATTATGTTCTATCGCGAGCACCCAATCCCACAACCTCCAGAGTTACGTAGCATTTTGTTCTATTCATTAGGAATCATGACTTTATATTATATAGATTTTCAAATCTGATCTTACTTGCTAAATTAAATCAATCTGTCTCTTCATAACAAACACAAAAACCTATTTTTTTAACCCATAACTTGAACTTTAAACTTACGAAGATAGGTAGTGTAGGTACTCTCGTTATGTAAAATGTTTCACCATTATTTATTAAACTACCTTTAGGTACTTCTATAACTTCCTTTTCACCATGTCTTTTATAATTTTATGTTCTGTATAATTTTATAACCACATATTTCACAATCATTTTAAAATATAATAAAGTAAGTATCATATTAGTTTTGGGGTATAATATAATGTTGCGCTGCCTCCTTCTTTAGCCGACGTTTCGGATAGCATAAAATGTTGATCATCAGGGCAGATGTGTAATCCCCACAAACTAACTTTTCGTCTTATTGTCTCTCATTTTATAAAAAAAAACTTCATTGTGTTATCCCTGCTTTAGTTTTAAATACTTACATCTTAAAGTTTAAATTATGTAACACGAACATTATACCAGGAAAGACAATTAAACGATGAGTAGGTTATATGGGTGTTAAGTGACATACATGATTTACGTTAATCAGTGATTCCTATAAATGAACCAGTAATGTGATTCCTGACATTATTTGCCTGATCTAAAGTATATTTTTATTCAATGCTCCCCCCCCCCCCCCTTGCATAAAAAGTAAGACAGAAAACAAAACATTCGGGGACATGCTGTTAGACCCTGTACATATATCCATATATATATTAATATTTTTTTAGGTGGGTGCTTTTATTCTACCCAACATTTTATAACTAATGT
The DNA here is from genome assembly GCA_917563855.2 of Limnephilus lunatus. NCBI lineage: Eukaryota > Metazoa > Arthropoda > Insecta > Trichoptera > Limnephilidae > Limnephilus > Limnephilus lunatus. Next base: position 19,661,722 of record OU830602.1, on the reverse strand, counting down.
TTGGAGTAAAAAATGTAAATGAAACTTTTTTAATGTTTTTTATCAGCTGTTTTTCATCAAAACCTAAAAAAGAATTCTTCCACATCTCATCACTGGTCACTCAGTCGAGTAACCGACATAGAAATGTCATCGGAGACCAAAATTTCATTAAAACATTTTACTCCAAATAATATCACAAATCTCGAAAACCTTATCTAAAGTATATTTTTATTCAACGCCCCCCCCCCCCCCCCCCCCTCTTGCATAAAAAGTAAGACAGAAAACAAAGCATTCGGAGACATGCTGTAATGAGCGTAATACACGAGCCCGATTTTCAGCCCGATTCCAACTAGAGACAAAAGTCAACATTTTTCGCTTTACGCGATCGCCGTTTTCAACTCTATTTTCATACCTACGATTTCAGTAGGCATCACAACAAACAGTATGGTTCATGTGTTGTTTGCAGTGAAGACAATTGAAATCCTAGATATGAAAATAGAGGTGAAAATAGCGATCGCGCAACTCGAAAAATGTTGACTTTTGTCTCTAATTGGAATCGGGCTGAAAATCGGGCTCGTGTATTACGCTCATTAGACCCTGTACACAGTGGCGTAGCTAGCATGGGTGGCACCCGGGGTGGATAACGTGTTCACCCACCCCCCCCCATAAAAGTTGACAAACACAACACGTTCTTGTGGGCGTTTGAGACTTTCAGGGGGGGCAGTAGAGGACACAAAAAATAGGGGACGTTGATACGGCACAGTGGAGGTGGGGGCAGGCAAAAAATGGTCTAAAAAGACAAAAAACACGCTAATTACGTACTAATATAGTAAATTTTAATATTGGTTAATTTTTGTTATTGTATATATTTTAATCATTTTTTATCACGTGTGTAAAAATGTACATGTTTTGATAGTTCGGGAAGTGTATAAAAATTGAATTGAAAGATTTCATTACCCTCCCCCCCCATAAGTAAAAAAAAAAATGGGGGCTCTAAAAAAATCTCATAGTGGGCGGTGGAGCATTGGTTCTCGACGTGGGCGGTAAAGCCCCCCTGTGGGCGTTTGAGACTTTCAAGGGGGCAGTAGAAGACCCGGATAAAATTAGGGGGCATTGAGATTGCACAATGAGGGATTCGGCAGGTAAAAAAATATGGTCTAAAAAAGACAAAAAAGCACGCTAATCACGTCCTAACACAGCAAAGTAAACATTGTTAATTTTTGTTTTTGTATGTATTGTAATCATTTTTTATCGCGTGTGCGAAAATTCACATATTTTGGTAGTTCGGGAAGTGGATGAAAATTGAATTGAAAGACATTCAGATCTACATTAAATTGGATTATGTGAAATTTTTTATTTTTAATTAACGGTGCTCCAGATTTTATGTCCGGGTTTAATCTTTCCCCAATGAAACACTAAACCCTTCCACACACTTTTCCACAAATGATTATCTAGTAAATCCACGCAATGTAAGTGCACTATATAAGTATAATAAATACAAAACAATACAAGCACAATACGTTATTAATATTAATTATTATTTTTTTTTTATTATATAATATTATCATCTTACGTGTATTATTATTATTAAGAATTGACACTATATCATGATACGAGAAGGAAGGAGTTAGCAACCGGCCCTTAAAATAGAAAAGAATTGCTTTTTTAACTTTGCTAAACAAAATGATATAACAAATAATTTAATATATTTTTAATTAAATTATTGATTCGGTGACAATTGAAATTTCCCTTTCAAAATGGGGGGCTCTAAAAAAAAATCTCAAAGTGGGCGGCAAATAAATTTAATATTTACGTATAATTCAGTTTTGCTTTGATTCTATTGCATATACAATATACAGGGGGCGTAAAATTACTTTTATCGTTCAAATTAGTCACAACTTTTTATTTTTACATTTCTTGTTTGTTTTACAAATTTGGTAACAAGACTTTTAGTTAACGGTACAAAACCATCAACCAACAAACATCAATTTGCTATGTTACAGGAATTCTTCGACGAGCGCATTATTTCGCGACTTCAATTGGCCACCGCGTTCACTGGATTTAACCATTCCCGATTATTATATTTGGTTATTATTTGAAAGAATGAGTGTTCATCAATAAGCCAGCGAACACCCCCCCAACTGAAAACCAATATTCGCAATGAAATCCGTGCCATAACACCTGAAATTTTGACAAATGTGATGAAAAATATGTTGAAAAGAACCGGAATGCGAGAAAAAAAAATACTCTGAAAAAAAAAGAAGATGAATCCATAAAGGTAATTTAATTGTGCGCCATCCCGTACATAATAATGTTTAAAGTAGGTCGTTTTTGCATTCAATTTTTAATTTTTTAAACGAATTTTCTTACGAATGGTGTAGAATTCCCAGAAGAAGTCATGATATTAAATAATGTTTAAACAACTTTAGTAGTGATTGTGTGGAGAAATCGTCATTGTTAAATTATTTATATATGAAAAGGGAATAAAAAGGAGACACCACAAAATTAAAACAATTTTCATTTATTGAGTGTTAAATTAATAAAAACACATCAAGGGAGAAGGGTATTACAACAGTAATTAATAAACACCAAGTAATCACATCAAAATACATCTTTATTCTACATAGTTAAAAAGTAATACAAGTAAAATAAAAATTAGGACCTCGGACTATGGAAAGAATTGAAACCCAGGAAAAATGGTAAAAATTCTAAAACCTCTTATTTTTATTTTCAGTAGGGCTAGAATAGGTTCCCTGTGGTACACCCGATTATGATATTAAAACCCAAAAAATCGGCTCGGTGTTGACGGTGATTAGTTTAATTTGTGTGGTTTTGCTTTCTTAATTAAATGTTGGTACAAGGCGGATAAATCGATGATCTAGATTTTCAGTAAACTAATCTTGTAGCGCAATTAAGTAACCTATACGATTTATTTTGGCACCGAAATAAATAAATTTTGGCTAAAAGGCGTTCAATACTAAAAAAATCAAGGGGATTCTTTGAAAAAAATCGATAAGTATGGATCTTGCATAGGTACTATGAAAAAATATAGAACGAAATATGGAGTTCAAAGTATACACCAGGTTACCTAAGCGCCTGGGAAAGAAATGAGATATTTAGAATGGGACAGCAGTTCTCCCCGCTTACCAATAATTTGATGAATTCGGCTTGGTGGAAGTCAACGCCCTGTTCGATTGAATGTCGAGAGCAGACGATCGCAACGGCAGTGCGACTAGTGGCTGTAAAAGTCAACACACAACCAGCTAACCACACTGCCAGGGCGATAGTCAAGTTGGCTAGGGCATATGGGCAGACATCTTCACAAGTTATTAACTTTAATTCTTGGACAGCATTCTTGGATTTCCTGGTCTTGCCTGCAAATAACCATGAGCCGAAGAGCACTACTTCGCCATGTAATAAATTGTTATTCGCTTAACAATGTGCATTATTAGTGTTAGCAAAAGTGAAAAAAAATAGAAAATGGAATGATAGTCCAAGTACATAGTTAGTATGGAAAGCTTAGTGTGAATAATGAACGCAAGCAGAGTCGCATTACGATAAAAAAAACTCCCAAATACTATTTACAATACGCTTCTAGTGAATACTGAAATTTTATAGGCAACGTGATAGGCGAGTGAAAGTTGATGCAGAGCTTTTGACTAAATTCGTTAGTTTTTAATACTCTTAATGACAGAACTGAAGAAGATTGCAAACCGCTAGGAACCAAAATGTGCCACAGGAAAACAGCCATTGTTGACATTGGGAACTTGCCTTCGCCATTCCGTCCATTTTTCTTGAGTCCTTAAGGAATGTACGTTTTTGATAAACAATAGCTTTGCTTCACGCAACTACAAAATGACACTGTTTTAATTAGAGTTTTTGGAATTGTCCCCAGAACTTCTGCCGGTGCTCATCGTGAGTGCTCTAAATTTAGAGATTTTTAAAATGCACTTCATAAAGTGAAATTTTATTAGCTTGGTTAATATTTTAAAATCATGCATTATTTTTGAAGGGTTGACTATAATATTATTAATTTTTGTAATAGATATACATATTATGTAGGTGCACAGTGTGGATAAGAAGAACATCACACCTTATTTTGACCCATGGAAAGTTAAAAAAAATAAAATCGGTATTGGAAGCACCCACCATATTTTTATTAGAAATAATAATAATTTAATGATAGTTTTCTTAAGTCTAAACATGAAATAATATTTATTTCTATATGATTACCTGAGCATATTATGGAACAATTACCAGAAAGCACGCACTTGATCATATTATAGAATCAATCTTTAAAAAATATTGATCCGTTTAAAACAAAGTATTGCTTGTAATGTCGCCTCTTTTCAAGACTATTTTAACAATTTTGGCTTGCATGCTTGTATAAAATAGCAGATATAAAGTAGTTTTGGGATTTTTATACGTCTTTTATAAAAATATTTGACGGCGTCGTCGGTGGCGGACCAAGCCCGTCACAGGCCCGGGGCGGCGAAGCTGAATGAGCCCCCCTAGTTTAAGAAGTTAACGTAATTTTACTAACTTTTTATTCAGTTCATACGGACCTCTGGTCCTGGTGGGCTCCAAAGGCCTGCATGTTCCCTTGATCAAATCCTAAACAAGGCTTTAAGGCGCCAGGACACTGTACACTTTTTTAAATTGCATTTTGTGCATCTGTTACTAATACTCTCACCAAATATTTTAAGAAAATTCTTAAAATTGACAGAGATACAGCATTTTATAAGAATACATCAAATCGGATATACCTATAGTTCTTTTAAATATATTATCAACCAGGTTGAAAAACGTGTTAAAAAAGTTTCGAGAAAAACGCATTCAAAGTTTTGCTGGATAATAAACTTTTTCAAACGGTTTCACATAAAATGCTGTATCTGATTGAATTTTTCAAATTTATTTAAAACATTGGGTGAGAGCATTCTTAACAAATGCATCTTTCAGAAAATGAAATTAAAAATTAATTTTTTTTTTACAGTGTCCTGGTGCCTTAAAGCCTTTTTGGATTTAATCAAGGGATTAACGGACCTTAAAGGATTTGATCAAGAGAACGTGGAGGTGTTTGGAGGCCCCCAGGACCAGAGGCCCGGGGCGGGCCCCCGTTAGTCCACCACCAGGCATCATACGAGTATAAGTACCTTGTAGACAACCATAACAACATATAAAAATCAAGCACACAAGCCAAATATTGCAAAAGCAGAATGATGTTGATTGTCCACAGATGATTTTTAATGGAGCATAATGCTATGATAATGTGATGGGTTATTATTTGTGAGCTGATTGATGTGGGTTTGTGGCAAAAAACCTTAAAAATAGGAACAGTTTCAAAATTTTCAAATTATCTCCGTGCCGTGTGGTGTCGTCCATTGTTTTAAACTTGAAAATTAACCAATATGGGGATAGTTTTTGGGAATAGCTTAGGAAAATGAGGAAAGTTCTGGTTTGGTATAGTTTATTTTAATTTTGTTTCACTAGTCGATTTTTGGTGGCTGCTTTGGTTTACTCTCCCAATGCTGGTCTTCATAGCTCATCTAACTCTCAACGCCCTCCTCTCCTCTCCTCTGGCTCCCATGAATATCTGGATAGTCCTTGCCCGGTCCTCAGTGGGGATCTCCATCCATCTTTAACCTGCGAACAAAAGAAAATTTCGTTAGTTCAACAGTTTACTGTCTTGATAAAATTTACAGGTTTTTGAGGTTATAAAAGAAACCTGGAAGAAAATAATAATTTTGAAAATACTATGGGACATGGATCAATGCAACACTATATTGGGACTATCGGATTTTTAGTACTGCAAATGAGAAATTCACTTAATATTTTAAAAATAAAGAGACTTCTGTCGAAACATGAATGTATGAAAGACTTTCAAATAAATTAATAATTATTTTGAACTCACCAGCCACAAAACATACTCAATATAAATAAAACATTACACAAAAGTAAATTATACACTACAGCGCGAGCGTGCCGCTTTTCCCAGAATGCCACATCCAGTCTACAGTCAGCGCTAAGAATATTATATATTAAATGGGTAATTAATTAATAATTAACCACAGTATCGGGCAATAGGCAGTTCTAGAAAGGCTCGACAGGAAGCCAGTTAGACGGAAGACAAGTAGGTTAGTTGGGGAAAGTGCGCGAAAAGGCGGGAAAGTGGGCGATAAATGCAATCACGTGGTTTAGGTGGTGTTGCCAGTAGAAACTGCAGAAAAACCCCTCTTCAAAGAGTTACGATATATCTTTTTTAAAGTAGGTATGTACCTGTGTAGTAAACTTTTTTTATTTCATATATATTTTTTAATTTCTCTATCTTTATTTTGTTTTCATTATACAGCTCTTTATAATAACGAATAGGTGCCTACAGGGGTGACGCCACCTTCAGCTGGGAGGGGGGGGATTATTAATGAATTAAAAATAATATATAGTATATTTGCGGCACGTTCCAGAGTGGAAGATAATCTCAGTATCGCCTTGGTGTAAGATCACCATTCAGAATTGAAACGTTGCTTGAAATGGCTTTAGCCGTGTTTGGTGACCAGTTCTGAATAACCAGGTACCTCCCCACCTTTCTCTTATCCATCTCCTTCCCCTCCCTACTACCTTCAGCCTCAAAACATACCCCAGTTGGGGATGCCGTAGTCTCATTGTGTCCAGACGGGAGCATTTGGGACTCTTGTGCGGTATTCATGTAAAGAAAAAAAGCCAGATATCTGTAACCCAGCTTTCCTCTTCCACATCTCCTTCGCTTTCCCACTACATTCAACCTCTCAAAATACGTCATTTAGGGATGCCATAGTCCCACTGGCTCAAGGCAATTGGGAGAAGTTTGGGGTAGGTTTCATATTAAAAAAAAAAAAATTTACCATTTCAAAATAACATTATTTCTTCCCTACGACAATTTTTATCCCATTTTAGTAAAATAAAACGGTTATAAAGCATATTATTATTTTAATTAATTTTTTTATAGTGGTTACAGTGAAGGAACAAGGAAGTAGTCAGAAGTCAGAAGAAATATTTACATACGAGCTGATGTATACCCGGCATTGCTCGGAATTATGAACAGGCACGTCTTAAGCCGTGAAGGGGCCATGAGTATATTTAATTTGGAGGCCTTTTTTGAAACCAACTATTTTTCTATATCTTATTGAAGGTGTTCGTGCAAGAGAGTGCTTTGCCACCTTATTGCGTTTTGAAGATGATTAGGAGTTAGTTGATTAGGAAAATTAGTCACTCTCACAAAGACGTGGCAAAGCGCCGCAGGCGAATTTTTTTCATAATATTCTTAATTGGGTTAGGTGTATGGGAGTGGGTTAAGGAAGTGGAATATGAATTATTAGATTCAGAAACAAACGGAAATTTTCTATGTCGAAATGCAAACCAAAAAATACTTTCGATTTTTATTCTTCGGAGAGTCATTATTCCAACAATATTTAGACGAAATTTCTTTAATTTTTTCTTAAACGGGAATATTTTAGTATTGCTTAAAAGGGAAACCTTTAATACACATCAGCTTAACCGGCTAGGAGCCGAGGGTACAAATGCGTTGGATTTCCAACCCGGCGTCAAGAGTTTAAACCACCGCTAGCTAAGCCCTGTTTTACATATAAAACCTGAGACCTGTGTCCACAATGTATGTCATTTTGGCATCTAGCAGGAACCCTCTCCGACGTTGGTGCACTGCAGAAAATTTGATATAGGTATTATTTTCCCAGACCCTGTCCAGTGTCCTATTCTTGTACCATTTTATGCATTATTAAGAAACTTATTTTCCATCGAGGCTTCCTGTGAGTTAATGTTAAAAAATGAAATAAAAATCGCTCCCTGGCCGGGGGGGCCCGTAACGAGGTCGCGGAGGTTGGTGCTCTAAGCCGGGGCCTGTCGGACCTTGGTGGAAGTCTTACCCTGACCGAAATGCGGCGTTGCATCTGTATCTGGTACTAAACTTGTTGCATTTATTATACAAAATTACAGATTTGTACTTTTGGCCCCTCCTGCCTCTCTCTGCTTCCTCCCCCACGCTGACGCCTACTTCATTCCTAGGCACAAGCACTCATATACTTTGGGAGGCGGGTGTGGATACCGCCGCCCCGAACAATATATTTGATAACCAACACCTCTGCCTATGCCATAGGTGGTTCGCTACATTTGGTGACTCGGCAGAGGTGCCCGGGTTCACGAGGTGAGGTTTGTCCGGGTCTTGGTGGTGAATGCATCTGCCCACCAGCTGGGGCTGGTTGGATCGGGGGAGACTGGTTAAGGGAGCCCTTTTGACTTCTACAGCAGGACTCTCTCGGAACATCGCCTTTCATCGCAGTGGAAGGGATGGATTCTTACATCCGCCATTCCTGGACACACTCAGATTCCTACCCACCCCGCATACCCCTTTCCTTCCCAGAACTATATCTCCATCCTTTCCCCAAAAAACTCTTCATACAGCATCCCCAAAGATGACATAGGCCCTGATGGGAATTATTTTCCTCAGGGCCTTCTGTGTGGAACTAATGTAAAAAAATCTGTTTTATCAAAAACAGATTTCTCAATTGAAGCACATGTAACAAACAATATGATTTTTCTCTTGTATTTTTACAATATTTCGAAGTCCTAATTTCATGATCGACATGAAATTACAAATTACAAACTGAATTGTTTTTCGTTAAACTCGAAAATACAAATTTTGTATTTTACAATACCTAATACAAATTTCACGACGTTTACCTGTCAATGGTTTTGTATGAATCAAATTTCTGCTGAAGCATTTATGAATATACGACTCTACAAGTATCTTCTTATAAATAATCGATCTTTGTCAATAAAACAAACTGCACTGAAAAACTTGAACACCTACGCTGTAAATCACCGTATCAGAATAATACATAGTTTTGCTTCTTTTGTATAAAATTGAAAAATCAATTGTTGAGTGGGCATAGCGCTTGGGTCCCACTCGGGCGTCGCATGTTCGATTCCTCGGCTGGCTAAGTCCTCCATCACAACACAAGCAACATTTTCGCTTTCTGTGGTGGTAGCAGGAGATTTTCAAACATTGTTGGGTTATTCGTAACCCGGGAATGTTTGTCTTTCTTTTTAAAAAGTTAAAGAAAAAATAAATATGGAAAAGCAACTAAATACAGTTTCTCAATAGAAAACCTAGGAGGGCGCCACTGTTGTTAAAATGGCAATTCCAAAACATGGCGTAAATGTAAAGCTGTGTTACCTACATTTTTGCAAAAAATTAAAGAAGCATTAAAGTGAAATTTTTTTTTTTCATTGTAATATAGATACCCACTGAACTCAAAATTAGAATTGCATAAAGGTATAGCATACCTACCTTTGCAATTAACATAATGAAGAATAACGATTTATTAAATACTAGCTTAAAGTAGGTACTTAGCGTTGCCCGGGCTTTAGATCATGTCTCTAATTTTAGATCTGAATATATTTAAATCATTCAGATCTTAAAGTACTGTAACTAAACTTACCATTAGTGATTCTTCCTTTCTACCCACTGTTAAATTCAAATTTATGTTAACTTGAAAGAAAGGAAATCACTTTATAAAACACCATTTAATCAAATTTATGTCATTAAGTAGTCATATCAACAGTGCTTCTTCAATTTTAATTTTGTTTTCTTTAAGAACATTTTTTTTTAAATGTGATTTACAGAGTTCAATAATATTTGACAGTTCAATTGGTGTTGCCAGTCTACAATTTTTTTTAGTTCTATTTTTATATTTTCTACTCTTAATTGACAGACTATAGGTAGGTGCACCTATCAATAATAATTATTGTCTTCTAATGGTAGATACCGACGAGAGTTTGCAGGGAAGGTATTGCAATATCTAGTCATGACGAACCACTTCCTGCTAGAGCAGTGGTTCCCAACCTTCTTTTGATCAGGGACCACTATTACATTTATTTGTTCTCACAGGGTAAAAAAATGATAAACGGTTAATCGCGTCCTTGCTAATTACTATCATTTTGCAATTCAATGTGCTCTTCTTGGAGTTCTTTAGCTACCTCTCCATCATTAATACCTAAAGGGTTACGAATCAGCTTTTGGATACCTTTCATCGGTATTCAAAAGCTGAATCGGTTCAAATAAAAAAATAAAAACTGGTGCTGCGGAAAAAAAAAAACTGCCCTGTTACCGCTCTTCGCTACATTTTACTTTGTATTTTAGAGGACTCTGTTGTCATATCTCAAAACAGTTAACTCTTGTCATAATATATTACAATGTGGTAGCATTCGTATATTTTACCTCTCTAAATTCATCTTTAAAACATGTGAAAAGACAGGATGTCAGAATTTTATTACAAAAGACAATAATTGATTTAAAGTCCACTATTCATTTACATGCTGACTAATACTTAAATCGCTTTCCGCCTACTATTTACTTGAGAGACCACGTCCCCGACATCGCTTTCCGCAGCGATACCGATACATTTTCCGTTATACAGAAAATGTATCGGATAATTTTTTTGAACATTGGCACAACGATCACAAGAATTTTTTTGCTTATGTTCTACAACATTTCGCATAGGTAGGTAATATGTAAGGTTCTTACCTATTCAGAGTGAGTTTAATAGCAAATAAATAATGAAGAGTAGGTAGGAACCTACTTAGCATAATTATAAGAGAAGCGAATTAAATCGCGCCATATACCAATAGTACTTGTAATCACGTTACTAAGAAAACCAGAAATCCCCTCTTGTGGGTCTTCATTGCTTTACAAAGGATTTAGGTTTGTACTCGAACATGCATATATATTATGTAGCTAATTTTCTGCGGAACTAACTTGTCAGATTCGAGCTAAGTTTTCTTACTTGCACCTATGGATACTTTATCATAATGAAACTTAATATTTTTCTATGGATGTTTATATTAGGTAAGTACTTTTATATTTCTCTTTTGTATTTTTAAACCAACTGTTTTCTCGCAGAAGATGCTAATAAAACCTACTCTACTAATCTTATCCCGGATATATTCAATTTAGTTTCAACTGAAACAATTATTACCCTGCTATAAAATTGTCTCTACCATAAAAATCTCCTCTTACGTTCCCTCCATTGTAAATTAGTCATCGCAATTTTGGCAACACACTTTATTAATTGTTGTTCATCTTGGCATCGAAGACCTGCTCTACTGTAGGGTATAATAGGGTGATAAGGCACGTAGATACAACATACAACATAGATACTCGACAAACTTTTAGCAGCCATTACTGACCTTAATCGGAGTAAAAATCTCCGGTGACATTTTTTGTTGTTTTTTTTAAAACCAAAATAAAACTTTCACATGTCGTCACTGGTCACTCAGCCTATTTACCGCCCAATCTCCGTTACAATCCTAACTCTCAGATACTTATAGATTTCATATGTTTAGAGTTGATAAAAAGTCATCGGAGACCAAAACGCCATCTGCACTTTTGACTCCAAATAAGCTCAGGAGTCGCTGATTAAAGTAAGTCAGGTATCTACGTCTCTTAACAGCTTTTTTTACTAGTCTTAACACCTTGTAAAAAAAAGACTCATGATTAGAATGTTAACACAACGACTACCAAACAAAAGTTTATCTATTCCAGAGAGAAAATATTCATTTTGTCCCCCCAGAAAAATCTAGAAAAACATATCAAGAGGAGAGACGGGACTGCAATGAACCGAGGTCACAGAAGTAGCGATACTGATGCATGGAGATATCGTATCCAATAGGAATGTAGCAGGCGGGGTCGAGCGGGGGGGGGAGAATTCATTTTTTGACAGAAGTCGCGCGGTGCGGTCCGTGTATGTAGAAAAATCGGAACGGATTTTTGTGGTTATGTGCTATGTATGAGCGAACATAATCACGAGTTTAAAATATTATTATACCTAAATATAATATAATAATAGAAATATTTGATAATATAATATCAAATATTTATAATTATTCTGTTGTTGACGTAAATATTTACGTACTTTAGAGTAGAAATAGATTTTAGATAGATAATAGAATTTAGATTCTATAGTTCTAAATTAGGTCGTGCAATAAAATGACGTTATTATATAATGTCATTGGTGCAATAATCGATATTAGTCGGAAATCTTTCCTGATAAACCCTGATCTGTGTTTTCTTCCTGATGCAGGTAGCATCTTTTCTACATCGAACGCATTTTAACATTTATGCAAACGATAAACGTCAAATTTTTTGGTGCGCGGACCTAATAATTATGATTTTAAGTTGTAAATAAACACACTGACGTAATGGATGATTATTTCTTTCGTGAACTTACTTGTAAATAAAGTCTATTAATTTATTAATCGGTTTCAGAGACACGGGAGAAATTGACCATTGTAAATCGATATTCTATTTTTGATGCTACGTAATTATTTACGTAGCAACAAAACGTATTCACTCTAAATTCTTAATAAATAGTAACTTTAGGTCGTGCGTATTAGTCGGAAATCTTTCCTGATAAATAAATATCTATTAAAATATCTGTGTTTTCTCCCTGATGCATCTCTTTTGTCATCAGAACGCATTTTAATATTGATATAAACGTCAAACGTCAAGTGTGCATGCCGTGGACACGTCCGTACCTCAGATCACTTGTCAAATCGTGTGGACCGCGCGAACTTCACCCCAAACGATGTTGGTGTAAAGCTCCCTCCAGACTACTCGCGAAGTTGAACGAAGTTAGGCGAATACGATAGTGCGGAGGGGCACTTCGTCTTACTTCGTCCAACTTTGGCTCGCCTTGGGCGACTTCCATTTTTTGTCGGTTTTTGCGCCCGAGTCAAAGGACTCGAAGTTGCACGAAGTGCCTACACGAAGTGACTGTCTACACTACTCGGCTAACTTCAGTTCGCTTCAATACGTTGTCGTGAATACACGTGCGCGCTATTAATTATTTTTTATTATGAGTGGTACGCAGTGGTCGCAGGAGCAAATTCTGTTGCTCCTGGAAACATTGCAAGCGGAGCCAATTATTTGGAACCCACATGAGAGAGGTCGTAAGGACAAAAATAAAGTTAACGGTGCTTGGGTCCGTCTTGAGTCTACCTACGTCTGTACAAAATACAATAAATTTTAAAATAAAGAATCTTTTGTACACATTTGTTTGTTTATTCCCAGTGGTTCTCTTGTCATAGTTTAGTTGACTAAACTAACCTTGTTGTAAATAATAAAATTAGATTGAGCCTAAGAATTCTTAATAAATTGTAAAGCGCCCTTGAGGTGATTTTTCATAACAACGTCGCTCTACAAATTGTCCAAATATTATTATTATTGTTCTGTTCCGGTGCATTGCAATCATCCACCATCTTCTTTTCCTCCTTTTTTTATATTTCTTCGTTTGATAAATATGCACATAGTTATAAGTTATAATACGCGAGCGTGCACATTGCGACGGCAGCTGCTAATTGAGCGTCCATGACGTGCGAGTCGTGACGGCACCACCGCGCGAATGAGTTTCTCGCGAAGTTGAACGAAGAGTGTAGCAACGTACTTCGGACTTCGGTCAACTTTCCCGAGTACTTCGTCGAGGAACTTCGCTAGTAGTGTGGAGCTTAAGTTAAGTTATGGCCTTGAGTGTTGGCAAAAATTATGACCTTGATTGTTGTGTTGGACTGTCAAAACTCTGGCGTTTGCCCGCGCAATGGACAAAGCTTAATGCCTGGTTTACGCTCTGCGAGACTTCCCGAGGAAACCCGAGACTTGACGCCCTTATCTCATATCGCGTAGTTTTGCGAGAGTGAAGTGGTAGGTATCACTCGCACTATCTCGTCCCGAAAAAATCTCGACGAGATGTCTCGCCGAGTGTGGTAATTGAATATACCTTCGCGCTCCACACGCTCTTCTGTCCCATTCAAAATGGGTCAATGCACAACAAAATTCTTGCATGAGACAGACTGTAATCATTACAATAACATTGTATCAAAGGTGGACGTTTCAATTATTACATAGCTGAATATAAAAAATCCATAAAATAGTGTTTTTCTAACATGTCATGAGTAAATTTTGCAATAATTGCAACCATTGTTTATATTGTAATAATTCTATACATATGAATTTTATTTGTTTTAAATATATTTCATTTTTTCTTATTATATTATGTCAAATAATTTACTTTTACAACGAGGAAATCTATAATTAATATTGGCTGTATTTTTGGTACCTAGTGAAAAAATTCAACTGTTATATTCCAAAGATTAAAAAATAACAATTTTAAGGGGAAAACTTTTTTTTAAGTTTCGAAGGTTTCCTGAATATAATGAAACAGAAAAAGACAAAAAAAAATTTAACAAAAAGGTAACGGTAGCAACTGGGAATCAAGCCCAGGATCTGTCTTACCGGGAAAACGCTTTTATTAAATTTTTGTTACCTTTATTAAATTTTCTATGTTTTGTTCTATTTCACGTTTCGATTAGCTTTATGAAGTTTTATCTTCTTCTCCAATGATAAATAACAATTAGTACGGGATTTTTTCATTTGACTTCGACAAACTAAGAGACTTTTGATGCATTAAAAGTTGGTCATAGAAGTTGGGGCATTTGTATGACAGTGTGCTCGGTTGCGGGTATGGGTGACCTGGCCAAGTGATGGGTCCGGCTGATGGATGCCGACTTAAAAATACGCCGCCCTCGCCGGCTCCGCAAATAACCCCCCCTCTCCCACCCGCTCCCAGAGCCCATCTCTTGTGCAACACCAACCAACTTGTCATCGTGGCCAAAGGTGCGTCCACAACATCGCAGAAACTAGGGAAATATGTTTAAGAAATTAAAATTTAAGTGGCGAAAAGAGGAGCTTGCTATTGATGGAGCGCTCATCCAGCCATCAATTACCTACTTCTTCTTGAGTCGGTTCCTCGTTGCTGAGGATCGTGAAACCCACTCCAATTTTAGTGGACAAGGATCCTATACTCTCCTTGCGTTTCTACTAATGCCAGTGATTCTTGGAATTTGAGGGGGTTTCTTTTTACATTCGTTAAAGTTGATGCAACCATGTTTCTGGTATTCTGGACGCAAGCCTTGCCGATGTCAATCGTCTTCAGTCTTACGCTACAATTGGTAGGTAGGTAGTACTGTTATCAGGAATATTTTTTTGTCTAGATCCACAATGTTCTGCGAAAATAGGGACACCTCATGTATGACGTGCTTACCGCGCATGATGGTCTATTGGTCTTGTTAAGAAAAGGACTTGATGCCTACACATCCCTTACCCTACGAGTGCAAGGACCAGTTTTAGTTCATTCCTAGACAAAGGTACCTACTACCCTTAACCCTGTCACCAAATACAGGTGTTTTATTAGACGTTCATAATACGGAGTAGGGGACTTAGGTAAAATGAGGTGAATAGATCTGGATTCACAGTATAACTCAGTTAGTAAAATGATCCACATACGGTGTTCTTTTTGCGCAGTTGGATCCAAATTTTGCCACTTATCAAAATATGGCTTTAAGATTTAGGGCTGGTATTTAAGTTTATTTTTAAGCTTGGCGAGATATTTAGGTACGTTTATCAAGGTTCATATAGGGTAGCAACTAGCAACCCTGACAACCCATTCCGTCTCATTACATTCCCGAGCAATTGAATAAAATAAAGAATTAGTCAGTGTTCTTTTTGCGCAGTTGGATCCAAATTTTGCCACTTATCAAAAAGATGGCTATAAGATTTAGGGCTGGTATTTAAGTAGCATTTTAAGCTCGGCAAGATATTTACGTTTATCAAGGTTCATATCGGGTAGCAATACTGATAACCCATTCCGTCTCATAACATTCCCGAGCAATTGAATAAAGAATTAAAAGATATGACATGGAGGTGTGATTCGTTAAAAGAGGGACGATTTTTTTGCTTAGATTTCTTAACTGTGTATCTCCATCATTTCGAAATTCAAAAAGGGATGGCGATATATGATGTCAGACGAGTGTGAGATAGACAAAGCGCGTGATAAATGGGCTAGAACCAAAACTAATAAGGCGACATTTCTTTCCATCCTATAATGCAAAGCAAATTAATGTTCTTTTTTATTCTATATTGTGGGTACCTACAGACTTTTAGTATAATCAAATTTGTGTTCATATTAGTCGGTACCCTCTGTGGAATTAAACTTTATCTTCCCAGAGAAGGTATGCTTAGTGGTCCTCTCTGGATAGCTACTTTCCAATCTTTCTCATCCTCTTCTCTTTCAATTACCCCGCATCAGCATCCAGTTTCTTCAGCTGAACGGCAATGTCATGCAACAAAGGGTCATGGAAAGCGTTAATTTAGAATTCTTTATCTAGTTATTCTAAGCTGTCGAAATTGTATAGTACCTATTAGTTCCGTGAACTTGAGATGAACCTTCACAAAACTTTGCTACAAAAATTAATAGTTATTACTATTATATTTATTCTGTGGACGCAGCTTTACATCCGATTGCATAGATTATGCGCACTTTAGAGATGCGCACTTTTATCCCGCGCATAGACTGCATAGCTGTGTCAACTGCACGATGGTCGCAAGTGATCCCATTGGTCGGTCAAACTGCAGTGAGTCGAGTTGTGCAGCTAGAAGTGGGGCATCAGGTCACAAGGAATTCAGGGAGGCCTCTTTGTTATTCAACAAGACATGCGTTGAATGATTCCGACAATTATATGATGATGGAATGGTTCCATGCCAACTAACTCAGAATCAAGTCAACGCAACACCTCTTCGAGAAGTCATTAAAAGAATAAAATAACTTTAAAATAGCCCATAACCCCAACCTAACGTAACCTATAAAGCAATTTTTTCTTTATTTTTTTTCATCACTTTTAATGAATTTTCAAAGTAGGTTCTAAGTTGATTTCATTCTGAATTGTCCGGTCACCGATGGAATATATTGGGAGACCTTAGGTTGGATGGTTTCAACCTCCGTCACATTATTATTGATTTGATGGACTATGTGCGCTATATCCACTATATCTAGCTGACTGTAACGCCGATTCTAAGCATAACGATCGTTATGTTATGCTAAATGATGGCATGACCTGATGAAGATATGACCTCATATTGATTCTAAAATGATTCTCTGACTAGACTTGACCAACATGATTTTAAATATTAATTCTAAATACACTACTTTTAATCTAATTGTTTCCTCGCCAAAAATTCAATCCAGAAAAGTGTAGATATATTTGAAATATTTATTAGCTTTACCCACTACTCGGTTCCGCACCAGATTTGGATTAAAAACATGGAACAGTAAACAATTTTGCGTCTTATTTTATTTTTGATAGTAAAATGAATTTTCAAAGCGAGATGAAAATAAGTGCTTTGACCCAGACATTTCAGACTAGTTTAGGGTTTGGTTGTTTCTGGTAAACAAAAAGATTACTGATTTATAGCGCTGTCGACAATTTGAATATTAATTTATTTCACAAATATTATAAGATATTCGTTGCGTTCAGCTGATCAAGAAGTAAAATTATATATTTTCCTCACAAAATTAATGATTAGGTATAGGAAAATCACAAAATAATAAATAATGTTTGTGTCATTCCACGAAAGGGAATTATTGATTCCATGAAATCACTTGGCCTTGCTTTTAGAAAGCCAGAGAACGTTTGAGTACATCAAAATGTGCAGTATTATTATTTGTAGTATGTATTATATCAGGAGTATTAAACATTACCTACACAGTTGTGTCATGTGTAAAGACGAAGGTGAGCAATAAAACATGATTCTATCAGCGAATAAATCATGCTTATCATCTTCCTCGTTATTCTAAGCTGTCAGTCAGAAAGGAAAATCTGACTTTTCCTTTCTTAATGTAGGTAGTAACGACTTGTCAAAGAAGGACTTTATTGAGATAAGGCTCATGTTTAATTAATTAGAGATGTAAATTTATTTTAGACCTGGCTCAAATAATTTATTACATCCGTCACTAAATACCTAAAAAAACTAAAAAAAGGTTATTCGAATATACCTTTTCAATAGTTTTTCTGGGTAGGTTGGTAATTGTGGTTTTACAACCATTCGATAACCAGTGATTTTGTCTAACAGAGGTTTTTTTTTCTATATCCTTAATCTGTCTCTACAAAATGTGTGGTTGTCAAAGAGGTATTATGGCTCTCCAGTGATTTTTTTTCTACCTACCTCATGTACCATTTAATTGGAATGAAAATCTTGCAAAATCCTTTTGTACATTTCTAGTCAAACCTACTTAACTGCACTATATCCTAATTATTAGAAAATTTATACAATTGAATAGAATACTTTACTGAAACGCAGTGGAGCTGTAAAAATATGATTTTTTTTGTGTAGATGAACTTTAAACATGTCACGAGGATTTAAAAAGATTTAACGACAGGCTATTACAAATTATGCCTAGTTAGACTCCAGAAAAAGTCCAAAATATCTTTAAAATACGGTTTTCAAATCTCTGACTGAACACCTTCCTCTGGTTTGGTTCTTCAATCTTCAATAGATACTTATCCTTTGTGGATCGTAGAAATACTTATTTCCTTCGTTGCACATCCTTATCGACAGTATATTAGTAATTTTTAATAATTTGAAGACTATTTATTCTTTGATTATTGCAAAATCGTCTAAATTTGTAAGATTTATTCACCTCTCTTCTACGTGATGAGCAAAATGTCGAAATTATGAGATATTATTATTATAATATGGCAGTAGCAACTTACAAAATAATAAAGACTAAATAATAATAAAAACTTCTCTGACAAATTGAGTTGCATAAATTATAATTCTTACGATACGAACTGATTTTTATGTTAGGCAAACCGATTTAGCATTCTATCCATGACGAAATAAATGTGTTCATTTTTAATTTACCAACCTTAAATACAAAAAAATAATATTTATAATATGCTGCACCATTTATGCACCATTTGGCATATCTTTGAGATCATTTATTGAAATAGTATTTTGTGTTTTCTTAGTAAGTGTACAACACAAAACTCCTGAAAATATTATCAAGCTAATTTTAATCTAAAGCTTACTATTATATTTCATTTCAGTTGGCACTGTACTTTGTTTTTTCTACATTAGGCAATATCGCTATAAAAGCTCAGTGGGTGTGCAGTGCATATTTCATTAAAAAAATTAATAACAAATTCCAGTATTGAACGGTAAAACATATCACGGAGATTGTATTTTTATTTGGTCTAATTATTTGTAAGATATGACGTTTTTCAATCAAGATAAGTACAGACTACACTATTTTCTGGTGTTGTAAGACTTATACCCAGTTTTTCCCTCATAAATTTAAATGTAACGTTGTCATCAAATGGCAACTCAACGCCACTTTGTTTTCTTGACAGTTGAAAATTTTCCGATAAATGCTGATTTTAAGTTCGTTTGAGCTTTTGAAATAATTGTGATCAGCAGAAGAAGACAACTGTCATATTATTAAGATCGTCACCTTATTAAAATATGATAGAAAACTGAAATGCACCCAAAATGGGCGTTTAACGGGAACCTTTGAAATGTCAAAAACGTAAAAAAAACACCGAATACCGTTTGATGACAATGCTACATTTGATTTTCTGCGAAACAACTAGGCTTTTATGTATCTAGTCATATGCCAAAGGTATTAGAAATCAAACTGGCAAAAGTGAACTCTCGTTCATATGTCATGAATTATATGTTTTACAGCCTGTGAATACACCTTTGAAAGTAAAATTACTTACTGCAGTCTTACTGACATCAGTTCTACTTGGATCATGTATCGACGGTTTAATGCTGGTCTCATACGATCGCCATACTCTCATACCTCATACTCATAATATATGTGGGCTTAATAGGCCAAGCCAACGTATAAAATGAGAGTATAGCATATGTGTGCGACTAGCTTAAGGTAAAACGTCACGTACGTTATAATCTACGCATTCACAAATGGCGCCAATTAAATTATTTTAGGTTTTTAATGCTTTTTGCACGTTACGCTTTGAAATATTGAGGTAAATTAATTGTTCGCGCCCGTACATATTTAATTAGAATATAAATATATAGTTTTGTACATAAAAAAACCCAAATCTTTCAAGAAAGGCTGAAAAATACAATATTGGATTGAGTCACCGATACAAAATTGACAAACGTCAAACGAAACAGACAAAGAAAAATAAAAAGGTTACGGTCGCAACTGGAACTCGAACCCATGATCTATTTGAAATAATTGATGCTGGAGCATTTGATGACGTGATATTATTTTTCTTGGTCCGGAGGGTTAACTATTTCAATCTCTTGGAAGAAATGATTTTAACGTGTCGAAAAATTTCAATATTTTTACCTATTTTGGATTCTCCTTCATAGAGTCTAGTTCATAACTCATATTCGTCAAAAAGTAGAGATACATTGTCCTGGCTGCCATAATATTATAATAACTAAAATTGATAGAAAAACATAATTCAGAGTTGGGTAAAAGCACCAGCAAGCTTCTTTAATCAGGTCAACGTTTTATAGACCAAGCAACAGTGAATTGAATGAGATGTAAAAAGGATAATGACATTGTTCGAAAATTAAGTATTTTTTGTTTATGGTAATAATTGCCATTTTTCATTAAATGGTGTTTACAATATTTACTTTAGTTTAGTCTGGACTAACTTTAAATCTATAGTATCATATACAAAACAAACTTAAAAAAAAGTAAAAAATGAATAAAACATCGAAGTCAGCTAAGTGAAAGTAATATTCCTCACCGACCTCAATGTTCACGCTATTCAATAATAGGGTCTAAGGTTCACCATAAGTTATTATTCAACAACTAGTGATGAGTTTTCCTATTTTGTGTGTACAAATTTTAAAAATTACACCAATAGGCCACTTGCATGGATTTCATAACGACTTTGAAAAAATCGTGTGGATAGATTTTTTTACTAAGATTACGAAAATGTTAGTAAAAATTTTTAGAAATGTATAGTTTTTTTTTTTAAATGAATAAATCCATTATTTGAGCTCGTGGCGTCACTACATGAAAATGTCCCGTCTCCGATTATGTTACCTTAATTTTGAAAAATTCCACACTGATTAACTTTTTTTATATGGCAACACTTTGATTTCCGGGGAATATTTGAATTGTTCACTAGATTTATTGTTTGTTCTATGCGAACTTATCCTTTGGTTTGATTTTCTGATAAAGATGGCGGTGTTTTTACTGATGTTACGAAGAGAACCCCGTACAATTTATTGCTATTCGTGTGGAAAACATTATTTTTTTTAAATGATTTTCGGCTATGTAATTATCGTTTTTTCGCACTCATAAAATTATGTCCCGTCTTTCCGGTTTATAAAAAATGGTCTGATTTTTCGGATTTAAATTTTCAAAAAATCGCCAGGACTTCAAAAATACGATTTAAAAAAAAAATACAGAATGTCTTAGAATATTTGCTTTAACCAGATTTTTTTTTTAAATGTGATGCAAGTGGCCTATTGATATCTCGCTTTGAAAATTATAGTTTAAAATCTCTTATATTTCTTGTTCATTAATAGCTCTGATGGTTAGGGGTTAGCAAAATTAACATGATGTATATTTATTTACCAGGTCCCGCAGTAAAACAAATATAATATATCTAAAGTATAGAAGTCCCAAAGTAATAATAATACAAGGTTCAAGAAAAATAAATAAAACAATAAAATAAATTTACAAATAATATATTTTTCAAAGTAAAACATAATAAATGAACAATGCTTTATACAATAAAATATATTCGATATTGGGAGGAATAATTAATTAATCATAAATAAATAATAATCTATATACAATAATACCAAATCATACAATAAAATTAAATGAATATTATTTCTCTTCTCCTAATAATTGCTATTATTTTCAATAAAAACATGACATAAAAGTATTTAATATATATTTTTTTATTTAAATGCAATAATTTTGGAGATGACGAAATTTTAATTGAAATTAAAATTGGAACATGGAAAATTTGAATACAAAATCAATAAGACGTTAAAGTCACACGTCACATATTATATATTATGAATCTCTTATCTTTTTGCAGCTGTGCCTAAAGGCCAATTAACATTTATTTATCTGCCAATGTTGACTATTACTATCTATCAGGATTCCCCTTAAAATAAACTTATAATCAAAACAATAAAACATAACTACATGAATAAAATACAAAATTACAACCAATAAATAATTAATTAAATACTCTAATTAGATTGTCCGACTTTATGAAGGCATGTGAAAACAAATCTCTTCGCTGTGGGCTAATGCTAAATGTGAAAGAGAAAAAGGACTATCAAGGTTAAATTTGTCGGTTTTGAATGCTCGTATCAACATTGACATTGTCATCTTGTATTTATTTAAATTGTATTGTATTTGGAATGTGAACCTTTCAGATCAAGTTCGATAGATACAATACTTGAAAACTGGACATCAGTAGATCGCACTAGGCCACGGATAGATATAGTCCAGTCAATATAACACAAACATTCCTTCTAAAGGTCGGGCATACCTACCCTACCCATGTAACATATTGTATGTAACTCAGAAACCTTTTGATATAAAAATGTCATCTTACGCTCAAATTATTGCAAAGTTGTTCTTTCATCCCACAGTTTAGGAGACTAACATAAATCATAGGCTTTGATATTTTTTTAGTTTGTTTTTATTTTTACTGTTTTTAAATAAGTTTTATCTCGGAAATCGTCATACCTATCTAGCTCATCTTGTCCTCAAAATGTAGTAAATTTACTATTCTTTCATGGCTTGAAAGGTTATTTTGATAGCCGTTATATACGGCAAAAACGAAAACAATTGCCAACAATTTACTGTTTTTGGCGGGTAACGCTGGGTGCGGGAGTTTGCCATCTTGGAAAAAAAGTCTTCCAAAAACTTGATTTTAACATGACTGTGGCAATTCAAACAATATGTAAAAAAAATCAAAACTAACCTAACCTAACCCAACCATTTGCAAGGAATTTCACTAAATTGACTAGGCTAGTTGTAGACTTATAATTTCAGATAATAAAATGATTGAAAAAAAGTACCTGTGTACTTTACAAACTTTTTTCAAACTTTTAATCACAAGTTTTAATGTTTTTTCCTATGATTTTTCACTGTTACAAAAGCTAGTTGAAAATTATACTCAGATGAAAAGTAGATAGGGAACAGAAAAACGTCTCTTCGGAATGTTTGGTTTTTTCTACTTCGTTCTACTACCTTCATAAAAAATAGTAAACATACATAAAATAATTCTAAAAAAATACAAATCATATAAAAGCAATGTACTGTCAGTGTCCAGTTTAGAGAAAGAACTCAAGTGGTGTTTTGTGGCATTCGGAAGACGTTAAAGTGTAGGTAACGACGGAAGCTTCGGTGGATTTGGAACTGTTGTGCACCAGTCGTGGAATATCGTACCAGATAGTGCATTTACAGTTTGCTCATTGCCAACAACACCATGATCATTGCGATGTAAACGCACTTCTGGCACGAACTCCGGGACTTAGTCGAGGACCGTAAGAAGAATTCGAGGACAAGCCTCGACGTTGAAAACCACGGACCAGTGATGCAGGGCTAAACATCGCTTTTCCAGAATACACTATTTGGTGGTCTGAATGGTCTGGTGGTCGGCTGCCTTGTGTGTGGAGGCGCTGAGTTTGAACCATCAGGATTTGCTGGGTTTGAACCATCAGGATTTGCTGAGTTTGGACCATCAGGTTTTTCTGAGAAACGGGAGATCGCATGTCTACATTCCAAAGTTAAGGATGATTGCTAGAATTATATCGATTCATTTGAATTAGTTGAAAAAGTAAATGAAGGGTTTTTAAAAATGAAGACATGAAAAGTTCTATTTTTTAATGGTATTATGGATTCATTCGTAATCCTCTAATTAGCTAGGGCTTATAACAATACCCTTTCATGTTTCTAGCTGACTAGAACTGCGGCTATTTGATCTTATTACTATTACCATCTGATGGTTGTATTTACTTGACTGATTTTATGTTACATTATTGTGCTTTGTGAGGAAAAAATCTTAACTGTATAAAAAACACCATGAATCATGAATTAGTAGGTATGTTTTTATTAGTAGGTTGATTTTGGATTTGCTTACGTAATCAAATTTAAAAAAAGTAGGAACACGAAATTAAATAATTTTAATATCCCGGCAGTGATTTTTGCTTGATTTTAAATATTAATCTTTAAATAAATTTGGTTTTAGTTCAATATTATGTGATATTGTTTTCAGCAATGTCCTTATGAAGACGTCAAGGGGTAAAATAGTATGGTCCAAAGATTAAATGAGGGCTTTCGGAATGCAGCAATCGCTCTGACAGCGATTCTCAGGAATTTGGGTGAAGGTCTGTTAGTATAAAGAATGTTAATTCTGTATACATGAATCAATTGTTAGTCTTTGAAGTAAAAGTCATAAAAGTGCATTAAACCAAGAGGACTTCACACGCATACACATTCATTTCTTTCTCCAATAAATTCTTATAAATAATCTTGGATTTAGGCAACATTTTCACCATGGCTGGCACTTTAGATATAGTTAATTAAATTCTAGGAAATACGAAAACCATTATATAGAATCGATGCAGTTGGTGCATTCGTAACAAGTTTAACATTTCTCAAGCTTTACGTTTATTTTCTAATGAATTATTCCCTAGTAAAAGGCAATTAATACGTCATTAAAATTTTACTTTCACAAACTGCATCAATACTAATTGTCCTTGCATGCAAGAAATATAAGCTGAACACGAAACAACAGTGATCGGTTACAAAGTCTCATCCATTCATTGTTTCACCAAGTTCTCTCGTGAACATTTCACAGGAATTTAAAGTTATGATTCTGAGTATTTTTTTTTTTTTAAATTCACTCCACACAGGAGGCCCTGAGGAAAATAATAAATAGTATGTACCAACATAACGCAAAATTGCGTAGTTGTTGGATGAGAGATAATTTATTTCACAGAATTGCAACGCACCACTCAACGTTAATGAAAGCAAAACCAGTATAGAAAAAAAAACTTTAAAGATACATTCGTACATCATCAAATACGTTAATACTTCACAGAATTCTATAGTTAGGCTGGTTCCATGACAGTTCATCCTGCGACAAATCATCCGGCGACAGTTCATCCGGCGACAGTTCATCCGGCCGACAGTTCATCCTGCCGACAGTTCATCCTGCCGACAGTTCATCCTGCCGACAGTTCATCCTGCCGACAGTTCATCCGACCGACAATTCATCCGGCGACAATTCATCCGGCCTGATCATTTAGAAGATTTTTTCTTCGAGTAAGTATGCAAAAAAGATATACGGCCGTACAACCAAAATCGATATACTTATATCTGAAGGCAACTTGAGAGGAAATCCGCTGTAACCTAACCTAACCTAACCTAACAAATTAGTCAATTCGATGGTGTTAATTTCAGATAAAAAAAATTATATTATATGCAAGTAGGAATCTTTACGGTTTTTTGCTAAGCCGACTGCACGTATAAATATATCGTATTTTGTTATTCACGCATGCTTCTTCGGAGAGTCGAAATTATTGTTAGTAAAAATATTTTTACAGCGGATTTCCACTCAAGATGCCTTCAGATATAAGTATATCGATTTTGGCTGTACGGCAGTATATCCTCTTTGCATACTTACTTGAAGAAAAAATCTTCTAAATGATCGGGCCGGATGAATTGTCGCCGGATGAATTGTCGGCCGGATGAACTGTCGGCAGGATGAACTGTCGGTAGGAATTCAAATTCAAATGTCATGTGATTGTTCCATAAAAGGGTTAGTAACAAATTCTATTCCACAAACTCTCAAAATCATTCGTGAGAATACTTATTATATTTACAGTTTTATCACTGCTTTATGGTCTATGCAAAGCGACTAGTCGAAGCGTTTAAATAAACGTGTTGCTTCAGATGATTTGTGATTTGGTTATGATTTTCTTCAAAATGAAATCTTTCTAGCATGTTTTAACACTACGACTTTCCGTTGCAGAACATAGACCAGTAGTTGATTTTGTTACCACGTGCAGGACGAAAATGAGTTCTTTTAATTTTATTTCACAACTTTTTTATGTTCACTTTTAAATTTTTAACACACACTTTGGTTTTGATAGACACAGAACTGTTGGCTGGTTCACTTGGTTCGTTGGTTTAATATGTTATTGACTGCGTTTCGCTGAGACCACAGTTATCTTCTGCGGTATTGTGTTTTTGTTTTGTTTGTAGTTTGTTTTCCTTATCTCCGCCTGTTTATTTCAAGTTATTTGTTATCACCAAATCAAGTTGCAGGTATTTGATGTCCTTCGTTAACCACATCCCTTCTCTATTATTGTCAGCAATAGTCCAATCAATATTATTGTCCAGTTCGCTTATCTTCGAATCAAAATGCCAGATACATTTTTATTTATTTTTGTAAATGCCACACCATTAATTTATTAAAAAATATATATTTATAAAGCTTTCAGAGTATAGCTGTAAATAAATAATAATAATATAATAAACTATTTGTCGATTGTACAGCTTTAAGAAATAATTTGATTTTTTTTTAAATACGGGGGCGTTAAAACGACTAGCGGTTTACCCTGGTTATGTTAAGTTCAACTAAAAGGCACTTCTTGTACGATATTATTTCATATTTGTGGTTGAAATCGATTATGCGTGTCATTCCGAGTCACGTGGTACTAGGTGAATCGGAGCGAAGAAAATTCAACACAGTTAACGGATGTATGCGATACCGGTTCACATAGCATAACGGCGCATAGCACAGAAAAGCTCGTAACCATGCTACGGCAGAGAAACCGATACATTTTACTGAAGACAGCCGTTTTGGATCGTGGAACGGGCTCAAAACAACAGATTTACTGTATAGAAAGTTACGCGTGCTACTGTTACTTTCTTTACAAGCATTTAGAATTATAAATAATATCAGTAAAGTGGATAATTCTACATTTGTATCGTCCATTACACCGACCACGCGATCTGTTCTGTCTGTGCGTCACTTCAATGCAGAAGGTATAATAATCGCTTGCATCCATTTAGGAGTGTTTCAACGAGGCCTAGATAATGATGGAAATCATTTTACATCGTGTATTGCATGCTTCAACTGGAAATCTGAACATAATACCAAGTTATTTGCAACGATTGCGAGAATTACCAATACTTGCAAAACGGTTTTTTTACTATGGTTATGTTAAGAGAACCTCTTTTAGTCTTAGAAGAGCACAGTAATTAAAAATAAGTTCAAAGAGAGGAAAACTTAATTTATAGTTACGAATCTTAGAACCCGGGAAGGTGGAAAGTAGATATAATCAGACCACCTCTCAAAACTATTTTAACAGCTGTTACAGCATAACGACTCAAACTTTCCAATTGAATGATTCTTGCTGAGAGCTAATAACTCATATTTTAATACCTACAAAATGTCTTGATGACATATCGAGTGCCAAATATTTCGAAATGTTGGTTGCTTTAAACATTTTCTGTTCGAAGATGGATAAATTTTATTTTATTTTATGAATAACTCGGCAAGTAACTTTAAACCACATCTATAAAACCCAACCTTACACGGAGATGTTTCATAATTCTGACACTAGTTATAACGTGAAATGTCTTTCAGTTCTTACAAAAACACCTTACGTTAATTGAGGAAATTACCGTAAACGCGACGTAGCATTAGCGAGTTGACGTTATTAAAATGTAACAACTGAACTGGATGTCTTAGTCGCGGCCATTTTCTTCTTGCTTTCTTTAGCGGAAAAGCTCTCGTTAGAAATTTAAAATGACTGACGACATTTCATTTTGTTCTCCTGGAGTACGTCTCTTCCCCTGTTTTACGTCCCCTTCTCTCCGCCCTGGTAGAGACAGCGGAGGAGAGATGAAATGTGACAGATTTAGACCACGCCCACGCCAAATGGACCGGTCAAGATGGCCCGGCTGCCAACATTTGTGTCACCAGGGAAACATACAGGGGAACTTTAAAAATTAACATACTAAACAAAATCATAGATTTGGAAGAAAATGTGAGTGGAAGGATGATTCGAACTCATCAGATCTGCATTACACTGAGTATTGACCTCCCTACAAGACCATAATAATGGAATCCTGTCAAATTGACCTTTAAATAGATTAAGCAGAATTTATTTCTCTACTTCATCTCCAACATTTATAAAATAACACTCTTTCAAAGATTTACCACCCTTCCAATCACCTTTCTGTTTTAATTCTATTCAAAGTGATATGTATTTTACCTTAAATATCCATGTAACTACAATATTCATTTATATACCAGGACGCCTGTCTCGACACAGGTATACCCTAGTGAGACAGGCATATACATAAAACCATTGTAAATATATTATATTATAGATAAATAAATAAAAAAAATGAAGAAATAGATTTCGCAACATTACTTCTGTATTTCGATTCATTCAAATTAATTTAAATCGATTACTTTATCAAGCGATATATTTCGAAATATTCCGCCCATCACTAGTTCAAAAGCATTACAATTTTATACGACACGGTTATTAACACGAGAAAATGAATAATGTGATCTTTACCGATATTAAAGAAATCTGATGTCACCAATTTAAATAAGACTCTTAAGCCACAGACAGGCCGTCGAAATTGACTAAACGTCCAAAAAGTATTTCAATGTTGGAAAAGGTTTGGTCAATTTCACCAGAATTACGATAATATTGAACTTATTCCAGACAAAGAAACGCCCACAACACCTCTACAGTATATCTCATCAGTAGAAAAAAAAAGTGATGCACGTAATAGAGTAATACGTAATAGTTTTCAAATTGTTAAAAGTGTTTCGATTATTTTGATGGAAGCATGCTGTATCCGCTGGGACTGGGCTAAAAGATGGAATGGAGAGTTGAAGACCCACCTTAGCATCAATCTTGTAACAGCTGATGATGCTTCGAGTGGCCCGAGTGTCTACCGTGTCTACAGAAATAGCCGATGAATGTCATCCAGCCTCTTACATCAGCGCTGTAGCATAGTGCCCTGTATTGTGGCAATGTCGAACAAAAACACCGTGCGAAAATCTTAGATCGTGACTCATTATTTGGAGAACGAATAGAAAGATATTTTTTGGTAAAATGGTACAAATTAAGTCTTATCAAAAGAATGATCTCGGGTAGCAGATAGCTCCGAAAGAGCGTTATGCTAACAGTCTTATTCCCTAGTCATAATTGTTTTATGCCACAAATTTAAGGTCCTTAAAAAACTAAGAAAAAATATCGCCCAACCGAATGCGTGTGAGGCTGGAGCTTAATTATAAATCACTATATTTAAATTGTAGCTTTTCCTACCGTTTCCATTGATTAAAATATTATAATACATTTTTTAACAACTTTATAAAAATATTTGACGGTAATCGACTAAAAATAAAAACCTTCTTTAGCACCGTTGTGATTTGAAACTCGCTACAACGAAAAAGCGACCCTAAAAAGAGACAAAAACAAGAAAAGAGGATTTAACCTGTGAAAGAATGAGATATAATAATCGGTCTCCTCTTTGTGGGGTGCTTCGTAGCCTTGCCACTCTTGTCAACTTCAGTTTTCTGACGGTTTCACTTCTACCACGTGCGAATTGCACAATCTGATTTTTTTTTAAATAATGTGAATACTGCAGTATAGTCCCAACTGCTCCTAGTATTTTTTTTCTTTTTATGAGAGCGTATAAGAAACGACTTAAAAAAAACAGTTTTAAGGCAAAAATTATCTGTGACAGTTTCCATTGATTAACTTTTTTTTCTTTCTTACAAAATTATTCGCAAAATAAATAAAACCCACTATTGCGCTTGAAATCGTGACATCTAGACTCCGTTTGCCAAGCGATTTTTTGCCTAATACCTGTGTTTGTGGCGATATAAAGCTCATTAAAAATACATAAAATTTGGCTTGCGGTTTCCTCTTAATGAAGATTTTTGCCTCAGCTGAGATAAGTACATACGTACATTTTATTTGTTAGCTGCAATTTTATCCAATATTAGAAATATTTGATTACAATTTACAATTCAATTTAATTTACTAATTTGAAAAACATTAGAAAATAGAAAATCCAAATCGTTTTTAAAAGAGGGAAAATATTAAGATTAAATAATCAAATTTAAGCAATTTAAACATCAATGCAGCAGAATCAGACTAACAGCAACAAAGCTTGCCGTATAAACTGAGCTTCATTGATGTTAAACATTCTGATATTCTAAGAGATTCTATTTAACAACAAGACAGCCCTCCCGACTGGAATGACCATGGGCAAGTTAGTTCTGAATAATTAATTCATAGTTATTGAATTAGTTGATCGAATTGACGTTGAAAATTCATTAGAATAGATTATGATAATAATAATTCTTTGTTCCAGTGTTAGGATTACAAGTTATTAGAAGTCGAAATAATCGCTCGGAAGACCACTAACAGACAATGTGAAGTCTCTAAAAAACGAGTATCAATTTAAAAGATTATTTGGATGTAAACAAAACGAATTTTTAAAGTTTTTATTTGTGAGCAAGATGTTAGTTCGATTCATCCGATTAAATAAAAATCTGAATTGAATATTCTTTCTACCCATCACTAGTGAATACAATCATTATCATATTTTATTTATCGCTCCAAGAGTACGCTAAATTACATATAATTATGTATATGTTGACGATGTGACGAACAGAGAAAATCGATTGATTATCCGATACCTAAATTACAAGGTGAACGGACACTTGCTGTAATTTATTATGAATTATGACTAAGCAAGAAATATGTCTTTGTCTCCGCGATGCACCGAGGGAAATTATTTAGTAGCATTCACGATTACAATGGCATTATAGAAAACATTTTGACAAAACCAGAATAACACATTTTGTCACATTAGGTCCGTGAAAGTTTCTGTATAAAAAAAGATGGAATAAACATATCACAAAAAGAGTGACGGTAGTAAAAATGTTTTTAAATTTCTTATCTCTCTACTACTGAGATTTCCAATATTCCTAGCTGAATGTACGTAGATACGTAAGTGAAAAAAAGACACGAAAAATAATATGCTTGCACAGATTTTTCCAACATAATCTTTCGTATTTTAAAATAAAACTTTGTGATAGAACGAAGAACGATAATTATGGAGGTGGGTGTAGGTACCGCTGCCTCAGGAACTATTTATTGGATAACCAACCAACACCCCTGGCATAGGTAACCCCGTGGTTCGCTACTATTGGTGACTTAACAGGGGTGCCCAGGTTGAAGAAGGGAGGTCTAGGCGGCAAATGCGTTTGTCCACCTTTTGCATGTCGGGTCAAATCGGGAGAGGCTGGTTGAGGGGATTTGACGGCCGGCGTTGCACGGCGGTAAGGCGCTTGACTCGCACACCGAAGGTCGCGGGATCCCGGCGTGGCAAATAAATTTTATTGGATTAATTTGTGTTATTTCACAATTTATTTATTTAAAATAATATATAGTATATTTGCGGCACGTTCCAGAGTGGAAGATACTCCCTGTATCGCCCCGGTGTAAGACCACCATTCAGAATTGAAACGTTGCTTGAAATGGCATTAGGCGTGTTTGGTGACCAGATCTGAATAGCCAGGTACTTCCTCACCTTCCTCTTCCCTATCTCCTTCCCCTCCCCACTACCCTCAGCCTCATAACATACCCCAATTGGGGATGTCATAGTCTCACTGGCTTCAGACGGGAGCAGTTGGGACTCTTGTGCGGTATTCATATAAAAAACACCAAGACCTCTCTAGCCGGATTCTCTCAACCCATCGCATTGCACCACAATGGGATGGATGGATTTATACGTCCGTCATTCCTGGACACACTGACCCCTAGATTTCCACCCCTTATGCCCAGGGCCGGATTAACCATGTCGGGGCCCCTAGGAAATGCACGTCTCGGGGCCCCTTTACCAATGGTGGACTAACAAGGGGGGGGGGGGTGTATTTTTTTAAAATATATGCGCGGATCCTTTTTTTCATGATTTTATTTTAACTAAAATTAAAATTCTGAAACATATCTTTCCCAGATAATTTATTGATTTATTTTACTCCATGATTATATAATTTGAAATGTGTTTTGTATAATACAAAATTTTGTTTGAAAATTTAACAAATCTGCAAACGCCCTACGTTAAAACCTTAATGTACTAAAAATAAACATATTTTCTCAAAATTTAAAATATAGCTTTACTAGATAAACAAACAGTCTTTCGAAATCAATTTATAATTTTGTGGTGAAAAAGAGTCAATACGTCTAAAATTTGATTTAAAAACGACATATTTCCGGTTTTGTCTGGTGATTCCCACTGAAAGCGGACTCTGTAAAATTTATTTTTTGTAATTTATTTATTTATTTATTTATTTATTGACGCCCTATTGGGCTTTAACATATAAAATACAAATAACATTTATAACAACAGTACATAACAAACTTAAAAAAATATTACAAAATATACAAATAAAGCATAAACTCAATAAAAAAAAATAGGAGTACATACATCTAAAGCTAATTCCACATGGATGACTTTAGAACTCGTAGGTACAACAATTCATATACCTACGAACAACAAAAACATGAAAAAAATCAAAACACATTTATTTTTACTTAATTACTCATATTGGAAAAAGAACAATAAAATAAAACCATAAACAAAAGAAAATCGAAATAAAATAAAATTTACTCATTCATTATTTACATCTAAAAAGTGGTGGACTAATTTGGCTTTAAATGAATCGAAGTTTAAATTAAATATGTCAGCGACATCAGTCAGTTCATTACCCAACCTATGTATTCTTTCTACCGCAGAATTCGTAGCGAAGTTATTGTTGCAAAATAAAATATTCCGTCTAGTATATTTTGGAGGTATGTGTAAGGATAACAAGTTGATAGCGTCAGGGCAGTCCAACCTTGAATGAATAATTTTATACAATAAAAGGAGATCAAATATTTTTCGCCTTTCCGATAATTTCGATAAGTTAAGTTTACTGCGTAAACTGACATAATTGATTTCAATAATAGGAATACCAATTTTGAAATTAATAAAACGTAAAAATTTATTTTGAATTTTTTCAATTTGTAAACAATGAGAGTTGAAATGAGGACACCAAATACTTGAATTGTATTCAACCTGACTTCTAACCAAAGACGTGTATAACAATTTTATGGTTTTTATGTTATTAAAGTCTTTAGCAATTCTGAGAATAAATCCAAGCATTTGTAATCCCTTACTGGTTATACTAATAATGTGATTCAAGAAGCGTAATTTAGAGTCAAAGATAACGCCAAGGTCGTTAAATTCATAGACTCTTTTTAGAGTGGCATTGTTAATTGTGTAGTCGAATAATAAAGGAGTTTTAGATCTATGGAAACTTATCGTTTGGCATTTGTTGATATTAAGATATAATTTGTTTACGATGCACCATTCATAAAGTTTATTTAAGTTCCTTTGTAGAGTTAAACAATCAGAAGAATTTTCGATAGATTTAAACAGCTTTAGATCGTCAGCGAATAGAAGAAAGTGAATATTATCGAAAATTAATGAAATGTCGTTAATAAATAGTAGGAAAAGAAATGGTCCTAGGTGGGAACCTTGGGGGACTCCACTTAAGGCAAAAAAAGTGTATGAAGTTGTGGAGTTAATTTTTACAGATAGTTTTCTATATGATAAGTAGCTTCTAATCCATTCGAGAAAGTTGCCGCTTATTCCCAAGTGTTCTAATTTTTCCATTAAAATGCGATGAGAAACAGAATCAAAGGCTTTGCTAAAATCAGTATAAATAGTATCAACTTGATAACCCTTGGACAGTGCATTAGAAATAAAATTTTCGTAAAGCAATAAGTTAGATGACGTAGATCTGCCTGGCATAAAACCATGTTGAAATATTGATATAAGTGGTTTAATTTGATGCATGATTTTACTTAATATAATCTTTTCAAAAAGTTTAGGTAGTGATGACATAATACATATGGGTCTATAATTTTCAATTTGACTTTTATCTCCTTTTTTAAAAATAGGTGTTATAAAGCTATTTTTCCAAATTTCAGGAAAACATCCTGTAGATAAAGATAAATTGAAAATTATAGTAATAGGAAGAGCTAGAACATGAACACAGTTTTTAAGTAATATTGAGGGAATCATATCTGGCCCCGAATTCGACCTGATATCCAGCTGTTTGATAAAAGTCACAACATCGTTTACTTCCACATGGATGTTATGCAAGTTGAGTGAGCTTTCGATAAATTGGGATTTATCAGATAAAATGTTGTCATTGTCTTCAACGTATACACTCTTAAAGAAATCTGCAAATAAATTTACAATGTCGTTTTTGTCATGACCCACCTTTTTCCCGTAAAACATTGTACCAGGAAAGTTAGAGTTATTTTTCCGAAAGGAGTTAGCATAATTCCAAAATTTATTAATATTTGTTAAAATAGAATTTTCAACATTGTTGGTGTATTTCTTAAAACATACTTTCGATTTCCTGGTGCAATTCTTACGCAAAACAGAGAATGCGATATAATTATCTAGCGTTCTATTTATTTTATAACGTTTGTGGGCAATTTTTTTATCGTATGTTAGATTAATTAGTTCAGAATCGAACCATTTAGGGAATTTAGAAGTGTAATATTTTTGTAGGGGAACAAAGTTATCGATTGCTTCATAAATTACATTGTAAAAATATTCTAAGGCCTCATTTAAATTTGTGCTTTTACAAGTGAGATCATGAGCCCAATTATTAGATGATAAAAATTTTCATGAGCCCAATTATTAGATGATAAGTAATTTTATTTTTTTATTTCGTTTTATGAAAGATGCATTTGTTAAAAATGCTCTCACCAAATGTTTTAAAGATATTCGAAAAATTGACGGAGATACAGCATTTTATGTGAAAAAATAACTTATTAAACACCACTTTTATTATACATACTATATGCCGACCGGGTTTCGCTACAACCGTAGGTTCTTCAATCCAGTTTGTATGTTGAATTATCCTTCAGCAAACTTTTAATATGTTTTTCTCTAAACTTTGTTAACACATTTTTTAACCTCTATACGTCCGATTTGCAAGTCTCAAACTGTTTGAAAATCTAGTGTCTATTTCACCACGTAGGTGAATTTTGTTTAAAAATAATGAAAAATGGCGGACCAATGAATTTTAGTGCATGCAAATCGGATGTA
Organism: Limnephilus lunatus; assembly: GCA_917563855.2. Lineage (NCBI taxonomy): Eukaryota > Metazoa > Arthropoda > Insecta > Trichoptera > Limnephilidae > Limnephilus > Limnephilus lunatus. Next base: position 19,626,620 of record OU830602.1, on the reverse strand, counting down.
TAGTTTTTCTAATATTCTTTCAACCGTGTTGAAAAAGCAGTTTCGAGAAAAACGCGTTAAAAGTTTTGCTGAAAGTTAATTCAACGTACAAACTGTTTAAAATGGTTTCATATAAAATGCTGTAGGTATCTCCGTCAATTTTACGAATTTCCTTAAAACATTTGGTGAGAGCATTATTAACAAATGCATCTTCAGCAAATTAATTTTAAAAAATGTCATTTTTTTACAGTGGCCTGGTGCCTTAAAGCCTTGTTTAGGATTTGATCAAAGTTAGGCGTTTGGAGGCCCCCCAGAGTCAGAGGCCCGTATGAACTAAAGAAAAAGCTTGTAAAATTACATCAACTTCTTAAACTAGGGGGGGGGAGCGGTTCATCCAGCTTTTCCGCCCCGGGCCTCTGACGGGCTTAATCCGCCACTGCACTTTACCCTTTTCTAACTTCCAATCTTTTTTTTCTGCCACAACGTAATTTTATTCAAAATTTAATCTGTTTTTTTAACTACATTTCGAAGGTATGCCTTCACCCCCATACAATAAAAAAATGAAACGAATACAATAGTACAATGAGCGGTCTTATCACTAAAGGGATCTCTTCCAGACAACCTTGGTATGAAGAGAAACAAAGATAGGTAGTGCACGCACAACACACTTTTATTTCTAATGTTAAAAATATAAATAAACAACATTTATATTTTAAACATTAGAAATAAAAGCAAAAAAAAACAAAACAATTGCCAATATAAACCACACACGGCACATATAATCATATCCCCATTGATACGAAGGAAAGTAAAGTAAAATACAACTATGTTTAAATATTTGTTTTAATTATTGACTTTTTATTTATCATTTTTGCGTGATGTGAACAGTTATTGGGTTATAACCTAATTATTATAATTTGTTGTTTTCTTTAATGCATGTAATGTTATTAACCTATAAATGTTCGTAATAAAAAAATAAAATATTTAAAACATCTTGAAAGCTGACTTTTTCCAAAATGGGTGCCGGAGTTGCTCACTTATTGTGAGTCGAACCATTGACGCAAGTTATTTTTTCTTGGGGCGCCGGGCGCGGGGCCCCTAGCCGATGCGGGGCCCCTAGGCAGTTGCCTACTCTGCCTTAGGGATAATCCGGTACTGCTTATGCCCTTTTCATTCCCAGAACTTCCTCCCCTTCCTTTCCATAAAATGACCTTCCACACAACGTTCCCTAAGATGACGTAGACCCTGAGAGAAATTATTTTATTCAGGGCGTCCTGTGAAGCAAATGTAATAAAAATCATGTCTGAGATGATTTCAAGTAAAATATGTTTTTTTATAATTTAGATTTTTTACTAATTTCATTACTTTATTATTTGTTCGAAGTATCTTCGAAATACCTTTTATCGAGGAATCCCCGATTTACTGTACATTATCAATTATCATAAACACTTAGCTAATCACATTAAGTACGTAAATACCTAGGTAGGTATGGACGTATGGAGATGTAGAAACTTTGATAGTGAGGTACCTAAGGTACTCCCAGACACATAATTTAATATCGGAGTAGGTACGCTTATCTAATAAAATAGAGCTGGCAACAGAGCGAAGCGGCACAACTTGTTACGACACAATTGGGTAAGAATGCATTATTCATATTGCCTTATTTTCCGGTGAATAATCCATCGGTGAATTTGCAATGTGCATACTGCATGCTGCATACTGCATACTGCATACTGCATACTGGCATACTGCACACCGCACTTCACGAAGGCCTGTGCATTCGGGTGAATCATAATATAATAATAATTATTATTTATGTGAACTCGCCACTATTCACCAATATTTATATTCACTTTTATATTATTATATTCTTGTCACAACTGAGTAGACAATTGTAGCTTAGCGAGTCACGTGATAAGCTCTCCATCTCGCTCCAACGGCATAGTAACACATTAAACTGCGCGAACGCGCGTGATCCCATCGCGACGTGTACGAGGTTTTAACCCTAGATAGATAAATCTACGTCTTTAAAACGTAAGCGAGACACGAGAATTGTTGCTGTCTATTTCAGTTAGCTCATATTTGCCGTGCAGAGCTTGCGCTGGGCGGCTCTGTCACCACGGTAAGTATAATAATTATGGAGAAAAACATACACCATACGTCCGAAAGACGTATAATTATCATTTGTGTAACTTACGGACTTGTTCGTATAAATGTGATTTTGCGATCAAAATTTTTTTTAAAAGTATAACGACTGATTAGCATGTACCTACTGTTTCATAGCGTATAAAAATACGATTTGACGTAAAATGAAACGTTAATTCTCATTTAAAAAAAGACTTAATATTTTGTAGTAAGACGTTTACCGTTTTTTTTTTTTTTTGTTTATTACTATATATTTTTTATATTTTTTTATTTATAGTACAAAACCCTAAACTAAATATTCAACTACCTTTAAACTGTGTTAGTATGATAATATGTCAAATATACACTTTTAAACTTCAGTACGTCTCTAAGACGTATCATTGTCGTTTTGTAATTTAAAACCCCGTAAATTCCCGAACATACTGGATGGATAGCGACATTTCGATCGTCCAGTTAATTAGTCAGACATCTCAGTTGATTATGCAGTTATATGTAAAAGTGTACCTCTATCTGTATTATACTCAGATTATACATAACACCACCAAATCAATTATAATGCAGAAAAACTTTAGTTAATTAAACAAAATGTTGATGTTTTCTGGGTCACTAGTAGGATTCTTCAAAATGTTATATTAATGCACCAGATGTTATGTCTGAATAATCAAATGGACCACCGATTTATGAATTCCGTTTAAATTTAGACCAACGCTTCAACCCGACAATGTTTTTTTACATTTTTTTGTTGTTTAATTTTTCAGCTTCCTAACATTTATTATTATTAGATTAAATTATTTTTTATCCATTCATTACACCACTACACAAGCAAAGGTCTCTTTAAAATGATTTACTTGTACTGAAATGAAAAAAAAAACAACGTAATTACACCTCTGCTTTTTTGAATAGCTAAGAAGTACACATTACTGTATTTAAAACAACATGCACTGCAGTTTTCCACGTGTATGCATTATTATTTTACTTATATCGCCTAGAGACTATACTCATACATTCGTGGTCGATGATGGCAGAGCAGTAAAATCGATGATGTAAGGCTCGTAAAAGAGGAGTCGACTAGTGACTAGTGACCAGTGAATCAGTGTGATGATTAGTTCTGGAGCTGGCAGTGGCCAAGGTCCCTGCAGTATAGTATTGTGGTGTTTTAACGACGCGTCCTAGTGCCAAAGTCGTAAATGTTGGAGCACTTTGCACTTGGACGCTGAGCAGGACACTGAGGTCTGTGTCTATTGCACTTCGGGACTTCCCATGGATTAGTTGATGAAATCTTGTTCTGCTGAGCTAATTAAGTTTTCTATAGTGCCAAAGATGCATGTGAAGAAACTTTTGCAAGATCCAGGGGCGGATTTAATCATTCGGGAGAAAAAAATGTGTTTCATAAACTAATTTTAATTAATTTTTTTGTTGTTTCCACTGTGGAACATCTAAAATATTTGAAATAAACATATTATGTTAACTTTTGGCGTACCTATATGACTAAATCTTATAATATATAAATTCACCATTTATAACTCGAGAACGGCTGGACCGATTTTTATGATCTTCGATTTGTTGGATTTGTCTCCGCTACGCATAGCAGAATAGCTATTAAAACATCGGAAAAATTCACGAAAGAAATAATTGTGAAGAAAATTATTTTCCTCATTCATTTTGTATGGAACGAATTCTCATCTTTTGAAAGAGCTGCAGGAATATTGTGATAAGTATAATATTGAGTAGTGAGTGAATTCCAAAAATTCAAAAAAATCAAATGTCGACGCGCTGATTGTTTTGCTTTTGTTTTTAAACATATAATGCTGCCCCTCTTTCTTATACACTAAATGTCAACAGTTGAAAATGGGACAAAAGGTGAATGCACCCCTCCAAAGGAAAAATACAATTGTTGTAATAAATCTCCCTCACACGTATAAAGAAAATGAAACGCAATTCCCGTGTGGAAAAGTAAGAAAATCACAAAAATTATAAATCGTTACACAACGCCATCTCTGATACTTACAAAAAAACACGGGAAGTTTATGAAAAAATAAATGTTACTCTATGACATGTGATCAAATTCAGAACTGGTTTTGTGGCTAGGAACGTTCACGGTCGCATTGAACGACAGTAAAAAATTAATATGGACTATCAATAAATCATTTACACGTCAAAGACAAAATCGTAAAACTGGTTTAGCCGTAATATGAAAAATAAAAAGATATTTTTACATATGCCGATATAAAGGTCGGAAGGCAGTCAATCTCGAAGTGGGTCGATTGTGCAGCAAACTGATGCAGTTTTACGCAATTAAGCATTCCGATGACGTTGCAAACATAGCAATAGAAGAAGGAATTCTAAAGACATGGAGTGCATTCAAACAATGCTCTACATGACGTAATATAGGTATGCATGGAGTTGAATGATAACGCAATCGTTATAAATGAAACAGGTTTTGATGCACGTAAATTATACTTCAAACACTTAACATAATATGCAGAAAGGGAAACGTAGAATAATTTATAACTATTGTTGTGAATATAATGGCTAGGTGCAAGCAAAAAAATTGAATGTCATAAATCAATGTCGCAATCGAAAATGGAATTTCTCGTCGGTTTTACTAAAAAAACTTCAGGTTTAGTTAACTATAAACCCATGGAATAAAGAATATAGCACTTTATTCTATAGTTAAACGTAAAAATGTATGTAAGTTATAATCTCTATCCAGTTAAAAAGTTTTGTGACAACTAATATGATTTATTTGGTCGACCATAAATAATCCGGAAAAATACTTCAAAAACTGTAAAAAATTGATTGTTGCTGATCTGTTATTTCTTATAGTCGTCAAAATGAACACAATATTTCTTTGGGTGCTATTTGATTGAATGTCGAAAAGATTTTTGATACGTTTTAATCACCCGAGCGATGAATATTTCCGGATGTTCGGTTTTCGATTCGAATTATATTAGTAGGTAATTTTTTAAAGTGAAATCTTCTATAGCGCCGTTGTGATTTGAAACTCCATGAAACGGAAGCGAGCGACATTAAAAAGAGACAAACACATACATCTATAGGATTTTAGCCTGCGAACGAATGAGATGTCAATTAAATATTAATTTATTTCTAAATCTAAGGATCGAAATCTACGAAATTGAAAAAAAAATTGTAAAATCAATATCTAATCTTTAAACCACTCCAAAATGAACAGGCAAAGGAAACACACAAGAAAGCGACATCTACCGACCCCGAAGAAGAAAACACAAATACTAATAAGATAACCAAATGTATAGGAATAGGTGTGCACTGGAATTCGATGACAAAAATATGGAAATAATCATCCTTCACATTGATAAAAAAAAGTGCTTTGTAGTATCCCCACTCTTGTCCACTTTAGTTTTCTGAAGGTTTCGCTTCTACCGCGTGTGAATTGTACACTCTGACCTTTTTTAAATGATTATAATTATGAATGTATTGAATGCCGATTATTAAAGTAATACGTAAAACTCTATTGACTACCAACTTGGCTACGTCACTTGATCATAGTCCAGATTCGGTTCTCGGCGTTGATAAGTTAGCGCACCTGTCGTTCCTTCTAGATTCTAGATACAGTCTCTGTCTACCTACAGTCATTCTGTTCAAGCTAATACTAGAATATTCCGTCGGTCTCTATTCACTACAGTCTCTAATCAGAAGTTTTAAACCTTTCCACTGTTTGTTTTCAAATACTGAATAAAAAACCGGTAACTTAAAATTCTGCCATGTTACTCTATTCAACATTTATTGAGCTACATTTGTAAATGGTTGTTTGGCTTCACTTAAAAAATAAAGATGATTTCAGAGCAGTCTTAAGTAGAAATCCTGTGAACAGTAGACCTCGCGTCCAAAGAAGTATGTTTCTCATAATCTGTTATTTAAGGAATCATAGTCAAAATTACCCATGAAATCATCTGTAGGTATCTATTTAAATACCCACCTTCTTAAGAGGGTGTAACCAGAGAAAACCAGAAATATGTCATTTTAAAATCAGATTATTGACTCTTTTCCACAACAAATTATAAATCGATTTCGAAAGATTGTTCTTTTATCTAGTAAACGAATGTTTTAAATTTTGAGAAAAAAATGTTTATGTTTAATATAATAAGGTTATAACTTATAACATAGGTCGTTGGCAGATTTGTTAAATTTTTAAAAAAGATTTTGTATTATCCAACACCCATTTCAAATCATTTAATCATGCAGTAAAATAAATCAATACATTATCTGGGAAATGTATGTTTCCGAATTTTAATTTTAGTTTAATAAAATCATTTAAAAATATTTACGTAAATGTGTTTCTTAACGAAAATTGGTGCGATAAGTTTTTAGATTTTCACGGCCAAAAGCATTTTCGTTGTTAGTTTTTGGGGTGTTATGCCGTGTTGCGCTACCTCCTTCTATAGCCGACGTTTCGGACAGCGTTGCAGTGTCCATCATCAGGGCAGATCCGGTAGATCCGACGATGTGTCGTCGGATCTACCGGATGATGGACACTGCAATGCTGTCCGAAACGTCGGCTATAGAAGGAGGTAGCGCAACACGGCATAACACCCCAAAAACTAACAACGAAAAAGAAAATTGGTCCGTTCGTGTATTTATTTGCGCACTTACAAACCAATATATTTTAGATTTTTTTACATTCTTATTTTGCTTAGACATTATAGAAAAATGATAAATACTTATATGAAATAAAATCAATATTGAGTTTTAATTTTAAAAAGCTAGTACGGAGAATAATTAATCTATCACATTAGAACCGCTCTGTACGATCGTAAGAACATCTTTCGACGAAATGTGGATTTTCAGCCGCTGGCTGGTTAAACGCCCTTAAACATAAACCATAAATATTTTACGTGACTTTTTTTTAAGTGAAAACTTCTTAGCACCTTTGTGATTTGAAACTCGATGAAACGAAAAATAAAAAGTGACAAACACCTATTATGTACATCTAAAGGATTTAGCCTGAGAGAGAATGTTATAGATTATAGAGTAATCGGTCTCCTCTTTGTGCGGTGAGAATTTGTCTGAAATGTCATCATCTCGATTAGAATTCTTTTTTTCATTTTCTTCAAGATAGGTACATAATATGCATCATTACTATTTGATAGCTCGTAGTAGGAACAACGATCATGCGAACTCTGGTGGCAGAAAAATGTAGTATTAAATACGGCCACCACACTGAACCGGAACGTAAGAAACAAATTTAAAGACAGATAAAATGGTAAATGGTCGATTTAAAACAGTACTTCAGTACACCGCGTGAAATACGATGAAAAATAATACAAGAGTATAAAAAGAACACAAGAGTATAAAAATAACTAGTTGACGATCACTGCCCTAAACCTACGTTGGGTCTAACCTCTGGTCTCCAGTGACTGAGTCTGTCAGCCGTGGAAATTAATATTTCTACTGCACTATCAGCGCTAACTAGGACACGGCGCCGCCCACGTCACGAATACTGTATTATATAACCATTAACCAAGGCCCAGTCGCTACGATGACAGGCGGACTGAAAAATTAATCACTGAATTTCCTCGTGGTAGGAGGAAAACGCGCAAATATGTGTTTAATACATTCTGAAAACTGAAATATTGTTTCTGATATCGAAAATCTAAAGCCGATACAAACCTTAGTACCTAACTGATTTAAAATGACTGCGGTTTTCCTATGAGGTAGGAAAATGTAACAGATTGTTAGTATAAATATAGTTACCAGGGTACAATGTGTCAAAAAATGTTTTAAATCGGTACTTATTTACCTACTGCCTACGATATTTATTAATTGTTTTTGTGTTTAAATCGTAGAACTCCATTTAATTTAAGTTAAATTTAATAATGTTTTTACCAAGTTCTGCATGTATTTTTGTTACAGCCGTTTCGGCTTACAAGGGCTTTCGGTTTCACAGTTTGAAAACGGCCTTGTAAGCCGAATTAGCTTTAACAAAAATACATACTAAAATACTTGCAGTACTTGATAATAATAACATTATTAAATTTAATTTAAAAAAACAGAAGATATTTAAGTCAATCATCATACATATATCTTAGTGATATAGAAATACATATTTACTATAAAATCAATAGCAAAGGCAGTTTCTGTCAAAACAGCAATTTAAAGAAAAAGCTAAAAAAAAAAGATTTTAGGTAGTTGTAATTAATTAAGAGATTTGAATTTTTTTTTTCGTTATTTGTTTTTGGGGTGTTAAGCCGTGTTGCGCTACCTCCTTGTTTAGCCAACGTTTCGGACCGAAACGTTGGCTAAAGAAGGAGGTAGCGCAACACGGCATACCACCCCAAAAACAAATAACGAAAATACTTTTGCCCCCGAAAATCTTAAAACGTAACCAGCTTTGAAACTTATTATAAATGTAGAAATATGGATGAAAAGACAATCTGTATTGTAAAAATCAATATTTTCGCTACTTTTATTTAGATATTTTAACTATTCATACCAAGATTGCTGCATTTGATCCCATATTACAAGATTGCTGATTTTGCTTAAGTTTGATGTGTTTGATGCCAACTTCTGTTACTAACCTCCATTTTAATTGTATACAAATTAGCTCCATAACATGTTTTCCATGATACATATAAATATGTATACAACTGGGACTTACCATAGAGATAAAATGTGAATTGTTCATATTTTAGCAAGGTGGACATATTGATGCTCTTGGGAAAAAAGGAAAAGGGTAAACTGCCAGGCATATTTAAAAATCACAAAAAATAATGTTAAATATAATGTCCGAAACTGTACAAAAATATTAAGTCCGGTCTATTATACATTATTCGTACCAGGAATTGAGATGATGTTCTAATAGTAAATATACCGTAATTATCACAAAGTAATATTCGACCGGTCCGTGGTTGAGTGGGCATCACGTTTGGGTCCCATCCAGGCGTTCCGTGTTCGATTCCTCGAGTGGCTAAGTCCTCCATCACAACACGAGCAACATTTTCGGCATGCTGTGGTGGTAGTAGAAGATTTTCAAATATTGTAAGGTTATTGGTAACCCGGGAATGTTTGTCTTTCTTTTAAAAAAAAATAAAGTAGCATTGGGGTGACCTATGGCAGAGATGTTGGTTGTCCAATAAATGGTTACCAGGGCGGCGGTACCCATACCCGTCACCCGAATTGATAATGAAGAAGAAACATTGGACAATCTTTTGCAGTCCTTCTCGTACTGAACGGTTACTATTACATCAGGTGAATGATGTTATTACATACCTAACTCAGAGGGACGTAGAAAATCTTATTGGTTTAAATGTCTCAAAAGACATAAAATAACATTTGGAAAAATCATGTAAAAATACGTGGAATTAAATAGGATTATGGGTGTCCATTCCACCGTCCAATTTGACTGCAATTTCAATCACGCTACAACATCCATTATGACCATTGAAATTCCACGTCTATGATAAGAGAGCTATGCAGTCTATACACTCCTAATGACCACGTCCGATATAGCCAAAGCAATTATTGTTTGGAAGTGATCCGGACAAGGTGGTTTTGGGTGCGGAAACACCGATCTGGTCTGATGATCCACTGTTGGAATCAGAGCAAGCTCTGGTCGGACAACGAACCCAGAACCTACTGAATGGAAACCTTCGAAGGTAGTATAGTATGCTGTTATATTTAATATAAAGTAGGTAGTGTTTATACACCTGAGCGATTTTCGTTACCACTCTGAACTGATGGCAGATTTTTCATGCATAACTATCTGAAGACCCAGGCGTAACCCGAGCTTCATCAGAATCAGATGTAGACAATAATTTTCCTCTTATTCTGAACGTCAAGTGTGCGAAATTTCATCAAGACGCAACACGAGATGGAAAAGGGGATGGTATGACGCCGCCCGTAACAGACACTATTTATAGCGCAGATTCGTTAAAAACACGTGATAGTTTGGATATTTAGAATTATTGACAAATCAGTTCCAATTGTAAAAATGACAAAAATAATTTTCTGTTAATAATATTATATTATAGGTACTTTATCGCTTATCCGTATTTTTTACACAATCAGTTTAATTTTTTAATATTAAACTTGAATTCATAGCAAGTTCGTTGAACCAGTTTTATGCAGGAAATCTGTGCGTCTTGAAACTAGAATTTTCTTTAAAACAATCATTAAAATGTTTAAAAGCCACAAAACTTGAAAAAAATATTATCTCGTTATCTGTTTAGTCTCTAATAACTTTAATATTTGGCTACTACGATGTCTTAAGGGATATTTATTCTAGTAAATAAATAATAAAGTCTAAAGTCTAGAGGTTTTGCATGAACCGAATGCTACAGTGATGTACAAAAAATTAACGGGGACTAGTTACGAAAACAGTTTCCACAAATTAAAAAAAAAAACAGTTAAAAGATTTTTAAACGGATTATTACAGATAACAACTAGTTAAAGTTCTAATTGAATCATAATTCTTATTTTTGGTGCTTAGGTGGAGATATTTAAGCAGTTATTCTAATAATTGCAGTAATAAACCACTTGAGTCTTGACGACATTTTGAATTGAAATAACGTTTATTATTTCTAGGTGATAGAAGATTAATACAAGCTCAGTGAGATTTGAATGAGAAATAATAATGAATAAAAAATTTCCTATAGAATTTAAGTTATTTCAATAATAGAATAATTAGATTAAGAATATACTTAGGTATAGAATGAAAATACCGTCAGAATCGACTTGTACGCAGAATTAAAATGTCGCTTGAAATGGCTCCAGACAAATTTAACGAACCATCCCAAACCTTCCTCTTTTAATAAAAAAAAATAGTAATATAGAAATACTCTACAGCGTGGTTATTAAACTTTTTGTAATTATGGGCAACTTTCAGAATTTCTAAATGACCACGTTAGTTTACAATGCCAGTAGTACTTCGTAGGTTAGTTTACAATAATACTTAACTAAAATATAAAAAAGGAGATTAATGATAAGGATGCTGTTGTCTGGACTAAGTGAGCACTTTAAATTGAGGTATAGTCTTCGATAAAACAAGCTGAATATCATCTTTACTGCAAGATATTTCTAATAAATATTTAAGAGTGAATTGGGTGCCCGTGGACCACATGTTAAGAAACCCTGCTCTATAGTAATTTATTTATTATTTATTAGAGACGCAAACAAAACACTAATTTGTGCAGTTGTAAAATTTTGTATAAATATTCCTAGACAAATAATGCGTCTGCAGCATTAATATTAGATTACACACAAAAACATACACATAAGTATAAAGATAACTAACCTAAATGTGAAATTTTTATTAACGCATTGAAGGCTTTTATATGAATACTTTTCCATGGGTTAGTTGTTTAGGAGTATAATAATTAATGTATACCTATTAGGTACATAACTTAATAAACTGAATGTGACAGATATAAGTAGGTACAATACGCGTTGATATTTTCTTTCATTTTTATGGTAAAAAAAAATTAAGTACTTAAGCTACTGTGAAAGTAGTTGCAGATCAGTTTGCATTGATATTATTATAAACAATATGAAATATTGATTAATTGTTTTTGAAGTAAAACTTCTTTACGCACGCTTTACTTGGGGAGTAAGCTGGTAAATGCGTGACGAGAGCGTTACGAAAAGTGTGATAGGGCGAGGCGAACGGAAGTTGAGAGGGAGATATAAGTTAGTGAAGATAGAAAGAGAGAGATGCGTATCTTATATTACTGTAGGGTCAAGAGAGAGAGAGGTGCGAGCACACATTTTCTTTCTCTCTTTCTCTCATAGCCAGTTACGTTACGTATATTTAGTGAAGTTTTTCTTCAGTAGTGTGGTCTAAGGCACACCCGTTTTTTAGTGTTTAATTCGTAGAACTATATTTATTTAAAAAAATATAATTTTAATTTAATTTAAATATGTTATTATCAAATTCTGCAAGTATTTTAGAATTTATTTTTATTACTGCTGTTTCGACTTACAAAGCTTTTTCAGCAGTTAGAAAATGGCCTTGTGAGACGAAACAGCTGTAACAAAAATAAATACTAAAATACTTGCGGAACTTGATAATAACATTGTTAAATTCAATTTAAATAATAATAAAAATAAAATTAAATAAAAACATGAAAGTTTGTTGTAAGGCCAGTTTGTAACCAGCAAAGATTTATTTCCCGATTAGATGTTAACAGAACATAGCTAAATTTATAAAGCGATAAAAGGGGCATATGAAAAAATATGAATAATATAGGTAAGCAGGTAGTGCAATAATAAATAAATATATTAGATACTCAGTGCAGTTCCCTATAATATCTAATTGGTTAGAGGAGACGCAAGGCTTCCCTGTCGTTACCTATTTATGTTTCAATTAAAACGTTTATGAAGGCATTTAAAACGCAGTATAATAAAAGCAGACAGACCTCTGTCGATGACGATGTGTTGGAAAACACGTGTTGTTGAATGGATCGTAAGTTACACTTTAAAGGCCGTAAATTCACACCAACTACCAAATCCAACTACGTCTCTGACCATTAAGTCGCCTACTTCAAATCGAGTTCTGGGTTTAGTAAAATCCGTTAAAAATTGAAACCACATTTAAATGACGATTAAAAAATCAATAATCCCTAGTCATGCGTCCACTACCACTTCAACGCCTAATTAATATACGTTCACCCATAATGATTTTTTTTATGTTATTCATTTTAGGTTAGTATAAATTTCTCCTTGGAAAGTAATTGGTTGTTCTGAAACCGGTCAGCGTTAATAAAAAAGTTGTGGTTTAAAACAAGTAATATATTATCGAGGTGTCTGTCACACGCACGCCTTTACGTGTCTTACGATTTAAAAAAAATTGAGTTATGCTCATCCTGCTTTATTGCTTTGTTTTCTATTAGTAATGTTTTCGCCTAATGAATGATATAAAAAAATAAATTATTTATTTATTTACACCCTTTTCGGGGCTTTTACATATGAAATTTACAAATTACACTGTGATTAAATAAAATATAAATACTTTATATTTCTTTTACAATTATAAATACTTTAAATTTCTTTTACAAAGAAAAATAAAGTACAAATTAATAAATTACTTTGTTTTTACCACTATAATTGATTATAAAAAACCGACATGTTTCGTACGCCAAGCTTCATCAGGGTTTTAATAATACTATAATATAAAGTATTTATTGTACATAACTGAACTGCCTCAGTTACAGTATTTTGTATTTGTTTAAAGATAAATTAAAGATGTCCACTGACTTGGTAAAATTATTTCCCTCCATTAGTATTCTGGGTAAAGAGGAATACATATGGTAGTTAGTTCCAGAATTTCTGCACTGAAATAAATCCCGACTTCTAGTATTAAGTAGTGGAATCCGGAAGCTTATCAATTCCAGCAATACCGGACTATCAACTAAATCATTTAAAATTTTATAGTGAAATACCAAGTCAGTGAAAATTCTTCTATCTGACATTTTGAGCATATTCATAACATTTAAAACAGTGTTGTAGTTAAACATAATAATACCCATTTTAAAATTTATAAAACGTAAGAATTTGTTTTGTATTCTTTCAACAGCTTGTACATGTATATTACAATATGGGATCCAGACGGGAGAATTGTACTCAAGTTGACTTCTAACATATGCAAAAATATCTTGCCTCCTTTGATATAAAACGTAGATAGAACAATCTGTCCAAATCTCTTCACACAAGAGAGAGATATAGAGTTTTCGAAGATAAAAATACAAAATGCCAATATTTCATATATTATGTGTGTGTGCGAGTTTTTTTAAATATAACCATCTAGGTAAACACTAAACACTTTTAAAATATCAACTGTTTATTAAGATGGAGATAACGAGATTCACACCTAGTCACTCGGTCTGTAAATTCAGAAGTTTATCCCATTTAGCTACGCAAAAATTGTTCAGTGAAATCGCTGGGCTGCAACTCCAATATAAACACAAATATGTCAGATTCCATTTAAACTGAACGGCGAGACTTGCAAAGCGTTTATTCTCTTTAGTATCATTCTCCAAATGAGGCTTTACGTCTAATTAACTCGCAATAAATTACAGTAACGGGGGTAATTTAAGGTATTCAACACGACGACGGTAAGGAATGTCGCTTGTAATGATTAAAAAAACTTGGCTATATTGTCGACAAGAATGGATACTACTAGTATTGAGTTGTAATGTGCAGGTAATGATTATTGTGCTAATTTTGAAAACCTCGTTAGCGTAATGATAATGATCTGTGCGTTTGAGTTGGCGTCGCGAGGTTGAGGGTTCGATTCTGGTCACTGGGAAAACAAATTTATAAACACAAGAACCCTTACAGAGATTCATTTTGGAGTATGTTGCTGCCGTGTGGCACTTCTTCATTTTTTAGCCAACGTTCTGTCAGCGTTGCAGATTCTATCATCAGGGCAGATTTTGGGCAGATAAAAACTTAAAAGAGGGGATTTATGCGGGTGCACAAGAAGAATATAATATGTGTATTTTAACTTGTGCTTTAGCTATCTGGGTTAAATTTAAGAGAATTGTTAGATTAATGCTCCCGTATATTATGGTTTACTACTAGATTCACTAAAATTCGTGATGATATTATAGAGTAGGAATAGCGGGTACCAATAATAAAATTACTGAGACACAAAAAAATTAAAGCTGGCCAGCTTTATTAGGTTTAAAGTGCTCTCGTGTCAATTTTGCCATTGTGCCAATATAGAAAGCCCTATAGAATTTAATTATCGTAACGAATCATAAACCGCGTTGAGAATCAGTTAGGTAGTAGGTAAGTCAATAAGATTTAATATTTGATTCGAAAAATGTCACGGCGATAGGTAAAAATACTCGATGATCAAACACCTCAAACAATTACAGGCAAATAACTTATCAATCTCTATTGACGATAAGCACCTTCTTCCAACCATTTCAGAGATAACGTCATTTGATCGAGGGACAAAGAATAATCTCCAGACTATTTGGTCGAGCGGATCTCACGTACCAGTACAGCACAGAGACAGACTTGCTATTATTTAATTACGCGCTTATCGTAAGACCTACAATTCTGGATCGTATCAGAGCCTTATCAGTTATTATAAATCACGACCACTTCTGGGGAATTAGGTTATCTCAGTGATAATTGGAAAATAGTAAGGAAGATAATGAAATAAGTAAAACCAGGCTAAATTGAATGTAATGTTCAAATTGGTGTAGGAGATTTATTATTGTGTTTTAATTACTAGGTAGGTACTCGTAAGTTATAATTTGACATTTTAGGAAGACATAAAATAAAAAAGAGACGTAGAATATTTTCTTAGTCCGCCTCACTAGGAGATTCCTGTATTGGGGGGAAACTAGGTTTTTGATATAGGATTTTCAGCGACTTCTTTGTTACAAGTTACAACTTCATGGTTTGGGTAGGGTTCTTTCAGTAACGTCCGTTATTTTTCCGATAATGCTTAAAGCCAAGATTTGATGGACTTAATGTACTTAGTTATTTTTTGTTTGAATTTGTTCTGAGTTGAAGTTTGTTATTTATTTATTTGTATCATAATCCTTTGGATAGAAAATAAATAGCCCATGAGCATGTAAAACAGCAAAGGATAGTAAATAAGAAAATTAAAAAATGTGTAAGTAAAAAAGCAAAATGAGATCCTGTTTAAGTAATACAACAATGGAATGTCAAAAATAAATACTAAGTAGTTATATATAATAAAATGTATTTATGTAAGTAACTGTAGATGAAAACGAGGTACAAAATAAATGCATAAGGGACGGTATATAATGAGTAAAGCGTATTTTAGGTTGAAAAGATGTCTAAATGAGAATTATCTAAGTAAAACACATCTCTAATGAGCTTGTAAAACAACAAAGAATAGAAATGTAAGTTAAGAACAAATTTAAATAATAAAGCAAACTAACTTAACATAAAAGATGACGTACGTGTTTTTAATGGTAGGTACATTAAGAAAGATATATTTCAAGTTGAGGAGTCGTCTATATATTACAGGAAATAATCTAATTTCCAATGAAACAAAAGATTAAGAATATCTGTAAATAGCTGGAATAGCCTAATAGAATATATTTTTAACTGATAAAAGATTTTACAATAAATTATGTAAGTTTAATGAGTTAAATAACTTGAAAGCCAAAAATTCAAAGATTCTTTGTCCAACGGTAGCCTTAAACATGGAAAAAGAGAAAATAAAATAGCGATTTTCCATGTTGCAGTGTCTAAACTCCTTTTCTGTCTTTCTGTTTTACAAAATTAAATATATATTTATATTTTCCTTGTGCATTGTGGTTATCTACTACAGAACATATATATGTACCATCTACTATTTTAACTTTTTTGTTTGTTTATCGTTATCAAGTTTAATTTGTTGAACTACATTTTAAGTTTTGAATTTTCTTTTTATGTTCAATATTATTATTCAAATGGGTAATGTTGACTTTTGATGGTTGTAATTGTTGAAGTTTAATACTACCTTCAGAAGGCGAAACAGCTGTTACACTTAATAATAATTACACAGCAGAAGGTTTTCATAAATAAACTTTTTTATAAATTGAGTAATAATTTTATTGAATGATATGATTTGAGATTTGACGGCCAAAAGTATTATAGTGATTTAATTTTGGGGTATTATGCCATGTTACACTTCATAATTCTTTAGCCAACGTTCCGGACAGCATTACAGTGTCCATCATCAGGGCAGATACTTTTATAATGGAAGAGTAGTGTAAAATACGAGATGTAAAATAACGGTAATGTAAAAACTATATTGTGTATAGTCTATAAACTATATCTGAAATAATCTATATTATACTAATTATAGGATGGGGATCTGCTACACATAAGTACATACACAATCTAAATACAATTAAAAAAGGAATCATAAAGACACTACTGAAAATACCCCTTAAGAACGCCTTCGATTGAAATTTTCAATAGCTTTGACATACCAAATGTATGCCAAAAATATATCTACTTTGGAAGCTAGGTATTCTCATAAATACTTAATCCTCTACCAGACCGTGCATCCATAACACTAGATCGAATAAAAATTACATAAAAAATTCCAACTTATAAAACCACATTCGGACAAAGAAACTACACTTATTTTGCAACAAAACTCCATAACATCCTTCCCCAAGACATAAAATTATTAAAAAATGTAATGAGTACAAATTAAGAATAAACCTATGGCTGAAAGAGGTCAATGAAAAAACCCAAAAGAAAACTCCATAAAAACGACATAGAAGACAAAAAAAGAATAATTAAATAACTTTAGTCCACCTCGGCACAGGACCCTCTAGTGAGGAAGACTAAGAAATATCCATTGTATTTTTTATATACAATTATTTTCTATAGTCGCTAAAACAAAAAAAATCAATAATTATGTACAAACGAACGAGAACATTTAAAATTATTATTATTTTTAAAAATACTATTCTAAGGGCTAATCCCAATAAACAATCGTTGCCTTCATAAATTAATGGTTGAATAACGATTGTGGTCGTAATATTTGAAATACCCATAGATAGTGACAAAGTTAACCACGAACTAGTTCCACATGTCGATTGTACGGAACGCCCCATAAGATAAACATAAATACATCAATATCAAATACATACGATACATATTATATATAATTTAATCCCAATTTAAAATTGAACACGCACAACTAGGTGATAAATAAAGTAGTCGATAAGATACGAGTATTCGAGTGTGTGGAACAGATTTCATTTTAACTAAGTTTTTACTATTTTCTAGGTGTGCGTAATGTCTACACGCAAAGACTAACAAGTTAATGAGTAATGAACTATTTGTACTGATTTTGTATGAGTAGATAGGACGGACCGTGTTACTAAGGTGTGGAAATAAATATAAGAACCTGCGAGTACCAAGACAGGTGTACTCCTACTTAGTTACTCGTTTTAAACAAGGTTGGTTTAATACTTGACATATTATGCAATTCCAAGAAACGATACCGCCCAGAGAAGCTCGTTCTAACTGACTGATGTAGAATTGCAATAATTCTATGTGACAAATAATGATAATAAATTAAAAGCAAGTTACAGCAACTGCGAGAAATTTATGTAAACAGGTTATGGAAGTGTAACTAGCTATAGTCCTCCTGGTTTTACACAGCGTTTATCGAAATCAGATGTGGACAGTAATTTTCCTCTTATTTTGAACGTCCAGCATGCAAAATTTCATCAAAAGAATCAAAATTCTGCTTTAAGACCCGGTGCACCCGCTCAAAAAGGAGAATATGGAGAGATATGTAAATACAAATGTTAGAGAGAGCGCGCTAATATTAAAAACGATAATTTTAAGAAAAAATTGTGAAAATGTTTAATAAAACGCGACTCATTTAAAATAGTGCAAAAATCTCGTGGAGATTGTCTAAAGCAGCATTTAAAGAAACACTTTAATTTTTTCATACATATATCGTAAAATAACTGAAAAAAAACAATAATTTTTGGAGCATACTTTGCGATTTTTGTCAATCAAGGGAATTTCATATAATAGCCGTTTCGGCGTGAGGAATTTATAAATATTATCTTCGAGAATAACAAATATATTTTTTAAAAGCTTTAAAACTTTAAGTATTTAAGGAAAATGCGTAATAAATCGGTAAAAATGCGGGAAGGGCGCCTTAAGGGATGGGAAAAAGGAGATAGGTGATTTTTTGAAATCTCATATAGACCTCTCGTTCCGAAGGCCAAGTGTCGAAAATTTAACCATTCTCTGAATAAAACTGTAAATGTGTATACAATTCAATCGCGTCCGCCCACCACTCTTCGTTATGTAAATAGATAGGTAGATATAATTATTTTGGACATTTTGCTTTGATTTCTAAGAATTTTGAAGACAAAAATGATGCAAGGAATTCACGTTAAAATATAATGCAAGTACAACACGTGCCCGACCCACGGAATGAGTTGTGTCTATGCGGTTTAATATAATAATAATAATCAGCGGAGAGTGTGCCAACTATTCTCAAACGGAATATGACATTGGTTCAGAACTTTAATAGCTTTATAATATATAATAGATGACAAGGTTTTGCCCATCGGATGACCATGATTAGATGGCAGTGTGTGCGTCACGGATGCAGCGGTGTTGATGCACATTATAATTGCAACTAGTTTTGCAAAACAAACGTATTCAGGTCACGGAGATAGCATCCGTGGAAATATGCCTGCCGTAATGCAAGATGCATCTTCCGACGAGCGTAGACATAATAATATAATAGATATAAACGGAATTGCAATATTCAGATCAAGAACTTTAATAGTAAGCTTCGTCTTATAAGTATGTAGGAGGTTATGCAATGCAACACCGGTGACCAGGGCCGCCGAGAGGGGTTTCTGTTGATTTTTTTTTATTTTTTACATGTTTCTACCCCCAACTGTCCGCAGTACCAACTGCATGGAGGCACTGTAACATATCCAATTTGGGGTATATTGTGAGGCTGTATGGAGTGGAGAAAGGAAGGACATGGAGAAAATGGCATGGATTTTCAGTTGTGTACAACAAACACAACAAAAGCCTTCTCAAGCATCGTTTTGATTGTGAATAGTGAACCTTTTCAAGGTTAATTCTAGGCGATAATCAACCCAAAGATAGAAATAGACTATTACATACCTACATATCTGGCATTATAAAAAATACAAGAGTGAGATACCTGTTGCAAGCTTTCAAGATCTATCAATTGTATGTGTGCTACTGTAAAACCCGTAAATTGGTAAATATTAGGTTCAAATAGTAAATCTTAGGATTTACCAACATTAAAAGTAAAGTAAATCTTAGAATTCACTGGAAAATCTTAAGATTTACCGTAATACAGGCTTTTACAGTAACATACATATATACATATCATGTAGGCCAAAATGTGAAAGGAGTACCTACATATACATAGGATGAAATGATTTATCATATGAAATTGGTTTTAAATATCAATATTCTTAATACGCTTCAGGGATCTCATTTCTATTTTAGTATTCAGTCTCGTACCTATACTAGTTGTCTTGATGATAATCTAGATATATCTTGTAAGATTAATGTAAACGAATAAATTAGTCACAAATGATGCTGAATCAGTGCAAAAAGAGGTGCAAATTCTAGAGGCCGTCCCTTAGTTGAAGGCACCCGTGTGCCCCGCTCATATTGCACATTAGGATGCAGACGCCCCTGAACTGCTGGTGAAGTATGGAAGTATCTTGTACACCCACTTGCGTAGGAGATAAAGTCACGTCAAGAGAAACGAGAATCGCAGGTTCATTTACAGAACCGCTCCTTTGTTTTGTCACTGAAGTGGATGATTCCAGAAGTGTTGGGCAAAATATCTGTTATCTACAAACGCAAGAAAACTGGACGTCACTTTTTAGACAAAATCACAAATGTAGGAAATTAAAATATTTTGAAAATAGCGAGGTTCAAGTGAAATCGAACAATTTTTAGAGGTCAAATTCATATAAGTATCAATATATAAGTATGTTAAAAAGCGTTTAAACTAGGTATGTACCTACAATGTTAATATTGGCTATCGTCAACTGGTATTAAGTTGGCAACGACACGCATTTGAGAAGGTAGGTACACCACACAATCAAACCGTACTTATATACAGTATAGAAGGCAGATGTAGATACACTATACATACAGAAATAGTGGAGACGGCGTACACTATACTTACAGAAATATTAGATAAATTATACTCAATACATACAGAAGCAGTAGAGAAGGTATACAAAATACACACAGAAACATTAGATAGGAAACGTAGAATTGACACTGTACTTTGTGTACTGTACCTAGCAACTACGGGCACGTGTAAGATGCTAGATTCCTCCAGAGATCGGGATGACCTCGGACCAGGGTCGTATCATATTAAAGTCAATTGAGTCTCCTGCACTGTGATGCATCACTTTGCTGCACTCGTATGACAACGGATAGTAGATATTGACGTGAGAACCGAAAACAGAAGACTGACCACAATGGAAGGCGGAACAAACAATCTACTAACTCAATAAACAAACTACCACAGCAGATGAAAGAATAAACCAAAGCGTTGAACCTTACCAAGTCGCTGAAACACTGTGTAAATATGTGATAAGGTCCAAAGATAAGTGCAAAAATTATCTCTCAAAATTTTTAAAATTTCATTCGTCCGTGCAAAAATGATAATCTTTATTGTTATCATCATTATTACACCAACGAAAGATGACAACACTCAATCAAATTACAAAGGTAGGTACTTATGAAGATCACAAAACAGTTACAGATGATTTTATAAATATTATATTTGTCAACATTGTTGAGGTAAACTAGAAGAAACGTTCATCGCGTTAGGGATGTGGTAAATAGGTATATTTAGTTCAATGAAAAAATAGAAGTAACAAAACATAATACTTTCTAACAGTTTTATAGTTTTGAAAAGTGACTAAAAAATAAAAAGCTTTATCTATTTTTTTTCTTTCCTTTGCATGACTTTGTCAATGTTTCTTCCTGTTCACTTTGTTCTGTTTAGTTCGGTACCTACTGTTTATTCTACGCTAATGAGATTTTTAAACATGCCTTATTGGGATGCTCTGGTAAACAAAAAATATGGGTTTGGCCGTGTTAGAACAACATTTTCAATGTTAGAATTCTAACTCGGAAGGTTTTTATAAAAACTTGTTGTTTTGAGAAAATGTGCAGTTTTTTTGGAGTTAAATCAGTCTGACTTGTGGAATGGTAAAAACCACGGAAAGGTTTATAAACGCACAAAGAAGACATAATGTATCAGTTAACAAGGCTTGGATGATGTAGTAACATTGGTAGCTGCCGCTGTGCTGTACCACGATTGTCCACCGGCAATAATAATAATCGATAGGAGTTGACAGAAAGCATTCTCTTTTCAGCCAATGAAAAATAACCGTCGGGCTCCGCTGGCCAGGGCATAAAGGCCGCAACAGCCACCTACCAACGCGTCACGCATGGCGTCCTACTAATGCCGCAGATTGGAAAACTCCACTCGCAAATGGACACAATATGCACTGGAGATAGAGATATCGCTAAACAGATACCAGATATAGGGATGCGGGATGCAGGTCAAGGCTTTGTACAAGCCACGAGGTCTACTACTCTACTACAGTAGCATGCACATTGGCAGCCGATCAAAACTGGTCTGATGGGAATCACTTAAATCCTCAAATATAAGTACAAGCACTTCTCGCAAAACGGTGGGAGTTTATGGCCCATCAATGAGATATTTACAGAAAATATGATTAACAATTATGTCATCCAGAAATATGACTAATAGTACTGCCACTGAAAGATCAGTTCTGATTTATCTTTATATTAAATTTATCATTCATGAGAAATAAGGAGAAGTTACAACAAATAAATAATTATATTAAAGATTTAAATACAAGACAACAAATTGATGAGAAACGCGGACATCCTAAAATATTGAAACAATTTGAAAAACAGCGGGAGTTTATGAGCTATCAAAACAATACCCATCCTAAAAATATAAGTAATTCATGAGTAACGTATTCAAGTGAAGTCGTAACATGTTTACGTAGGTACCTACTCTAAATATTTTTTGATGAACTTGTTGCCTCAAAAAATTTGAACAATTTATTCAAATTTTTTAAGTTAATTTTCACGTTCAGTGAAAGTTCTATTCAAGTTCTGAGATTATTTAAGTTTTATGAAGCAATTGGCCCATGCTGATATAATAATAAATAGGACATGAATAGAATTTACACAGAATGTGAAAATTAACTTCAAAACTTTGATAAATTGTTCAAATTTTTTTAAACAACCCATCCTGAGTCATTCTAACTTTGAATTGTTGAGAAATTTATTATGTATAACTATCCTTTTTTTCCTATTACTTGTATGTGTAATTTATGAATGAAGAGAGATTTACAGCGGATCTATAAACAACACATGTCTATAACACAACACAATTCTTTACAGCTAAGTTGGGTCATTTTATTATTCATATCAAAGCGATCATGGCTTTCATGTATAAAAGAAAGATCGAGAGACCGAACCGACCTGTAATATTATTAAATTCGACATGGTGTATGGAGATCAACAATAGAATACCTAACGCTATCCAAATAAAAGTGTTATAATGTAACGCAAAGCAAATATTCTGTTGGTAAGAGTTGTGAAAGGTAGCTAAATAATATGCAGGTTATATTGCCGAGTTTGTGAACGGTAAAGCAATACTTAATACATGTCATATGCAGACTTTGACTGACTAAAGGTGAAACTTATAAGCCTTTTATAGTAAGCCAATTATACCGGTCTATGTATTCCATTTTTCTTCGACCTGATTATGTATACATAACCTGTGGCAGGTAGTAGATATGCTACAGAAACTAAGACCTTTAGGTTTTAATAATGTAGACTTTGTGTTTACTTTATAATATTAAAATTGTAGACTTAAAAAATGTAGACTTTTAAAAATGTAGACGTCATGTTTACTTTATAATATTTAGAGACAAATCAAGATTTTTTTACTGCTTTTAGCAAATCGTCAAAGATGATATGATATTGTTAGACTGACGATCTTAAAGATCTGCAGTTTTAGACATCAAGAATAAGCGGTGACCCAATAGTTGATCGAAATTATAATTATTATAAAATTATAATTATTTGTGCATTGTTTACCAATTTCAAACCTAAAATCTACTTCAAGAATAGCTTTAAAAAAAGTAGTTACGGATTATTATGATTTTTCGTACTTTGGTACGCTGGTTTATAAGTAGTTTTATCCTTGATGCATCTGAATGAAAATATGTTTTATATTTTTGTTATTTGGCGGCACATCCCTCTAGGCCCCTTCGGGAACATTTTTTGTCTAAGTATTAAATAGGTTTACAGTATTTTTTTCCTAAACCGACTGCTGATTGTATATAGGTCAATTGTAGAGCTATCAACTGTCATGGAAGCAGAATAAGCAAAACTGGAGTCTTAATGTCCAAAGATGGATGCCAGAAGGTTAAAAAAAGCAGATAGTTGGAAGAAAGCGATTCAAACGGTGAATAAACTATGTGCCCATTGGTTTTATTTAAATATTCAGATTTTATGGCGTATAATACCAATAAAATCGAATGAATAACAGCAACTACAACGATTGACACGTTGATTGTGAAACTATGAAGGTATACCAAAGTAGCACTATCACCTTTGTACATGGCACAGAGGTGATAAAGTGGTTGAGAAGTTATATTAGAAGCGGCAAGTTGGCGAGGGGAACGGGAGAGAGGGGGTTATGTAATGTGCATTACGTTACATGTGCAACACTGCACCCCTCTCCCCCTCCCACACTGCACTCTGCGCTCCGCAACTCTATTGCACATATTATTATTATACTTTACTTTTATTACTCAAGGCAGGCAATAGATTATTGGATTGAAAGAGACGATTTATTTGCCCTATCTTGACTTCGAATCAAGCTCCGTTGGAACATAGATAAACCAAGTGGAAAATCATTATCAAATACTTATATAACAGTAATGGGACACTAATATAATTCAATTAACAGGTATAACAATACACATTTTCACTGAAGCTTTGTAAAAGTTATAACTGGCTGGCTCTTTCGAATGGTGTGGCAATTGTAACTTGTTTTTGGATGGTTACTCAAACAACGATTAGCTTTAATAATCGGACAATTTGTACATCTTTCAACAAACTGTCACTGCGGGTGTTAAGTATGCCCGTTTAACGTTCAGATGATTCTCCTTCTGTTGAATAATTTCCAGCGTAAAACAATCGGAGTGGACAATTTAGGGACAGTAATTACATCGTTGGGTACTGTTCTAAAGCGGTTCGCTGACCGCCTAACGAATGCAAGCAGGGCACTCTTCTACGCAGGCTCTTGCCTTGTAAACAACTTGAAATAATGGCAGTCATTAAACGTCGACAACTGTAATGTTCACAATTTACCTGTTTTCTCAAACGTACTTCCAAGGAGTTATTTAAAATCGTCCGAGTTAGATTGCGCGATCACTTGTTCTTGTTGTAGGTCTTCAAGGCTCGCAGGAAAGGGATACTGACTTGTTCCTTTCACTGGTTCGGATCACTCGGCTGACAGAGTGTTCGGAGTGCTCGGAGTGCCCAGAGTGCTCGGAGTGCCCGGCCTCCGAGCTCCACTCGCTGCGGAGGAGGAGGTAAAAGAAAATGTTGCGCCACTGGCGGCGTTCCGCGCCAATGCAACTATTACGAATGCACTATTAATTGGCGTCTTTACATCATGCACATGCACCGACTGAACTCCGATCAGGCGGAACGGAAAACTGCAAGATCGACTTGTAAAACAGGTTGTTTAGAAAACGCGATTGGATTGATATAGAACTAAAAAACGGGATTTGATTGATTCACAAGTGTCGCTCGCGGGATACGAGGTAGTCCGCCCGCTCCCGCGGCCACAGGCACTCTGCGCCGACTTGCTGCGCCAATTAGGCCCGGAGCCATTTTATTAGAATCAGGTGTTCACGCTTTGGCGCGAGCACGAAGCACTGAGCACGAAGCACGGAGCACGGAGCGTGCGTGCTATCTGCTCGCCTAGCCGTCAGCGACTGGCGGCTGCACCCGGCTGCAGGGAGGGCCTGCCGCCTGACTGCAGCAGGTCAGTGGGGCGTGCGGGGGCGGGGGCGGGGAGAGTTCCCTGGGCGGCAAACGGCACATTTCCCGGGGCTCGGAGCACGGCGGGCGGGAGCGACCTTGACAAGGCTGGCGGGCTGGATGGTTGACTGGCTGCAGCAGGGAGCACAAGAGGCCCGCCCACCGCACCCGTCACCACGCCAAGGGGTGCAAACGTTAGTCAGGAGTCACCCCATCGTGATTTCTGGAGCCGGATTCCACTCGGGACAAAGGATTGCAGTAAAAACACGCGGTTCTAACAAAAAACCCTCCTCTTTATGAAATATTTTACAAAAAAAATGTATAGATGCAAAATAATAATTACAATTGTTTACATAAGACTTCTATATTTTTAGGGATCTGCTTATCCCCAGTGAGTACCTACTCTTTTGTGAATTGAAATATACTTACTCGACGACCGAAGGCTTTCGTCTAGCAATTCCGGCGTGGCTAGTAAATTATTTGATTGAATTGTGTTATTTCACCATTCAATAATGAAAAATAATATAAGATATATTTGCGGCACGTTTCAGAGATCTAAAACCCACCAAAAGTATTAGTTTTTACAATATTGCATTACGTAACCACAATAATATTTATTAGGTTTTGGAAAACAAAAACCTTCTATTTTGCTTTATTGGTCCTGATTTCTTAAGAGTTTTAGAACATATTTTTAAATGTTAGTATAAAATTTGTTATTGTAAATCTGTAAATTATGTATGCCATTGTAAAACTTTCGGAGTTGGACTATGCAATCCCCAATCAGGATTGGTTGATACGATTTTTTCCTAAAAAATAAATAAAATTGTACCCATCGATACATACCTACTCTATATTGGATAGACACGAGATGAGGCGAGATAAATTGGACTCTGGCGATTGTGTAATACTTTTGGCACACTTTAGTTTTTTTTGGGTTATGAAACGGTGCATTGCCAAGCAATCAAATGGGCCAGAATGCGACATTGCAATGTAACCCGACAGCATCCATACGAAGAGTTTAAAAAATCTAAGTTGTTTGACCTTTCTAATTCTAAACTATTTATAAACCCTGCTCAATAGCCAAGTACCTACACGCTTTTCTAAAACTTCACAAAATTTATTTTTAGAGTTGCCCATCTAATAAAATATGAAACGATTTTACAGTAGGTAATCTGACATACAACTGAAAACTGAATAACGTGCAAAAAGTTGTGCAGTAAAGTAATTAAAATTTATTTACGCCCCATCAGGGCTCTCACATAAAACAAGTCTTTTTTTACATTAGTGTGATAAAATTTATGTAATAATAATAATAAATACAAAAAAAAATTAACTTCATGAATGGGATATTATGCAATTCAACGTATCAGTATTAGCACTAAAGCAAACAATAGAATACAAAAATACGATAGGAACAAAATGAATAGCTCCATCGAAGCCAGAGCCAAGTTAACCTGTTAGAAGCTGGGAGTACAGTACAGGGCCCGTAGATATTTTATAAGTACACTGTTCACAGTATTTTATAAGCTGACCCTGTACAAATCACAGTGCGCCCCACGGTTGAATTTGGAAACTACCTCTGGTCTGGAGCTCCATAATACCTGAAAAAACCCTTGGCTCTTTGCAGAAATGGGCAGTGCCTTTGATAGATTCCCCCATCTAGAGCAATTTTTCCGTCGGGGGTTAAAAAGGAGTGGTAGAATATAAAGATTGACATAAAATATTGCACGTAAATAAACTTCCTGGCTTTTCCCCCAGAGGCAAATAGTTCAAAACCCATTTTCACATAAATATGTAAATATCAGTGTCAATTCACACACGGTAGAAGTGAAATATTCAGAAAACTAAAGTAGACAAGAGTAGGGAGGCAACCAAGCACTGCACAAAGAGTAGACTGATTATTCTTTGTCATTCTCTAGCAGGCTAAATCCTATAGATGTATGTGTGTGTCTCTTTTTAGTGACGCTTTTTTGTTTTATCGAGTTTAAAATCACAACGGTGCTAAACAAGTTTTCACTTCAAAAATGTATGTACTATTTTCCTCGTTTCAGAGCGGAAAACATTTTTTTTTTTTTTTTTTTTTTTTTTTTTTTTTTATTTAATATAAAACATGGGTTACATTTTAATTATACATATTTTACAAAATATCATATTCAAGGTCATGATTGGTCATGTATACCTTATCAGAAAAGAGGAGCTCTTGTGCCTGATAAGGGAGCCACAGTTCTTACTTAGGTTACATTTTATAATATATTTTGTATAAAATATTTATTTTTTAATGTAAGTTTTTTTGAAAAATTGTTTAATTTTATTTATTTGTTCTGATTGGTTCAAAATACAGCGCAATTCAGAAGGAAGATTATTGTAGTTTTTTATAGCTTGGTAAATATAATGGTTGTGCATTTGTGTTGTTTTAAAATTTGGTGTAATAAATTGATTTCCATTTCTCATTAATGTGTAAAATTCTTCATATTCTTTATTATTTTTTTCTTTACACATTTTAATAATAGAAGCTTGCTTAAATATGTCATCGACATTTGGTACTGGAAATAATTTAAATAGTGATTCTGTTGAGAAGGTAGGTTTTTTTTTAAGGATTACTTTAATGATGGTTCTTTGTGAAACTTTTACTGAGTTTAGATTGTTTTTGTAAGAACCTCCCCAACCTAAAATTCCGTAGATAAGCAAAGAGTGAACAAGGGCATAGTACACATTTTTGATTATTTTTACATTCAATATATTTCGTAATCTAACAAATATATATATACATTTCCTTATTCTCTTTACTAGCTCTGCAATGTGACTATTCCACTTCAGGTTTTGATCAATAATTACACCGAGATATTTAATTTCAGTAGAAGAGTTAATTACAGTACAAAAAGGATCATTTTGTTTATTTACATTATCCGTAATTAATTCATAGATTGGTATATTTCATGGTCAG
This sequence comes from Limnephilus lunatus, assembly GCA_917563855.2. Classification (NCBI taxonomy): domain Eukaryota; kingdom Metazoa; phylum Arthropoda; class Insecta; order Trichoptera; family Limnephilidae; genus Limnephilus; species Limnephilus lunatus. The sequence goes on along the minus strand of OU830602.1, from coordinate 19,597,939 downwards.
GAATCTTAAATTAGTTGACTTACCTAACTCTACGTTATTTCTCTGCTGGTTCCACCTAGCAGATAACGAACACATTAGGATTGGCATCAAAGCTCTATTATGGACTGCTTAAGTCGTTTATTTTGACAACATTTAATTACCGACTAGGTACTGCATGGCGTTATTAATTACATCAATAATAAATAAACCAAATTAAATCCACGAAGAACGCAGTAATCAAAATATATATTTTTTAATAATATTAGACACCGTCTCGTTATTTGCATTGGGGGATATAACCCACACACAAAAATAAATAACCTATTTAGATTGTAGGCAGATATTACCTACTAGTCCTAACAACAGTGCATTGGTGCACAGTGCGTGTTCGTAGCGTATTCATGTTACAATGATGACAGATCTCTCACCAGAACATGCGCAATATGTACAAAGAATAATCATACGTTGTTGAATTATGACTACCTATTTTAAAACAAAGATTCTTTGTTGAAACATTCGACACAAAGGCATTTCGTTTTAATAGAGAAATGCAGTACCTAGTGATTAAGCAAACATGTGGAATATGAATCAATGACGATAGGACAAAGACGCGAAGAGATTTCGATGAAGAACAAAGAAAAAGCAATTAAAATTCAATTTTTGTTTTAATTTTTTACGCACAAAGGACAAACTGGATGCCAAATGCATTTTTGATTTGACTAATTAGTGAAATTTTGCCTGTTTCCAATAGTTTCTTTGTCTTATTTAGTGTGTGGTTCTTGGAAAGTGTCCAGGATCCAAGCAGCTTTTGAAGGGTGTCTAAGCTCAGTGAATTAGGGGTGGCAAGGAGGTTATAAATCAACACAACAGCGACTGCAAAGGTTTGCAAAAGGGATGGGTTGGGCGGGCGGTGGCGGAAAGCTTTGATTTTTTAGTAGAGGATGAAACATTTGCAAAAAATTGTTGTTGTTTGAATTTAAGCCAAAAATATTTTTTTTTTAGTTTTTCCCTGGTTTTTATTTTAACTCAAAAACTTTGGGAAAGGTACATTCATCATAAAAATAATTTTCAGTAAATTTCTTATATTAGGTCCTTACATATGAAATTGGCGTTTTGTATGGGAGGAACTTTGTATGGGAGCTTATGGGAGTTTTGTATGGGAAGCTTTTTCACCTTTCCAATTTGCTTCAAGTGGATTAAAACTGTTTTATCACTAACACCGCAGCCTGCAGCTAACTCGGACGTGGTTTGCGATGGATCCGCTTCCACAATAGCCTTCAATTCTTCATTATCAACTTTGGTCTCCAGCCGTCCACGGGGCTTGTTCTGCAGGTCGAGATTTCCAGAACGAAAACGTTGGAACCAAAAACGCACTGTGTTTTCTTTTGCGGCACAGTCGCCATACACATCATTAATCCTTCGAGCCGTTTCTGCAGCACTGGTGCCACGGTGGAACTCGTGCTCGTAAATAACGCGATATTTAAAGTTTTCCATTTTGTAAACTAACTGACGCAAAGAAAATAAACAAGTGAATTATAATTTTTGAAACGAAAATACATGAGTAAATAGCTGTACAAATTTGAATTTGGAATTCCTAACCGAAGAGAAGATATTTGAGATCAAAGTTGCCAGTACGGCAAAACGCCAATTTCATATGTAAGGACCTTCGACCAACGTCAATGTTAAGGACCCAATATTGTAGGTGCTTGCAAGTTTTTTCGCCAGTTGAAGTTTAATAAATGGCTAACTTACAAGCAACATTTTCCGACTACCGTGGTGGTAGTAGGAGATTTTCAATTATTGTCAGGTTATTCGTAACCCAGGAATAATTTTTAATTATTAATTTAACCCTTTGGTTTAAAAAATATATATCTATGTATATACATATTATATATGGGTACTTATATAAAATGGCAATTCCTTACAAAAGGTTTAAGAGCTAGCGAAAAAACAAGTAAATATATAAATTATAGGAAAATTATTTTAGTGACGAACACAACATCATTATCATCATCTTCTTCCCCTTGTCCTACTCGGGTCGGGTACCCATTGCATCGACAAGGCTCCTCCATACGTCCCTGTCTTGTGCTGATTGTTTGGTCTCCGTCCGTGGTAGACCCATTCTCCTCGCACAGTTTCTGGAGTTGCCTCGCCCAACTGTGTCTGGGGCGGCCAACTGGACGTCTACCCTCTGGAATCGCACTCAGTATCTTCCTCTGAATTCGGTCATCAGACATTATTAATACACGCCTAAGCCACCTCAGTTGCGATTTTTCTATGAAGAGTAGCAGTAGTTCAATGTTAATCATCTCGGGTCGTCGAGTTTCTTATACGATCCCATTTCGTAACCCCTGCCACTCCTCTCAAGTACCTCATTTCGGAAGCTTGGGCTCTGGAGCGTGTTTGTTCATTTAGCATCATGTCTGGTGGCTGTAAGTGAGTGACGAACACATTTTTCTCAATTGATGGTTTTTGAGTTTTAATAAAAAAAACGGGAATAGACTTCTTTTTTGTGTTTTCTGGCTAAAACTCAAGTTATAACAATTTTCCTCCCTTCCTACCTCAATTGGGGACACCATATTCCCATTGATTCCGGGCAGTTGGGAGTTTTGAGTAGCATTAAAACCTAACAAAGGCATTTTAATTAGATATCATTAATTTCAATCTGTTGTGAGAGCTTCACGCGAAACAAATAGACCGTGAAATAAAAACTGGTAAAAGTGTTTTATAATATAATTTAAAGTAACATCAACAGCGCGTATCTACTATCTATGGAGAATTCGTTTTCACTTAGAGACATCTCACGCCATTGTCACGTTGCATAACGCCATAGATAGTAATGAGAAAATCAGCACTCACGTCTATACATTTCTGAGAAAGAAACTTGTGAGGGAACTTGCACAGCCTTTTTCATACAAAACTTAAGTTTGGATTTAAGGCCAAATTACCCAATCAAACTGAAAAAAAATATTTTTTAACAAATATCTAGTACTGATATGCGTTATTTTATTTATTTTAGTTTTAAATTATGAAATAATATAAGGCTATTAAAGAATTTAATTTTGTAGAATTTTAAAGGCGATGTCCTTTTTTTTTGCGAGTTAATTGTACCTAATTATTAAAAATATTATCTTGCTTTGTCTACTGTAGTTATTAAATAAAAAAAAATCATCAGAAATGGTTAACATAATTTTAAAAAATCGTGAAAAGGCGTTTTTTCGAAGGAAATTTGACTTTACATGTGTCAATTTTGTGATGCCTCTTTGAAAAAACACAAGTAAATAAAGTAGCACATATCCGTACTAGATTTTTTATATGCTTTTTATAAAAAATAAAATTAAAATAATGTATGGTTCGGTATTTTGGTCTCAAACTCGAATTTAAGATTTGTATGAAAAAGGTTTGTAAGGAAATTTTGTATGAAAAAGCCGTTCCCTTAAGATAATATCTGAAACTTGATACTTATCTGAAAATTACCTTAATACCAACGAATATTTTGTGTGAATTTTATTAACGTATTTATTGCGTCATGTAGATCGGCTTATATAGGACAAATTTATATTGGGTAATAATTGAAAATATTTAGAATGTGTATAAGTGATTTTATGTTAACATAAAAAATAAGTGATTCTATAGGTTTTTCTGAAATGTTGATTCAATTTTATGATTATTGGTTCTAATAATTTTTAGATTCAAACCACCAATTGATGCAGTCCCAAAGTTTGATGTTTAAGACCCATGGTACGATTTAGGTGAATATTATTTATTGATTTATTAAGGCTCTTTTATGGGCTTTTACAAGGACTAGATTATACAAGCCGTCTCGATGTGCTTGCCGGCCAGCCGCCATTTCTGATTTATTTGTTCTGTCGGTGCATGTGCGAATTTATATGTGTTGTGGGGTAATATGCCTCACTGGGGCTGGGTAATATTACCCCATATTAAATATCAACTTTGTTGCGCATATTTTTGTAGGACGGACTAAGGCGTATGTATCTTGTTTGTTAAAGATGCCACGTAATTACGTAAAAAAGAATTTGCAGGCGCAGTGGAGCCACGAAAACCTGAAAGCGGCCATTGCAGCTATAACGAATAAAACTGGGTATTTTCGAGAGATTTCAATAATTTACAACGTTCCAGTCCGGATTCTTAAGCGCAAAATGAAGGAAACAAGCATTACCAAAGTAAAGCTCGGCAGAAAATGTGTTTTAGGGGAAGAAAATGAAGAAAAGCTTTAAGTACATTAAGAAATTGGAAAAAAGTAACTTCCCAGCCACGTGACATCCAGAGATTGGCCTACAGTTTTGTTATCAAAAATGGCATAAAAAATAATGTTAATCCTATTAAAGAGGAAGCGGGTTATGATTGGATGATCCGTTTCCTAAAAAGACACCCAGATATTTCTATACGCAAGGCACAAGGGTTATCCGTAGCTCGGATGAAAGGAATGAATAGGACAGAAGTTGACGACTACTTCTGTTTAGATTGTTCTACGTAGCTTATTATACGAATATATCCAACTTTCTTTTGTACTTTGATTTTTATTATTGATAATAAAAGCGTTGTATTACGATATTGACTTTTATTAGATTGTATTTATACTGGTGCCATATTACCCAGCTCGGTAGTGCCATATTCCCGAGGTCTAGGGGTAATATAGCATTTTCCTTTTTTTTTTCAAGTAACTATTTTTCCATTCATTATTGACTTTTTTAATGAGATGCCTACTTTTTGTATTAGTTAAAAAGACGAACTTTTCATTACGCAAAGAAAGAAAAGCCTAATATTTATATTGTTAGAGCTAACAACGTTGAAAAAAATCGGTGCCATATTCACCCACTTTACCTCATATATAACTGAACTGCCTCATTAGAAATCTTTTGTATTTATTTAGTGATAAATTGAAGATATCCACTGACTCGGAGTATTTCCCGCTAGTAGTTAGTCCCAGAATTTCTGCAATGAAATAAATCCATCACGAATTACATCGACTCCAGATACTAATATCTACAGCCTGTATGTCGGACGAATATCTACAGCTCATATGCTGGACAAATATTTATGAACTTCAGAGTGAAGACTAATATATACAGAGCTAAGGTCGGATAAATATCTATGACGGTCCCAGTGGTGACGAATATCTATGGAGGGTGGGTGGGACTAATATCTACAGAGGGCAGCTGAACAAGAGGTTGTACGGAAAAGCATAAATTACTTCAATTAAGTAATACTAACTTAGCCTAACCTAACCTAACATAATATAAATTATGTTTTTTAAACTGAATACGCAATATTACATTATTCCAACATTACCTGTTCCATAGATCTTAGTGAGCTGTAGATATTCGTCCTCACTTTGGTTCTCGTAGATATTAGTCCGATTTGTTCAGTTTTTGGAATTCCTGTAGATATTAGTAGACACCTCCATTACATCACTTGTTCTGATGATTGATGCAAGGCTGACCAAAACGTAACGAAGGTGAAGGGGGCACAACACGGGAGGCGGGTATGGGCACCGCCTCCCCGAGAACCATTTATTGGATAATCAAAACCTCTGCCATATGTTTCGCCAAGTGGTTCGCTCCTTGCGGATGCGTCTGCCCACCTTCTGCGTGGTGGGCTGGATCGAGAGAGACTGGGTGAAGGAGGCCTTTTGACCTTTCCAGTCGGACTCTCGACCCATCGCCTTGCAGTTGGAGGGATGTATTCATACGTCCGTCACTCCCATACACACCAAGCTCCAGACTCCTACCTACCCCTCACATCTTTTTCCTTCCCAGAACTTTCTATCTTTCCCTTACTTAAAAAGACCCTCCACCCGCATCCCCTAAGATGATATAGGCCTTAAGGAAAATAATTTTCCTCAGGGCCTCCTGTGCGGAGCTAATGCAAAAAAAAATATCTCAAAAAGAACCAAAATCACAAACCCAAAACATTAATTGTAGTATTAATAAATTGTAGCCGCCGCGAATTTTTTATAGTTTATACGCAGCAGAACGCAGGAAAATCATCAGACCACCAATGCACGAAATTAGTATGTTCAATAATGCTTAAATCTTCCATGAATCGTAAATTTGGCATTAGTTTTACCGAACAATTAGTCGCTAGTGTGGAGGGCAGTTAATACTTTCCTAAGTGACAGTTATTAATGGTTATAACGTTTTATCACGCAGCGGTTTCCCTTGTCAGCTGAGAACTGAGAATACTGGAGACTTCAACAGACCGAGCTAAAAGCTTACACGCAGAGCGTTCATATACCTAGTATATATGTATGTGTGAAAATATACATAAAACATATAATGCAGGTAAAATATTAGTAGATAATGTAGGTATCTATATAAAAAAAATGTTGGTGTTTTATTTGAATTTTGATAGATTTGTCAAATTTTCGTTCGACTAGTTGTCTAGCAGTCATTCTTGTTTGTTTCTAAAAGAAATTGTCTATTTAAATCGGGTGGCACCGAATAAATTACAATGACAAAAATATGCTATATATTATCTGTGGTACAGAGTTTAAAAGCATGTATCTTATCTACACGAAGGATTTTAACCAGTGCTTCCTAAGCAAATTTGTAAATGTGGATGTCTTATTGCGATGCGGTGATATATTTTTTGAATTAAAAACAATAAAAATATTTTTCCAACACACTTCGCAACTGAGTAGTCGGGTATCTAGCGGGAAAAGCTCTTTGTCTCGTTCCAACAGTATGGTAATACACGAGACAGAGCGCGTATCACGCGATTCCGTCGCGACATGTAGGAGAGTGATCAGTAAAATAAATGATTTTAATAGAAAAAAAATATCACCGCACAGCAAAATCACATCTACACTTTTGTACCCCAAATACGCTCAAGAATTACTAGTTAAAATCTTTCGGGTACGTACATTCCCAGTGGGAATTACGGCGAGTGATATGCTGAAATATAACCAAGGCAAATAACGCTGGTGCTTTTGTAGTCAGGTCTGTCGGCCACATTACTCCGATATTGCTAAAATTTTAGACACTTAATCCTCAAAATAACAGGAAGGTCGCAGTTTTCTAAGAATTTTTTAAAAACCACCCATATCCCATTTTCCCACCCCTTAAAGTAAAATTTTGATATTTGCATTGTATCTTGATGAAATTTTGAACACTTGACGAAAACAAGAAGAAAGTTACTGTCCAGATCTGATTTCGAAAAACTATGCGTAAACCCCGGGCAACGCCGGGATTTCTGTTAGTAATGTATACTATTTCAAAGGTTCCTTTTTTGTAGAAATAAAACATCTTTCTTATCTTATCTTATAGATATTATAAAGGCGAAAGTTTGTATGGATGAGTGTTATTCTTTCACGCAATAAACACCGAATAGAATTTAAAAATTCTTTCACTAATCGAAAGCTACATTATTTGCGAGTAACATCGGCTATATATATTGGTAAGCTCTGGCGTTATGAATAAGCTGTAGCGTTATGCAATTATTTTTCATACGTTTTCTGTCCCTAACAAAATCGAGTTATTGCAAACGTCAAACAAATTGTTACCTTGGAAAAATGGTTTTTTTTTTTAATTAGGCAATTCACCCTAAATATAGTGCTTTGTTGGCGTCATAGTTAATATCTACCTATCTCTAAAAATGTTTATTGTCCGGACGAAAAGCATAGCGTTGTTATGTAATTATTTGACGTGGGCTGTAATTTTGTTATTTCTTTAGGTTTTTCTCTGGATTCAAATATGAATAAAATACTAATTCCTACTTGAGGCGAAATCATCAGAATAAATTATAGGAGTAGGTACTTAAAATAAATTTCTATAATTTAAATATTTTCTAAAATAGAATTTTTATTTGTAAAATGTCATTCTCAAATTTTTAAATTTTCTATTAAACAATAATTATTTTTTATAAGACAAAAAAGCAAGAATAATAACAATTATGCCAATAATTATGCCAGTATTTTCCAACTAATACCATGCGAGCGAAGCCGCGGGTAAAAGCTAATTTTAAATAAAATCAATATGCAAGGGAATGAATTGGTAGACTTCACAACATACCAGAATAATTACTTTTTTATAATTCATAAAGTGCCTTTATTGTGACATATTACCCAAAACTTGAAAATAATTTTAAAAAACAATACCAGTCAGTACAGGTAGGTAAATTTAAACACGCCTTATGGCTCCGCAACCGGACTCGAAAAGAAGAAGATGGAGAGATACGAAATTACGAATGTTAGAGGAGCGCGTCAAAATCGCATTTACAGCGACAAAATCGAAGCGAAAATGTTTAATAAAACACGACTCGTTTAAAATATAGCAAAACTCTCATGGGGAACATCTTAAGTATCATTTAAAGAAACATTGTGAATTTTTTCACAAGTATAATTTATAAGATAATAGAAACAGACTTGTTTTTAATAATTTTTGGGGCATTTTGTCATATCATTTAAAGAAACATTGTGAATTTTTTCACAAATATAATTTATAAGATAATAGAAACAGACTTGTTTTTAATAATTTTTGGGGCATACTTTGCGTTTTTTTCTATCGAGGGAATTTCATATAATTTGCGTTTCGGCGTGGGCAGCATCTAGACATTATCTTCAAAAATGACATATATTTTTTTAATAGCTTGAAAACTTCAAATGTTTAAGGGAGATATGTAATAAATCGGTAGAAATTCGGGTTGCCGACGTTTATGAAATCTTATTCACTTGCCCTCCAACGACGAGTCTTTATATTATAATTTAATGATATATCTAATTTTCAATAATGATGTTTCGAATTTGAATTCGTACACAAAACGTATTGTAATCATTTTAACACATGCACATTTGCGAACTTTCTTTGATCTTCTGTAAATGTTTGAAATCAACACCCGCAACGACCGCAATTTGCATTCTGAGGAGTCATTGTCTCCCAGATATGCGGTCTAAAATCCCTGACACGATTAGCTGAATGCATCTACAATATTACACACAGACACAGCATACAGCACACAGCACTGCATCTCTTGGCAGAACACGAGCTTAGATAACAACAACTGCGCGATGCAACGCAACGCCTGCAAGATCCCACGCATCTGATCTTATTTAACTGCTTTTATTTCATTTGTAATAACAAGGAGAAAATGCATTTATAATTAAGTTGGTCTGTCGTAGAAGTAAAAAAAAGAAGACATTGAGGATACAAAACAAAACTTGCTGTTTCGACAGGCCATTTAATGAATATTTTTTGTGAAAAAAAAACAACTGTTTTTTTATAATCACGTAATTTATTTAATTCATTACGACCGACCTATTTCGATTAACACAAGCATCATCAGGGTGGTAATGCGCGTTTTCATCCCCCGACAAAATATCCCTCGACATAATATCCCAAGGACAAAATGTATCTCCACTAGGCTGAATTCTTTCTTATAACTATTTTTGAACAATAATTTATTATCTTTACAGGATGTCTGTATTATTTTTGGCCCATTTTTTTGTTAGGTTAGGTTTTAGTAGATATTTTTTTGGGGGATGTTTTTTCTGTAGGATATTTTATCGGGGATATTTTGTCGGGGGATGTTTTATCGTGGGATGAAAACGCGCGGAACCAATCAGGGTAGAAAATTACATTTTATTATTTTTATTTTATTCGCTGATAATGCTTGTATTAAGCGAAACCAGTCAGTCGTAATAAATTAAATAAATTTCGTGGTTATAATATTGTTTTATTTCATTAATATGTCATACCAAGTGACTGCTTTCTGTCAAAATATTTTTATGTTAACAGGAAAAGTAATTGATCTTTAACTCTTCGAAGTCTTTTTATGGGCCCATATTATTTTGAATAAACTTTTTGGCAAATATTATAATCAATAATTATCAGCCTGAAACACTCATCTACATTGAAAAAATCTTCCGAGAAAAGATACTGGCCGCCAACGGGAGTTGAACCCGTGACCATCTGATTGCCGGTCAGCAGCTCTGACCATATTGATTATAATATTTGTTATCTACCCTTTGTGCTATGCATAAAAATCTTGTTTAAACGTTAGTTTATCAATTAAAAATAATAATTAATATTTAACAAGTTAAAGTATTTCAGCAAAAAATGCAGACATAATTAGTCTCGACGCCACCTAGCAGGAGATTTAGTATTAAAAATACCTCTCTCACAAAAATAAAGTTGGTTGTTTTCAGTTGGAAAAATGTAATAATAAGTAATTATCGAATGAAACACTAGTATATATTGAATTATTTGGCGCGTATTAGATAAGCCGCCATAGATCAGTGGTTAGAGCTGCTGACCGGCAATCAGATGGTCACGGGTTCAATTCCTGTTGACGGCCAGTATCTTTTCTCGGAAGATTTTTTCAATGTAGATGAGTGTTTCAGGCTGATAATTATTGATTATAATATTTGTTATCTACCCTTTGTGCTATGCATAAAAATCTTGTTTAAACGTTAGTTTATCAATTAAAAATAATAATTAATATTTAACAAGTTAAAGTATTTCAGCAAAAAAAATGCAGACATAATTAGTCTCGACGCCACCTAGCGGGAGATTTAGTATTAAAAATACCTCTCTCACAAAAATAAAGTTGGTTGTTTTCAGTTGGAAAAATGTAATAATAAGTAATTATCGAATGAAACACTAGTATATATTGAATTATTTGGCGGGTATTAGATAAGCCGCCATAGCTCAGTGGTCAGAGCTGCTGACCGGCAATCAGATGGTCACGGGTTCAATTCCCGTTGGTGGCCAGTATCTTTTCTCGGAAGATTTTTTCAATGTAGATGAGTGTTTCAGGCTGATAATTATTGATTATAATATTTGTTATCTACCCTCTGTGCTATGCACAAAAATCTTGTTTAAACGTTAGTTTATCAATTAAAAATAATAATTAAACTTCTTGGTTTCTTTTTTCAGGTATTATTTCTGATACTACCTTTGAACCATGCGAACCTTAGCAAAATAACATGGTGGATACTCACGAGCGACGAGCATGCTGTATGCTATGCGAACAAAAGGTGGTATCTCTGTGTTCGAATGGTCCTAGGGTCAGGGCGAGGGTTTACTGGTTACTCGGCTGAGTGACCCACAAATTTTTCACATCATAATTGAAAATTCGAAGATTGACATATTCGTTTCTGTAATTACTATTTTTTGATAGGTAATGCTCCTGATAAATACTTTCAGCTTCGCACATTCTATAAGTATAATATAATAATAATTTTATTTAAACTAAAATTAAAATTCTGTAATATACGTTACAGAATTTTAATTTATTTTACTGCATAATTTATTTTACATATGATTTGAAATAGGTGTTGTATAATACAAAATCTTCTTTGAAAATTTAACAAATCTGCCAATGACCTATGGTAAAACTTTATTATACACAAAATAAACATTTTTTCTCAAAATTCAACACTTACGTTTACTAGATAAAAGAACAATCGTTCGAAATCAATTTATAATTTTTTTGTGGAAAAGAGTCAATACGTCTAAAATCTGATTTAAAAATGACATATTTCTGGTTTTCTCTGGTTATACTCTCTTAAATCTTAAATTAAATACACAGGTAGCATTTTCGTCCACACAATTGCAAGTAAGCCTGAAAAACAAAAAGGAAAAGCATTAAAGGATTCCCCCAATTTCCTGAATAAGGTGCATATTTTAGGCTACAACCTCTAAATCCGAAATCCGGTTCAATCAGGTCGCTTTGGTTTAATGTTCCATTTAGTAATCCGTATTTCTAGTTCCATACATCTTCCCGTCACTTGCAAGTCTCGCTAGCTAACATAGTTTCAATAAATAATGTACGATATATTGAGTGTGCAGTGAATAATAATTAATACTAGAACATTATATGTAGGGGTATTATAAATACGCGACAGACTGTCTCTACAATTAGCCAGAACTAACGAGATAAATCAAACTGATTGCCAAATGCACCATCCTTATTGCTCACTGCATCCTATACACTGAACGGTTCATTCCTAGAAGTGTGACTTACGCCGAGTTGAAAGAAATCTGATGACAATGATTCTAGTTTACATGAGACCTTTAATCTCTGAGGCAACGAAAATTGATTTTCTGATGAAAAAAAAGGAATTAGTGTACGAAAATGTTGTAGGTATCATTTTAGTAAATATCTGAATACATTAGATAGGTTAATAGGCACATTTTATGTTTATGCTGATGTGCGGATGACTGTGCAGTCAGCAAACATTCGCCGCAGAGCTTTGTGAAGCACTGCAAAAATATCGATATTCAGACAATAACAGATAGTGGTTTTCATTCCAAAGTATCGATGCTGAAATACAGCAAATATCCTCAAATATAGCAGTTTTATTAGTAAATGGCCAATTTGGCGTGTAGCGTGGCTAGTATAAGGCATTTTTTTAGCCCCGTTAGTGATTTGACATTCCGATGAAACAGAAATGCGTCACTACTCAGTTTTACACAAATACTCGGTTCTAATATAATGCGGTAAATTCGCGCTTTGGCGCGGGCCTCCGATAGCGCAGTGGGCAAGGCGCCTGACAAGTCTCAGCGGCCAAAGAGAAGGACATCAAGCAACATAAGTTCAAATCCTACGAAATCCAAAAAAAAAACATATTTATTTTTGTGAAATCAATATCCAATCTTCAAACCACTTTAAAATTAACAGGTAAAAGAGAAGAAAGCGAAAAAGCTACTCTGTAGTTTTACTTCTACCGCGTGTGAATTACACACTTTGATTTTTTTTAAACTCAAATACATCAGTTTTAAGTTAGTAAATGGCAATTTAAAAACAAACAAAAAAATCAAACTTAGAACCTATTTTAGGTTCTTAGATTTATAGTTTGGGTTCAATAAGAGAGGAAAAACTAATCTCTTAAAAACCTTCACAATCAATTATAATTTCGCTGAAAAACTTGCATTTTTTTCCCATTTGCGGTGACTAAAATAGTTGTTTCTTATTGTTAATTCAAAGTGTTTTAAAAATAATAAATAAACTCGTGCGGAGAGATTGTAGTCCTATTTATGTCGATGGCCGAGATTAAAATTGTAACAACTCGAAAATGTTATTTTTAGGATAAACTTGGCATATGTTTAAATAAGTTTTTTTATTGTATGCAGATAATCAGTTTCTTTTTAATTTCACATCGTAAAGTTCCAATTGCCCATAAACATGGAAAGGTAGTACAAGGAGCAGGGATAGGTTGGCTATTCGAATCTAGCCAACGTAGCTAATGCTATTTCTTCCATCACTTCGATTATTATTACTTCTTTTCAGGGAAGAAGGTATCTAATTAGAGCATTTCTCGCTGAAAAAGGTGCAGTCATTCTACTTATATATTAATAAAAAGCATAAACACTAATATATACATTATTTCAATGTTCAACAATCCACAATTTAATAGTTAATACACGGTGAAGCTCCATCCAATTTCAATATACAAATATATATAAATTATTAAACATTAGAGGCCTTACCAATAAACGTGTTATAAATTGGACCTAATTTACCATTAATGTGGGGTAAATGGTCGTTTATCAGATGTGTCGTTCATCATATCTTTCCTTTTTATTGTATAACCACGTAATAAAAACGTGTTATAAATTTTACATAAACCGATAAACAACCAATAATTTCGAGAAAATGGTAGTTTATTAGTTGTGTATAATTTAAAACATGTTACTACTACGGGGGTAGGTATGCAATCGTAAGGAAATGTTCAAATAAAAATAACAGCGTATAAAAATAAAATAAAACCTCACAAAACCGAATTAAGATAACCTTAGTGAAAAATTTTATTGACAATTTTCGAATTGTGAACATTTTACTTTGATTTTTACGTAATATGTTACAGACAAACAGACGTTCTCATAGTAATATCTAAAATCAAAATTAGTATTTATGGGTTTCGTTAAACCGTAAAGCGACGTTTGAGCAACAGTTAAAGCGTAAATAAATAATGATGAAAAGTTGCTTAAAAGACAATCTACGGTTTAACAATGGTAGATGATTTTTTAACAATGACATGTTTTGTTAATAAAGTTTTAACAGTTAGTAAAAAATAAGGGTCTATTCACATCGCTGATGCGCGATTCTCACATGCGACCAACTTGCGGCACGGAGCGTCTCATTCAAATGTATGTAATAAAGTTCTAGATTTAAATCGAAATATTTTAAGGGAGGATTAAAATTGAATTAAAATTTTTTAAGTGTTATTGTACCTTATCCTTCTGGAAATTTTAAATTTTGACAAATAAATCGTTTACGACTCAAGAAAGCAACAAATATGTAAAAGCAGTTCAGGTTTTTAATACAAAGTAACAATGGCAATTTATTTACCTATCGAAATCTGTACATAAAAAGTACATACCGTAGTCTTACGTTAATATATGATAAGTTCTAAACCAATTATGTGATAATTACATATGTGTTTTAATTAAGCTTTGTATTCTTTTCATATCTCGTTAAAAAGGTTACACGATGCAAAACAAACCGGTAAAACCCGAGACTTCACAGTTTATAGGAATGATTTATATTTTTGAGAGTTCTAAATCAATTTTGCACTTATCATATTTAAATCAAAGGCGACAGAATGTGCTGGAAAAATATTTTTTACAGCATAGTAAATAGACACTTATTGATGAAATTTCGGTCGTTTGTTGTGCAGAGAGAGATGGATAATGATGGTGGTAGGAAGAGAGAGATGTCTGTAGCTCGCGTAATATCGACGTCGACAGCTGCGTTAGATAGAGCACTAGGTCCTAGTGGCGAGCAGCATCGACCATCGATAGTGGCACGGTCAGCATTCAGCATCGAGTTGGTCCGTACAACTTATTGGAACTAACCAGAACCAGAACCTCCACCTTCTCTCCGCAGTCGCAGCGGTGAGGCACGCCGCACGCCGCACGCCGGGTCGTCTTCTGCGAAGGATCAAGATTTTACGCCCACGAGCGGAACTGTGAGACTTTCACATAACTTTTTGTCTTACTTTCGTTTATTAGGACCTACTTTATTTTAGATTGTATATTGTTGCAAAAATGTTCTATTTATTTGTTATTTGTGTTTATGACTTGTCTGCATTTTTTTTGATCTAATTGTAGTTTTATTATTTCTTTGTTTCAAAATTCTCTGTCATGAATTAATTGTACTACCAAACATGTAAAAGCCCTCTGGGCGTTAAAAAAATAAGTAAATAAAATCTCATAGAGCTATTTCGTTTTGAGAAATTTTACAAAATGTTATGTTGAATTAAGAATTTACCGCATTCACTACGAATTTCATATTCAAACTGCGGAATTCAGGGGGATATATATTACTGATCGTTTTTCGGTTCAAACATAAAAATTTTGACCTAATGGTCTAATCTATATTCTGTGTTAAAACCACTCGGACCCATAAGCTTGTTTACACGAAAATCTAACATTACTAGACATACGTATGACGTATGAGGCGTATCTGAGTTATTAAAATGTATGAATTTAGCTATTTTACTTACTGATGTTATGTGCATCAATCAAATTAAAACAGGTTCAAAACATTTGGAAGATACCCGCTTAATAAATAAAAATAATAAGTTTACTTTTAATTTATCAAATCTCTAATTTAGGACATTAATACAAAACTAAAATAACGCTTTTCCTAAGAATTTCATGCAATTTCGTGGAACATGAACAAGGAATAAATAAAAGTTGTGTATCGACTGTCTCAAGTAAAAATATCTTAAAAACAATAGAAATTTAATCTAATTACCATTTTTTTATATTACTCGAATGATCGCGGTGCGATGCGATGCGACGCAACACGACTTTGCGTGCCGCTCGCCTGTGGCAAAGCCGGCCTAAATCAGTTTCCATACGATCCATGATCTCGAATCCTCACCGCATCTTTTTCGCATTGCGTCGCGCTGTGCCGTCGAAGTTGAAGGCTGCGACTGAAGGAGGTCTGACGAACGACTGAGATACCACCAGCTGTGTTCACTCCTCTATATCACGAGAGAGCACAGGGTGGTACCCGGCCGTGCTTCAGGATTGGCGGAGACTGCAAACCTTTAAACTTCTTGCTTGTCGATGAAAATGTTGATATTTAACACTAAAAATAATACAACATACATTCAAAACATTTAGGTATCCTGAAAAAAAGCATTATTGATTAATTGTCTGTTTGTCTGAACACGAATTAGTAACACAAAACCTTCTAAAGTAGGTTAATTCAAAGTTCGAACATTGTCTAAAAAAATGTAATGAAAATAAAAAGGTAGGATCCCAAAAAACATTGTCAATAAATTATTTCAACGATTTTTTTCTATCTAATTTTATAGTGAAAGGGGATGGGGTTAGGTAATATAATACCTAAATGAATTTCGGCTTTCGGGAAGTTTTCTGGCTCATGGATTTCAGATTTAGGAAATTGGCTTACGGGATGTCGAATTTTGGGATTTCATTAATTATTAATACTGTGTAACTTAGGGACTTTTAAAATAACTCTCCATGCAAAAATCTCTTTTACCTTTTTGCCAATTTACGTAATTCTGTCGATTTTACGATGAAAATAGTGAGTGGGAAAGGAAAGGTTTAGCACAAACTTTTTAAAAGATTCTCGCTTGTACAGTAGTGCACTGTACCGTCGGATTACTGCGGGGTAAGAGGGGACTGCATGCGGGTATTCAAAATATTCATTTGGAACCAGTTTAAAACGAGCACTAATACAGTCAAAGGTGCGTTCTTTAAAATGGTAATCCGAATTATCGTTTATACGTGCATACAAGATTTCGGATTTCTAAAAGATTGTAATTTATGAATTAAGCATTCGTGATTTCGGATTTAAAGATTTTCTTGATTTGGTATTTCATGATTTTACAGTAGGTACGTATTTCCGACGTTTGTTTTTCTATATTACTCAACTAAACATCATAAATTTAACATTGGTCATCGCATTATAAAACAAAACATCTATCGCCAGATGGATATGCACGTAGTCAGCCTTATCGCCGTATGACCCGCTATTTTCACTGCTCACTAAGCTGCCGATAACCCCAAGGTCCCCTAGAGCCTAGAGAACAGATTATCAAACAATGCAGCCGTATGCATTTTATATTGCAGGCACACTTACACAGTATGCACACATGACACGCTGCACATTCTATCTAGATAGTGAACACGCCATAATATAATGCGTAACGTATAATGTATAACGTAATGCGAAGGCTGCGTAATGTCACCGTGGTTATTCAATCTATACATGGATAATTGTATGCAAGAATTGAAAGAGATGGGATTGGGCGCAAAATTGAGTAATCTGGAAGTATGTTGCCTTTTGTATGCTGATGATGCGGTGCTAATTTCTAGTAGTATGGAAGATCTACAGTCTCTCGTGTCTAGGATGAACGAAGTATGTATGAAGAATGAGTTAATGATGAATGTAAGTAAGTCTAAAGTCATGGTGTTTGAAAGAGAGAGTACGAAAACAGTATGCAATATAGTTGTGAATGATGAATACTTGGAGCAGGTGGATGAGTTTGTGTATCTGGGTAGTATGTTTACGAAAGATGGGAAGGCTGATAGAGATATTGAAAGAAGGGTGAATGCCGGTAACTCCATTAATGGAGGACTGAATGCCGTTGGCGGTAATAAAAAACTGTCCAAAGACGCGAAACTAGCCGTCCATAATGGAGTGCTGGTACCTACCCTGATGTATGGCAGTGAGGCATGGAACTGGCAGAGGAAGGATGAAAGCAGACTGAATGCTGTAGAAATGAGATCCCTGAGGCGAATGTGTGGTAAAACCATGTACGATCGTGAGAGAAACGTGGATATCCGCAAAGAATGCAAGGCTGACGTAAGCGTGATGTGTAAGATTAAGAAAGGGACTCTCCGATGGTTTGGGCATGTAGAGCGAATGAACGAGGAAAGGAGTGTAAGGAGAATATATGATGCAAATGTGAATGGTAGAAGAAGTCGGGGACGCCCGAGGAAGACATGGCACGACCAAGTGAATCAGATACTTGAGTCGGGCCATGTGAAGAGTCGGAATAATAGAAGAGCATGTATGAGACGATGTATGAATGTGAACGAGGCAAAGAGTGTGTGCCAAGATCGAGTTGTGTGGCGGTCCGTCCTCTCTGCCTACCCCTGCGGGGAAACGGCGTGATGGTTAGTTAGTTAGTTAGTTAGTTAGTTTTGCACTGTAACGCGTGATCACAAAATACAGAGGCAGCTTAGGTATTTAAAAATTGTAATATTATGATAATTGTGGTTTAGAAGTGATATGTGATACTCTCAGTACCGTCCTGGTGAAGGACCACATTTCAGAATCAAAACGTTGTTGAAAATGCCCCAAGTCATGTTTAGTCCGTTCAACTAGTTTAATTCCCCGGCGTTTATCTCTCTTGGAATAAAAAAAGATAAATTTTCAGTTTTCACGCCAAGAGGGGCAAAGACACTCTTCTTTATACAAATAGAAAATAATCAGGTCTGAATTTACAGGGCCTTTCCAACCTTCCTCCTCCCCATACCCCGCCCCTCTGCCACTTCAACCTCACAGCACCCTAATTCGAGATTCCATATTTCAATTTCTCAGGGCATTACCGTCTCATGTGCGATATTGACATAAAACAACACGTCTTTATTCTTTTTTTTTCATTACCTCCACGCAGGAGGCCCCGAGGAAAATAATTTCCCTCAGGGTCTATGTCATCATGTCTTTTTGAGGAGAGGAAGGAATGAATATTGGTCTTGAAGAGACCCATGTTGTAAGAAGGAGGAAACACAAAGTTCGGCAAATCGTTTCACAGCCAAGCTGTTGAACACAAAAGAACGAATCGAAGAAGCGACCCGTTCTCATGTGACAGATGTCAACCATGTACATATGTTGGGCACGCGTTTGGCGTGTTTCCCGACCCGACCGGTGCCGAAGGGATCAATGACCCTAGTTCCTCGGAACATCTTCCATCGAAATACCGGTAGAATAAGGATAGTATTCCCACCCGACGCCTGTGCCTTAAATATTGCAATCCGTTTGTTAAGTTAGGAGAATCTATCAAACGGACCGCCCGTTTCTGCAGAGTCGAACCGTGGGGAGTACTTGTGATTTGTACAGGGTTAGCAGTTGTATACTATTAAAGTATCTGCGGTCCCTGTACAGTAGGCTCATTTTTTGATAGGCTAACTTAACTCTGGCTTCGATGGAGCCCCCATACCTGAGCTGGTCACTTAGAGTTACACTAAGCATATCAATGGAGGGCCTGTTCGGAAGATTGCTTCGTTGAAGGAGAATTCAAAACAAATTCATTCAGAATGCATTGTTTTTTATTGTTATTTTATTCAAATATTGTTTGGCGGTGTGAGCTTGGATTAATGTGTGTATATGTCACTGTAAAAGCCCGAACTACGGTAAATCCTAAGATTTTCCGGTAAATCCTAAGATTTACCAACTCTTAATGGTAAAAGTCCGAACCTTTCTACGAATATTTAAATAAGAAATGATTTTTTCGGCTTTTACCATTAGAATTTAGTACATGTTAAGTTAGGTTAGGTAAGTTTAGGTTAGGTTAGGTTACGAATATTTAAATAAGAAACAATTTTTTCGTGTTTTTTTTTTTTTAATTTAGTACATGTTCGGTTAGGTTAGGTTAGGTGAGGTTAGGTTAGGTTAGGTTAGGTTAGGTTAGGTTAGGTTAGGTTAGGTTAGGTAAATGAACGATTATTATAGAACGGTTCGGACTTTTACCATTAAGAGTTGGTAAATCTTAGGATTTACCGGAAAATCTTAGGATTTACCGTAGTTCGGGCTTTTACAGTAACATATATACTTATTTTTATTTTTGTCATTTTCTTACTTAGGACCTATTTCCCGCCCACGAATATATTATGTTCCAAGTATGTAATACAAGCAAGTTCTGTGTTCGAGTACAGAGTGTATAGAGTACAGAGGTACAGAACACAGAGCCAAGGGAAATCTGCCAAGTCGCTTTTCAAACTGGGACGTGGGAATGTTAGCACCTACTTCGTTTTATTATCTGCACATACAGCTTTGGTTTCAACACTTAAATAATAAATTCAATGAAAAAAATATTGTGTTTTGATTTCTGGATAAGGGATCCTCAATCCACACGAGTAGTAGAGTAAGTAGGGTCTCCAGCGACAAAATATTTTACAAAACGATGGAAAACAAAAAAGGTTGTGACCACGACCTAATCATCTATAATATGTGTACTAGTTTTTGTCGGAGGAGACTCACCTTAAGTAGAACAATTTTGAACAAAACAATGTGAGTGTTGAAAATTCAATTCAACTTTAAATAATAATATATGTTTTATTATTCATCTTCTGAATCAGCGACATCTGCTGGCATAACAGCATAAGTTGGAATTTTCCGGCCAGATTGCGATCTCCGATAAATTGCGGTTAGCGGAGACGCAGCACGAAAATCGGAATCTCAGAGCTGCTAGACTCAGCCGCTAGATGGCAGTCTACCAAATAGTGTCGGAAAAACAAAGGCGATTGAAATTTAAATTCAAAATGGCCGAATGTGAACAGCTGATATGCCCGTCAAAATATTGTGGGTACAAAATTGAAGGTACCCACATCGTCTCGCCTCGTCTATTACAGCTCGGCTAGTCGCATAACAAGCGTAAAAGGTAGGTCACTTTGTACCTAGATTGGTTTACAATTTTAACGTTGGGGTAAAATCGTACGCGGCCCAAAACGACATGTTTACAGTTTATAATATTGCCTCTGCTGCCCAAACCATTTTTCTAAAAACATCACGACAGGCGAATCAAAGAAATAGAAAAATCTTTAGAACGGGTGTCAGATACAAAATATCTGCTCAAACGCAAGCGTAAAAAATGAAATGTATTGACAAATTCTTTTAACAATAATAAACATTAAAGCTTTTACTTTGTTTATTTTTTTATAGGCCCCATCTTTTGTGATACATCCCGTAACCGTACCATACCGATCAATGACAAAAAGAACAGAAAGTTATTTAAAATCATGGATGAAAAACTAGGTTAACTAGAATTAGTTAGATTAGGTTTTTGATTATGTAATTATCATGAATTTATATGACCTTTCAAAATAATTCTGATTTATAGTGATTTAAAACATTCGTCGCGTAAATATTTTCCAAGCGCGTATAACTTCTCTGTCGAGCTTAACATTGATGCCTTTGTATCTCAAAAACAGTACCTAACAAATATCCCATTAGTTTTATGTTGTCATTTTTAAACGTTGTATTAATTTTCTTTAAAACCAATAGCTATATTTTGTTGTGTGGCCCAAAGTCACTGTGTGGACGAAATTTAAAAAAAATAGATCGTTGTTGCTGAGATTATTCTGTAATAAAACACCGGGTAAATACTAAATATGCATAAGTCCACCTTACGGATAATAAGGAACGCTCGTGTTGTCGAAGTTTGACGCACGGATAATACGGAATATTCCTTTTTTCAGGTTTAGGTTAAACTACGAAAGCTTCATGTGATCATAATTTTAAAAAAAATCCCAGGTTTTTAATGGTTTGAGGGCAAGGCAGGGTTTATCCTAGCGGGTTTGTGTAATTATGATTGATTGTCTATGAAATAAAAACGGTACATACAAAATGGCGTAACCGCGTAAGCGAACTAATTTTAACAAAATTAAAATGTTAAATGCAAATTTTTTGCATGTTTTTTAGTCTGGCGTGACATAAATACTCACTTTTCGTGATAATAAAGCTAAATCTAGCTGTTTGAATACAAAATATTCCGTATTAACGAGTAAGCCGAGTAAGACATAATTAATAAACACCAATACCCGATTAGAGCCCCTTAGCACGGTCGGAATTGATAGGATAACTTCTCGACGTTCCCTAAGGACAATTGCATAACGCTTACGTAGAAACAACAGTTGACGTCGAATATATTGAGTGCACTTGTCATTGTGAACTGTTACTTTTTCGTTGGCTTCATGCTAGAGAACGATGAGAAGTTACCGAAAGTTATCCTATCAATACTTATCGATCGACCGTGCTAGGGGAAAGCAGAGATGCAGATGGCATATTAATCTCCACTTCATAAAGATGAAAAATAAGATTCAGCGTAATGAGCTCGTTATAATATATTATCTAAGGAACGTGTAACGAGTTGTAATAATAGAATTAATTTTAAGTTTTGCTACGAAATAACAATCTGACACGTTCTTCGAACATAAACAAGAATCTTTAAATGATAATGGTTCTGATGTTGATAGTTCTGTGATAAATTCTAATACCACGATATTAGGAACCCGATAATTAAAATAATTAATAATATATGCTAAAGGTAAAATAGTTAATTCTTGGAGAATCGTTTGCGAAATTCGTCTATAATGGATACCGACATTAATACATCATTAATTAAAAATAATATACAAACGGAAAATTTTGATTAAAATTACTCACCGCCTAAGAAAACCGCTTCATCTCAGCTTTACCCCCATGACGATCGGACGATCATAGATGATGGCGTCTGATTTGTCACCTGAAAAAACAAAATTACTGTCAACATTGTTATTTAAATAATGTAAACAATTTTTGCAGACGATTAAGAGGAACTAATGAATGAACAAAATATTTGTTTGCACTGGTGGACACCAATATCGAAGGTGGGGAAGCCGCAGATAATTTTAGAGGTATTTATGTGGATGAGTACATACTTAAAGCACCCTTGAGGTGATTTTTCACAAAAACGGCGCTCTAAAAATTATCCAATTATTACTATTATTAAATAACGATATACCTAATAAAGTGGAAAAACGCTGCCGAAGTATTCCAAGTAACAGATTGTCAGGTCGGAAACCTGTGGTACGACTGAATGAATTCTTGGCAAAAAAATCGAGAGAGGGTTGATGGTAGAAAGTGAGGGAAAGAATCACAATACGGCTTCTGCGTCTTTCGCGTCACAACTTGCGCAACGTGATTGACGCAATCATGACCCAGAAAAATTAACGAATCACTTGAGGATCTGGGTGGAACAATAGCATACCTTGCCCGGGAGTCCTGCCTTTCTCCATACTTGCGACACAATTCTTGTAAAAATATTACGAAATCAGAGATTTAATCGAAGATCTAAGCTATGAATCATAATTTTACAGTTTTCCTAACCTAACAAAAAAACAATTTGATTGCGATTTTCAAGTTTCAAACGTCAAGTGAGCAAAATTTCACCAAAAAGTGTCAAAATGCTGCTTCAAGAGACGGGAAAAGGGAATGGGGTAGTTTTTTAAAACCTCGTTCAGAGAGTGACCTTCTTCTCATTTTGAAAGTTAAGTGTGCAAACTTTCATTAGTCTCGGTATAAAACTGTAGATTAGTATACAAATCTTAATGTAAATTGAATATAGAATGTTAATTATGAAATAATGAGATTTTTACTTGTATTTTGTCCAATACGAAACTTGTTGAGCACGTAAAAAAAAAAAATTAAATCTTTAAATTTAATGAGCGAAATTTTCTATTTCCCTCACGCCTTTTTTCTTTTATTTGGATAATTTCTATTCATCAATTTTAATTTCTTATTTTTTCCAGATTTTTATTAAATTATTAAAATTTGATTAAAATTCCGGCCATCTCGGGTTTACACAAAAAACTAATTGTATAATATATATAACGTGGTTGACAAGTATTAAAAAAATTAGGGTAATTTTCTCCACGTGTAATTTATTGCATGTGTGGTTTTCATTGTATAATTTTAGCACATGTATTTTTCGTCTATCAAATTTCATACTGTAAAATATTGTACTTTAGTGAGTAAGACATATTATTTTTTTTTTTGTAACTATCTGCAAAAAAAACTATACTGCTAGCAAATAATAATTTATTTTATTGGTTTATTCTAATATCAGTTCCCTCGAGAGCAGTTTGTTGCTATAAGAATAATTAGTATCATTGACTCATTAATTGTTTCACGTGCGTCCTGTTTTCTTTGCATAATTTATCTACACGTGCCGAGCATTCACTCAATCATTTAATTGATCTACAGAAGACTAATAAATATCTATCAGGGATGAGCCTTCATATAAAAATTAGTATCGAGACAAAAGCATTGCAATGGGTGATAAAATCCTGGAATAAGATTTTTATTTTTTAGATTTACAAATTTAAAGAATTTTTCGTGATATTATTAATTTCATTTCTATGCCATGTAATATAACAAGTCTGAATCAAAGCATTGCTTGAAATAGCTTTAGCCGTGTTTGATGTCAAAATCTGAAAAGCCAGGTACTTCTCAACCTTCCTCCTCCCCATCTCCTTCTCCTCCCCCCCTTCAGTCTCACAACATCCCCCAATGGAGGATGCCATAGTCCAACTGGGTCTAAAAAGTTGGGAGCAGTTGGAACAAGAGTGGTAGAACAACTGGGAGTGGTAGATGCTCGCATAAAGTCATTGAGTTAATCAATGCATAAAATTATGTATATTTGTTTATACAATTTTTCGATGTTGTGAAAAAGCATTACAAAATATTGTATTTTATGTATATATTATATATAGTTTAAAATGTTATTAGTGTTTCACAATTGCATCATAAATTGATCAAAAATAACTACTTATCACCAGATTGAAATAACATGTACATAGGTATATAGGGTGTTAAAGGACGTACTTGACTAACTTTAACCAGTGATTCCTGAGATTATTTGTAGTAAAAAATGTAAAAGAAATTTTTGGTCTTCGGTGACTATTTTATAACTTTTTTTTCAATTTTTTTTTCTTTAAAATTCAAAAAAAAATTCTTCCACATGTCGTCACTGATAATGAGTCGAGCAACTGACCAACCCCTAACTCCGCCTCCAAGTGTTCAACATCTACCATTTTTTTAATGTTTTTGTAGAAAAAATAAAAAAAAAACAAAAATGTTACCGGAGACCAAAATTTTATTTACATTTTTTACTCCAAATAATCTCAGGTGTCACTGGTTAAAGTTAGTCAAGTACGTCCCTTAAAACCATGTATATGGTACGCGATGCAGTATTTGTATTTTTTTTCTAATCAACTCGTATTGATCAAGGATACTATAAACTTTACCAAACTTCGAGACCCGTTAAAGTTGGTTAAAATACTTCGGTCGGAAGTTGAAATAATTTCATTGAAACATGAATTTCGGAACCCACTTGACACCAAATCATTTCTTTACTGAGATTAAATAAAGAATTTTCTTTTGCTCTAACAAATCTTTACTTTGGTTTGTGGTTCGGAACAAATTGCCCTTATTTCTATTAGTTACGACTCGATATTATTACCACACGAATAGAAGATCTTTAATCTTTACCGACTTGAATGAATACTGATGTTGCTAATTTTCATTACAACTTTCGACTCACAAACAAATGAAGATGTTTTTCTGTTCAAAACAGATTTTCGATATTTAAAAATGATATATCAACTTCACTGAAAATAAGACAAAAATGACCTTAATTTGGACAGACATGCCCATAACACACATCTGCCTGTATATATGTTCAGTGGCTCCGTAATTAAGATCATGACTGCGAACATTAACTGCAACCATCCCGTTGCCATGCAGCTCAATCTATCCCATGACGTGGCATGATAATCCAGAAAGAAGGCAGTACACATAACGCTAAACAAGTACACAAATGGCATAATCATGGCCAGCCATAAGTTTATTGAACCGATTTATCGCTGTCCAGGGGCTCCGGAGCATCCAGCGAGGCTGACGGCATTCAAATGTCTAATAACAGGTGATGTACCAGAAATGTTGTTACCATGGAGTGACCTGAGCATTACAACCAGAAATCTAGTTTTCATGGATGTCTCTGAATACGAAGGTAAGAAACCAAGCTGTACTGGATCTGGATGACGCTTATGCACTTGGAAACCAGAAACCAACTTATCCCACATGGCCACGAAAGTGAAAACCGAATTCCAAAATATTCTGAAAAAAACAAGAGTTATTCTGGATGACCCGATACTTCAAAACCGGAAACCAAGATATTCTGGATTGCCTGAAAGTAAAATCAGAAAAAAGTTACAATGCTCGGCGCTTAGCATGAAAACCAACATTCAAGTTAATCAGGATAGCCCTGGACATAAAATGTAAAAATCTATTTTTTCAGGAAAAACAAATAATATCAAGTTATTCTGGTTTGATTTTAACCTGACAACCATAAACCAAATTATTCCAAATAATCCTGAGCGTGAAAACTAAAAATACTGAAATATTCTGATAGAAAAAACGAAAACCAAATTTTCCTGGCCCGATGGCCCGAAACCTTAAAACTAGAAACAAAGTTATTCTGCATTGCCTTAAAATAACCAGAAATCTAGTTATTATGCTTTTGGTCTTTAGGATGAAAATTAGCATTCAGTTCTGGATGGCCATCGACATAACATGAAATTAAAATTTTACTGAACATGAAAACCAAATAATATGAAGTTATTCTGGATGAAAATGATAAACACGAAGCAAGTAAATCTGGATGGCCCCGAACCCTAACATAATAACCAGAAAGCAAGTAAATCTGGATGGCCCTCCTGAACGTAATAACCAGAAAATAAGTTATTCTGGATGGCCCTGAACCCTGAATGTAATAACCAGAAAGCAAGTTGTTCTGGATGACCCTGAACCTGAAAATATAAGATGCACTTACTCCAAGCTCCAACTTGACAGCCCCTCCGCGTAATAAATATAAACCTCGCATCGCCTACGTATTGGTGTTCTGGTGGCCTGTATTGGAATGATTGTTCCCGCTGCATGTGTTGGGTGGATTTAATGGCAGTCGCTGTTGCCACGCGGCGAGTCGAGCTGTGTCGAGCACACAGTAGAGGCAGTATAAAGCGCAGAGGGAAAACACCACACACCATACAGTGAACAACTCAACAACTCGGCACTGTACACTGTACGCTACACCAGGGATGCTCAGACTTACATACACGAATATCAATCAATTATTTAATAGAAGGCAAACGATCAACTCATGTAATTAAAAAAAAAAACGTGTTAGTATAGTTGACACCAGTCGTCATTGACAAAAAATATCGCTTATTATTTTCCTTCTTACACGATGTGCATGAAAATGAATGAGTGAACAATTTTCAGAATGTCGAATTATTTATTCATATCAAATATACACATGCCGCGGCCACCGGCAATGCTGGTTTTTCAGTTGAATTGTTGACAGATTTCCATGGTAGCGGCTCACGAACTTTCAGGTTTTGACATGCAAATCAGAAAAATATCGTTTTTTTAAGGAGGTTGTTTTTTTATTGCGTTGAGAACTGGTTTCTTTTCAGTTTCTACATGAGCGGAGGCCCTTATTCATTCAATTATACGTAAATTTTACAATTTTTTTTTTGAAAAACGTTTGAGTATCCCTGCTCTATACATATAAGTAATACAAAAACTGTGAACGAAGTAGTGCCGCAGTGTGTTGGTAATGATTACCTCTGGAATTGTGGAGGTGCAGTGTACTAAGCCATTTCAGGAAAATACAAGCATTTCAGGAAATTATTACCATTTCAGTAAAATATGCTGAAAATCCGCAGGGCCTTATTAATTAAGTGAGTTATATCAAAACACTTTTATCAGTAAAGTTGACGTTGTCTAACAAATATATTGAGATGCTTTAATCGGCGGTTAGCACCATTAGTTCCTGCTGGAACCCATTTGAAAGGACTCCATTAACTGAGGATTTTCGGCCAATTTCAGGATAAAGGCATTTATGATCAGTTGTCAAGCTTAGCGATCATACTATACGGAATTTCCAGCTTGAAAAATCATTGCCATCTTTGAGTTATAAAAAAAACTTACTAACTTTTTACTGATTTATTCATTTGTACCTATATATTTTCGTATGAAGAGTGAAAAGTACAACGTTATTATTTGTTAGAAAGTGTGTACAAAAATGTCTGCTCTCGTAATTTCTTAAAGTAATAAGTAAAAAGGATGCTCTTCTATATATGTTCTATTTAAAATCACATTTATTGAATATTTTTTTAAGAAAGACAAATCTTCTCGGGTTACGAATAACCTGTCAATATTTGAAAATCTTCTACTACCACCACAAGTGGTAAATATTGCTTGTGTTGTGATGGAGGACTTAGCTGGCCGAGGAATCGAACACACGACGTCCGGGTGGGACCCAAACGCGATGCCAACTCAGCCACTGACCGGACTTAAATATCAAGTAGAGAATTAAAGTGGAATTTATAACATTATCTCTTCAGGTGTCAAAAAAAAATTAACTTTTATATCACAATTTTACAAAATAATGAAATGAAATTTTAAATAGTTGTGATCTACTACACTATATAAAGAGGTAAGATTTGTTTGTTTGTTTATTTGTTTGTTTGTTTGCATTGAATAGGCTCCGAAACTCCTGAACCGATTTGAAAAATTCTTTCGCTATTGGGAAGCTACACTATCCCTGGGTAACATAGATTATATTATATTTAAAAAAAAAATAGGCATCCTTACTAAAACTTCAATAATGCAACCCAAGGTGTAAAAAAATTACCTAAAATAGTCTTTACATCGCGTGCGCTGCGAAAACCATTGATGATAGAATAAAATAATGTACTACGACTTTGTAGAACACATCATTATTTACAAAAAAGGTCGCCACAACATATGTCTAACTATTATGGTTATGCCACAATAAGTATTCTTTTATTTTTAAAATTTAATTAAAATGTCGCCATTATCGTATTTTAATAATGTATGTTCTTTAGTGTACGTGTTTAGAAAAAAAAGCAAATTTTATGATGAGTGGTACAGCAGTCAAAGGACTTTATTATAATTTTACTTCCTAAACGTGATTCGTCCTGGTAAAGACAAGGTTTCGAATAATAATAATCCAATTAGATAAATTGTAATTATTTTGTTTAAAAGAAAGACAAACATCCTCGGTTTACAAATATTCTGACAATATTTAAAAATCTCTTACTACCACCACAGTAAGCGGAAAATGTTGCTTGTGTCATGATGGAGAACTTAGCCAGACGAGAAAATGAACACCCGATGCCTGGGTGGGGCCCAAACGCCATATAAACTCGGCCACTAACCGGTAGATAAATATAAATATTATAAAATGAAATTTGAAATTGGACAAAATGAAGGACGGGGCTCAATGACTGGAAAGGCCACGGTGGAACATTTTCCTGCTGGGGGATGTGGGCCTATAAAATACCGTGATACGCCATCTTGCAATAACATCAGCAACATTTCCAGTAAGTCCTACTCCTTAGCGTCCTAGAGTGGTCATTATGATCCCGCGAGTCCCGGGCAATATGACCACTGACCCTAACATCGTGGTCGTAGCAGATAAGGAGAGGGCGAATGGCGAGTTTCCGGCGCCATAAAACCGGATCAGCTCAGCTAAGGCAAGGTAACCCCTACAGAAAAACCCCTGGAGAAGGCAACGGGAAACCACTCCAGTATCTTTTCCCAGCAAATCACTATTGAGAGAAACCAACCAATGGCCCCGAGTCCCGGGCGGCCCTTAAATGGGCCAGAGGTGAGAAGAATCTCCCGGCTCAAAATAGTGAATTCAAATATAAGATTAGGAACATGGAATGTTAGAAGTTTATACAGCGGTAAATTGGATAATACGATACAGGAAATGGAAAGATTAAAAGTGGATATTCTTGGAATTAGTGAACTGAGATGGACTGGAAGTGGCATACACCAACCTGAGAAGGGAAATCTATACTACTCAGGAAGTGACCCGCAGGACAAAAATCGTCGAAACGGAGTTGCTATATTTGTCACGGAGAAGTATGTAAAATTTGTTAAGAATTTTGTACCCATCTCGGACAGAACAATATTATTACAATTACACTGTCAACCCATCAACATTAATATTATTCAAGTGTATGCACCAACAGCGGAAGTGAGATATGATGGTGATGTGGAATCTTTTTATGACTCACTAGCCAGTACATTGCAAAGTTTGAAAGGAGGAGAAGTCAATTTTGTCATTGGAGACTTAAATGGCAAAATTGGTGAAGGTCACCGCTCTCATATAGTTGGTGAATATGGCTTAGGCATAAGCAATCAAAGAGGTTATAGACTTTATGAATTCTGCCAGGATAAAAATATGGTTGTATTAAATACTTGGTTTAAACTCCCGAAAAGAAGGCTTTATACATGGAGATCACCTCAGGATGGAACAATCTATGATATTGTCAGGAACCAAATTGACAATGTGTTAGTAGACCATTGATTCAGGAACTCTGTAAAGAGAGTCACCACGTACCCTGGTGCGGACATTGGTTCTGACCATGTTTTGTTAACTGCCGATATTGTTTTATGCATAAAACAAATAAAAAAGCCCAAAAACAAAAGTAAAATGGATATCTCGAAACTCCAAGAAGAAGTGGTCAGAAATAAGGTATCTCAGACTTTGAACGATAATATTAGACTACTCCCTCGTGATCCATCGATAGAAATACAAACACAGTGGGATAACCTGAAGTCAGTTATATGTGAAACCTGTGATACAAATTTGAAAGCTGATAAGCAAATTAGAAAAAAAGAATTGGATGACTGACCACATTTTGAACTTAATGGATGAGAGACGTAAACACAAACATAATGAGACACAATATAAAAACTTACAAAGAACGATTAGATGTGAAATTAAAAAAGCCAAAGAAGAATGGATGAAGTCACAGTGTGAAGAACTAGAGTCGTACAGTCGTAGTTACAATGCATTTAAACTTCACAAAAAATTGAAGGAAATTACAGGCACTTCTAGAAGAATTACTCCATCATGTTTAGTTGACGATTCCAATAAATTGATATTGGATGAAAAAGATATTTTACAAACGTGGGAAAAGTATATTCATGATACATTCAAAGATATTAGACCTGACATTAATATTCCTAACGATCAATTGCATGGACCATCGATTTTAAAATCAGAAATTCTTCATGCGATAAAGACTTCAGAACATAGAAAAGCGTGCGGACCAGACGATATTCCAGTTGAGGTGTTGAAGCTCTTTGATAATGAAAATGTTGACTACCTGTTGAGGTTATTTAACTCTATATGTGACACAGGGAATATACCCCAAGATTGGCTAAAATCCACCTTCGTGACATTACCTAAAAAACAATACCCAAGAAGTGCAGTGACTATCGATTAATAAGCTTGATGAGTCATGTCCTTAAACTATTCCTTAAAATAATACATGCCAGGATACGCGATAAGTG
The DNA here is from genome assembly GCA_917563855.2 of Limnephilus lunatus. Classification (NCBI taxonomy): domain Eukaryota; kingdom Metazoa; phylum Arthropoda; class Insecta; order Trichoptera; family Limnephilidae; genus Limnephilus; species Limnephilus lunatus. The sequence continues at coordinate 19,566,796 of OU830602.1, read as the reverse complement.
CGAGCAGGACTTGGATGACACTCAGTTTGGCTTCAGAAATGCGTTCGGTACGCGTGAAGCATTATTTTCTGTCGACGTACTATTGCAAAAGTGTCGTGACCAAAGAAAGGAAGTCTTTGCCTGTTTTATTGACTACGAAAAGGCATTTGACAGGGTAAAACATGCTGACCTAATTAAAATGCTTGCGGATTGTAACGTTGACACCAAAGACCAGAATTTCATTAAAAACCTGAATTGGTTCCAAACAGCAGAAATAAGACATGGGAATGAGAGATCTAATGCAATCGCCATTCAGCGTGGAGTACGACAAGGATGTATCCTGTCGCCACTATTATTTAATCTTTATTCCAACTATGTCTTCAAAAGAGCCCTAAGTAATACCCAGAAGGGTCTCAAGATCAACGGAGTTGTCATTAATAACATAAGATATGCAGATGATACTGTATTACTAGCTGATAGTATCAGTGACCTCCAAGACCTATTAGATCTTGTTAATAATGCTGGTGAGCAACTGGGCCTAACAATCAACGTCAATAAAACTAATTGGATGACTTTTGGACGACTAGATCACTCTGGATCGATGATTCAGTTAAATGGTTGTAATGTTGAAAAGGTGGAGAGATTTAGATACCTCGGCAGTATCCTCACGGAGACTCTTGACCCAGATATAGAGATTAGGTGCAGAATTGAAGCAGCAAGAACTGCATTCATAAAAATGAAATCCCTCTTCTGCAATGACAATATAAGCTTAAAACTAAGGCAGACAATGCTAAAATGTTATGTGTGGTCGGTCTTGCTGTATGGTTGTGAAACATGGACCTTGAAAATAAATACCATGAACAGGTTAGAGGCTTTCAAAATGTGGCTTCACCGGAGAATGCTCAAGGTCCCATGGACCGACATGATCACCAACATAGAAATTCTCAGGCGGGCTAGATCAGATAGGGAACTGCTTACATTAATTAAAATCAAGAAAATTTCATATCTGGGTCATATACTTCGAGGGGAGAAGTATCACTTGCTCAATTTAATATTGAAAGGCAAGATAGAGGGTCGCCGAGGGCCTGGTAGGAGACAAATTTCTTGGCTGAGAAACATACGAGAGTGGACCGGCATTAGAAGTGTGGAGGAGCTATTCCGGGCAGCGCAAGACAGAGAGACCTTTTCAAGAGTGATCGCCAACGTCGGGGGGACCTGATAAGGCACATAAAGAAGAAGAAGAAAGGACAAAACGTTAATTGTTCAGGAGATCGAAAAGAAAGTTGTCTCCTGTTTTTGTAGACTTATAATTATTATGAATTTATATTATACAGGTACGGAGACCAAAATTTCATTTACATTTTTTCTCCAAATAATGTCAGGAATCACTGGTTAAAGTAAGTCAAGTACATCCCTTAACACCCTGTACCATTAACTTAAGTATTAGGAAGATCTGTTGATCTTTCTAATACTTAACATTTTTTGAATATTTCTTTAATAACAAAATTTAATTTATTTTTAATTTTTCAGAAAAAAAATGCACGCTTGACATATTCATTTTCCTAAAAATATTTAAACGACGTGGATTAAAAGAGGAAAAAAAACGGAGAAAAGAGACATATGTTGTGGATTCATCTGCTGACAAATTTTAGGTCTTTTATAGTATTTCAAATGTTCACTATCGATATGTTAGGGATATGGAAATAAGTACACTTAGTTGACAGGGTAACATGAATGCGACAAAATAGGAGTAGGGGCAGAATACCAATTTTGGCCAGTGTTCTTGAAAAAGATAATGTTGTAGTGGCCATCAATCTATCAGTTAGCTATCCCTGGCCCACAGCGGCCAGTGGTGAAGAACTGGTATCTGGTAACTTGTGGTGATGGTGGTGTAGGAAGGTGGTGGCGGCGGTGGTAGTGGTAGGCTGGCAAGTACCGCGAGGTATTATTATTCTATTAATTGCGACTTGCGACCTTGGCCGCCATAGCGAGGTACCCGCCACTGCCACCGGTGCCCAATGCCCGCTGTGCCGGACAACCCGGGCGGGGCGCTAAGAGAGACCACTCGGCGCGCGGTCACAAACGTAACCAGACACTGCTAAAATAATATATATGTTTTCATGATGCATTTATCATTAATTCTTTTTTAATTTATTAATCAGAAGGGACGATTACAAATTTCGCTCTCCCGCAACATCACTGTAATTTAAAAAATCCGGTATTTTGAGTTTATCGGTATTTACCGTCTACAAAACCAAATAAAATCCAGACTGCTGTCCAGAAACACCAAGATATCAGTGTATAAAACCCTTATCAGACTACTACTACTACTACTTACATACGTAGCTGAGACTTGGGTACTAACTAAGAGGAATGAGCGAGCATTGGATGTTTATGAAAGGAAAATTTTGAGGCGTATCTTCGGACCGGTTTCAGAAAATGGATTTTGGCGCAGACGTTATAACAATGAGATATATACTCTGTTTAAGGATCTAAACGTCACAAAATTTATAAAACTGGGAAGACTTCGGTGGCTGGGTCATGTAGAGAGAATTACCGAGCATCAAGCACCAAAGTCCCTGCTGAACTCAAGATCGACAGGGCGAAGGAGCCTGGGAAGACCAAGATTTAGATTAAGACAACATTCTCAAAGATATATCTTTTTTGGATATTCTAAACAGGAGAGAGCTGGCACAAAACCGAGATGAGTGGAGGAAGACTCTTGAGGAGGCCAAGACCCACCAGGGGTTGTAGAGCCAAGAGTGATGATGATGATGGTATTTTGAATTCTTGGTACACTTAAAAGAATTCATAATCTGCTCTTTCAAAGAAAAAAATACTCTTTTTTGCAAAATATTATTTAAATGAATTTTTTTGACCGATCGGTGGCTGAGTTGGCATCGAGTTTGGGTCCCACCCATGCGTCCCGTATTCGATTCCTCAGCTGGCTAAGTCCTCCATCACGACAAAAGTAACATTTTCCACTTTCTGTGATGGTAGTAGGAGATTTTCAAATATTGTCAGGTTATTCGTAATCTAGAAATGTTTGTCTTTCTTTAAAAAAAAATATATGAACATGAAGACCGGTCAGTGGTTGAGTGGGCATAGCGCTTGGGTCCCACCCGAGCGTCGCGTGTTCGATTCCTCAGCTGGCTAAGTCCTCCATCACAACACAAGCAACATTTTCGGCTTTCTGTGGTGGTAGTAGGAGATTTTCAAACATTGTTGGGTTATTCGTAACCCGGGAATGTTTGTCTTTCTTAAAAAAAAAAAAAGTTAAAAAAAAAAGTAAAATGAATTAATACTTAATTTATTGTATAAAAACTGTGTGCTTTCAAGAAAGGCAAACAAATAAAATACTGTATCGGTGATTCAACCTAACATTTTGTATGCCTTTATTGAAAGAATTGAGATTTTTTATGGACAAAACCATTTATTCGTATTAAGATTGCGTACGTAACGTACACGTGTAAATAAACAATTCGTATTAGGTATATTTAAGTAAACCCTCAAGAGGGTATAACCGGAGAAAACCAGAAATATGTCATTTTTAAATCAGTGTTTAGACGTATTGACTCTTTTACACAAAAAATTATAAATTGATTTCGAAAGATTGTTCTTTTATCTATTTTTAATCTCTTTTAAGAAAAGTGTTTATTTTTAGTATAATAAGGTTATACCATAGGTCGTTGACAGATTTGTTAAATTAAAAAAAAAAAGATTTTTTACTATACAACACCCATTTCAAATCATATAATCATGCAGTAAAATAAATCAATACGGAAGCGTATGCTACAGAAATTTAATTTTAGTTTAAATAAAATCGTTAAAAAAAATTTACGTACATGTGTTTCTTGACGAAAATTGGTCAGTTTTTGTATGTATTTGCGCACTTACAAACTAATATATTTCAGATTTATTTGCATTCATATTTTTCATAATTTTAAAAGTATTATCAACACACCTTTCAGCATTTTTGGATATAGGTATAAATTGAAGCAATTTTGGAATGAAATAAAATCGATATTGCGTTATAATTACAAAAAGTTCATAATTTTAATAGTTTTATCACCACGCCTTTCAGCATTTTTGGATGTAGGTATAAATTAAAGCAAATTTGGAATTAAATAAAATCGATATTGAGTTATAATTTTAAAAAGCTGGTATGGAGAATAATTAATCTTTCTCTTATTTGTATTTATGTTTTCTTCTTCGTAGTCGCTAGTTGTCGTTTTGTTTTGTGTTTTCTTTGCCTGTTTATTTTGAAGATTGGATATTGATTTTACAAAAATAAAAATAAATATACTTTTTTAATTTCTTAGGATTCAACCCTTGGTCCGCTAAATGTCCGCTAAGGTTCGTCAGGCGCTTGACACCACTAGGCTAAAGAAGACTAGCGTAGGACAGTGGATTTACCGTATTATATTTGAACTGAGTACCCTTGAAATAATTAAATATCTTATTACTATATCATTCTCTAGCAGTCTAAATCCTATAGATGTATGTGTTTGTTTCTTTTAAGTGTCGCTCGCCTCCTTTTCACCGAGTTTCAAATCACAACGGTGCTAAAAAAGTTTTTAAAAATCTGAAATTTTTGTTCTCTGGTTATCGCTGATTAAATGTACGTTCATCTACTATCGGCGTCATCAAGATGAATGCACTAAATAAGTGTTGGGTGAGCCACATACGTGCGCTTTGCACAACCACACCCACATTGAAGTAGCCCACTGCCCACTCTCTACACATCCGTCCACTTCTGGGTTCACAATTATCACAAGAGGGGCACCCACGTAGGTAAGTTTAAATTATTACTTGAAAGCCGTCATCAATGACAAGGAAAAATATGATTTTTCCTGCGGCTATACTAGGTAACATAGGTATATAAACATACAAGGTGTAACATGAAAATTATACTGAAAGTTCCCGTAAGAACTAGCACTGATGAAATCTTCAACAATCTTAACATCATGTCAATTAAACAACTGTATTTTAAAACTATACTCATTTACATTCATAAGTACAAAACCCAAGAAATGACAACTTACACGTACATTAGAAACACTAGATCTCATGGTCAAAAACATATCCAACAAGTAACTACTAACACAACATTTGGGCAAAAAAGCTTCTTGTATTATGGTATTAAACTTTACAATAAAATACCACTCTCACTTAAAAACCTCAACAGTATAACATTTAAATCTCAAATAAAAAGCTGGATACTAAATATAGGGAGAACAGAAATAGAAAATATACTGATATCAAATACAGACTAAAACCGAATCTACTGAACTGAATTATAAAAAAAACACAATTTTATTTAATTTTTAATTATTTAACAAAATACTACATGATACCTATATGTTTATAACAAATTCATATTAATTTCTTATAATTAAATTATAATATGTAAATGAAATCCTCAGCACGGGAAATCCCAGTGAGGATATCATTATCTTTAGATGTTTGTAAAGAAAGGAAAAGAATAAATCATTATTATTATTATTATTATTATTATAAACAGTACGTACTAAAAGGATTTTAACCAGCGATTCCTGAGCATATTTGGAGTTAAAAATGTCATTTTGCTGTCCAATGCAATTATTTTGAAGTAAAACTTCTTTACGCACGCTTGACTCGGGGAGTAAGCTAAGTGTGATCGTGCTCGTTAAGAAAAGTGTGATCGGGCGAGGCGAACGGAAGTTGAGAGGGAGATATAAGTTAGTGAAGATAGAAAGAGAGAGTTACGTTTCGTATTTACTGTAGGGGCAAGAGAGAGAGTTGCGAGCACACATTTTCTTTCTCTTTTTCTCTCATAGCCAGTTACGTTTCGTATATCTAAGACACAGTGCAGGCCTATTGTCGGTATCAGACTGTAGGAGCAAGAGAGAGTAGTGCGCGCGCACATTTTCTTTCTCTATTCTTTTATAGTGAAGTTTTACTTCAGTCGTGTGGTCGAAAGCATACTCGTTTTTTTTTTCTATTAAGTACAATTTAAAAAAAACAAACAAGTGCAGTTCACACGTGGTGGAAGTGAGATTGTGGAGCAATACAATCTCAACCAATAGGAGCCTTGAAAAGTGAGCTCATAATCAAAGCGGCCTATGCGGTATGGTTTCATTCTATCTCATTCTCTCGCAGTCTAAATTCTATGGATGAATGTGTGGAAAAAATTCGGTTTAGTGGCGAAATTCCTAAAAAATCAAACTAATTATTTTTATACTAACTATGGGCCAGGGAATCCGAATCTGAAAGAATTAGGCGGCGGCAAGCAATATTAACTGAATTACACGACTTTTAAATTTTCAATACACACATACGAAAACAGCCATTTTAAAAGCATTTTGACACATGAAAACCATAGAAACCATAGAAAAACAACAATTTAAGTGTGGCCATTAAACAATAATATCATCGAACATACCTTATAAATCAAACACATCTTCGTCGTCCGTCGTATCTCTGTCAAACTCTAATGTCTCCAAAAGTTCTTGGCAAATACGCGGGTCATACAAGAGCCCGGCTAAGCGGCAAAACTCCAGAGTAGGATCTTGCAGGCGTTCTTTGCAACCTTTCAGAAACATGTATCGAGCAAGGTTGCCGGGTTCTTAAAAAGTTGTTACCTAGACCGGTCACCAATATCAATGTTATTATATAAAACCTAACCTAACCTAGCCTAACCTAACCTAACCTAATCTAACCTAACCTAACCTAACCTAACCTAACATAACCTAACCTAACCTAACCCAACATGGTTTGTGCCCCTTTATACCGCCTGCTCGCGTCAATTTAAAAAAACATCCCAGTTTTCAAGTAGTTTAGCGGCTACGCAAGGTTTGTGTCACATGGTTTGTGCCCCTTTATACCGCCTGCTCGCGTCAATTTAAAAAAACATCCCAGTTTTCAAGTAGTTTGGCGGCTACGCTAGGTTTAGGTAGCATGGTTTGTGATACAAAAGTGAGTAAAATTTATAAAAAGTAAGTACTTAAATTATAAACATGTTATTTTACGTTATTGATATTACTGCTTAATGGCAACACTTAATTTTATGTGGTGTAACATCTTTATTCTTTTTCTATGTTTTCTTGCGACTTCGATAGTGTCAAAGTGCTTCCAAAATGTCTTCTTTTTGTGTCTGTTTATAGCAAATTTTAAAGTCGTTAATTCATTTAATATTGCTTGCCGCCGCCTAATTCTTTCAGATTCGGATTCCCCGGCCCAAAGTTAGTATAAAAATAACTAGTTTGATTTTCTAGGAATCAGAATGCTTCCAAAATGGCCATTTTCCTATGTGTGTAAAAAAATTTTTTAAAGTCGTATAATTCAGTTAATATTGCTTGCCGCCGCCTAATTCTTTCAGATTCGTATTCCCCGGCCCATAGTATAAAAATAACTAGTTTGTATTTTTATGAATTTCGCCACTAAACCGAACTTTAGCCGAATGTGTTTGTCTCTTTTTTGTGTCGTCTTCGTTTCATCGAGTTTCAAATCACAATGATGCTAAAGAAGTTTCACTTCAAAAATACAACAGTCATAAAACTAAAATAGACAAGAGTGGTGAGGCTACGATGCACCGCATAAAGAGGAGAACGATTATACTATCTGATTCACTCGCAGGCTAAATCCTATAAATGGATGTGTTGATGTCTCTTTTTAGTGTCGGTTTTTAGATATTATACATTTATTTTAGAGAGTGCCATTACACACGCTTTATGCGTTGTTATTTTTACGTCTTACATCAATAATCATTACAATAAAAATGTTTCGGAAGCTTCGTATTAAATGTTACGATTGAAGGAAGTAATATAAATTATCTCTCAATCACCACCGTGACGTGGACAAGTATTTAATTAAATAAGATATTGTATATGTATATTTAATATCAAGAGGTAATGGGTAAATAAATACATACGGCAAACTTCAATCGTAAGATTAATTTATTACCGGATGAAGAGCCTTTTTGCTTCTGTACTTAGTAAGTGCATAATGAAGTCTTGCAAATAACAAGCATAGGTCAGCTTTTGTCTTCAGATACCTGCTTAGGTTAGTCATCGATTCGCTAGTAAATAATTGTCATTGGAAACGAAGCGATTCGTTGATTTTTTTGTTATAATGTGAATGCAAATGCTCCCGTCTGGAGTCAATAGTGAGACAATGGCATCTTCAATATGTTGTGAGGCTGAAGATAGTGAGGAGGTGAGGGACGAAGGTGGGAAAGTACCTGGTTATTCAGATTTGGTCAACAAACACGGCTAAAACCATTTCAATCAACGTTTCAAATCTAAATGGTGGTTTTAAATCAGTGCGATGTTGAGAGTATCTTCCACCCTGGTGACGCAAATATACTTTAAATAATTTTAAATTAATACAATGTGAAATAATACAAATTTATTAAATAATATTTGAACCCGTGAATTTCGGATTGCAAGTAGAGAGCCTTACCCCTCGACCACAAAGGCCGTCAGAAAAAATTTAAAGAAAAAAAATTAACTCCGATTAAGCAGAATTAAAGTAAAAACGTATTTTTTGCTAACATTCCAAAGTTTTAAAATTTCGAAAACTTAACTGAAAATGATTGATTATATTATCAAAACATCAGCAAAACGCTGTATTCTTAAATGCAATCAAAATATTTTCACTATTCTATCGATTAAATTCCTTATTATTAGCGAGGCTCTTCCCGGATTTTGATTGAAAACGATTTGTTTTTATTAAAATGACTTTGCATCTTGCCCAATTTGGCGTTGTTGCTTCCCTAGTGATTAGTGATTAGAATTATTGTAGGTATCCATGTACCTTGAGAGTGGGTTAAAAAATACCAGTATTTTCCTTATATAAGGTTGCTGAATGAGTTCCAGGAAATTTTGCATTAAATAATAGGCGTGAATCCAAATAAATCTATCGAAATTTTCAACGTGCATTCAGTACAATATAAGTAACAGGAAAGAATTTCAGAAGAAAGCGGATGCCTTAATTGCATAATACCTGTATTTTATTGGCCCAGAAATTCTACGAATACATTCCTAGACCAATTTGAATTGATAGCTAAAAAAAAGATAAGTTTCTTCATAATGTGCTATTTTCTATGAATGGTTTGACGTTTTTAAAATGATTAATTTTTCATGTAAAAGCTCCTACATGTAGGCAAAATTGATAGCACCAATTAACGGGTAACTTATGTAAGAATGTTGATAAACATTAATAGGCAAACAATAAATGAATAAATAAACCTGTTTTCCATATACTTGTTTTATTATTTTTCAACCTGAATCTGACTGTATGTTCAACCAATTTATTATTATTATTTTTCTTTCACTGCAACCACCAGGTTTATTAGTTTTATCATTTTACAAAATTAATATAATTTTATTAAAATAGTATTAAAAAAAATCAATTTGATAAACTCTCTACAATGCGGTGATATTTTAACTAATGATATTATTAGTTTAAAAAAATATGCATAAATATATAAAAATAAAATAAATCCAATGTCTTCTTTTTTTAATATTGTATTTCTCTATAAAATATTTACGTTTTGTATTTAATGGACATCTTTTCCAAAATTGCTATAATAATATTCTATTATGTAAGTACTAAAATTTTGAAAAAGACTTTTAGCTTCCTTAACAATTCCAGGGAAAATGAACATTTTAAAATCATTGTAATAAATATTGTCTTTTGTTCCCAAAAACTAGGTCGTAGAGATAGCCATGAATTATTAAATACTCTTAACACTTTTTTATCAGGGCTTACATCTAGGACCCATTAGTTTTAACATATTTATAAATGACGTTACAAATGTATTTACTCGTGTCTTTATTTTGATGTTCGCAGATGATATGAAAATTTACCGAATTATAGACAATATTAATGATTGCTTATTCTTACAATCAAATCTCATTAGCTTTTCTGATTGGTGTATCCTAAATAAATTAACCCTAAATGTAAAAAAGTGTCAAGTCATGAGATTTTATAGGAAGAAAAACCCATTGATTTTAATCAAGTCTTAGTATCTGTACCCGAAATAAAAGACCTGGGAATAATATTTGACACAAAATTATCATTTATCTCCCACATTAATAATATAACCACTAAAGCGATGCAAATGATGGGCTTCATATTAAGAACCATTTGGAATCCATTTTACAATATTCATGAAAAATCTATCGAGCGAATCCAACATAAATTTTTACGAAACATAAATTATAGATTAGAAATTCCTATTGAAAACATTAACTGTTGAAAATTATGGACCTTACCACATTAAAAGAAAGAAGAATATGTACCTACTGATCTTTTTTTTCTGTATAAAATTGTTAAAAACATGTTTGACTCCCCTGACTTTCTTAGGCTGATTAATTTTCATGTGCCTAGTAGAATGGTTCGTCAGAATGTACCTTACCATTGTAAAAATTCAGGTACCAATGCAGAAATAAAGTCAGTAGTGAACTGACTGCACAGTGCAGCGAATAAATATTACTTGAACACCAACGGTACTGAATGTCTATCAGCCTATAAAAACATTGTTATTAAATCTGTATATCTATCTAGATAAATTTAAAATGTTAATAAATTTTTAATATGTGTCGAAATTTATATGAATGTGTATCCTATATTTTACTCTGATGTTTTTAAGTTAAAAATTTTATACTTGGTACTTATTTTTATTGTTATCTCTTAATTCTTTGTTTATACCAAATGTATTTTTAATTTTATCATTATGTAAAAGCCCTAATTAGGCGTGTACAAATAAATAAATATAAAATCTGGTGATATTTTATTTTTTACTTGTAAAAAAATTACACACTAAACTTTGCTACAAATATGGAATTAGCATTGCATTGTTTTTATCCTAGTATATCTGTTTCAGCACAATACAAACCTCAAGCCTCCTATTCTGAAATATTTATTTTAATTACCCAGAAAAATTATACTTGTGCAGTAATTTGGTGGGATGTTACATTGGTGTTGTAGACCAATTTTCTTGTTTTAAGGTCTAATTTTTCCTTTATTCTACTTAAGAAGTTAACAATTTTTTTGGTTAACATTTCAACGTTAGTGTTTAGTTTAACCGAGAATCAGTGCAATAATAATGGAGTTTGAAAGTTAATTAATTTCCACCAATGATGAAAAGAAAAAAAAACTTTATTTAACTTCGTAACCCATTTCCAATAGCAACTGCATTTAAAAGACTTCTTTCCAAGAATCTCAATGAACACTCTGACGTTATCAGGCGTTACAACTTAATTGTAAAATAAAAACTTTTTCATGCTTAATTGGCAGGCACGTCAGTTATTCTTTAAAGAAATTATATAAGATAGGCAGTGGTTCCGAAAATTCCGAAAAGGAATTTTTTGTATTATAAAAAATATGTATCGTATTGTTTATTGGAGTGCTTCTGATAATATTATTTAATTAATATGATTAAAAAACTTAAAATCGATGGTTTCATTATTCATTCTCCATTTGATAATTAGTTGACCAGTCACTTTTGAAATGCGGCTTGTTCCCTTTTACTAAAAATACGTTACATTAGTACATTTAAGAAATATAACCACTTGATGCCTTTGACATTCGTAACCTATGTTAAACAATGTTGGCTTTATCAATCTTTTTCCTAGAAGCAAATTAATATTGGCTTTCAGCAGATAAATTCATTTTTCACTTATTATTTAACTTTATAAACTATTTACAATTTAAAATTCTGATGTATCGGTTGTGAAACTAATAAACTTTAAATTCGAAATAGCGTGTTCAAAGTTATCCATGTTTTTGGTATGAATAATTACGTGGGATTTTAAATTAGAGAATACACATTACACAAAATAAAATACGATGCAGTTTCAGAAGATACATTTGTAGATGTTGCATTTATCTACCATGGGATTGACGGAAATTTGCCAAATTGTAATTATATAATAACGTGGTCTATTTCTGAAACTGATCTTACGTGCCAAGTTCATAATATAAACAAACGAATCTATGATTAGAAACACATTGCAACAACTTGACACATGATGCAACGAAAACAGATGTGTTAAGTTGCTTCGTTTCTGCACTCATGTATCTAAAACTTTTGCCGAAGAAGTAAATAGCAAAATAAAATTTTTATTTTGGCTTATGGCTTTACGCCTATGCTAGAAATTTCATAATTTAACATTATAATACTTCTTGAACTCCAGATAAAAACTGAGTATGAAACCAAGATTTGTCATTGTATTCCACTATATTTGTTGCAAAGCTATGTGGAGGTAATTCCAGAAGAAACGACACATACAATTTTAAAATCTTGACCGATTGCTCCAGTGAAAGAAACCCAAAGGTAGACTGACTGACTGCGTGATAGCAGATTAAAGCAGGGTAGAAAGGTCTGGAAATCGGACTAAAATGGCTGCACAAGAACCAGAGTCAGATAAGAAGATGTGACTAATCCCAACCTGAAATGCAACACCATGATTACAAAGTCTTTTTTTTCAAATCAACGAATATTTTAGTCGATTATTATCACCTCATGTTCGAATTTTTCAGGTGAAGCAGGTAAAAAGAATCTTCCATGACTTCCTTAAATAATTGCCATCATTACCTACCTATAATCTTGTATATATATTACTGTAAAAGCCCGTACTACGGTAAATCTTAAGATTTTTCAGTAAATCATAAGATTTACTAGTAAAACCTAAGATCTACCAATCTACGTATGTCTCACTGTACACACGTCCCAGCTTCAAGGCTACCCAATATCGGGGGATTAGCAGGTGAAGCATGCATAAATGTGTCGCAAATATCGCCGCGTACACCGGTCACCCCACGTCACTCTGATTACCAGATTTTTTGCGGGTAAATTATTGCAAGAATTAAAAGAATATTACTTTGATGGATGTGTACAGGATATTATTTGTTTAGAGCACATTCTTTTGCCTGCAAATTAAGTTATTAATTATAACTATAAATAGGTAACAGTTTAACATTAGCTAATGACGGCGATGACATAATGCGGATGCTAGGCATAAGATACAATGAAAAACATGCAAGGGACAAGCTATAACATGTAGGCAGCGGACGTAGCAGTACCTAGGTTCACGGTTGGTTCCCGAATTTCTACCGAAACAACATATTTCCCTCGGTTCCATGAAAACATTACAGCAACTCTCAATGTAACCTAACCTCGCGTAACCTATTTAAAGATGATCTTTCAAAGGAGTGATGAAATTGAACTTTTCTGAGTTGTCCGGTCACCATTTCCCTTGAATAAGTGTTCTTAGCCCTTCAAAAAATCGGGCGAATTTTGTCAGAAGGTAAAAATATTTCCGTTTTTCAATAAAATCCAAATAAATGGAATATTTGTGAACGTATCCGAAAATTAAACACTGTTATGAAATACGTTTTCAAATTATATAATTAGAAATAACCATGTAATTTTTTTAATGCAAACTTTAAAATGTTTTAAAAATGGTTCATCTCACTTTTTTCTAACTAAAATTACTGGAAACGAAAATGAAAAAAAAAAAAACACAAACATGTTTTAACAGTTTATAAAATTTAACATTATCTCACTCTAAAAAAATCACAAATTTTTTTTTTTTTTTTTTCAAATCGCAGTTGGAAACTTTGGTTTTATAAAGGTGTACATATTAATTATGTCTTGGATAACTTTTAGATTTGAATATATAGCCTGTTGTTTTATTTTTCCAACACCGTTTAGATCATATTTCTCACTCTGATAGTAAAGGAGGCAACGATTTCTTTGAGAGGTGGGACAAATATGGTCTTCTGTGATCTTCTGGAAAGCAGTTTTCAATCTTTTAAAACATATTTTATATTATAGAATTTCCTCACCTAACTTTTGTATTTCAAAATCCTTGCATCAAACACTAGAGCCTTGTCTCTTTATGGTGAGAAAAACTATTATTATTTTCCTTCGTACTGCGGTTTTCGTACGAAAAAATGTATATTTGTTGTAAAAACTAAATAAAAAAAAACAAAAATGCTAGTTTTTAAGATAATCTCCATGTATTTTCCGAGTTGAAAAATTAATTATATGAAATTCCTCCAATACAAAAAATCGCAAAGCGTGCTCCGGAAATTTTTTTATTTTTATATTTGAATTTTATTTTAGTAATTTGTACATTTAAGGTTACAAATTTCTAATTAATTATAATATTTTATATTTCAGCTAATTAATTATAATATTTCAAATTCACTAAATTTTTTCTTTATTTTTTTCTTGTTTTATGTAGCTCCTACAATACATCTTGAACTTTTCAATTGGTGAGGACTATATACTATATAAATTATAAAAAAAAACACATCTGGTTCTGTTATTACAACACATAGACGTGAAAAATTCATAGTGTTTCTTTAAATGCCAAGAGATTTATCCCTTTTGTTTAACGAGTAATGTTTTATTAAATATTTTTGCTTGCGCTCATTAATTCTCACAGTTAATATCTCCCTTCCAAACTATGTTATTCTTCTTTTGAACATTTACCACGTAAAGAAGGCTTAAGCATGATAGGAGTAGCACAAAAATATAAGAAATAAAAATCACTTAAGGGAGCTGTACAAAAAAATACAAAACAATGACAAAAATAAGAAAAGTTGTAAAGTAAAATGCCATATCCTTTTTACTTTACAACTACCATCAACGAGGACCAACAAATACTGACAACTTATTACCAGGTACCAACACATAAATAAACATACTTATTAAGAATTAACAACATATTAAAATTATTAATTGCTTTAAACAATGACATGTAACTAATTTATTGCACCTTATGACCAATTATTTACACCTTTGTAAGCAATTATCGATAAAGTTAATTCATTTATATTTCCTCAAGCTACGAGTATGTTGTCATTCTGATCAATTTTCCTATGTTTGATTACCGCGTCTTGCAGCTTGGGTTTGCCCTGCGAACTAATCAACAGAGAAGCCTCACCATTCTAAATTATATCTATCTATTATATATATAAATCTCGTGTTATGGTGTTTGTGGTCGCACTCCTCAGAAACGGCTCGACCAATTTTTATGATTTTTTTATGTATATTTAGTAGGTATGAGAATAGGTCGTAAAGAATATTTCATATTTAACATTTAATATTTCACTGCTAGATGATTAGGGTGTCCCTATCCAGATATATTTTCAATTTTTTTTTGTTTATACCTATAACCCCAAATCTTCACCTTTATACCCCCACCCTCTCATTTTTTTATGATGGACCTCCAATTTTTTAATCGCGATTTTAGTATTTTTGTATGAACAAATTTAACCGTCGTTCGTATGGGCAAAACCATCGAGCTTATTAGCGTTGGCTAAAGACGTACTGACAAAAAATATCGTACACTCAATTGCTCTTTGAAATTAATATTGATTTTATTTTCCTACTTATAAATGTATAACTTTTTTTCATTTTATATTTAACTTTTAAGAGATCAAACAATTAATATATCCGTTACTTTAATGAAGCACATTGAATTTTATTTGTAAAAAAATGTGTAAGTCAGGCTGTGAATGGCGTATAATATTCGATACATTTCTCAAAGTCAAGAATCTTCTTCCTATCCCTCCAGCTCTGCTCTAATCCTCTCGGGTGATGGATACTGCCGGCGCTAGGGTGTCCCCGCCCCACCCTACCAGAGTGACCCCCAGGGGTCAACTTGAAAAAATGAATGGTTGGGATTTTTTTTGTTTTTATCGGCGGTCATCGTTTGCAGTGATCCATTCCTCTTTCTGTCATATATCCCATCCCCACACACTTACAATACATTAGTTATTTTTTATTTAACAACCAAAATATTTATAAATAATTTATATGGCAGAATAACGTATTTCGGGTTAGCTAGTATATTTATATAAATGTGCGGCTACCTTGACTTTGGAGTTTCCAGTCGGCCGCACATCTGCACATTCCGCCGCGGCGCGATATCTAGGAAACGCGAAATGCAGCCGCGTCGTGTTACCGCATAGGTACAAGTGACGTCACACGGCCCCGTCCCGCAACCGGCCGGACTGCCGGACTTGTGTGGCACAAGGCACAAGTCACAAGTCACGGCGGAGACCTTGGACTTGTTCCCAGTCACCCCTCCTCCACTCCTCCGGGATCCCGTCTTCACCCCAAGAGGCTACAGAACCGGTTTTGATCAAGACACACATACAAGATTCACACAGATTCAGTAACACAGCCACACTGAGAGACTACACAGATTGACACATTTACATGCACAAAAACCCGTCTCGTCTTTTACTTGTAGGTTCTTCGGGTATACAGAGAATTATAAGTGTTGGTGTTCTGTACACCCTACAGGTAAAGCCGGATGACACACGATGCTGGAAAATATTGGCTTGGAGATGGCAGTAAATTTTGCAGGCTATTAAAAAATATTGGCAATAAAAGCTTTCTTACCGATTTTCTCCAACTGTTTGTTAAATTTCTCAGTAAGTGGTATTGTTTTATAAAGTGTTTTATCAACTTCTAAAATTCTTTTGCTAACTACATGGTTATTATCAGACTTAGTCTCAATACACTTTTTCCGAAATCATTTTCTTAGTGCATGATTAAAAAAACATAAATTAGAGAGTGCAATTCACACGCGGTCAAAGTGAAACGTTCAGAAAACAAAGGAGGCAAGGGTGTGGAGACTACGAAGTACCGAACAAAGAGGAGACCGATTATACTATCTCATTTTCTCGCAGGCTAAATCCTATAGATGTGTGTGTTTGTCTCTTTTAGTGTAGCTATTTTTCGTTTCATCGAGTTTCAAATCACAACGGTGCTAAATAAGTTTTTAGTGCGACAATTTAATAGATTTTGTTCTTCGTAGTTGTGATTAAGAGATTATAAAATTATATTTGGAGACCGCACACAATTACTGAAATTTAACTAATATTTTATGAAGGTTTATTTGAATATATTTACTGCTATCCGTAACTGATTTCAGATTTTTGGTCTGTTACAACAAAACAAAATCTCAAGTCTAAAGCGAAGCATTCAGGAATACACTAGCCAAAATGTGTGTATTGTTAGTGTGCCAGGCTGCGTATACACACGCGAGCCGAACCACGAATTGTGGAAACGGAACGAAGCCACTGCAAACGGCGCAAAACGCCACTAGGGGTTGCTTCGTTCCTTTCCCGTAATTCGTGACTCGGATCGCGCTTATGTTCGCAAATGTATACGCAGCATAATATAACCATGAATATAGGTATCACTTGATAAACGGAGTCTAGAAGCGATCGATTATAACGCAAAGCGGTTTTTATTTAATTTGTGAATAATTTTATAAGAAAGAAAAAATAATCAAAGATGAGCTTAGCAATAAAATTGTATTTTTTTCAAGTTGTTTCTTATATGTATTCATTCATTTATAATGAAAAAAATTGTAATTTACCTTTTTATTTTTTATAAAGTAGTGATTTAAAAAAAATGTATTCCATTCAAGCGAAAATATTTGGAAAACTTCAATTTATCTAGAGCATGTTTTTTTATTATGCATAATATAAACTGATTCGTAGTAAAGATTAATCTAAAATCGAAATAACGTCGGAATCTTATCCATTCTAATAATAAATTGTATGTAGCAAGAACTTATCATTGGATTGGTAGGTATTGGTTGTTACATGGAATTTGCACGATGCTTGCACCGTTGCGCGTCGACTCTGTACTCTACCACCATCCACTTTGTACTTATGCTAGAAGCACCCCCCTCCTACCACTTCTCCTCCAGACCACCGAAGGTTTGCTATATAACAATAATATATATAAGAGTCCAAACCGGTTTTCTCGGCGATGGATTTAGTATACATCGTACAGCTTAGCTGCTAGGTTTAAACAATAGATTCTCAGCTGGCAAACCTGGTCCATGAAAGATTACATCTTGTTTTGTTTTAACTAACGGCCTAACACTTTAAAATGTTTGTCCATGACAATTTTATTGATATCAGAGGAAGACTTAGCACTTGATGGATTTGAAATCTGAGTGACTGGTACGAGTACAGTTCTGTGGAGTTGTACCTACTGTTTATGATAGCTAACCTCCAATAGGAGAGAGCACCAGAATAATAAATACAGAATTGAAACGATTTTCGCAATATAATTTTGAAAAAAGGATGTAGGTGCTGATTGTCGCTAGGCCAGATAAAGCTGAAATGCATTTCTGTGTGGTCGGTCGGTGGCTGAGTTGTACTCTCGTTTGGGTTCAACCTCGGCTGGTTAAGTCCTAAATTACGACACAAGCAACATTTTCCAATAATTATCAAGTCAGGTTATTCGTAACCCGGGAATGTTTGCCTTTTGTGACGGTGTATTTTTTTGGCATATGTTACGTTATTGAGCCGGAGAACGGAAAATAAGTTAAATGTATTCGGAGATTTTATACTTTTACTATTCAAAATTGATTGCAGGCCGACGGATCAGGCAAAACTACAGCATTCATCATTCGATTCTCACCAAGAACATTTATAGGCATTATGTGTGGAGATCCATGAGGCGCATGTATGTAAATCATGTAGAAATGCGGAGATTAGCAAAGAACGTAAGCGTAAAGAGTAAGATTAAGAAAGGGACGCTTAGATTGTTTGGACATGTATGAAATAAGAATTGGGAGAATATATGGCGTGTATTTAAATGGTAGAAGAAGTCGAGGACACCCAAAGAAATGATATAGAGATCAAGAGAACCAAATACTTGAAGCAAAGAGTGTATGCCAAGATCGAGTTGTTTGGCGGGCTATCCTCTCTGCCTGGCTTTGCGTGATGTTTAGTTAGTATGAAAGTGAAATATAGCGGTATTAATTAATTCATATAAAAAAATATTAATGGTCTCCATCATTACTCAAACTCCGCTTCCTTAAACTGTACGAAAATCGTTACCAAAATAGAACACGTCCCATTTTTAAACCCGAATCAATATTATGAAAAGACAACCCATGTGGAAAATGGATGAAAAAAAGCATCGTTTAAATCGCCCGTTTGTCAGGACTTTAAATAAGTTGTAGCTCCGAGGAAGATGATTCTGAAACGATAACCTTAATTTTTCTTATTAGCATGGTTAAGATTATTAGAAATCTTTATCGTTGCATTACTAATTGAAACGCCTGATTACGTGTGAGTAATTCACAAGGTTCAGGAACAGTAAGATAACGTTTTTATGAACATATAACTGACACGCTTAACATTTATATATGTGTAATATATAACACACGACTTAATATTTGGAATTTACAACACATCCGTTGACCTAGCGCACAGACTTGCGGTGCGTATTTTGGACGGAATGCATGAATAACACAGTGATAAAAATTTAATAATAACAGGATTAATAGTTTTATCGGTGTGTAATCGAGTTATAAAAATATTGAAGATACCTGATGTTATATTTTTTAAATCATCTTGATATCTTGACCGGATCACGTAACAGCAAACACAAGTTACTATAACATTACATGTTATATAGTTTATAATTATTATGTTACTTACTATACGCTTATTATCATATTCCTGAATAACTTATGTATCTAAAATAATGTGTACATGCAAAAGCCTTCGTGGCATGAGTATATATAAATAAATAAATAACCATAATATTATTATGACGAAAATGTTTGATATATTGTGTTAGATAAAAAACATAAAAAATTATGCACTCAAAAAACAACAAGATGAAAAATGTCGTAAGAGCGGAAATAACATTTTCTGTTCAAACGAGCAACACAGCGATGATTCTATGACAGTCGAGCGCCGTCATACTTATATACAATACTAGCTTTTGCCACCGGCTTCGCTCGCATATTCGCCCCCTCCCCCCCCCCACTACCCCCCCCCCCCCCAACCACCCCTGCACTACCCCCCTCCTTCCCTCCCCCCTTACCCCACCTCCCTACTCCCCTTTCCTCAATCAATCAGCAATCAAATACGCGCCGTTTCGCAGTCATAATAATATATAGGTCAAAACGTACACTAGTGGACTTAAGTATGATGTCAGTCGAGCGCCGTCATACTTATATGCAATACTAGCTTTTGCCCCCGGCTTCGCTCGCATATTCGTTCCCCCCCCCCCACTCCCCCAACCCCCCCCCACCACCCCTGCACAACTCCCCCTCCACTTACCCCCCCCCCCCTTACCCCATCTCCCCCCCTCCCCTTTCCCCAATCAATCAACAATCAAATACGCGCCGTTTCGCAGTCATAATAGTATATAGGTCAAAACGTACGTAGATTAGTACCTATTTTATATTGTACACTAAATATTCATATTAGAATACTCGTATTTGAATTTTTGCTATCACAGAAATCTCCACAGTAAGCTAAACAAATAACACAATGACAGCCCACGTCAAACATTTACTTAGCAACACGCTTTGCCAATAAACGTATAATAAATAATTTCAAAACGCCACAGCTTATTCATAACGCCAGAGCTTACCAATATATATAGCCTATTTTCCTCGCAAATAATGTAGCTTTCGATTAGTGAAATAATTTTTAAATTCCATTCAGTATTTATTGCGTGAAAGAGTAACGAACACACATCAATAAAAACTTTCGCCTTTATAATATCTATAAGATGTAGTCGGTTTAGGTAAAATACGGTATACCTACCTACTTACACAAAATATAATAACTAAGTGTCCCCAAATGGGTGTGCGTAGAGGATGCCCAATAACAAAAGTATAAAACATATTTTCTTTCAAATAATCAAAGATTTGTCTATAAATGCTTAGTTTTTTTTTTCTTTCCCCTATTTTTTTCTTAATTTTTTTCCCATATTTAATTTTTTTGTCTCCTTTAGTGTATTGCCTTTAGATAATAATAAATTAGCATATTAAAAAATCTTTATAACAATTTACAAGTGATAAACTGTAAGCTTGCACAAGATTAGTTTCTTAGCAACCCAGAAACAAATATTGACTGGGTTAGGACCAAGCATAATTATCAGCGTTTTTTATTCAGAAAGCATAGGCAATCTGTGCATGGAAAGTTACCGATAAACGATCCTTAGACCAAAAAGAATATAGGTAGGTTCTTAACTTATACAGATCTAGAATTATATCTTCTATAAATACTTGTAGATCGTAAGTATCTAGAAACTTACTGTACCATGGGGTGAGGTTTGTCCAGGTCTTGGCGGCGGATGCGTCTGCTCACCTGCTGCGTGGCGGTCCGGATCAAGAGTGACTGGTTGAGAGATGCCATTTGGCCTTTCCAGCCGGACTCTCTCGACCCATCTATCGCCTTGCACCGCAGTTTGAGGGATGGATTCATACGTCACTCGCTCCTGGACTCACTGACCCCAGATTCCAACCACCCCTCATACCTTTTTCCTTCCCAGAACTTCATACCCACCCCTTCCTTAAAAATACCCTTCACACAGCATCCCCTAAGATGACTCCTGTGTTAAAGTTAAACCATTGCTTTTCTATCGTTTGAGGAGAGACTTCTGAAGTATCTTAACGTGCTTGTATTTAACGCTTGAGTCGCGTACCTGTCTATACAACTAGCGCTTGTAACTTGTAACCGACAAACCGACTGGAAGTCATTCTTATCCCTACGTTGTCAATTACCCCCAAGTTGTTACCCATATTTCGAACGCTGGGGTTTATTCCAGTTATATACCTCAATGCACATATTATATAACATACCTATATTTATTAGCACCAGAGTGGTGAAACCTGCATTCAGTTGGCCGTGGCTAATGCAGCGGAACTGCATGTTGACTCTGCAATGTCAATTTGAGTTGCATCACTACACGGTGCATAAAAACCATAAAATATTATGAAAAATATGTTATAAACCATTTAATGCGTGCACTACACGAGCGATGTTTGCACAAAAGCATGTAAATTATTTGGCTCAATTCCAAATTCAAATATTCTGAAACCGTATTATATTATGACGTGGTAGTGACGTAAGTTTAATGACTTTAAAACCGTATAATGGTTGTACAGCGCACGTACTTTTGTTCATTAATAGTACAATAAAATATAGACTCCGAGATTCAAAAGTATGGTGGTCTAAATGTAAAGAGGACCCCTGACAAGCGAACTCGCCTTTTATATCCTAGTTCGCGTCGCGCGTCGTATACATTTATTCCATATGTTCACTTGTTTCACTTGTTATTTTATAGTCTCCGACCTATGTTCATTGCAGATTGTATTCTAATTTGTGGCAGATTAACTTTTGCTTAGTAGCAAGTTATTATCGTAACTTTTTTTTCTATATTTATTGCTTTGTTAATTACATAATTTTAGAACTTTCCGACCACCACACTAGGCACATGCCCGTGTTGTGGTAGTCGATACTATACCATAACTTTACTGATAAGATCATCACTGAAAAAACAAGGGACACAACAAATGCATGAGTGACACAACAGACCCGAGGGACACGGGAGGCACGAGTGACAAGAGACATGAGAGACACAAGAGATACATAATAAAATTAGCTCTACATTTATAAAAAAAAAATCTACGTTAACTCCTTTCTTATTCTTGTGCCTTGTCCGTTCAACGGACGTTGGCTATCATGTTGGCTATATGGACTTTGTTTACTGAGTATGAGATCTTGCATCTGAAAACATCAAAAATGGATGGAAAGATTGCCGGAAGAAGAGGCCCTGGAAAAGGGAGAACCTCTTAGCTGAAAACCTGAGACAGTGGTTTGGCCAGTCTACCGTAGAGCTGTTTCTCCACATAGCACTCTCTTTATGGTAAATTGCCTTAAACAACAAAAACAACTTTAACTCCACACAGAGAAAATAATTTACGGCAGGGATTATGTCATCTTTGGGGATGCTGTGTGGAGGGTTTTTTGGGCAATAGCAGAATTTTTTTTTAAAAACATGTTTTTAAATTCGCCAATGGTAGGTAATGAAATCCTTTTAGAGGTATCATGGATTAAGTAACATCCTTTAGGTTGTGCTTGTAGGAGTATTCTTATATCTTATTATATAAAACAAAAACAAACATTAGTAGTAGATAAACGAAGGTTCTAAATAAATATCACATGATTTAGTCACAAGATTGCATGAAGAGATGACACGAAGCGGAACCATAAACTTTAGTAAATATTGATTTCCTCGCAAAGCTGTGGTTTTAATCAGAATTTAATGGACTGCCTTGGGTTAGTTCTTCCGAGATCACGATTTAATATTTAGCGTGATCCACCCTGTAACCGTGTAACCTGTAACCATGATGGTTTAAAATATTTTTTTGCAAGCGTGCACGGTAATTTTTGTATTATGTTATTCTCACTTATGGATACACCCTTCAAAGACTTTGAATCCTTTTGAGGAAGACCAAAAATGAACAATTGTTTAACTATTTCCAATTGGGTAAGAGTGCAAAATCCTTCAAAACGACTGCGTGAGCGAGTTTTTCTCCGCTACTAGCTGATACCCGGCATGCGTTGCAATGCCATTCAAAGAAATAAAATGATTCTCCCTGCATGTCCTTTCCCGTGCGTTCCCGATCACCTCCCATGTCCCCTTCCCCTCCCGCGTCCCCCCTTTACCGCCTGCCGCTCCTCCCTTCCGCTAAAATACATGAAATACACACAATTTCATTTGTACAAATTTCAAAACGCCAGACCTTACCATTATATATAACCTTCGCAGGCGTGCGCACAACATATCATCACAAAGTTTCATCGCAATCGGATGAACGGTATAGCACCGCATAAAATACGAACAAACCAAGAAACTAATATTGAATTTTATGTATAAGTATAAAATGATTACGTAGGTAATGTTCTATTATAGGTAGGAGCCTTGACACCTGCTGATATATTTAAGTGACATGTCTTCCTGGGGAACCTCCGACTTCTTATTCCATTCACTTGCACATCTAATATGCATCTACAAAATGTATGAGGTCGAGGGTATGGGTACCGTCGCCTCGGAAACCATTTATTGGGTAACCAACACCTCTACCTTATGTCAACCCAAGTAGTTCACTACATTTAGTAACTTAGCTGGGGTGCCAGGGTTCAACTCTCGAGCTGGACTCTCGCGACCCATCGCCTTGCAATGCAGCGAGAGGGATGGATTCATACGTCCGTCACTCCCTCCTTGGACTGGATAAATTTATCCCCAGATTCCTACCTACCCTTCACACGTTTTTCCTTCCCAGAACACCTCTCCTTCCTTTCCCTAAAAAGACCCTCCACACAGCATCTCCAAAGATGACACAGGCCCTGAGGGAATTGTTTTCCGCGCATTTGAAATAAATAAATATTTTTAAAACACCACTGACATATATTATTATTTAAAAACGAAAACAAAAACAAATTGAACTGAGCAGACCCCGTTTGACATTCAATTTCTTTCACATTTTCATTTTCTTTTAGGTATATATAATTTATTTTTTTCTAAATTGTTTCGTCAAAATCAAACAATTTTTTCTCTTCATGTTACTGGTCACTCAGCCGAGTAACCGCCCAGCCTCTTACTCCACCCCCAACTGTCCAAAACCTACTATTTTTTACTTCTTATTTGGTACCTATTATACGTATTACGGTGCGATGTTTATATATATATATATATATCTCTCTCACCGTGGTACAAAATAAGATAGAACGGCTAGTCCGTGTCAGGTTGGGAGAAATATCTCGACGAAGGACGCAGCTTAGGTAAGTTTCATCCAACGTCGAATAATCAAATGGCCTGTTATGAAATAGAATTTACATTAAAATAAATCGTCAGTTCCAATTTGATTAGATAAGTTAATAGCGGATGTCCCTTCTTGTTTATTCTACATCTGCGTTCTGAGCACTGTGCAATCAATAATGACTGACACATGCATATCCGATAGGAAACTATGATAAGATAAACAAATGGAGGTCACTCAGAGGCCATCTGGATACTAGATATCAATTTACACACCTACTAGAAACAAACAAGGTGTGCTTTAATCTACATGTAGGTACACACCAACGACGTGACGTGACTACACAAGAATACAAGGTGTCCGAAAACTCGTAGTATAAGCGGGAAACTGATGAAGCTATATCATTAAGTGAATTTATATTTTTGATACTGACAAAATATATACTGTGGTGGAAAATAAGGCTTAAAAAGGCATTACAAATATCAATCAAACATCCCATGTTAACACAAATATATCGCACCCGGGAAATAACAATGGCACAACTCAAAAAACCTCTTTTTTCAGGAGAGCAGTTTGAATATTTCGTTTGAGTGTATTAAATCAGTTTATTAACCAATAAAAATACATTTTATTACAAAAGTTGAAAAGCAGTATATTAATATTTATTAGGTTTAATATTATAATAGTGGTAACATTATCATTGTGTCACTGTTTTCGCTTGAATTTTAGTAAGACATTATAATTTGACAATGACATTTTTGCTTTTAATATTTTTAAGAATTATTCCGTTTTTTTCGAGGATAAAAAAGATATCCAGGAACATTTCTGCATGCCACAAGTCCAAAAATGCCATTTTTGGACTTGTGTCGTTGATATTCCCCGGGTACATGTAATAATCGTAGCCTGCCTGACGTAAACGGGTTAAAACAGTTCAAGTAAGGTATTCCCAAAATAAATAGTAAATTAATGTATTAAAAAAATGTTATTATGCCTTTTTTTACACGAACTCCACATAGAAGGTCCTGAAGAAAATAATTTCCTCCAGGGCCTGTGTCATCTTTGGGGATGCTGTGTGGAGGGTATTTTTAAGGAAAGAAAGGAGAGGAGATTTCTGGGAAGGAAAAAGGTTTGAGGGGTGGGTAGTAATCTGGGGTTCAATGTGTCAAGGTCATCCAAATTACATCAATACTGGTAAAAAGCAAATAATTGAAAATTCAGTTGTGAAACACGACATACACAGCAACGAAGATGGGAAAATCCTTTTCATTTTAATAAAATCATTATACATCACTCCTGTTAATTCTCCTCCCCCAAATGTTGTGTAGGTATATAAACATGTGTGTATAAGGAATAATTGTACCAGTCCGAAGATGGACTGGTAACGGTTAAAAATAAATTAAGTGGAAAAAAGATTATAATTATTTTAATGTATTATCACATAAATAACCCAAAAATACTTTTTTCGATCAGAGCATCGTTTATTTTAACTGAAGGGTTAAAAAAACTTCTAGAGGCTGGTATAAGCTTCGATGCATTTTGAAATACATTAAACAGCTAATATTAACCCCTAGCGACCGATTTTTTCAAATTTTAACTAAAGGGACTCTATTCACTATAAAATGATAGGTTAAAGCAAAAAAATAATCACTCAACAGTTTTCCGCCTGTGCTACGAGTTTCCGGACACCGTGTTTTTTCGATTCTCAGAAATCATGATGTTATATTTATAAGAGGTATTGTAAAATAGAGTGGGCAGCCCGTACAGAAGAAGACTTCAAGCCATGCTGCGATATAAAAACGAAAGACGCTCTAGTTGATAAGACGCAAGACTAACCGCCATTATCGTCACAATCTCAACACTCAAAGGATTATACAGGGCATTTAGCGCGAGAAACGGATGACGGATGGGATGAATATAATGAGCTGACGACCCAAAAAGAACTAAACAAAATGGGTTAGAATTGCCAATGAATGTTAGAACTATCTCCGTAAAATAAGGTCTCCAAGGTGCTGCAGTCGCGAGGATCGATTTTACGGGCGATTTGGTAACACTTGCGTGTAGCCTGGTTCCCAGTCAAATCCCCACCACGCTGAACACTCTGCGACGCTTAGTCTCAGTGTGGCAGCCGTTCGCGGTGGAGCTTTTACGCGCCGCACCCGCCAGGTGTGAATTACGCTCTGTAATTCGTTTTTCAACTTCCGAGAAAAGAAAAGATATGGAAATCAACAAAGTGAAAAAAATCAACAAACATGAAGACTATCATGATTTGCTTTTGGGGTTTTACGCCGTGTTGCGCTACCTCCTGCTTTAACCCACCTTTCAGACGGCGTTAAAGTGTCCATCATCAAGGCAGATGTGCCTACACCATTTCAATTTGAATAGGGAAGCATATCGCTTTGGGTGTGATATTACTTTGCTAGATTACATTTTTTGTGTAAACGTGAAATTTTATACTGCAGTCGATGCAATTTACATTACTGAAGTACATAATGCATGACTGAGTGCATTCAATTTATTATGTTATGCCCCATTTGCCGGTAAATTTATAGATTGCAATCAATGGTCGTAATATGCTGTGCCAACTGGTCGGAAACTCTGTTCAAGCAGGGAGTTATTCTTAGAAAATAAAACCGTATGGACATAATAATTTATTCAACTTGCATAATATGTAGAATATTGTAATGTTTAGCCTTTAGTATAATGGTCCTTTTACATTAAGGTTTAGCCATATTTTGGATGGCGGAATAATAGACTTTAATACAGTGTATTATTTCGGATGACAGGTGATAATGAAGAGAGACCGGAAAATCATGAATTATAAATATATTATTTACTCTTTATATGCCTACAGTTGTCTCGGTTTCATTCTCTCTCTCTCTCTCTCTCTCTCTCTCTCTCGTATACAATTAAAATTTCGTAGTTTTCGCCCGTTTATTACAAAAATTTGAAACTATCGTGGAAGACCAGTGAAAGATCACGGGATATTATAATTGTAAGATTTGTGAGGCTTTAATTGAACAGGATTTAATATTGTTTAATGTGAATACCGCACAAGAATCCCAACTGCTCCCGCCTGGAGCCAGTGAAACTATGGCATCCCTAATTGGGGTATGTTGAGAGGGTTCCATGACAGTTCATCCTGCGACAATTCATCCGGCGACAGTTCATCCGGCGACAGTTCATCCGGTGACAGTTCATCCGGCCGACAGTTCATCCTGCCGACAGTTCATCCTGCCGACAATTCATCCGGCGATAATTCATCCGGCCTGATCATTTAGAAGATTTTTTCTTCAAGTAAGTATGCAAAGAGGATATACGGCCGTACAACCAAAATAGATATACTTATATCTGAAGGCGTCTTGCGTGGAAATCCGCTGTAACCTAACCCAACCTAACCTAACCTAACCTAACCTAACCTAAACTAACCTAACCTAACCTAACAAATTAGTCAATTCACCCTAAAAAGATAATGTTAATTTCAGATAAAAAAGTTATATTATATGCAAGTAGGAATCTTTTGCTGGTTTTTTGCTAAGCCGACTGCACGTATAAGTATGTCGTATTTTGTTATTCACGCATGCTTCTTCGGAGAGTCGAAATTATTGTTAGTAAAAATATTTTTACAGCGAATTTGCACTCAAGATGCCTTCAGATATAAGTATATCGATTTTGGTTGTACGGCCGTATATCCTCTTTGCATACTTACTTGAAGAAAAAATCTTCTAAATGATCAGGCTGGATGAATTGTCGCCGGATGAATTGTCGGCCGGATGAACTGTCGGCAGAATGAACTGTCGGCAGGATGAACTGTCGTCGGATGAACTGTCGCCGGATGAATTGTCGCTGGACGAATTATCGGGTCACCGTTGTGAGGCTGGCGGTAGTGAGTAGCGAAAGGAGATGCGAAGCGGAAGGTGGGGAAATACCTGGCTATTCAGATCTGGTTACACGGCTAAAGACATTTAAAGCAACGTTTCAATCCTGAATGGTGGTCTTACGCCAGAGTGATACTGGGAGTATTTTCCACTCTGGAACGTGCCAAAAATATACTATACATTATTTTTATAATTAATTTTGTAACACAAGTAAATCCTTTACATTTATTTGCGTACGCTAGGATTTGAACCCGCGACCTCAGGAATGGTAGTCGAGAGCCTTACCCCTTGACCACGTAGGTCGTCATCGAGCATCATTGCCTTTCAAAATACGAATTTTATCTGAATGTTAGTTTGTTTCGAGTTGAACACTAAGCAAATGAAATACACATTTGAAATTTGGTACAAACCTACGTTATTGGTGGCATTATATAATTTATACTTGTCAGTTTCGATTTTGAAAATAATAAGATCATTGAACTTGAATAATTTTACGCATTCCGCAATACGCAATCACTGCACGCATGCATCCATGTACCGACTGTTGAAATGAGCATGTTTAATAATAATAAAAATGTTGATTTGTGAATGACCGAAATCCAATCTGTAACAAATTTAATGCACTAAAATATCTAAATAGTAATAAGTATTTCGTGAGTGAGTGTTTAATTTATTTACACGTGATTTTTTTATGATGCAACCCACAGAATTGGTAAGCTTCGAAATATCCTGTTGCATCACGAGAACATACGTTTTCCAGGAAACTATGACTGGAGTTTATAAATACATATTTATAAATGTATTACATACCACAATATCCGGTGAATCGTAATGTAAATAAACAAATTTGTTATGGCTTTAATGTTTTTAGAATTCGATGCAGAGTGGTTTTAGCCCTGAAATTCCATTGGTATAGGTACAGAATAATGACATTACATAAATAATATTTAAGCCCATCGATGGGACTCGATCATGGAACCTCGGGATGCAGATCTCGTATCTCCCGTACCTCTGGTGTGTCTCGTGTCTCCTGTGTCCCTCGTGTCCCTCGTATTTCTCGTCTTCCTTGTGTTACTCGTGCCTCTTGCGTTTCTTGAATCTCTAGTGTCTCTTGTGTTTCTTACGTCTCTTGTGTCTCTTGTGTCTCATGTGTCTCATGTGTCTCCTGTGTCTCCTGTGTCTCCTGTACCTCATGTGTCTCTTGTGTCTCTTGTGTCTCTTGTTTCTCTTGTGTCTCTTGTGTCTCTTGTGTCTCTTGTGTCTCTTGTGTATCTTGTGTTTCTTGTGTCTCTTGTGTCTCTTGTGTCTCTTATGTCTGTCTCATAGTCTCTTGGATTTCTTGTATATCTGGTGTCTCTACCTACCTAGTAGAATTTACGACTGTCTCGACGCAGGTATATCCCAGTGAGACAGGCATCGAAAAACCCAATGTAAATATACTTTATATAAATAAATTAAAAAATTCAAATGAGCTCCACACAGATGACCTTGCGGAAAATAATTTCCTTCGGGGAATGTCATCTTTGGGGGTGCTGTGTGAAGAGGTTTTTAAGGAGAGGGAGGAGAGGAGAGTTCTGGGAAGGAAAAAGCTTTAAGGGGTGAATAGGAATCTGGGGTTTAGTATGTCCTGGTCATCCACCTCCAACACAAACAAACCCCACCCCATGAACCCGGGCACCCATACTAAATCACCAAACATAGTGAAACACTTGGGGTGACCTATGGCAGAGGTGTTGGTTATCCAATAAAGGTTCCCGGGGCGGCGGTACCCATTCCCGCCTCCAAAATTGAAAATGTTTACATTAGTTTTTGTTTATATTAGTCAATTGTGCTGTCTTCGCCTTCTTATAACTACATTCCGTTCAGTTGAACATATCTACTATTTCTGCGAAAGTATCAACAACTGAATACAATCTAGGTACAAGCGAGTGTGTTTGAAGACAATGGAAAAAAATAACTAAATCATTAAAAAATTTACTCGAAATTTTCACTTTCTTTGTGCAGCCATCAATAAAATTTGAGCAAGTGAGGCCACTAGCGCAATAATGGTCTAAACAAAAATAATTCATCGATTTGAGTTGTTCTAGTCTGCACCATTTTGTGACTCACCTTTAGAGATGAAATCATCAAACCCTCATTTCCACAAAGGAAGAAAAAGCGTGAATCCAGGGGCACTGATGGCCTCGGGGTCAATGCGAAATAAGAACCTAAATCATTAAAAAGTATGTAATATTATAGAATATGTAATGGTCGTAGCTGAAAAAAAGCAAATTTTCATACATTGATCAAATGTCACTTTTTCGATAGTGGCCTCAATCAAGTAATGTTAAGCAAATCAAAAATTGTACACTTGTTTTTTTTCCTTTACTAAGTATTTACTTGGCTAATTGAAAAGATTAAATCAATTTCCCAAGGGCTATCAACATACTAGTGTGCATAAGTGTACATATTCTTTATCTACAAGTATTTTAGACGCTGAAAAAAGTGGTTTGGGAAATTATTTACAACTGTGTAAATATTATGAACCGCGCTGATAACGAAATACATATTTTAATGAAGTCAAAGCCATCACATGATCGATTCACTACAAGCTTGCTGGTTGCTGTTGTGTGAACTATGTACTGGTATAAACATTACAATACCCTGAGTCACTCGTTGCTCGTGGGTGACATGGCGATATGTCATGTCGATATGACATGACGTTTATTTGGTACGATTCTAGTTAAAGTAAACAGTGATGACATTATTTTTATAACGTTATAATATCGATACAGGAATGTTCCATTGAAACAGAGATAGAAAAAAACCATTGTAACTACGTTTTACCGTGAAAATAAATACATAAAACAGTATACAATAACTGTCCTCTTACGTGACCTATTGAGTGAGCTGATAAACATCGCACCACTTTCATTAACAGCTTTCTACACTGTGAAATTCAGGTAAAATTAAGAACAGTATTGTGTATTATCATCACCTGAAAATGTCACGAATCTATCGTCGTTTGTTTGAATAACGCGAATTGTGTCAATCTCACGAGAGCTATTTTTGGAAAAATAACGCTAATTTTGGAATTTTTTTGGCGATTTGCTGGTATTTTAAAATAATAAGTTATATATTTATTGTTTTTAAGTTTATTTTGTAGATCTCCATTTAAATTTTTTATTTATTTTGTATAATCAATAATATTATTATTTAATGTAAAAACAGTTTATTATAAACAAGTTCGGCTTTGTAATTAAATAGTCATATTATTGAATAAAAATAAAAAAAAAGTTCTATTATACATTCTGAGTATTTCTTTACAACGCATGGCTATGACAAGCTTGAATAGCCATAAAATGGACCACAGCTAATTTCACGTCGACAATTCTTAGTCATTCATGTAATTTAACATATTTTGTATTAAAAATGGTAGAAGAAGTCGGGAACGCCCGAGAAAGACATGGCACGACCAAGTGAATCAAATACTTGAGTCGGGTCATGTAAAGAGTCAGAATAATAGAAGAGCAAGTGTGAGACGATGTATGAATGTGAACGAGGCAAGGAGTGTGTGCCAAGACCGAGTTGTTAGGGGGTCCGTCCTCTCTGCCTGCCCCTGCGGGGAAACGGCGTGATGGTTAGTTAGTTAGTTAGTTGTATTAAAAAATAAACTTATTTTAGTTAAAAAAAAATTTAAATCGATAATATTTTTTCCACTATTTTTATGTTCATAAATTTTTTTGTAATCTTACTTATTATAATAATATTATAAATGCGAAAGTTTGTATGTATGGTTGGTTGGATGGTTGGATGGTCCTTACTCTTTCACGCAATAAATATCGCATGAAATTTAAAAATTCTTTCACTAATCGAAATCTACATTATTTGCGAGTAACAACGGCTTTATATATTGGTAAGCTCTGGCGTTATGAATGAGCTGTGGCGTTATAAAATTATGTATCATACGTTTTCTGTCCCTAACAAAATCGAGTTATTGCAAACGTCAAACATATTTTTATCTTGGAAACAATGTGTTTTTATTTTAAATTTTAGGCTTAAAAAGAGTGCTTTGTTGTGATTAAAAAGAGTACTTTTTTGGCGTCGTAGTTAATATCTACATATCTCTAAAAATGTTTATTCTCCGAACAAAAAGCATAACGTTGCTATAAAGCATAGCGTTTGAAGTGGACTGTCATTTTCTTATTTTTTTAGGTTACTCTGGATTCAAATATGAATAAAATACTAATAAAGGGAGTAGGTACTTAAAATAAATTTCTATTTCTATAATTTAAATATTTTATAAAATAGAATTTGTATTTGCGAAATGTCATTCTCAAATTTTGAAATTTTCCATTAAACAATAATTATTTTCTATTAGACAAAATAGCAAGAATAATAACAATTATGCCAATAATTATGCCAGTAATTTCCCACTAATACCATGCGAGCGAAGCCGTGGGTAAAAGCTAGTTCTTAATATTATAAAGAAAAGTTTTAATCACTTTTGATCTCTTTTATTACGATTTAAAACATAAATAATAAAGTAAGTAAAGTAAATAATACAGAACATTGATTAAGAATTTTAAACACCCACATATTAGAGAAATAATCTTGGGGCTAACTGGGGAGCTAGTCTATTTACTAATACTATTTAGAAATAATAATCGTAACAACACAGATTCATGCAACTTCAACACCCCTTTGAAAAGTCATTAAAAACTAACATTTTTTTAAATAACTCAAAAACTAACCTAACATATACCCATTTAAAAAAATCATCACTCTTAATTAATGACTTTTCCGGTCACCGTGAATTATCATGATTATTATCCCGTAGAAGTTGTCTAAAAAAAACATTTTCAAAAAAGATACAATTAACCACAGTCTCCTCTATGTATGTTTTAATGTAAGAATATTTTTTGTATTGTTAAGCAATTTATTGGCATACTGTTTTGAATATCTTTTATACATAATGTCAGTGACTGAGTTGGCATCGCGTCTGGTTCCTATCGAAGCCGTCGTGAGGCAATTCCTCAGTTGGCTAAATAACACTTATCGCTTACTCCGATAGTATCTAGTAAGAGATTTTCAAATATTGTCCGGATATTCTAAGGGAATGTTTGTCTTTCTTAAAAGAATGTTGTTTAAAGCATTTTATGGACTGCAGTAACCAAATAATATGTTTTAACTTGTGTATCAACTCGTTAATGCTCTACAAAGAGAAAATAATAAAAATATTTGGAGTGGAAATTAATTAAAAGACATCTTTGCCCCCAACAAAAAAAAACTATTAAAGGTGTATTAAATGTGATATCAAATTTCTGCGGTTATCTCATTTTTTTGACTGAACGATAAATGCAATTTTCAAATTTTCTTTCCCTACGGAGTTCCTACGTGAAATCATAACAAGCCGGCTTACTAATTCACATGTTTGAAGTTGAATATGTCTACTAAATAAATGTAATGTTTTAAACACACGTGGAACTCACTACCCACATAGAAGTTATATAATGCCTCCAATCGATCACGGCTCGTCGTTTGATTGCCTCTGGATAATTGCATCGGAACCATACAACCGTAGTCCGCTAACGTCTCCACGAGCCGACAAGAAAGATAGACGTAGAGAGACGGAGACATAGAGATATAGAAATAATGAGAGACCGACCACAAGACAAGACAAGACAAGAGGAGAGGAAAAAGAATATGAAGAGGTCTGTAGTTCTATAGTCTTAAAGGGGTCTCCACACGGTACAGCCGCAGTACCAACTGCCGAAGAAATGTAGTTGACTGTAGTCAAAAGCGCCAGCCGTATTGTTATTATAATAACAATACAGTTCTGCGGCAGTTGGTACTGCGGCAGCACCGTGTGGAGACCACTTAAGTCTGCGGGTAGGTACCGAACTAATAATCCGCAAGCATCGTGGGCGAACTGGCAACTCCGGAGACCTTGGAATTGGCAACCTTTTACGATGGCAACATCGCACAATAGGTAGGTACGTACCCACCTACCTACGGATGCACATCTCGCTGGAATTAAATATATCCGACGGGGAGGTAACTACATAGCAACGGGTACAATAATACTTCGCGTACAGAACGACATAGTCAACTTTGCAGCCGGTGGCGGCTCAACATTGATGATTATCATCATGGTTCTGAAATTCTGGCTTGAATCAAACTCAATTCAAATAAAAAATTTTGAAGGTGCACAACATTCGGATTCACGAATACGCTGAAAGAGGTAAAATACTATCTGAAAATCTGTTTGTTTTACATTACATCTTCCAAACGCATTGTGATAATCGCATATCTTTTTATTAATGGAATAATGTTTGATTCATATGGGTAACCGCATCAGCATTTTTCAGTAAAATGCATTGAAAAGTGAAATTTATAATTATCTATTTCCCTATTGTACAAACCACAAAAAGAGTGGGTCAAGATGACTTGAGTTTAGGTACCTTACTAAGAAAACTAGAACTCAAATGAAAATTTGCACAGATATTTTTCTAACTAGATTTAGGCCGCCGCTACCCGAATTTCTACCGATTTCTTACATATCCCCCCCTTCAACATTTGAAGTTATTAAGCTCTTAAACAAAATAAATGTTATTTTTGAAGATAATATCTATACATTCCCCGCGCCAAAACGCAATTTATATGAAATTCCCAAAAAATGAAATTATATGAAGAAAAAATCGCAAAATATGCTCCGAAAATCATTATTTTCACGTTTATTTCAGTTATTTTACAAGTTATATGTATCAAAAAATTCACAGTATTTCTTTAAATGCTGCTTTACACAGCCCCCAAGAGATTTTTGCTCTATTTTAAACGAGTCGTGTTTTATTATACATTTTCACAGTTTTCGCTTCAATTTTACCGTTTTAAATATTAGCGCACTCTCTTCAACATTCGTAATTACATATCTCTCCATGTTCTTCTTTTTGAGCGGGAAAATGGCACATTCCAACTTTCATTCCCCTACCACCTACCACTACCTTCATCAACAAAACATACTCCGAGTTGGAGATGCCATAGTCCCAGGCATTTGTGACTCTTGTGCGTAATTCGTTCTTCACATAGTAATAAAGAAGGAAAGCAACAAAAAACGTGTAAGTCTAGTTAGAATGACATCGAATAATGCAGTAAAAACTTAATATTATAGTGCACGGACGGGCATCACGAATCACGAGCGGCGAACGAGTTATATCACCCGGTTACGCGTTGCAGAACATCTGCCATCAATATGCCGCGGCCGTGAGAGTTTTAAAATGCAAGTTCAAGGTTATCTCGGCGTGCGGCAGAAATGCCCGAGTAGTCGACAGTCGGCACTGGATCGAGAGCTCTTTCACTGTATCCGATATAAATGCATTTCAAATTTCGATACTCTATGAAGTATTGGACACCTTGAGACTTGAGACCATCCAAGCTTTGAGACCTGCAAGGGGAGATTTTAATTACCTTTGTATATGCTGTGAGTTTTAATATTCAAGATCAAGGTTAACTCGGCGCATATTGGCCGAAATCGGACGCTGTGCCCGTTGTAAAATCAGTTCGATACTGTAGAACAGTGGAAAACTGGAGAATGAAGAACTATCGATCCTTGGAGGAACTCCATATATAAAACTGTAGAATCGGAGACCTTCGAGTGGGAGATTTTAATTACCTTCGTATTAATTACATGAGTTTTAATATTCAAGATCAAGGTTAACTCGGCGCAGATTGACCGAAATCGGACGCTGTGCCCGTTGTAAAATCAGTTCGATACTGTAGAACAGTGGAAAACTGGAGAATGAAGAACTATAGATCCTTGGAGGAACTCCATATATAGAACTGTAGAATCGGAGACCTTCGTGGGAGATTTTAATTACCTTCGTATTAATATGCATGAGTTTTAATATTCAAGTTCAAGGTTAACTTGGCGCGCAGACTGGCCGAGATAGGACGCTTTGCTTTTTCGCTGTGCCCGATGTAAAATCAGTTCGATACAGTAAGTAGAACAGTGGAAAACTATATAATGGAGAACTATGGATTCGTGGAGGAACTTCATATTTAGAACTACAGAATCGGAGACCTTCGAGGAGGAGATTTCTAATATACTATTCTAATACATTCCACGCTCAGAGCGTAGAGTGAATAAAGTCAGAATTAGAATTATTGTTTTTTTGTGCCATCCAAACAAATTTGGTTTTTATATATTTTTTATAATTTCATATAAAATGTGCCGAATTAATGACAATCGGCATAATAATGACTACCGAAGATTTTAAAAATAAAATTTTCCAAATACGTTTTTCTATCAACTCTTCTTGTAATTCGTCCAATGCAACTTGACACAGTTTCCAAAGCAACTGTTTCTTCTATGTAAACTGTTCATTTTTCCCAAATTTCATGTAAACCGCTCTAGATTTTGCAAACCAGGATAGTTAGCCAAGATCTTGCCAGGATAAGAAGATGGCATACTAGCTTGCTATCTAGGCTTGAAGTACTAGCCGCGTGTGGCCCGGGCATTAAGCCGATTTTGCAACAAAATTAAAAGACATCACAAAAATTCTTACGTGATCCGATTTTACATTTGCTATTGAAGGCTTGAAGTATTAGAAGGCATTTATTAGCTTATTTGAACTACGTAAACATAAAAAACCTCACTTTGCCATGCGTTATAAAAATATGTGTTGTTTACTACGGGATTTCCAAAGCACAGAGCAGATAATAAAAATAACCTACCAGTAAAAATATGCTTCCATTTTCTTAAACAAAATCCGTGTTCCGACTCATCATTGATTGGTGCCACACCCTCGTCCCTCTCCATGTTTTTTGCGCATTGGGGATGATGTGTGGAGGGTCTTTTTAAGGAAAGAGAGGATGTTCAAGGAAGGAAAAAGTTCGTGGGATGGGTAAGACGTATGAATCCATCCCTCCCACTGCCGTGCAAGGGGGTGGATCGAGATGTCAAGGTCTTGTTCAACCGGCCTCTCCCGATCCGGCCCGACAGGCATTAGGTGGTTAGACGCATCCACCGCCAAGACCCGGAAAAATCTCGATTTTTGAAACCGCCGCACACCCCTGCTGAGTCACCAAATGTATCGAACCACTGATGACATGGCAGAAGTGTTGGTTATTGACGGCCGGCGTAGCGCAGCGGTAAGACGCTTGACTCGCGCACCGAAGGTCGCGGGATCGAATCCCGGCGTGGCAAATAAATTTTATTTGATTAATTTGTGTTATTTTACAATTTATTAATTTAAAATAATAAATAGTATCTATATTTGCGGCACGTTCCAGAGTGGAAGATACTCTCTGTATCGCCATGGTGTAAGACCACCATTCAGAATTGAAAAGTTGCTTGAAACGGCATTGGCCGTGTTTGGTGACCAGATCTGAATAGCCAGGTACTTCCTCACTTTCCTCTTCCCTATCTCCTTCCCATCCCCACTACCCTCAGCCTCACAACATACCCCAATTGGGGATGCCATAGTCTCACTGGCTTCAGACGGGAGCAGTTGGGACTCTTGTGAGGTATTCATGTAAAAAAAGGGAATGAATTTGTAGACTTCACAACATACCAGAATAATTACATTTTGATCATTCACATCAGTACAGGTAGGTAAATTTAATTAAAGGTTTCCGGGGTGGCGGTACCCATATCCTGATTCACACACCCAATTTTTTGGGAGAAGGATTTAAAATGTTCAGTTTTTAGGGTTAACATAGGGAGTGCCCGAACTGCGTTCCAAAATGTTTGCACCCTTTTTAAATATTCGTCACAATACTTTTTGTATTTCTTCTGATTAATTTTTTAGGATTAAGTTTCACTTAAATTTAAGTTATAAAATTGACTAAACCGTAATAAAATACGATTTTAATTGTAGGAATGAAAATATTATTACGTACCTACCTAAGTTACAAAAGCATATTGACATATTATATACAACTATTCATGCATTAGATGTTGTAACACTCGCGTAGTTGCAATATAATGTTTCTAAAATATCCTGAAACTTCTGTATTCATAGGTGAAAATCTAATTTTATTTAAACGATATAATCTCCTTCCGCGTACAAATGTGGCATTTTCAAAATTTAACTGATATACGTGTTAAGAAAATTATTGAAATTATAAAAAATAATCTTTTCAAAATCAGGAAACCAATATAATGCTCAAGTAGGTATCTATAATATATTTTAAAAGGCGATTATTTTTATTCTATGTATTTGAAATGTGCACCCATAAAAAAGGGTACAAACCAATGTTCCCAATAATTGTCCCATCAATGTTCAAGTATTCATTATCTTACTCGCTGGTTCTTGCGGCTCAGAGCATTGCGCGGGCGTCGTGTGGATGGAATCAATGATATTACGTACAAATTATTAAGTTGGTACCAACCAAGTCACGTTTTGAACGTGACAAAACTAGTTTCCCTGGTAACTATTTACCTACTTATTAAATATATTTTTCATTCTATTTTTACCTTTTAAGTACCACTTATTTATACGTCGATAAGGCCTTTACACACATGTACAGTAGGTACCTACGCAAGAATTTAGATTTTGAAGATAATTATATACTGTATACCTATCGGTTATTGCTAATACGCCACAGATAAATTTTAATACGATATGTCCTGGCAACTAAACGGAATAATATTGTTTTAATGATATTTGCATAGTATAAGTTCCAGAATTTGTTTTTATTGAAGAAATATTTAGTTAGGCCAGTAAATATAAGTGAAAACTAAGCTCTTATGTGAAATAGATGATTATTTTGTAAATAAGTCCAGAGATAATTAAATTCTGTTTCGATTGAGAAAGAAGGTTAAATATAATTATAGATACCCCATTTAAAATAATCTACTGGCAAAATCGATCGAAAAAAATACAATTTTCTAAAAGGGACTTATAAAATGAACTAATGAAAATTATTGAATCTCCAGTTCCACCAACATCGGGAAAATAATTGTTTCAATTTCTGGATGCAAGACTAAATTAAAATCCCAATTAGATTCCAGTATGAATCAAAGAAAAATAACTACATTTTCCGTCTGTCAATAATAATCGAAGCGTCCTGAAGAAAAAAACGCGGGAAATGAAACAACTGGGGTACTTTTCAAACGTAGAAGTAACTCGTTCTGAAAATAATTGTTTTTTCCAGTGAAAAAGAAGTTACGCCTTTTTGGGAATATGTATTTTCAGAGGCATCATTGAACAAGCTCTTTGTTGATTAGTTCATAAATGGAATGCGTTGTCATGTCGTAGTTCATATTTTCAAAATGGCTGTCGACATCGAGGAAAATGATTCTGTTTTATTTATTCGTGAATCAATATTTAAATCGGATATTATGTGGTGTGGCTTCCAGTCTCCAGTTGCGTGTTCACCGTAGGTAATATATATGGCTGGCGATGCAATTATCGTGTTGAAAGCCAAACAGTGTGGCAAGAGGTAGACAACACGACTATCGGCCATCTTGTTCCTACGCTGCGCTGAAATTCTGGGCACAAAACAATACCTATTTCATTTTGCCACAAAAACATAACATGACTAATGTTTGCTCTCCATAACGTCATCACCTGATCGACGATAATATAACCTGCCAATGAGCAAAACAATTTCCCTGCGCTCGCTGGCTGCAACACGAAAACCCAACTCACTTATTTCAAATTATTTTATTGGGTCGCAAATCGCAAATCCCAGTAGAATGCAGCCGAAGCCAGCGTTATGCTTCATTACGATCGAAGGGCAAAGGGCAACAGGGCAAGTTAACATTAGGAAGAAAAAACTTAGTAAGTAGGTATTGATTATTCATTTTCAGCAACTGCGTATTATATCAAGTTGTTTATGTTTCCCTGTGACGCACTTATCTCCCGCCCACTGCAAAGGTAATCTTACTTATCGGCATATGTTTGTTTGTTGGGAGATAGTGATATGAGTCTGCAGAAAGGAAATTGATAAAACACTTACATCTTGCTGTGGTGACGTGCCGCCTGGACGCGGTAAGACCGACGCTCGCTCCTCGCTTCTCGGTTCTGCGCTGCCCGGAATCTTCCACGGCGTCTTTATCCCACCATAATTAGCAATTAGTGCAGGCGCGATTTGCCGGTACTTCGGCAACTTACATACGTGGAAACTTCACAAAAATCACAGCGATAATGTTTTGTTTACAAAAAGGCCATTTATTGCATTCACGGATTATGTAACACGGGCATTGTTTGGTGGGAGAATGGTCTCGGCTAGGGAGAAGTCGGGTCGGGAAGACGCGGTGTTGGTAGGCCGATTGGGAGACCACAGCGACGGACTGGGCGCGAATGGCGGAGGAAGCGTTCAGCAGGCGGGAGGAAGCACTGCCACTCCACACTCCACTCTCCACTTCGATACAGTACAGAGCTACAGCCGCGGCCGCCCTCTGCCCGCGCCATATCGCCTCCGAGGCGTGTATGCGGAACTATTTGAATCGAGAACCCGAGTGGAGCGAGCCTCGCCGCTATTGGTCGGCGCTCGGGCTCCGTCGGTTCTGCAATGCGGCGTGCGCAATCGCAGTAAGAAGTGACCTTGGCATTGAACTTGGCAATGAGAAGAGCTAGGAACGATTTATATACGCGCGTGTATGGGCCAAGGTG
Organism: Limnephilus lunatus; assembly: GCA_917563855.2. Lineage (NCBI taxonomy): Eukaryota > Metazoa > Arthropoda > Insecta > Trichoptera > Limnephilidae > Limnephilus > Limnephilus lunatus. The sequence goes on along the minus strand of OU830602.1, from coordinate 19,525,738 downwards.
TACATGGGTGAGTGCATACAGCCGCGCGCGCTGGTGTGCGTGTCTAGCTGCTCGTGCGCCTGTGTGCGTGCTGTGGGGCCGTGGGGGGCCGCCGCCCGCCTGCCCCCGCCCTGCCTGTCCGTGATGGAACAGCACAACACAGAACACACACACCTCTCTACACAGCTGTTAGCTGTTTCCTACGTAGCGCAGCCGCTGCTAGCTGCTAGCTGCTAACTGCTAACAAACTGCCACAGGCTGCAGGGCACTCCATTTTCACTTCAAACCTGCGTTCTCCACACAAGTGCCTTATTTATTTACATGCTGAACCTTACGTTTGCTCGCCATTTTGTTAAGATCCCAAAAAACACATTCTTACCGCCCAACCTAGGCTGACGTAATATTTACTTCCGTTGTTGCGATGTTTTCGTCAAAAATATTGGTGATATTACGATAATTAATAGCAAAACAACCTTGAAGTAACTTCATTTTATTTATAGACTCTTTTGAACTCTACTAGATTGATTTGTACAGCAGTTTCCGTTCTGTCAATGCTTTCAGTAATTTTTAACTCTGAGTAAATTTTAAAACATAATAAACACACCATATCTATTATTAGGAAATGACTAACTTATTCTAACTATCTTTAAACCAAGTTCAATATAAAATTCAGGGGCTGGCGCGCATGCGCAGAAAAGTTCAGCCTCGCAGATTAAAATAATAATGGTAGGCAGGTAGGTACCTATATACATTATTATAAACTTCGTTGGATAGGATAGTCCGTGTTAGTTTTTAAATCAAGCATTATCTTGGCCGTTATTGGGAGACGCGAAATTAAAAAAAGTTTGTAACACGTACTTCTCAAGTGCAAGAATAATTAGCAATTTGTAACCTATGAAAATTAGGGGACAATATACGTAGGTATTAACATTTACGGTCACACGTAAAAAAAGTTATTCGTAATCAATATATATTATAAAATAAAGTGTGCATCCCGCTAAAAAGAGTTATATGGTGTGGTAGCCCTCTATACTTCATCCATGAAGAAGGTTCTCGTTTTAATCGGAAGGGCGTGCTTTTGAAGATATAAGGGGTGGAAATTTCACCCTCTAGAAATTTCTAGAACAGTTTAGAACATTCGACAGTATTTGAAAGCCATCCACAACATTCAAGAACATCCCGAAACATTCTGGAATACTGTGGAACGTTCGGGAATAGGGAATTAGGAACATTACTGTGGAACATTCCAGAACACTCTCAAATGTTGTGGAATGTTCAGGAACATTGTGGAACATTCGATTACCATTCAACCGATATTCGAAAATACAATAGCTTCTCCAATGACGGAGGACTAAGCTAATTTGATCGATAGGAACCCAACGCATTGGACCACTCAAGCAACTTTTTTTCTAATTGTGTATAAAATTCCACTAAGTCATCTTTTGATTTTCTGTATGGAGGGTCTTTTTGAGAAATGAAAAGTGTAAACTTGAGTCGGTGGGGGAGGGAAAAACTTCCAAAAGAACCGGGACGAAAACCAGTATCTAGGTATCCCATTAGTACCGAGTACTCCATTAGGTACGTAAGTACCCCAGTAGATACTAAGTACCCCGGTACCTACTTACCCTGGTACATAAGTGCCCCAGTACCCAAGTTTTTTTGTTTATTTATTTTTTATGTGAAACCGCACAGGAGTTCCAATTGCTCCCGTTTGAGACTATGGCATCCCCAATTGGGGTACGTTGTGAGGCTGTGAAGGTAGTGGGGAAGGAAAAGAAATGGGGCAAAGAAAGGTGGGGGGTACCTGGATAATTCAGATCTGGTCAACAAACATGGCAAAAGCCATTTCAAGCAACGTTACAATTGTGAATGGTAATCTTTCACCAGGGTGATAAAATAAGTATTTTCCACTCTCGAACGTGCCGCAAAAATATCAAATATTTTTTTGATTAATTAATTGTTAAATAACACAAATTAATCAAATAAAATTTATTACGCACGCTGGGATTTGAACCCGCGGCATTCGGATCGCTGTCGAGAGCCTTATGCCTCGACCACGGAGTACGTACATAATACCTTTCTGCAGCCTGCAGCCGAAAGCCGAAAGCCTTGTCCAGTCCCAATTCTAATAGACTCTTCGTTACTACTATTATCGTCCTTTTCCTTCTCACACGTCTAATGTGAAAACGGAAAAGACTGAAAATTCTAGAACGATGGCGTCACGTACTACCTCTATCTGGGACTAGTACACTCGACTTAAGAGGAAACCCGGTCGCCGAGAAATTTGAATAATAGGTATTTTACCAAACTGGTGATGTCACTGTCGCTCTTATTCCTCGAATACTGAACGAAAGGGACAACTGCACCTCAGTTTGATACCTAAATAAAATCATCAAAATCGAGGTTTCGTAATCCCCATTTTTCTCCTTCAAAACATACCATTTTTTTTTTTTTTTTTGCTAACTGTATTAGAAGAAAATATCTTATATGTACGTTTTTCTTTAAACAAATAAATCAGGAGGTCAAACCTTAAGAAAACTAAAGTAGACAAGACTGTCGAGGTTACGAAGCACTCCACAAAGAGGAGACCGTTTATTCTATCTCATTCTCTCGCAGGCTAAATCCTGTAGATGTATGTGTCTGTCTCTACTTAGTGTCGCTATTTTTCATTTCATTGAGTTTCAAATCACAACTTTGCAAATATTTGCAAAGAATGGAAATTGTAGGAAAAAAGGAAACCAATACCACAAGTTAACCTAAGTTTCACAACCAGAGTAGAGACAAACGCGTATGCATTGCTTGCATATATCATGTTTCCACCATGTTATTCCAGTGAGATTTTGCTGCCGCACACAAACATATTTTCTGCTTCATAAAGCAATATTATCACGACTGTATTTTTTGAATCTATAATATTTATTATGAATGATTGGATCATCACATTGTTAGTCCAGTCACATTTCGGATCCCGAGCCCGTAGATCGATATTATATCTCGTGACTGTTTTGCTAATTCAATATACAATTTTGATTGAACAATTATTGGTACCAATGATTGATAACTTCCATGCCAATTTAGCGTGATTAATGCTTTTGTTCTTTGATTAGTAGTCAGATAAGTATATGTCTGAACATCAACAATGTAAAATTGTTAAAAAATTAAAATCTACAACGTAACATTGCTTCAGAGTAACATTTCTAAAATGTAAAAATCTATATCTTAACTTCAACTTCGGCTTCAAGAGCGCCTCATCAACTGATATGGCTATTTATGGGGTAAAACAAACAATAGCCTACTACAAAAAAAGAAAAACCACCGTTTATGGGTGTTTTCTGGACTTAAGCAAGGCCTTTGATCGTGTTTCCCATAAATTATTGTGGGAAAAACTCATAAAACGAGAGGTTCCAGCAGCAGTGGTCAATATGCTGGCTATTTGGTACGGACAACAGGAAAATCACATCCAATGGGCAGGAGCTTCTTCAAGACCTTTATTCCTTAAGAGCGGAGTCAGGCAAGGGGGAAATATGTCTCCAATTCTATTTAATGTTTACATTAACGACCTCTTACAAGAGTTGAACGATACTCGAATCGGTTGTCATATCTGCGGACAAGGCAGTAATAACATTAATTACGCGGATGACATGGTTCTGCTTGCACCTTCGATTAAAGCGATGAGACGACTTGTGCAAATATGCGAAGAGTATGCAAACTCTCATAACTTGTTGTACAATTCTAAAAAGTCAGTCATCGTTGCTTTCAAATACAATAAGGAGCCATTAAATATTCCTCCAATATATCTAGAAGGAAACGAACTGCTTGTGGCCGCACAGGTTAAGTATCTAGGACATATCCTAACCGAAGACATGAAGGATGTAGAAGATATGGAACGACAAAGAAGAGCAATTAACATACGGGCCGGAATGCTCTCAAGGCGGTTCTACCACTGTAGCGATGACGTCAGAAAATTACTCTTCAAGACATACTGCACCGCCCTGTACACATCTGAACTGTGGACGCAATACCCAGCAGCGCAATGGGACAAACTGAGGGTGTGCTACAACAATGCATACAGGCAACTTATGCTACTACCGAGGTTCTGCAGCGCCTCCACGATGTTCACCGAAGGGAGGGTGCACTCATTCCCAGCCTTACTTCGCCACCGACTAGCCAGCTTCTGGAGCAGGACACGGAAATCAACCAACATCATTGTCGTGGCTGCATCCGAGTGGCTCAGTTCCCCACTAAATGAGCGATGGATGCAGATGATGAGGCGACCTCCCTGATGGACGATAAAAAAAATATATATATATTTTTCTTTTGTATTTTAATTTCTGTTTAATTTAATTTTATTTTTTATTTTATAGTTATTTTTTTTGTTATTTATGTTCAAATTTTATTTTCATTAGGTACCTACCTAATAATATGATTTTTTATTTACTCCGTATGTAATATGGCAGACTGGGATTGCACTACCCGCCCAGTCTTGCTGGAATAAAAACTTAAATAAAAAAATAAAAAAAATAATAATAAATTAACATTGCTTCAGTGTAACATTGCTGACATGTAAAAATCTAAAACGTAACATTGCTTCAGTGTAACATTGCTAGAATGTAAAAAACCAAAACGTATAACATTGCTTCTGTGTAACATTGCTAAAATGTAAAAATCTACAACGTTAAATTGCTTCTGTGTAACATTTCTAAAATGTTAAAATCTCCATAGTTACTTTGCTACAATGAAAAAATCTACAAACAAACATTGCTTCAGAATAACATTTCTAAGATGTAAAAATCTACATCTTAACATTGCCTCTGTCTAACATTGCTTAAATGTAAAAATCTAAAACGTAACATTGCTTCAGAGTAACATTTCCAAAATGTAAAACTCTACATCTAAACATTGCCTCAGTGTAACATTGCTAAAATGCAAAAATTAATAAAATAAAATTGCTACAATGTAAAATTCTACAACGTAACTTGCTTCAGAGTAACATTTCTAAGATATAAAAACCTGCATCTTAACATTTCCTCTGTATAACATTGCGTAAATGTAAAAATCTAAAACGTGACATTGCTTCAGTGTAACATTTCTAAAATGTAAAAATCTACAAAATAAAATTCCTTCAGTGTAACATTACTATAATGTAAAAAAAATCACAACGTAACATTGCTTCAGTGTAACATTGCTAAAATTTAAAAATCTACAACGTAACAGTGATTCAGTGTAACATTGCTGAAAGTAAAAATCTACAACGTAATATTGCTAAAATGTAAAAATTTACAACGTAACATTGCTTCTGTGTAACATTGCCAAAATGTTAAATCTATAAAGTAACATTGCACAAATGTAATATTGCTGCAACGTAACATTTTCGCCGCCCCAGGAACAATTTATTGTATAGCCGTACACCTTCCATAGATGCGTTTGCCTACCTACTGCGTGGCAGGCCGGATCGGGAGAGACTGGTTGAGGGCGACCTTTCGACCTCTCCAGCAGGATTCTCTTGGAACGTCGCCCTGCACCGCAGTGGTAGGGACGGATTCATACGTGCTAGACACATTGTCCCCCAGATTCCTACCCAACCCTTTTACATTTTCCTTCCCAGAACTTCCTATCCTTCCTTTCATAAAAAGACCCATCACATAGCATCCCCAAAGATGACATAGGCTTTGAGAGAAATTATTTTACTCGAGGCCTCCTGTGTGGAGATGACGTAAAAAAAGTCAGATAAATGGATATCTGAAAACCACGAATGCAACCGAATTTCTACCAATTTCTTGCAAACCTCCCTTAAACATTTGAAGTTTTTAAGCTCTTGAAAAAATATATGTTATTCTTGAAGAAAATATCTAGACATTCGTCGCGCCGAAACGCAAATTATAACTCCCTCGATAGAAAAAAATCGCAAAGTATGTTCCAAAAATTATTATAAAAACTTTGTTTTCAGTTATTTTACAAGTTATATGTATGAAAAAATTCACAGCGTTTCTTTAAAGAAAATTCAAGACAATTATCGTGAGATATTTGCTCCATTTTTTACGAGTCGTGTTTTATTAAAGATTTTCATGATTTTTGCATCAATTTTATCACTGTAAATGTTAGCGCGCTTTTCTAACATTCGTAATTTCATATCTCTCCATCTTCTTCTTTTTGGGGCCAGTAACGGAGCCTTAAATGTAAAAATCTTCAAAGTAACATTGCTGCAATGTAATATTGCTACAATGTAAATTTGATATTGCTAAAATGTTACATTACATTGCTACAATGTTGCTAAATAATTATTGACGGATCATATCCGAAGGCAACCATTCACATGTGTACAAATGGAGTGTTTGCCAAGTTGTGTGGCACTCTATCCTCTCTGCCTTTCTCTCAAAGGAAATGGTGTGGTGATACATTTATCAGTTAGTCGGTAGTATTTGAAGAAAAACATTATGTGCAATTCACACGCGGTAGAACTGAAACCTTCATAAAACTAAAGTAGACAAGAGTGGGGAGGCTATGGAGCACCGCACAAAGAGAAGACCGATTATACTATCTCGCAGGCTTAATCCTTTAGGAAGTATGTGTTTGTCTCTTTTTAGTGTCGCTGTTTTTTGTTTCATCGAATTTCAAATCACAACGTTGCTAAAGAAGTTTTCACCCCAAAAACAAAGCGTGCAATTCACACGCGGTAGAAGTGAAACCTTCTGAAAACTAAAGTAGACAAGAGCGGGAGGCTATGAAGCACCGCACAAAGAGCAACCGATATACTACGAAGCACCTCACAAAGAGGAGACCGATTAAATTAAATATGTATGTGTTTGTCTCTTTTTAGTCTGTTTTTCGTTTCATGGAGTTTCAAATCACAACGGTGCTAATTAAAAAAAAATATGTGAGTGTTTTGCGAATTTTTACAAAATGTTTTCAATATTTAACAAAAACGGCCTTTACCCAACCGCCGTTGATGAATTTTACATCTTTGAAATATAAAATGAGATATTGACCCACGTACGAAGATTTATAAATAAATGTACTTTTGCTGCCATCTTGTCTGCCAGAATCTGTTACGTTACGTTCTTTGTGTAACCGTATTTTGTAAACACGTCGCCACGGCCAAGTATTACAAGATCTCTTAGCTACTCAATGAAATCAGTAATTAAATAATACAAAGTCTGGCAAATTAGTGATTGAGAAAGAATTGTATACAGGGGTATTGCTTATTTATGAGAAAAATATCACAAGTCAACCATTCAAAATTATTGAAGATAGTTTGAATGGCAGATATGTAAATACTAATGTTAGAGGGAGCGCGCTAATATAAATAGTATATTAAAATATAAGTGGATAAACAGGTCTTTAAAACACGCGCGATTTTTCGAGCACGACGGCGTAGCCGAGTGCTCGAAATAAAGCAAGTGTTTTAAAGACCAGTTATCCACGAATATTTTACGCTATTTTTTTTATTGGTACACTTTGAAAACATAAATATTGATATTATTATTAAAAATTTGGAAATAAGAACTATTAAAGAATTCGTGATGTGACATCACAATATCTTGTTGTCATGAAAATGAAAAACACAAACATTAATTTGCAATCTGTCACATAAGATTAATAGTTGACATCACAGTTTTTACTAGTTATTGTGTGTTGTAAAATGAGTTCTAACATTGATAATTTAAATACCAAAGCAGAATCGCGGTTAATACCTGAAAAATCCAAAGACGTTTATAAAAAAGAATATGAAAGGTTCATAACATGGATGGAGGAGCAAAACGTAGTAGATGTAGATGAACGAGTTGTACTTGCTTACCTTCAGAAAATGTCGGAACAGTACAAAGCATCGACTATATATTAATAATTAGAATGTAAACGATGTAAAAAAGAATGTAAACTTTGAATAAAATTTTTGAAACATTTGTAATGTTTTATTTGACGTTTAAAATATTCCTGTCAGATTTATAGTTAAAAGTTGACATTTAGACTTCACATTTTGTTGATTTGTTGATGTTGCCATGGTAACTTTAAAAAACGCGCGTTCCATAAAGTGCGATTTAAACACGCTAGGGCGTACTTTAAATGAGTAAAAAAGGTAACCAATAAAAAAAAAAATCATAATTAATAAGCGTAATCGACTGTTGCGAAAAACTGTATTAATAAAAATGTATGTTTTTTTGTTTGTCCCTTATTATTATCTAAACCATTCATCCGGTTGCGATGAAACTTTGGTGAGTTGTTGTGCTCACGCCTGCGAAGGTTTCTATATACAATGGTGGGCACTGGCGTTATGAAATTTATATATAAAAAATTTACAATAAGTGGCGCGAAAAACAAAAAAATATTGTAAACACGATTGATTTAAAATATTATAGAAAAAATCTGTCGGCAAATTTCGCGGCCCATTTCTGCCCGTTTCATTCAAATCTTAGATTTGGATTTGAGATCAAAATACCCAACCAAACTGAAAAATTATTTTTGTAATCAAAAGGTATATCAAATATCTAGTAAGGATGTGAGCTACTTTACTTATTTTTGCTTTAAATTATAAAATATAGACCATTAAAGATTTTAGCGTTTCATGGTTTTGGAGGCAACTTAGGCAATTATTTGTGAGTAAAAGAAAAACATAAAAAACTATTTTACTATATTTATTTTTTAAATTAAATGAAAAATAAAATAAAAAAATCTTAAAATTGCATTTTTTGGGTAGTAATTTTAATATCGAACGACTATTTTTTATTCCGCCGTAAATAGGTAATTTGTATTTTTAATTCACACCCATCAAAATGACTTTTTTTTAACAATTTTTATTTTTTACTTTATATTTCATCATATTTAAATGATAAATAATGTAAAAGAATTTTTTAATTGTTTTTCATTTACTCACAAATAATTGCCCAAATCGCCTCTAAAATCCAGAAACATTAAAATATTTAATGGCCTATATCTTATAATCTAAAGCAAAAATAAATAAAGTAGCTCACATCCTTACTAGATATTTGATATACCTTTTGATTACAAAAATAATTTTTCAGTTTGGTTGGGTATTTTGATCTCAAATCCAAATCTAAGATTTGTATGAAACGGGCAGAAATGGGCCGCGCATACGTTCCCCTTACGTAACATTTAAGGAAACAATTTTTTTAGGCCTATAACATGATGGCAGAACCAGATATATATATATTTTTTTTTAATTTCCGGAACGTTTTTGCGAATTTTCTCTGTCGAGAGAATTCGATGAAACGATGAAATTGAAGCACGACACTAAAAAGAAACAAACACATACATCTATAAGGTTTAGCCTGCGAGAGAATAAGATAGAATAAAACCTTTAAAACATTGGCCGCTTTGATTATGAGCTCACTTTTCAAGACTCCTATTGGTTGACATTGTGTGGTTGAACGTTTCACTTTTACCGCGTGTAAACTGCACTCGATTTTATATTTACTCGAGCTCAAAAACTTAAATCAAGGTAAGTATATTATACTTCGGTAGAATATCGGTAGGTGGGACTCAAGGACTTAATGATGAATTACGCGTCGAATCGGGAATCAGATTAATTGTGTCAATCGTGGGAATTCATTATTTAGATTCATTCTGTCGGTTTCGCTCATGTATATTCTTAACTATTACGATCTAAAAGAGAACGTATAATCAAAACGTGGAACAGTGTGACATAATGCACTTGTATTGCTGCGAAAGGCGTTGTCGGGGTGTATTTTTTAGAAGTCTGACAATTATTATAAGTAATAATTATTAGCCTGAAACACTCATCTACATTGAAAAAATCTCTCGAGAAAAGATACATGCCGTCGACGGGACTCGAACCCGCGTCCTTCTGATTTCCGGCCAACTGCTCTTATCCACTGAGCTACGTCGGCTTATCTTCTGCCCGCCAAATAATTCAATACATAGGTACTAATGTTTCATTCAACAATTACTACTTATTACATTTACAACTTTATTTTATATAAAGGCATTGTAAGTACTAAATCTCCCACTAGGTGGCGTCGAGATAAATAATTATGTCAACATTTTTTGGTGAAATACTTGAAAGTGTAATCATTTTTCGAACGCAGAAACGTGTGATTTATTATGTTTTTTTTTATAAAGTGAGACAAACATTCCGGGGATTACCTTTGAGCAAGTAGGTATATAAGGTGTTCGGATCTTAAAAATAATACCTGAATCAAAAATATTTGTTTATGAAAACATTTATCAAGTCCATTATGTCGCAGTCAAAAGATAGCAAAAAGCATTGGTTTTATCTTTTGTTGGTCTGCGGGAACCAATTTGTTTTCCAGCAAGTTCAGGGCGACGCGTACGGAATTTTGCTTACGAAGCTTTGCAAAGATCATTTTTCAAATTGAGGCAGTTAGAAATATTTTGGACTAGCTGACCCGACGAACTTCGTACCGCCTCAGAATCAATAACTGTTGAATTAAATTCAGTTTTTTTATTATGTTAAAAATTACACAATGAAGCAATCATCAATGCGCAATTGCCCGTGTTTTGTTTTTGTCAGTATCAGAGATGGCATTGTGTACGGATTTATATTTTTTTGTAATTTTTCTTATTTTTCCACTTACTTACGGGAATTTGGGAGGTGAGTATCGGTGCCGCCGCCCCGGGAACCATTTATTGGATAACCAACACCTCTGTCATACGCCACCCATAGGTCATCCCAAGTGGTTCGATACGTTTGGTGATTTAGCAGGGGTGTCCGGGTTCATGGGGTGAAGTTTGTCCGGGTCTTGGTGGCGGATGCGTTTGCCCACCTGCTGCGTGGCAGGACGGATCGGGAGATACTGGTTGAGGGAGGCCTTTTGACCTTTCCAGCCGGACTCTCTCGACCCATTTCCTTGCATCGCAGTTGAAAGGTTGGATTGGTCCCGGACACACTGACCCCCAGATTCCTACCCACGTCTCACTCCTTTTTCCTTCCCAGAACTTCCTATCATAAAAAGACCCTCCACACAGCATCCCCTAAGATGACATAGGTCCTGAGAGAAATTCTCTTCCTCAGGGCCTCCTGTGTGGAGCTTATGTAAAACAAAATGCGTTTCATTTCAGAGATTTATTATAATTATTGTATTTTTCCTTTCTATTTTTTCTATTATTACACTTATCACAATATTGCTGCAGTTTTTCAAAATATGAGTATTCGTTCCATACAAAATGTATGAAAAAATGAACTTCTTCATAACTTTCTTTTTCGTGAATTTTTGCGATGTTTTATTAGTTATTATGTTATCCGGAGCGGAAACAAATCCAACAAATCAAAGATCATCAAAATCGGTCCAGCCGTTCTCGAGTTATAAATAGTGTAACTAACCCGACTTTGTTTTATATATTAAAGATATATAAGATAAGATAAGATATAGGCTATCGCGGACTTCCTTATTAACAATTGAATCTGTATAAATACTTTAAAATAGTTATACGTAACAGATAGATTCGAGACAGCGTAACTATACAAAAGTAACATATGATAAAAAAATGTTTAATTTATTACAAGTGAAACAACTAGTCACGCAAGAGATGCGACAGAATTCGATACGTAGTTGTATTATTAAAATTCTGTATTGACTCCCAGATTCCTACCCACCCCTCATACCTCTTTCCTTCCCAGAACTTTCTCTCCCTAAATTCACTGAAAAGACTCTCGAGCTAATTTTAAAAAGTGAATATAACTCGTGCCTCATGATTGTTCCGTCTTGTTTTTTTTCTGAGATTCTCAAATAATTCCATAACAATAATTCGTTTCTCATAATTGTTATGGAACTAAACTGTTTATCAGATATTCAGTGGAAAGACTACTGCACAATTCTGTCTATCGGTGAAACACGTTAAACGATATAATTTTTTAAAATATATTTTAATAATCATCATGACAACACTAACCAAACACACGTAAAAACCCGTTTTTTTAATGTGAATATCGCACAACAGTTCAAACTATTCCTCGCTAACCGGAGATAGTGAGACTATTGCATCCCCAATTGAGGAAAAAGAAAAGTGGATAATAATCTGGCTATGGTCACCAAACGCGCTATGCCATTTCCAGCAGCAGCGTTTCGATTCTGAATGGTTGTATTTCACCAGGGAAATGAAATACTGAGAGCATCTACCACACTTGTGTTAGCAAAAATTCATCCGGTGCTTATCTAAAAAGCATCCAAACTAAACCATGTTTCTGATTCAATACTAAAGGTTGGCAGGTTTTTACAGTAATAGCAACAACGCTGGCACCGTGTTTATTCCGTGCACAGAATGGGTCTGACTCTGAAATAGTTCCACACATGCGCGCTGCAGTTAACTTGGTAGACTCGATGCTCTGTGCTCTGATCTCGGTGCTCTGTATTCTGTGTTGCTTACTGCTTGCTCGCCGTGAGGTGTGTTTGGTATTATTATGTAATAATATGTGGTGGCATCGAGCGGAGAGCTAGCAGCTAGCAGCTAGCAGCTAGCAACAACTAGCAGCGGCTGTACCGGGCTCGCATGCAATCGTGGTGACCCTGAAAACGGCACGCGAGGACTAATGTAACAGGGTAACCAAGGTTTCAAGATTCAGTCAATAGTGATTTGACGCAATGAAAAGAAAAAGCGAAACAAACACATAAATCTACAGAATTATTAGTATTATTAATTATTAATTAGTCTGCGAGAGAATGAGGATAGAATAATCCTCTTTGGGCGGCGCTTCGTAGCCTCTCCACTCTTGTCTACTTTAGTTTTCTGAAGGTTTCGCTTCTACCGCTTGTGAATTGCACACTCTGTTTTTTTTACTGACTAACTGAGAAATTTCAAAAGGGAAAGGCAGAGAGGATAGAGCATCATACAACTTGGCATACACTCCATTTGTAATCATGAGAATGTGCCTTCGGATATGAGCCGTCAATGATAATTTAGGCAATATTGTAGCAATGTAACATTTTAACAATACTACATCGTAGCAATGTTACTTTATAGCAACTTTACATTGTAGTAATCAATTGCAGCAATGTTACGTTATAGAATTTTACATTTTAGCAATGTTGCATTGTTTGTGCAAGCGCCCTTGAGGTGATTTTTCACAAAAACGGCGCTCTACAAATTGTCCAATTATTATTATTATTATTATTTGTGTTCAGATATCCGTTTTTATATTTATTATAGATATACAAATTTATCTAACTTTTTTTACATTATCTCCACACAGGAGGCCCTGAGGAAAATAAATTCCTCTCAAGGCCTATGTGATCTTTAGGGATGCTCCGTGGTAGGTCTTTTTCGGAAAAGAAGGAGACTCTGAAAAGGAAAGGGTAAAAGGTTGGGTAAGAATCTGGAGGATAATGTGTCCAGGAAGACGGACGTATGGATCCGTTCATTCCTCTGCGGTGCAAGGCGATATTCCGAGTGAATCCTGCTAGAGAGTTCAAGATGTCTCCCTCAACCAGTCTCTTCCGATCCGGCCTGCCACGCTGTAGGTGGGCAAATGCATCCGCCACCAAGGCCTAGACAAAGTCAAAATATTTACCCCACATATAAATTTTCTAGCTTTGTTTACACGGTCGGCACAGGTACGGCACTGCCTCACTGGGTTGTGCCAACGTTATTCAATTGTACTATAAAATGTAAACTAATGTATCAAAATAAAAATAAAATAATTTCGCTCAAATTTTTATGTATACTTGTTCATCTAGTTCGCGGCCATCTTAAATATTGACTGACTGGTTGAAGAAGATCTAACATAGACTTCTCTAGCCAGACTCTTTCGACCCATCGCCAAGCACCGCAGTGGGAGAGGTGAAGTCATACGTCAATCACTCCTGGAGCAGAGCATTTCCAAAGTTTATATATGCCCTGAGAGAATTTATTTTTCCTCAAGGTCTCCCGTGTGGAGCTAGTGATAAAAAAGCAAAACTGTAATGAGACATCTAAAGAATATTTTTGGGGCTTATAAAATTCGTGATTTTTATTAGTGTTCAGTGTTGTTCTAAGATATTTGGTCTTAATAGTATAATTTCTTTACAAAAGGGTACTTTCAAAGGGTTCCACGCCAACTAAGAATGAAGTAAACTCAAAGCCTCTTTGAAAAGTAAAAAAAAAAGTTGTTAAAAAAGTAATGAAAAATAGCCCATAACTTGACCTAACGCAACGTACTCAACCAATTTTTTATATATTTTTTTCCTCACTTATTATGACTTTTTAAATAATTTATCCAGTTATCCAGTCAACCTTTCAAAGAAGAGTACTACACACTCCGAGTACAGGAAAATCATGCATACAGGGCTCTGTTTGGCCTACCTTGGCGATGCAGCGCCTCGTGAATATTCGCAGAGGGAAGGGTGCATGGGTTCACCGCTTTGTAGCCGGGACGAGTCAGCGCGCAGCGGTACAGGAAATCGGAAAACGCTCTTGTCCTGGCCGTCTTCAAGTGGCGCGTCGCCCATACACCAGACATATAACCTGCTAAATAATAAAATAGATAGTCCTGAATGGTTATCAGTCATTGGTTTAAATGTCCCAATGAGATGTACCAGGCACACTTCCCTTGTTCATATAGAAGCTAACAACACTAATGCAGCAAGTAACTCACCAATTACTCGCGTAATCACAACTTATACCCACTACGAAAAATTACTAGACTTAGACATTTTTCATGATTCCTTGCGAACATTCAAAACTAATTTATTAAATTTCTTGGCGTGATTTCTCTTTATCTCCCCCCCCCCCCACACTTTTCTTAATTTTTATTATTAGATATAACTCATTCATTTTTCTAATTAAGATATAATACTCGTTCATATTCATATCTCAGGCGAAACTACCAAACGACATTCTAATGGACTTATGTAATAGGTAGATAATTATGTACTAATTTAATTTAATATGCCTTATAGCTTGTATTGTAATGTACTGAGTACGTCTTAATAAACAAATAAACAAATAGAGAATGATCCTCAAGCCGCCGTAATACAAGTGCTATATTAACTATTTTTTTTTTATTTCTGCAATATTCAATTTTATATCATTAATAATGAAATAATGTGTGTGTTTTATACCGCAGACAGAGAATTACACTCGCCACTCTGTTCTGCTGAATTACCTCCCAGTGAGGCACTCACTATGTATGTTGGATAAAATACCTATGAATATGATGTCCTATGTCGTGGGTTATCTGTCATTGTTTCATCATACCGTCATATTTTTAAACACGTCTATTCGAATTTCGATTTTGTTTTCGTTAAGAAATTAATGCAAATCTTGGAAGTGGAAATTAACCCACTTCCCGATAACCGGTCGACCTGAAACACTGTAGATAGACTCGTTGCTGATGACAATGAAAGTGGATGATATTATATTTAAAAATTTACGGCAGTTCATACATGTCAGAAACATTTGATCAGGATTTGGATTAGGTGTTAGAGGTGTTGACTTATTTTAATCAGTCTCTGGGAAGGTTCAATCATCAGTCAAACCAAAAAAAAATATATACACATATTTGTTAAAATTTTTAAAAGACGTTTTAAAAGTTCATAGCAGTTCAGCCAGTCCATGGGGAGGTCGGTTCAAACCTCAGTCAAATCAAAAAATATATCTTTGAAATTGGCTACTAGCCGGTCCAAGCGATGGCGCGACTAGGTCGAAACTTGAAAAAATGTATTACCGTAAAAAAAGCTTTGTATTTTACGAATTGATTTTTAAACACGTTTAGAAACAATAACGACAAAAAACTATGATGTGAATTTTCTTTTTCTTATTTTTATTTTAAAATTTTATTTTCATGTGCCATTTCCATTTCCACTGAATTTGTCGAACACAATAACGATTTGTGAGTGCTATACTGGGATAAATTTTTATTTTCTTAATTTCAGCCATAACGGTATTTCAAAAAGACTCAAAAATGTTGCCGAATTTTCAAACTTTCCCCAAATATTGCCTTTACTCATAAGATGATTTAAGATGTTATTGTTCAAAGATTTTTTTTAAACTACTTCAAAACTATATTTAGTGAGATATCCCACTACAGTTCTCAGACGACTATATGGTCATCCCATTTCCATCAGAATGAGTATGTACGTAAGCACTATTCACATATCAATGTAGGTAGTAAGTAAATACAGACTTGGTTATTTTTTTACACAGGATGTTTCAAAAATTTATTTAACTTAAAATAGTAAATGTAGACAGTGTTTTAAATGTGCTGACAAAAAATCATGTAAGCTGATAGTATGAATACGCTAGATTATGTATGGTTGAAATTTAAGAAACCGACTTCGAATATATCTCTGACGTCGCACCTTATGCAAAACCATCTTCCACCCGGGTTTTAACTGCTGTAAGTAATATAGTTTATAAAATTACAAATTATAAAAAAAAATACATTTCACATGTTTCGTTACTTCTTTTCAAGATTTTAACACATGTTCATCTTCTTTCATATTTGTGGTCATTCTTGGAAAATACACAGCATGAGTTCAGTGATTATGACTTCTTTCGAAAGGGAGGTCTTATTTAATTATTATTGAAACATTTACGGAATATTATCAATCGTTGTATTCAAACAATAGTGAAATGGATGATTAGATGTTTCATGTATAATGATATCTGTATATGTATTTTCACGAAAAAACTTTAATTAAAATTTATTATTGACAACAGAAATTTTGTTTTGAAGAGTTTTAATTTTCAACTTAATTTGTTACTTAAATTTTAAATTTTCTGCGACCGGTTTCGACACATCCGTGTCATTCACGAGCAAACTTAAAACTATCTTTAAAATTCTATACAAGTGCAAAAATTAATTAGGTGGGGGTAGTGGGAGGGGAGATTTTGGAGGAGTGGGAGAAAGGTGAATGACACGGATGTGTCGAAACCAGTCGCAGAAAATTTAATATGTAAGTAACAAATGTACATTCAAAATTAAAACTCTTCAAAACAAAATGTCTAGAAATTGTTACATAGTTAATGCCCAAGAAATACAAAAAAGACAATAGAAATACTTATTTCGAAATAAGTTTTTCCAATTTCTAGGGTAATTTTTTTTTTGTAGTGTGTCTTTTAGTGCCGGTCCATCTACAAAAATGTCATCTACATATCTTTTCCAAAAATAAACATATTTCAAAATTGTTTTAAAATATATCTGCCACTAGAGGGTTAGTACTTGAACCCATTGCTAATCCATCTTTTTGTTTATACATATCTAACATTATGAAATTGAAAATAATTTAGTTTGAGAATAACATTAAAATTTTTATATAAATCCTGGGACAAGTTTTTGGAAATATTTGACATTTGGCATTTATATTTTTACTTCAAATACTAACAAAATTAGCACATTTTTTTTTAAAATATGCCAGGCTATTTATAAAGATGTCGACGATGGGAATATCACATTCTAAGGCTAAGGCATTCTACAATCTATACATTCTTGTCATTGGATTGAAATAGGCAATATTGTTATTAATAAAGACCGGATTATATGCAACAAAAACAGCCCAAAATATGCATGCAAATATGCAATAAAAATAGCTTAAATATGCACGAAAATCCATAAAAAGGGCCAAAATATGCAACATGAAATAATACAGGAAGACGTATTTTTAAATATTTTTAATTTTAGTAGTAAGGTAATTCTCAAGGATAACAATCGTATTTTCGAAAAGATCAATTACAAAATGTATTTAAAAGTGAAATTTAAAATTTACCTTCAAAATTTCAAAAACGTATATGACTAAGTACTGTTCTAAATTTTCTGAAGACAAATTGTGTCTACGATCTCTTAACATATTTTTGTAAGCGGAAAAGGAGCATTCTAAGTCTACTGATGTGACTGGACAGAATTTAAATTTGGGTGCGATTTTTGCACTTATTGTGCCGGGCTAAATTTCACCTACCCCGTCGATGAAGCTATCAATTTGGCCCAAGGGTTCAAACCCTGGGTTCAATAAGTTTTCAAAATTTTCTTTGAGTTTACTCGGGAATAGCTTTGACAACGAGGAATTCATAAGGCGAATTTTCTTCATAACATGAATAGATTCATTCAACACCAATCCACGAGTTTCAAGCGTTTTCATACTTGCAGGTATGTAGGCGAAATGAGCGCTAATCATAGCTACGTTTTTTATATACTAACATCGTCAAGCGCTTCTTTGCACTGGAAAACTGCCAAAGGCTCTACACTATCGAAGTCATTGATAATGCCCTTGATGTCACTATGTGAGGCATCTGAACGATGAACAAGATCGAGCGTAAATATGCAAGATCTCAAATTTTTTGCTAAAATATGCAACTACCGCTGAAAGGGTCTAAATATGCAAATGCATATGTAAATATGCAATTGCATATAATCCGGTCTCTAGTTATTAAATATCTCAATGTTTTATGACTCAATGTCTATTAGGAACTTAGTAGAATATTAATTTTATTATTTATTTGTGTAGACTGATTAAGTTTGTTTTTATGTTTATTGTTATGAGTTGTTTGTTTTTATGTTTATTGTTTAATCCCCCTACCCCCCCCCTTATATACGCCCTTGGGTGCTTGAAATGATAGGTAATAACCGTGTTTGGTTATTAGAATAGCAAGGCGCTTACCAAAAAAAAAAAATTATTCAACATTTAACATTTCGCAGAACAATCCAATAATATTGGCCTCACTGGGTGGCTTACATAAATACATAATATATTCTGATTGGGGATGAGATAGTCCCACTGGCTTCGGTTAGTTGAAACCCTTATGCGATGTTCACTAGTCGACAGAAAAACATACATCTTTTTTATATGAATTCCTATAATTATGTTTATAAATGCCAGTCGAGATCACCCTGTATGTGAGCATTTTTTTCATGTTACCAATACTGCTGCGTAAATATACGTATAGCAGCCACATCACACACGCCCACACCGCCAGTCATAATTTATATCAAAGCCTTACAACCAGACTGACAGGTTTCAAAGGGAACAAAGCATCGTTTGATGTAATAATGATGTGTGGGGAATAAACCACCCCTTACGAAGAATATTTCCAGTCTAACAAATCGATTTAACGTTATAAAAACTTAATTACATGTTTTAGGTTTTCCAATGACACGTGATATTGTTTCCCAGCGATCGGATATTAATCTGGAAAGCTTTTGAGCAAAACAAGTAATATCCGGAAAATCTAAAACAATTCTCCGCATGGGTTGACAGAGAGGATGGACCGCTAAACAACTCTGTTTTGGCACACACTCCTTTCTTCATTCACATTCATTCATGCACTGCTCTCTTTTGCTCCCACAGTGATACAGACAATAGGCAAGCACTGTGTCGATATACGAAACGTAACAGGCTATGAGAGAAAGATAAAAATAAAATGTGTGCTCGCACCTCTCTCTCTTGCCCCTACAGTAATACGAAACGTAACTCTCTCTCTTTCTATCTACACTAACTTATATCTCCCTCTCAACTTCCGTTCGTCTCGCCCGATCACACTTTTCAAACGCTCTCGTCACGCATTCACCAGCTTACTCCCCAAGTCAAGCGTTTGTAAAGAAGTTTTACTTTAAAAAAAAAACGAAATTAACAAATACCCAGGTATTGGATTAAATGCAAATAAAATTAAGATCAAAAACCTAGCTTTATCACCAAGGGAGTTGATACTGGGCTACAAGCAAAAAATAAATCAAAACTAAGGCTTAAAATATACCTTAAACACAATAATTATGTTGAAAAAAGCAAAAGAACAAGACAATATAAATTGTGAAATTTCATCAAAGACCAAAACAAAAAATTATTATGAACATTATAAATCTCACTCCAACCTCACAAAAGAAAATTTTAACTCACTGGCAAGCTGGTAGGGGGAAATGGAAGATATTTCAGAAGAGATAGAAAATGAACCAATAATAAAATAAAAATATCAAAAACTCAATAAAATGATTTCTATGCATCGTAACGACATATGTCCGTAACCAAAAAAAATATAAATAAAATATCGTAAGAAAGGATAATTTTTGGATTGACAAGAACACATGCAGAAGACTGCTATCAATCGAGGAAATGCTATCATTGTTTTGGCTACGGACATACATAGAAATGCATAGAAATCATTTTATTTAGTTTTTGATATTTTTTATTTTATTATTGGTTCATTTTATATCTCTCCCCCTACAACATGGGCCTCTTCAAAACCCATGCTCACTTCTTCCTCTCTTCAAAAAGACCTTGTACACAGCATCTTCAAATATTACATAGGCCGTGAGGGAAAATATTTTCCTCCGGCCTCCTGTGCGGAGTTAATGTAAAAAACTCTATATTCCATTTAAATTATGTCTAATTTGTGCATTTAATAAACCAAATGATGATCCGTGAATAAGTTAGCAGATACACACTTATGTGCATTAAAATGCATTAAATTTTAACAAGAATAATATTATCTATGGAAGTTATAGCAAGTAGCTATCGAAGCGTTCCGGATGCAATCATTATGATTACATTCCGTTCCCAGCGCGGCCAATCTTCTTTGTTCTCTATTTGAAATTTGCAAGTTCTAATTTGGAACGTTCCAGAGACTCCTTCCCTAGTAACGGTGCACTCTCGTTCTCCGCATTGCAGCGGCTCTCTCCTTCTCCCACTAGTAAAGGGAAAGGATGGGTAGGTACCAAGTACCTACCCAGCATTCGGGAAACCGATATACCTATTTATAGCTAAAGGTTGCCAATGTCGGTGGCTTGCTAAACCCAAGCCATACATTGATTTTATACCGTTGAATATCAAAATAATTTGTTAAAGTCAGATTTTGGCATTTTTTTTCATAAGGGATTGCATAGGTACTCTTGTATCGTTTTTGGTAGCGCCCACACACGTTCAATAAAATAATACTAATAGTACTGTAATTCAGTAGTGATCACGTGATGATGATATTGTAGAGGAATTTCTAAGTATGTAATTACAAATTCATTATGGCTTCTGTCAATCCATAAATTCTTATTAGCGCACACACACAATTAATAGTATAAAATATCTAATCTCACCAAATATTGATACAAACCATTTGAATTCGATTCAGCAAGAATAAAAATATAGTAAAGGGTACCTTACTTGACCTAGTTTGTAAAAAATTTGGTATTTTTTGAAAATTCGCCTTCTCTCCCACTCCCTGGAGGGGGACTCCACCACGTTTTTCGGCGGATTCCGCAGATCTTTAAGGGGCCGCTATCCGAATTTCTACCGATTTCTTGCAAACGTCCCTTATACATTTGAAATTTTTAAGCTCTTAAAAAAATATATGTTTTTTTTAAGATAATATATAATATATACATTCCACATGCCGAAAAGCAAATTATATGAAATTCCCTCGATAGAAAAAAATCGCAAAGTATGCTTCAAATTTTTTTATTTTCAAGTCTGTTTCCGTTATTTTACAAGTTATATGTATGAAAAAATTCACAGTGTTTCATTAAATACTGTTTTAGACAGCCCCAAGAGATTTTTGCTCTATTTTAAACAAGTCGTGTTTTATTAAAGATTTTCGCATTTTTTGCATCGATTTTGGCGCTGTAAATGTAAGCGCTCTCCTCTAACATTCGTAATTTCGTATCTCTCCATCTTCTTCTTTTTGGGGCCGGTAACGGAATACGGAACCAATACTGAAAAGATAAACGTTCAACGTATAACTGATAAATAAACCAATCCACACACGTACGTACGACTGCTTCACTAATATCTGGATTTTGTCATTTATCAAAGGTCGCATTGTTAAGGCCCGGTGTACCCGCTCAAAAAGAAGAAGATGAAGAGATAGTAAATACGAATGTTAGAGGGTGCACGCTAATATTAAAAACGATAATATTTTTGCGAATATTGTGAAAATGATTAATAAAACACGACTCGTTTAAAATAGAGCAAAAATCTCGTGTGGAATGTCTAAAATAACATTAAAGAAATTCGTGAATTTTTTCTTACTTATATAACTTGTAAAATAACTGAAAAAAACGTGTTTGTAATAATTTTCGGAACATACCTACTTGGAAATTTGTTTCTATCGAGGGAATTTCATATAATTGCCTGTTCGGCGTGGGGAATGAATAGATAATATTATCTTCAAGAATAACATATATTTTTTTAAGAGCTTTAAAACTTTAAGTATTTAAAGAAAATAATAAAATCGGTAGAAATCGCGATCAAATTGATCGATTTCAATTGTCATCACTGCAAACAACACATGAACCATGCTGTTTGCTGGGATGCCAACTGAAATTGTAGATGTGGAAATATAGATGAAAATAGCGATAGAGTAAAGAAAAACATTTTGACTTTGGTCTCTAAGTGGAATCGGGCTGAAAAAAGAGATGGTGTATTGTAGGTTTTAAGCCTTTAGGTGCGCCACAAGTAATAATATTTGTGAATACTGGGTAGATAGGTAGCTACTTGTTTTGGTTAGATGGGGTTAAAAGTTAAATGGAATGTTTAATTGAATTGGAAAAGCAATCACATGGAAAAGCATAAGTTGCAGTACAGACCCCTGCCAGCACAATGGTCATCATAAATATACCAAATGGGCATATATAGTGGATATTGCGTTGCCGGGTGTGTACATGTTGGCAGGTCGGACCAAAACCATTGGATGGATGGATGTTGGCGGGCTTGTAACTAGTACAGCAACCCACCCGCCTATCACGCGCGAGCACCTAGCCGCTCGATACAGCCTGGTGACGCTTATACAGCCGCGGGCGTATTTACAAAGTCTATACAATTTCAGTCATCAATTTCGATCAGTGGCAGCTCGTGACTTTTTGGTGTTGTAGGAACTACGAATTTGTATTTTTAAAACGGTTATCATTTCCTACAATGGCAACTCTGCGCAGATGAATGCACAGTGGATCGAAACGTAATGCTGTCAAAAGCGAAGTTTCGAGATTATTCTGTTCCCGGCCGCCTACGGATTACCTCACCACTAGTTTCGTAGATTCTTTCTGTATTATAGTAGTACTGTCGTGAATAATTATTGTGTGTTAATATAATCTAAATAAAAAAGATCAACCAATGTTCTAATTTGATAAATCCGCGATCTATAGAGGTGATTATTGCGAATGTTAGAAAGATTTATAATCTTCATAGTGTAATAGAGAGCTAAGATTGAAACACACGACATTATTGTTGTTTTAGACCGAAATGATTTTTTTTAAATAATTGTTTGATTACCTGTGTAGATTTTCATTAATTTTCACATTGCACCGATTTTCTGAAAATTTTCATATGAAAAAATCTAATTATCGAAAAAAAATTGTTTTCGGCTACAATAATATCAATTTTCCATTGTTTTATATTAGAATTCAATCACACCCAAAAGTGTCGACTGTAATGCACCTGACACACAGCTATAAAAGCGCGAGCTGTTGAACCGCGAGCGCTTATGTGATGTACCGTCATACGACGCTATCAAATATTTCTTCCTTTGGTAGAAGAGGGGGTCAAATGAATTAGGGTGCGCCACGAAACGCCATTTCTTTGTACCGAATATATCAACTTGACAGCCGTCATCAGCCTGTTTAGGCAGCTCCGTAATTAAAATGATTCCTTCTCCTGTTTTCGGAGGAGAGGGGGTCGCATAACTTTTCACATATCGCATCAGGAGCGGTTACGGCGTACCTAACATCTGTATTGTCTATGGTTGATCTGCGCATAAACCGCTTAGGTGTGACAGGTCTGAAGTGATTGTATGAAGAACCTTATTTGGCGTGCGATGATCTTTTATATTTTATAGCTCTGTATGGCAGGGGTATAATAGAGTAGCTTTCGTTTGTGCAAAATCATTTACAAAGCCTATACCATTTCAGTCACAGTGCCAACTATAATAGATTAACTTTTGTTCTCCCAAACTTACCTAACCTAACACAGAGTCTGCTTTAGATTAGACTTTGCTATAAATAATAAATGAAGTCTATGGACTGAAATCGTGTAGGCTTTGTAAATGATTTTTCACAAACAAAAACTAGATACTCTGTTAAAGCCTTCACCGTGACTGAAATGGTATAGGCTTTGTAAAAACCCCAGCCGCGCGCCTTCTGGAACGTTCCACGGTCAAGGTCGCATGCGCAGGCGTTTTCTCTCGCTTCTCTTTGTCTATGGTCACGGTTTCGGCGGGAACGGGGAGACGCGTCTGCTGTCGCGGATGTCGTTTTTCCCGATGTAGATAATGCGGGCTCCAGCTGTTCGGTTTGCACTGGGATTTAATTGAATAAAGATGCATCATGGTTGACCTTCGAACGACCGAGAATTAGCTCGGCGATTATAAAAAAAGACAATGAAGTAGGATTGAATAACATGATAGTAGAATCATGCTATTATTTAATGGATAATAAACGTTCGCTATCATAATTGTGTGGGCATTTTATAATAGAAAATGACACGCCCTTACTACACAGGTGGGGTTCTCTAATTTTTGAACATAGGTAGGGAAATACGGTAGGTAACTGATGATAACGATTGTCTGCAAACTCCTTTTTATTTTACTACCGAAATTAATAAAAACAGAAATTAATAATACTACCGAGTTGAATAAAAACTTGAAACTAAAAATTTTATCAATTTTTTTGGAAAAAGTACGGGTAAATTCGAATGTTATTGCTCTTTTAGGTAATTTTTTAAACGACTTCGAAAAGGAGGAGGTTTTCAATTCAACAATTTTTTTTTTTTAATGTTTGTTACCTCAGAACTTTCGATTGGGTGAACCGATATTGATGATTCTTTTTTATTAGAAAGCTGGTGCTTCCCGTGTGGTCCCATTTTAATATGCTCCAGTTCTGACAATGGGATCTTTTTTAAGGTTTTTCTTAGAAGGTAGCCATGAATGAATTGGTAAAAGCGCACGTCCTGGTTGGACGAGAGGTTTTGGGTTCGAGTCTCAGTTGCGACAATTATCTTGTGTCTTGTCCTCTCATATTTTCGTTTAGATTATTAGTGTTATCTTCTTCATCAATGATGAAAAAATGACTTTCAGGAGCCATAATTTAACAACAGAGAGGGCAAAATAATATTAAAGAAATTTAGAAATTTTATAAAAAAACGAGTGTGCTCACCACACGACTGAAATAAAACTTCACTAACTTATAAAAGAAGAGAGAAAGAAAATGTGCGCGCGCACTGCTCTCTCTTGCTCCTATAGTGTGATACAGACAATAGGCCTGTACTGTGTCTTAGATATACGAAAAGTAACTGGCTATGAGAGAAAGTCCCTACAGTAATATACGAAACGTAACTCTCTCTCTTTCTATCTTCACTAACTTATATCTCCCTCTCAACTTCCTTTCGCCTCACCCGATCACAATTTTCGTAACGCTCTCGTCACGCATTCACTAGCTTACTCCCCAAGTCAAGCGTGCGTAAAGAAGTAAAAAAAACTTTACATAAAAAGGCAAAACCATGTCTGTGGAAAAGGGGAAAAATGACACCCCATACTAAAATACTAAACAGCAAAACTCGTTCCAACATAATATAGAATTACAAATCTACACGGATAATGATTAAAAATAAATCAAAAACAACCAACCCCATTAATTTTTTCCGTGTTTCCACCCTCTGTTTGCACATTTGAAAGGGTTTAACTCGTCTGCGCAGGCCCTCTGCACACCTGTCGAGCCTACCTCGAGTTATGACCGTCGTCATTACAACATACACACAACCTGCCGTCTAGGTCTGTGGACACCGCCACCGCACCGGCCAGAGACAGCCGGCAGAGACGGGCCGCGAGGGCTCGGGGCTCGGGGCTCGGGACACGGCCTGCACTTCGCTGCTCTATCGATCCGAGCGGCTAGCGAACGGGTTGCGAATGCATGGCATGCGTACCAAAGTTTGCTAATAACAAACACCATTCTTTAAGTTCACTTAAATGCAAGGACTAAATAAAACACCTAAGAGAAGACTTGGAATACCAATCCAAATACATACCAAACAGTTATAAAAAAATGGCGGCGATTTCCGTGGTTTATTATTCAGTCTAATTGATAAGTAATTAGTATTGGTTCCATCTTAGCAGCCATTTTTGAATTACCGTTTAGACAGAATGTTTTATTGAAACGCGAAGTCCTTTCTTAGAGGATTTTATTTAAATGTCAGCTTTATTTTTGCTTAAATGCTTTGATTGACATTATGTAAACAAAGCTTAAATGTTAAATATTTTTGAAATGAAAACTTCTTTAGCACACAAAATTTGTGATTTGAAACTTGATGAAACGACAAAGCAACACCAGAAAGAGACTAACACATACATCTGTAGGATTTAGTCCGCGAGTGAATTAAGTAAATAGAATAATCTGTCTCATCTTAGTGCTCCCTACTCTTATCTACTTTAGTTTTCTGAAGATTTCTCTTCTACCGCGTGTGAACAGCACACTTGTAATTTTGATATTCTGTATAATTTCATAGTTTTAGACCATTAAATTGGACTTTTAAATTACTAGTAGTTCTGTGAACAGTAGATGTGGCGTCCAAAAAACTATGCTTCTAATTATTGAAATTTATTAAATCAAAACAAACATTTTCTACCAACTTAATTATAGAACATATCTTACTAATATTATAAATCTTACAATATTATAAATGCGAATGTTTGTATAGATGGTTGGTTAGATGGTTGGATGGTCCTTACTCTTTCACGCAATAAATATCGAATGGAATTTAAAAATTCTTTCACTAATCGAAAGCTACATTATTTGCGAGTAACAACGGCTTTATATATTGGTAAGCTCTGGCGTTATGAATGAGCTGTGGCGTTATGAAATTATGTATCATTCGTTTTCTGTCCCTAACAAAATCGAGTTATTGCAAACGTCAAACAAATTGTTACCCTGGAAAAAATGTTTTTTTTTTAAATTTTAGTCTCTTTGCTTTGTTGTGATTAAAAAGAGTACTTTTTTGGCGTCGTAGTTAATATCTACATATCTCTAAAAATGTTTATTCTCCGAACAAAAAGCATAACGTTGCTATAAAGCATAGCGTTTGAAGTGGACTGTCATTTTCTTATTTGTTTTAGGTTACTCTGGATTCAAATATGAATAAAATACTAATAAAGGGATTAGGTACTTAAAAAAAATTTCTATTTCTATAATTTAAATATTTTCTAAAATAGAATTTTTATTTTCGAAATGTCATTCTCAAATTTAGAAATTTTCTATTAAACAATAATTATTTTCTATTAGACAAAATAGCAAGAATAATAACAATTATGCCAATAATTATCCCACTAATACTGTGCGAGCGAAGCCGTGGGTAAAAGCTAGTATCTTATATAGGTAAGATTTTTTTACGTCAAAAAAGTAATTATACAATTTGCCCAAAGAAACGTCATTATCTCAATAACAATTCTTTTTTCAAACATTTTTCAGGCCGGTATTTTTTTAACATTAACTCCTCACAGGAGGCCCTGAGGAAAATAATTTCGCTCAAGCCCTGTGTTATCTATGGGGATGCTGTATGGGGCGTCTTTTTGGGAGAGGAAGGAGTGAAAATGGGTCTTGAAGAGACACAGATGCCGGCAAATCGTTCCACAGCCGAGCTTTTGAGCTCGAGAGTAACAAGTCGCAGAAGCGAACCGTTCTCATGTAGCAAATGTCAACCGGGTACATATGTTATTGCGTGTTTTCCGACTACGCACCGGTGCCATATGGATCAATGACGGAGCATCTTCCATTTTAATACCGGTAGGACCATGACAGCAGTACCTATCTGATGCCTGTGCTCTAAAGATTGCAACAATTGCAACGGATTGTAATCTTTAATAAATTCCCCTGTCGTCATGGTAGGGTAATTTATAGGGACCGTCGATTTCTGCACAGTCAAGGTTTTTTTCAGGTTTTTTGGGGCTCCAGACTACCAGGGTTGCTGCCAAATTCAACAGTAAGGCGCACTTGCGATTTTTTCACGGTAAGCTGTTGTGTACTATTAAAGTATCATTGAAAAAATGCAAATAAGAAAGTCCAAACAAACATGACGATTTTTGAAAAAGATTCGAAAAAAGAATTTTTACAGAAAAAAACACCTACCACCTTGAAACAGAAACAAAAAATAAATTTACAGCCAGACGAAATGTAAAACGGT
Source organism: Limnephilus lunatus (assembly GCA_917563855.2). Classification (NCBI taxonomy): domain Eukaryota; kingdom Metazoa; phylum Arthropoda; class Insecta; order Trichoptera; family Limnephilidae; genus Limnephilus; species Limnephilus lunatus. The sequence continues at coordinate 19,497,713 of OU830602.1, read as the reverse complement.
TGATTTAAAACAGTCCTAAAGCCTTATCATAATCGAACAAGATTCCAATCAGATTCCACGGAAAACTTTCCCAAACACATCCAATTTAGCTTCGCAATATTTTTTTTTACAAAAATGATGATCTTCGGGTTGGACAAGGTGTAAAATACTATTTCACGGTTGTTATCTTCAGCACAAGAACGTGTCGTAATAACTTTTTTGTAATGTCTCATAGACAGACACATTAAAAAAACTGGATGGCAAATATTTGCATAAATTTGCCATCCCTGACAAGTGTAGGCTGTTGGTTCCTACCAACTACGAACTGAATAGAGTGTTACACGTAGGGATGAGAACGGGTTACGGCTATATATAGAGGGGGGGGGGGTTTAATTGTTGGGTGAAGAGGTGGAGAGGCAGTGGCGTGCACAGAGTTTTTGATCAGGGTAGGCAGTAGGAAAACCGCCAAATTGATTCATATAAATAAAAAAGAAACTTGCCACAGATGGCTCCCTTCGTACAAGTTTTCGCTAAGTGTACTTGCTGCTGGCTGTAGATGATGTAGGTTTGTATTATCTAAGCCACTTTAAATATACAAATAATAATAATAATAAATAATCGCTTCATGTATGCGTATTATCAAAAGCTAATTAATGGATATCCGAGGTGGCCTTGATAAAAGCAGTTGGCGTTGTCTCACTTTCATACTTCAGATAACAACAGATGTCACTGTCGCCACTGATTGCCATTAGCTAATTTGTTCCAGAAAGCACTGCCTGATACTAACAAAAAAACCTCGTAGAAGCAAATTCAAACGACAGTTCTACTCTATGCTACGTGCATTTCGTAAACATTGATATTATATTTTGTATGAAGTTAGCTCTAAGCAGAAATAATTCCTGCTTAGCTCGCATTTTAGTGAGGTAGTCGGAGGGCGCGTGTAGTTTTTAGTTACAGTTTATGTCACGTTTGTAGTACGCCGTTTGATGTGGCGGTCGCGTAGTTTTGGTTGCTCGGCTTTGTCGCGCTTATTTTTGAAAGTGTGTATTTATTTTTAGCAATAATTTAATAAATTATAATATTATTTACATGCTTACGTTTTAAAAATACGCTAGGGTAGGCAGTGCTTATGTGCCTATATGGAGTGCACGCCCCTGTGGAGAGGTATAGGCAGGGCAAGCAACTGAGAGGGGTATACGAGGCAATGCATATCGAATGTAATCAATAACCAAAGGGCAGAAGTGACATATTTTACGTACATCATTAGATATTTATCTAAATGCTGGGAAATCACTAGCGTTGGCCTTGAGGTCAGAACGCTGTACCAGTATTGGGATGGTATCATTTGTACCATTCCGAGCTGATTATGTTAGCATCTAAGCGGGTTTTAAACCCTTAGATTAAATTTTTAATTTCTGAAATAATTGATGGTTTGATTACCTTCAAACTTTCCTTCGACAGGTACCTAAACCTCACCTTAACTAGGTACTTACTATTTATAAGAGAAACCCGACTGTATTCGTGATTACTGATTACAATGATTACACTCATTTCGGTTATTCGTGGTGTAATATGGAGTAAAATATTCCTACGTGAAGTTGTTCACGTTCAAGGAACTTTTAATTTTCATAATTGAAACTGATTTGGGAAACAGTTCAGAATACAAACCTAGCTAAAAAGAAACTATTAAAAAATACATTTTTTTACATTAGCTTCACACAAGAGGCCCTGAGGAAGATAATTCCCCTTAGGGCCTATGTCATCTTTGGGAAAGCTGTGTGGAGGGTCTTTTTTAGAAAAGGAAGGAGAAGATGTTCTGTGAAGGAAAAAGGTATGAGGGATGGGTAGGAATCTGGGGGTTAGTGTGTCCAAGAGTGACGAACGTATGAATCCATCCCTTCCACTGCGGTGCAAAACGTTGATCGGAGAGAGTCCGGCTGGAGAGGTCAAAGGGACTCCCTCAACCATTCTCTCCCGATCCAGCCTGCTGTGACTATGGCAGAGATGTTGGTTATCCAGTAAATTGTACCCGTAGAGCCTCCCAAATTGAAAATTCTGATGTATATAGCGCCTTTTAATGAAAAACTCCTAGAGGGCGCTGGAAGCAGAAGAAGTTTTAAGGCCCATACAAAGGCGGAAACAAAACTTTTTGGACATTGGGTAGGTAGGTGCCTGGTGCGGGTAGGTACGGGTTTGGATCGGTTTGGCTCTTTCCGGCACCGACACGACGCGTGACGCCACGATTATGCTGCCCTGCTGTGGCAACATACGCAATCTATCTATCTTCCAGCTTCTAAGTTCTATCTTCTATCTTCTATCTTCTATCTTCTATCTTCTATCTTCTATCTTCTATCTTCTATCTTCTATCTTCTATCTTCTATCTTCTATCTTCTATCTTCTATCTTCTATCTTCTATCTTCTATCTTCTATCTTCTATCTTCTATCTTCTATCTTCTATCTTCTATCTTCTATCTTCTATCTTCTATCTTCTATCTTCTATCTTCTATCTTCTATCTTCTATCTTCTATCTTCTATCTTCTATCTTCTATCTTCTATCTTCTATCTTCTATCTTCTATCTTCTATCTTCTATATTCTATCTTCTATCTTCTATCTTCTATCTTCTATCTTCTATCTTCTATCTTCTATCTTCTATCTTCTATCTTCTATCTTCTATCTTCTATCTTCTATCTTCTATCTTCTATCTTCTATCTTATATCTTCTATCTTCTATCTTCTATCCTCTATCCTCTATCCTCTATCCTCTATCCTCTATCCTCTATCCTCTATCCTCTATCCTCTATCCTCTATCCTCTATCCTCTATCCTCTATCCTCTATCCTCTATCCTCTATCCTCTATCCTCTATCATCTATCTTCTATTTCTATCTTCTAATCTTCTATCTTCTGTCTTCTGTCTTCTATCTTCTGTCTTCTATCTTTTGTCTTCTATCTTCTGTCTTCTATCTAAATAAAAATGAATCGCCGAAATGTATGTATGCGCATAACTTCCGAACGACTGCACCAAATTGGATATATATTTTTTTGAGTTCGTTATTGTCAGAACAAGGTTTGTATAAAACTACTTGTGAGCTCTGGCGTTATGAAATTTGTATAAAAAATTGAGATAGGTGTCACGTGAGTTTTTTTAAAACTTAATGTACCGGGACTAAATGTATGGAATGCGGGAGGGTGGAGGGGAGGGTAGAACTCGGGTAGGGAGCTCGCGGGAGGGGGGAGGGGAACCTGGGAGGGGGGAGGGGAATTTGGGAGGATGGGTGGGGAGACGGAAGGTGAAGGAGGAGGAGTGGGAACGCAAGAGGGGAAGGGGAACGAGCGAATGGGAATGGACACGCAGGGAGAAACAATTTCTTTATTAAATGGCATAGCAACGCATACCGGGTACCAGCTAGTCAAATATATTAAACCTTTGAAGGCAAAAAAGATTTTTTAAAGTCGGTTACAGATGTTTTCTATACTTTTTTACTACTAACTGTAATTACAACTTCACGAGAAACTAAAAAAATATTTAATCAGACAAAGTTATTATCATTTCACTTTTTTCGTTTATTATAAAAATATTTATTTAAAAAATTGCAACATCAACAAATGTTTTTCAAACGCTGAATGCTGTTTCATAGAATTATTTTTGAGAAATCGGTATCGTTTATGATAATTTTTTATTACAAACTGTATTCTCTCTTTCTGACACTTCTTAAATCATATTTTTCACCAAATACAAAATGAGATAGCATATCTTCTATGAGACCGCGTCTGACTAAAACTCTCAGAAAGCCTCTACGGTTTTTATCGTTATTTATTGTTGGGGCGTTATGCCGTTTTGCGCTACCTCCTTCTTTAGCCAACGTTTCGGACTTCGTTACAGTGTCCATCATCAGGGCAGATGGCTCTACGGTTGTTAGTTTCCTGTGAAGAATATCAGAATTGCAAGCGGTTAAATTATGTAACATACACAACCGCGCTATTATCAACAACGCTTAGTTTGAATGGCTTCGTGACGTCATTTTCTGAACGGAGTTAAAAACAGTTCAATGGTAAAGGTCTACGGTGACGTCACCAGGCGGTAATAATAATAATTTCAGATATTCAGGGGTGTACTACTGTACTATGCATGTGTGCAATGGATTTTATAATTTTCAATCGTCTTCGGAAGTACCTTCCCTGCCATATTCAGTAAAATATTAAAACTTACGTAACATAAAATACCTACAGAGATTATTTCGGCGTTGGAGAGGGAGGTAATTAAGGGGGGGTGGGGGGTAGTTAAGAGGTTTACTGGAAATAACATGGCATTTTTTTCTGGTAACTAGTGATACTAAGGCATTCCCAATTAGTGTGAGCCTGGAGGTATTTGGGAGGGGAAGGAGATGACTAAGAGGAAGGTGGGGGTTATAGATGTAAATTCAGATCAGGTTTTCATGCACAACACTAAAACCTTTTCAAGCAACGATTCAATACTGAATGATGGTCTTACACCAGGGCGATACAGAGAGTATCAACTTCTTTGGAGCGTGCCGCAAATATTGAACATATTATTTTTATTTTAAAATAAAACAATAACTTTGTAAACACCACTTTTATTTTTTTACATACTTTATGCCGACCGGGTTTCGCTACAACCGTAGCTTCTTCAGGGCAGTACAATCTCTATGTATAATATAATAAGTATATAAAAAATAAAAGTGGTGTTTACAAAGTTATTGTTTTATTTTAAATTATAATGTCACATCACAAAGTAACTGCTTCATATGAACAAATATTATTTTTAATTAATAAATTGTGAAAAAACACAAATTAATCAGATAAAATTTACTTTGGTTTGATCCCACGATCGCCGGATCTCGAGTGAGAGCCTTACCCCTCGACCATGGAGGCTGACGAGTTTCAACTTCCCGGAATCAGTGGGGATGGAACACACCCATTTGGGGTGTGTTGTGAGGCTGAAAGGAGTGGAGAGGAGAAGGGGAAAATTAAATTACCTTGCTATTAAGAACAGTTCATTAAACACGGTTAAAGCAATTTTAAGAAGCTTTTACATTACGAATGGTTTACCAGGGCCATACTGAGAGTACATATCTAAAAATCAGGTGGTACAATAACGCTCCGTACCCAGCAATTTGCGAACGGAATGAAATCAACACTGCCAAAACAGATCACGATAAAAGACAATATAGATAATAATAGTTTTGGTTAGGTTGGGTTAGTTTAGTTTAAGTTAGGTTAGGCTAGGTAAGATTAGGTTAGGCTTGTTGTTCGTTTGTTACTTTTCTTAACTTTCTTGAATTTTAAGTTTTGTCATGGGACCTCACAATTAGGTCTAGGCGGGAGGAGGGCAAGATAAAGGTGTCTTTCGGACGTGGTACGTACTAATAACTCAAATGAGTCGTTAAGTATAAGAAAACAGTAAGAAATCTACACAAAACGAAGACCACGCTCGGAAAAGTCCCAGAATGTCTACGTTTTCTTGCAGTATACAAGGACCGGTAGTACCCGCTCAAAATGAAGAAGAAGATATAAGTAAATTCGAATATTAGAGGGAGCGAGCTAATATTAAAAAACGATAATATTTAGGCGAAAATTATGAAAATGTTTATTAAAATACGAATCGTTAAAAATAGAAGAAAACTCTAATGGGGAATGTGTAAAATATCATTTAAAGAAACATGTTATTTTTTTCATACGACTGAAATAACGTGTTTATAATACTTTTTGGAGCATACTTTGCGATTTTTTTCTATCGATCAATTTCTCATAATTGTGGAATGTATAGATATTATCTTCAATAATAACATTTTTTATGAGCTCTAAAACTGAAAGTGTAGGAAAATATGTAATACGTCGATAGAAATGCGGAAAGCCGGGTTTTAAAGCACTCAGATTATGTCGATTCCTTACCGGACCGTGAGACAGCGGGCTAAGTGAGGTATTTCCACTCACGCGTCACGTGTGACCTTTGACTCCGTCATCCGTCACAGGAAATATGCCGGAAAGCATCGATCCGATCAATCCGTCTTTACTAGTCCCAGCGAGAGATCGTGCGTTACGTCATCTTCTCGTATCTTATGGACATTAAACAGCTCTACGCAAGATCCATCGATAATGTACATAAAAACAATATAACCCTATACAAAGCAACACAAACGATACACAATATCCGAGCCAAAAACAAAGAACTCCACCAAACTCCCTTTTCTAAAATCACCTTTAGACAAAGACACTCTTGCAAATTACACAAATTACGATTAGACAAACCGAATCAATGACCAATTTCAAACAAGTTATAAGGATTTTAAGTATTGGTCGTCACACTATTGCAAACATCTGTAAAATAAATTACAAATAGACAGAAACATCAATCTACATACGTCCTTACCCATATAAATCAAATTAAATAATAAAATCCTAAATAATCTAACTCCATAAATAGATTTGACAGGATTTACTACTGCACTATACCTCTTCCTTCATTTATAAGATAACTCTCTTTATGAGATTTACCCACACTTTCAATCATCTTTATGTTTAATTGTATTCAAATTTACATCTATCTAAACGTAAATATTCTTAAATACTCTGTATAAATATGTTTTAATCATATTCAAATTAACATGTCTTTAACCTTAAATATTCTTATGACATTTTGAAAGACTCTTATATATGATTTTCATTTATGTATCTCTACGCCTGTCACAACACAGGTATACCCTAGCGAGACAGGCATCGAATAATATAATGTAAACATCCCTTGTGTAGATCAATAAATAAATAAATCTTTTATCTTTTTCGTTTTCAAACAAGACCCGTCGAGGAGGAGGACGAACGTCGATGACGTCCGTACGATATCTCTCTAGGACTAGTTTACCACAGCCTAAGTGCGAGTTGTAAACGCTTTGCAAGCCCAGATGTCCCATACCCTCATATATCCAAGCCACTAGAACAGCTGTCACACACAGACAACCCCAATGCCTTTTGAACAGAAAAAAGCATATTAAATAAACGTTTCAAATTAACAACAAAATTGCAGAAAACGACGAAATACTTCTTTTTGAAGTGAAACTTCTTTAGCACCGTTGTGATTTGAAACTAGATGAAACTGAAACGAGTGACACTAAAAAGAGACAAACACATAGGTACATCCAGGGGCGTGCACTCCATATAGGCACATAAGCACTGCCTACCCTACCGTTTTGTAAAACATAAGCATGTAAATAATATTATAATTTATTAAATTATTGCTAAAAATAAATACACACTTTCAAAAATAAGCGCGACAAAGCTGAACAACTGAAACTACGCGAGCGCCACATCAAAAGGCATACTACAAACGTGGGATAGACCGTAACTAGAAACTACACGCGCCCTCCGACCATCTCACTAAAATGCGGCCCATATGCGGCCTAAGCAGGAATTATTTCTGCTTAGAGCTAACTTCATACAAGATATAATCTCAATGTTTACGAAGTGCATGTAGCATAGAGTAGAACTGTCGTTTTGAATTTGCTTCTATGAGATTTTTTTGTTAGTATTAGGCAGTGCTTTCTGGATAAAATTAGCAAATGGCAATCAGTGACGACAGTGACATCTGTTGGTATCTGAAGTATGAAGTGTGAGACGACGCCAACGGCCTTTATCAAGGCCACCTCGGATATCCAGTAATTGGCTTGTGATAATATGCATAAATGAAGCGATTATTTGTTATTATTATTTGGATATTTTATGTGGCTTAGATAATCCAAACCTACATCATCTGCAGCCAGCAGCAAGCACACTTAGCGAAAACTTGTACGAAGGGAGTTATCTGTGGTAGGTTTTTTTTTTTTTTTTGATAAATTCCGCGGTTTTCTTTCTGCCTACCCTGATAAAAAACTCTGTGCACGCCACTGGGTACATCTATAGGATTTAGCCTGCGAGAGAATGAGATATAATGAAACCTATACCTACGTACAGTACCTACGAACCGTCGCGCTATGTTAAGCTGCGCGCATTGGCCGGTTTGATTATGAGCTCATTTTCAACGCTCCTATTGGTTGAGATTGTGTGGTTGAAGGTTTCACTTCTACCAGGGCTAGGCAGATCTTAGACCGCCAAATAACTTTATCTTAGCACACACTCTTTGCTTCATTGGCATAAATGATTCTTCTTATACCTCTCTACATTTTCTTCAATTATTCAGACTCTTCACATAACCCGACTCAATATGTGATTCGCTTGTCTTGTCTTTTGTCTTTGTTTTTTTTTAAATTATAAATACCGCACAAGAGTTCCAACTGCCCCCAACCGCCTGGAGTCAGTGAGACTACGGCATCCCCAACTGGGATATGCTGTGAAGCTGAAGATAAAGGGGAGGAAAAGAACATGGGGAAGAGGAAGGTGGGGAAGTACCTGGCTATTCAAATCTCTTCACCAAACACGGCTGATGCCATTTCCCAAAATATACCTTTTATTATTATAAATGATTAAATTGTGAAACAAGACAATTCAATCAAATAAAATGTATTTGCGCATGCCGAAATTTTAAACCACGAACTTCGAATTGCTAATCGAGAGCCTTGCCCCTCGACAAAACTTATTTATCCATTCTCTTTCTAAACCATCTAATGCCTACAATACACGACGTATTTTTTCTGCCCGATTCCAATTAAAGACCAAAGTCAACATTTTTCGCTTTACGCGATCGCTATTTTCATCTCTACGATTTTAGTTGGCATCAGAGCAAACAGCATAGTTCATGTGTTGTTTGCAGTGATGACAATTGAAATCGTAGATATGAAAATTGAGATGAAAATAGAGATCGCGTAAAGCGAAAAATGTTGACTTTGGTCTCTAATTGAAATCGGACTGAAAAAAGATGTCGTGTATTGTAGGCATAAGGGTCCTTTCGCAATCAAGTTCACTACCCTTTCTTCAGTCTTCAGCATTCTTTTCAGATCTCTACATTTATAACACGTTCAAACATGGTTTTAACACTTACTCCTCAGAGATCTCATTTCTGCAGCATTCAGTCTACTTTCATACTTCCACCATGACTCCCTACCATACATCAGAATTGGTTTCAGCACTCCATTTTGAACTGCTATCCTATTTTTATCAGCAAAATCAAACTAGTTTTTGGAAAATTTTATACTATCGGTGCCACAAATACATACGTACAGACTGATTTTTCCCATATTTTTGGCTGCTACCTTTCTGATCACAAAGTTCTAAAGAATTAGTAACCTAGATAGTGTATCGGAAAAACAATATAAACATATCCAATTTATTTACATAGACATCTTTTTGTCCTTTTCTAAATGAATATTCAATTTTCAATGGAATAACCCTAGTTATAATAACTTTTGAAGTTTATACCCATCAGTGTAAAATATCATCGAGGAATAGATTTTAGTTTTCAATCCTTTGTTTTAGCTCTCTTATAATATTATGGCAAAAGGAAAATAATATCGCCTTCTGAGTAGGTACCGAATTACCGTAACCAAAATAAAAAGTGCTCTCCATTTCATAGGGAAAGCTTTTTAATGGAGAAAAGGATTGAAAATGAGGTAGTGTTCACTCTGCTCAATCCTTCTACCTTCTCAGCTGTGTATACAATACTTGTACAGGCTTCTGGCCTTTACGTTATACTTCATACTACTCTTCAGTTTCCTGTGTACACAGGCACACATAGCGTAGTACATCAACTCGGTGTAAACTGGGGATTCTCAGACTTGTATATTATTATACCTAAGAATTAGATTTATTTAAACTTTCAGAACGAAGAATTATATCCGATTTAAACTTTTTGTTAAAAGTTGTAAAAGATGGTATCGACAGCTCTGATTTACTAACGTAGTTAAATTTCATTGACCTACAAGAGCTACTTGTTCCAAGTTCCTGTTTAAGGACAAACTTAAAATAATTCATAATCTGCTTGTTCTTAGATTTTTATTTTAATATCTTTTAATTTTATTTTACTAATTTGTACATTTAAGGTTACAAATTTCTAATTCATTACAATATTTCATATTGCAGCTAATTAATTATAATATTTCAAATTCACTATATTTTTTCTTGTTTTATGTAGCTCCTACAATACATCTTGAACTTTTCAATTGGTGAGGACTTTAGAATTTTTGGTAATTCATTTGTACAGCAAACCGTTTAGCGTATTCGTTTTGTCCTTTTTGTTTAATCTTATTTCCTTGCACGTCCTTGTGTATTGTCTGTGAATGTCCTTATTGTATACGATTTTATTTGAGAAGTATTTTGGTAACATGTTGTTTAATATTTTGTATCAACGTTTTCTACGCATAAAAAACTCAATACTGTCAAGAAAGGCATACAAATACAAAATTGTATCGGTGATTCAATCCAATATTGTATTTTATATTGTCTTTGGTGAAGTAATTGAGATATTGAGCACCTTTGTGCTAAAATAAATACGTACCTACATTACTGCAATTTGATCCTTTATGCCTTGGTTTTAATTCATATGAAAACAATCTGAGTATTGCGCAACGCAAGAGTAACAACTGTAAAAAACAAGTGAAACTGTGTTGGCATGCCAACTTTAAAGAACCCTGTGAGGCTAAATAAAGTGGGTATTGGAGGGAGATGTGAAAGCGTTCAGTTATTTGTAAAGTCTAGCTATTCAGATCTGGTCAGAAAAAAAAATAGTTTTATCAAGCAATGTTTCGAATAATGTTAAGACAGATGTTTTTTTAATTACTTTAGATAGATTACAAGTGACATTTTCTTATTTAGTAGTCCCTTAATTGGTAAAGAATGTGAACTCCTTTCTGGTGAACAAGACTCCTCAACTGCATGGAGGATTAACAATGAAGTTTCGGACGCCTGTGAAACTTGATCACTCCAACTCCATGGGTGATCTTCCTCTGACGCTCTTGCCGAACATTTTGCATGCCAGCTTCTCTAGGTTCCAGTTTTCAGTTTAGCGAGCGATGCGTTCATTGTGTGAATTCGAAGTAATCCACTAAAGTAAAGAGTATTGGCCACACTAGGTTTCAAACCCACTGGGTCAAGAGTCAAGAGCATGTGTAATAGAATCGTGGAGAGATAGTATGCATCGGTATTTATAATAACTATGGTCATTAGAGCTATCGCATGGAAACGTTCCGATTGTCCCCGAGCTACGACAAAATTGCTCACAAAGGTACGCGGAATAATTTCACTCCCATAGGCCCCTATGTCATCTTTGAGGATGCTGCGTGGATGATATTTTTAAAGAGAGGGAGTATTGAACATGGGACTTGAAGACTCGTGTTGTGGGAAGAAACTCAATAGCCGAGCTCTTGAACACAAACATGAGTCTTAGAAACGAACCGTTCTCGTCTGACACCATAAAAAGCACCAGTGCCGAAGAGATCAATGACGATAGTTCCTCGGAGAATATACTTGAGGTATGTGCTCTAAAGGTTGCAATCCGCTTGTTAACCCATTGGCCACTGACCGCGGCTCTCAGCCGGGTGTGCAACTTAGATACTTAAGCACAAACCCCTGTTCACTGACGGGCTAGAGTAGGTCGGTTAAAAAACGAAAAAACGAGCATAATAGTGACATCTTCGAATACAAATTTGAATGCCAAAAATTCTGTAGGTAAGGAAGCATTAATTTCGTATTATTGGTAAAAACGTTTCTTCAGTTTTTTCCCTGAAAATTATGTTTGAAGCAGGCAGCCGCCATTTAATTACTTTAAACTGGTGATTGTTTCTATGCTCGTGGCAGTGGCTCTTCACGGTCCCTAATTGCTTTGAGGACTATCATACCAAATTATTTTTTTAGTTATTAGTGTATATTTATGTAAAAATTACGAATGTTCGATAAATCAATATTATGTTTGAATGAATAAAATAGATGAATATTATCTTTTTTGTATCTTCATGAATTAAAATGTGAAAAAAACTAAAAATGAAAAAGTTATATTTGTATCTTATTTATAAATACATATATTTTTAATATTATTTTTATGTTTTTCTTTACCTTAATCCAATATGTTAACAAATTTAAGGAAATTATTTTATTTGAATTTGTGTTTTAAAAGTTACAATAAATTTAGTCCACCAATGCAGGTTTTTATCTTTTGGTACAATTTTTTTTTTTTTTAATTTTCTTTATTTATTGCTTTGATGGTTACAAAATTCGTGCATTGTGGTCGATACAGTGTTGAGGGCCAATTTCTTAGTGGGCTAACGGGTTAAGATATTGTTAGGGAATTTATCAAACGGATCGCACGTTTCGGCACAGAGTCAAAGGATTAAGCTTATATGTGGTTTTGCAATAGTATGGGTGAACGATGTTGGCAAAACATTCATGGCCCATCTTCATTGTTTTTATTATCCACGTGGGTGGAGGTTACCGCAACCGTTTGAGCATCCCTGGTTGTGTCCCGAGTGGGAGATCCTAACAGAATAGAAGGTAGTATACGTAGACATATTAAATATATATATATATATATATACAGTTATGCCTTCCTAGTGTGAGTTCCATGGGTACTGGGTACTGGGTACTTGGTAGTGGGTAGGTATCCAGTTCCCACCCTCCATTCAGTTACGGGTGACCGTGAAGCTTTTCAGGGTCGCCCGCCCCACCCCTCCCCGCCCCCGCCCTCTGGCTCGCCACGTCGATACTTCCAGCTGGAGCGCGGAGGCGCGCGCAGGTACCGCCGCCCTCAGCCCCCACCCCCACCCCCCCACCACCCCACTGCTACACCCAACTTCCACCTAACCGTATAATTAGTACTTTTGTCAACAGTTAGTAAACCTCGCGCCCAAAAAAGTGTTTCTAATTTTCTCTAATGAATAAATCATAACCAAAATTTCCTCTCAAAATCATAAACTTAGTCAGTAGGCACTTAAATACGCGCCTACCTTATTATAAATCGTATATTATTTTACGTACATTTTTTTTTAAATTTCCAACAAGGAATTATAGAGTTGTCCAAATAAACGTCGCTATCTCCATGAATTATCTTTTTTCAAACTTTCTTCTAGCATGTATTGTAGGTACCTACCATAATATTTAAAAAAACGATAAGGGGTCGTCCATTAATCACGGGAGGCTCGAAAGGGGGGGGGGGGGGGAGTTCGGAAAAAAATTTATAAATATCACAAGGAGGGAGGGGGGGGGGGATAATGAGGGTAAAAAAAAAAAAACGTGATTTTGGGTTTGGGGGGTAGTTTAAAACCTTACCAAATATCACCAGGGGGGGAGGGGTTTAAAAAGTTGCTAAAAACATCACGTGATTAATGGACGACCCATAACTAGGTGAAATAAACGTGAAGACTGCATATTGGAAAAAATATTTCTTACTGGACCATTAAAACGGCCACCATCTTGAAACGGAAACGGTCGAGTTAACCGAGTAAACACAAGCCTTCGCTACGCCCAGTCAACTATAGATACTACGAGTATGTTGAAATATCAAAAGGTAAAATATAATAAGCTCCTAACAGGAGGCCCTGAGGAAAATAATTCCCTTCAGGGCTCATGCCATCTTTACGGAAAAGAAGGTCTTTTGAGGAAAGGAAGGAGATGAAGTTCAGGGACGGAAAAAGGTGAAGGATGATAATGAATCTGGGGGCAGTGTCACCAGGCGTGATGGACGTATGAATCCATCCCTCCGACTGCGGTGCAAGGCGATGTTCCGAGAGAGTCCTGCTGGAGAGGTCAAAAGGTCTCCCTCAACCAGTCTCTTCCGGTCTGGCCTGCCACGTAGCTGGTAGGCATGCATCCACCACTAAGACCTGGAAAAACCTCACCCCACGTACGTGGGAACTCTCGCTAAAACATCAAAGGTAGTGAACCACTAGGGATGACCTATGGCAGAGGTGTTGGTTATCCAAAAAAAGTTCCCGGGGCGGCCGTACCCTTACTCGCCTCCCAAATTGAAAATTATATTGGCGTATTGAAACTAATATAAATCAATGAAAATAATAATGGATTTCTTAACCAAATGTAATTTTACTATTTTTATCTGGTCCGTATAAATTATTAACTACGAACCGACTACTCTACGTACTAACCTAGGACACACCTTGTTAATAAACGTGTTTTTACACAACTGAAAAAATAATCCATTTCTATATCTAAACTGTTGTTTATCAGACAAGTAAAATTTAAAACACGTTAAAAGAAAGGTCGTATTTATTATTTAAGTACTCACCTTTGTATTTTTTTAATTGCTGTTCATGTTTCTGAATAGGTACTCATCTTTCCCTTGTTGAAACATTTTCTATCTCTGTTGTATGATAAATTGTTGAGTAATAACACCCCCCCCCCCCCCCCTCTTATATATTCCCTTGATACACCGTACATCAACTTCAGATAGTCAGGATCTTGTTTGGTAATGCGCGTTTTCATTCCGCGACAAAATATCTACTAAAACCTAATCTAACCTAACTTTTCAGGATGTCTGTATTATTTTTTCCCCATTATACTATTTTTGAACAATAATTTATTGTATTTATAGGATGTGTAGGTTAGGTTAAGTTAGGTTTCAGTAGTTTTGTTGGGGGATGTTTGTCCATAGGGTATTTTATCGGGAATATTTTGTCGCTTGATGTAAACGCGCATAACCATCTTGTTTAGCATTTTAAATTTAAATACATTTGATTATCAGCGAATTTTGCATTCATTCCAATTTTTCAACGTTCTTGGTTTTATTAGGAAATTGATGCGGAAAATGGATTCCACCAAACACTACCACAGCACAAAAACGTCAAAACCATTTTCTTTCAAAATTGCCCACGGGTCTGGAAAAATGTACTCTTTTTGCTTTGTGCCCGACTCTTTTCGAGCATTTCAACAATTTCAAAATTTGCGAGAATGAAAATGTAGAACTTCCCACGCGAATCTGACATAATCTAGATACCTGTAGGAAACAGTTTTCCCAGCTGCTTATAGAACTGTTGAGTTTTCGGCATGACTCGGAAAATTATACAACAAAATCAACGCCAAATTAGATGTAGATAAGAAATATAAAATGAATAAGAAAGTTCAAATAAACACGAGTTTTCGGACACTGTGTGTAGTAATGTATACTCTTTTGTTTTGACTATTGACGTGACTCGAATCAAATAATGAACTCGAGGAGCCAAACCATCAAATGACTAGAGTTAAAATTACACGAATGCCATAGAAATAATATTCAATGTCACTGTCGCGTTATCCCCAATCGATTTGAACCTTGTGCGCTCTGGAATTTTTGGGTCATCGCCTTGGAAATTTTCCGCCCTCTTTAAGAAAAATCATGCCTCAAAATTTTAATAAAGTGACATTTAAACTACTAACAGTGTTAAGGAGACTATATTTAACCGTGTTTTCCATATTTTTAGGATTCATAACAAAATTATTAAAAAATATATCTTTACTTTAATGTTTACTTTAAAATTGGCGTACATAGTAACTATGATAATGGTTTGGAGAATATTAAATTTCACGACTTTTATGTATTTTCTATAACTCAGTTGATAATCATAGATATAAATTTAAATTTGAACACGCATTTTTTAATAAATTACACATGATCAATGATTTCTAAGAAATTATTTTTCAACAATTTCGGTTCGCGAAATGTCAATAACAAATAATTCACAAGAGAAGCGAGACATCTCTTGTTAATAAGTGAAACTTATGAGTTATTGTGTTATTAAATCAAAGTATACAACGCGTGGGAACTTTTGAAATAATTTCAATAAATGTTTTAAAATATCTCTTCAAATGGGCCATATTTTGGCCAGCGAACGCTCAAGTAAATTACCAATTGGTTAAAATGTAGCCAAAAACGCTGCAAGTGGTTAAAGAAAAATCGCAAAGCATAAAATAGCTCTGAGTAGTAATTGCTGAAAGTCTTAGATGGGAACTTGCACATCAAAGGTATTACAGAAAAACTCACAGACTCGTATTCGCCTTCTTTAAAAATCTAAGAATGTGAAATAAAAGGATACGAAAAAGACTGTTACGAATTTTGTCATCCGAATCGAATGTAGATTGTAGGATGGGAATCTGCTACACAAAGTACCTACCTGCACAACCTGAATACAATTCAAAAAGTAATCATAAAGACCATACTGAAAGTACCCTTAAGAACCTTCCTAAGAATCCTCTGCTGGGCCGCGTGTCCATCTCGCTAGATCGAATCAAAATGGCATAAAAACAAAAGTTATTAAACCGCATTCGGACTAAGAAACTAAATTTTTTTACAACAAAATCCACAACACCCTTCCCCCATATATAGTACCTATAACGAAAAGAAAAGTGTAATGAGTACAAATCAATAAAATAATTTCTGACTGAAAGTGGTCAATAAGAAAACACTAAAAACGACATATAGAAGACAAACCTAATTAAATAAATTTAAATAACTTTATTTCGCCTCAACACAGGATACCCTAGTGAAGAGTATTAAGAAATACCATTGTTCTAATTATCTACATCACAATATTTTGTGGATATTCAAATGTTTTATGTAAGTAGTCGCTAATAAAAAAATCACCCATAAGTACATCAAATAAAATCGGATTATATGTAAACCAGAATTCTGGATATCAGACCAAAATGCGTAACCAAACTGAACATAATTTTTTAAAAATATCAAAATCTATAGCAAATACACTCGTATGTAGCCTACGGATGTGAACTATTTATTTATTTGTGTTTATAATTATAAAATAAAGGCAAAGCAAGAATACGATCTTCATCATTTAAAAGGAAATTTTGACAATCGTTAGTGGGTTAATGATACCTAATTATTTAAAAATAAAGTCTTACGCTGGCTGTTGTATGTATAAATTGAGATGAAATATAAAATAAGAAGGATTATTAATATTTTTTAACGAGCTTAAATTTAAATTACAAATTACCGATTTACTTTGGAACACAAATTTCTCCTTTATAAATTAAAATCTGACTTTAAAACGCTTTCTTACGATTTCATTTTTTTACATTAACCCCACACTCGAGGCCCTGAGGAAAATAATTTCCCTCAGGGCCTATTTTGTCTTTGGTGCTGCTTTGCCTTTTAGAGGAAAGGTATGAGAGAAAGTTCTTGGAAGGAAAAATGTATGAAGGATGGGTATAAGAATCTAGGGGTCAGTGTGTCAAGGAGAGACAGGCGTACGAATCCATCCCTCCCACTGCGGTCCAAGATAATGGATCGAGAGTGACCATCAGGAGAGGTCGAAAGGTCTCCCTAAACCGACCCGCAGCTGATGGGCAGGCAAATCCGCCGCCAAGACCTGAACATATCTCACCCAATGAACCTGGGCGCCCCTGCTAAGTCACTAAACGTAGCGAACCACTTGGGGTGATCTACGGCAGAGATATTCAATAAATGGTTCCCGGGGCGGTGGTACCAATACTCGCCTCCCAAATTGAAATATTTTATACATCATTAAATTAACATAGAAAATTGGGCAAAACTATTTTTTTTAATGATTAATTAAAAATTTCCTTTACAATCAAGAAAAAATCGAATTATTAAATGGACTGTTTAATCAATATATATTATAAAGAAAGTTCAAAAAACTCAGAAACGAGTCCAGGTACGATCAAAGGAGTTATATGGTGTGGTAGATCTCTATCCCCCCTCCAGGATGTCGGTTCCCGTTTTTACCTAAAGGGCGTGATTTTGAAGATATAAGGGCTAGAAGTTTGTCCCTCTTGAAACTTCTAGAACAGTCTTCCGGAAAGTTCTATAAGGTTCCATAGAGCTCTAGAAAGTTCTGGAAGGAGTGGCGGATTATGTAATGGAATGTTCGGGAATAGGGAATAGGGAATCGGGAACATCATTGTGGAACATTTCAGAACACTCTCGAATGTTGCCTGAGCGAAGCCGGGTAACCCAGCTAGTTTATAATATAAAACACAAATAAATTAAAATAGCTCACATCCGTAGTTGAGATTTGATATTTCTTTTGTTAAAAAAGTTTTATTTTAAAAATGTCCCGCAGCTGTTCCTAGATTGTTTCCTCTCTAGTTCTTTCGTTAGCCATATCGGTGTATACTTTAGTATTGTGGATAGACGTTGGCTTTTATACTCTCCATGTTGTGATAGTCTTCTTGTATAACGCCCACACTGCGAGGGCGGATTCTCCAATCTAAAGCCTACTTTCATTCCCCCCCCCCCCCCTCCCCCCTCCTGTCGCTCCCCCTTCCGAACCATTTTCAATTACATTTTCAAAGAAAGCAAATACTGTGGATTGGCATTATAATTAAACAAAATAATAACTAACCAACTAATTAATCCAAACACAGATTTTAGTATGATTTAATACTAATAATGGTTCTTGAATCATGACCCATCTCGCTTGTTTCTATTATATATGTTCGTACCAGAACAAATAACTACGAAATTGTGACACGAATAATGTGTTTGATGTAATATGTTACGATCATACATAGAGCTATACAATTAGAGGCGCTATCGCGTGGGTACTAGAATCTCGTCAAAACGTGTTCCACTAGAGATATTAGACCTGAGTTTGTGGTTTACGCTCGGTCGGCGTAGAGCGTTGTGGGGCGTAGAGAGATTGAAGTAATAAGAATATTGAAAAATAAGTTTATAATTACAAAGTGATATAATATTTTGAAGACGGACAAATAACTTTAATTGTAGTTTCTTTGTCAGCAAAGCAACTCATGATATTTGTATGTCACATTATTAATAAAAAATTACAATAAATAGACAAATTGTCTTATAAAACTGCAATTTAGTGAAGAGAAACAATAACCTTAGAAATGGAAAAATTAAGATTCACATTTACAGTGTCAGCAGCATCGGATGGAAAAAGCAATGTGATCTGCGTAACCTCAATCGAGACACCCGATGGACATATATTTGATATTCCCGATGATTTAAAACATGCAAGCAAACATACCACCATAACGACTACGGATGTTTATAACAAAATTAAGAATTCTCTAAAGAAAACTATTATTAGTTGGGGATCCGCATATAAATGTAACCTTGTTCCAATAGAAATTGTACAAAGAACAATTATTAAAATTATATTAAAAAAATCCTTGGACTACCCAACAGAACGCCTATTTGATGAATTCCAAGTACCTACATTTAAAGATTTATATATTAAAAATTCATTAATTCAAATTATAAAAGAAAAAGATAAATATCAATTTTTAAACGAAAACAGAACGCGACTTAAACATGTTTTTATATGCCCAAAACTAAATACGTCTTTTGCACAACACCATTACACTTACCAGGGAAGAACTTTTTTCAATCGCCTACCAGAAGAAATCAGAAGCATTAATGATAAAACCCAATTACTGCTCTCTGTCAAGAGACATTTTAAAAATATTCTGAAGAAAAAAACTAATGCCACTTAATTATCCTACAAATATCCTTAGTTTTCCAAAATATTCTTTCTTTTATTTAAATGTATACATATATACTTAGTTTTCCATAATATCCTTTATTTTCTTTAAATATATACTATTATATACTATTACAACACACATATATTTATGTAAATGAATTATTTAAGTACTAAGTAATAACCACATTTATGTACACTCCTTTTCCATACACAAGCAAATGCTTTAAATGGAAAAGTAGTAAAAAACCTAAGATGTAAAATTATCATTTAGCAACATGTAAAACATATTAATGAAAATAAAAAAATAATTAAAAAAAAAAAAAAAAAAAAAAAAAAAAAAAAAGATATCAAAAACGGAAAATATGGTTTCCCTTAACCCAAGATTTGAGGAAAATTTACTTAGATGAAGGTGAGAATTTACAATTTGGTGACCAATACCTGGAAGACAATAATATTAGTACTGAAAATAAAAATCTAGGAAAAATAGCAGAAAGATTTTTACTCGAGAAGTTTTCAGGAAAAACATCAAATGTACACCAATTGATCAATGATTTTGAAAATGAATGTACACGTTTCGAGATATTAAAGCAGGCAGAAAAAATTGAGACTTTAATGTATTTACTTGAAAAACAGTGCCTAGATTGGTACACTAGTATGTTAATAAAATATACAGTAAACGCAGAATGGGCAATATGGAAAACAAATTTTTGTGAAACATACGGAAACAAAGGTTGGTCACAAGTTAAATTTGCATTTGCCTTTAAATTTCAAGGAGGTTCGAGAATATGCCACAAAGAAAGAAAGATTGTTATTAGAGATAAATAAAAAATATTGACACACAGACATTGATTCATCTTATTGTTATGGGTCTACCAGATTATATAATGTACAAAATGGATAAGGAATCTATAACATCGACTGCAAATCTATTCAATGAAATTGGTAAACATGAACAAACAGTCAATAAAAATAATTATGATAAATTCAAGAGAAATACATTTGTTAATAAAGTAAGAGTTGATAAAATTAAGCCCTGCAAAACTTGTGAAAAATTCAATAAAGGTAGCCGTTTCCACTCTGAGGAGAAATGCTGGTTTAAACAAACTGATGATTATGAGAACAAGAGAAACTATAATAAGAATAAACTATAAACAACACTGTATTAGATGTTGAACTGAATGATAATGAGTCAAAAAACGAATAATTACACCATTAATTAAAGTAAAACTATCATTAGAAGGAAAATTAGACATATTTGGTATATATATTGTTCAATTTGTATGTAAACGACATATTTATTCAACCATTTCATGGCCAAATTATCTCTTACGCCGATGATACAGTTCTTTTAATAAAAGAAAAAACATGGGAAAAAATTCATCTAAAAGCCACAGAAGACATAAATAATCTAAAAATATGGTTTGACGATAACCTCCTGTCGTTAAATAGTGATAAAACATATGTCATTCCTTTCGAAATTAACACTAACATTGTACCTCCAAATCTTCAAATATTCTTACATAATCATTCTCTCGCACAACACGATACTAATCACTGCCGACAAAAATGTTCACTTCTGAAAATAGCGGATAAAATCACATATCTTGGAATAATCATAGATAAAAACCTAAAATGGAAAGATCATATCGGCTATACAATAAAAAGAGTTAGGAAGTTAATTAATATATTCTTACGGATTAGAAACTTCTTATCAACGAAAAATCTATACTCAATATACTACGCATTAGTACAGTATATTCTTCAGTATGCCATTATCAGTTGGAGAGCAGCTTACAAAACTAGTCTGACCCCCATAGAAATTGTTCAAAAACTAATAATAAAAATTATACTTAAAAAACCTCTAGACTTCCCAACTGATCGCATATTCGAAGAATTCAAAGTCCCAACATTTAAAAACTTATTTATAAAAAATTCAATCGTACAAATTATAAAAGAAAAAGACAAATACTCATTCATAACCGAAAATCGTACTAGACTTAAACATGTATTTGTATGCCCCAAATTAAACACTTCATTTGCCCAACACCATTATACTCACCAAGGAAAATTCTTTTTTAATAACCTACCAATAGAAATCAGAAGCATAAGAAACAAAGTTCAATTGTTGAACTCCATCAAAAAGTATTTTAGAGAATGTCACACTAAAAATCACACTTATTTTTCTTCTTACTGAATACATCTATGTTTGTATCTTTTTGTTTACGGGTCTGATTGCCATGTGTCTGTATTAAGTTATTAAGTGCACCTATATATTGAAATACATGACTATAGTAAATAGTAATTGAACATATATATGAAATGTATTAACTGTATTAACTGCATTGTATTAACTGTACACGTGACTGTATTTGTACATGTATGAAAAAATGTAAACTCTTCTTCCATCCACAAGCTAATGCTATTAATGGAAGACCAGTAATATTATAATATGTAGCAATTTTAAGATAAATAAAAAAATAAATATGATTCTGGCTCTAATGTTTCCTTAATAAATTCTAAATTATTAAGAATAAAGGAAGAAGGAAAAAATATACATAACAATACAAACTTACTAACGATTAATGGTGTAAAAAAGACAAAAGGCTTAACAACAATAAAAATTAAGATATTTAATATAGAGAAGAAAATTAATGTTTATATTCTAGATGGAAAAGAATTCAAATACAATTTTCTAATTGGACTTGATACTGTAAAAGAGTTTAATTTGATTCAGAATGAAAATTTGGAAATTGTTCAGAAATCTGAAGAAAGCTTTAAAAAAAGAGGAAATACATTGTAAAAACAATCCTAATGAAAATGAAGATATAAAAAACTTAAACTTTATAAACTTTAAGGAACATACAAAAGAAAAAGAATTTACAATGGATCTGAGTAATTTAAATATACAACAAAAATCTGAAATAAATAAACTTACTGATAAATATAAATCAAGCTTTGCAAAGGATAAATATGATATTGGAACAGTAAAGGATTATGAAGCACGCATTGATCTACTTGTGGACAAATACTGCAGTAAAAGACCCTACAATTCAATAGAAGATAAGTTAGAGATATAAGAACAAGTAAGAAAATTGCTTGAAAGAAATCTTGTAGAGGAATCATACAGCCCTTTTGCAGCACCAGTAACCTTAGCTTTCAAAAAAGAAGACAATAGAAAAACAAGATTGTGTATCGATTTTAGAGAATTAAATAAAATGGTGGTACCTCAGGCTCATCCATTTCCTTTTATTGAGGACTTAGTAACAAAAACCAGAAACTGTAAATACTTTTCAACATTAGATATAAATTCTGCGTTCTGGTCTATTCCCCTGCGAATTGAAGATAGAAAGAATACTGCTTTTGTAACCCAGGAAGGCCACTACCAATGGACATGTTTACCCTTTGGTTTAAAAACTTCTCCAGCCATATTTCAAAGAATACTAAGCAACATATTGAGAATGTATAAGTTAACAGATTTTGCTGTAAATTTTATTGACGACATTTTAACATTTTCAAAAAGCTATACCGAGCACATAAATCATTTATCACAGATTTTAGAGGCGATAGAAAAAGAAGGTTTCCGACTTAAGCTCACAAAATGTCGATTTGCAACAAATTCGGTAAAATACCTCGGACATATAATACAGTAAAACCAGTGAGAGATAACTTAATTTCAATAAGAGATTTCCCAACACCAAAGAATCAGAAAAATATTAGACAACTTCTAGGAAAAATTAATTTCTACCACGAGTACATATCTAACAGTTCAATAATTTTAGAACCATTACATAATTTACTAAGGAAGCACCAAAAATTCATATGGTCAATAGACTGCCAAGAAGCTTTTGAAAAGATTAAACAACTATTGTGCTCACAACCAATCTTAGAAATTTTTGATAAAGACTTATCAATAAACATATATACGGATGCATCATTGGAATGTATTGGAGCAGTGCTGAAACAAACTCAACAAGACGGAAAAGAAAAACCTGTAGCATATTTTTCAAAAAAATTGAATGAAGTCCAAAAGAAAAAAAAGGCTATATATTAAGAATGTTTAGCTATTAAAGAGGCCATAAGATATTGGCAGTACTGGCTAATAGGCAAACCTTTCACAGTATATTCCGACCACAAACCATTGGAAAATTTAAATATTAAATCTAGAACCGACGAAGAGTTAGGAGATTTATCCTATTACCTATCACAATATGACTTCGAAATAAAATATAAACCAGGAAAAAATAATTTAGAGGCAGATTGCTTGAGCAGAAACCCAGTATTAGAAGCTAATAAAGATGTACATGAACAATTAAAAATAATAAACTTAGTAACATTGAATGATATATTAACAGATCAAGAGAAAAATGAGGATATAAAAAAATACAATAACAAGTTAATATATAAAAAACAATATATATTATAAGAGGGTAAGAAAGCAAGAAAAAATACTACTGTCAGAGGAACTCAGTAGAAATTTTACAAAACTGATACGTGAAAATATGTGTCATATAGGTATAAAACAATTTTTTTTTTTTTTTTTTTTTTTTTTTTTTTTTTTTTTTTTTTATTAGGTTTGTCAACAGTGATTTACATGAAAGCTTTCACAGATACAATTACACTGAACCATGGTTGATGCTATCACTAATTAAAGACAAACACAACATTGATAACATAATACTTACATATATATACAATCATTCACACACACATACCATATATTACAAAATTTTGAATCAAGTTTTTAGAACAATAATATTATAATATAAGTTTAAAGGTTTAGTTTATAAGTTTATATAACACTATAAAAAGGAGCTTTAAATCTTGTTATGCAAAAGAAAATAGGAAACATTTATTCAGCAAAGAATTTAACTAGAAATATCACCAATTTATGCAAACAATGTGAAATTTTGTATAAAAAATAAGACAAGAGGACAGGCTAAATATGGTGTAATGTCACGCTTAGGCCCTGCCACAAAACCACTTAAAAATGTCTCAATAGATACAATTGGGGGATTTGGTGGCTCTCGATCAACCAAAAAATATTTGCAACTTTTAGTCGACCATTTTACTCGATATGCTTAAATAGTAACCTCAAAGACACAGAGTGCAAAGGACTTTATAAAACTTATAAATATTGTACCAAATTGTAATGACATTGGCATGGTTCTCACCGACCAATATCCTGGAATTAACTCAAAAGAATTTAAAACTTTTTTAAATGAAAGATCAATCACACTAATTTTCACTGCAGTAAATTCGCCGCTTTCTAATGGACTGAAAGAAAGGCTAAACCAAACACTCCGTAAATAAAATAAGGTGCAAGATAAATGAATATCTAAATACTAAAGCATGGACAACTATTGCTCATAATTGTGTTGATAGATACACGGAACACTCCATAACAGGCTTTGCACCGAGACACCTATTGGATGGTACTGATGTTTCATTCATACCAAATGAACTTAAATTTAAAAAAAGAAGCAGATGACTGGATTAGAGATAGAAAATTTGCATTAGAAAGAACAATTAAGTCACATGAATATAATAAAATGTTAATTGATAAAAAAATAACAATTCATAATTTTAAAATAGGCGTTATGGTATATGTTGAAAATGGTCCCAAACTAAATAGAAGAAAATTAGATGATTTAAGGATTGGTCCATTTAAAATCGAAGATAAACTATCCCAATCAATATACAAGATTAATACAGGACATAGAAAGATGGAGTCAAATTTTTTCCATATTACAAAACTTATTCCTGCCCAGTTATTATTATTCCTACTAGAAGAAAATGAAGATTAGAAAGAAGAAAAAGGAATTGAAAGAGACGAAAATCTCCAGAGAAATTTTCTAACCCTAGGGGGGAGATGTAAAGGAATACCTACCTAGAAATGCATAGGATTCCTTTATGTTCGAATTTTAAAAAGTTGTTGTCATGGAGACAGAAAATGATAGAGGAGTGTTGTTTTGTTGTCTAGCTGGGTAGCACAGATTGAAGTAATAAGAAGATTGAAAAATAAGTTTATAATTACAAAGTGATATAATATTTTGAAGACGGACAAATAACTTTAATTGTAGTTTCTTTATCAGCAAAGCAACTCATGATATTAATTTGTATGTCACATTATTAATAAAAAATTACAACAAATAGACAAATTGTCTTACATATATTATATTATAATACATAATTTATTATGAGTTACGAGTTTGAGTTATGTATTTAGGTTTGTTTGAGAGCATAAAATTCAAATATTGGCCAAATTCTTTATTTGGCTTTGGGCCAACGCGAAATTCTGACAACGCCATTAATTTATTTTCATTTTATTCTCTTCGTGGATTATTTTCTCCGAGAAATGGTAGTAGGTAGGCAGTGTAATGTTTGTTGTTGTAAACATACTAGTGATGTTTCACCATGGCACCTGATACATGGCTATTTGTATTGTCGTATTTGGCATTGTTACATGGAAAACATACTGTATGTATGTGCTATGTAACTATAGCCATGTAAGGTGCCAGGGTCATACTAAACGGAAACAATAGTGCATCAAAAGTTCAGAAGAAACACGATGCTTCTGTTTTATGGTAAAACCAAATAAATGGAATGAATTTTACCTCCCTATGATGTTCTGTCTGCCTCTTACATGTCATGTGCTCTCTTTATTTGTGCAGGTAATCATTTCCCACGAGGCCTATGTCATCGTTAGGGATGTTGTGTGAAAGTGAATACCGATCTCACACGAGTCCCAATTTCTCGGAGTTGGTGGAACCATAGCGTCCTTAACCGGCACCAGCATCCAAGGCCGGGGGGGTCGCTGCAAACTCACAAGTAAACTGGCTTGCCTTTGAGTATAGAGGTATGTTGTTTGGCTGAATGTTGGGGGGAAGAGGAAGATGGAGTTAAAGCCATTTCAAGTCATGTTTGGATTCTGGCGATACCGAGAGTATCCAGTGTAGCGATGATATAATTGGCAGCAATAAGTGCTAACGGATTAGCGACCTTCAATATATAATATCTGTTTCTGTTCCCAGCAGCCATACGAGTATACAATGACAATAATTAGATTAACCCATTAGTGCATAAAGTTCATTTAGTAAAAATTTGTAAGATCTCGTATTTAACCCCAGAAAGATAATCTTATTTTACCTACCTTAAGATAATCATACGTCTTAAAGACGTACTGAAGTTTAAAAGTGAATATTTGACATATTATCATAGTTGCACAGTTAAAAGGTAATTCAATAATTAGTTTAGAGTGTTGAACTTTATAAAATCAAAATAATTATAAAAAATTGTTGTAATTAGAAAAATAACAAAATTCTGTAAATCTCTTACAAATCAACTACAAAATGGTTATTTTTTCAAATGAAAAATAATGTTTCATTTTATGCCTTAATAGTTTACATATTAATCAGTCGTCATACATATTTATTTTTTATATTTTTTTTATAACTATTTCGCTAAATCACATTTAATCGAACAAGTCTGAAAGTTACACAAAAGTCTACGTCTTTCGGACGTATGGTATATTTATTTTTCCGTAATTATTGTACTTACTGAGCTAACTGAGATAGATAGCGCGCTACGTTGCGAAATAAAAAAAAAGACATCAATTCTTGTGTATCGCTTACGTCTGTAAGACGTAGATTATCTTTCAAGGGTTAAGATGAATGTATTAAGGATTTGTTAATAGTTGGTTGACAGTTGGGTTAATATGTCTATAGTCGTTTCATTGTCGTGCGGTCTTTCTCATTTAGGATATTAGTCGCATATTCTATACATCTGGGACAAAATTTATGAAACTTTCACAGGTAATCACTTTGTGGTTGTACATAATATTTTTAATTTTTGCATTCGAACTTTGCTTGGACACCGCTTTATTTGGCTAGGTAAGGGGTAGGTATATAACATGTATACGCATGTTTAGGATTAAGTACTACTCCATACATAAGTAAAAAAACACAGTATCCCCTTTGATGTTGCCATATATATTTAAATACATTTCCTAATTCTATTGAAAACATAAACATAATAAATTGACTACATCTTTAATAGCAGGCATCTCATCAGCCTCGGTTAGAGCAAACATCTCGCTACGGCTTGCTACAGTGTAGAGTGTAGTCTGTAGCAGTGTGGAGTATGCCTCGTACAGTACAGTCCCCGCCCACAGCTCTCCCGCCCAGGACTCTGTAGGCGGGGGCGGGGAACGAGATCAATAGAGCGCCACTATTTCGGTACCCTTTGACATTTAGACTTCAGTGCTGTAATACCAAACACGACTATTGTTTAATTGTGCCAAGATGCGAATGGTATAACCTAATAACTCCTTCCTTTCCTAAGCCTCCTACACAGCATCCTGAAAGATGACATAGGCCCTGGGGGAAATTATTTGCTGTGAACTAATATAACATACTCCTATTAATTATTGAAGACTAACTGACTCCAACTATCTGGACCCGATCTTAGGACCATAGCAACCCCATTTAAGGGTATGTTATGAGGCTGAAAGGAGAGGGGAAGGGAAGGAAGCGGGAAAGAGGAGGGTGAGGAAGTATCTTCTTACGTGAATACCTCACAAGAGTCTCAGCTGCTCCCGTCTGGAGCCGTACGTTTTGAGGCTTAAGGTAGTGAGAAGGGGAATGAGATGGGAGAGGAATGTGGGGGAGTACCTGGATATTCAGATCTGGTCTCTAAACATAGCGAAAGCCATTTCAAGCAACGTTTCAATTCTGAATGGTGGTCTTACACCAGGGCGATACTGAGAGTATCCTCCACTCTGGAACGTGCCGCAAATATAGATACTAATTAATTTAAATGAATTAATTGTGAAATAAAACAAATTAATCAAATAAATTTATTTGCCCACGCCGGGATTCGATCTGGCGACCTTCGGATTGCGAGTCAAGAGCCTTACTCCTAGACCACGCGGATCTGGTCACCAAAAGCCACACTAAACCCATTGCCATTTAAAGCAACGTTTCATTTCTGACCGAAGCGCATGGGTTCACGGCATCCCCAGGTGGGGTATGTTATTGTTATTTTTTTTTTAAATAAAATGTAGGTATTACAGATTCAAGTTATCCTAGTAGACAATACACGTGAGAAATAATTTACATAACTTATAATTATTTCATTTGTAATTATTTTATAATAATATTAATAAATGAAAAATTTTACAATGATAAAATTTAGAGTTCTTGCCTAAACTGACCGTTGAGTCCTTCAAGGCCAACAATGTTGAAGATGTCAAGAGACTTAGAGATATCATTTCAGCAGCTCAGAACTTCGCCTTCCACCGCAGTGGCAGGGATGGATTCATCTTCGTCCGTCATTCCTGGACACACTGACCCCTAGATTCCCACCCCTAATATCATTTTCCTCTCCAGAACTTCCCCTCCTTCCCTTCCTAAAAAGACCCTCCACGTAGCATCCCCAAATATGACATATGCCCCGAGGGGATTTTTTTTTCTCAGGGCCTCCTGTGTGGAATTAATGTAAAAAAAGCATCATACCTCTCGTCGAGCCAGATCGTCCGTGAGACTGGAGGACGTTGGAAAGGGAAGGAGATTGAGTGGAGGAAGGTGTGGAAGTACCTGGCTATTCAGAGAAGGTCACCAAACACGACACGGCTGAAGGCAATTTAATCAACTTTTCAATTCTAGTGGAGATGTTTCACAAGGGCGACATTGAATGTTTCTGTGTGTCACAAAAAAAATATAACATGTAAATAATATTTAATGCTATGTGTATATTAATAATAACAATACAACTGTCAAAGTGAGTACACGTATCCCTTAACCTCTTCATAATAATATTATTAAATAGTGTTTATACTAATAATAGTGGCTTAAAACAGTTACCAGTATAGGTTAAAGAAAGTGCTATTTAAAATTAAGTAAACATACTACCTATTGCAGTGCGAAATATCAATTTTATTATTCAAATTATATTCTTGAATATTGCTTAAAGCAAAAGGCGAAATTAATCATAAATGTGCCAATAATACAGTGTGAACTCTGCGGCAGGTACCTACATATATTAAACCTTACCTGGCAGTACCTATTCATATATAAATCAGGGGTGTTGCACTGTGAGGTTCAAAAATATTAACGAAAAGTTTCAGATATCTAAATCAATATGGAATCCATTAATTTCGTCACAATTGCAAAGGAAGCAGTTGACAAATTAACAACTGTCATGATGAACCCTAATAATAAATTCAACAAAGAGCAGATTGCAAAAATAATACCGGAGTCCAACAACATCATGGCTTCAATTTCTCATATGGCGGCTATAATGGCGAAGTTGGAAGGTGAACTCGCCGTTTACAAAAACTTGTCTCAAAATCAACCGACTCAAAAAATTCCAGACCTTTGTGAAACCATAATGGAATTGGAAGAAAGGAAGGAAAAATCGAAAAATGCAATCTTTCTAAACGTACCGGAAACTGAGTTGTCTCAAGAAGAAAATTTGACAAATGACTCAAAAATAATAATATCCACTATCAAAAAAATTGATGACATACCAACACAAAATCTAAAAATATACAGACTTGGTGCTAAAAAACATGGAGTCATCAGACCAATTAAAGTGGAATTTGATGATTCTTTCCAAGTAAAACACATTCTTCGGAATAAATTTAAAATTACCGATGGAATAAAGATAAAACCAGACTTGACAATAACTCAACGAAATCACATGAAGAATCTGATAATAGAATTAGAACAACGGAAAAATAGCGGTGAAACAAATCTCACGATAAAATATGTTCATTCTATTCCGAAAATCGTTCAACAGCATACACCAAAAAACTACACAATAAACTAAATCACTGTTACCTTTATTATCAAAACGTCAGAGGAATTCGAACTAAACTGGACACTCTCAGACTACAAATAACTACTTCAATATTTGATGTGTTGATTTTCACAGAAACTTGGTTACATCCGGATATTCACACTGCAGAACTAGGAATTTCAAGATACAACGTTTTCCGCCGGGATAGAAATCAATCTACAAACGATGACATTAAAAACAATAAAAGAAGAGGTGGTGGAGTTCTGATTGCAGTAGCGAAAAATATTGTCTCCAGACAGTTAAATACAAAAAACGTTGAAATAGAGCAATTATTTGTTATGATTAATACAGGTAAAAACAGAATTTTATTGGGTAATGTGTACATTCCGCCTAAATCGGATATTAGTATTTATAATAAACATTTTGAAGATATTGAAATTTTACAATTAAAATATCCAAAAGTAAAAATAATTATAACTGGCGATTATAATCTTCCGAACATCATTTGGAATCAAAACTTTATGGAATTGACAGGTATAGAAAACGCTGGCTTGTCAACTATAAACAAAGAAGTTATAAGCATGTCAAATTTTATAAATCTAACACAATTAAATAAAATTGAAAATTGTAATAACAAAATACTGGACTTGGTATTTTCTAGTGATACTTCAGTAACTGTAGTAAAATCAAGTGAAATAATATTACCTGTAGATAACTATCATCCTCCATTAAATATTAGCATATCAATAAATAAAATACCAAATCTACAGTGCAAAAAATCACTTCACAATTTTAATAAAGCTGATTTTAATCATATTAATGAATGCTTAAATGCTACTGATTGGACTTTTTTAAAACAAGAAAATATTAACGAAAATATCAACATATTTTATAAAATAATTCACAATATCATAGAAAAAAGTGTGCCTTACATTAAATGTAAAAAAAATGTTTTCCCTCAGTGGTTCAGTAAAGATTTAATTGACTTGACTCTTTTGAAGAAGAAAATACATAAAAAGTACAAAAATTCTAAATCAATTAAAGATTATATTCAATTCAATTCAATTCGTCGACAATGTCACGATCTTTCTAAAAATTGTTACAAAGAATACTTAAATAATGTGGAAAATTCAATTGCAAATAATGACATCAACACTTTATGGAAGTACTCAAAGTCATTAAAAAGAAATGAAATAGATATACCTGCTAGCATGTTTTATAACGGCATAAATGGAAATAATGCAGAAACTATTGTTAATTTATTTGCTTCATTTTTTAAAGATGTATATGACAACACAATTGATAATAGTGAAATTCCTTTTTTTTCATCTAACATCAATTTACAAATTTCTAATATTCACATTGATATAAATGAAATTAAAACCCATATTAACAAATTAGATATAAAAAAAAGTTCGGGTCCTGACAAAATACCACCAATTCTATTGAAACACTGTATACATGCCTTGTCGTATCCCCTCTATTTAATTTTTAATATGTCATTGTCATCGGGATATTTTCCAATTGCATGGAAAAATAGTTACATCACACCCATATTTAAAAAAGGTGACAAATGCGATATACGCAACTATAGACCTGTGTGTATACAGTCAACTATTCCTAAACTATTTGAAAAAATTATTTTGGATAAAATTAGTTTTAAATTAAATGGGATTATAACAAGGTTTCAACACGGTTTCATGAAGAATAGATCAACTCTGACAAATCTACTGATATATGAAAACTTTATAGCGAATGCCTTTGCAGATAAATGTCAAGTAGACTCGATATATACTGATTTCAGCAAGGCATTCGATAAAGTTTGCATTAAAATATTGATAAATAAATTAAGGAGTATGGGTATAACCGGGAACTTTCTTAAATGGGTAGAGAGTTATTTAACAAATAGACAACTGTTTGTAAAGTTAAATGACGTAATATCGGATGCCTTTTCTGCCACTAGTGGTGTGCCACAGGGCTCCCATTTAGGACCAGTACTGTTTATTTTATTTATTAATGACATTGTAGACGTTTTTTCCGATGTTGATATCCTGTTATTTGCTGATGATTTAAAATTATATAAAAAAATTAAAAATACTTCTGATTGCATAATTTTACAAAAAAATTTAAACAACTTGTTTAATTGGTGTATAAGCAATAAACTGGCACTTAACATTAGTAAATGTCAAATAATGAGATTTTATAAAATAAAGAAACCGACCATTTATGAATATAATCTTGACAAAATTATATTAAACTCAGTAGAAACAATAAATGATCTAGGTATTATTTTTAACTCAAAACTTACATTTATTAGCCATATAACTAATATTATTAATAGAGCAATGAAGATTTTAGGATTTATTATTAGAATAACCAAACAATTTTGTAACATTGATACTATTCGCATTTTATACATAACGCTAGTGAGAAGCATTTTGGAATATAATTCTACGATTTGGGCTCCACATTACAATATGCATATTCAAGCGATTGAAAAAGTCCAGCATAGATTCCTTAGGTATATTAATTTTAAATTAGGTATTCCAAGAGAATCCGTGGACTATAATTTGTTATTAAACTGGACTAATCTCGTAAATTTATCAGATCGCAGAAAAATCTGCGATCTATTAATATTATATAAAATAATTCACTCGGTCCTGGATACCCCTGATTTAATAGAACTAATACGATTTCATTGCCCTGGTCGCGCTAACAATAGACTCACTCTACCGTTCTACTATAATAACACACATACATTATCACATTATTACTCACCAATCAGTCGATTACACATGTTGGGAAATGAACATGCTAACATCGGCGACATTTATTTCTTAAAATTAGCGCAATATAAACATGCACTCAAAAATTATTTTTCATTAAATGTTGAAATGAAATGATGATATTTCTCATTGTTCTTTTTTTGTTATTTTTTGTTGTGATACACAAAATGATTGTATGTTATTTTTAAGTTTAAAACTACTATTATGTAATGATTTTATTTTTCTTACTTTTGTACTCGATTATATGTTTATTTATAAAAGGCAGTATAGCCGTTTATGTATTTAAAATAAATAAAATATTAAAACTAACTAAGAATAGTTAAAACTTCATTTTAATTCTACGATTAAATTAAGATTTAGTATTGTTCTCGTCTATTATTTTCATATAGATTATAGCTACTTCAGTCCCTTACCTAGATATCTACTTAAATGTCTATATCTGTGTTACCTACTTAACTAACGTGTGTTGGGTAAGTACTTTCGACCTGTTTTATTACGCAAGTCAGAACCCCCCCCCCCACTCCTCTTCCCCTCTCCCTCCCCGTAAGATTGAGGCGCCGGAAAATCAGCTGTTGTTTATCAATACTGCCTAAAGGTTGAGAGTGTGAGGTAAAGCGGTGCCAGAATAACTTCTAGATATATTATATTATGCGTTCTTATTCCTATAAAAGTCACATGTTTTTACTCGTTCGGGTGCGTACTACATTCGTCTATTGCTGAAAAATATTTCATGTTTACTTTTTCGGTTTTCCGCAATAGACACGCCCAAGAAAAAATATTGTTTTCACGAATAAAAAACAAACAGAATTAAACTCCACCAAATGTTGATTAGAGTAGCGTGCTTTATTCAGGAAAAATAGGCAAATATTAAGTAATATTGTTCTGAAATAAATGCATAAATTATGAAATAAAACCAAACTGCGAAAATAATGTAATTATTTGGTATTTTTGTTATTATTTCGAAGATATTTTGGTGTAGTGACACCTATCGGGGATAGTTGAATTATTTTACTGGCGCTGAAATATTCTCTAGCAGACTCGTTGTAGAGTTTCCAAAATTGCACAAAAGATGGTGCTATCCTTGCCGTCAAGCTTTTCAATTCATTTTTGTTATTCAATGAGATCTTTCATATTTTACTAAAATCATACTTATCACAAGCGCATACTCATAAATATACCAAACCACCCACCGCATATTTGGCACAACATAATGATGAGTATGTGTCCTCTTTAAAATTATGTGCCTGAGCCTACGATTTCTATAATATTTTATTATAGATACAACAAATGTATTCCTGTTCACAAAAATGTTCAAATAATGGTTATATTACTTTAAATAGGTAATAATTTTTTTACAAATGTATAAAGTTAATTAAATTATTTTTAGTGTCCGACCGAAACCGAAATCGAATCTTCGGTGTCTGTCTCAGTTTCGGCCGAAACCGAATCTTTTTAGACATGTTAAAAATCGATTGTTTAATGTTATTTGGCTTATTCTTTACACTCAGACAACTTTGTATGAGTTACTCAAATAGTGAAATGAAGTGTTGAGGTGAGTTATGACAATATTTTAGCTTACGGGTGAAAATGGGGAGGGGGGGGTTGGCTAGAGAATTTCAGAGAACGTGATTTTTACATTAGCTCCACACAGGAAGCCCCGAGGAAAACAATTCCCATGAGACGTATCCGCCGCCAAGACCTGGACAAACCTAAAAATTTGCAAAAAAAAACATTTAAAAAAATTGGAGCAGTTGGAACTCTTGTGCGGCATTCACATAACAAGAGTTTACATTTTTTTTAATTGGGCAGTTGGGACTCTTGTGCGGTATTCATGTAACAATAATTTACGATAAAAAATATTTAAAAACAAAAAAAAATTCACCTCGCCATCTCACACCTCACGGATCTAACACAATAATGTCATGCAATACAAGAATTGTACCCTTAATTTAATTTAATTTACCCTTAACTGTAATATTTGATATTTAAAAAAAATTGTATTGAATTTCAATAACTATTTTTTTCTAAATTTTAAACCTTTGTCAAACAATATTTTTATATTTATTTCGTAAGTTCTTCTAATATATTGTTTACACATTTCATAAGAACATTATTATTTTTTTTTTGCATGTAAATACTCCTCCCTTAAACAAGAGCTCCTAGAGCTCAACTTATGGAGTAGAATAAAAAATGAATTGTTGTATAACCTTGCATGTGTAATCATCGGTAATGTAAAAACAAAATTCTTGAAATAAATAAATAAAAAATAAAATAAAAAAACAATAATTGAAGTAAATGAAAAAAATCATATTTTTAATAGGAAGGTATTACTTCTATAAAACAAACCAAATTTATAAAAAATAACAAAACATGTTATTATTATAAATAATTAGTAATTTATTTATTTACCGACAAATATTCTTCTTCTTCTTTGTGTGCCTTATCAGGTCCCCCCGACGCGACGTTGGCTATCACTCTTGAAAAGGTCTCTCTGTCTTGCGCTGCCCGGATAGCTCCTCCATACTTCTAATGCCGGTCCACTCTCGTATATTTCGCAGCCAAGACATTTTTCTCCTACCAGGCCCTCGGCGACCCTCTATCTTGCCTTTCAATATTAAATGGAGCAAGTGATACTTCTCCCCTCGAAGTACCCAGATATGAAATTTTCTTGATTTTAATTAATTAAGCAGTTCTCTATCTGCTCTAGCCCGCCTGAGAATTTCTGTGTTGGTGATCATGTCGGTCCATGGGACCTTGAG
Source organism: Limnephilus lunatus (assembly GCA_917563855.2). NCBI lineage: Eukaryota > Metazoa > Arthropoda > Insecta > Trichoptera > Limnephilidae > Limnephilus > Limnephilus lunatus. Next base: position 19,462,045 of record OU830602.1, on the reverse strand, counting down.
CATTTTCCGGTGAAGCCACATTTCGAAAGCCTCTAACCTGTTCATGGTATAATAGTCCATTAACAATATAATATTATAACACGAATAAAAAAAGAGAGATGACAATGAAAGGAGAGTACATATTATATATGAAGAGAATTTTTTTTTTTTTATTCATTATGTACAAAATAGGGTTACATCACTTACATCATTAGTGAATTTTTCGACCACCATGCTAGGCTGATGCCTGTGTTATTATGATGGTCGATTTTACATAATTTAGTGCAATAACAATCAGACGTTCGTGTAATATTTGTGACGAAAATAAATATAAAAACTCTGTCAAGAGTGCATTAGAAATGTATTAAATGAGTACAAAACTGCATAAATATATTGACATATATTTTTTACTACTTCCTTCCCGTTATAATATGTTGCAATATTAATTTATTGCAATATTACTATTTAATTTCTAGAGATAATATATTGGTATGATTATATTAAAAAAATACATATAATATAAAAGTACATATAGAAGATAGTATAATATAAATACATATAATATCATAGACATACAAATAACTAGACGAGAACTTACAGATGAGGGGTAAAAACCAACTATGGCGGGGCGAAGAGAGGAAAGAGACTTGTGATTCGCCAATAAATCAATCTAACAGTATTTAGGCACCTCGCACTATAATACCACTATTTAGTTCTTGATAGTAAAATCTGCTTTTGAATTAAAAGACCTTTTTATATGGGAGCGCGAATTGCATGCCACGGTATGAACAGATGTGTAAAATCCAAATTCGCAAAGTAAGGTTCAGAGTATTTTCATAGTGGAATATTTTGTTTCGGTAGACACTTTTACAAATGTTTCATGATTTACTTGACCCAGTAAACAGCGGCTTTCTGTTTCGCGTCGCTATGTATCTCGATGTCTAAGTATGTGTTTCATAGACATACAACGTCCGTGCGTAAAATGTACGATGAGAGCACGACACTGGTCCGGACACGCCCAGCCGGTTCCGAAAAATGGTTCCAATGGGAGGGGGAAATAACACGTTTTTTAACACGTAAGGGCATGTCCATATATTTTGTACGTCCGTGATATAATATAAAAGTACACAAGTAGCTTGAAGATGGATTTAAAAGGAGTAAAAAATCACCTGCCGAAAGTCATTTAGACTTACACCAAAAAATGCAGTGCTTTGATTTGCGTTGACAAGTCTCGACATTCTGGATAAAGGAAAATGATATCCATAATACTTCTATACTTCTTCAAAACTTTGGAACGAAATACCACAGTCTATTTGATTATCGAAATCGTTCCAGAGCTTCAAGAAGCTCTGCGGCGAACGGTTGCTGACTGCACAGTCAACCGCACAACATCTTAATTAATAAAAAATTTCAATTGAAGGGAAAATTTCTTGTGTTTTCGATTTGGTTTATGATATATATTTTTTATATATTTTTTATTGGTTTTTGATTTTATTAGATTTGATTTGATTAGATTTGATTTGATTATATTTTTGATTAAATTTAATTATTTTTCACATTTTTATTTTTATTTATTTATACATGAATTGATTATATTATTTACTTTGATTTCATTTTTGATAATATTTTATATTTAATTTGATTTTATTATGAATTTGATTTTATTTTGAATTTGATTTCATTTGAATTAATTATATTTTATTTGAATCGATTTTATTTTGTATTGGAGTTTTAATATTAAGATTATTGGTTTTAATTTGAATTCCAATTTACATTAATAATTTATTTTTTAATTAAATATTAAATTTTTTATTCAATTTTTATTTATGAAATTCAATTTAATTGTATTTATTTTATTTTCATCCAATTTAATTTTTTAATTCATTCTTGTTTTTTTTTATTTATTTATTTCCTGATTTATATTGGAGGCACTGCTGAAAACCAGCTGCTTTCCAGGAGAAATCTTGAATTGTAGCTGAGCAGTGACCTTTTCATCAATAGAATCAATGATAAGAGAATATGAATGTATACCTATTTAGAAAAAAAAATCTATTGATGAAAAACGTTTTTATTATTATTATTAATAATTAGTATAATGTTGATTGAGGAACAGCAATTCATTATTTCGGAGTATACGGGAAGGGATGTTGAACTGGATGAGTTGTAACAAAGCAGGTGTGTCAGTAATACTGTTGATAATTTTGAAAATGCATATTAGATCAGAGTCCTTTCTACGTTTTTCTAAAGAAGAAATGTTTAAATTTTGTTCAATTTCATGATACGAGTAGGTACTCGCCTCTTTCAAGTCCTAACCTCCAAGCAATTCCTCCTAGGAAGCGATGTTGTACAGATTCGATGTGACAAATATGGACAGCATAGAAAGGAGAACAAATGACACTAGCATATTCAAGGTGAGGGCGAACCAGCGAACAGTAAAGAGTTTTAAGTGTATTTATATGTTTAAAGTCAGAGGTAATTCTATGAAGGAAGCCGAGTAGTTTAAGTGATTTATTTACGATGTTATGAATGTGATCACAGAAAGAAAGTTTGCAGTCAAGAGTGACCCCAAGGTCCTTGATAGATGTGACAGTAGAGAGACAAACGTTAATTAGTTTATAATCAAACTGAATAGGTTTTTTGGATCTATAAAAGGACAAAATTTTGCATTTATCAACACAGTTTATTTGCACCAATGCACCAATCATTAAATGAATCAATATCAACTTGAAAAAGTAAACAATCAAGATGTTATTTAATTATCTTAAGAATCTTATTGTCATCGGTAAAAAGCCAAAAACGTGTGAGACAAAAAACTTTAATGATATCATTAATAAAAGGTTAAAAAGAAGCGGGGCCAAATGGGCTCCTTGCGGAACGCCGGACGTTACATGAATTTTAAAGGATTCAAAGTTATTTATTTTAACCCTTTGTTTTCTATTTATCAAGTAAGAGTGAATGAATGATAAAAATGGGTCTTTAATGCCTGTAGCATAAAGTTTGACCATGAGGATACGGTGGTTAACTTGGTCGAAGGCTTTGGGGAAGTCAGTGTAGAGGACATCAACCTGAGTGTTGTCTTCTAAGGCTTTAAGAATGGTATTTGTAAAGGACAGTAAATTAATTGTTATAGATTTCTCCAATCTAAATCCATGTTTTTAATCAATCAGAACATTTTTGAAAATAGGAGTGATTTTCTTTGTAATTATCGACTCAAATATTTTTGTTATATCATCATTACATAGTATAAAATGAAGTGGCTCAAAATGTTTGTGCGCTTAGATCTTTTAAACTACGCAACAGATTTTCATGCGGTTTTCACAAATAGATAGAGTAATTGAAGAGGAAGGTTTATATGTATATTACATGCTTATTATAGTAGAGAAAAGCCGATAAATCAAAATTATTCAATTCAGGCAGCGGGCAGCTGGCAAGCGGGTGGTGTGGATTTTATAAAGGTTGGGTAATGGCGTTGTGTTTTATTAGCCACAGCAACGTGTGTCCGGGCCAGCTAGTTAGATATAATTGATATTGGTCTGTAATTTCCAATCATTTGACTTGTTTCCGGACTTAAAAATGGGTCGAATAAATTAAATTTTCCATGAGTCAGCAAATGTTCTGGATGAGAGTGATAAATTGTACAACATACAAATAGGGTTAGATAATGAAAATATACATTCTTTTAGCAAGATTTCTGGAATGCCATCAGGTCCGGTACTTTTTTTATTAGTAAGATTATTTAAGGATTGGTAAACCTCTGCAAGTGAAATTTGGCAATCATTCATGTTAATATTTTGAGTGGAGGGATGGTGCATGAAGCGTCAGAATATACAGAGGAAAAGTGTTTATCAAAAAGGTTGGCTGTGTCGTGACCATTTGTAGCGTGAGTTTCATAATAATACATTAAATACATAGGTACTTGAAGGGAGATCATTATCAGAACGCTTTTGCGCAACAAATTGCCAAAATTGTTTAGGATTTTGCAGTAATTTTGTCTCTGTAACTTCTACAAAAGATTTATAGCATTTGGCTGATTCGATTTTAGACAGTTCCCTTAATTGAGAAAAATTTTGATACAATTTTAAGTTGCCACTGTCTTTAAATATTTTATAAGTTTTCTTTTTAAAATAAATTATTAACTGTTTAAGTTTCGAGCTAAACCAATTTGGAAACTTGGGTTGAGAGTAACATCCCTTAGGAACAAACAAATCTATAGCACGTGTTACAGGTTCATTAAATTTAAATACGGCGTCAGTTTTGTCCAATTAATCGGGGAAAGATATTTGTTCTTGTTAGAATAGTCACCATTAAGATATTTATAGTGATACGAGACACTTGGTTTCAAAAATTCAAATTTGAAAAAAATTGTGATGTTAATAGAGAGAGGTGGGTGATATTTATTAATAGGTAATGAAATGTGGTCGATGGCCTGAGCCTTTACTTACAACATCTTCGAGAAATTTATAAAATAATTTGACTACCATAATACGGGCATGTGCCTAGTGCTAGTGTGATAATACTGGTAGTCGAAAATACTGTAAAAAACTGTATACACCTGAGATATTTTTATGAATAAATAATAATCAAATAATAAAATTAAATTTTACTGAAAATCTAATTCGATAATGCTATAATAGCACAGCAAATACTATAATAAGTTTTAAAGTTATTTTGTTGTTGTGACAGCCACATTTATGATGTTTTCCTCTCATCTAATAGGTAGAACTTAAAAATTATTATTATAAATTCCTTCTTTATTTCTGTATTCAATTAAATTCTCCAATTTGAACACAATATCAGCACTTCCATGACCAGCACCATGCACAGCACCTACATTCATTGTAGAGTTGCATAAAACTTTTTACCCGAAGCCTACTCCTCCTCAGTTGTGGCTCTGTATGTAATTTCGGTTTAATGAACTCTAGAACTCGGATTTGCTTTGATCAAAATTTAAAGTGTTTGCTTGGAGAATTCAGGCAAGCGGTAAAAATGATGCATGTCATACATATATGTAGACGTACATATATAGCCCTAGTTAGAAAGGATTGCATTTTGTTGTCCTGAACGGAATACCAGATCGAATACCTTATTTTAAATACAACATTTCATTTCATTTTTATATGTGTTACTGTAAAAGCCCGTACTACCTAAACACCGTACTAGCCCGTAGGTACTAAACCTAAGATATACCAATTTACGGGCTTTTACAGTAACATATACAATATTTCAAATCGAAATACGCACAACTCCTTGCATATATTGGCTTATCTGCAAATCTTATAACGCCCTGAGATATTCTTACAATGTACTGAAATCAAAAACGGGTCTGAACTAGTAATGTTATACTTAATAATGATAATAATGATAATGACAATGTCGCATATTGACTTTATATTTGTTAGTATTATATTTAGTTAGTGAATAAAATCTAATCATGTCGCATTTTCATGTTATTGTCGCTGCCAATGGCGTGCATTGCTCAATGCTGTATGACAGAAGGTAGCATTTTTATTTTATTTATAGGAACATTTAAAGATTAATAATATTACATGCATTAAAGAAAATAATAAATTATAATAATTAGGTTATAATCCAATAACAAATGTTTACATCATGCCCAAATAATAAATAAAAAAGTTAATTACGTTTTTAGATTTTCACGGCCAACAGCATTTTCGTTATTTGTTTTTGGGGAGTCATGCCGCGTTGCGCCTATGTAATTTATTTATGTATATGTGTGTGTATATGTGTACGTATACTTATGTAAATTTATTCATATCTATATTTTAAGGGGATATTTTATATACTTATCTCTTTTTAATCTTGATTTATTCAATTTGTAGGTATTTTCATGTTTATTCTGTGTTAATTTTTATGTACTACTTTTTTACTTTTTATAATACCTATATTAATTATTGTATTATTTTTTACCCGAGGCGGGTAACTTACTTGATTTGCCAACAATTATTATTAAAAATATATATAAAGAGGAAAGATTTGTTTGTTTGTTTGTTTGCATTGAATAGGCTCCGAAACTGCTGAACCGATTTGAAAAATTCTTTCACTGTTGGGAAGCTAAACTATCCCCGGGTGACATAGGCTATATTATATTTTCAAAAAAATAGGGATCCTTACTAAAACTCCAATAATGTAACCCAAGGTGTAAAAAAATTACTTAAATATTCTTTACTAGCTGGGTTACCCGGCTTCGCTCAGGACAATGGGATAGTGTTCTGGAATGTTGCACAATGATGTTCCCGATTCCCTATTCCTGATCATTCCACGACATACTCCGCCACTCCTTCCACAACTTTCTACAGCTCTATGGAACCTTCTAGAACTTTCCGGGAGACTGTTCTAGAAATTTCAAGAGGGCGAAACTTTCAGCCCTTATATCTTTAAAAGCACGCCCTTTAGGTAAAAACGGATACCCTTATTCCCTAGGGGGGATAGAGATCTACCACACCATATAACTCCCTTGATCGAACCGGGACTCGTTTCTGAGTTTTTGCGAGCTGCACGTTTTTTTGGACTTTCTTTTATAATATATGCCATATTCAAATAAATAAAATGTTACTCCTTACATGTCCTTTCCGGTGCGTTCCCCTCCAGCGTTCCACTTTCACCTTCCCCACCACCGCTCTCCCGCTCCTCCGTCCCGCCAACCCCCCTGGCAGTGCATTTCTTGACTCCTCTCCCGCCCGGCCCGTAGCCGAAACTTTTTTCTAATACTAACAATTTTAAACTCGTGATATCTTTCTAACTAAATATCCGAATTGAAAAATTCAAAAAGTTAAATAAAGGTATTGAAGCTGTCTTGAATACGAAGTAATGTATTTTGATAAGGATTAAAACCAAGATACAAATAAAGAGCCTTTTCAAGCGGCGACATTTAAATTAAGTTTTTAAAATAAAAGAATACTTCTTGTGGCATAACCATAATAGTTAGACATATTCTGTGTCGACTTTTTTTGTAAATAATGATGTGTTCTATAAAGTCGTATTACATTATTTTATTCTATCATCAATAGTTTTCGCAGCGCACGCGATTTAAAGAATATTTTAGGTAATTTTTTTACACCCTGGGTTACATTATTGAAGTTTTAGTGAGGATGCCTATTTTTTAAAAAATACAATATAGCCTATGTCACCCAGTGATAGTGTAGCTTCCCAACAGCGAAAGAATTTTTCAAATCGGTTGAGTAGTTTCGGAGCCTTTTCGATGCAAACAAACAAACACACAAACAAACAAACAAATATTACCTCTTTATAAAGTGTAGTAGACATCGCGTGCGCTGCGAAAACTATTGATGATAGAATAAAATAATGTACTACGACTTTGCAGAACACATCATTATTTACAAAAAGTATCGCGACAGCATATGTCTCACTATTATAGTTATGCCACAATAATGTTATTTTATTTTAAAAATTTAAATAAAATGTCACCGCTTGAAAAGGCTCTTTATTTGTATCTTGGTTTTAGTCCTTATCAAAATAAATTACTTCATATTCAAGAATGATTCAATACCTTTATGTAACTTTTTGAATTATTCAATTCGGACATACCATTCGAAAGATATCACGAGTTTAAAAATGTAAGTATTAGAAACGTAAGAAAGTATTAGACGCGGGAGGGGAACGGGGACGCACCGGAAGGTGATTCCGGGAGAAAAATGTATTTATTTGAATGTGGCATTGCAACGCATGCCGGGAACCAGCTAGTTAAAAATAAAATACATTATTTATTAATAAGTGAAATTAAAGATGACATTAAAATTAAATTACAAAAGCATAATGATAATATGATTCGTCGATCGGGGAGGTCGCCTCATCATCTGCATCCATCGCTCATTTAGTGGGGAACTGAGCCCGTTTCCTGCTCCAGAAGCTGGCTGGTCAGTGGCGTAGTAAGGCTGGGAATGAGTGCATCCTACCTCACTGAATGTTGTGGAGGCACTGCAGAACTTTGGTAGTTTGCATAAGTTGTCTATATACATTGTTGTAGCAAACCCTCAAGTACGTAATATCCAAATATATACATATATTGAAGCACCATATTAGGCGGTTACCTGTTTGTTTCATTGTGACGAATGGAACATTGTTACCTTATCTGTATTTTTTTTTACATTAGCTCCATACAGGAGGCTCTTAGAAAAAGAATTCCCCTCAGGGCCTATGCCATCTTTGGGGATGCTGTGTAGGGAGTATTTTGGAAAGTAGAAAATAGAAATAGACATGCATGCATAAGCATGTTTATATTGTTTATAGTTTTTTAAGACCGGATTAAATTATTGTACTTTGAATATTTTGAAAATTTTAAAATCGTAATTTAATATCATGTTCCGCTGATTGTTATGACCAATAGAAAAATTAGCGTAGCTATATACGTGTTCTTACAAAATTATTTGAAAAATACATTTGTATCAAAAACTAGCTGGTACCCGGCATGCGTTGCAATGCCATTCAAAGAAATAAATTGTTTCTCCTTGTATGTCCATTTTCATGCCTCCCCCTTCCCCTACCGCGTCCCTTCCCTCCCTGCGATCCCCTTCCACCTTCCCCGCCTTCCCCTTCTCTCGTCGCCATTCCCGCGAACCCCACCTCCTTCGTTACCCTCCCCCTCCCGCTTTCCCTCCCTGCCGCTAAAATATATTAAATTCTTTATACAAATTTTATAACGCCCTAGCTTACCATTATTTATATATAGAAACACTCTTCTGCTAAAATAAAATGTTCTGTAAAAAAAATTGAGTCGATCAATTAATTACTTTCCGAGATTTTCGGACACGGAACCTAAATTTGGATATATAATGATTTCTTTTAGCAGAAATCTTTCATAGCTCGTTTTTCTTTGGGTGGGAACAGCTTTTCAGGCTTTATGAACCGTATGCCACTGATCGCTGAATAATTCCTTTGAAGCAGTATTGTATTTCTGCTACGTATGCATTATGGGCATCGCCAACGGAATTTGCATTAATTTACAAAAGGTCCTAAACAAGAGGCGTGTGAGAATCGCTTTATATGCGATTATATATTTCACCTATCTCAAATGCGCCTTCAGTTTTCAGTTGATATCAAACTATCGTGGATTCAGGCGGTCTGCGTGATCTCACGTGCCAGCGTTATGAGGTGAGATATTTTAATATTTTGTCTATATTATTTCAATTAAAGGAGATCTATCGAAACTAATCAGCTATATTAAAAAAACGGTTTAAATCGTGATTATTTTTATGTAAACGCGTACACAAAATAATTTTTCTGGTTATAAATTTCTGTGATTTCAAAATTGCCGTAGAATGGGGTGATTAGAAACAGTTTAGCAAATTTTCGACTTATAGCTCAGAAACCGTAAGTTCAAAGTACATTCAAATGCCTTAGAAATATGTTTCTTTGGGTAGTATGTTTTGTTTCTACCCACCTATAACATGAAATATGCATTCTCTTTGAGAAATTAAGATAAAACTGTGATGTCTCTTCACCTTCACAGTGGGGTCAATAGAAACATTTGTTTTATTATATTATTTCAAAAGAAACACGTGAGAAAATTTATGTCTTTAATCGTAACACACATAGCTACATGGATTCTTAAGGCTTTTTAAAAATAATTTTACTCACTAGGCACATAGTCCTTATCTAAGCTATCATCGCTGTCCATAAAGCACATTGTACATCAAATTCAAACGGATTTTTTTGTCCTTATCCAATCTGAACTATAACATTTCACAGTGTGACACATTTAACAATTTTTTTATTGTAATTGCAACTTTTGTGAGAAGCGGACGGCTTACTGCTGATTACCGTTTTTTGGGAGGAGAACGGTGATTAAGGTAGTGTTTTATGATGAGACGTAGTGTAGATCACACTGAACTACTGGGTAAACCCATTGCTAAAACAAACCACAAAATATTTTTACATGTGTTTCTAGTCACCACAAATGTACGTCGTTTATAATCACCACTTATCGCGTTTCTAATCACCCCATTTTGATTGAAATTCTCCAGTAAATTGGTAAAATTCAAATTTTACGGTTTAAAAGAAATGCAGCTTACCTTTCACTTTTAATAAGTTCCCTATTAAAATGTTTGGGAAATATGAGAAGCACAGGCTGAATTGATAACTGGAACTAGTAGGAATAGGAATATAGTAGGAATTTACTAAGTTTTGCGGACCAAAATCGGGCACGAAAAACTATTTCAAAAACGCTTAAAATTTGTCACTTCTGTTTTGCCAAAAGCAGTTTCAGGTTACCAGGAAACATAAATATAATTTTGACAAATTATGATGAAAAAAACGTAAAAATAACGATTGGGAGAAAATGGGAGGTATGTGAAGTTATTTCTCTAATTTGTTTCTATTCACCTCCAAGTTTCTAATCACCCCTACCAAAATTTCTCCTGAAATCATGACCATTTGAAAGAAGGTATTTAAATACCTACCTACTTAATTATAAACTATATATTGTATGTAACATTTTTTAAATTTCTAATAATTTAATTATTAATTTATTCACACAAATGTCCCTATCTCAATGGCAATTCGTTTTTACAATCTTTCTTCGGGAATGTACGTAAGTACCATAATATTGAAAAAATGCGAATAAGAAAGCCGAAATAAACACGAAGATTACACATTTGAATAAATAATCTTTCTGAACCATAGACAAAGTTAGCCGTCTAGTCAAAGGTGATTTTCTAGGCTAAAATAATACAATGTACGCAGCGCAGCAGATTTTGGAAAAAATCAAGCTTGGAATGTTTTACAAATGTGTTATTTTTTTTAATAACTGTGAGTACTGTGATAGATATGTATTTAACTTGGTATTTACTTATCGTCTTTAAAATCTAAGCAAGTACTTGCCCCCTGAAAAAAATTTCATCTTTTTACCGAAACATTGACGGCCTTCTATTAAATAACGATTATGTTGATAGGTACCTAAGTTTGTTTTTTTGGATTAAGTATCAATTTTTAATAGTTTAAAATTTATTTTACATAGAAAGATAAACATTGGCGGGTAGTGAATAACCTTATTTGACAACATATGAAAATCTCCTTCTGCCACCACTTGCTTGTGTGGTGATGGGTGGCTTAGCAATCTGAGGAATTGGACTGGTCAAATATATCAAATTTGTATGTCAAATAAATCATGCAAATCTCAGATCATAGAACATATTTTTTTTAAAGTTAATACCGCAAGAATCATAACTGCTCTCAGCGGTCTGGAGTCAGTGAAACTATGACAAGCGGGGTAGGTGGATAAGAGGTTGAAGATATTGGGGAGAGGAAGAAGGAAGGTTGGGAAGTACCTGGCTATTCAGATCTGGTCGGGGCGATTTTGAAATGGGTCCATCCATAAATTACGTCACACGAATTTCGTTTTTACCCCCCCCCCCCCCCCCCCCGTCCCTGTCACACTCCGTCAGACTCCCTCCCCCATAGTGTGACGTCACATATTTTGCAATTTTACATCTAAAAATAATCAAAACAGTAGTAATAATTTGGATTTTTATGAGACGTCACAGAGTGATGACCACCCCATGCCCCTTTTCACACAATGTCACATTTATCTACTCCATTTGCACACGTTACTGCGGAGGTTTAAAATTTTAATCTATAGAAGGTGGGTAGAAACGAGGACAATCTTTTAGAGTTAACAAATATTAGATTAAACTTTGGTTAAAGTTCATATATACCTATGTTTTTTGTCAATCGTGTTTTCCAGTTTAACAAAATGGATTTGGCGGCTCAAGTGCTCGCTGGGCTGGCGCTCCGCCCTCGTGCGAGCCCGTCCCGCCCTGGTGGTGGTAGTGTCCGGCTGCGACAGCGGGCTGGGCTTCCAGCTGGCGAGGGCGGCACGCGCCCGGGGGCTCACTGTGGTGGCCGGCCTGCTGCAGGGGCCACAGGGACCAGGAGGGCGCAGCCTCGGGGTCGCCAAGGACCCCCACCTGCATCTCGTACAGCTGGATGTCACCAGTCAGGAGAGTGTTGACAGTTTGAAGGACTACGTGGAGAAGCTTCTGAAGGATAATCCGGACTATGGTGAGATGATCTAGTTTATTTGACATTCCTTGAGGTCGCGATGGGCCCCCACCTGCATTTAGTAGAGCTGGACGTCACCAGTGAGGAGAATGTTGACAGCATGGAGGGCTATGTTGAGAAGTTGCTGAAGCGTAATCCCGACAATGGTAAGTTTATTTTACATTCCTCGGGGTCGCGATAGAACCCCACTTTCATCTGGCACAGCTTGCCATCACCAATGAAGAGAGTGTTGATGACATGAAGGACTACGTAAAGAAGCTGCTGAATGATAATCTGGATTTTGGTAAGATGGTGCAGTTTATTTTACATTTCTCGGGGTCGGGATGGAACCCCACTTGCATCTGGTACAGCTGGTCGACACCAGTAAAGAGAGAATTGATGGCATGAATGACTGCGTATAGAAGCTGCTGAAGGATACTCCGGGCCTCGGTGAGATGGTGCAGTTTATTTTACATTCCTCGGGGTCGCGATGGATCCTCACTTGCATCTGTTACAGCTGGCAGTCACCAGTGAGGAGTCATCAGCGTTTCAAAACGTCATCTAACTCTCTGGCTGTATATGAAATTTTCCTGGTTGTACCTACCCTGTTTGCACAACACTTACCTAAATCAGACGAGAGTACTCTTGGAAGATAAGTTTAAAAATGTATAAAAACTGTTTTGATTTCAGGGCTGCACGCGGTGGTGAATAACGCGGGCGTGATGGTGATGGGCGAGTTCGAGTGGCAGCCCAGCGAGCTGTGGGAGCACCAGCTAGCCGTGAACGTGGGCGGGGCGATGCGCCTGAGCCGCGCACTGCTGCCCGCCCTGCGCGCCTCGGCTCAATTCGGGGCCCCGCGTCTCATCACCGTGGGCAGCCACTGCGCCGCCCAGCCACTGCGGGGCCTCGCGCCCTACTCGGCCAGCAAGGCGGCCCTGGCGGCCTGGGTGGAAGCGATCAGACCGGAGTTGAAGCAGTACGGCGTGCAAGTCGTCAACTTTATCCCAGGTACCCATCTCATCTTCTTCTCCTTGTTCTATTCGGGTCTATATTTATTTATTTATTTATTTATTTATTTATTTATTTATTTACGGACGAATAGTCCATTAACAATATAACAATAACACGAATAAAAAATAGAGAGATGACAATGGAAGGAGAGTACATATATATGAAGAGCATTGACAAAATACATATAATATAAAAGTAAACATAGAAGATAGTAAATATAAATTCATATAATATAAAAGAACATAAGTAGCTTGAAGATGGATTTAAAAGACTTTAAAAAATCACATTGCGTATCGACTGCCGAAAGTCATTTAGGCTTACACCAAAAAATTCAATGCATTGATTTGCGTTGACAAGTCTCGACATTCTGGATAAAGGAGAATGATATCCATAATTAGTAGAATGTTGATTGAGGAACAGCAATTCAATATTTCGGAGTCTACGGGAAGGGATGTTGAACTGGATGAGTTGTAACAAAGCAGGTGTGTCAGTAATACTGTTGATAATTTTGAAAATGCATATTAGATCAGAGTCCTTTCTACGTTTTTCTAAAGAAGAAATGTTTAAAGTTTGTTCAATTTCATCATACGAGTACTCGCCTCTTTCAAGTCCTAACCTCCAAGCAATCCCTCGCAGGAAGCGATGTTGTACAGATTCGATGTGATAAATATGGACAGCATAGAAAGGAGACCAAATAACACTAGCATATTCAAGGTGAGGGCGAACCAGCGAACAGTAAAGAGTTTTAAGTGTACTTATATGTTTAAAGTCAGAGGTAATTCTATGAATGAAGCCGAGTAGTTTAAGTGATTTGTTTACAATGTTATTGATGTGATCACGGAAAGAAAGTTTGCAGTCTAGAGTGAGCCCAAGGTCCTTTATAGATGTGACAGTAGAGAGACAAACATTATTTAGTTTATAATCAAACTCAATAGGTTTTTTCGTTCTATAAAAGGACAAAATTTTGCATTTGTCAACATTAAGTTGCATGCAGTTAATTTTGCACCAATCATTAAATGAATCAATATCAAGTTGAAGAAGTAAACAATCAAGATGGGATTTAATTATCTTAAGAATCTTATTGTCATCGGCAAAAAGCCAAAAACGTGTGTGAGAAAAAACTTTAATGATATCGTTAATAAAAAGATTAAAAAGAAGCGGGGCCAAATGGGCTCCTTGCGGAACGCCAGAGGTTACATCAATGTTAAAGGATTCAAAGTTATTTATTTTAACCCTTTGTTTTCTATTTATCAAGTAAGAGTGAATGAATGATAAAAATGGGTCTCTAATGCCTATAGCATAAAGTTTAGCCATGAGGATACGGTGGTTAACTTGGTCGAAGGCTTTGGAGAAGTCAGTGTAGAGGACATCGACCTGAGTGTTGTCTTCTAAGGCTTTAATAATGGTATTTGTAAAGGACAATAAATTAGTTGTTGTAGATTTGGCCGATCTAAATCCATGCTGTTCCTCAATCAGAACATTTTTGAAAATAGGAGTGATTTTCTTTGTAATTATTGACTCAAATATCTTTGGAATATTAGATATAATTGATATTGGTCTGTAATTTCCAATATTTGACTTGTTTCCGGACTTAAAAATGGGTCGAATAAATGAAATTTTCCATGAGTCAGCAAATGTTCCGGATGAGAGTGATAAATTGTACAACATACAAATTGGGTTAGATAATGAACATTTACATTCTTTTAGCAAGATTTCTGGAATGCCATCAGGTCCGGTACTTTTTTTGTTAGAAAGATTATTTAAGGATTGGTATACCTCTGCAAGTGAAATTTGGCAATCATTCAAATCAATATTATAATCATAGTTAAGTGGAGGGATGGTACATGAAGCATCAGAATATACAGAGGAAAAGTGTTTAGCAAAAAGGTTGGCAATGTCGTGACCATTTGTAGCGTGAGTTTCATAATAATACATACTTGAAGGGAGATCATTATCTGTACGCTTTTGCGCAACAAATTGCCAAAATTGTTTAGGATTTTGCAGTAATTTTGTCTCTGTAACTTCTACATAAGATTTATAGCATTTGGCTGATTCGATTTTAGACAATTCCCTTAATTGAGAAAATTTTTGATAAAATTTTAAGTTGCCAGTGTCTTTAAATATCTTATGAGTTTTCTTTTTTTCAATTATTAACTGTTTAAGTTTCGAGCTAAACCAATTTGGAAACTTGGGTTGAGAGTAACATCCCTTAGGAACAAACAAATCTATAGCACGTGTTACACATTCATTAAATTTAAATACGGCGTCATTAACATCAGAATTTAAAAATAGTTTTGTCCAATTAATCTGGGAAAGATATTTGTTCATGTTAGAATAGTCACCATTAAGATATCTGTAGTGATACGAGACACTTGATTTCAGAGATTCAAATTTGAAAAAGTTAGTGATGTTAATAGAGAGAGGTGGATGATATTTATCAATAGGTAACAAAGAGACATCAGCTTCACTTACTATGACATTAGGTATGCTAGTGAAAATTAAGTCAAGGCAAGAACCTTGATAGTTAGTAACTGAATTTACTTGAAACATATTCATAAAGGCAAAAAAATTTACAATTTCAATAGCTTGTTGCGAAAGATTACTAGTAGGAGTTTTGACCCCTTGGTTGTCATTCAGCCACAATATTTTAGGTAAATTATAATCGCCACATATAAGTAAGGAATCAGCGTTTCTAGAGACACGCTCAATTGAAGCAGTATGCGACTTGTAGACTTCTACCGAAGAGGAAGGAGGAATGTAAACACAACCAAGTACAAGTTTTTTGGTACCAAATATAACACATAGGAACAATTGATCAGAAACATTGTTAGATGTTTCTAGAACATGGCAAGGGTATTTTTTATTTACACATATCATCACCCCACCACCTTTACTCTTCACAGAAGAAGTAGAACGGTCACAGCGAAAAATGTTGTAGTCAAACAGTCCAAGTTCAGCAGATGAGACATTATCCGAGAGCCATGTTTCGGTAAGAAATAAAAAGTCGTAAAGACATACACTGACGTTACAGCGAATAGTGTTCAGTTTTGTATTTAGGCCACGAACGTTTTGGTAGTACGTTGAGAAGGAATTATTTACAGAACGATTCTTCAGATTCAACCTAAAAAATTTATCCTAGAAAGTTCACGTCTCTCAGCAGCTTGGCGAGCAGGGCAGTCTTGAGCTCCAGTTTTGTGGGAAGCCGGTTTTCTGAAGAAGGTGCAGGTGGCACATAATGGAGATTTCTCCTTTTTGGGGCAGACATCACGGTTGTGGCCAACTTTGGCACAGTGGGCACAGGTGGGTAAGTCTGCTTGGCACTTGGAAGCTATGTGGCCATATAGTTGACAGTGGCCACACTTCAGGCTATCTACCCAATCTCTTACGCGGTGTAGCTGCCAGTCAATGGCAAGTTTTGTACGGGATATTAGAGAGTGACGAACAGATGAAGGGACTCTAAAAATGTGGATGCAGTTACCAGTGCGAGGGCCCGATTTATGAGAGAAAGATATGTTCTCTTTTAAATTTTCTAATGAGAGACCAGTGTCGCTGGAAGATTGATGATGAATCGCCGAGATAATATCCTCAGACGAAATATCTTGAGGGAGGTCATGTATCGCAATACGAGGGAGGCGATTTGGGGCGATCGTTGCTTTAAGACCAGCTTCAGATAAAGCTGGAGCATTTGCCAATTTCGTCGCTTCAGCAGAAGTGCTAGGGTGGATTATCACCCCACCACTTTTCAGTTCTCGCATTCCAGTTACTCGTATGCCCAAGGTGGCAGGATTGACTGCAGTTTTCAGGGTTTTCATGGTGGCCTTGGAAGTGGACTGGGTGTTATTGACTGGAAACACGAGAACTGAAGGTCTAGCAGGGCCAGGAAGAGCATTATTTCTTGTAATAAGTGGCAAGCAAGGATATTGAGTTCCACTGGTGTCAGAAGAGGAAGCAGCGACAGTATTCCAGGCACGGGTGGGCGCAGTCGGTGTTTTATTAGGCATGCACTTGGATGTAAACACAGAAAGGGCACCTTCCAGTTTACCCATTTCCAGAGCCATCATATTGGAAATGGAGAGAACACTGATGAGCTCCTTTTGAATCCTGATCTGCTGATCTTTAGTGGCTCGGCATGATGGATCAGTTATAATCGCCATTGCGGCCTGGACCTTCTCAGCCAGCTGTTTGACATATCCAGTAGTGTCACATTCAGGTATTAGGGGTGTCTCATAATCTGGGTTAATAGCGGACACTTGGGCAGGGTCATTTTTGGGAAGCACTTCATCTTCTTCGACATCAGAGTCAGGAGTTTGATATGGCGAGCCAGGTGGTGTTCGCTTCATTGCAGATTAAGGTTAGAGAAATGATTGTTTACTATAGTATTTGACTAACCAAGACACTTGGAGAATAGTGTTAGCACTAAAACTGGTTAGAAACACTCCTTGTTTGGTTTTATTGCATAGTTTGTAAATTTTGGCACTAAAATTTGATATAAACCATTAATTTAACAAGAGAAAAACAAAAACACAACAACTGTCATTGACATATTATTGTTATTATATTATTGTGACTGCCTTCCCTCTGGAATAGCACTGATGGTTAGAGGAATTTGGTCTATTGGCATTCTTAACCCTGTACATCTGACTAAACTGTTAATTATAAAGTCCGCGAGAGCCCCTACCTAAAATATATTTTTTTTTTACTTAGTGAGTAAAACCTCAAATTGTAATATTTAATTAAATGATGACAATATTAGCGTAACTCAATCGAAAATCTGAAAACAGAAAAAGGTACGGTCACATCTGGGACTCGAACCCAGGACCTTCGCCTTTCCGTGTCCCTATCCGATTTGGTCATATTTAACTGTATCATACTTTGACTAAGAACTACCAAAAGTTCTTCATTTTCTTAACGAATATTTTTATTGATGCTATATGCGACTCTGCAAGTCTAGGATGAATTATAATCTGAATTTTTAATTTAGGGGTCATTCATAAATAACGTCACACCTCAAGGGGGGGGGGGGGAGTAGAGAAGTGTGACATTATGTGACAAGGAGTATGGGGGGATCATCAACCATTTGACGTCACATGTAAAAATCTAAATTATTAAAATGCAAAAATCTTAATTGTGTAAAATTGCAAAATATGTGACATCACACTATAGGGGAGGGGATCTCACAAAATCTGACAATGTGTCACAAGGACGGGGGGGGGGCAAAAAATCGCCCCTAATGAGTACACCTCAAATTGTAATATTTAATTAAATGAAGGCAATATTAGCGAAACTCGATCAAAAATCTGAAAACATAAAAATCTGCTGCTTCTATTTTGTGTCTCTCCTCATCTACTTTGAATATTATTATATAAGGAACAAGCCCACAATTTACCTTATTTGTCCAGGACGCATGGTAGCTTCAACCAATCTGGTAACGCAGCAGAACGTGTACACTGAGAAGATGAGGGATTCGCTCACCACGGAACAGCACACCTTCTACAGCGAGTACTTCGAACGGTACACGCGGTACGTGGGTCAGGTGAGCGGCGAGATGAGAGACCCCGACACTCTTGACGACCCTACCCTCGAGGACATGTTCGCGGCCGCCCTGCTCGAGGAGACGCCCGCCCTTCAATACAAGCACGAGCCACTGGAATACACGCTGTACTACAACTTGATGAAGATAGCCCCGCTGGCAAGCCTGCGCTATTGGTTTATGGAGAAGTTAATGAACATGCCGCGGTATATTGCGCCCGACCGCAAATCCAACTGAAGGACTACAGGGTTTCTGGACAATAACACGACATATGTGATGATGAATAAAGGGTTCCGTGGCACAATAGAACAGTGACACAACAGAACATTGAAGAAAAATGAAGGATTAGAACAAACAACAAACTTTATTATTTTCATATTTGTTTTGTCGCTTTTATCTGGTTAACATGCGAAATATTTTTAACTCTTCAAACGCCAACGACCTATGGGTATGCCAACCATGTTTCAGGTGAATACGTTGCTTGAAATAGCTTTAGCCGTGTTTGGAGACCAGATCTAAATAGTCAGGAGCCTTCCTCTTCCCCGTCTCCTTCCCCTCAGCACTGCCTTCAGCCTCAGAACATACTTCAACTGGCTCCAGACGGGAGCAACTGGGACTCTTGTGATGTATTCACATAAAAAGGTGAAAGGCGTGCAGGCACGCAAAATGCCACTACAAGGACATTTATTTATATTATTTATCGGTTAGCTCAGGCATCGCGGGTTCAATATTCTGCTAGCTAAGTCATGTATCATTGCACAAGTAACAATTTACATTTCATCTGTATTTGCAAAACATAAGTAAGTACGGAATATGTAATAAGAAGTTGCCATTGTGTTTGCCTGGTCGATATTAATACATAGCTAGACAGACATACATATTGCCTGCCAAAATATTGAGTTGTGATGTGTTTAATTTTTGATAACTTATTGTTGTAAGCATAGACATATGAATATATTCATATGTCTATGGTTGTAAGTATTTATTGTGTTTCGAATTTTGTATTTTAGGTGTGTTAAGAATTCAAAAAAAAGAAAATTAAGTAATATTTTTAACAGGTTTACGGATTCCTTTCTTCCCAGGTGAATAAGCCATTTGTTTTTTTTTTTACCGGAGGGTGACAATTCGCAGTTTCCTAACTTGAAGGAGAATTGTATAGAGGTGTGTGTGTTTTGGTACATTGCGGTAGCACTCACTGGGATTGTGAAATCATTCCTGGTACGGCTTTTGGTTTAATATGTGTGTTCGATTTTGCAGTGTCCATCATCAGGACTAAAGTGTGGATTGATTTTATTTCTCCGAATTCGTAATAAAACAATGAAAAATTCTTACTTTTATGGAGTATTAAACTTATTTGATATAATGCAAGTGTACACGGTATCTTAAAAATCGTGGTACAAGCGAGAAACTGGTGAATCTATATAGAGAACCAAAAAACTTTTTTTCGATCTCAGCATATCTTAAATTTTTTTCCCAAGTTTTGCAGCAATTAAGGGTAAAAAAAACTTTCCGAGTTGGGTCGACGCTTCAGCCCATTTTAAAATACAATAAACAGCTGATATTAACCCTCTCGCAACTCGCAACCGATTTTTTTCAAACATGGCCAAAAAAATCCAACTTCCGACTCGATTTACTCGAAAACGAAAGCACAAATCAAAAAAGTTTTGCCAAAAAATCGACTTCGATGTGATGTAGATTCATCAGTTTCTCGCTTGTACTATGACTTTCCGGATACCGTGTATAATGTATAATTATAATTTTATCCACATGATATTTTCAATCATTTCGTAAGTAGCTACATCTATGTATCATAATAAATTTCCTAGGCAATGAAAATATATTTATAAGACAATTTGTCTATTGGTTGTAATTTTTTATTAATAATGTGACATACAAATATCATGAGTTGCTTTGCTGACAAAGAAACTACAATTAAAGTTATTTGTCCGTCTTCAAAATATTATATCACTTTGTAATTATAAACTTATTTTTCAATCTTCTTATTACTTCAATCTGTGCTACCCAGCTAGACAACCAAAAGAAAAAACATCTATCATTTTCTGTCTCCATGACAACACCTATTTAAAATTCGAACATAAAGGAATCCTATGCATTTCCTATTCCTTTACATATTTTTAAATAAATTGTTTCACGCTGTCCACAAAACCTTTAAAACCTTCCTATAATAATGTACCTACCTATATTATACGCCTTACATGCAAGGTTGGTAGAAAATGCGTTTAAAAAGTTAGCTTATCGAGGGGCAGAGTGGTGATTGGCTAAAAAAGTGTCACGTAACTTGCAGTCCATGTTCCACCGAGAGATTTGAATTAACTGCAATACAAGTGGTGGTCTTTTTCTTCAAGCTACGTCACGCCTTCAAAATTTCGAAAGGATTTTTTTTTAAAAGGCCCGTATGAGCGAATAATGTTAAACGCATTTTCTACGAACCTTACCTTACATGAGCGTTCCTGGGGGCATTTTTTGTATAGATCATAAATTAATATTATTATCATGAATTTGAACCACTCTCGGTTGACTCGTTTGAATTTCAAATCTCGCGGCCAGCCAGGTACCTATACTTATCTCAAATCTGAATTTCATAAACTGCTGAATATGTAAATTGCTGTACCTTCCTACAGCTTGATACGATATTCTGTAGTTTCGTTATATTTATAATAATAATAATAATAATAATTGGACAATTTTTAGAGCGCCGTTTTTGTGAAAAATCACCTCAAGGGCGCTTATAGTCCTAATTGAAAGCTCATTCGTTACCTCTCTTCCTATTATATGCGTTATTTACAAAAAATAGTGAGGAGCGTAACGGCCAGAGCAAATCCTACAAGAAAAAACGTCTTCGCCATTCAGTAATTTAATTTTCACACAAATTGAGATTTTAATGTATTTTTTACACAAATTGAGATTTTAATAATTAATAAATTCGACAACTGAGATAACAACACACATAAAATCAAAATTAAGATGTTTAAAGCCTTAGATTACCAAAGGACTTATAATATCTATCAGAAATAAAGAAAAACTTTACAAAACAACTTTAAAAAATCCCCTTGATGAAAAAGCATATATTTTCCATAAAAAATATAAAAATAAATTAACATCTTATATTAAAAAAAGTAAATAAGAGTTTTTTTAAAATAAAATATTATCTTCAGAAAATAATCATAAACAAATGTGGAAAACTGTGAATTTGGCCATAGACAATACAAAAAAACACAAAACATTAAGTACATTGAACATGATAAAAAAAATTATAGATGCCAATATACAGCCTAAACAATGTGCAAACATATTTAATTCCTTCTTTGCAAATGTTGGGAAAAATCTTGCGAAAAATATTCATAAGCCTTTAAACCCGGAAAACCACAAAAATAAAAATATACAGAAACGTAATATACTTTCAACGTTTGAAACAAGAACAGAATGAGAAATCTTAAAAATAATAGAAAATATGAAAGGAGGTTCGTCTCCCGGTTTTGATTCTATTACGACACACATGTTAAAATGTATGAAACCTTACTTAATAAAACCTATCACTCATTTAAAAAACTTAAGTTTAACAAATGGAATGTTTCCAATGAACTACAAAAACACAATAATATCACCTATTTACAAATCTGGAGATCCACATCAAGTAACGAATTATCGCCAATATGTCTAATTTCTAATATTGGAAAGATCTTTGAACAAATAGTAAAAAAACAATTGGTAAATTTCGTAGATAATAATAAAATACTACACAAAAACCAATTTGGTTTTATAAAATCACTCAGCACCATACATTTACGAATCATACATTTACGAATCATTAGATAAAGGTTAAAAAATGTGCGGGTATATTTATTGACCTCAGAAAGGCATTCGATAGCATATCCCATGAGATGCTATTAAAAAAATCAAATAATATTGGCATAAAAGGCAACGCGAATAAATGGATCACCAACTACTTAAAAAACCGCCCTCAAGTGGTAAAAATCAATCGTGTTAATGGTGATCAAGAGATTTCAAGCTTTGGCATCCCCCAAGGTACAGTGCTTGGACCAATACTGTCTACCATATATGTAAACGATATATTTTTTCAACCTTTACAATTTTACATGGTCAAATAACATCATACGCCGACAATACAGTATTAATAATAAATTAAAACACTTGGAAAAATGTAGAATTAAAGGCCATAGAAGACATCTACAAGCTTAAGAATTTTTTCGACACTACATAATTTACTTTCACTAAATAGAGAAAAAACATTTGTAATTCTATTTGCAATCCATCCAAACGATGCTCCTAAAAATTTTAACATTATCATACATGATAATACTAAAATTTACAGCCAAAACCATTGCAAATCAAACTGTACAAAACTAAAAATAACAAATAAAATTAAATATCTAGGAGTAATTATCGATAAAAATCTGAAATGAAAGGAACAAATATGTTAAGTAGTAAACAAAATTAGAAAATTAATTTAAACATTTTTTTAAATTAGAAGTTTTCTATCCATAAAAAATCTATATTTAATCTACTATGCCTTAGTTCAATCCACTTTGCAATACGCTATTATATAGTTGGGGATCCGCGTATCAATGTAACCTTCTTCCAATTGAAATTGTACAAAGAACAATTATTAAAATTATATTTTAAAAATCCTTAGACTACCCAACAGAACGCCTGTTTGAAGAATTTCAAGTACCTACATTTAAAGATTTATATATTGAAAATTCATTAATACAAATTATAAAAGAAAAAGATAAATATCAATTTTTAAATGAAAATAGCACTCGACTTTAAAATGTATTTCTATGCCCAAAACTAAATACGTCTTTCGCACAGCATCATTACACTTACCAGGGAAGAACTTTTTTCAATCGTCTACCAGAAGAAATCAGAAGCATTAATGATAAAACCCGTATACTGCTCTCTGTCAGGAGACATTTTAAAAATATTCTTAAGAAAAAAACTACTGTCACTTAATTAATCTTACAAACATCCTTATTTTCCATAACATTCTTTCTTTTTTTAAACACACACTATTATCAAATTAAATACTACCTACAGCAGAGGTTCCCAAAGTGGGTGCCGCGGACAGGGGTCAGGGGTGCCGCGAGGCGCCCCTGATGCAGTACCGGATTATCTCTAAGGCAGAGTAGGCAACTGCCTAGGGGCCCCGCATCGGCTGGGGGCCCCGCGCCCCAAGAAAAAATAACTTGCGTCAACGGTTCGACTCACAATTAGTGAGCAACTCCGGCACACTTTTGGAAAAAGTCAGCTTTCAAGATGTTTTAAATATTTAATTTTTTTATTACGAACATTTATAGGTTAATAACATTACATGCATTTAAGAAAACAACAAATTATAATAATTAGGTTATAACCCAACAACTGTTCACATCACGCACCAATAATAAATAAAAAGTCAATAATTAAAACAAATATTTAAACATAGATGTATTTTACTTTACTTTCCTTCGTATCAATGGGGATATGATTATAGGTGCCGTGTGTGGTTTATATTGGCATTTGTTTTGTTTTGCTTTTATTTGTTTTGTTTTTGGCAGTATAGCCGTTTATGTATTTAAAATAAAATAAAAATAAAATAAATAAAATTTCTAATGTTTAAAATGTAAATGTTGTACAAGCTTTAGTGTACACTACCTATCTTAGTGATAAGACCGCTCATTGTACTATTGTATTCGTTTCATTTTTTTATTGAATGGGGGTGAAGGCATACCTTCGAAATGTAATAAAAAAAAAACAGATTAATTATGAATAAAATTACGTTGTGGTAGAAAAAAAAAGTATGGAAGTTAGAAAAGGGTAAAGTGCAGTAGCGGACTAAGCCCGTCAGAGGCCCGGGGTGGAAAAGCTGGATGAACCTCTCCCCCCCCCCCCCCCCTAGTTTAATTGGAGGCCCCCCTGAGGCCTCTGACTCTGGGGGGCCTCCAAACGCCTCCATGTTCCTTTGATCAAATCCTAAACAAGGGACACCAGGACACTGTAAAAAAAATTGTCATTTTTTTAATTAATTTTCTGAAGATGCATTTGTTAATAATGCTCTCACCAAATGTTTTAAGGAAATTCGCAAAATTGATGGAGATACCTACAGCATATTATATGAAACCATTTTAAACAGTTTGTATGTTGAATTAACGTTCAGCAAAACTTTGAACGCGTTTTTCTAACAATTTAAGACCTGCAAATCGGATGTATGGAGGTTAAAAAATGTGTTAACAAAGTTTAGAGAAAAACACAGTCAAAGTTTTGCTGGAGGATAATTCAACAAACAAACTGCACAGACCTACGGTTGTAGCGAAACCCGGTCGGCATATAGTATGTATAATAAAAGTGGTGTTTACTAAGTTATTGTTTCACATAAAATGCTGTATCTCCGTCAATTTTTCGAATATCTTTAAAACATTTGGTGAGAGCATTTTTAACAACTGCGTCTTTCAGAAAATTAAATAAAATTACAAAAAAAAATTTACAGTGTCCGCCTTAAGCGGGAATCACCAGACAAAACCGGATATATGTCGTTTTTAAATCAAATTTTAGACGTATTGACTCTTTTTCACCACAAAATTATAAATTGATTGCGAGCTTAAACAGTTTTTGTAGTTGTATTAGGTATATTTGCATTTTCTTTGTAAGTTTTCCTATCAATAAACGCACTTATTCATTTTACGAGTTGTATTATCAGTGGAGTAGGTAAAAAATTGAACCTCCGCTCTGGGGGGGGGTAGCTAGAGAATTGTGCTCTTGGGGCGGTCCCGAGGCTACCACAGATATACATTATATGACAGGGGTGCCGTGAGAAAATTCAAATTTTCTAAGGGTGCCGCGACTTGGAAAAGTTTGGGAACCCCTGACCTACAGCAAACATATATTTATGATATAAGTACTAACTAACAAAATTTATGTACACTCCCCTTCCATACACAAGCAAATGCTTTCAATGGAAGAGTAGTAAAAAAACCTAAGATGTAAAATTATCATTGTGAAACATGTAAAAAAATGTTTATAACTAATTCATATTAATTTCTTATAATTTAATTATAATATGTAAATGAAATCCTCAGCACGGTAAATCCCAGTGAGGATGTCATTATCTCTAGATGTTTGTAAAGAAAGGAAGACAATAAATCATTATTATTATATTAAAAACATATAAAAAATAAAAATAAAAATTATTTAAAAAAATTAAAAGTAATCTCTTTCAGTTTTCGTTAATCCTAAAAGCTGCTGACGTTCATTATAACGAATATCGATAATAAAAAATATATTACGCAGTAATATTACCTAGAGGAAGTTTAATAATGAAGAAAAGAAAGAAAAACTGGTCGCCTGGCTCCGAACATTATTTTAAATGAACTAATTGTCAAACAATACGAATTAATTCAATAGTATCGCCGTGGTGTACGACCACCATTCAGAGTTGAAACTTTGCTTGAAATGGCTTCAGCCGTGTTCGACGACTAGATCTGAATAGAGTGAATAGCCGGGTACTTCCCCGCCTTCCTCTTCCTCGTCACCTTCACCTCCCCACTGGCTGGGGAGGGGAAGGTGACGGGGATGCCAAAGTCTCACTGGCTCCAGACGGGAGCAGTTGGGACTCTTGTGAGGTATTCACATTTAAAAAAAGGTTATTAGGTTGTTGGTTTGGGTAAACTAAGTAATTCATGACTCATGCATATTTTGATTGAAACGAAACGAAAATGATATATAAAAAAAATGTATTAAAAAAATCAAATGGCGCCAAAGGAATCCTTTTACACGGGAAATTTTGAACTTCGAATAAAAATGGAATTTCAGTGCATCTTTAACCTTCCATCTAAACGTAATTGGTTGTTTCTGTTGAAATGTAGTGTAATTTCCAAAATCTGTGCCTAATAAAAATGCGGCGGTTAGTGAAGTATCTACTTTCAAATTCATTATTTGTCAATTTTAATCATTATTTCTTATAGTTTAAATTGAAACAAAATATTGTATTTGGTAATGATGCAAGTATGGCGGAATAGGGGCCGTTCAAGTATTATGTAACGCACTTGGGGGGGGGAGGGGGGGTCTAGTAAATATGTGATTTTTTAGATATCCCTGTGTAGTACATGAATAGTTGCAGTCAGTACACGAACAAGGTTACTCTCCACTGTGAATCTGCGAGTGCGTTCTTGGACGTCCCTTTTGAGAACATGATTAGTTGTGGTCGGGACATGAAAAAGGTTTTTTCCACTGTGGGTTAACACGTGATTTTGTAGATAACATGAATAGTGGCTATCGGAACATGCAAAAGATTTTTCTACTCACTGGGTAAATATGTGACGTTTTTATTTGTTATTTTATAGAACATGTATATTTGCAGCCGGGACCCGAATAAGGTTTTTATCCACCATTGGAAGACATGCGATTTTTTTAGATTTCTCTTCGTATATGCATAGTTTCACTCAGAACATGGAAAAGGATTTTTTCTCCACTATGAATCGCGCTGTGGATTTTTAAATCTCCCCGTCGAGAACTTGAATAACTGCATTCGGGACATGTCCGCTGTGGATAAACATGTGATTTTCTTGGTGCCTCTTTGAATAACGTGAATACTCGCAGTAGAAACATGTGAAACGTTTTATGTCACTGTGAGTCAGCAATGATTTCTAAGAAGTTCCTTTGTACAACATGAATACTTGCAGTTGGGACATGAAAAAGGTTATTGTCCAGTGTGGGTAAACGTGTGAATTTTTAGATACCGTTTTGTAGCGTATGAATAGTCGCAGTCGGGACATGGAGAAGTTTTTTCATTACTGTGAGTTTGCAAGGGCCGTTTAAGTCATTTTTTCAAGAAAAAGAAATGTTCCAGTCAGGGAATGAAACAGATTTTTCGCCACTGTGGATAAACAAGTGATTTTTAGATTTCTCTTTTTAGTACATGAATAGTTGCTGTCGGAACATGAAAAAGGTTTTTCTCCACTATGAGTCAGCAAGTGACTTCTTAGATATCCCTTTAGAGAACACGAATTGTTGCAGTCAGGACATGAAAAAGGTTTTTCTCTTCTGTGAATCCAACTATGGACTTTTAAATCTTTATTTTGAGAACTTGTATAACTGCATTTGGGACGGGAAAATGGTTTTCTTCCGATAAGGGTTAACATGTGAATTTTTTGGTGCCTCTTTGTAGAACATGAATGGTCGCAGTAGAAACATGTAAAAGGTTTGATGTCACTGTGAGTCAGCAAATGATTTCTAAGAAGTTCCTTTGTACAACATGAAAAATTGCAATCGGGACATGAAATAGGTTTTTGTCCAGTGTGGGTAAGCATGTGAATTTTTAGATACCATTTCGTAGCGTGTGAATAGTCGCAGTCGGGACATGGAAAAGGTTTTTCATCACTGTGAGTTAGCAAGTGCCGTTTCAGTCATTTTTTCGAGAAAAATAAATGTTGCTGTCAGGAAATGAAATATGTTTATCTCCACTGTGGATAAACATGTGATTTTTAGATTTGTTTTTGTAGTACATGAATAGTTGCAGTCGGAACATGAAAAAGGTTTTTCTCCGCTATGAGTCAGCAAGTGACTTCTTAGATATCCCTTTTGAGAACACGAATTATTGCAGTCAGGAGATGAAAAAGGATTTCTCTTCTGTTAATCATACTGTGAATTTTTAAATCTTCCTTTTGAGAACTTGTATAACTGCATTCGGAACATGAGGAAGGACAGTGTTACATTGTGGAGATCCGGAAGGTATTCAAGGCCGATAAAAATATTAATAATTTCCAATTTTTTTTATAAATAGCAACATGAATAAATAAAATAAATAATTTACGCATGTATCGCGAGTTAGTATTTATTACCGCAAACGCGATTTATACAAGAAAAAAGTTATTTAAGCGACTTTCCAGTACTTCGTGACTTTCAAGTAAAAATTGTCACTTCGGCGTTACGTTACGTTTAGGGGGGGGGGGGGTGGAACAGGAAAACGTTACGGCGCGTTACATGGGGGGGAGGGGGGGTCAAAAATCTTCAAAAGTTTCGTAACGTAATACTTGAACGCCCCCATAGGCAATATTTAGGAAAAATATGTGTGTAGAGTAAACAGGTAAGGTCAAATACTAGCAATACATAATAAACATAGCTATGCCGTCAACTGAAAGTGCGTATTTTGCCGGGAAGTAGAAGATTACAAGTCCGATAAAAGAATTAAAATAAGTATTGTCAGAGTTAAAAATTTCCCTATATTTGTGCTGATTTCCCTTTTCCCTAGAATTTTATTTTTCCCCTAGATCAAGGGATATTTCCCTAGACATCCTAACCCTGGCGAGCCACCTTTGTTCGATGTGAGAATAGCAACAGAAACTTTGAACGCTTTGAACATTGGTACTATGTGGTACTATACATCAGTGGTACCATACTTCGAGAAAGTGACATTTGTTTACATTATACATTATTCGTAACGGGATTTTGCCGCTCTGAATTCCAGTTCGAGATGAAATAAATATTTGGTTATTTAGTTATACGCCTCGATGCGACTTTAATTTGATTGAATCTTCAAAATGCCGGTAAGCAAACTTAAAATTCTATTTAATTTAACAAAATTTTAATTCCAAGCGCAATGTGATTGAATAAGAAGTAAATTTCTACTCTTTTTAAAGTTTTCTTACGAACTTTATTATTTCTGTAACTTTTATCTCATATTAACTAATTCTCCTAAACCTACAGGTTTCAAAAGCAACGAATACAGATGAAGACATTATAAACAGGTCTAACAAACAAAAGTTTACTTTGCACATTGTTTTGTCATTATGCACATTATTTTTAAGTGTTCTGTTTGGCGTTCACTTCAGTCAGAAACCAATGCAACAAAGCTGTGATAAATTAGTACAAGAAATAGAAATTGTAGAAAAGAAGCCAATATACTGGGTGTTTAGTCAACATTCCAATGTGGAGAGCAAGTCTGGGATCTTAAAGCATGTCCATTTAGTTCTGGACCGAATCGGATTCGATTATGGAACAAATCAATCAGATTGGGATCTACTATGGTCACACGACTACCCGTTTCGCACTTTATACCAGCACATCAAGTCCATGAAACCAAATCAATTAGTGAATCATTTTCCTGGAACGGGATATATAACTAACAAAGTTGATTTTGCTACTTCAACTTCAAAATACATTCCAAAAGCTTTCAAAATACCGCAAGACAACGATAAACTACTAGAATATGCCTCTTTGAAACCCGACGCGTTGTTTGTCCAGAAAGACAACCAGCACAGAGGAGTCACCATAGAAAAAATATCTGAAATAGATTTGAAAAAGGATGGAAACTTTGTTCAAGAATACGTGCAAAAACCTTATTTGGTCGACGGGCATAAATTTGATATTGGAGTTTACACCATTGTGACATCTGTAGATCCATTGCGTGTTTACATTTATAAAGGAGACGTTCTATTTAGGTAAAATTTCATTGCAATTCAGTTATAAATTGAACTAAATTCCAATAAGTATATTAAGTACTTGACGGAAACTATATGTAATAGATTTGTTTAGGTACTGTCCATCGAAGTATTACCCGTTTGATGCGAAGGACCTGGACAAGTATGTGATTGGAGATGATTACCTCCCCACGTGGGAAGTTCCTTCCCTGGCTCCCCTCTACACAGCCATGGGCTACGGAATGAAGGATTCCTTCGAAGCTTATGTCAGGGAACAGGTAATTCACCACATCAATCTTCAATGTTATGATCATGTGATCCCCAAATTTACAGCGTATGGTAACCGTAATTTAGCCGGTATAGTGACCGGAAAACTCAAAATGAACTCAAGTCAACACCTCTTAGTTTAGGTCATGGGCTATTTAAAAAAAAAAGCTTTTGATGACTTCAAAGAGGAAGTTGAATTGATTCTGAGTTGGCATGGAACCAACCGGTATACTTTTTGTGAGGTGTCAAATACATATTGAAACGTGTGAAATTGAATGTTTGATTTTTTCCTTTTGCAGGGTAAAGATCCATCAGTCATTTGGGAGCAAATAGATGAATTTATTGCAGAGATATTCTTGGATAAGGAGCATCTAATTGTTTCTGCTGTAAGTAAAATGTGTCTGTACTGTAGAATACTAACATTGTCTACTTTTACATACTTTCTGTATTACCCTGTTATAGCGACAACTCGTATTTAAGTCTCAAAGCTTACATAAGCTTCCATCACAGTTACATGAAACATAGTGACACAATTGTGCTGGTTCTTGCAATGCCAACCATTAGAATTATTCTTAGTTTTGTTTGTGATTATATTATTTGTGTAATTGCAACAACCATATGAAACTGATTCATATTTTACAGGAGACCTCCAAATAATAATTACTAATATTAAGAATGGTTTTTAATGTGGACAATAAGTAAAAAGAAATGGAAGTCTTCCTTCTTTTTCAGCTTAACCCTTCAGGACTCGGGCCTATTTTGTCGGATGGTCAAAATATTTGTGCTTTGAAATAAAATCCAAATAAAAGGAATTTTTCTAAATGCATATGACAACTAAAAACTGTTTTTGAAAGGTGATGAAATACACTTTACATGAAGCCCTCTGTTTAGGGTGAATTGCCAACTCGAACAAAAAAAATACACATTAAAATTTTATAATTCGAAATAAATATATAATTTTTGAAATATATATTTTTTTAATACAAACATAAAAAAGTCAAACTAAAATTACTGATAAAGCTGTGTACACAGCTATAAAACCGCGAGCAGATATCTGTTGAACCGCTAGCGCTTATGTGTTATACCGCTACACGACGCTATCAAATATTTCTACCTATGGTAGGAGAGGGGGTCAGATGAATTAGGGAGCGGCCACGGAATGCACATTTCTTTGTACTGAATCTATCTACTTGACATGGCGAACCCATCGCTCAGGGAGTGGAAACACAAACCTGCAATAGCCATCCCAAGCCAAGGTGTGGGCTACTGTGCTCAGGCTGAATGTCCTAGGGAACAGTGTCACGAACGGTGCCTCCAAGAAACAAGGTCGCATCTCGGAGTATTTAGACCTTACTCCAGCACTCGGGGCTCTGCTGGAGTGGACCTTCTATTTCCCTGGTAACTCGTGGGACAAAAAATTGGACCATTCGAAAACTAGGGGCTTTTTGGGAACCTAGGAGTGCTGAGGCCACCTCCGTGGACTTCCTTCGTGGGGCCTGTAGGAGGAACCAAGAGGAAAGCCGTGGAGATGAGAGCTGAGGCCACCTCCATGAACTCTTCCCTTGTGGGGCCTTTAGGGAACCAAGGGGAAGGGCACTCTTCCAGCATGGGGCCTTCAAGGAACCAAGGAGGAGTGAGGTGGAGAGATGATGCCCTCTTCCCATGTGGGTCCTTCAGGGAACCATGTAGTAGTGAAGAGGAGAAATGACACCATCTCTGTGAACTCTTCCCTTTTGGGGCCTTTGTGGAACCAAGGAGGAGTGAAGAGGAGAGATGAAGTCTTCTTCCCTCCTGGGGCCGTCGGAGAACCAAGGTGGGGTGGACTCTTCCCTTGTGGGGCCTTTAGGGAACCAAGGGGAGGTGGACTCTCCGTCGTGGAGCCTTCGGGGAACTAAGGAGTGGAGAGGAGAGATGAAGCCCTCTTCCCTCGTGGGGCCTTCAGGGAACCAAGGACGAGTGAAGAGGGGAAATAAGACCTGGGAAGACACATTGTCCAACCAGAAGATATAGCTTCATTTCCAATAATAACTCTGGTGAACTTTATTAAAGGGACTGGGTTGTTGTTAAAGGTTTGAGGTAAAATGGGAGATAGCACAATGGGCCTATGGCCTAAGTGCTCACGGGAACTAATCGTAAACCGTCTCCGCCAAGAATAAAAATAAAAAAAGGGAGACAATGATTACCATGAGATCTATATAAGTTGTTCTGAAGAGTGAACAAATTAGCCTAAGTTGATGTGTTTTCACTCAAAATTGAAATATTTTCACATTGGAGGTATTACGGGCCCAGCAATGTCATGCAGATGAACCTAAATTGCACAACATGTAAATTATACAGCATTAATTAATGCATTGTATTGCCAATGCACCACTGCCAAAGCGTAAACTGCCAATAAATAGACAGAGGTGAAAGATATATGTGCTGAACAGTTCTGAATCTAGTCATAAGAAGCAATGATATTGCATGTATTTTTCAAGTTGTCTATAATTAAATTATATCAAATTAAATGTTGTGTTCATAGCTTTTCAATTATGAATTACTTTACTTTTCTCTTGGTGCTTTTATATTACCTCTACATAATGCTAATACATATAGAGGCTTTTTTTCTTCTTTATCGTATGTTGTAATATAATTTCAAATTAAATAATGTTCAGATTTGTGTTTTTTTTTCTCATCATGCTAGAGATATAACGTCTTTTCTTAACAATGTTAAAACTAAAATATTGTAAATTGTAATTACTAAACTTATTTTTTATTTTCTCAAATCATGTTTCAAATGTGTATTATTGTGTGTAGGTACTGTATAAAAATGATAATGTAATGTGAACCAATAAACCTTGAACCTTAATATTTTCAGTTGAAGAACTTTCGCAACGGCGCCAACTTCTTCGAACTGATGCGCTTTGACTTTGTAATCGATGAGGACCTGAAGGTGTCAGCTCTGGAGGTCAATATGTCCCCCAACCTCAGTTCCGCACATTACCCCCCCAACCAGCTGCTTTACGAGCAGGTCCTGTACAGCGTGCTGTCCCTCGTGGGAGCTGCTCGCTACACCAGAACTCCCTCACTGGCTGATAGGTAATTCTCATATTGCTGGAATCCTTAATTTATTTCTTTCTTTCCTGGGCCAGATAATCTAGTCTCCTTTGGTTATCTAGTTAATCTAGTCTCCTTAATCTTCCCAGCAAACCTTGCATTGATATTCTCGATGTAACCTTAAATAACCGGCTAAGGCACGGGGGCTCCATCAAAGCCAGAGTTAAGTTAACCTCTAGAAGCAATGGGTAATGGATCTTGCCTGAACTTTTTATTTTATTTCTTTCTCTTTTTCCTGTATCAGATATTCTAGTCTCCTTCAACGGAAGCAATCGTTTCATGTGATCGGTATAACCCTAAGTTACTGTCTCAGGCATGGGGGTTCCTTTGAAGCCAAAGTTATGTCTCAGAAGCTGGGCGTATTGAACAGATTTTGCAAACCTCCTGTCTCACAGGCCAATAATTAGTCCACCATTGTGCTAAGGGGGTGCTATAATGATTTAGTAACATATTTTAATTATATCCCCTTTACAGTGTTTTTAAATCTTTTTACACTTGCGAACAGGCGTAAATCTGACAGCTAGAACAGAAACATGAATGTGAATGTAGATTAAATCATGTAGCAGCTATATGACTGAAATGGCACAAGTCTATAGACCACCAGATGAACAATACTGCTGCAGTAGAAAACATAAAAGATTCTTTATTAGATAGATATAATTCACACCTGGCGGGTGTGGCGAGCAGTAGCTCCGTTGCGAACGGCTGCCACGCTGAGATTAAGTGCCGCAGAGAGTATCAATATTAAACGTAGTGGGGATTTGGTGCAGAGAAACCAGGCTACACGCTAGTGTTGCCGGATCTCGCGTAAAATTGTTCCTCACGACTGCAGCACCTTGGGGACCTTATTTTACAGACAGCCCTCATAAAATATTCAAGTAGAACTACTTTTTTCCTACTATAGTTTTCCCTACTATAGTTACTATTATTATAATCACATCCAGGAATCCCGGTGAGACATCAATGCGCGTGTCTGACAAGAACCTGGGAGTTTGGTCCAAGGAGTGCTCCAGTAGCACATGCAGGGGCTCTTGTGATGGTGCGTGCTCGGCCTGCAGACACTGCCTCACTCCCGCCACGAGGGCAATGCTCTCACGCGCCTTCACAGAGCATGTTAACAGGAATGACTGTCGAAGAGTTTACCCACCGCCAATGGTAAGTTCTAACAATCCCTCTATTTTTTCATTGTGTGTACCTATCAATTTACTTAATCAATTTATGCAGGTACCAAAATAATAAATTATGTTTTTTAAATATGTAGGTTATTAAAGAAACAATTTTCTTAACCAATAATGTTCCTTCATACTGGAATCTGTAGCTAGTGTTATACACAAGAATTTACAGAAATGAATCAAGCGGTTAATTGGGCACGGCTACACTGACTTTACACAATAGGCAGAGAATAGTATTATAACAGACCCCACTCAATTTTGGTCTTAAAACGTCTTTGCGTGAAATAATTCACACATGAATTATATTTAAGAGGTTGCAGAATTTGGCAGCCCCTCTCCTTGCTACGTTGTCTGACTGGAGGTAGTGATGACAAGTACCTGGCTAAGCAGATCTGGTCACTAAACACAACTAAATCTATTTCAAGCAATCAGGGCGAAATTGAGAGTATCTACTATACCTAGGCGCAAATAATAATGAACCCACCATGTATCATGTTAATTAAATTATGTATGTGTGAAATAATTAAAATTAAAAGTTACGTTAAGTTAAAGTTAAAGTTACGATTGTATTATTTTTATAAAAGGAGCGTGACAACCCTAAATATACTTATCATGAGCATTCGATACAAACAAAAGCGAAGATGTAGATATTTCGTCGCCTCAGTTCGTATTTGTCCAACATACCATTAGAAAATTTTATGGGAGAAGTTTTTCTTTCATTATTTCAAAAAAATAAGTTTAGTAATTACAATTTACAATATTTTAGTTTTAACATTGTTAAGAAAAGACGTTATATCTCTAGCATGAAATAATGAAAGAAAAACTAAGTTAAGGTGTTTAAGATAAAGCTATTTCCGTAAAGGAAAATGTCTCATTAGTTTAAATAATTCTTAGTTTTTTATACTTTATTTTTAATTTGAAAGTGGAGATTGAACAAAAACTAAAATGGTATGTTGGACAAATAAGAACTGAGGCGACGATGTATGTGGACAATTTTAATACCGAATACCATAGAGGGAACATTGGTAAGGTCTCTAATATAACACATTGTTTTGTGTCAGGTTAGGTTAGATTTGATAAGGTTAAGAGATCACATAACGAAGACTACTTGCGCTAACTCTTGTTTCATGTTCATATTTAATTTCAGAAACAAGGAGTTCAGTCTGACAAATTGGATCTCTGGCACTTGACGCCGAGGAATCAACTAATGTACTTGTGGACGCAGGGAAAATGTAATGTGGACATCACATGGTGTAATTAAATTAAAGATAAAATGCATTCTAATTGCTTGCCAAAAATCTTGCACAATATCAATGAGATTATTTATCTGTATCTTATTTTTTGTCAATTAATTTTATGCATCAAATTTTTTTTCTTAATTTTTGTAACATATTATATAATTAGATTAGATTTAGAATATTTTCTTGGTACCTTTTCTTTAAAATTACAATTGCTTTATTACCTGTTATTTATTTTCTTATAGTGGTGACTTAACCCTGGAGTGGTCGCATGGATTACATATTTAATCCACTCATGCAAAATTTAAGATTGATATAAACCGATGGCGCAAATCATTTTATCTTCCATGTACTTTAAGTTGGATAACACACGGACG
Organism: Limnephilus lunatus; assembly: GCA_917563855.2. Lineage (NCBI taxonomy): Eukaryota > Metazoa > Arthropoda > Insecta > Trichoptera > Limnephilidae > Limnephilus > Limnephilus lunatus. Next base: position 19,425,925 of record OU830602.1, on the reverse strand, counting down.
CGTTCAGCTCAGCGCTGGTGTCGGGCACGCATTGATTGTGTTACAATAGCTCCCCAAAGTCGATGGTCTACACCTGTAATCCGCGCGACCAATTACGTAACACATTTTGCATACACGAAAAATGTACGCAAAATGCAAAAAAATAATTTTTCCTAATCGTTCTATAATTTTATGTTTATCCTGCTCAAAAATCATGAATTAAATTACTGTATGTTATTTTTTTATTTTACTTTTTTTGTTATATCAATAAAAGTTAAAGACGTAATTTTTGGTTTAAAAAAAGGAGTAATTTATGTTTTACTTAATTATGAAAAACATAGAAGTTATGTTTTATATATGTTGCTTATTTCTTATAAACAATGCTTAGATTATAAGATTAAAATATAAATACACAATAATTCTATATAATTTCACTTATTTTTTTTGTTTGTTTAAAAATGGCCTACATATGTAATCCACGGGACCACTGGCATTACTTTTAAGAGCGCGACCACTGCAGGGTTAAAAACCAGTATCTAGTATTTAGTTTAGTTATTACTTGTATGTAACAATAATCTCTTTTAGAGAATATTAAACTTCAGATCCGTCCAAAAAGGTGAAGCTTTATTCAATAGTAACAAGACTGCTGTTATGCCTTAGTTTTTGCTTAATTTATGTTAAGGGTTTTAATAAAATTGCTTAGAAAGTAATTATTATTTTTGTTTTATTTGTCTAAACCTTCCTTGCTTGTGCTGTCAATTTAGATATGTTTGTAAATTATTATTTAACCAACGGACCCACGAGCTTGTTTTCATGATAATATAACATTACCACTCATATATGTATGAGGCGTACCTGACTTATTAAATATCTCTGTATATGCTAAACGCGGATTTCATATTCATACTTATATGTGGTGAGGTTTTAGACTACCCCCCCCCCTACCCAAAATCACGTATATTTTTTTAGTACAAAGTATTTTGAAATTTTCAAAGTATATTGAGCCTCACGTGATTAATGGACGACCCCTTAGCAAGTAACACGATGACACTGAGCGAGTTTAATAACAGATAGTGAATTTCCCAGATAGTAGCTTGTAAACTCACTCAGTGTCATCGAGCCTTAAAGATAAGGGTTAAATATTTAAGTTTGATTTAAAATATTGTTTTCCACATTATGAAAACAAAATTCTGAGAGAAAACACGAAAAATGTATAAAACGTAACCACTTTATTCTTTTTTATTGTTTACATAGTTACAAAAATAAAACGATATTCACATCCCAGAGATAATCTTCTTCTAACCACATAATATTTTAAATAAATTGTAACGTACATACATAGAATAAAAAATAACAAGAAATGCCACGTGGGCATGTTTCATGATCCAAAAGTCTTTGCTTTTTTCCTCATATGCAGAACTGAGTTTTACATCACTACGAAATTTAAATGGGATTGCGATATACAACGTCAGGAGTGAGAGACACAGAGTGCGACATTGGTTTCCATTAAAATCTATATTGAAGGCATTTCTAGTGTTTCTGTATTCTGTACATAAATACAATTCATTCATTGCATATTTATTTTCAAACTTAACAAATAACATTATTGCTTTATACATCCTAACAAATACATAATTATCTTGACAAAAGAAAAATATGCATCACTTTTTAGAGATGTACTCTTCTCTTGTGTATTATAAAAGATTCAAACATTGGGGAAAAGTAGAGTTTCATAAGTAATTTATAATTAAAACCACCATTTTTAGAAATCTAAAGCAAGCCTTCTTCGACCTAGGATAAAATGCCAATCATTTGCTGGCTGACACTATTTTCGTAATTACCCTCTTGTTTTTTGTGTTGTTTAATTATGTTTTTGTACATTGTATTGTCTTACCAGGTAATGTATTTACATATTTATAAAAATTCTAGTACATCAATCGTCCAGTTGATTAGTCAGACATCTCCAAATAGTAAGTTTTGAGATAATGAGGAAAGCAAATTTACATGTACATGTGTCGGTGTTTTACATACTGAATATGCTATAAAATAACACCGGGAGGCATAACGTTCTAGTACATTAGTATGACATTTTGAAATATCCTACTAGTGGCCCAGAAAACATCAACATTTTGTTTAATTCATTACAAGTTTTTCTGTATTATAATTTTTTTATTTATTGAATTGTTTGTTACATGGATTGAGGATTTTTCGACCACCTTGCTAGGCACATGCCTGTGTTGTGGTGGTGATTGACTAGCTGGTTCCAGGCATGCTTTGCAATGCCATATTCAAAGAAATACATCGTTTCTCCCTGAATCACCTTTCCCGTGCGTAAGTTATTGTAAAGTTTAATTAAAATCCATTCAGTAGTTTTTGCGTGAAAGAGTAACACATACATACATCCATACAAACTTTTGCGTTTTTAATATTATATTAAGAAGATTTGGTGGTATTTATGAGTAATCCGAGTATTGTACCAGATATTGCAAACTCAACTCAAAATTCGATTTTCAACTGCACAATCGATATATCTACTTCGTAATTTTCCCAGGATAGCTCTTATATTCAAAGAAAAAAAGATTTCTCTCAAATGTTATAAAAAAAAAAATATAATATAATGAAGACCTATGAAACATTCTTGAGTTTCATTATATTTTCCAGCTCAATAAGTGTTTTTCACGATAAAAAAAGTCTTGAATCATTCCTGTAAATAAATACAGTAGACTTTTGAAAATCGGAATTTCAACATTTGACATGAGATGTGATTTTTCACCGGTAAAATAAACATTTATTTGCAAGTGATGAAACGACAAGCTAGAATAATATTAGGATACATTATTTCCTTGCCAAACGAATAAAACATATGCTAGGAGCATTTAAGGTTCAAATACCATAAAGTCGAGGCAAAGCATCCCCAAAGATGACATAGGCCCTAAGGGAAATCATTTTCCTCAAGACCTCCTGTGTGGAGTGGAAAAAAAAAGTGCAGTGAGCTACTGGCAAATCCACGGTGGATTTACCAGCACATGAGGGGTACAAATTTCTGAAATCCGCAGCAGATTTCTTGGCCCGCTAGAAGTTAAAATATTAATACAATACAATAATAATGCAACGTTTTGGATTGCTTTTAAAATAAAGATTTCGAAAATAAATTGTGCATGTAAAGTTGCAAGGATTATTATTACTATTCAATTTTTTATGTTCTCGAAAATCTTTGCACGAACATAGTACCAGGTACAAAACGTATCACATTGTTAAATGTTAGTACAAAATGAATGTAAAAGATTTAATTGTTTTATGCAAGAGATATTCTCACTGGCAAATAGACTGCAACAGTCCTAAAATGTAACTTCCCAAGTCCTCGTCTTGATTGGTCCATGACACATAAATGCTCTTATTCACATCTTCATCCCCCTCAACTTTAATTAGTACAGATTCTACAGAGATGTTTCCATCGGTGAGGTGGATGGTCCAGGAGGGGAGTCTCTCAATGAGAAGCTGCAATAACCTCTGGGCAGTTCTAGAAGCAGGTCCCTGAGCCTCCAAGCGCACAGTGCTGGTAAACCTGATGGTGTGTCGGTTGATTCCCGCTTCTTCGCACACCTCATCAATATCCATCACAGACAGTTTGTTATCTCTAACACACAATACTCCGTGCATTATTCTTCGTCTCTTGGGATCTGGAGGGTGTGCGTTGTATCTGACAGCTTCGGCCTTCAACAGCCTTAAGGAAACATCCACGGGTATCTTCAGCGGCGTATTGATAATACAAGTCTCTCCGTTAGCAGGATTGTAGCAGTTAATGTTGAATTCTTCTTTAATTTTCTGCATCAAAAATTCCATTTTTTCCGCTTCACCATGTACCAGCATAACATTTTTGGGTTCGCAGTATTGAATCAGTTGCATGATGCCTTTAGCATCTGCATGCGCTGAGAAAGACATGTATTCCACAGCCATTTTAACATCCACAACTTGTCCATTTTCAAATTCTACCCGCTTGGCTCCGTTGAGAATCTTGTGACCGACAGTTCCTTGTACGCAGAAACCCGGCATTATGACCATGTTGTTCTCATTGGGGGCCCACTTCTTGAAGATAGATAAAGAGAGACCGGCGTGCAACATGCCGGGAGTGGCAAACACCACCATCGCTCCGGGGTTGTCTATATTGGACTTGTCGAAAGGTTTAATGTGCTTGAAATCAAACATGTTTCTCTGGACAAATGTTTTGCGAATCTTTTGATTTGTCCAGGTTATGAACATCTTGTAGTAGTTGTTGGCTTTTTCAGTAAGCCCTACGGCGAAGTATACGGGGTACTTGAGGTTCATCCGCTCCCAGTATGTCTCTAACAGAATGCAGAGCTCTTGAGCCCGCCCTAGGGCAAACACAGGAATGAGAACCTTTCCTCCATTCTCCACGCACTCATGCACTTTCTTCAAGAAGTCTCTTTCTCGACACCTTTTAGAGTCTCGAATAGTTGTAGCGTAAGTAGATTCCGATATAAGCAGGTCTGGTCGGCACTTGTCTATCCAGGCAGCTCCCAAGTGACGGTCAGGAGTCATGTTATAATCCCCCGTATAAACCACTGATTGAGATCCAACCTTAATCCAAAACATAGCTGCACCCAAAACATGACCAGCGTAATATGCTTTAATTTCCAAGTCATTGTCCACCATAACTGATTGGTGTAAGGTTACTGCAGTTACCTTCTTCATGCAATCCTTGATCATTTGAGAGGTGAAGAAGTTCGATTCGCCCTTTCTTTCCACGGCTACTTTCCGCATATCTTCCAACAGAATGGGAGCTATAGCTTTAGTAGGATGAGTCATATAAATAGGCCCCGAGTAGCCGACTATCTCGGACATGTAAGGCAAGGCACCGCAGTGATCCAGGTGGAAATGAGAAATTATGACACAGTCGATCTGGCTGGTGATTGGACCTTCGGGGACGATGTAGGAAAAGTCTGGAAATCTCCTCTCGTCATTGTAGCCCATATGCATTCCACAATCGAGCATAATGTTCTTTCCCCCCATCGATAAGAGAATACAACTCCTTCCAACATCTTGGCCGGCCCCAAGCGGCGTTATTTTGATATCAGGCATGTTTGATAACAAAACTTAAAAAGTTATTCCATGTAATAATGAATTATTTTACCTTGTTGCAAAGAAATATGGAAAGTAATAGTTGTAATATAAAACAGAAATCACGCGACAAAAAATTATTGTGGAATAATCGGATAAACCACTGTGCAAACTTTTCGCACGCTTCACTCATCGCCTGTTTCTCTTTATTTTTATTTTCATAGAAAATAATCACATCATTTTGACAGTCATAGACAATATTCTGTGTCCATAGATGTATCAGTGACCAGAACCAAGAAGTACCCATTTTTTTACGAAATAAACAACTGTAGGTTGGCAATAGCGCCCATTACACGTAAAGTTCGGCCTGAGAGTCACACCACACTTTGATGAACTTTGCTCCAAAACGTGGGCCGAAAAGTACGTATAGTAGCAATTGACCCTCGGTCCGAAGTTCACTCGCAAGTTGACCCGCCAGTTTGTATCAGCTTTTGGCCCGTTGAGCAATAGGTTACATGTAGTATACGGTATACGTAATATAGTGTTTTCAATGCAAATATGTTAAAAAAATTAACTAAACTCGAAAATCGTACTTAACCCTCCAAAAAATATTAAATAAATTAATTCACTTTTAAAGTTGTACACAAATTCAAATATCAATAACGTGATAGTATTGGCTAGCGAGATTGAGATGTCACAACGCACTCACGAGTCCTCACGTCAAATTGTTTTTGTTCCAGTTGCTGGTTTGAATATGTTTGATAGTGTGGGCTTAGAATTAATTAGGTACTCAGGTACCTACTGGTCGGCTGTTGCTCCAGATTCAAATATTAGAATAATATAATACTTTGGTTTTTCTTTAGTGTTTTTAGAGTCAGGAAGAATAATGTAGGTCAGATGACAGTTCTCACAATATAATAAAAATCGATAAACTCTTTCAGTTTCATTTTTATATTCATCACCTCCTAGCTACATTGGTGACCCCGACGTGATTGGACAATTCTACAGTGAGCACGACGCGTGCAAATACGACTACCGCGAGCACGTCGCGCACGAAATAAACTCTTTAGTGATAAAATTTTGCACGGCAATCATCATCATCATGTCATCTTTTGGGATGTAACACGATTGTTAGAGTTTTTTTTGACATATAACCTGCAATGACATTATTTATATGCTAAAATATAATATTGTAAAACTATGTGGTCTAATTCGTACCCAACATAAAAATCCACTACAGCCATCAGGATGAAAGGCTTTTCTTTCAAAAAATATTTTTTCGTACAAATTTTATAAGCACTTCGAAATTTTCTACAAGGCTTTAACGTCGTTAAAATATTACAATTAGCCTCAATTCCTGACAGATTTTTTTAGAATAAACATTTTACATAAAATAATTTAGCTACTTACATTAAAATGATCTTCACAGCAACAATGGTTAGATTTAGCAGAAAATATACCTTTTTTAAATGCACGTTTCATCGCATGACATCATTTTTTACGCATAATTAAATTTCGTTCTGTTTTTTCGGGTGAATAGTGACCCCCACCACCAGGGCTGGGCAGTATTTGAATTACTTGTAATTGAAATACGTATTTGAAATACAAATACGTATTTTGTATTTGTATTTCAATTACTTCCTAAAAATGTATTTTGTAATCGGTATTTCAATTACCCGATGCTGATGTATTTTGTAATTTGTATTTCAAATACTTTTTTAAATTATGGCTTCAAAATACATTTTCAAATACATTTAGCTATCTTAGTAATGATAATGGAATATAAACTGACGTAGATAATACACAGACTAAAAACGTTAGAATCCAGCGCAATATATTAGAGTAAGTTGGCAACACTATTTGTATCGTATTATATTATTAGTGTCTGACCGAAACAGGACTTTCTACCGAAACCGATTCTTTTTTAGCTATTGTATACTGAAGTTTGGCTTATTTTTACACTTGTACAGACAATTAACACGTGTTAAATGAAATAAAAATCAATTATTGAAGTACATGTAAAAAAAATATTATTTATTTTTTTGATATCACCGCTATAAAACAAACAAAAATTAACAAAACATGTTAACTACTTCTTGGAACAAAAAATTGATAATAATCAACACTTACATTATAAAGGAAGGACCTCATTAATTGAGTATTTTAATTGCGTTTACAATCACAATATTCTTAATGAACATGTTAATTGAAGAATGTGAAAAAATAATTATTTATTATTTTTTTTTATATTAGTTCCACAATATTAAAAAAAATAATAAATACACATAGGAGGCCCTGAGCAAAATAGTTTCCCTCATGGCCTATGTCATCTAAGGGGGTGCTGTGTGTAGGGTTTTTTTAAGGAAAGGAAGGAGAGGCAGTTCTGGGAAGGAAATAGGTATGAAGCATGGGTAGGAATCGGGGGGTCAGTGTATCTAGGCATAACGGACGTATGAATCCATCTCTCCAACCGCGGTGCAAGGCGATAGGTCGAGAGATTCCGACTGGAGATGATAAAATACCTCCCTCAACCAGTTTTTCTCGATCCTGCACACCACGTAGCAGGCAGACAGACGCATTAGTCCCCAAGATCTGGACAAACTTCACCCCATGAACCCGGGCACGCCTACAAAGACACCAAACGTTTCGAACCACTTAAGGTGACCTATGGAAGAAGTGTTGATTATACAATAAATTGTTCCTGGGGCGGCGGTACCCTTACCCGCCTCCCAATTTGGGCGGCGGGTATTATTACCGGTACATTACTGTTATACAACAAATAAAAAATTTAAAAATTAACCAACATTTTAACTACTTATGAGAATAAAAATTTGGCGAACGAGCCACAAACTCAGCCGAACGACGTGCGATATTTCACGAACGCAGAGTTTCGGTGCGGCCGAAGGTTTCGGGAGATTTTCTGCCGAAACCGAAACTGATGCCGAAACTTGCTGAAACCGAACCTTCGGTCGGTCACTATATATTATACTTATCATTGCTTTGTATTGTACATTTTTGTGTCACAGTATTAGATCAAGCACTATGAGAATAATTTGCTGAATACTAAATTATTTTAAAATTATTTACAGTAGAGCGCATTTGAAGTGAAATAACACAAAATTGCGCTATGCAAATGTCTTGTTAATAAAATAATAATTATCTAACACCTGGGAAGTGCATAGCGAAGGGGGGGTGGTTCGACGGACCCGACCGAGAGCACAATTCTCTAGCCACCAACCCCCCCTCCCCCCTCCCTGGATGGATCAATTTTTGATAAAGTCAATAGGGGGGGGTGTTACCTGCCCTATCCGCCCGGGTGCCACCCATGCTAGCTACGCCACTGCACCTTTGTCCTATACCAAAAAACTTTACAAGTGGAGCGAGGATGAGACTACACTTAGATAAGTACACTTACGACAATTTATTGCAACCAAAGGTTCTACTAAAACCAAATGTATTTTGTAATTTGTATTTTGTATTTGAAATAAAAAAATGGTTAAAATACTGTATTTTGTATTTTGTATTTCAAATACACCACTTCAAAGTATTTTGTATTTCGTATTTTAAATACATGCGAAAAAGTATTTTGTAATTTGTATTTCAATTACAGCAAAGCATGTATTTTGCCCAGCCCTGCCCACCACACATCCCTGCGCACTGACATGCGCGATCCCGTCGTTTTAGCAGAGTTCATTTTTAGACGCGCAGATAAGTCTGTCATTGGAGCGAAGATGCAACTCTATAATTATTTAGGTAATTCTTCGGAACAAACGTCAACGGTTAATACGGAATATTTATTTCATAACAATCAATCATAATTACACAAACCCGCTAGGATAAACCCTGCCTTGCCCTCAAACCCTTCAAAACCTGGGATGTTTTTTAAAATTATGATGACATGAAGCTAAAGGTTTTATAAAAAAAAGTGCGTATTAACCGTTGACGTTTGTTCCGAATATTTACCATTATTTATTTTAGCTGCTATTAATCTCTTTTCGCGTCCATAGTTTTTTTTTTTAAATCTTTAATTTATTCTTCCACCTCTTCTAAAATAAGCATTACAATCAGCTTAATTGGCGTATTTACTATTTACTTTGTTGCGTAGTGGGGCGCGAGCCGCGATCTTGCAACGGGCGACTCACCGTAAGGCTCTCTAATGAACTATACTTGAACGTAATGTGAACGCTTTTCGGCGAGTCAAGTAGCAAGTTACTTGCTACTCGACTAAACTACTCTGCCAATGCGAACAAGCCATTTTAGCGATGTTTTGAAACAACAAAACAACCAAACCATAGACAAATTTTCACCTGGACAGGAAAATTGACAGAAGATTCTGAAATCAAATTCATAAATCGTTATGGCGGAAAGTCGATCAGATGATAGTTGTGAGGCTCCAAAAGATTTTCAATTATCGTCAATAGAAGGAAGTGAAAGCAGATTCAGTGCAACACATCGTAAATGTTATTTATGTTTTAATTTTAGAAAAGTTTTCTATTGCAAACAATGCATAAAAAACGGAGACTTTGTACATTCTACTTCCCACTTTTCCGAAAGGTACCCTTTGTGTTTACTAATAGAAATATTGATATGTTCTTTGAATAGTATGATTGTCTACATGCATGTTCGAATAATCTACATATAATTTCATTAATCTCTAAATTTAGTTAATTTTATTTACTCTTGGCATAATTTTCGACGTATATACGATTTTTATCACTAGTGACATTTTACGCATAATGTGTTTACAGAAAATATTTTATGTAAACAATAATATTATTTCGTCAAAATTATTTGAATTACTTTTTGTGCACAACTCGTTTCTGAAATATTTGATAGCAACCATTCCAAAAACATTGTTTTTTCATTTTATACGTAATTGACCTTCAACATGACTGATCTTTTCGTAATTGACGTAATTTAGTTTCCATGCAGGGCCGGATCTACAAAATCTGGCGCTCTGTGCAGTAGGTACGGATGGCGCCCCCCCCCCCCCCTACATTTTTATTTTGATTAAAAATTCGTTCACCCCAATTTTTTAATTTTTTTTATTTAAGTCATTTTTTTTTTTACACTTATTTATCAAATAAAATCAAGACACATAAAGGGTGTAACTTTTCCAAGTGACCTGGCGGTAGCTCTCACACTCGTTTTTTTTAAAAGAGAGAATCGCCAGGAGCCCTATACTCTCTGAATCTATTGGGTAAACATAAAATCATGGTGCTTTTTAAATTATTTTTGGAAAAACTCTTTTTGCAAGTTATGTTTTAAAATAATACAACGAATTGTTTGTTTGTGCCCGTACCATGATTTAAAATATAGGTTACGAGACAATGAATTGTTTGTTTGTGCGCGTACCATGATTTAAAATATAGGTTACGAGACAAATGCGGGTGGTTTCGCTGAACTAGGTCCATTAGACATTTTTGAGATTTACTGCGTTTATGTATATACCCAACGCAAATATTAATAGAAAAAGCAAATACAAATCGTTCTCATGGCAACGTACAACACAAGAATAGCATCTACAGCTTCTGACTAGCTCTAAAATCTAATAAGAATATAACCTCAAATTTGTACCTTACATTTCCCCTGTGTTGAGCGAACAAACACCAAATTGAGCGAACAAACACCATACAAACACTAAACACTGACGTATGGTATCAACGGCTTACGAAAGACGCTTACACTGACACCGTAAAATAACAAATCCAACAAATCTAATAGATATTAATTACACATTTAACGAACTTCAAATAATATGTCAAATCAATGATGAAACTGTCAACACGTTGCAACCTGGAAATCCTGCAAACCGTGCAATGCTTTTGTTAATGGAATTTACTGAAGATTTCATAAGAAAATGGTCTTTAACTACCTTCTCCTAGAGACTTAAATCGTACAAAATAAAACAATAGCGAGCGTACGGACAACACACTAACAAAAATTGTCAGCATTTTGAAAGGCGCAAGTCGGTTCGTTTGATTCACAGGAACAAAAAAACTGCGCTGTGATTGGTTATTGAATTTTGATCGCACCCATTCGTCGTAAAAGATATATGGAAAAATAGATCTTACGTTTAAACTAAATATATGGAATTTGTAAAAAAAATCTGTAACTGACTATAAATTCGTAAGCCGTTGATTTCAACCTGATGCGTGCACATTCTGTTTCTTTGGAAAGTGTTGCTAGAGCGTAATAATTATTTCGTACTATGGGTAATTTTTAAACGAAACAGGGAATATTATAACTAAATTTTAATACAATATTTATTTTCTCACGGCGCCCCTTCGGAGTTGGCGCCAGGTTTTTTGCACGTTTTTTGACGTATGGCAGATCCGGCGCTGTTTCCATGGTTGTAGTTACGTTTAATTATATTTATATTTCTTTGATAATAAAAACTTATTTTTTTTAAGGTATGGAGACAAGCAGATACGATTGATTCAAACCAAATCGAACTGCCATATAGTTGAGGAGTCGTGTATAGTCTTACTAAATAAGCGGTTAAAAAAAGAAAATGTTTTAACAGAGATAAATCGCTGTAAGGAGAAAGTAGAGCTGCTGAAATTAGCAATTCAGCAGAAGAAAGATAATATTAAAAACAATTCTGTCAAGTTAAAATCCTTGAAGGATGACAACTTTCAAGTGGCCATTAAACTGCCCAAATATAAGGAGAAAATAGAGAAGGTCTGCAAGCATGTTCACCACAAGAAGTCCATCGTGGAGAGGCACGGCAGCCATATTGAGTTGGAGCAGGAGTCGCTGAAGGTCCTGCGGAGGCATCGCCTGAGGCAATTGGTGGACTTTGTATTTCCAATCAAAGAAATCCAAAATTCACACAGGTAAAACTTTGCACATTTTAATTAAGGGTGATGAAATCATATTGAAATCTGATGCAATTAATGTAATGAATTTTCTCCATACAATGTTTTTAATAGATGCCCTATTAAATCAATTAATTATGCATTATTAAATCAGTTAACTTTTGTCTAAGTTTTAATTTAAAAAAGTAGACATTTATTACAAGCTTGTAATATTTGGACATAATGTGTGTCTTATTAGATTAGTACCTATTTAAAATATTTTACACACAATCGTACAATATAGCAGTTAATAACCCGCTCCGCAGGTTTTTGCGGCTTTGCCCGGTTTGAGTGTTTGTGACCATTTTATAAATCCGATAGGAACTGGTTCCTAAAATAGCCAGTTTCTCGGATCCACTGTGATCCAGTAACAGCTAGTCACCGTCGGTGACTCACCGAGACAAAGTAACAGTGACAAAGTAACCGTGACAACGTAACCGAGGCACGCAATTACGTTATATGTAATTTATAACAACTTCGTCAAGTATTGCCGTCAATCTTTCCAAATCCGGAAGGATACTTAAAGTATATAAATCCGTAGCACTTATACCTAGGGGGGAAACATACACATGCGAGCTGCTGACGGATGTAGTGACATCTTGTGTCGAATTCTTGTATTTGAAACCGAATTATAACAGTAGCTTTGTGTGAAATTCGACGTACACTGATGTTATTTGAGGCGCGCTGTTAAGCGTGGCGTCCGACATGCACTCGTGGCTTGTTTCTGAAATTCAACCACGCAGACGCTAACGTAATAATACTGTTCGATTATAATATTAGGATTGGTGATTTATGGTTGTATGCAATGTCTGCTCTCCACGGGGGGACAATGCCCACCATATATTCCGGAAATCTATTACAAGAAAAAAAATATTCTAAACTTTGTCTTCATTAGAATGAATGAATTCATCAAAATGAAAGCACTAAACATTTTTGTCCAAATATAACATAAAATTTTATTTCAAATAATTTAAGCTCGTATTTGAATAGTTCCTACGGGTGAATGGATGAGGACGTCCACTCCGTATACTTCCTTGTAGCTTACTAAAAACTTTAAAATTCCCTTGCGATAAATTATTGAACCCTTTATTTTAGTTGTTTACCCTTTATTTTATTGGATAATAAACACCCCTTCCGTAGGTCACCTCAAGTGGTGGCGGGCCGGACAGGGGAAGATTAATTAAGGGGGGACCTTTTGACCTCTCCAGACGGACTCTCTCGACCCATCGCCTTGCAACGCAGTGGGAGGGATGGATTCATACATTTGTCACTCCTGAAGATATTGACTCCTATATTCCTACCCACCTATTATACCTTTTTCGTTCCCAGAACTTCATCTCCTTCCTACCCTCCACACAGCATCCCCAAAGATGACGTAGTCCCTGAGGGTATTATTTTTTCTCAGAGCCTCCTGTGTGGATGTAATGTTAAAAAAAAATTGAATGATATTTTTGTTTAATCGTTTGTTAGTTTCAGGTGGGTTTGAGTATATTCAAATTAATTTCGATAATATTCTTACAAGATATTGCATTATTTTTATTTTACTATATAGATTAGTGTACTTGTATCCAAAGAGATTGGATTTATTTTGTAGGGAAAAACTGATGTTTCGTAATTTCATAATTTTGTCTGAAATTTGTGCCAAATTTTTTTATGCTCTCAAGGTCAAATAAAACACACCTATAAAATCTTTATATTCTTCACCTCCTCTATGTGGCTATCGCATATTTATTCCGTAGGCAGCTATCTCCATATACTAAAATGTATAGTTGTGTGAAAACATGCCTTTGAAGTAGATTGCATTTAAAATGTCAGAACTGATTGAAGAGAAGTGATAAAATTTCCCTTTTAATTCCAGCATGGGCTTGGGCAGCGTGGGGTGCACAGAGCGAGCCCTGGCGGAGGCATCGAGACCCACAGAGGGGGGCCAGGCCCTCGCCTCCCTGCAGATCCTCTCCGCCTTGCTGCCCATAGATATTTCGGACTATGGGGCCTACTGTCATTGGGGTAAGATATCTAATTACTGTTATCTGATTATATTATTACTCTACATTCGCAACCTACACTTTTATTTGAGAGCCTTTCTACGGATTACTCTAGAGCTTATATTATGGTGTCTGTGAATATGTGAGGTATAGTAGTAAACCTAATTCACAGGGTGGTTTATTGTCATCAGAGGCGGTTCCTTGGTATGTGCATTTTTGCATTGCACTGGTTGTCGTCTATCTTTACATTTCTTAGGAAGATATCAACCCGGTCAAACAGTGAAATGAGCGAGGCAGATTACACTCATAATGGCAAATCATAAGTGGGAGCAGTGCAGATATATAACTCATCCCGTGCACTATCAACGCATGAATTTGCACCACTTTAATCATGCGTAATCCAATGCGTCTCAAATGGATTCATTTAGGAATACTAATTTACAATGTTAGCGCTGCAATATTCACAGTTATTTTATATCGTTTACTCTCTATATGTAATTACGTGTCGTTTATTCCCTAGATGATTTTGTGAACGCTGACGGAGTAGTTACTTATTCAATTAGTTAACAAATGTTACTTGGTGAAGTGAATGAAACCAGTACACTTTTGAGTACACTACACTTTACAATACACTACAATTTACTTTTTCTTTACCATACCTACCTAACAACAACTCGTGATTAAATTATTGAATTATAAAGAATTTATTTATCTATTTGCACTCATCAAAATTATGAATTTATATTTGAGAATAATAATAAAATGTTATCACTCTAATTGGGGAACAGGCAAACTGCTACACTTTTCAATACACTACCCTTACATACCTACAATACACTACCCTTACGTAACTATAATACACTACACTTTTCGATACACTACCCTTATAGTACCTACAATACTACCCTTTTCTGTACACTTCAGTACCTATAATACTACACTTTTCAGTACACTACCCTTGCAGTACCTACAATACTACACTTTTCAGTACACTACCCTTACAGTACCTCAATACTACACTTTTCTGTACACCACACTTGGAGTACCCTAACCTACAATACTGCACTTTTCAGTACACTACCCTTACGTACCTACAATACACTAGACTTTTCAATACACTCTACTACCCTTACGTACCTACAATACACTACACTTTTCAATACACTACCCTTACATACCTACAATACACTACCCTTACGTAACTATAATACACTACACTTTTCGATACACTACCCTTATAGTACCTACAATACTACCCTTTTCTGTATACTTCAGTACCTACAATACTACACTTTTCAGTACACTACCCTTACAGTACCTATAATACTACACTTTTCAGTACACTACCCTTACAGTACCTACAATACTACACTTTTCAGTACACTACCCTTACAGTACCTACAATACTACACTTTTCTGTACACCACACTTGGAGTACCCTAACCTACAATACTGCACTTTTCAGTACACTACCCTTACAGTACCTACAATACTACACTTTTCTGTACACCACACTTGGAGTACCCTAACCTACAATACTACACTTTTCAGTAACCTTCACTTTACTTTTTCTTTACATTACCTACTAAATAACTCGTGATTAAAAATTAGGGAATAAAAAATAAAAATAATTCCATTAATCCATTTATAAGCATAAAATTATAAATTAACATTTGGGAACAGGAAGAAAATTAAATCACTTAACTAAAACTAACTAACCATCACGCCGTTTCCCGCAGGGGTAGGCAGACAGGACGGACCGCCACACGACTCGATCTTGGCACACACTCTTTGCCTTGTTCACATTCATACATCGTCTCATACAAGCTCTTCTATTATTCCAACTCTTCACATGGCCCGACTCAAGTATCTGATTCACTTTGTCGTGCCATGTCTTCCTCGGGCGTCCCCGACTTCTCCTACCATTCACATTTGCATCATATATTCTCCTTACACTAAATAAATAAAAAATAAACTAAATGCTAAATAAATACATTAAATCACTTGCTTTATCAGTTACACCCAAAGTAAGATAAAATTGATCTTACTTGGGGCATTGATACAGGACAGTTATAAATAAATAGAACATAAATGATTATCAGATTTAACCTTCAGAGATAGCCCTCCCTTAAAAATGGAGCAACACTACTACACACAAATATGTTTGATTTCTTTGCATTTGGTTTGTTAACATTTGTATAGATCGAATATAAGGTCAATATAAATAAGCAGTGTTTATATTAAATATGTTTACTAGTTGATAAAGATGTCAAAACATTAAACATTGTTTTCTTTAACGCAATTAATATGCACTAGCATCCGCTCTTCTTAAGTTTATAATTTTTATTTCATCTGCTGGAGTTGCTGTAATTCTTAAAACATTGATAGTAGCCTTTTGTTTAGTGACCTCACATAATAATGAGAATTGTGACAAATCCACTGACCAACAATGTCAAATGTGCAAAATGGTTACTCTGTATTAGAGCTTATTAAAGTTGCATTTTCGTTATATTTTCCAAATAAATCAATAGGGTTATATAACAGAGGAAGATATAATCTACGAAAATATGAAAGAGAACAAGACACAGAAAAATAAAAAGACAACGGTCGCAACCGGGACTCGATCCCATAACCTCTCATCTTGTCGGGACGAATGCCTTATCCAATTAGGACACTGCCACCTCTTATTTAAACGTCATATTTGTCAATCTCATATTTTAAATTTCAGAATTAACAATATTATCTTAGACTAATTTAATTTTATGGGAAAAACCTTCAAAAGTTATAAAAAGAGAGTTGTTCTAATTAAAAATGAAATAAATAGGGGTTTATTCCAAAGATATTGAAATACAAGAGATATGCTATCTTGGTCGCCCGACCGTTGGCGGACTACTGTCTAATGGGAATAGTTAGAATACGGAAAGAATTCATTCATTTAGTTGATTTTTTGAAGGTGTGCATTAGTAGTGGTAAACAATATTTTAAACATGTAAAGAATTCGTTCATTTAGTTGATTTTTTGAAGATGTGCAGTAATATTGTTTAACAATATCGGCCAAGCCAGGAAACACAGTCCCACCCAGTAAAACGATTCACTACACATACAGTGGATCTTGAAAAATTAAAAC
Source organism: Limnephilus lunatus (assembly GCA_917563855.2). NCBI lineage: Eukaryota > Metazoa > Arthropoda > Insecta > Trichoptera > Limnephilidae > Limnephilus > Limnephilus lunatus. The sequence continues at coordinate 19,408,895 of OU830602.1, read as the reverse complement.
TTTTCAATTATTTTAACTATTAAAACTAACTCTAAAAATTAAAAAAAAAATGCAATTTCTTAAATTAGAAGGTCATTATTCATTAAAAAAATTTAAATGTACTGGAGTTCCTTATTGGGGGCGGGGTAAGAGGTTGAGCAGTTACTCTGCTGAATTTTTTGTTGTTGTTTAATTTTGAAAAAAAAAGTCTTTGAAAATAATATAATAAATAATGTCAGGAATCACTGGTTAAAGTAAGTCAAATACGTCCCTTAATACCCTGTTTGTATGTAGGGTATAACAGCACATTCCCGAGAGATTTTAACCAGCGAACCCTGAGCATATTTGGAGTAAAAAATGTTAATGTCATTTTGCTGTCCGATGATATTTTTTTTTCTATTGAAAACAAAAAAAAATTCAATCCAATGTCCCTTATGAAAATAGAAAGAATATAAAATATATCAACGTAGACAAACATTTAAAATTTATCGATATATGTATTATTCTTATGAAGCATAATTTTACCTTATCTATGAACGTATTTTTTAATCTACTTAATAATGTTTTTTTTTTCTCTCAATTCCACTATCAATAATTATGTTTTCTTTAACCCTTTCTCGATACTCAACAACAATTTGTAATTACTTGAAAATTTTATGTTTTTTTTAATCAATAGTTTATTGCTTCATTCATTAGAAAGAAAATTACATCCCAGAGGGTGTTATTCACATAAAATGACAAATCGTACACTGAATGTATACCAAAAATATTATATTTCTTTATTTAATTTTTAAAAATTCACTCAAAATTAAAGAAAAAAATCGTTTAACAACTCGGACCCATGAGATTGTTTACGTAACGTTAGCATACCTGATTTATTAAAATTAAACACAAAAATCACCTTTCAAAATACATATAAAAATGGCTACCGCCTGAATTGCTAGCCAAAATCCAATAAAAAAATAGCATGCAAAGCCAGTGATATTAAAAATTGTGAAACAAAAACTGCCAATTTTTATTGCCTGGCCTTTTATTTTTTTTTCTGACTTTTTATTATTTTTGTCAGGAAAAAGTTCTGAAATTTATATAAATTCAAATATACACACGGTCTGAATGCGTAATTTATATTTGTTTGTAAAAATGTATCTAATACAGAAAGTTCACTAGTTTATGGAAATGATGCAAACCCAATAAATACGTAACTTTTTATAAATGAAATTAATTAAAAGAATTCTACAAATAATGTCTGGTTAAACAGAGGTCGAACGCAGGACCATATTTAAGAAAAATTTATCAAATATGAATGTTATTGTTACGTAATTACAGTTGCAAACAACAAGTGCCTGGTGAACAAGCAGACGGGTGGGGGCGGAGGGCAGACGGGGCCGGGCGGGCAGGCCCCCGAGCCCGTAAAGCAGAACCCGGCACACCGAATCAGCGCGGCGCTCGCGTACAGCGCACAGCTGCTGCAAATCATGGCCTTCTATCTGGACGTCAGACTGCCCTTCAACATCTCCTACAAGTCAGTTCATACTCCATATTATACTTAAGCGTCGATTACATTGAGCGAGTTTACAAGCTACTAGCCGGTAAGTTTAAAAGCGGGCAAATCGGTGAGTGCGATTGTGATACATAAAACGTTCCACTCGCTCAGTAGCGAACTAGCTAGAGAAAAGCTGAGCTAAAATAATGACTCCTGCGCGAACTAACTCTGTCGACATTTTGTAGAAAACTGAGATATTCGCAGTTAGCTCACCACTACTAGCTGTTTGCCGGTTACTTAACAGATTGTACAACGAATAATCCGGATCAACCAGTAGTTTGACAGTTACGAAATCAGCTGATCGAGAGTCGCCATCTTGCCATCGCCAATATGGCCATGCCATGCTAGCGAGTAGCGAGCAAAGTAGACCACCTTTCATCTTTTTTCGTAGGTTGTTCACAATCTGCTAGTTAGCTAGTAATACGATTACACTGAGCGAGTTTACTAGCAGATAGTAAATTCACTGGCTAGTAAGTAGCTTGTAAACGAGGTCATCGAGGCTTTAGACTTATTTTATTTGGTTTTACGCCCAGCTGGGCTTTTACATATATAATAAGAACAGAATATACCTAATAATGTGGCACATTAAATGAAATTGGATATATCATTGAAGAAGAAGATAACAATAATAATCTAAACGAAAATATGAAAGAGAACCAGACACAGAAAAATAGAAAAAGATAAATAAATAATAAACAGAAGGTGGCAATGGCGAAATTGGTTAACGCGCACATCCTGGTTAGACTAGAGTTCTGGGTTCGAGTCCCAGTTGCGACCATTATCTTTTTCTATTTTTCTGTGTCTTGTTCTCTTTCATATTTTTGTTTAGATTATTAGTGTTATCTTCTTCTTCAATGATATAAATAATAATAATAATAGATTTAAATAAAGATATGTTACACTGATGGGAATAACCTTCAAAAGTTATAAATAGAGAGTTGTTCTTAAAAAAATTGAATATTTATTTAGACTTTTATAAAAAGGTCAATACATGTTCCATACTAAAATAAAATGGGATATACAAGGTGTCCGGAAACTCGTAGTACAAGCGGGAAACTGGGGATTCCCCATCACATTTGGAGTCGATTTTGTGGTATAACTTTTTTTGATTTGAGCTTTCGTTTTCGAGAAAATCGAGTCAGAAGTTGATTTTTTTTTGGTCAAATTCTTGTAAATTATTACCGACGATCATAGTACCTAACTAATAAAAACAATTTAAAAGAAAACAAAACAAAGTAATCGGTATTTAAAGCATTATTTTGAAATTGCCCATCAATTAATTCAACATAAAAATAAAATGTTCGCTCGTTCCACGGTTAAAACACAGCTGTTACTAGATATTCGCAGCTTCTGTTAAAATAACAATGCAAAATTAGCTCTATCTCTTTCTACGCTAGGTACAATCAACACGTGAAAGAAGAGACGAGATAGCGTTTTCGATATTTCGTAAACAGGTACCATACGGACGAACTAATAATTAAAGGGCGCTCCACACGGCACTGCATGCAGGGAATCTTCCGCAGAGTCCCTGCAAATTGGGTGGTTAGTAGTCAGAACCGCCTGCCGTATTATTATTTACCCTCTTCGAATTCTCAGTCGGGTCAGCCGCAGAGGGTCCGCCTCCAACTTGCGACCAATCTGCCGGAATGGAGATGTTACGACATGTCGTTGACAGCGACTTGTACCAGTACAGCGATTAGGATATAAATATTATTATTTTACTCATCATGCTTGAAAAGGAAAAAGAAGTTTAGGTAGAAATTTTTGATTTATACAAGGACCTTCGATGCTTGTGTGATATTTCCGACAAAAATTGTTTGCGGCGAGATCTAAACCATAGATTCTCAACGATAAGGGGACTACAATTCAGGGGGGCGGTACAATTAAAGGAGAAAATTGAGGGCGTTTCAGACTTTCAGGGGGGCGGTAGGAGACCCAGAGAAACCCAACCCACCCTATCCCATTAGGGGCCATCCATTCACAAAAATAATTTCCCTATCCCATTACGCCTCCTCCGTTGCGGCAAATGTAGCCCCATCGTGATATCCCGTTACGCCCCCTTCGTCGTGGTGATGGTGGTGTACCGTTACGCCCCCTCCGTTGTGGCAAATGTAACCCTGTCGTGATATCCCATTACGCCCCCTATTGCTGTTTCAGATAGGGGGCGCTAGGATAAAATTGTTCTTAAAGTGGGCGGTGGGCAAAAAAAGGTTGAGAATCTATGATATAGGTTCTCAATGTGGGCGAAAACGCCCCTTTGGGGGCTTTTCAGACCTTCAGTTGGGCGGTAGAATACAAGGAGAGAATTAGGGGGCGTTTCAGACTTTCAGGGGGGGTGGTAGGAGACCCAGAGAAACCCATCCCACCCTATCCCATTAGGGGCCATCCATTCACAAAAATAATTTCCCTATCCCATTACGCCCCCTCCGTTGCGGCAAATGTAGCCCCATCGTGATATCCCGTTACGCCCCCTTCGTCGTGGTGATGGTGGTGTACCGTTACGCCCCCTCCGTTGTGGCAAATGTAACCCTGTCGTGATATCCCATTACGCCCCCTATTGCTGTTTCGGATAGGGGGCGCTAGGATAAAATTGTTCTTAAAGTGGGCGATGGGCAAAAAAAGGTTGAGAATCTATGATATAGGTTCTCAACGTGGGCGAAAATGCCCCTTTGGGGGCTTTTCAGACCTTCAGTTGGGCGGTAGAATACAAGGAGAGAATTAGGGGGCGTTTCAGACTTTCAGGGGGGGTGGTAGGAGACCCAGAGAAACCCATCCCACCCTATCCCATTAGGGGCCATCCATTCACAAAAATAATTTCCCTATCCCATTACGCCCCATCCGTTGCGGCAAATGTAGCCCCATCGTGATATCCCGTTACGCCCCCTTCGTCGTGGTGGTGGAGGTGTACCGTTACGCCTCCTCCGTGGTGGCAAATGTAACCCTGTCATGGTATCCCATTACGCCCCCTATCTCCGCTTTTCTCTACTATAATATCCATGTTTTATACATACAAACCATCCTCTTGAATGACTCTTATCTATTGATGAAAACCGCATGAAAACCCGTTGCATTGCTTAAAACATCTAAGCGCACATACATTTTTAGCAACTTCATACTATGTAAAGAAGAAAATATAAATATTTTTTTTCAACAGAGTGCATGTCAAAAATCGCTCCACAAAAATATACAAAATTACTGTTTATAATTCATAATAAAACCATACAATTCATCGTGGGACGCGTCCCCGAAGTACAGTTTAGTGAATAACCGAAATTAGAGAAACCTAAACGCTGTAATTTCACAGTAATTATAAGTGTTTAAATCAACTGTCAAATGTGTTTAGTGTTGTTCCGAAAAATCAACCTTTTATTCTAATCACCTTAAATATACCTGTGCAAAGACAAGTTATACTAAAATACATAATCTAGTGCATTATATCAATCCAGTGTCTCAATCAAATGCATATAATACACAATTAATAGTGAGTTAAGTGCAGAAAAAAAAAAAACAAACATTTTTTTTTTCAAAATAGCCTTATCATCTTCCCAAACTTGAACACACATTATAAAGTTTTATATTGGCAGTAGCTCCCAACCGGGCCGTGGATCAGTGGATAAATCGGTCAAGTTTCGGTAAAGTTCGCTAGGGCGACAGCGCGGGTTCAATCCTCAAGTCAACCAAAAGATTTTTTGTTTTTATTTATAAATAAAATTAAATTTTATTTATAAATATGAGTAGACAGAGGAATATGCAGAAGAAACTAACGACATCTAGCGACGCTGAGGAAGACGAAAATAAAATCATAATTTACATTGACAAAAAGTTTAGAGAGATGAACGACACAATCAAAAACAAATTAAATATTCTTCCAGACATAAAAGATTCCATCGGCTTCATTTCAGCCGAATACGACGAACTTAAAAAAATGCTAACCGAGTCCTTGAGCACAATAAAAAATTTGCAAGCAGAGAATATCAAGCTAAATACAGTAGTGCGCGACCTTAACGCGCGCGTGTCCCACATGGAGCAGACCGCCAGGGAAACAAATGTTGAGATCCAATGCGTACCAGAACACAAATCGGAGAATCTAATATCGATAATAAAACAACTTGGGACCGTGATTTCCCGCCCCATTGCCGAATCGGAAATTCTTAACATCCATCGAGTCTCCAAGATTAAACCAGATTCCAGAAGGCCAAAAACAATAATCGTGAAGCTCCCGAGCGTGAGGGCAAGAGATGAAGTCCTGGCTGCAGTCGTCAGCTTCAACAAGAAAAACAAGAACTCCAAGCTAAATTCGACTCATTTAGGCATCGACGATATCAAATCGCCGGTATACGTCAGCGAAAATCTCACACCAGCAAACAAGGCCTTGCATGCTGCCACGAGGATTAGGGCGAAAGAAGTCAATTACAAATTCGTGTGGATCCGAAATGGTAGAATCCTCGCTCGCAAAGACGAAAACTCGGCGCATGTGGTGGTGATCCGCAACCAGGACTCATTGGCTTCGCTTATCTGATTCCCTACCTATCTTTGTCTAAATTTCAAATTGTGCATTATCTGTGAATTATGTAAACTGAGATGGATAACCTAAGAATTTATTACCAGAATGTCAGGGGTTTAAGAACAAAACTTAATGAAGTTTACTTAGAAATACTTAATAACAATTTTGATATTATTATTCTAACAGAAACATGGTTGAACGACTCTATTTCTGATGCTGAAATTTTTGGCTTGCGTTATAATGTTTTTAGAAGGGACCGTAGCAGTTCTTCTAACCACAAAAGTGACGGAGGGGGTGTATTAATAGCCGTTTTACGAGAATATCAAACTAACCGCTGTAAGCATTGGGAAAGTACCTTGGAAGACTTATGGGTGACCATCAAATTCAGCCAGAACAAACTAACGAGATGTCTCTACATATGTGCTGTTTATATACCTCCCCCGTTGCTTGTTGATAATTTTGAATATCTTTTTAAAAAAATTGGCAATGCTATGGAAGCAGTTGGTGAATCAAATACGTTAATTTTAGGAGATTTCAACCTGGGAAGCATTGGTTGGACCCACAATGAACCCAACCAGACTCATTCCCTATCTCCAGAAAATTATAATACTGACATTGGTAACCATCTTGTAAACTTTCTTGCCCTAAATAACCTCAATCAATTCAATGGCATTGCAAATAGTAACTGTAGAATCTTAGATCTCGTTCTATCCAATTCACAAACAATACAAGTCAGGCAAAGTACCGAAATCCTAAGTCGCATTGATAAACACCATCCACCTTTAGAGATTGAATATAGTTTTGATTTCAAATTAACAAAAATGCTAAAGAATAAAAACTTACTTAAATATGATTTTAATAAGAATGATTACGTTCAATTCAATCAGGAATTACAAGAACTGGATTGGGCACTACTTTTACCTGATTTCATGCCGGTAGACGATATGGTTTCTTTATTTTACACTCATATGTATCGTATAATTGAGAAATGCGTAAACAAATTTGTAAATCGTAACAGGCAGCATCCCATCTGGTACTCACCAGACTTAGTTAAATTACTAAAAGAAAAAAATAAATTTCGAATTCTCTATAAAAAATATAAGAATCCACGTGATAAAAACTCTTACGAACTCTTACGCACTCGTTGTTCCAAACTCATTAGTAATTGCTACTATAAACACATTGAACAAATCGAATCGTGTCTGGTTAATCATAATAACGTTAAAGCTTTTTGGAGATTTGTCAAACACAAGAAACAAAACATAAGTACTATCCCCCAAAACATGACGTTTGGAGAAAAAAAGTCGTCAAACGGCGAGGAAAGCAGCGAACTATTTGCTCAACATTTTTCATGAGAAAGATGACATTAGAAGCAACGAAGAGACTCAACCTCAATCTGAATCAATAGACCATTCGAACAGCTCTCTGCACACAGTAAACATTAGTGTACACGATGTAAAAAGAGAAATGCTAAACCTTGACCAGAGCAAAGGCCCTGGCCCCGACAAAATTCCGCCACTCCTAATAAAAAAATGTGCACACAGTCTCGCACTCCCTCTGACTATCATTTACAGAAAATCATTGTCTTCATCCATTTTCCCAACAAGATGGAAACAGGCTAATATTGTACCAATACCTAAAAGCGGAGACCTTCACGAAGTCACAAACTATAGACCCATCTCTATTCTCTGTTCGTTTGCAAAAATTTTCGAAAAATTAATTTGTCCATATCTAAATTATCATCTCAAAAATCTTATAACTCCAAAACAGCATGGTTTTCTCTCCCAGAAATCAACATCCTCTAATTTACTTTGCTATGTCAATACCTTAACCGAAGCTGTCGATAGAGGTCAACAGATAGACACAATCTACACAGATTTTAGTAAGGCCTTCGATAAAGTAAATCACAGATTATTAATTCGTAAACTCAAACAAATGGGTGTTCATGGTACCTTGCTAAACTGGTTTTACTCCTATCTAACTGACCGCATACAAAGAGTAGTATTTGATGGCTATGAGTCAAGAGGATTAGAAGTGCCATCTGGAGTGCCGCAAGGGTCCCATTTGGGCCCAATCTTATTTCTTGTTTTTATAAATGACTTGTGCAATGTTATTTTGGATTCTGAAATTTTGTTGTTTGCTGATGATTGTAAGACTCAATACTTCTCCAAAATGATATTAACAGAGTTTCAAAGTGGTGCAACAACAATAGAATGTTTCTAAATTCTTTAAAATGTGTTCACATAACTTTTACACGTAAACACAATCCTATTCCAACTCAATACTTTATCGACGGTACTAAACTCCAGGAAGTCGCAACCATTCGGGACCTAGGCGTATTATTTGATAAAAAACTTACTTTCACACCTCATATCGACAACATCATTTCTAGATCCTTGAAAATGCTAGGATTTATCAAACGAAATAGTAAACATTTTCAAAATCCTATATCAAAAATAACGCTGTACAATTCCTTCACCCGCAACGTGTTGGAGTACGCAAGTGCTGTATGGAGTCCAACCTACAAAGTTCATATTCAGCGAATAGAGCGAGTTCAAAAACATTTTATGTACCACCTAGCGTATACCGATAAGCGAGCTCGATCACTTCCTCACTACACCGATAGACTAAAATTCTACAATGTACGCACCCTTGAACAGAGAAGACTAAATACGGATTTAAATTTTCTTTTCAAAATTGTTAATGGTTTAATAAACTGCCCTTTTCTACTTCATCAAATCAGGTTCAATGTTCCTAGAATTGGTTCACGACTTGTAAATCATGTTCCGTTAAATATTAAAAAATATCGAACTAAGCTGGGGTATGACTCAGCTTTATCAAGAATGTGCCGTAATTTTAATGAGGCTTATAAAAAACATTCAATTAATTTGACAATGTCAACATTGGCCAACTTCAAATCGTCTATTAACAAGATTTAAAGCTCCTTTTTATATTGTTATATAAACTTATAAACTAAACCTTTAAACTTATATTATAATATTATTTTTCTAAAAACTTGTTTCAAAATTTTGTAATATATGGTATGTGTGTGTGTGAATGATTGTATATATATGTAAGTATTATGTTATCAATGTTGTGTTTGTCTTTAATTAGTGATAGCATCAACCATGGTTCAGTGTAATTGTATCTGTGAAAGCTTTCATGTAAATCACTGTTGACAAACCTAAAAAAAAAAAAAAAAAAAAAAAAAAAAAAAAAAGATATTTTCTTTGAATTTCTCAGCTTTTCTCTACTATAATATCCATGTTTTATACATACAAACCTTCCTCTTGGTCTTCCTTTGTTATCTATTGGTGAAAACCGCATGAAAATCCATTGCATAGTTTAAAAGATCTAAGCCCACATACATTTTGAGCGACTTCATTTTATACTATGTAAAGATTTGCATACTGAAATATGCGTGTGTTTTTATTTTTTTTCGTTATCGGTAATTTTAGTTAGAAAAATACGTAAGATGGGACATTTTTAATACTTTTTTTGTTTAAATTGTTCCATATTGTCCCTACCTTTTCTCATTTTTTCCATTGTTACCGTTGTCTATGTTTATTATTTGTCTATGTCTGTTATTTTTCCACTGACACCATGTTCTATGTCTAATTATTTGAAAATTAGTATTATTAAAACCCTGAAGAAGTAAGCGTTGCTTACGAAACATGTCGGTTTTTATAATTAATAATAAGTAATTGATTAATTTGGACTTTTTTATTTTGCGTGGCAAAATTTTATATTTCAAAAATTATTAATTGTTCCGTAAGCAGACGCATTTTTAAGCACGGATTATGGAAATCACACTTCATTTCAATAATTAACACAAGAAACAACTATTTACCTTCACAAAATAGGTTGTTAGGTTCTTAGTTTAGGTAAATTAAGTAATTCATGCGTATTTAGTTTGAAACAAAACTTCGCAAATGTCAAATCCATACAAAACAAAAATGGCGGCAATGGAAGTTTTTAACTTTGATTGAATAAAAATCGAATTTAAATGTATATTTTTTCCGTCTATCCGGACTGAAACCGATGTTTCTTTTGGTAATTAAGTTTATGGGTAGTTTATTTCTTTAAATGTATGCCTATTAAAAGTGAGGCGGCTTGCGGCCGTTAGGTAAAGTTTTACCCAAAAATTATACAGGGTGTAACAGTAAAGCTAAGACCTCTCTGCAAATTGGGTGGTGTAGTGGAAATTGCCAATCTGCTGCCTACAGTAGTAACTAGAAATCGGATCGTGAGGAGAGACCTTAAAACATAGCGGGTATCTGTTATGGTCTTATACACGACACCTTTTTTCAGCCCGATTCCAATTGTAGACAAAAGTGAACATTTTTCGCTTTACGCGATCGCTGTTTTCATCTCTATTTTCATTAATTTGTGAATAAGCCGCCGCACTTTTAAGCACAGATTATGGAAATTACACTTCATTTCAACAATTACTAGAAGAAACAACTATTTACGTACACAAAATAGGTTATTAGGTTCTTAGTTTAGGTAAATTAAGTAATTCATGCGTATTTAGTTTGAAACGAAACTTCGCAAATGTCAAGTCCATGTAAAAAAACATGGCGGCTATGGAGATGTTTTATATGGGCAATGTTTAACTTTGAATGAATATCGTATTTTAAATGCATATTTTTCTGTCTATCATGACTGAAACCGATCCTTCTTGTGGTAATTAAGTTTAAAAGTAGTTTACTTTTCAAAATTTATGCCTATTTAAAGTGTAGCGGCAAGCGGCGGCTTCTTCACACTTTACCCTATTTTCATATCTACGATTTCAGTAGGCATCATAACAAACAGTATGGTTCGTGTGTTCAGTAATGACAATTGAAATCCTAGATATGAAAATAGAGGTGAAAATAGCGATCGCGTAAATCGAAAAATGTTGACTTTTGTCTCTAATTGGAATCGGGCTGAAAAAAGGTGTTGTGTATAAGACCATAACAGATACCGGCTATGTTTTAAGGTCTTGACATGTTTCGACAAGGGAAACAGTTTAGTTCGCTTCGCGCATTCCGTTCATTTGGTTGACATTTTTCTATCAACAACCCTTTTGAACTAAACTTTAAAACAAAGTGTCGTGAATTATTTTGTTTTATTTTCATCTTACGTGATTAATTATTGTTTATTACAATGGAATATTCCAACGCAGAATTTGTGATATGCAAAGTGTTTTTGGATTATCTTTCCTCGGAACATTGCCTCATAATGTAAGTAGGTACACACCTTTGCTAATAATATTACACACAAGGCTTGTTCGAATTGGTCCAGTACTACGTTAAGTAGCGTGTATTACTTGAATTGACGATAATCGTTTTGCCCGCCGCCCGTTTCAAGATGACTTGCAAACAAAGTAAAAACACTAATTAACCATATTGTAATGCTTAGAAGAAGTGAAATTTTAGAACAGGTGGAAGAATAAATTAGTAAGATGAAAATAAATAAACTATGGACACAAAAAGACATTTAGCAACTTATAAATCATTTAAGAGTAGCATCTTCGAACTGTCATTTCGACATGAAGCCGAACCCTAAAGAAGCCGAAATTTTTATTTTTTTAAATTTTAAAATTTAAAATTGCTTAAATTGAAAGTCTTTATGTTTATTTGGGTTCTCTACGTGATGTAGGTTCACCAGTTTTCCGCTTGTACTACGAGTTTCCGGACACCGTGTATTTATCCAAGACGCTATCTAGGCTTCAAACGATTCTTAGAACGATTGTTTCCAATGAAAAAGGTAGTTGCCTATAATATGGAAAAAATAGTCGAAGATAATATTGTTAATTCTAAAATTTGAAATATGAGATTGACAATTATGATGGTTTGATGGAAGGTGGCAATGGCAGAATTGGCAGAAAATGGAAATATTTATCCGAGACCCTATCCAGTAGTATTTAGTTCGGGAAGAATCTTACAATCATATATAGGTAAAGATATAAAATAAGGCCAATTAAAATGCGTTAAGAAAATGAATTAATAAATGTTGGTAGTTCTTGGTAGAAGTATGATGCAGTTAAATATGACCGAAGTGGATAGAGTCGAATTAGCTCAGTGGTAGAGCACTCGCCCTGCAAGGCTAAGGTTCTGGGGTCCATTCCTAGATGTGACTGTATCTTTTTCTGATTTTTCTGTTTCAAATTTTCAATTAGAGTCGCTAATATTATTCAATGATTATAGTAATAATATTATGTATAAATGTTTACTTTGTAGTTGAATGTGAACATACTGTTGACAAAATTCTTAATTGCAGTTTAACGGGATATCACGTACAGTGAAAAGAGCAAATGCGATGCTCTCATGTTGGTGTGAGAGATGGGTTCTTTTATCTGGTATCTGAAAAGGAAGGTCTCAAATCCACTTCTCTGAAATAAAAGAATGGCTAAATTATAAAACCCTCTAATAAGGCAATAAGAAGCCAACAAAATCTCCATCCTTACAAATAATAACGTGTATTAATTAATACCTCCTGGCCACATAATCATACTAGTTAGGAAAAGATTAGACGAGAGAAAGAGACAGATTCACCAAAGATCGAACTGCAAATATGGGGCTGGCTTCGACGGCTTTAACGTCTAACTTTCTCGAAAGACCTCGACGGCTTCCTAGAAGACATCCCGGCGCGGCCAAATTTCTCGTTATTTTACTCAGTTCCACCAACTTGCAAATAAAAAGAAATCCAAATAATAAATTAGTAGATACGTTTTTAGATTTTCACGGCCAAACATATTTTCGTTGTTTGTTTTTAGGGTGTTATGCCGTGTTGCGCTACCTCCTTCTTTAGCCAACGTTTCGGACAGCGTTGCTGTGTCCATCAGCAGGGCAGATCCGACAGATGTGTGTGATCTGCTGGATCTACCCTGATGGTGGACACTGCAACGCTGTCCGAATTTTGGGCATAACACCCCAAAAACAAATAACGAAAATAAATAAGTACTTACTAGTTCATTACTTAGAAAAAAAAAACGAGTGTGCTTTAGACCAAGGGTGGCCAACCCGCGGGTCGCATGCGGCCCGCCGGGTGTCTACTTGTGGCCCGCGGAGCATATGCACAATTTTTTTTTAGTGTTCATAAAACTATCAAAAGAACATTCCTAAGTTCGTATCGTGTCTCATATATGGAAGTATCTCAGTACATTGATTTAACTATTGTGACAATTTCTTCTATATTTTATTCGTGTTGACAAACAATCACTGTAAGAATCACGAAGAATTAGCAGAAATGTATCCATTTAAGGATACTACTTGCTTTCGAGATTTGGTAGGAGCTTTTACATGGACATTGGATCGCTTTTTGTTACAACTCAACAATCTATCGGGCTTGAGAGCAAATGGTGCTCCAGCAATGGTTGGGAAACACGAAGGTTTAGTAAAATTCATTGAAAATGAGGCCTGCAAAGTTGGTAATACTTCGATGCAATATTTTCATTGCATTATTCATTAGGAGAATTTATGTTCCAAGTACCTTAAAATGGATCACGTCATGAAGGTGGTCATCAAAACAGTGAATTTTATAAGTCGAAGGGGTTGAATCACCGTAAGATTCACAGTATAATGAAGTTACATTTTATGTAGAAGTAAGATGGCTGATCTATGTCAAAATGTTGAAAAGAGTGTTTGATTTGATGCAAGATACACAATCATTCTTCGCAAGCAAGTCAAAAAGGATCCCAGAATTTGAAGACAAGGAGTGGATTGGCGACTTTGCATTTCTGGTCGATATATTTTTTTTATTTTTTTTATTTGTTATTTAGAAAAAAAGTAAATATTCACAATAAATAATAATATGTTACATTTCATATCAGACATCACTTTTTTATGGTTACCCAATTAGTAGAGAAATATTCTCGGGTCTAACTGGGGAGCTAGTCTATGTAATTATATACATATATAGATAATAATATGTATAGTTACAAAAATGGAAAAAGAATATTTTCAAAAATACTGCAAAATATTACAAAATATTATACAATAAGAAAATTACATATAATTATAGAAACAGAATATCAACAAAAATTAATAAATATCAACAAAAATATTAGCAACAGAATATATCTGAAAATCATCGATAAAAGTAAGTCAATTTTCTCTGTAAAGATACAACGAAAGTTTATATAGTTAGCCACGTTGTTTATACTCGTCTAAAAGGGAAAGATCACCTAATTAATAAAATGCATGATCTTATTTCAGCATTCCAAATGAAAGTTTAGTTTTGGGAACAACAGTTAAGGACAAAAATCTTCTCTCACTTTCCTACATTGTTATTGCAGCCAGACATCACAGAAATGGCGGCGGATAAATACGCTTCGTCGATATCCGACTTAAACCTAGAATTTGAAAAACCGATTTCAAGATTTTAAAAAGCATTGTGTGCTTTTTTCTGCATTTGAAAGGCCATTCTGCGTAGACATGAATTTATTGCCAAGAGTTTTACAAATGGAACATTGTGAAAAGTGTTGTGATGCACAGTTAAAGGAGAAATTCAATCAGGTTGGTTTGAAAGTGTTTTACAAAACACATTTGGACAGTGAGAAATATCCTGCATTTCACAAACAGGCTCTATCGATGATTTCGCTATTTGCTAAACGTCTGAACAGCTTTTTAGTCGAATGAAGCATATTAAATTTCAAATGAGAACAAGAATCACTGATGAGTATTTGGAACACTATTTGCGTGCAGCAACAACATCAAACGTTATCAACATTGATGCACTTAATTCTGACAAACAAAATCAGACGTCCCACTAAAATTTATTATTAATTTATTTATATTATAATTTTTTGAATTGCCTAACTCTAATCTAATAAATATGTTTGATTCTCATTTTTGTTATATCTTTTTAAAAAACAATATATTTCTTGTTTGCTTTGAATAATAAAAGAAATGTTGTGTGCGGCCCGCGAGGAAATCTCATTTGTGAAATCTGGCCCGGCTGCTGAAAAGGTTGGCCACCCATGCTTTAGACCACACGACTGAAGTAAAACTTCACTAACTTAAAAAAGAACTTATGCCCTTGGGGTGACATGTGATATTGCGGTGACATATGACCATGGGGTGACCTACGACCCTGGGGTGACCTACTACCGTGGGGTGTCCTACGACCTTTGGGTGACCTACGACCTTGGGGGTGACCTACGACCTTGAGTTAGTATGTACGCCTTACCTTAGTTGTGCAGTGTGTACGCCTCGCCCGATCACCGTTCGCATCGATCACCGTTCGCATCGATTACCGTTCGCATCACACTTTTCGTAATGCATCACACTTTTCGTAACACATCACACTTTTCGTAACGCATTCACCAGCTTACCCCCCAAGAGGAGCGTGCGTAAAGAAGTTTTACTTAAAAAAAAAGTTAGTCCTTTATTCTCTCCATATAAGAAACCAATTTTCATTTGCTTTACAAAAGATTTCTGTTATGCATCTGCCATTAAAGACTTGTACCATTTAACGTTTCCAGCGACCTGTGCAGTTCGGAGCTGGAAGAGCGTCGCTTCAAAAGGCGTGTGTGGCGCCTGCAGGGCTGCGCTGCGGCCGTGGCGGCGGGGGCGGGGCTGGGGGCCATAGGGGGCGCAGGGCCTGCTGGCGCCGGCCTGGAGCCCCCGCTACACGTGCTGCTTAGGGCATGTCCGCTGCAGCTCAACGGGTATGCTTAACCATTTCAAATATAACTAACCATCATGCCATTTCAGTTCCCGCAGTTCTTGCAGGGGTAGGCAAAGAGAGAGATTTTAACCCTTATGTATAAAGAAACTATATGAGGGACAAGGTCAGAATCGCTTGCGCCAACATCTTTCTTAATGTAACAGTTGATTTGATTAATCTAGCTTCTTGGAATGATTTTAAATGAATTTTCTCTGACTTTGCGGGTCAACTGTTAGTGTTAAAAATAACCATATTTTACATTTTCAAAAGAGTATCAATGCCATTATTTACATATTTGAAAACTCCTTTGAATTGTTTTTTTTTTTCATTTAGGGTGTGTATTCAGATTTGTGTAGAAATAATAAAATCATTTTATATTCGTACAAATATATTTTATTGATATTTGTTTGCCGAATAGGAGATTTTATTTTTTTTAGTTAAATTAGCTATTCTGGGAAAACTTCTAAAGATATTGTCATGTAATATATATGAATAAAAATCAACCCTCCCACTACCCTCACCGAATTAAATCTTGTATAGAATTTTTAAGTTAGTTTTAAGTATGCTAGTGAATGACACGGATGTGTCGAAACTGGTACCAGAAAATTTTAAATTAAAATAACAAATGTACATTGAAAATTAAACATCTTCTAAACAAAAAGTTCAGAAAAACCTAAACCAAACTTTTTTTACCTGTTTTTCTTTAAATTTAGAATGTCACATAAAATTAGGTCCTGCTAAGCCAAACATGAATTGTCAGCAGGTGCATATAAATTATTTTTATTTATGTTTTTTCTACATAAATTAAAGACAATGTTCGTTTGTGTGTGCCCTATGGCCTCAAAAACTACTGAACCGATTTTGCTGAAAATTTCAAAGTTTGTCCTTATTGTTAGTGTCAGTAGTGTTTAGAGAGTAGTTTGAATGGTAGAAGAAGTCGGGGACGCCCGAGGAAGGCTTGAAACTTTACCCCGAACCCAAGCAATGCTGGGTACATGTCAGCTAGTACTTTGTAATATTCATCTTAATTTCCACACAATTTCTATAGCTATATATACATGTACAGTCGAACCCTGTTAAGAAGTTCTTCAAGGGACCGGTCAATAAAAACTTCTTAAGCGGGAAAACATCTTAAGAGGGTTTTCAATTTTGTATTAAATTTGACTGTCAAGTTAACATCCAATCAACGGTTTTATAAATATTGTAGTTGTACGATAGGTAGGTTAAATAAAAATATTTATTGTCAGCTTGCTACATAAAGTTCACTTTAAAAATTTTTAAAGTTCCTTTTACTTAAAATTAGAAGTCAAGAATTAATTTATTCATAACAAAAAAAAATGTTTTTGAAAAAAAAAAATAATAACATACTGGGTTTGTGGTATCGACCTTACTAAAAACATAGCAACCATGAAACGTTATCCGAAACTAACATTTTGTTTTTATTTTCATGGTAAGGAAGGCTAGCCAAGATACAAATCAAAAGGGCGGGAAAAGTTCACAAAAGTCAAATGTTTCGTCCAAATGCTAGGTTTCATTTAATGTAGTGGCAGGATAAGCCATTTTCCCAAAGTGTTCAAAATTTACACCAGTCAAAAATACAATCACAAAATTAGATTAATATTTCAACCTCTTAGAGATTCATCCGACAAAGCAAAGTTTATGGGATAATGGGCTCTAAGGGAAGATAATTTAGAGTTTATTATTTGAAACACTCTGAATTCGTAAAATTTCCTTTTACCTGTTAGGTATCATGCACCTAACCCAAAAGTTGAATAGGTGAAGATGATTTGTTTACTCAGTATTGACTGGCAGGTCGGATAGTAAAATTCCGTAAATGTTCTGATAAAATTTACGTACATATTTGAAAAAGGTATCCACCAACGAGTTCATTTCAAATTTTGGCAAAAGCAATGATTTGACCCTCTGCTGAGTTCACGGTTAACTTGGCAGAGCTCTTTATTTCAAACACTCTGAATTTGGAAATTCCAAAGGCATTTATTTTGCCAACATGTTAGATAACAAAAATGTAAACACATGCGGGTTAGTGGTACTTTTATGGGCACATTATTTTAAATGCCGATTTACAAAGGAATACTAGGTTTTCCCGCCTAAATTTTCGGATGACTGTTGACTTCCAAGAAAATCAAATTAAAGTACTGTTAAAATTTACGTATTTGAAAAGGTATTCACCAACTAGCTCATTTCAAATTTTGGTGAAGGCAATTATTTGACTCTCTGTCGACTTCACAACCTGCTACCTTACACTACTTGTCAGCTGGGCACAGATACCATCTGTTGTTATGATTGACTAAAAGTAAAAAGCGTTTCTCCAAAATATTAATATTGCATTAAAAAATGTTAAAAAAATTTAAAACCTTAAAAACGATTTTTTTTAATGTGAAAACCTCACAAGAGCCCCAGCTGCTCCCGTCTGGAGCAAGTGAGACTATGGCATCATGATATGACATATGGCCAATTGTGGTATGATGATGTGAGGCTGAAGGTAGTGGGGAAGGGAAGGAAAAAAATCGCCGAAAATTAAATTTCTTGGCGGCAAATTCAAATTCGGGTAGGTTCTTCGGAATAAATTCGTAATAATACGACTTATTCCCTGGGTAAATCTAGTTAACGCAGTCGTGTAGCGCCGCGGACTGCGCCCTATTTGAAGTATAATTACAGAAAAATACGATATTTTCTGAGTAAATCAAATTTTCGGGGCCGATTACCGTTACGGCCATCCCTTTAAACTAAAAAAAAAAGTGATATAAGTATTACCGCGTAAATCGAAATTTCGCAGCCTATTTCCGATGCAGCTGGCCCTTTGAATTCAGGTACTCGAAGTAAATTCGTAAAAATACGATAAATTTCGCTAAAATCGAAATTTCACGACCGAATACCGTCGCGGCCGGCCATAATGCAGATACGTATTCGGAATAAATTCATGAAAATACGATGTATTTCGCGTAAATTGAGTTTTCGTGGCTGATACCCATCGCGGCCGGCCTTCAGATGCTTATTCGGAAAAAATCATAAAAAATCGGTATATTTCGCGTATATCGAAATTTCACCACTGAATCCCGTCGCTGCCGGCCATAATGCAGATACCTATTTGGAATAAATTAAGAAAAATACGATATATTTCGCGCAAATCGAATTTTCGCGGCCGAATTCCATCGCGGCCGGCACTTCTTCAGATACCTATTCGGAAAAAATCGTAAAAATTCGTTATATTTCGCGTAAATTGAGTTTTCGTGGCCGATACCCATCGCGGCCGGCTGTAATTCAGATACATATTCGGAATAAATTTATAAAAATACGATATATTTCGCGTAAATTGAATTATCGCGGCCGAATCCCGTCGCGGCCGGCCATAATGCAGATACCTATTCGGAATAAATTCATCAAATTAAGAAATATTTCGCGTAAATCGAATTTTCGCGGCCGAATTCCATCGCGGCCGGCCCTTGTTCAAATACCTATTCGGAAAAAATCATAAAAATTGGTGAAATCGAAAAAAATGGTAAAAGACGGGCTTGTCAGATGCAGATTTGCCAGATTTTGTTTGAGATAAGATGACATATTTCCGCGGAATTGAAATTTCGCGACCCCCAACATTATCTATTAAAATAAATAATTTTATTTTTAATTTGTGTAGATGCCACCTTTTTCTATAAGCCACATCGATCCCAGCTGTCAGAAAGCTTTGGCTTCTATCTCTATCACATCCATTGTGATTTATGTGAAAGTGGAGAGAGGCAAGAGGATTAAAATTTTCGAATGAAAAGGGTTCCGTTTGAACCAACGACGTTATGCGATAATGGTCTTTAGAGTAGTAAATTTTAGAGCTCATTATCTCATGTTTATGTCTCGGGTTATTCCAGTGCATTGATAATGATCATTTTTCAAATAGGTGAAATGGGTTTTATTTGTTTATTGGACCTTTTAGAGGCAGAACAAAGGACAAAGCCGGCGCGCCGGCATGACTAATATAACACGAAATGGGTTGTTTTATTGGGCAAGTTAATGCTTTCAATTATATTTTGTGCTGTAAAAACTTTTTAAGAGGGTAATTATTTTGTTGGGGGATTATATTTTTGAACTTCTTAGGCGGGAAATCCTTTCTTGCGGGAAACATATTAAACGGGAACAAAATGCGTGTTTTGTATGGGAATTTTTCGGGGTTGAAAAAACTGCACTTTTTAGGCGGGAAAACATATTAAATGGGAACTTCTTAAGCGGGTTTGACTGTATTCGAAGGTTTGGCTCGATCAAACATGTTGACTTGGAACCATGCTTGTCATTGTGCCCACATGTTCGAGCAGCTCGACACAAGATACTATAGATACACCATCAAGACGCACAGTCTCGTAAATTTCTGTTGAACATCGAGCAAGAATTACGGCCCTTGAAACTTTTTCACACCGACCAAAAAAGCATCAAGTGAGATGGTAGATGTTGAGACATTTTCGAATGAGCATAAAACCATCGAGCATGGGTACTTAGTATGGCGAATTATACACCAACACGGCTAGAAAGTTCCTGCCGGCGCTATTGCCGTTCCGATACCTGAGCCGACCGCCCGCTTTGTCTTAAAATTCTCGAACCTTCCGATTAATGTTGCTGTAGAAATGGTTTTGTGATAATTAAATAAAAATAACTATAACTGAACTTCTGATAGGTATGAGTACTAGAAAATCTAGATATGTTCTTGTTTATTATAGTATTTCAAAGCTCAGTTTGCCTCTTGGCCTCCTTTAACATTATTTCTTCGAGAGCTTTAAATAAAAATAACTAGCAAACATCAAAAGTGTATCTTTCCTTACATTCCCGCGACCTTTTATAGAGTAATGGTTTTGGTAAGTAGACCATCACCACCTATAGTTTGGCAATTAAGTGTAGAAATTTATTAAATTGGAACTAATTTTTTTCATAACAATGGCAACACCAAATTACTTGCTTTGACTATGACGTTTCGTATGGCTGTCATGTTATGTTGATTTACTTGTCTGAAATACGTTTAGAAGATACTGAATATCGCTCATTTTGTTTGCCTGTGCATTATTTGAACTTATGGATATATTTGATCCACGCGGTATGATGTATTATCAGAATGTTACAAGAATGGTCTTTACCATGGGGCAGTGGCGGTTCTTCACGGGGACAATGGGGACAGTCCCCACCAGTTACACTCAAAACCTACTAAAGGAAATAACAGTCAATGCTTTGTCTTCACCAAAATGAATGAATTCTTTATACATAAAAGTAATTAACACTTGCAGAAATAAAATACAAACAATTATTCCGAATGATTTTAATAAGACTCTACGCGCGTACATCGAACAATGTACGGCGCAAATAACAGCAGGTCTATTTCTCAGTGCGCAGAATCTAATGCGTACTTCGGGGACAATCCGAACTATCCCCATACTTTCCTTGCGTTGTTTCGCGATCGTATGCAACTGCGCATGCGCGGTAGTATGTGAATTCAAGTACCTGCGGGGACAATCCTTTGGATCCCCATAGAACCATTTGTTTGCGAAGTTACGGGCGGGAATCGCTCGCGTTCAAATTAGTTTGATAATAATATTGCAAGATAAAGCTTTATTTTTATTATACTATATTGTAAATTGGCATGTATCCATAGACATTTTATATTATTTTGTGTTAAATATATCCGACTAGCATAATTAGACCATCAAGAACTTTTTTTGACAAATTTTATATTATATTCTACCGGTAGTTAGATTACGGAACAGTGTACATACAGTACTTACAAAATGTCGATCCCCACCACTAAAGAAGTGCTCGAGCCGCCACTGCCATGGGGGTTTGTACAGGAATAATACACAAGATTTTAACACTCACGTTTATTAAAATAGTAAATACAATATCAGAAGGTTTTTAGATTATTTTAGGTTGTAATTTAGTTCGTAATATTAATGCGACAAAGAATTTATGATAAAATGACGAACTGTTCTGAACGGAGTTCACAAGCCAAGTAAGAAGTAAATCTAGAAACTTCGTTCGCGAGTGACAGGTGGTCGGTTCGTAAACCGGCCGCGCATGGCGCTAATGTAGCATATTGCCAGAGTGAATAATTTAAATTAAACAAATGTCCCATCATTACTATGAACACCACAAACTTGATTAAAATGAACAAACCAATACGTAGTGGTGCAAGAGAAATTATATACTGCGTTTTTCAACGCTGCCTAGCTGAATATCGCGCGAAGAAGCTCCTATCTAATTTGGAAGATGTTTACAAACCAACTGCAGAAATGAATGGTATGTAGTATAGTTTTTTTTAATAAATTTCATCAGTATTACAAGATTTATGCCAATTTTCGAGCGATTTTAACCATTACAATCTAATTTGAGATTATTTTTAAAAATCCGAGTTTGACACTTTCATTTGACAGTTAATGTGCTGCTACAAGAAAAAGGAAATAACTCAATTTAAAAAAAATGCAACTTCTTTAAACTCATAGAAATGTAACTTTTTTCTTAATTTTCTCTTTTTTTCTAAATCAATATTATCTAATGTGTTTTTTTAAACTACCAATAATTTAATTTAATTTTAATAATTTTAATGATGTTTTCCACACACAGGTAAATCTGAATCAACGATAAGATAAATTGTCAAGGAAGGGGAAAAGGCAGATGAAAAATTTGAAACACCGGGAAAACGGAAAATAGCATAAGTGTTGATGATTGGAAAAATTGTTGCAAACACGTGATGAAAATCGAGGCAGAATATTATGCACAAGGAATTACTCTATATGATGATATCGATGAACTAATAATACGTTTAGATGAAGATAAAGATACAGAAGAAGAAGAATCATATGAGGACGAAGACAATAATTACACGTCGAGTGTTGAATTAATAGTCAGATTTTTAAATACCCATGTACCTATGTTTTTATAACGAAATAAACGCCCACTTAAAACTTTGTTTTATTTTACTTTATTAAATTATGTTTTTTTGTGCAAAATTTTTGAAAATACGAATACCTTATGAAATATGCGTTTTGGCCGAAGTGTTTTTTGAAACACACATTCATTGTCTTATGAGCCATCTTGGTGTTGCCATTCAAAACGTAGAAAACGATCGCAGCGCCATCATTTATTTTCTGCACTTAATTGCCAAACTGTATGAAGTGGTGACCTCGATGTGATATGAATACGCAACTTTCTGATCTAGTGTCATTTTTATCATTATCAGTTATCATTGCTCAATCATGCATTACGATACTCCCATTCAATGTTTGTTCAATTTACCATTACAATTCACATTATCAAAGTCCTTTTTTCAATGTGATAGCTGTAGCTATATGTAGTGTTTAATTGTTTCCAGAATTCACTGCGAGGACATCTACCAGCGTCAGCAGGCGGCCTGGCTGGAAAGAGAGTGGTGGGGCTGGGGGGGTGCAGATGCGGGCGCCGGCTCTGACGACGAGGAGCCCGAGCCCCCGGAGCACCTGCAGTGGGACTGGGAAACGGTGAGTGCTGACGTTTATTTTACAACGATCTTTGTATTTGACGATTATCTTAGAATTAAACTTCGTCAAATTGATAATTTCTTATTTTTTCGAAGAAAACTTCTTCGGAAAGGTTTTCACTTTGTGATGGCATTATTTATTTTAATAAAAAGACAAATAACTTTGTTTACGTCACTTTTATTGGTACACAATCAACATGTTTCGTAAACAATGTTTACTTCATCAGGATCAAACGTATACTAAACTTAAAAATTAAATATAGATGACACATAATGATAATGATAATTTAAAGATGATGATAATTTCTCAATCCTTTTTCCCTTCGTAATCCTGTGCACATCAGTGGGGTGAAGGAAGGCATTCACTAGCTAAGTTTTTCAAGATAAACAAATTTACAAGTAAACGAATATGCAATTCTGCGGCGCCATCCTCCATATCTTTGTTATTTACAGTGAAACCCTATTAAGAATTCCAAGGGAAAAGCCAAACTTCTTAAACCACGAAACTTCTTAAGAGGGTTTTACCATATATCAAACAAGTATTTAAGTGAGGAAATATTCAATCTACTTGTTTGCTTCCAGCTGGGCGATGCGAATCAAGTCAACGCCCGCTCACCCGCGACGGCGGCCTCCGTCCCCGTGGCCGCGGGGCTCGTGGCCAGCACTGCCGCCTCCATCGTCTCATTGTGGCGAGGCTGGACCGCCAAGTAAACCAACTCCTCCTTCTCCACCGCACATACATCTTCCATTACCTGGACCAAGCTGCAGTGTGCTGTTCCAGGGTGGGATTTGGCCTTTTTCACAAATGTTCTCCACTGGTTCTGGTCCCTCGTCATTCTGCTTCAATACTCTTCACCTCTTCCTTGTTGTATCTGGGTTGCTCCCACCGGGCACCCACTTTCTCACCATTTTCAGCATCCTATACAAATATTCTAAAAAAAAATTACAATTATGTAACGAATGAATTTTCTATAATGATTTAAAATGTGCCATTTTCGATTTGAACATGTTCGTTATTGTAATAAAAATGGCATAGTTTACATGATAGCCATCTTACCAGCCAATAGCATTTTGTCTAATACTTTATAATATAATGACTTTGTATCCAGTGGGAACCGTTTCGGAATGTGC
Organism: Limnephilus lunatus; assembly: GCA_917563855.2. Lineage (NCBI taxonomy): Eukaryota > Metazoa > Arthropoda > Insecta > Trichoptera > Limnephilidae > Limnephilus > Limnephilus lunatus. Next base: position 19,384,583 of record OU830602.1, on the reverse strand, counting down.
AGTTTTAGATAGTTTTTAAAATCAATGAATTGTGAATGAATATATTGAAATTACACATTTTTACACGAAAAATAACTTTAAATCTTCCGCACATTTTTACCAGTATTCATAATAATAATAATAATAATTGGACAATTTGTAGAGCGTCGTTTTTGTGAAAAATCACCTCAAGGGCGCTCATAGTTTGTGAAAATTCCCCATTGGGGATGCTATTGTCTCAATGGCTCCGCACAGCATGGAGCAATTGGCACTGTTTTTTGGTATTCCTATACGAATAATCGTTTTTAACTTTCAATCCGAGGAATACGGAACTCTTTTCAGAGTGAGAATTTCATTTCAATTAACCAATAAAGGTGCTACATTTCACTTGCCACGTCTCTAAACCAATTATTACTAAGAAAGTAGTCCCGAATTTCAACAAATCAGTAAGCATTTGTAGGACTCTAATTCGAGTCGCAAACTGTGAAGACTATTTATTATTGACGAATTGGAGCTGCGGATGAAAGGGTTAAGTGAAGAATGACGGATTCTTTTCAGTTTGCTTTTGATGGGTCTTGAAGATTTTATAGCTGCATATTATTACGAATGGCGCTGGCTGCTGTACATTTAACCCCTCAGGCCTCGGGCGTCAGAATTTCCTCTTTGCAATAAAATCCAAATAAATGGATTATTTCTGAATGTATCCGAAAATTTAAATTTGTTTTTAAAAGGTGATGAAATACCCTTTGAAACTTTTTCATTAGAAATAAACATATAATTTTTGAAATATTAAAATTTTGAATGCAAGAATCAAAAAGTTTTAAAAATGACTCACCTTACTTTTTTTCTAACGAAAATTACTGATAACGAAAAAAGAATAATGCGTACATATTTTATTAGACAAATATATTGTAAACATTGTTGTCACCTCTTTTTTTCATTTCATAAAAAAAATAATTAATAAAAAATTCACATTACGGTTCCATAAGTTTTTCTCAAATTGTGGTCAGAAACTTTGGATTCAAAGAAGTGCGCATTTTAATTTTTCCATGTTTAACTTTTAGATTTGAATAGAAAGCATGGTGTTTTCCCTTTCTTAAACAATTAAGTTCATATTTCACACCATGACAGTAAGGGAGATAGAACGAATTTTAGGAGACCTATGTGAGCTGTTCCCAAAAGTGAATTGGCTTGAGGGGTTAAAAAGACTGTGGAAAAGTTTCAGTATCTGTAATAAAAACACTGGCAGATTGTAGTATTATTTTAAGTTCCTATAAATAATTAATTTTATTGTCGCAAATAAGCGGACAGCGAAATTTAAACTTCTCTGATCTGAAATTAACTAGTTTTTATTGGTCTGGTAAATGATGATTGTGAAATTCAGTAATATTAAAGAAATGGGTTAAATGGCCCATAATTATAATACATAACAAAATCCATTTGTATCCCTAAATTCATTGACTCTATCGAAATAGGATTCTCTCTAAAATGGTTTGCAACCTTGGCAAATTTATTCAAGCAGACATATTTGAAGAATGATCATAATCACTTTGGAGGCTGCTCTCAATTCCCTTTTGTGAAATATACAGGGTGTCCGGGGGTAAAGTGCATTAACTTCGGGAGGTGATTCTACATGATGGTAGGAGCAAAAAAGATTAACAACTTTTTCCGAAATTCCAACTTTTTTTTTCCCGTACTAAAAGCAGTACCTACTAAAAATCCTTAGTGTGAGGTACGATCTTACTTGCTGCGAGCCTACCGGGCACGATTGTGGCAACATTGCATGGTTGTGATTGGCCTGTATCCGGCCGTACCGTAACAGCGGAAAATGATAAGGCTGGTTGCACAGGCCAGTCTAATTTTATAATATAATATAGATTCACCTCCCGAAGTAATGCACTTTACCCCCGGACACCCTGTATATATTTTCTCGTCGATACCATTGTTTCTTGCAAGTTTGCAGAGGCAGCTTTTTCTCTAATAATTAATATATGTAAATGTAGTAGCATTTTTGGATAATTGAACTGTATTATGGGGTTCCGTGACAACTCAACACATTGGCACGTCAACACTCCTTAAAGTCATCAAAAGTGAAAAAAATAGACCATAACCTAACTTAATGTAACCTATTTAACCTAGTTTTTTTCCATCATTTTTCATGATTTTATACCACCTTTCAGAGGTGCATTGAAGTGCCACTGTGTCGAATTGTGTGTGATAATATTTGTAGATACTAAGAGGAACTATAATAGAATATATATTATATAATATTTTAACTAGTGTAATGTATTTTCCAAAGCACAATCAAGAGTTTGTGGATGCACCAGAAACATCTGTTTAATTTTGTGATTAAAATATTTAAAAAAAGAGTTGTAAAAAATTTGTCGATAAGTTTGTGCTATCGTTTGAGATTTTTTGTTATGTGATAGTAGCAACAGTCTTTGAACGACAAAATAAAAATATGTTTTGTGAATTGGCATTAGTAATGTCTGTTACGTATTTGTAAGTTGAAAGTGTCATATGACAGGTTTTACCATTGTTTCAATGATTGATTTCTAGGGCGCCTTATTAAGCAAGTCTAATTATGTACATATTGACTTTACGATTTTAATAGTGGCGTCACTGGATAAATATTTCCACTCAACAAGGATTTCATAGTTTTAAACTTTTTGTCTTATATGATCAAAATACAATTTCGCCTTATTGTCATTTTTTCAAATTGGCTTAGTTAAAATTCCTTAAAAAACTACCTTGCTTTAATTGTAAATCAACTATTAGGTGATCAAAAATTTACTACTGCAAAAAAGACAATATTTATGACAGAAAGATTGTAATGGTTTTTTAAAATTTTGTATTATGAATGTAATAATAAATACCAGAGTAGAATTTTAGTTATATGTACATAAACAGGTTCGGGACATGTTTGTTACATTTATATCTTATCCCGTTTCACCTCTCCCATCTATGTGTACAAGGTCCAAAGAAGCTAAATTAAACATAATATGTATGTATGTAGTCACATTCGAACATGTCTTCAATTCACTTCAACATAATAATGTGTGTAGTTTTAGCAAAAATATAGAAAATAGAAATATAGGGAAATATGGCAATGAAGCGTGCAGACAGTCGCCAAGCTATGACCAAAGTGCACGGACTATCAACACCGTGGAGCCATTAAAAGTTATTTATTTGTAAAGTTCATGATATTTAATAAAGACATTTATGCCTTTGATGTGTAGAATAAAGGTGGGGTGCCGCTGTCCATATATTATGCAATTCTTCGTAGTTTAAACGTGTGAACAATGTTGACGACACTTGTGTGTGCAGTTTCATATGAATAATAAAAATATAAAATATACAGGGTGTTAAGGGACGTACTTGAATGCTTTAAACCAGTGATTCCTGATGAAATTATTTGGAGAAAAAGATGTAAATTAAATTTTGTATGTAAAGTATATTCCTTAATACCATGTATATTGAAAATAATGTCAAATTTTATAACTTAAAAAATATACTATATAGAAAAATAATAATTGTTCATGGCCCATTTCCCTTGTTTGTCTATTATCTATTGTAAGAAATCATTAAAACTAATTGTCTACGCATAAACCGTGTTCCACGCTCATACCACAAAACTTTGGGACTGGTTTTTTTAATGAAAAAGATAGCAAAAAAATGTTTTTGACTTTTTTTTTTCATTAGTGCCCATATAAAAAAAATTATGATATATTTCTTATTTTTATGTGGTTAACAAAGCGTTTCTATAAACACACCAAGGGTCGACAGAGACGGATTTTTTGTTCTCGGCCGAGACCGAGAATAGATTAATTGCGAAAAAAAAATGAAAATGCGCTATTTTTGCATCATATAGAATATTTAAGAATGTAATAATAATTTGTTTTAAATAGTTTTAATAATCAAAATTGAACAACATGATGTTGTAGCACATAAAAAGCAATTTTTCTGCATTTTCACCCTTCAAAGAGTGTCACCTCATGTCGTATAATTGACCAGCTCTGCTAAAGAGCTGTTCATTTGCTACACTAGCGGCGGCAGCAGCGGCAAGTAAAACCCTCCTCGCTGCCAGCCGACCAATCACAATCGACAGCTCTCTCACGCACTGCATCACACGCAGTGTGTGAGAGAGCTGTCGTGACATGCACTGACACCAAGTGACGAATGTGGGCGCGCGTGGTAGATTTGAATCCCATTGTCCTACACCATACCTACTTGCAACGGTCTCGGTTATGGCCCAGAACAGACAGAGTTCTAGGTAGAATTTGTAGCCGAGAATGCCGAGACCGAGACCGAGATCTTGGTCGACCCTTAAAACACACCTTTATAATTATTTATTAAATTAAAAACACACTTTGTAATTCATCACTTTTTATTTGAATTAATAAATGACAGCCAACCATGTTTCGGTAAGCTCAAGCTTAGTCAGGGCTTATTATATTAACTGATGAGTTAATATAATAATATGAACTAATGAGAATATGATAAACCCTGACAAAGCTTGAGATAAGCGAAACCTGGTTGGCTGTCATTTATTAATTCAAATAAAAACTGTTGTATTACAAAGTTTGTTTTTTCATAATACATGTAAAACCTCACACCCCAAAGTATTTGCACTCTGTCAGTTGTTACCGCATATTTGCAAAAATTTGAGGCTGTTTTTTTTATGAAAGAAAATAAAATAATTTTACCTACCAATAAAATTAATATTTTGTTTCCATCGATGCCTGGAATCCATTATGAGAGGGCTAGCTCTTTCGCCCCTTTTGTTATATTCCCTAAATTTGTCCTTTTATTCGACTTGCCACACTTTCTTTCTCTACTGGCAATTTTTTAAAGAAAATAGTCATTTTAGTGCCCATATAAAAATTTTATGATTAATTTCTTATTTTTTGTGGTTTACAAAGCATTTGAATAAACCAACCTTTATAATTATTACTTCTTCCCACTCGGTCAGCTGTTCTATTTAAGATTTGAAATGAAAGTGTCTTTCACTCTGGAAACTTTATTATGATTTTTTTCTTAAATTATTATGAATAGCTTCCCCTAAAGTTTTAAAGTTTTGCGGTTTTATTCTTTCATCGGAAGAGAATGAATACAGTACAATCTCACTAATCGGGCACTATTAAAAACCGGAGGGTGCTGGATTATTGGAATGTTCGGATTACTGGATCGTATATAGTAGCACGCCCAACACCATATTTTTTGCCAATTTGCACATGTTTTCTCCACTATCTAACTTCTTTAACACTTCAAAACAACAGGTAAATACGTACGCACGTGCACTTGAGATAAGTTTTGAAGTTAGACTGCTAGACCACGACGCGGCGATGGAGCGCATAGGCGTAGAGGGGCGAGGGAGGCACGGGCGGAGGGTGCCGGATTATTGGACGTTTCGGTCTATTGAAGTGCCGGATTAGTGAGATTGTACTGTACATATATTTGAATGGTTGAATTTTATTTTATTCAATACATCCGTCTATATAATTTTTTATTTTGACATGATTGCGTTTTACTGAGCATTCTTCAGCTCTGAAGTATTTGTAACATTTTCTAAATAGTGTGTTTGAAATTTTTGACCTATAAGCATAGATATTATGATACATATCTATAGTAGAAAGGAAGAATGGCTAGCAAGTCAAATAGCTGGAAAAATGACTTAGCGCCAGCTGTGTGGCGCTTAACTCCTCAGGCTAATTTGTGTATCTACCTTACTAGCATAATGAGAAATAGGATCTTAACGAGAAATATTATTATTGGAAAGAGAAATCACCACACTGTTTTCAAATCTAAAAGTTAACCACAAAAGAATTAAATTAAATTGTACACTTTTACAATCCAAAGTTTTCTACCGCGATTTTTAGGAAAATTACAACACCTTTTACGATTTAAAAAAAAAAAAAATTACTTAAAACTACAAAAAAGTGAGGTGATGAAAACGTTTATAATACATTTTTGTAATAAAATATGTGTTTGTTTTATTTATTTTTTATTACCACTAACATTTATTAGAAAAAAATCAAAAACGGGTTAAAATTTGTAAGTTTATATTCAAAAAATTTATATTTTAAAAAATTACACTGCTATTTCTAATAATAAAATTTGAAAGCATATTTCATAATCCCTCAAAAACAATTTTTGGTTTTCGGATACATACACAAATATTCCATTTATTTGGTTTTTAATGCAAAGCGAAAATATTGTGACCTAGTGACAGAATATGGTCGAGGCCTGGGGGGTTAAGTCATTTTTTTTTCCAGCTGTATGACTCGTTAGCCATTCTTCCTTTTCAACATGGATATAATGTTTTCTTTTTAAAATTAGGTACGGGTTAGAAATTTGAATGTGATAGCAATTTTTAAAACCTGTAAAAGATTGTAGTTTCTATGTATTAGTGATAAACACAAGGGAATCAATTTGGTTTATTGCAAACTAAAATTTTAATGCTTTTTATTTATGTAAGTAAAAGATTCATTTTTATTTTCAATATGTTTTTTCTTCTGATATTAGAAATGTAAGTTTTTTTTCAATGTGTTTAAATAAATCTATTTTCCTTATGTACCTAGTAGTTTCTATTATTTTACATACATGCAAAAACTTTAAATATAAAACTTAGGCACATAATATTTTTAGTTTTATATTAAGAGCGTATAACCAGAGAACACTAGAAATATGTCATTTTTAAATCAGTGTTTAGACGTATTGATTCTTTTCCACAAAAAATTATAAATTGGTTTCGAAAAATTATTCTTTTATCTAGTAAACGTATGTATTAAATTTTCAGAAAAAATGATAATTTTTAGTATAATAAAGTTATACCATAGGTCTTTGGCGGATTTGTTAAATTTTCAAAAAAGTACATTTATTATACAACACCCATTTCAAATCATAAAATCATGCAGTAAAATAAATCAATATATTATCTGGTAAACGTATGTAACAGAATTTTAATTTTAGTTTAAATAAAATCATAAAAAAATATATAAGTATGTACATGTGTTTCTTGACGAAAATTGGTTCGTTTGTGTATTTATTTGAGCACTTACAGGCTAATATATTTAGATTTTTTTTCACTCTTATTTTGCTGAGACATTATTAAAAAATGATAAATACTTATGATCAAAAAATACTAACAAAAAGTACATAATTTTAATAGTTATATCAACACGCCTTTCAGCATTTTTGGATATAGGTATAAATTAAAGCAAATTTGGAATGAAATAAAATCGATATTGAGTTATAATTTTAAAAAGCTGGTACAGAGAGTAATTAATCTTTCTCATTGGAACTGCCCTGTACGATCGTAAGAACCTCTTTCGACGAAATGTGGATTTTCGGACGCTGGCTGGTTATACACTCTTAATTAATGATTTTTTTTTCATTAGTTCCACATAGGCCCTGAGGAAATTATGTCATCTTAGGGGGTATGTGGAGGATATTTTTAACCCGTCTGCTTGGTTCAATATATTCGCACCTCACAATCCGGAAGCCTCGGTTTCAGCGCCAAACCGGTCAAACCGTCACTTTGGATCGAGGTTGTAAAATATCTATGCAAGATAGCTTTCATATTTCAAAGACAATAAGAAGCATTATTTCGTTCTCTTTCTGATTAAATGAAAATACATATGTTTGCCTGAGAAAAAGATAGATATATAGCTTTTAAAATGTAAGATCGCTCTGGGATGTTTTTGGTCTTATGAAAGTATAATGCGATTACGTGTTTTGGGATGTATTTATTCCTAAACAAGCAGACGGGTTAAGAAGAGGAAGTTCTGGGAAAGAAAAGTGTATGAGGGGTGGGTAGGAATCTGTGGGTCATTGTGTCCAGGAGTAACGGACGTATGAATCAATCCACTGCCATGACCTAGAAAACCTCACCCCATGGTTTGAGCAATGCACAACTTGTTTTATTTTTCAAATGTCAAGTCTCTGTAAATGATTTACAAGGGTTGTCCAAGAATGAAAGAACTTTCCTTATTTTCAGCGACGCGGACATTGTTTCTCAAATTATGGCGGCACTAGCATTTTTGCAGCGGTGATCCGGCTTGGTGGCTGCTTCAGTGCGATTTTTGCGTCCGTTTGAGATGGTCCCTCTGTGCTGAAGTTTGTAAGCTCGCAATTTTGATCGCGGTCTTCAGTAAGTCTACCACATAAATGATTTTGATGAAAAAATGGCGTGCTCGTTGGGTTCCTAAAATGCTGAAAAGCAAAATCGTATGGAAAGCCCTCCGAGCTCTTCGAACCGTTTTTTTCCAACCAAGGCGAAGCTTTCTTGGGTTGAGACATGGGTTCATCACCTAACCCTAGAATCAAAAAGGCGATCAATGACATGAATTGCATCTTTTTCTTCACCTGAAGCAACATTTGACCGGAAAATCTTTTGAGACCGACTAGGACGCGGAGGGAGAGGTAAAAGCATTTTTGGCGGCAGCGTTCTATGATAAGGGAATCAAGACCTAGTGCCACGGCTCACCAAGTGCATCGATCGTAATGGGGGCCATGTCGAAAAATAATGGGGATATGTACCTAAAAATGTCAAATGATTTTCCTGATTTTTTAAATTAGAACGGTCTTTAATTCTTGGACAACCCTCATAGTTAACCCTTTTTAGACGAGGGTCATGTATACATGCCAACCGATCGCGTGCCTAAAAGATGAGCATCATCTATACATAATGCATATATATGAGAAAATGAAATTCCAGTCCACGGGTATCGCAAATTCTTTAATGACCTAGTCTTTAAAAGGTTAATAACATCTTCCAAATTATAATTATGTACTTTTTTTTTCAAATCTGTCGTGTCGTGCGGAGTCCATGCCTTATGTTTACGTTTAATACATCAGTGTGTGTGTCTATGCTTGGTATTAGTCCATGTTAAGTACCTAAGGGAAGTAAATGCCCACATGTGTGATTGAGTGTAATTAGCTTTAAGATCTCTGAAAAAATATTGTTTTGTAATTTTGGTAAACTTTGAATTTGTTTACGGTCATCTGCTTGTAAAATTGTAATCACACTATTTTACCATAAATGGTTATATCTTAGAACTCTATTTCATTTCTAATTGTATTATTTTTAATGGATAATTTTAGTTATTCATACTATGTACCTATTTTTTTGACTTTTTGATAAAAAAAAATTAGGATGCAACGCTGTGAAATTCTAACCCTTGGGAAGCATTATTTTAAATGTCTTATTGTATTTACCTATGTATTATAAAAGTGTATAGAATTATTATTATCATCTATTATATTATACAAATAAATTCCATATTTTTACATTCTTAATGCCTGTTTTATTTCCTAACCTTTTCAATTAAGTGTGTATAAAATTTTATATATTTATAAAATTTTTGTGTATACATCATTATGTATTTGCAAAATATCTACAATTTTTTATCTGAGAATCGTCTTCTTCTTCCTTGCACTGTCCCAACTCATTGCCTCAGGTAGGCTGTTGGGGTCGACACTTCTCGTTCTCAGGTTGTAGCTTCTTCAGTTCTGAGTATCGCCTTCATCCAGGCCGTTTCTCTGAAGTATTTTGGAGCATGGAGTCATCCAGGAGTTCTTTGGTCTTCCTCTGGATGACTGTCAATAACTGACAATTTTTTAACTGAGTATGTACCGCTCAAAAGTCCCAATTGCAGTGGGTCTATGCAGGGCCGCCGTGAACTCAAGTCAGGCCCAGGGTTGCTCATTATTGACCCCTCCTGCCGGTTTAATATGCACAACTCAAAGAATAATAAAATAGATGACCTCGAATTGCTATTCGTCATTGGTTTAAATGTTCCAATGAGGCGTACTGAACTTCATGTAGAGGCTAACAACACTAATGCAGCAAATAATTCACTGGTAAGTTAGATTGTGAACATCCTTAAACAAAAAAATAGACTGGAATTCCTTATTGGGGTATGTTGTGGGGCTGAAGAGAGTGGGGAAGGGAACGAAATGTGAAAGAGGAATGCTGGGATGTACCTCAACTAAGCCATTTTAAGGCGGCACAGTTACAGGGGTTTACTCAAAGCTCACATTTTAATTAATTCTGGCAAATTCGTAACTATTTTACCATTTTCTTTTCAACTGATACCCACGGATGTAAGTTATTTATATTCAAGATTAATTAATTACCATTAAATTAACGGTTATTAAATTTTATAAAACATTGTTCAAATGTAAATTTAACGGTAAGGGGGCATCCATTAATTACGTGAGCAGTTTTTCTTCCAATCTAGACCCACCCCCCTCGATGAGATAAATTTGGGCCAATTCGTATATTTTTTTCAAGTAACGTGAGATTTAGCCGGACCCCCCCCCACCCCCCCCCCCCCCCCGTTTGTGCTCATGTAATTAATAGATGCCCCTTAAGCACCATATTTTATTTTTGTAGACGATGAAATTATAACTTTCGGAGGGATTCGTTTAGCCACAACATATCAAATTTTAGTAATACGTTTATCAGAATTAATTAAAATAAACCCCATGGAAAGATCAAATTTTCAGGTCTGCCAGGGCGAATTCGACCGTAGTTCCGTCCAATACGCCGGACCGCGCAGTGTGTATTTGTGTACATGCCTTCTTCACTTACATCATTAAGATTCTCACTTTATTTTAGAGTACTTGCTAGGGCAAATTCTACAGTAATATACACCGGGGTCGCGCAGTCCCTGTTTGTGTGCACGACTTTTTCACTTACATCGTTAAGATTCTGACTATATTTTAGGGTATTGTGTCGTGTTAAGCAAAGTTTCGATTCTGAAATTATTTTTTTTTACATGAGTTCCACACAGGAGGCCCTGAGGAAAATAATTTCCCTAAGAGGCCTATGTCATCTTTGGGGATGCTGTGCGGAGGGTTATTTTTAAGGAAAAGAAGGAGAGAAGAGTTCTGGGAAGGAAAAGGGTTTAAGGGGTGGGTAGGAATCTGGGGTTCGGTGTGTCCTGGTCATCCGCCTCCAAGACCTAGACAGACCACACCCCTTGAACCCGGGCACCCCTGCTAAGTCACCAAACGCAGCGAACCACTTGGGGTGACCTATGGCAGAGGTGTTGGTTATCCAATAAAGGTTCCCGGGGCGGCGGTACCCATTCCCGCCTCCCAATTAAATGCTGGTTATCCACAATGTCTAGTGATACTGATAGTGTCTACTGCTCTGGAATATGCTGAAAATATAACTATACCTATATTATTTTATATAAATAAAAATTGCACGTGGCGAAATTTGAACATGGGCATATTGTATTCATCTTGGCAGGAGTACCAGACTAATTTACAAAAAGTTGGACAGAAAATGAAATAAATTTGACTTGCCCCTACTTGAGGATTTGACCTAAAACTGGTAGGAACTTATTATATTACATTTTTATTCTCTGGGGTCCACCAAGGTTCGTAGAAAATGCATGCAACAAGGTTAGCTTATTAGGTTAGTTAGGTATTAGTTCATTTATGGGTTAGCCCAACGATACTCAACCTTTTTTCTCTCCGGGCCACATACATGTATTTGTAAAGTTACGCGGGCCGCAACACTATACTGGTATGACGAAACAACACCCCCCCCCCACCACAGAAATATTCTTCTTCCCATTTGTCTTGAAGCACTCTCTTTTCATCGGACATTTTTTGCATTTAGAAGACACTCCCGGCGGTTATGCGTATTTAAATTATAACAAAACAATACTTTATGCAAGAAATGCTGTTAAAATTTGCTAGTAGGTACCTGACTAACCAGTGACATTAACCAGTTTTTATGTATTACTCGCTTTTTGTTTCTCCCTGCTTGTCGTTTCCCTTCGTCCCATTCTTCTTCCGCCTCCTATTCCTCTTCCGCTTCCCCTTTTGTCTTCTCCACTTTCCTTCTCCTTACTCCCATCTCCCGCTTCGATTTCCCCTCCCGTCTCCCGCATTCCACACATTCAGTCCCTGTAGATTTAGTTTTCAAACAGCTCGCGTGCCACCTATTGCAATTTTTTAATACAAATTTCAGAATGCCAGACCTCACTAGTATATATATATATATAGAAACCTTCGCTGACGTTCTCACAACAACTCACCAAAGTTTCATCGCAATCGGATGAACGGTTTATCAATGCATAATTTCATGATGCCAGAGCTCACTATTGTATATAGAAACCATAGCGAGCATGCACACATCAAATCCCCAAAGTTTCATCGGATGAATGGTTTCGCAACGCATAGGCCCCATATAAACATACAAACCCAGAAACAAACATATACACGCTTAAAGCTCAAAGCTCAAAACGCAAAGTTCAAAGCTCAGAGCTCAAAGCTCAAAACTCAAAGCGCAAAGTTCAATGCTCAAAGCTCAAAACTCAAAGCGCAAAGCTCAAAGCGCAAAGTTCAAAGCTCAAAGCTCAAAGCTTAAAGCTCATAGCGCAAAGCTTAAAGCTCAAAGCATAGATATATTAAATACACATTAAACATACATGTTAAATACATTTTCATTTATACAAATTTCATAACGCCAGAGCTTAACATTATATATAGCGTATAACCTTCGCGGGTGTACGCACAACAAATCACCCAAGTTTCATCGCAATCGGATGAATGGTATGGCAGCGCATAACATACGAACAAACAAACATACAAACAAACAAATATGGATTTTTCTGTATAACAAAATAATTGATGCGGTGGTTTCTAGAAGTGGTTTTTTGCTTATAAATCTAGCGTGTTCAAATAGCAACAATCTTACACATCTACCCTGATGATGGACACTGTAACGCAGTCCGAAACATTGGCTAAAGAAGGAGGTAGCGCAACACGGCATAACACAATTACTGGAAATACTTTTGGCCGTGAAAACGTATCTCACTCTTATACCAGATCATGTGGACCATAATGACAATCCTTTTCGGGTGTCACTCTCTGTGCGTCAAAGTCGAAACGAATCTCAAGATAGGTATACGAAATTTAGAATTTTTAGAAATTTTTTAAAAATCAAGTTCCTGATAATAAAGTGTTAGGGCCGCACATAAAAGCTTGGCGGGCCGCAGGTTGAGTATGGTTGTTAGCCCATCGAGGGGGTAGTGCACTAATTGACTAAAAATTCGTGATGTAGCTGGAAGTTCATGTTCCACTGGGAGATTTGAATTAACTGCAACACTAGCGGCAGTGTTTTACTTCAAGCTACGTCATGCATTCGAAATTTTTGAAGCGGCCTGATGAGTTTTTTCGAAAAAAGCCCGTAAAAGCTAACTTTGTTAAACACATTTTCTGCAAATCTTGGGATCCACTACGCCAGTGGTCCCCTCAACCTCAATCACCGCGGACCGGTCATCGTTTGATAATTTAACCGTGGCCCGGCGGGGGGGTGTTCACTCATCAAGACTCCACAAGCATAAAGAATAGTTACACACATATCGTGCAGATGATTTTTCTCTGATGTGCACCTCGAATTTAAAACTTTTCTCGAAACTGGTTTTAAACTTCCGGTTGCAATTATTTATGTGCTAGAAAAGAGAATTTGAAAGCGCACAAGTTTACTCAAGTGGAGAAAAACCATTTTCATGTTCCGAAATTTTACAAATAATGAAAAAAAAAAAACATATTTCAAAAAACAATTTTTTTTTAAATGTATGAGCACATGCGATACTAATGTGCTAGCAGAATGAGTGCTAACCAGAGACTGAAGTCCCGGCTCAAAATGAGTGACGTGAAGATGGGACTTCTCCTTGCTTTATGCGAAACGTCACTCGTTATGCGAAAAGTCGCTCGTTAAGGGAGCGTTTTTTTCAAAATCTGTTTTGCTCGTCATGTGAATTCCGCGTTATGGGATGTGCTCGTCATGAGAGGTTCCACTGCATTTTTTTTGGATAATTATTTTATTTTTTATTGTGTTTGTTCGATTTTTTTAATGTAATTTTGATTTTTAAGCAGGTCCTTGCGCGGCCCAATACCATTTGGTCCACAGCCTGGTACCGGGCCGCGGCCCGGGGTTTGGAGACCGCTGCACTACATGACTGACAGAAATTGCATTTCCTTCGCAAAAATAAATTCTGAATAGTCACAATTTTTTATTGCCAGTGAAGTAACGTGGATTCAGTGCATTCAATGGTGACTGGTTTGGTTTATTTATGATTCAATGACTCCATAACATTATGGTATGACTGCATTATGATTTATGATCACAGAATTGAATAAATATTATCATGCCTGTATTTGCCTAGGAAGTAGGAAGTGTTAATTTTATTTCTTTTAAATTGTTTCAAAATCTTTAAATTTTCTGTCTCTCCAGTTAATTTACATGGCACGAATTCATAAAAATACAACCTAAATTACAATGTATTGGTAAATATATATTATATATTTTCCTTCTCAAATAAAATTAAAACATTGTATTAGAAGAGTTCGAAGGTGATTCTACAAAAAATAATTTTAGGATTTTTTTTTTTTTTCATTTGGCTTTATCCTAGGCATAATCGGATGGTTGATAAATTTATCGGACGGTGAAAAATCGTAGTTTTTTTCTATTCAAATATCAATGACAACTCATTCTTATCTATTTTTATTTTCGCGCATGCGTTTCTTGCCCAAAGTTCGTTCGCTTTTACTACGATCTACGTCTGTGATTGAATAAAAGTGACCAATGGAGGAATGTGATAGCCACCTTGCCAGCCAATGAAACCATAGTTCTTTCCGCGAGTTAACTCGAGCCTCGTAAGAACAAGCGACCGAACACAATATTGTATTTTTATTCGCCATTCACGGTTTCGATTTTATTTGTGTCGCTTTCGGTTTATCTCACGTATGTGCGCGTATATGTATGAATTATTTATTTAGGTTAGGTTGTCGTAATAGTTTTAGGTGATTTCGTGTATTTGCTTATTCCATCTGACAAGCGCCACCCGAGATTTCAGTGTCGGAGTGCTTCTGCTTCGGGAGTTGAAATAATATATTTTTATAATCTGTGCATAATTCCTTTCCTGGCAGTTGTCGACTATTATTATCTCCTCGATGTGTCAAATCGCGAAACAGTCGTCAGTGAGAAATCACGCGTAGAAGTATTCATTTCCGAGTTTAAGATGTGTAGATAGTGAACGGTATCTTTAGGAGTCGCGGAAACGAGGTCGGAGCCAGGATGGGGGTATGTTTAGATAAACCCATTACGGAGAAGTTCAACGAGCAAGGATCGGGTAACGGCTTGAGTTATGGAGTGGCTTCTATGCAAGGCTGGAGGGTTGAGATGGAGGACACTCACGTCGCTAAGACGGGGCTCGGGAACTTGCCTGACTGGTCGTTCTTCGCCGTGTTCGACGGGCACGCGGGGGCCAGTGCTTCTGCTCACTGCGCCTCCAACCTCCTAGAAACAGTATTACAGACCGAAGACTTCAAACACAATCAAATAGCCAAAGGTATTCGCTCGGGGTTCTTGAGATTCGATGAAGAGATGCGGGAGTTGCCTGAGGTGGCCAGGGGTTCCTCGGGCTCCACGGCTGTGTGCGCGTTTGTTTCTCCCGACAAAGTGTACATCGCCAACTGCGGAGACTCCCGCGCCATCATCTGCCGGAACGGGGTCCCCGCGCTCACATCGCACGACCACAAGCCAGTGTTACCCGAAGAGCGAGAGCGTATCCTAAACGCCGGGGGCTCCGTCATGATCAGCCGGGTCAACGGCAGCCTGGCCGTGAGCCGAGCGCTGGGGGATTACGCCTACAAAAGCGTGAAGAACCTGGGCCCCTGCGAGCAACTGGTGTCCCCCGAGCCCGAGGTCCTAGTGTGGGATAGAGACCTGGAGAGGGACGAGTTCCTAGTGTTGGCCTGTGATGGGGTATGGGACGTCATGTGTAATGAGGATGTGTGTTCCTACGTGCAGGCCTTGCTCAAGATCACCAATAACCTGCAGGAAGTTACCAACAGACTAATTGACACCTGTCTCGCCAAGGTATTGATTCACTAATTATTATCATTTTGTTTTGTCAAACCAATCATTCATGTCATTCATTCATTATTGCAGCTTATTATATTCATTTGTATAATGGAATCCTTGGAACACGCAGGTACTGACACAATAGAATTTTTGCTTATTACGCTACTTCGAACGTTGTGAAAACATCAAGTTGCATTGGGTAGTTCATGCTGATTTTGCTAATTGTATAGAACTCTTGAATGACCCCAACCGTTTTAAAAATGGTTCATGAAAAACAATGTCATTGATTAAATTGCATGCTAAGTACTCATTGGTAAAAACACTTCTCTCCTGGTATATTTCATTGCCAAATTAGCCAGAAGTCATAATATTTGTAATTGAGGTTATGTTGGACATGTTGTTTTTCCAATTCAGGTATGCCCCTACTATTGATTTGGAAGGCTTGTGATAAGGCAGTATATTTAGTGACTAAGGCTTGATTAATCTCGACCCCGCATGTTATGCAATATTGTGAAAAACACCATTATGTAACTAACATATTACAGGTAATTTCTTAACAATCTAAGATAATCGCCACATTGTCAGAATGTATTAAACCAACAATTAGACTGTATACTGTTATTACTAGTAAATGAGTTATATTATTTCTGATAGTCGTACTCCTTTAAAACAAAATCATTACGGGTTCATCCCATTCTGATATTTTTATCATTAATAATATGGAATACAGTAGATTAAGATTTGCTACACCAAATTAAACCACATTTGTTGAGATCTAAACAAAACTACCATGATATCAGTCACTTCCTTCCAACCCTATATTGCTGACTTCCAACTGTTTGTATAAACAGGTTACGCATAGTTGAGCACGGTAACTCGGTGCCATAGAATAAAGAAGAATAAGAAAGGCGATGTGGGTAAATTTCATGTGCCAAAAGCAAGTGAGATCTGACCATAAATTTCAAATACAGAAATTCAGTCTCTGTACAAATTTAACTGCCGCCCTGTTCTATAGTCCACCTATTTTTAAATGCTATGTTGTTCAGCAAGTAAGTACCTATGTAGGTTTTAATTTTCAGTTTGGGAGGTGGGTGTGGTTACCGCCGCCCCGGATTCATTGGATAACCCTCTGTCATAGGTCATCTTATGACAGAGGACTTAGCTACAGGGCTAGGTTAGGTTAGGTAACATTTGGTAACTAGGGGTTCCTGGGTACATGGGGTGACGTTTGTTCAGGTCTTTGTTCATCTCTCAATCAAACTGCGCCACAGTTGGAGGAATGGATTCATACGTCTGTCACTCCTGGACAGAGATTCATACCCACTCATACTTTTTCCTTCCCAGAACAAAGATGACAGACTCTGAGGGGAATTATTTTCCTCAGGGCCTCAAAATAATTCTCCTCAGGGCCTCCTGTGAGGAGTTAATGGAATAAAAAAAAATGTACTTGAAAAAAGGAAATCCCCTATAAGTATTTATTTTTTCCAAACCGAGTACTAAATAAAATGACTTCAAGGGGAACTCTGAGCCCCGGATCTATGACTTTTTCAAACCGGGGCAGAAACGATAGTGGCGTCCCCTCTTGCAAGCGTTTGAGCAGGGATGCCACTATCAAGTGGCGCCCCTCTCAAACTGCTCGGGTTTATTCGACTAAGCTCGTGTAGACCCTAGTTCTAGATGCGACAGGGATTTCCCTGGCAGAGACATCATGTACACTACGCATGCGTTTAAAATCGACTTAGGATACGTTAATAAATCAACTTAGGATGTGTTAAAAAACCAACTGGGCGTTTTAAAATCAAACGAATAATCGATAGAACCACGTGCGCTGGATGCCAGGAGCTATGTGAATCAAGTTTTTTGCAGTCAAACATAAGTTACGTTTTTGGCGTCCCGGTTTGCCCCCACCTCGATCCGGGGCTGGGAACTCTTTAACTCTTCTTAAGGGGAACCTCTGGCCGGCCCGTTTCATACAGATCTTAATTTTGGATTTATATTTTGGAAATATATTTTGGAAAATATTTTTGTAATCAAAAGGTATATCAAATATCTAGTACAAATGTGTAATACTTTATTTATTTTTGTTTTAAATTATAAAATATAGGCCATTAGAGATATAAATATTTCATGTTTTTAGAGGCAACGTGGGCAATTATTTGTGAGTGAATGATAAACATTAAAAAAATAATTTTACTATATTTATTATAAAAATATAATGAAATATAAAATTAAAAAATATTTCAAAAATCATTTTGATTGGTGTAATTTTAAATTACAAATGACCTATTTACATCAGAATGCAAATTCGTCATACATAAATTAAAATTTCTACCTAAAAAAGCTTTTTTACAATATTTTATTTTTTATTTTATTTTTCACTTTATTTTTCATTATACATAAACACAGTGGATTAGGCAAGATTTTTTTTTTGAATAGTTATGATTTACTCACAAAGAAAATTCCAAAGATGCCTCCAAAATGTAGGAAAATTGAATTTTTTAATTACCTTTAAATCATTATTTATAACAATAATAAATAAAATATTTGTTCATACGAAGCAGATACTGTGTGATGTGAATTATAATTTAAAATAAAACAATAACTTTGTAAACACCACTTTTATTTTTTTATATACTTTACTATTAGTAGAGTATTACACTGCCCTGAAGAAGCTACGGTTGTAGCCAAACCCTGTCGGCATAATTATATAACGGTATCTTATATAAAAACTAAAAGTGGTGTTTACAAAGTTATTGTTTTATTTTAAACTAGCTTTTACCTGCGGCTTCGCTCGCACGGTATTAGTGGGAAATTACTGTATAAAGAATTTTCCCACGGTAATGAAATTTTTTTCATGATAAAAAATAGCCTATATCATTTCCCATTCCTCCAATTCCTCCTAAAAAAAATTGCATAATACAAACCACAAATAACGATAAGACAAATAAAATTCTTGAGAATGACATTTCGCAAATAAAAATTCTATTTTAGAAAATATTTAAATTATAGAAATAGAAATTTATTTTAAGTACCTACTCCCTTTAAATATTTTTTTCATATTTGAATCCAGAGTAAGGTAAAAAAAATGACAATAAACATTTTTAGAGATAGGTAGATATTAACTACGACGCCAACTTTTTTTTTCACTCTTTTTAAGCACAACAAAGCACTCTTTTTAAGCCTAAAATTAAAAAAAAAAAACATTGTTTCTAAGGTAACAATTTGTTTGACGTTTGCAATAACTCGATTTCGTTAGGGACAGAAAACGTATGATACATAATTTCATAACGCCACAGCTTATTCATAATGCCAGAGGTTACCAATATATATAGCCTTTGTTACTCGCAAATAATGTAGCTTTCGATTAGTGAAAGAATTTTTAAATTCCATTTGGTATTTATTGCGTGAAAGAGTAAGGACCATCCAACCATCCATACAAACTTTCGCATTTATAATATTAGTTAGATTATAATTCACATCACAAAGTATCTGCTTCGTATGAACAAATATTTTTTTATTATTTAAATAAATAAAATAGCTCACATCAGTACTTACTAGGTGTTTAGTATAACTTTTGAATATATATATTTTTTTAATTAAATGGAAGACAATATAAGCAAAACTCAATCGAAAATCTGGAGACAGAAAAATATATTGGCACCTCTGGGACTCGAACCCAGAACCTTCGGCTTTCCGGACCACAGCTCTAATCACTGAGCTAAGGTGTCTCTATGCGATTCAGTCATTTTTTACTTTATCATTCTTAGACTAAGAACTGCCAACATTATCTTCATTTTTCTTAATGCATATTTTATTGGCTGCTGTCTTTATGTATGATTGCAACATTCAAATCCAAACTAAATGGTATCTAGATAGTGTCTGGATAAATTTTTATCCAATTTTATTTTTAACATGCGACATCTATTGACTTTTCTGCAAGTCTAGGATGAATATTTATTTTTATTTTTAACTTAATGAGTAAATCTTCGAATTTAATTAAATGAAGAAAATATTAGTGAAACTCAATCAAAAATCGATTGAGTTTCACTTTTATTCATGAGTAAAACCTCATATTGTAATATTTAATTACTTAAATGAAGAAAATATTAGCGAAACTCATCGAAAATTTGGAGACAGAAAAATCACAAAAAGATATTGGCACCTCTCTTAAGGTTTTACTCATAAAGTTAAAAATAGAAATTAAAATATTATTCAGTTTGGCTGGGTATTTTGGCCTCTAATTCAAAATAAGTTTTGTATGAAACGGGTCGCGCAGACGTTCCTCTTAATAAATTTGAACTAGTTTATAAGAAGATAATGTTTTCTTAAAGTATTTTGTTTAGCCTTTTTTATATTTTTATAATTTACTCCACGCAGTTGTGTGCTGCGCAAATAGTGCCAATACAGTTGTAATAGCAATGATGGAAATTAACTTACTTATTTAGTACATTCCCCGTGTAGGGACACGATATCGAATAGAAAGTATTGATACTGTACTCATGAGTAGCATCGGTAAAAAAGTATCGTACTCGTAAAAGTATTGAAACAAAAGTATCGATACTTCAAAGTATCGAGTACATTTCATAGGGCCTGATTTACAACTCTGACTGGGCTAACTACGTACCAACCCTCCCCTCCGCCCCACCCCAATTTTCAAATTCAAGTATCTATTCTAGTTAGAAAAGATAGAAGGACGCCAACATCAGTGAAATGAAAAAAGAAACAATCAAATTTAAGTACGTATAATCAATATTAAAAAGGCACCTGTAAATTCACAAATTGTCATCTTAGGTACTTATAAAAAAGTGTTATGTTTTTTATGTTCTGGGGCTGTCCGTAAAATAAGGTCTCCTAGGCGCTGCGGTCGCGAGGAATGGTTTTACGCGCAATCCTGTAACACTGTCGTGCAGCCTGGTTTCCCCTTGTCAAATCCCCACCACTTTGCACTCTCTGTGACGCTTAGTCTCGGCGTGGCAACCATTCACGATGGAGCTTCCACTCGCCGCACCCGCCAGGTGTGAGTTACGCTCTGCAATTCGTTTTTAAGCTTTGCACCGGCAAATCTGAATGATGCCACTGGGTTTATTCCTTTGTCTATGGGGTCGTGTAGTGTATCTGGGTCTCGTCCCCATTCACAATTGAGTTCAAGAATTCTTCGCCAAAGATGTCGTAGCACTCAAGGAATCTACAGGCTGCTTCAACCCGTTATTCTTTTTGATCTTCGGTGAGCATTTTGGGACCCACCTTGGGCAAACTTTGTGGTCTCCCAAATTTTTTGTCAAAATCTAGTCAATAGTGGTCTTACTGACATAAGGGATCACATTACAGAGCTCCCAAACCATCATCCTTTGATTTGCAATCATTGTTTTTTCCACTTCGGCAATTTTTTCATCTGAAACCGATGGCCGTCCGGCACGCTTTTAAATTCTCTGCACCATTTGCGCACTTTTTCGCACTCATACACTGTTTTCCGTACACTTCAAATAGCTGAGAATGAATTTCTACCGGGGTTTTGTTCTTCTCACAAGAAAAATAATTATAGAACCTAAGTCACACCTGGCAGGTGCGGTAAGCGTAAGCTTTATCGCGAACGGCTGCCACGCCGAGACTAAGTGTCGTAGAGAGTGCAGCTACATGCAACCAGGCTACAGGCCAGTTTTTCCAGATCTCGCTCAAAATTGTTCCTCGCGACCACAGCACCTTGGAGACCTTACTTTACGGACAGCCCTCGTATATAATCAACTGCAAAACTAAACGTGCATAATTAAATAAATAATGAAACACAGCTGCCCCGTTAAAACACGAACTAAAAAATAAAACATAATTTTTGCAATGCATTTTTTTCTCTACTTTGTGTTTTGGCAGGACAGTCAAGACATTTTAGTGTATTAAATTATTTATTTATTACTTTACCAGTTATGGACATTATTTTTTTCTTATCACTATTTTAGACGTAGAGTCTCAGAGGTTTCTGAGTTAACATAAACATGAGCCGCTTAGCTTAATTTTTAAAGATATCGATATTTGCCAAAAAGTACTAATTGAGTAAAAGTATCGAATACAAAGTATCGAGTACAAAAGTATCGGTATCGAAAGGAAAAGTACTCGATACCACAAAGCATCGATACTTTTTCCGTGTCCCTACTCCTGTGGTTTGTAATCGTATATTTGTATTTTTACCTTCTAGGTACTTTGTTATTTTTACACATTTTCCATTACACAAAATATTATAATTTATCCCATACCTTCAAAAGAGTCCACAGAAATGATGCTGGCTGCAATTATTTGTGAATAGTTGCCACTTGCCACAATCTAGTTGACAGCAGACTTGCTTAGACGGTGGAAGGATTTGCACGTCAGTTCAAGTTTACATCTCCTATGTTCTGTGAACCTAACACTCGTGTATTCAAAGCATTTACTTAATACTAAGAAAAATCTGGCAGAGTATATAAACCCTGAACAGTGCCAAAACTTATTCAATTCTGCACAACTCTGATGATATTATCATTGTTGCATTTGTACTTCCCGTCTCAGTTTGAATGCTTCATTTATAATATTCACTTATCATCAGATCTGTCTCTTCATGTGCAGAGATCTTATCGCAGTTAATATACTGCAGCCAACTTAACTACAAGTGAAGTATAGTTAGATAATGAACTTTGAAGTTTTGCATTTTCATATATAAACATGACTCAAGATTTTCATGTGTGCATTACAAGATTTGAAAGAATAAATATGTAATCTAGTATTTTGAGCTCTAAATCATTGCTCCGCGACCTTTTATCACCAAAGCTCTTCTCAGATTTCCCCCAGCACACCAAAAGTAAAAATGTGTAAAATTGGATTCTATGTACTTATTTGATAAATATACCTACACAGAAAAGAAGAATTATAACTAGGCTTACCCCTTTTTTTTTCATACTGGGATGATTTCTGAAAATTCTACGTCTGTCTTGACACAGGCATCTCTTAGTGAGACTGAGTAGGCCAAAATGTTAATACATAGTCGTATTTGTTAAGGATCCTTCAGGGTTCTCACTGAAGCTATTCATACACAGACATGATGTATTCTATTTAGATGAGACATGAAGTGAAAAAAATAGGTTCCACTTTAGTGAGTCCAATTAATCCGATTTGGCCTTGAGCGCTCTAACGCCGAACGATCGGAAACACTGCAAAATCTGGTCTGACCGCATCGATTATCGCATTTTGATAGTGAAACTTATTGAAGCATATTGTTATTGTAGTTGTATTGTTCTAAATATTTAGACAAACACAGTAATTCGTGAGTCAGCAAGTGCAACTATTACATCACCGAATGCAACTATTCGTGTTAGTTGCTAATAAATTGTTATGATTCAATCTAGCCAAAACTTTTCCTCAGGGTTGACGAATACTTTTGTGAAAAACAATGAGGACGTATTATAAGTTATCACCCTCGGTTTAGCCTAGTTTCTGTCTGCGTTTTGCGCACAGAACTTGTTCTCTGGTTTAGCATTATTGTGTCTCTGAGAGAAGGGACAAATTGAATTTTTTTTCTTTCCGGTGCATAGGTACCTATAATTGTGTTCTGTGACATTCAGGCAGAATTCAAACAAACAAATCTAAAAATACTTTGTTTACTGCTGTAACCATCAAATAAATAAGAACACAGGTGAGCGTGTTTTGTGATCCAAAAGTTAGACCATTATTTGCTTAAAATAGACAAATTCAAAATCAAATGGAATGGCGAATACAATGTCAGTTAGTATAAGAGAGATAGAGTATGCCATGTTGATTGGCTGGTAACAGTGACAAATCAACACACTTTTGAAAAGTGATGAAAAGTGGTGTAACAAAAATCTAGGTTGAATATGTTAGAAATTGAATAAGAAGATAACACTAATAATCTAAACAAAAATATAAAAGAGAACAAGACACAGAAAAATAGAAAAAGATAATTGTCGCAAACCCAGAACCTCTCGTCTAACCAGGACGTGCGCTTTTACCAATTTAGCCATTGCCACCATAGAAATAACCTTCAAAAGTTATAAAAAGAGAGTTGTTCTTATAAAAAATTTAATAGATTAGGTTTGCTTATTTTTTCACCCCTTTTCTTGACTTTATGTTAGAGATGCCACGAATAGTGATTTTGCCGAATACTGAATATTCGGCTAGGCTCTTGGCTGAAGCGACAAATATTCGGCGGCCGAATATTGGTGACACTTAGTACATTTCGCGGATGACATGTTCCGACCAGATCCTGGCTTCGGCAGTACATATACTAAAATTTTTAATGATAGATCATTGAATTGCGTGCGGTAACTAAGCCGTGGGCTTATTTGTTTCATTTGCGAGTAGTTTGTGCTACAACACGCATTATTTGTTGATTGATACATCAAATTGTGTTACTTATATTGTGTACATCTTAAAAAATATGTTGAAACTTGTAGTGCGCATATCATAAAAAATACATGAAAACCTAAATCGGATAGCAGACCCTTACAAGTTGTGGTCAGCAAACGCAAAACAGTATACAAGCCTAGCAGAATTTGTAGCAGTGTAGTGAGCGGTTTTTTTCGGAAGCAGGTATAATTTATGATGTAAAGCGCAATCGTTTGTTATCAACACAAATGCTGAAAAAAATGTTTTCATTTATCATAACTTAACACTGATAAATTTTAAATATTTATTTGGTATTCGGCCGAATAGTTACAAAAGTAGCCGAATAGGCCGAATACCGAATAGCAGCCGAATATTTGTGGAATCTCTACTTTATATCACTTTTCAAAAGTGTGTTGATTTGTCACTGTCCTGAGTTGCTGGGTGTTTTTTAAAAGTACCTATGTATACAGTGCTGCAAACTTAACTCAAAAACAATAAATTAAAAGTGTTGCGTATAAGGCTTTTATGTATTTTCAGTTTTTTCGATTACTTACAATAATTTAACAGGTTCAGTTTCAACATAGTATGGCTTCTTTCTAGCCTGGTATTTTTCGTATCTTAAACATACTTTAACATGCATTGTTTGCCCTCCATTTGATATTCACACATATTAGTAGGACTTCAGAAAAACTCGACATATATGTATATAATTATTAACAATAATCTTTACGAACTGAATGACTTTGTCTTGATGTTTTCTTTTGTGCAATGTATTTTATTGTATCTTGCTGATTGCTCTATCATCATATTTCACCTTTCCCAGAATCATTTGAAGGTGAGTTTCATTAATTTGTATTATGTGTATGTGTTATAATTAACATGGGGTACATATTTTTGTGGGTTTTATTCATAAAATTTATTTTAGTAAATTAGTACATCAAAATTTACCAATTACTAATTAATTATAACTTATCTACTATATTTTCTCTTGCTTAATGTGGCTCCTTCAATACATCTCGAATCTTCCAATTGATGGTAAACTATTTAGGGTATTTACTTTGACCTTTTTTGGCAATCTTATTTCATTGCACCTCCTTGTGTTATATCTGTGAATGTCCTTGTTGTTTATAATTTTATTTGAAAAGTAATTTAATTTTTAACCAATTGTTTATTTTTTATGCATATCGCATGATAAATATCGCCGCGTTCAAGTTCAGCATCTGTTTCACTGTTACCCAATTTAGTTCCTTATCATTTTATTCACCTTTGAAAATCTATTTTGCCTAAGTATTATTGTAATTGCCATATTCTGGAGAATTTGTAACTTATTTTGCCCTCTGTGGTTACACAAGAAAAGAATCATTGAGCAGTAGTTAAAATGTGGAAAAATATTGGAGTTGGATGCAGTGGTTGTAGTTTTTCTGGAATTTTTTTTTGACGACATTTAATATTATTGTGCATTGTCTTGACAGAAAAGCTGTGCAAATTTCATAAAATCAGAACTCACTGTTGAAGAGATTTTTGTGGGTCATAGATTACCTGCTTTGTAGACAAGATTATTGTCAGTCGGAAGGTATTGATATTGACACCCACTACTGGGACTAGAATCACTTATTGGCTGAGTGCTCACTGTTGAAGAGATTTTTGTGGGTCATAGATTACCTGCTTTGTAGACAAGATTATTGTCAGTCGGAAGGTATTGATATTGACACCCACTACTGGGACTAGAATCACTTATTGGCTGAGTGCTCCGAAGAGTTAGGTTCCCAGCATTGTTATTCGTAACCAGGGAATGTTAGGCTCGGCGGCCCCAGCGCACACGGGTGACTTGTCACGGCAACAATTTTGCCACTATTTCAAAATTCACTGCAGTGTAATATTGAGGTGCGCGATTAGAGTAACTTTTTATGGATTTTGAAACAGTGACGAAACTGTTGCCCGGCCTTATTCTTTCTGTTTTTATTATAAGAATAACATACTCTTATGTTGGTAGAAAGGGAGTTTTTTTTGGAAATTTGATATTATGTTATACTAGCTTTTACCGGCGGCTTCGCTCGCATGATATTAGGTGGAAATACCACTGATTCATTCATTCATGCATTCATTTATTCACTGATTCATTAATTAATTAATTAATTAATTCATTCATTCATTCATTCCTTCATTCCATGTTTCGTTCAACAAATCACTTATTCATTGTTTAACAAACAGTAGAAATCTCAAATAATCACGTATATTTAATACATAACCAGAAGCAAACATATTTTGATTTTTATATATATATTTATATTTATATATAGTTGTAAAACAATTTTCTCGGTTTACCCGCGTAACGTAGTCCTTAAAAGGACTTTTTAACTCCTGACGTTTCGGACAGATCACACTGTCCATCTTCAGAGGCCTTATGTCTTGAGTTTTTGTCTCAAACTGATAGCTTTCGCATGTCTGTTCGGTCCAGAAGCTAAGACTTAAGTGAGTGCAAGTCACTTCTTATGTCTAGAACGAAGTACCCGGGTTGAAGGTGATTGATGGTGGAGGGGGTGGGGGGCGGGGCCGGCAGTAGATACCTGATTGGTTAAGCTAATTGGAGATACTACTGGTAATTTTGGAAATGCCGTTTTTGGGGGATTTTCATCGATTATGACTTTCCAGGTGTTGGGAATTCTGATTGAGTCATTTCTAGTATTCATATTATTTTTATGTATATAAAAACCATCAGGCATGCACACATCAAATCCCCAAAGTTTCCTCGTAATCGAATGAACGGTTAGCAATGCATAATTTCATAATGCCAGAACTCACTATTGTATATAGAAATCATCGCGGGCATGCGCACATCAAATCCCCAAAGTTTCATCGCAATCGGATGAATGGTTTAGCAACGCATAAACATCTCATACATGGTGACCGGCCAACTCAGAATGAAACCAACTCAGAACGAACTCAGAAAGGTCATTAAGAGTGATGATAAAAAAATATAAAAAGTCGATTAAATAGGTTAAGTTAGGTTAGGGTTAACGGCTATTTTAATATTACTTTTTTCATTGCTTTTAATGACTTTTCAAAGGGGTGTTGAGTTGACTTGATTCTGAGTTGGCATGGAACCCTCACACAGGTATATACAAACCCAGAAACAAACATATTTTAATTTTTATATATATAGATAATATTAGCTTTTATTTGACGTGGATTTTGTTGTTGTGTTCCAGGGGAGCTACGACAACATGACTGTGGTGCTGGTGAAGTTCCCGGGGGCGCCGGGCGCTTCCGCCGAGGGCCGCCAGGAGGACGGGCTGCTGGAGGACGCCATCCGAACCCGCATCACAGGTTGCTATACCATGCTGCCCGGCCTGACGCTGCGGCGACACCGCAAGCGCAAGGGGGAGCTCTGACCACCCAACCTAACTAGCCCTCACCAAACTCAAACAACACCCTCTCACTCCTCACTGGACATTAACACTAACACCGTGGCCTTGCATGATACACTACCCGTTCACAGAAAGGAAACTGTTTCAAACAAACTTGCATTTATAATAGACAAGGAAGATGAACCAGAATTATGGCTAAAGTATGGCTAACGTCTTTCATAACTTTCAAATGCTTTGCCGCATTGATCGTTCGTACAGTTTAGTCGTAGCTTGGCAACAGTCGGTATGCTTCCATGCCATGTCTCCCTTCGTTTCTATTATCTATGGTCTAACAGTTGTGTCAGTTTGACACCAGCCAATTGCACAGACGAGACAGTGAATATAACGACTTTATATTTCCTCGGCCTGAGCCATTCTGCTGGTATCAAAACTATCCTTGTTATCGTCCGTCCTTGTGGGGTTTATTATGATGTAAGTAACCAAAATTAAATATAGACTTTTTATTAACTTGTTGTGTGCCGAATGTGGCCGCATATGCTTGAAATATTGTCACCCGGATGACAATCGGCACTCAAATGATTAATGGCAATAAGTATGCATTAAGTTTTATGTGTATTTGCAAGGTATTTGATGCCTTTTTTATTCATCCTTGTGCCTTTTTGTGCCTAGTTTGTTTTTGAAAATATTTTATACTCGGTAAATGAATCTAATTTATTCGGCCCTGTGCCTAGTTGGTTTTTGAAAACATTTCCTTCTCTGTGAACAAATCGAATTTATTTAACCCTGTGCCTTTTTGTGTCTAGTTATATTTTATGTTTGCTTTCGGTGAACAGCTTCAATTTATTCAGCCTTGTGCCTTTTTGAGCCTAGTTTGTTTTTGAAAATGTTTCCTTCCTGGTGGACAGACTAATTTTAAGGTGTAAGGTCTGTATCTTTCGGACCAATTTGAATAACTTGGTAGTCCAGTTAATTAGTCAGATATCTCTGAAAAATCTAAATTTGAGTTAAGTATGCAGTTATTATACCCTCTATCTGGTACAATACTCAGATTACTCATGAACACTACCAAATCAATTATAATGCAGAAAAACTTTTAGTGAATTCAACAAAATGTTGCTATTTCTGCATCACTAGTGCAATATTTCAAAATGTCATATGAATGTACCGGACTGTTATACCTCCCGTTATGATTTTATAGCATATTTAATGTGCAAAACATAGACAGGAGTAAATAATATTTGATTTACGGCGAGCATTCGAATATTACTTTCCTCAATTTCTCAAAACTTATTATTTGGAGATGTCTGACTACTCAGCTGGACGATCGACATTGTAAATTAATAGAGGTCTTTAAGAAGATATTGGTTAAAACGGCAGAAGTATAATCCAAATTTCCAAAATTTTACATAAATGAGTCATCTTTGCAATCATTTTAAAGAGTATTGTGATTGTATTAACAATTTTTAAAAAAAATTTATTTGTGTGTTATTTTTTAAGACAACACTGAAAATTGTGTGATATTCCTTTTCTCCTATTAGGATATTTTCTTATGTGACTTGTTCCCTTATATGGAATAAACACAGATCCGTTTTACTTGGTTCGAAATGTACCTGGAAAAAGAGTAGCCGCCAAGTTCTTTTTGCTTTGCTGTGAATTTATAATTTATGTAGCAAAATATTCACTCTGGGTGTTGGTGTAAAATCAGACATTTAAGTCGGGAATTTTATATCACGGTTTTCAATTCTCCCTTACATTCCAAAGTTAACCCCAATTTTTTAAAATATTGTATAAATACTTTCCCTTTGAAGTTTTGATCTCCACTGACTTTGCTCAACAAAACTTTTTATTTTTTGTATGTTTATTTGTTAACCCATCGGCATACTGATTTTGATCTTACTGTGCAATATTGAACGCCAAACTAAACGTTGAATGCGTTGTGAAAGAAATGCAGCCGCCTAATCTTGGTGGCGGATATACGGATGTGTTAAATGTTCTTTACACTCATCATTTCGACCCACGGTTCACCAACCTGTGTAGAATACTCAGTAATAAGTATCTGTTACTTTACAATAGCCAACATTAAAGTTTTTTTGTTCTTAAATTACGAATTACTACTAATGATTTTCAAATATTCGTGGTAATTTATGACAATACTGCGGGAAAAAAATAGCTTAATAAGTTGGCTCTTGTTCGTAATAGATTATTAGGATGTTTATTTTATCATAGTAAAATAAGCAAAACATAATGTTATTGCTTCCTGGCTTTTAACAGTCATTAGCACCCCCACACATAGAGTTGGGAGCGACCGAGAAAAGAAGCCGCGCAGAAAAGTAAAAGACCGATAGTAAGATAACGGTTTACAGCGCAGTTCACCGTGAGACAGAAGTAGTCAAAAGAATTCTGTTCAATGGCTTAAGGACATACTGCCGGGCCCCGTTTGCCCTGCTTACAATCCATTCTTTATCAAATTTTATTAATTAACACACATCGTCGTTTATATCAAGGCGGTATGTAGAAAGAGTTAGAAGTTTCATTGTCTGGGTAAATAATACTTTATTTGAACAATTAATTCATACAAGTAATGAGTAACAGAAAGAGTAAATGCCACAGTAGAAATTTGCACTTATGACGTTATGTCAGGGTCGAGATGACAGTGACAAATCAACACAATTTTGGAAAGTGAAACAAGTCATTAAAAAGTAGAATTTAGAAGTGAAAAAACTACCTACACCTACACTAACCTTTTTAAGATATTTATTTTCACCAATTTTCATGACTATATCACTTTTCAAAAATGTGGTGATTTGTCACTTGTCCTGAGTTGTCCGGTTACCGAGCTAGACAAGTGCTAAAAATATCTATTAATGGAAGTGTCCAACTATAGTTAGATAATTTCGTACACTTTATTTCGACCTTTCTTTGACTTAACTATTTATTTGGTACTTGGGAATGGCTCACGTGCATTATGTAGAAAGTTTGGACAAAGCAGATTACATATTGTTTTTTAATTCACATTCTTGCATGATACCACTTTACCTGTAATTACTAATATATGTGTGTACATTTGGATGGCGAAGGGAATCCTTATACTTTTTGGGATTAAACATCGGTTTAAAATAATGTGCCTTAGTATGTAACCTTTATAGCCATTATCAGCATCGTACTTGTTCAAATGGAAAGTATAGTTGGTTACAAATAATAGATAGTAGGAGGTGGATAATTTTACCTATCTGCATGAAAAATATTTACCCAAAACCAACCAAATATGATACATTTTACCTTATCTTAGTTATCCACTTGTTTCCCCATTAATCAAATATGCTGACTTTTAATCATGTATTGATTATCTGATTTACATTAGATTGTTTTTACGAAGTAGATCAACACCTAAATTTAATAGTGTCCAACTGGATTATTATTAAAATTGTACACTGAACTGCAAAAGTTTTATATGTACTTACATAAAAGATATTACCTTAACCTGTCCAATGTTGGATGGTATTTCAAAAAGCCACCCGCAAATTTCATGGAAAATGATTTAAAAATAATTCAGATTAGCTACAATAATCAAATAGTATCCATGCCCTAGATTGATATTGGCGCAGGCAATTCTGACCTTGTTATTCACACATTTTCTTTATACATAAGGGTTAAAATCGCATTAAAAAAAAGCAAAAATTTGTTTTTGGACCCGCCGCAGGGCTCGCGACAGATGAGAAGTTAATGAATATTTTTTTTTAGATTCGTATGCTGTAAAGCATCTAGTAAATGTTAATTTTAAAAAGTTTCTGAAGAATCTTCAGAAAAACTAGTGATATTATCAGAATTGATTATCCTCAATCGACGCTCCGTCTGTCGCAGTTTTGATGTTGACACCGTTCTGTCCCAAAATACTTTGCAGTAAATCGTATGACAAAATAATGATCCATGTGCGCACACCCCTACATACCGGTTAAACATGAATTCTGGGTTATTTTTAAATTTATTACATACACACTACTTAATTTAACCGATATAAATATGCGCCGGATACTATTGCACCCCCCGAAGCCTTCATTTAATATAATTCTTTAACATATTTTCAATGTGCAATATATTCTGCTATGCAGGAATTATACCAAATAACAAGAGTTTCTTGGAAAGGAATATTAACTATATAATTCATAAACAAAATTCCTCAAGATTGTTCTTTGACTAATCCTTAATTTTATGAAATAACATTTGACACATTCATATTTTACATATTAACATTTGACATATTAATATTTGACATTACGACCCTTCGGAATAACAAGATTCCATCTGTCGCGGTAACGTCTTGCGATAATGAACTCTGAAATAGCTTACTACAGATCCCATTACCTCTGGAACCTCGTTATTCCAAGGGGTCGATAATATGAGTATTTGACATATTAATATTTGACATTAATATTTCACATATTAATATTTGACATATGAATAAAGACATATTAATTAATTTATGTCAATTTATTGCGAATTATTCCTTGCCCCAAATAATTAGATATTAATATTACTTATTAGGTTATTGTTTTGTTAAGTCTATTTGTTTAAAATACACTAAAGTCAAATCAGTATAAATATGTTTGTTATACGGAGTTTTTCATTTTGCTCAACCTTTTTCAGAGAAATAAAGACAGAAGATACACATGTGAATGGACATTTTAGTGATGACTCGTGATCATGAAAAAGCGGGTTTGGCTAAAGCAATTTAATTACTATAAATTCATGAATAAAATAGGTTATAAAAATTATTATTGTCAGTTGAAATTTTATTTTATATTATTGTTTAGAAAACAGCTTGTTATGTTTTCTTTTGTGAAAGCAATGTATCAATACGAGTATATATTCCTGCTGTACCTCTTCCCAATGATTTTATAAAATTAAAAAATTTCGCTGAAAAGGAAGCATTTTCAAAAAAAAGATAAAAATATTTTATAAAGCGAACTGACAAAATGTGATGTGAAAAGTGTCTTAGTATGATTTTTTTTTTGATTTCTTTCCCCGATTTAATAAAAAAAAATCTTCTTTGAGAACAGAGCATAGTTATATAATTATGCTATCTAATGAATTATGATATTATATTCCCAATAATATGCGGGTTAGTTTACATTTAAAAAATACTTAATCAATTAGGTAAGATGATAATATGTAAAAGTTGTCAAAATATTCCATATTTATCTCCCTATTTATTTACGGGTTATTGATTTTTTTTGTATATGAGTTGGTGCCTTACAAAGGGCCCAATTGGCATCCCCAATTAGGGCAAGTTGTGCGGTTAAAGGTAGTGGGGAGTGTTGTGAGAAAGGAGATGGGGAAGAGGAAGAATATGGGATAGAGGAAAGTGGGGTGGTACCCGGTTATTCAAATCTGGTCACTAAACACGGCTAAAGCCATTTCGAGCAACATTTAGTTTCTTAATGGTGGTCTTTCACCGGGGCGATTCTGAAAGTATCTACCAATCTTATGAGATTAATTTTAAACATGCGAGTTATAGCTACGCACCATCTTGTATGTAAAGAATTCCTTAAAAATTGTTTTCGTATCATTATCTCTCTTTCTCTCTCTCCTTATGCATTTTCTTTTCTCCCTTTTTTTAATAAAGTAACAATAAATACAGTGGGTGCTACTCTGCATAGTGGCAACACTGATATTTTTTTTTCATAATTTTTGTCACCCCTCTCAAACCAAATGTATTTATTCTAATTAATTGAATAATGTATCTGTTTAGATCCATTATTTGGGCCACTACTTTAGTATCGCATAACTTCTGACATACATCATTATTTCTTT
Source organism: Limnephilus lunatus (assembly GCA_917563855.2). Taxonomy (NCBI): domain Eukaryota; kingdom Metazoa; phylum Arthropoda; class Insecta; order Trichoptera; family Limnephilidae; genus Limnephilus; species Limnephilus lunatus. The sequence goes on along the minus strand of OU830602.1, from coordinate 19,351,166 downwards.
GTGTCACAATCAATGTTACTTAACTTGATGTACTGAGACACCACAATTCAGAATCGAAAAGTTGCTTAAAATTGTTTTAGCTATGTTCAGTATCTAGATCCGATAAAACTATTTACTTGGAAGTGTTCCTCTTTTCCTCCCCTATTTAGTTCCAGCCCACATTTGGAAATGCTTTAGTACCTCTTGCTCAAGGCAGCGAGGCTCCTTGTGGTATTCATAGTATAAATATACATTGGAAGATAAATCTCTGTTCATTCTTCTGTTCAATGTAATGTACAGTTCTTTACATCTCCAAAACCTAGCATTCAATATTTTACTTGATTTGTTAAAAAAAACAGTTAAAATGTCTATTTTTCAACTGTTAAAACTTGATGAAATTTTTATTTCTTTCTAACTGGACCGGTTTCAAACAATCATGTCCATCATCAGATTGCTTAAAACTATGGTATTTATATGTATTTTTAATTGCTTAACCACTCCGATACATCGTGAATATGCACTTTTTACGTCTTAAACGACATGTCAGATTTACGAAAACTTTATGTTATTTCCGCTTCACAATTAAAGCTCTATAAATGAAACATTTCCGAACTTAGCCGAATACTAAAAACTGTTTTTGAAAGGATATGAAATAAGCTTTCAAATTGTTATGTTACAAATAAATATTAACATTTGTAAACATTAAAATTTAGAATGCAAACATAAAAAAAATGAAAAAATGACTTACATGATGTTTTTATGTGAAAACGGTACTAAAATCACGGATTATATAAAAGACAATATTTATTCTATCATATAAATGTATAATTAACAATTTGGTCACCTTACTTTTTTATCATTTCATACAAGAATATTTAATAAAAAAATAACGATGTCGAACAGTGGATAGGCAATTTGGCGGTCTATCATGTATCTGACAGAAAAGACTTTTTTATCTATTTCTATGGACATCTTGAATAGTGATGGGTAGCTTGATTTATTATGGAGCTTCTCCTTTTTGTTTTAGGGATGTCACTATAACAATAACGGAGTTATGACGATTTCTGTATAAACATACGCGTTGACGTGTAAACACTCTTATTGTACTTAACTGATGTCGGCATATTAACGTATATATCTGCTTTTGTTGCTGAGTGGTTTAAGTTAATTAATTTAAAAAATCTAATATAAATACCATTGTTTTAGCAAAAATGTACCAGTCTGAAATGTGGAACTAAAACTTATTGATTTTATTTCACTTTATTTAAAAACTACTGTTTTTTCTGTAAATAAAGAAAAATGTGACTACTGGCAAATAATTCTAAAGCATTGTGCTTTTTAACTATCATATGATTAGTGATTACACTCCTCTTAATGAATTACGTCTTAGCTATTCAGATGTTAATTGTTCCTTGCTAATTACTTGAACTGCAACAGTTCATTTTTATTAAAGGCATCAAGTTACTTTGAATGTGGACATATTATTAGTTCATCAAATGTTATTCCTTGCCAGTCAATAGTTTGGATTAAATTTATTGTCTGCTTAGGTATTTAATTAAAACTCCGATAATGACAGTTTTAAACTCTGTGAGGTAATCAATAATATTCGTGGTAATAATTGGTTTGTGGTGAAAATAAACCTCAATCAAAGTCAAGTGATTAATCTAGTTATCAAAAAAAAAACATGCTTATATCTTGTTCTTTATCCTGGATACAAATATATTGTACTTTAAACAAATGATTATAAAGTAATATCTTATTATATCAATAATGTTGATGCAACCCTATTTGGTCTGGCTTTGTGTGGTGAGTGTACTAAAAGTACCCATTCCTGCCTCCCAAATTGAATTATTATTGAATATATGAAAGAAAAACTTAAAAGTAATGAGTTCTACAAATTAAATTTGATAACAAAAATTAAGTATCAATCTAACGAGTAATGTAAGTTTAAAGGAGTGCCATGAGAGGAAAATAAAGGACTTTGCGAAGGGAGGAAGTCTGTAAAGAAATAAATTGCGCTGTAGATTGTATTTTGTGGTGATAATAGTGTTTTGCTAGACAGGTCGGAAACGGTTGAGACCACAAAAAATCGGATGTGTATTTGGTTCGTCCAATCCGACAGTCTGATCAGACAATCGGAATGCAAAATTGGACATGTTTTTCCGGTCTTAGCATTGAGGTAGATTTATGTTACATATTTATTATTTTTATGTTTGATGTTATTTATTGTTACCTATGTAGTATTTATAATATATTCTTAGTTAGATATACAATACATATAATTATTTCTAAAGTTACAACAGAATGTTATATTTTTTTATTGTTTTGTTTAAAATGTATCCATTCCATTGGTTTTGAGGAATCCAATATTCGTGCTATGTCATCGCCTCAGTTCTTGTTTGTTTAATATGTAGACCAATTTAGTTTTTGTTAAATCTCCACGTTAAAATTAAAAATAATGAATAAAAATGATAGTTAATCATTTAACTAAGAATTATTTAAACACCTATCATAATGTTTCATTGAAATAATGAAGACAAAAACCTTCTCCTGTAAAATTTTCTAATGGTCTATTGGACAAATACGAAATAAAGCGACTATGTATCTGTACTTGTGATAATTATAGATGTGCCAAAAACTCTAAAATCAGAATCTATTAATATAAAATATAACCTTAATATTTCAATGTAATTATAAGAAGCGTCTTTGACGCTTTGGGGGATCTTGATCTCATTTTAAGATGCAGGTCAACCTAATTTCTTATGTAAGATGTTTATCTTTATCGGTAGAATCCTTTTATCCTTGACCAAATAATTACATTATCCTAACGAGGGAAAAATCTGCAATAATTAGCTTGTATCCCTCGGACTTTATTCAAGTGCCAATATATTATAATTAGGATAGTAATTAAATTATTTTTAAATGTATTATTACAATGCTATGTGATTTGTGTTAATGTTGTCCTAGAAAATAATTGTTAAAGACTCTTTGGCGTAATTGCAATAATTCTGTTGTTATTTTATTTTGTTTTAATTTTTCATAATGATTACGCCAATGTATTTTTTAATATCTCCATTTGGGTTTACCGTGAATTATGGTGTCAATCGCATTTATAATGCCGCTTAACCTGAATGAAGGTTGACGTCTTATTGGCCTCAGCTTGGCTCTTTTAAAAATATATAGTTGTACTAACCCTGCTTTGAACGTAATTATAATTGTTAGACATGTAATGGTTTCTTTATAAAAACCAACTGCTTGGGCCAATGCAGTAGGTTTGCCACCATTTGTCAATCCAAATGCTCTGTTTTGTTTGTTGTTTTATTGAATTATTTGCAAGTCCTCGGATATGTAGAGACAAAAATGCAATAAATTTTTGATTAGCATGTCGACTGCTGTTTTATTTTTGATGAATTTCGTAAATAAGTGGAGACCAAGAAACATACAGCACCTGACGCATTGGCCCGAGGAAGTATTTATAAAAGAACCGAGTCTCAAAAAAAGTGATAGTAAAGCAATTATCAGTTTCAATTGAAAAACACAATATATTATAGCTCTATCATCTTTCATGACGCACTTGATAAGCGTTATGTAATGTCGACAAAAAATAATATTATTAAATTTTTTTCAATAAACTTGTGATTTATGTATGCCTTCTCTAAGCAGAATAATGTTTTTTTTTAAACATTATGAATAAGTATCCCATCACGAAATATTCTTTATTGGAAAAGTTTCTGAAAAAAAAACATGTCCCTATTAACTAAAATTTTGAAATTGTAATAAAGGAACTGCCGAGAAAAATATTATGGCTTTAAAAAAATCATACAGATCAACAAACGCCTATTTTGAACATATAAGTTTTATTATAATTATAGATAGAGTAAATAAAATGACATTTAAAATTTAATAAAACACCTCGTTTGGTTGGGGAGGTTTTTGAAGTCACAACAAACGAAATGACAAGATTCATTTTGGTTTTAAATGGCGACTTTATTAAGCTCTAATATGGTATGCTGCAAAACGAATAGTGATGAGATGCTAACATTAAAAAAAATTATTGTGTTCTTCAATTAAAAGATGTTAAATAAGAATAAGAAACGTCTCGAATTTGGCATACAAAATCCAGTACAGTATCGAGAGACAAAATTCTTTCGCCATTAATTCACCCGATACACCATAGATTTGGTGCGTTTTGGCGGGCATTGAAATATTAAAACTAAAATATTATCAAGTATGTATATGGATTGGAGTTTCTTAGTTTTGAAAGAAATTGAATTTTGGATAATTGCTTTTTCCATACTTGCAAGTGTATATCTTTAAATATACCAAAGAATTTTTTTTATCAGAATACAGCTCCTTTATTCATTCAGTTCATTTGCAAAATCAACGATAAAAATACATAAATAGATATTCTGGTTAGGTAAGCAAGCTGACAACTTGTGTTTGTAGATTGTATTTGATAGTTTATCAGAAGCCAGCATGATTTATATCATTTATCACTTCCCTAAATACATTATCACAACTTTGCCAAACTTTTATCTCCCAATTAAATTTAATTAACAATCCGTGACTTTTCTGATATATGTAATTGGCTTGGAATGATGACAGATTTGATCTAGATCAGTGTCAACTTCTACAAGTTTAGAAACAATTTTTAGCAGATTCCTCCATAAAAAAATAATCTTTTTTCCTTCAGGTTAATTGCCACCTCTTTAGCGAACAAATTTAAAAAATTACACTAGCAGATAAAATAAATTAAAATGTTACAATTTCACAGCGTAAATAAAACAATACTTTACTTGGAATATATTGAAATGAGTAAAACAAAGCATAATAATCTAATTAAAATGTAATTTAATTATAATTCTTAAAAGTTTACAATATTCTTAATTTATATTTTACACTTGTTTCACCAATAATTAAATATATATGAGATTAACACACTTTCAAAATTTAAAAACAAACAAATCTTATCACTTATTTTTACAAGTAAAATGAAAAAATTGTAAACAACACCATGGGGTGACCGAAGTTGATTAATTCTGAGAGATATGAATATAAAAATGGACTTGTTGAAACAGAGTGCTGAACAAGAATGTCAGCACGTTGGCTTGTTTTGGCTCTCGTTGCTTGATTGAGTTTTGGCAGTCGGCCATACCTGATTGCCTGACTCTGTAATAATAATGCCTTGGATGATATTCTCTTTCAAAGCCACTTGCCTGGCTTCCTAATTCTAGTGAGCCAAGGCTACCAACAACATACATACTTAGATAACATGCCTATTGATTTTTTACTTACGGATGTGTAAATTGTTATGTACGTATTTGTAATGTAGAATAATAATAGTAATTTATGTTCTACAACCAATATGTGCCGTGGTTGTCAGTAACTATGTATTTTATTGATTTCCAGGTACATTAACTTTTAAAAATGAATATTAAGGGCCATTAACCAGCTAATGGCCAAGAATTCATATTTCGTCGAAAGATGTTCTTATGATCGTAGAGGGCGGTTCCAATGACAAAGATTAATTATTCTCCGTACCAGCTTTTTTAAAATATTAACTCAAAATTTGATTTAATTTATACCTACATTCAAAAATGCTGAAAGGCGTGATGATAAATCTATTAAAATTATGTACTTTTTGTAATTATTTTTTGATCATAAATATTTATAATTTTTCAATAATTTCTAAGCAAAATAAGAATGTAAAAAAAAAACTTAAATTAGATTGTAAAGACCGTAAATAAATAGACAAACTGAAGTATTTTCGTCACAAAACATGTGTGCGGATCTTTTTTTAATGATTTTATTTAAACTAAAATTAAAATTCTGAAACATAGCTTTCCCAGATATTGATTTATTTTACTGCATGATTATATGATTTGAAATGCGTGTTGTATACTACAAAATTTTGTTTGAAAATTTATCAAATATGTCAACGACCTACAATAAAACCTTATTGTACTAAAAAAAACATATTTTCTCAAAATTTAAAACATAGCTTTACTAGATAAAAGAACAATCTTTCAAAATAAATTTATAATTTTTTGTGGAAGAGAGTCAATACGTCTAAAATTTGATTTAAAAATGACATATTTATTTATTATTGTTTTTTTTGTGCCGTGAAAATGAAAACGGTTCAATTTTTTTGGAATAACTTTTTTTTAAAATTGGTTATACCCATCAATGTAATATATTATTGAAGAAGAAGACAATGCTAACAAATTTAAACAAAACATGAAACGGCACAAGACGACTTGGTTAAGGCCTGTACTGGTAAGACAAGAGGTCCTGGGTTTGATTCCCAGTTGCTAAATGACCTTTTTATTTTTCTGTGTCTTGTTCTGTTTCATGTTTCATTTAGATGTATTAGTCTTCAAAGAAATTACTTAATTTTACAGTTTTTTATTCTAACAAAAAATTGAATTTTTAAAATACCATTTAATGAAAATAACAGCTTACTAAATTAGTTGTACGTAATGCAAAGTATGAAGAATTCTCACTTCATTCTTTAAGAATTACTTTTGAAGCCCCGAGCTTAGAATATTTTGTATTTTGCCAGCAAGAATGTATGTAATCCTGTTCTTATGCCGTCTTAAAACATCTATTGTATTTTTTTTAAAACATAATCTGATGCACAAGGCAATATTCCAACACACAACCAACAAAACTTACAATCAACAAATATGTACACATTCCTTCCTGTTGAATTTAATACACTCTTTATTATATTATTCACGTTTTCAACCATGTGTGCACATATCCCCCATACAGAAGGAGAAGACACAGTTTAATTTATTATTAACTTGACTGAATCTGTACTTATTGTGGTGTTGGTATTAATAATTGTAACATTGGTGATTAACATCTCTGCCGTCTCATTTAATTGTACGAATTATTGTTGACAATGCCAATTTGCTAAACTTCTATCCATTATTTATTAATAAAATGAAGAAATTTAAACCTTTATTGGCTTATATTATACTTTTTATATCACGAATTTGAAAATTTATATATAAGACTAAACAAGGGGCCGGCCCGAGAGTAAACTAAAGTAAACTTGGCCGAGAGATATTTTAAAAAGAATGGATGTATTGTAAGGTGTACATTCGTGTGACTAATGTATTGGTTTGTTTTTCAGAACTGGTCAATCACAACCTGAAGAATCCGTCCACCATAGCAACTGAACTGCGGAACCTGCCTGGACTTCTCCCTGGCGGAGGAATTCATGACAAGTAATTATTACTCCTATACTTGATTCTTCTTCTTCTTTGTGTTCCCTATCACCTTGGCGATCACTCTTGAAAAGGTCTCTCTGTCTTGCCCGGAATAGCTCCTCCACACTTCTAATGCCGGTCCACTCTCGTATATTTCGCAGCCAAGACATTTGTCTCCTACCAGGTGATACTTCTTCCCTCGAAATATATGATATATACTTGATTAAAACATTTTATAGTAACCATACATAATAGGAGCAAAGGAGGAACTTCTTGTCTTACCAGTGCAGATAAATGAGATATACCCAGTTACGGCCTATATTTTATATGAATAATGGTTTATGTTTCTATTATTTCTGATTGGCTTACATAAGGCCAAACATGGGTAGTCTGCCTTTGTGATTTACCAAATAATCTATTGTGATCAGATTAATGACCTACTTAAATTTAAAAGGATGATAACAGTGTCAACAAACTGCTTTCTTACGGACTTCCCGCATCCTTGTGTATGTGGATTGCCGAGTTTTTGAGGGAGAGGTCAATTCAGACGGTAGTCGATGGTTTCACCTCTTCCTCACACTCAATAAATGCTGGAGTCCTGCAGGGATCGGTTCTGTCTCCGACTTTGTTTTTGTTGCACATCAACGACCTTTTGTCATGTGCACCAATTGTTATGCGGATGACAGTACAGTCCATGATAGCCTTTTGTTTGACAAGCCCCCGAAGGGCTCACAAACTCCAACGGCTCGGAAGGCTTTGAAGCAAAGAATGGACGGTTACCTCGAGAGTGTTTTCTCTTGGGGTAAAAATAATCTCGTTGAATTTAATGTTTCAAAGACCCAATCTTGTCTGATTACGTCTAAAAGGGATCGAAATGAAAATCTAATCCCCTTCAACGGAAGCAATCTGCCTAACAGGTTCATTGATATGCTTGGTGTAACCCTACGTAACCAGCTCAGATATGGGGGCTCCATCGAAGCCAGAGTAAAGTTAGCCTCCCAAAAACTGGGCGTACTGTACAGGGCCTGCAGATACTTTAACAGTACACAACTGCTAACCCTGTACAAATCACAAGTGCGCCCCACGGTTGAATTTGGCAGCCACCTCTGGTCTGGAGCTCCAAAATACCTGAAAAACACCCTCGACTCTGTGTAAAAACGGGCGGTCCGTTTGATAGATTCTCCCATCTTAACAGACGGATTGCAATCTTTAGAGCACAGGCGTCGGGTGGGAATGCTATCCTTATTCTACCGGTATTACAATGGAAGATGTTCCGAGGAACTAGCGTCGTTGATCCCTTCGGCACCGGTGCATAGTCGGGAAACACGCCATACACGGTTGACATTTGTCACATGAGAACGGGTTATTTCTTCGACTCGTTCTTGTGTTCAACAGCTCGGCTGTGGAACGATTTGCCGGCCTCTGCGTTTCCTCCTTCCTACAAAATGGGTCTCTTCAAGACCAATGTTCATTCCTTCTTCTCCTCAAAAAGACTCTCCACACAGCATCTCAGATAGGCTCTGAGGGAAATTTTTTCCTCAGGGCCTCCTGTGTGGAGAGAATGTAAAAAAAAAGAAAGTATGGTTTTTGCCTAATCTACTAATGAGCATTTTTGCTTGGCAATGTTATACAGTTGTCCAGAGTCCCGGTTACAGACCAAGAAAAGGAAAAATATGCCCTAATGCAAAATCTGAGTATCATTACGTGCTGGAGGCAAACCTTACATCAGGCTTTTTTGGCACCAGGAGGGTTCCAGAATCCTTTGATTAAACCTTAAAATAAGTTGTATTCTGACCGCCATCAAGAGCTCATCGAATATCTAGACCGAGAAGGAATGTAAAGGTTTGCAGCGCAGTCCATTGTGGGACTTTTCTGAGCAGGGTCTGAATGTTCGTTTTTAACCAAACAGTCTCAAATCAGGATGCGTAGCGCTGCAAAAATGAGTGAGGTGGGAGGTGATAAAAATGTAAAACATTTGTAAAAATGTCTTTAACTTTAACAGAATATTTTGGAAACAAGTCGAACTTGTTTCGCCCGGTATGGGATTCTCAATTACAAAGCGAAAATGCGCGAGCCATTGTAAAAATGACTAGTAATTCTTAAGCAGATTTTATTTTTGAAGACTAAAAAATAGTGATTGTACAATGTGAGTTGCCTGTAAACCATCAGATTTATTTATTGACAAATCGTTGAAAGGGAGACTTGCGTACAAGCCACCTCTCCGCTTCTCTCAATTTGGTTTGTTCCCCTCTTTCTTATGGGCCCATCTACGGTTTTCTTGGTCTGCTCCGGGCCCTCATAATTTCAATGAAATGTTGGCAATAAAAGACTAGCATTTCGGACCAGTGTTGGCTGGTGGTCTGTGAGGATTCTCCGGAGTATACCATCATATCAGACAATAAATAATTATAACATTAGATACAAACCTATTTAAAAGCCGTTCTATTCTCCGCTCCTTTTGTTTAGTGAAACCTCTATTATGATAAGACATGTTTCTAAATTTTTCGAAAAGTTGAGTTAAATCAGTAGCACCGCTGATCGTCCAAACTAAACCAATACTGTAATTTAGACGCGGAAAAAAAATTACACTTTTGAATTTATCACACACGCAGAGCCACAAAGCTTTGTTGTTCGCTGTCATGTTAAATAATTGAGTAAACTTCTTGTTTTATTATCAGTTGAGGTTTAGGCAGACCAGCATTTTATTATTGTAACTTATTTTTCAAAACTCGACATATTTTTCATAATATATTCCGCATTTACCACACTCATTTTGAATACATATTATGATAAACAAAAACAGAAGTAATTTTTTGTTGTTTGTTTAATATTGTGTATTAGGTACTGATTGATATAATCCTGTTACAATAAACATAATTTATATGGGTTAAATAAATTATATGAGTTAAAAATTTTATAATAATATATTTTAGTGTTCTTGCTTAAGCCGACGCTACCCGAATTTTTACAGATTTCTTACATATCTCCCTTAAACATTTGAGGTTTTTAAGCTCTTAAAAAAATATATGTAATTTTTGAAAATAATATCTAGACGTGTTCCACGCCGAAACGCAAATTATATGAAATTTCCTCGATAGAAAAAAATCGCAAAGTATATTCCAAAAATTATTATAAACACGTTTGTTTCAGTTATTTTACAAGTTGTAGTTGTGAAAAAATTCACAATGTTTCTTTAAATGATACTTAAGACGCCTTCCACGAGATTTTTGCTCTATTTTAAACGAGTCGTGTTTTTTAATAAACATTTTCACATCGATTTTATCGCTTTAAATATTAGCGCGCTCCTCTAACATTCGTAATTACATATCTCTCTATCTTTTTCTTTTTGAGCGCGGATAAGGCGCCTTAAGATGACTCTTGAAACCTTCGCTGCCAATGTTGAAAATGTCAAGAGACCTAGAGATATTATTTAGCAGCGCCGTACTTCTTGTCATGCCATACTGGGCCAGAACGTCCGTTCTGCCGTGTGAAATAAAGAGCAAGTTGTGATAATAGACCCTGGCGATAATTGTTCGCTACGAATAATTTATGAACCTCCCAAGAGGTATGGGTTGTCAAAATGTTTGCGATTTAAGAAATGTTCGGAATTCAACAGACAATGATAGAGAACTAATCACTCGTAATTACACATTTATGCTTAGTTTATGTTATTAAGCTAAGTCGATAAGGTAAGCGGAACATTGGCTGAAAAAGTGTTAAATTGAAGTCACAATATCGACAATAATATCACAAAAACGATTTTCTTTTTAACATGATACTGAACAAATTGTTCCTTGGTGGTAAAAATGTGAGCGCCCTCCGTGAAATCGTAATATTACCCACGGTTTCGACTGTTCACAGAATGTGCAAACATACTCGTAATATTCTTTGAGCGATATCCATAATGAACTACTGCTCCGGATGTCCTATACGATTGCCCTATGATGAGTCCTACATCCGGACATGACCAGTCCTACATTATGGACATCGCTCGTAGAATATTACGAGAATGTTTACATATTCTGTGAACAGTCGAAACTGTGCACGCGTAGATACTTATTTTTGTGCTTTATATTATAACCGAATCAAGTTTCGTATGGTGATGATGCAGGAAATTGTTAGGTACTTTAGTGGTCAAGAATTTTTAGATTGCCCGAAATTCAGTGATGTGCGTAGCTTCTACGCTCTTTAGAGCTATCCATCACTGTTCATGATTTCATAAGTATTATACTAAATTCATAAGTATTGTACTAAATTCATAAGGATTGTACTAAATTCATAAGTACTGTACTAAATTCATAAGTATTGTACTAAATTCATAAGTACATATGAAATGATAGTGTGTATTTTAAAATTAAGATTGATTTATCTGTAAAAAAAATTTCACTTACATTGTATAAAAATCAAAGTCATCCAAAAGCCTGTGGGGTACTCTTAATTATCACATAATTGGTTATATATTAGTCAGCTGTCAGTAGCAGTTGGATCTACCAGGAAATGCCTTGTACACTGGCCGAAGCCCTTGGCTTGGCTCGAGTGCTGATTGGCATAAGCATTAGCGCAGATGAGAACTGCAGAAGTAATGGAGTGTTTGTTGTGTTGCAGATGGGCCGTGATGGAGTCACGCATGAACGAGTTGGGACTGTCTGACAATGAGGAGGAGGTCGGAGAGGAAAACAAATAAATTAATTTTTTATCATAATATTGTCAAATGTTAGGGGAGAAGATTTCTAGAATCTTTTCCTTCATTTTCAATGCAATTTTGTTTTTAAGTTTCCACTTCTTGTTAACTATTGTTATAACGGTAATAGAATGATTATTATTATTATAAAAATTACCATGTAAATGCATTTCTAATCATGATTTTCTAATTTTATCACTCGGGTTTTCATTTGAAACAAAAAAATTATATTTTTTATCCATTGACATTTTGTCTTCTGTATTATTTGTTTATTGACTGAATAAAACCGATTGAATCATTTTATAAAGGCGTAGTATGGAGAAGGGTAGTTCTGTAATATAACTTAAGACTAGTACAAACTTTCTACAAGTTGGGTGTTTAAACTAATATTATTCATAATAAATACTATGACATGTTTTGATATTGTGTTGATTTCAGACGAGAAACGGTGGAATGGCATCAATTCTCTCCCGTGCACATTCCTTAATAATGACAATTATTATTTCATCTTATGTATATAGTTGACGATTTGCGTATTAATTTCATTATCTGCTCGTTGTCTGTGAAAATAGCGTTAGAGGATTGACGCCGTTGCGCCGAGAGCCGGGATCTGGAATCTTTAAAATACCAAATAAAAGCATAGCACTTAGCACAAGGGGACCTCTCTGAGGTACCGTGGTAGTGTGTGTTAAAACTACATCTATATATTATATTAGAAAATTATTATTGTAATGTTAAGTATTTTTTATGCCAGTTGAATTTCCAAACTTTAATACCGAATACATTATATATTGATTATGGTTACCGTGTCGATGCATGTAATTCATATCTTAGAATAGATCTCCTAGAAAATAAAAGTAACAGATTGGTTGAATAAAAAAATTATTAAACAATCGGTGTTTGTTCAATGAAATGTTGTTAGAACAATGCCCCTTTTTGTTCTGGATCTTCATTGATGCGAGACAACGCCACGGTTATGAACAGTGATGAAATTCGGAAATAACAATGCTTTTAAACAAATTATTTACGTTGTTTAATATTTCTAGCTTTGAGCGGCGGGTCAGGTTTGTTTAAGAAGAATTATGTTTATTTGTCCTTAATTTGTAGAAAGTCATCTTTTTGTAGTTTGAAATAAGTGAAACGCCTCCAGCTTTATTCACTCGAGCGATGGCTATTCAGGTAGATTTTTATAATTTATAAATTAAATGATTTTTTTTAAGTTGTTTTTTAGAACCTAAAAATATGGGATAAACATTGAAATGTAGGTGGATTCAGTGGCTTTGTAAGCAGTTCATTGTTTCCATATTGACGATCCCAAAGAACAATGTTGAATCTGCTCAAATTTGAAAATTGTTTTGTTGGATTATTTTCACTCCCTTTTCGTGATTTAAAAGCTCGTATTTTCGGAATTTTGAGTGAAAAGGAATGAAATGCAAAATATCAAGACAACCAACCTTATATTTCTTGATATCAAAAATAGTCAAAATGCAGAAACAGTTTTAAACAAGTCTACTGAAAGGTTCTGTGACTTTTCATCCCGCGACAAAATATCCCCGACAAAATATCCAACTGACAAAACATCCCCCAACAAATTGTCTACTAAAACCTAACAAAAATAATAGACATCCTGTAAAGACAATAAATTATTGTTCAAAAATAGTAAAATGTAAAATAAGGTTAGGTTAGGTTTTAGTAGATATTTTGTTGGAGGATGTTTTGTCGAGGATATTTTGTTGCGGGATGAAAACGCACATTACCCTACTGCAAAACTACATAATCGCACATCTGACATTGTTCTCGGGGACCGCCCATAAACGTTTGGAGGTATGATATTAATTAAATGGAAAACCAAACACACGTCGCTCGAGTGGCTATCGGGGCAGTATTTATCGATAATTGATCAACCGAATTTGATGTACTACTTTTATTATGAAGCTTATTTTACAGTATACTATGAAAAGTGATTTAAAAATTAAAAGGCAAGACCTCATTTGAGACAACTGTTGGGAACCTGAAGGACTACGATGGTACCCTTTACAGGAAATCTTACTGAGGTGAAAAGAAATGGTGGAGAGGAAGAAGGAAGGTTGAAGGAATCTGTCTATTCAGATCTAGATGGTAAAAAATTTAAAGCCTTTTCAAATAACTATTTATTCCAAGTAAATCTTTCACCAGAGATATGCCTGAGAATATCTTCCATTGGGTCTACAAAACTAATATAATACAAGGATTATGTACGAATGTTGCCTGAATTATTGTGATTGTTTGGCAAGTGATATAGAAAAATTGCTGTACAAACCCGCCTTACTAACTTGTTCTAATTTATTATAATTTTTTTTTTCTCAATAAAAACATTTTTTTATCGTAGAGTAATTATTTTGCAAAGCGATGATAAAATAATATTTTTTGCATCTTGTATGTAATTAATAGCGCAAGTAATGTGTGGGACTTTTCTTATGAATTTTTCTATTTCATGCAACCAATTGCTGAATGAATATTCATATACAGTTTGTCAAATAAGAGTAGAAAACATAGGAGGGCGCCACTGTTGATAAATACTAAACATGTAAGTTATGGTTTTTATAAAAAATTAAAAAGGCATAAAAGTGGAAAAAATATATTTTCATTGCATACCCACTGATCTCAAAATTAGAATTGCATATAGGTATATTATACCTTTGCAATTTTGTGTTAACATAATGAAGAATTACGATAATGTAATAAAATATAAAGCACAGTTTAGAAATTGCTCACATTTAATTAATACTAGCCGTACCTAGCGTTGCCTGGGCTTTAAATCGTGTCTCTAATTTTAGATCTGAATATATTTAACTCATTCAGATCTAAAAGTGTAACTAAACTCACCATTAGTGATTCTTCCCTTTCTATCTGTTGTTAAATTCAAATTTATGTTAAATTAAATTAAAGCAAATCACTTTTTATGAAACACCTTTTAATCAAATTTATGTCATGAAAAAAAAATGTTTTTTAAAATGTGGTCAACTGTGTTCAATATATTCAGTGTCATTGCACTTTAAATTAATATTTGACAGTTAAATTGGTGTTTCCAGCCTAAAAATTTTGTAGTTCCATTTTTTATATTTTCTACTCTTATTTGACAGACTATGTATTCCATAAAATTCATCAAAATAAGATCCTTTGTTTGACTTAATAAGAGTTATTAAAGATATGCGAAAACTGATAGAGAAGCTATGGATTCTTGTACAATATGCTAAAATGTAATCTTATCTTATTTTGCATTTATTTATATTATATTGAAAATCTTTTTATTTAAGTGTGTGTTGTTTTCAATATTTTGCATGTTTGAGCTTAGTAGCAATCAATCAATTGTTTTAATCAATCACAAAAAGTCGCCCTTCGATAATAAATGATTAAAAACATTCATAAAGTCGAATTTCTAGAGTATGATTGTCTCATGATAATAGAATGTTTATTAAGACGTTACTAAGATATTATGGATACGTCCATGTACATGTCTATTTTAACAATTACCCAATGCCATAGAAAGACTTTTTCTAGTGTCTACTAACTATTGTTGTAGACCAAAACAAAAGACCGTTCTCTAGCATCGTTGTCTGGAATGAAGCGCGGTGCAGGAGACAAGTGCGTCGTGACAAGCCACCAACGAACGCTAGTGAACTACCAATAAATCATGCCCTTTCTGCGCACCGCAAGATACATGCATCTGCGCACTTTGCTTGCTGTCTAGCTAATATTAAATTTCATTGCTCGTTTCTTATTTATGTCTATCACTGTATTATGCATATTTTGAGCAGAGAATGCGCAGAATTTAACTTTGAATAAACTAGATAATGATAGTTTCCTTTAGCTTCGAAATGCATCATTATGTTGACTGCTCGCTAATCTTCCATCAACCGTCTTTCAATGTTGCATTTCAACACGTGGCCCGTCATGGTAGTAGTGAAACTAATAATTACCCTTTTGTTTTTAACCTGCCTCTATTTGAGGTATCGAATTTCCTGTGACCATACATGTAGAAAATTTAACAGGTTTTAAAAAATCTTTTCGTTTATATTATACAATGGTATTGTTTCAATCAATACTAATAAAAATATCTTAAAAATAACAAGAAATTTGTAGAATAAATTCATTAAATACATCCTCTGAATTGAATTATGCTCACTCACTTGTTGGCTATTATAAGTTAGCTATAATGTAAATATGTTATAAAAAATAATATACAGCAATTTTGTATACATTTGAGCTTACATTTTTTACATAATCCCTCAGCCGAGCGATTCCATATCTTTTGTGGGATCGTTATTGGATAACAGATGTTATCTCCTGTCAGATTTTTACATATTTACTGTCACATATTTTAGTTTAGATCGATTTAAACACGAATCCCTGCAAGTATACATGACTATTTATCGATTTAATGTACGTTGTACATACAAAAAGCAAATAACAGCCATAAAAATCACACAAATCTGACAGGAGAGCATATTCTGTCGGGTTAGAATACTTCCATTTTGCAATAAAATCCTAATGAATGGAAAATTTCTGAATGCATCCAAAAACTAAAAACTTTTTTTGTAAGTTGGTGAAACATGTTTTCAAATTCTATTATTAGAAATATAAAAATTTTAAATGTAAAGATTTAAAAATGGCTCATCTTCGATTACGTTTTTAGATTTTCACGGCTAAAAGTATTTTCGTTATTTGTTTTTGGGGTGTTATGCCGTGATGCGCTACCTCCTTCTTTAGCCAACGTTTCGGACAGTGTTATGGTTTCCATCATCGTCTTCGTTTTTTCTAGCTAAAATTACTGATAAAAAAACACAGGCATATTTTATTAGACAAATGTATTATAAACGTTATTTTCACCTCACTTTTTGTTATTTTGTTGTGTAAAAAAAATTTATAAAATATTCACAAAGTTTCATAATTTTTTTCAAATTGTAGTAGGAAACTTTGGTTTCTTGGAGGTGTAAGTTTTAATTCTTCTGTGTTTAACTTTTAGATTTGAATATAAAGCATGGTGATTTTCATTTTAACACTATTTAGATCGTATTTGTCACTAAGGAGATATCTGCCAATAACACTATTATAATAATTGGATAATTTATAGAGCGCCGTTTTTGTGAAAAAGCACCTCAAGGGCGCTAAATGACAGTAAGGGAGACACAATGATTTCTTTGAGACCTATATGACTTGTTCCCAAAAGCGAACAAATTAGCCTGAGGGGTTGAAACTTATTTAATGTCTTTGTTCAGTTAGCATAATTCAATTTAGAGCAGTTGACATGATCTAAATATATATTTCTACCCGTAGAAATTTTTTTTAACCTCATGTTCAATGAGAAACAAGGATTTCCAAAAACGATAATAGGCACGGTAACAATTTCCAGTTTCTACTATTTTAATAATCCACGGTAACTTTATGCTCCCGGTATAATAAATTATTTGTTTTTACTTTGTGTTTTGTATTCAGTTAGCAACGCTTTTGAAAGAGATTAGTTTTAGAAAATCAATAGAGATGCGCCATGAATGTGAATAGTACAAATGTTTATTTTTTAATTATTATTTTTAACACGCCTTACTTTTATAGGATACACAGCCTCATTTTGTGCCCAACGAGCGTACCGCACAAATTCTTCAAAATACCGTTACATAACTTAGTCAAATTAAATACATTATAACACTGCTATACTGCCGTGGTAAGTAAAAGCACATTAATTTCCTTGGGAGTCATTCTCCAGAATGATGGTTGAATTTTTACCCTTTTGTAACCTTTTAATATATTTACAATTCGCATAACTTTCTGATTTTTTGCCAAAACACTATTCTATATTATGCATGTTTTTAAAGTGCCTGTGGTAAGTAAAAATGTATTATGTGTAATATTTTTACTTGTTTGTACTTACCAATGTTTAATTTTATGAAGCGATTGTGGTAAGTATAAAAGTAGTTTTTAATATTAAACTGTGTTTTTATACAAATACAAAATCGTTGGCCTTCGTGGATGAGTGGTTACGAAATTTGGCTACAAATTTGAAGTTGAAATTACGATAGCATCAAAAACAATATCATCTTTTTTTAATGCAAAAAATGAGTAACATAATTTTTTTTTGTAAAACATAAGAAATTTGATACACAATAACTTCCCATATTCAATGTAATTACTGTCTTTTTACTTACCACAGCAGTGTAATGATTTAGACATTCAATCTGGAGATTGTGATTTGTTAGGTTTAAACCACAGAGTTAAATATTTCTGTCTGCCTAAGGGTAAAAATAAATGACTGACTTCAATGAGAACAGACGTTCCTCATAACAACAAGACATTCGATGCACTTTTTTTTCACTTAACTCTCTTCATCAGAAATTTGAACGATTATAACTTATAACCAACGGATTCTCGGAATTCTTGTCTCGTTTAGGGAGCCGCCATCTCAAGCAGAAAGGCCACAATAGGAGAGTCACTAATCATTATTCTAGGCCTGCCCATGTTTTGAATTTCTTTTTCCATATTGTTATAAAAATATGCATAAGCTTGAGCAATAAATCTAAATATTCAATATTGCGTTACCAATACGTACATCGTCTGGCAAATGTTATGACACTCAAATATTTTCATTTCTCTGTGGTTTAATCTTTACAAAATTGACATTACCGTGGCTCTGGAGGATGACGACATCTAGATGATGAACAAAATATTATCAATACAATTTTGACAAATTGCAATTGTCCCACATTATCATAATATACATAGTGTACGGAAACTGGTGGTACAAGTGAGAAGCTTGTGAATCTACATGGCATTTGGATCCATTTTGTAGAAAGCATTTATTTTTATTTTAGTTGAGCTTTCAAGTCCGAAGAAGGAGTATTTCAGATCCAATTTGACAAAAGTAGATTACTACATATCAGCTACGAATTGTCTTTTAAAATGTGTCGAATTGCAACCTGCCTCAAAAGGTTTTTTTTAATTCTTTAGTTGCAAAAAAAAGTTTTTTTTTTTTAGGGTTTTCTGTGTGATTAGATTCACCAGTTACCACTCATTTATGGACATCTTGCATATTGGGGCCGGCATGTAACAACTTCTTACAAGAAAACGCTGTGAATATTAAAAAAAAAAAATAGATTTCATCAAAATGTTAAAAGAAGTCCTGCCCCATCACAAAATATTGATCATATATTGTTCATTTTAAAGACATTATGAAGCAGACTCTCCTGTGCGCAATTATTCTTATTTTTTACATTTACAAGCTTTCCATCAGCCACCTCTGTGCCAGCTCTCTAGCAGCATTGCCACACTCCAATGTTTTGAAAACATTTTGTGCACAGGAGACCCGCTTTCATGGTTACTGTGAAACAAATAATCATTGTATATCCCTCCATTTTGTAATACGTTATGTCCCATCACATTGCATGTCACCAAATTATTTGGCTAGGTACTTTAATATGTATGAATTGGTATTCTCTTATGCATTAATGTGCGTTTTAGTGATTTTTTTTTTAACATTTTTATATTTTCTGTGTATCCTTGTTCCATTTTGTTGTTTCACCTCACTTGTTGGGCTTAATAAATGTTTTTTGTTTGTTTTAATCTTATCATTGTTTTCTGTTTTTACACCATTAATATTATTGTTGTAACAATGTATTTAAAATAGTAGATAATGTATTATTTACCTTATTAACCTGTAGACATGAAATATTCTTATAATAGTTATTTTAGTACTAGTAGTTACACTTCCCGACTCAGCCCTATTTTCACAACACCCTTTGATGGAATAAAATATAATTATGGTAAGTTCGCCAATTCAAAAATGAATATAGGTAAATGAAGATAAATACTGTATTTAGAGTTTATTCAAACATACTCAATCTGTAAGATACTTATTATGAAACAATTGTGTCGTGCTTCCTCCTTCTTTAACCAACATTTCAGGCAGCTTTACAAAGTCTATCATCAATAATACTTTGGCCATGAAAATCTCAAATCACACCAAAAATTATGAATGTTTACAAAAAACTGAATACTTTACTGTATTAATTTTTTAATTAAACTTTTTTTTGTAAAGGCTGTAATTTTTTCCATGTTCAGAAAAAAGAAAATAATATGAATACATGCAGATGTGGAAAACTCTTTTAAACTGGTGATTACATTACGTATTAGACTAGCTGCTGCATTTTCCTGCCAATATTCAGCTGGTGACAAATCTCTCCTTTTTTTTCAATGTGGATGCGGCACAAGAGTCCCACTGGCTCACAGTGGCGGATTTGCCTCAAGGCCCGTGTAGGCCCGGGCCTAGGGCGGCCAAATATTAGGTGCGGCCAATCGTAGCAAAAAAGTCACTGGTAACAAGAAATAACTCCTTAAGTATCTAAATATTCTACGCACGAAAACGTCATTGCTCGCCGCAAGGGTCTCGCGTTCGTGCTCGGGAGTTTCGTGAACGTCATCACGCTCTATTTTTTTCTCCACAGTGAGTCAACATGTGGATTTTAAAGTGTCACTTTTGAGAAAACGAATAGTCGCAATCGGAACATGATAAAGTTATTTCTTCGCTGCGAGACGGCTTGTGGACTTTTAAATGTTTCTTTTGAGAACATAAATATTTGCAGCCGGAAAATTAATTTTTCTCCACTTGATTAAGCTTGTGGGTTTTCAAAGTCTCCTTTATAGCACATACATAATTGCAATTGGAACATACCAAAGGTTTTTCTCAACTGTGAGACGGCTTGTGGATTTTGAAATGTTCCTTTCGAGAACATCAATAGTTGCAGTTTCTTATATTCTGGGTGTAGATTTAGATGACTTCTCGCATACAGATTTACTCTTAAATTAAAACCGTTTTGAGAAAAGCTTTAAATTCGAGGTTCCCACCAGAAAAATCATCTGCCTGATCTGTATATAACTATCCTTTAAGCTTATGGAGTCTTGATGAGTGAACACCCCCCCTTCCCCCCCCCCTGGGCTGCGGATAAATTATCAAACGTTGACCGGTCCGCGGTGATAAAAAGGCTGGGGACCACTGGTCTATATGATGGGTACTGAGAAAGGGGCGGCTGGTACTTACTACATGACCTGGGGCCTAGGGTGGCCAAGACTACAAATCCACCACTGCTGGCTCCAGTATGTTGTGAGGTGCATGTTATTTCAGGACTTCGAGGAAAACCACCAGGTCCCTTGTAAAATGCGTTGGGTTTACAATAAGGACTTTTATACAATAAATTTTAAAGCATTGGTCAAAATGCCTAAAATCTGACAAGCTTTAAAACTATCACACTTAATTCCCCATTCAAATGGTAGGATAACGGCCATTTCCCCTCAAAATTCTTAATCGTTTTTCCCTCTTGAAATATTCTCAAGAGAAAATGCGGGGTCAAGAATTTGAATAATAGGTATTTTACAAAACTGTCGCTGTTGCCCCATTTAATACTGAGCGAAAGGGACAACTGCACCTTAGGCCAGTGACGGTTCTTCACAGGGGAACAATGGGGACAGTCGATGCTATGTCTCACCAAAGTGAATGAATTCTTTAAACAAAAAATTAATTGAAATTTGTAGAAATAAAATACAAAAAAATATTCCGGATCATTTCAATGCGGTCCGGCGAATGCCCACTGCCCAGTCTGACCACTGACCAGCGGGAGCTGAATGATAGCCGACACTGACAGCACAGCGCACTGAGCTACGAGTCCATTTCTAATAACTATCCTCTAACATTTCTTAAGCGATCATACATACGTATACCATCCTACGTGCACTCGTATATGAATTTCAAACTCCATGGGGATCATCAAATAAATCCCCACGACAAACTACTGAACCATTTGAAAGGAATCGCTCGTATTCAAATTAAATTCAATAAATAATCTTGGTTATTTTTATTACACTATGTTGTAAATTGGTATATGTATATCTATAGACATTTTGTGTTTAGATATCCGATTAGCATGATTAGACCATAAATTATTTTTTTTGAGAAATTTTATATTATTTTATACGGTTGGTGAGATTGCGGTACAGTTACAGTACATAAAAAAATTCAATCCCCACCACCAAAGAAGTGCTCGAGCCGCCACTGCCTCAGGCTGATTATAACTCCTCCAAAACTGGAATGATTTTTTATTATTATTATTCATACCAACTGTATTTATAAGAAAATACTCTTATGCCTGAACATTTTGCTTTTTAAAAACACATTGTCAAATTTCTATATTAAATGTCCCTAAGTTTTTATGGCGTTCAAACCAGGAAATTTTAAGGATTTTTGGAGGGCCTTAATTTTTCTAAGAAGTTACTTTAAAAAAAAAAACTTAGGGACCTGCCAATGGTTGATTGAATCCAGTTTATAAAAAAAAATCTTTGCACTAGTTTCAATATCCAGATGAAATAGGGTAATATGAATCGTTGAGTTCCAAAACCCTTCCTAATGGATTTTCTTACTTTCGAGTAAATCAAGAAAAGCATAGTAGGCTGATGAATTTTCATGATTCCAGTTACAATTTTATTTTTTTACACGTTAGAACGATCTTGTAATATTTGTTATTTTCTATTTAAATGTTTAATATACCTACATATATTTAAAAAAGTGTTTTAATTATTATAGGCCCATATTTAAACATGCTTTATAAAGAAAGTAGAAGATTTTTGGAAATAATAACAACGGCATCGCATTCCTTATGAGAAACCACATCAGATGGCATTCACACCCAATTTTTTACCAAAATTCATTAGGGAGGCTATTGGAACTCAACGATTCATATGTTTGTACAGATAAAATTTATTAACTGTGCCTTTTGCTCATTGGGTGAATAGATTGTAACTATTTATCATTAATTATCTAAATTCGTTGTGAGTGACTTGCAAAAGTATTATATATTCCAAATGGCAATTGGCTCCCAAATGAAAAGTCCTATGTCCAACACTGACTACGCATGCTAATAAACACGGCAAATATAGAATCATCACAAACTCATCTACATGGTAATCTTCTTTTTATGGCAAGCAAAGTTCCTTAAAATGGACTTTACCCTAACAAAATAAATAATTTAAGCCTAGCTTGCGCAATTTTGTCATATCACGATTTGGCACTGAATACATTAGGTATTTAAATGAACACATTCATAATAAAGTTCACCACCTCCACCGACCTTTGCAAAAGGTGTCATACTTAAAATGATACAAAAACATTGATAAATAAATAAACTACATATGTATTTATGTTGTAACAAAATTTTATTAAAATAACACTTTGATCTTTCCATTGAAAAATATGGGAATGTTTATAAAAACACTATTTATTTCATTAAAAAGCAGTACATTTAAAAAAATAATAATTTTCAGTCTTATGTGCTTAGGGTTTGTGTCCTTACAAAAATACAAAAATTTATTCAAGCAAGCATAAAATAATGACAAGCGGGTAAAAAAAAAAATTTTGTAAAACTATTTTGTTCTTACCAACTA
Organism: Limnephilus lunatus; assembly: GCA_917563855.2. Lineage (NCBI taxonomy): Eukaryota > Metazoa > Arthropoda > Insecta > Trichoptera > Limnephilidae > Limnephilus > Limnephilus lunatus. The sequence goes on along the minus strand of OU830602.1, from coordinate 19,327,829 downwards.
CGTGATTATTAAGCGAGTTGTTATTATTCTATGAACATTGTAACAACAATGTAGCGGTAACTTTGATTGAAATATGGCCGTTATTGAGCTGAAGTATTTTTTGCTTGTCTCATGTAAATGCTAATTTATTTTGAAAGCTGGCCGAAGGAATATTACTCACAATAAGAACTCATATCAAACACAATGTAGTCAAATTGTGGCCATTTTGTCGGAATTGGATTCCCAATTTCAACAGCATTGGATTCCAAATATAACAGAATTGGATTCCCAAATTCAATAGAATTGCATTCCAAATGTAACAGAATTGGATTCCCAAATTCAAAAGAATTGCATTCCAAATGTAGCAGAATTGGATTCCCAAATTCAATTTAATTGCATTCCAAATGTAGCAGAATTGGATTGCCAAATTCAATATACATAATTGCATTCCAAATGTAGCAGAATTGGATTCCCAAATTCAATATAATTGGATTCCCAAGTTAGCTTTGAAAAAATAAGAATTCATTTATAATATTTATTGTAAATCAATCTTTTCTGAATCCAAGATGGCCACACTCCGACTGATTTAATGAGATATCAGTTTACATGCCAGATGCGAAGGAAAGCATGGTGGAGATGGCCATGTAGAGAGTGATGGCGACTCCAATTCCCCAGCAGAGGCCGCGGGCGGGCTGTGGAATTACCACCACGGCATACACGATGGTGTACACGATCCTGGCAGCTGCAAATGCGCGGAACAGGATGGTGGCCAGTCCCACGCTGGGGCCTGTCAGGATATACAGTCCAGACACAAACAGGAACAGGGGGATGTTCTCAATATCGTTGAGGTGGGCCCTGAAAAACGACCAATCAAATTTGATGTGAGTCTTTCACCATTGATGGAATGTTGTCACCTCTATTGGTAATCAGGTACCACTAAATATTTATAATATACCAAATTATCAAAACACCTCTATTGGTAATTTGGTACCTCTAATAAGAGACAAAACGGATAGAAGAGCATTGGGGCCGTTTCTGTGGGACTGAAGTAAAATAAAATTAGCCTTACTTCGGGCGAATCATCATTATCATCATCATCGATCAAACAGTATTAATATACCAGATACGGTGGAAATTTAAGAATCTGGCTAAGACAGCGACTCTTGGCAAAACCATCTTCGTACCTTGAGTTTGTATACGAATCTACTTTTGTAATTGAACCGAATTAAAGCAATGCCAACAGATGGCGCCAGTTTCAGTTTAACAGATCGCGTGATTAGCATCCCCTGGCAGGCGTAAGTACTATTCGATTTGTAACTTCGTGATCTCTACAGATATGGAGAGATTGACGATAATATGATTATTATTGTAACTGGCAGTTGTGATTTCTACCTCGCATCTATACATATATTATATAATGACGTCATTGCCTGTCGCAGTTACTTTGTCTGGTTGACTAGTTGTCACTGGACCCTAGTGGTTCCGAGAAACTGGATATTTTTGGAACCAGTTCCTATCGGATGATATCAGTTCTTATAAAATGGTCACCAACACTCAAACTGGGCGAAGCCGAACCAAAAGCTGCCCGTAAGGCCTAGCAGCGAAAACCTGCGGAGCGGGTTTTCAACTGCTAGTTGAAATTATTACCTTAGGTCAGCGTTTCTTAACCTTTTTCAGCCACGGACCCCTAGGGAGCAAGCACAATTTTTAAGGACCCCCTTAATAAAAACAAATCAGAGTGTGCAATTCATACGCGGTAGATGTGAAACCTTCAGAAAACCTAAGTAGACAAGAGTGGGGAGGTTATGAAGCATTGCACAAAGAGGAGACCGATTACACTATCTCATTCTAAGTATGTGTTTGTCTCTTTTTTAGTGTCGCTATTTTTTGTTTCATCGAGTTTCAAATCACAACTCTGCTAAAGAAGATTTCATTTCAAAAAACCATCAATAAACTTCGGACTATTTATTTTAGTACTACAAATACAAAAAAATACGTTAATAATTAATGCACAACACCAACACATTAATGAACGGTAAATTTATGTGATGGTTGGTGTTGCTTTTTTGCAACTAAATTAACGATATTCAGGTTGACGTTACTATACTACTAAGTTGCAATCTCAAATAGGATTCCACTTTTGTAATCTATTTCTGTATTAGTTTTTAGTATATACAAGAGCAGAGAATGCCTTTTCACAGAGGTATGTAGTTGAGAAAAGCAGTCAATGTTTCAGTGCTTCTTCTGATATTTCCTTATATTCTTTCTTTACATTCACCCAAAAACTTGATGAAGAAGATTCTTTGAAATTACGTGGTTTTCCTGTGGCATTTTCAAGCTAGTATCAGTAAAATCTGTGTTGAAAGGGACTAATATCCAATTTTTGTCGGGTACTGGAAAATCATCCCAAAACGGAAGACGCCTAGCAATTAACCGCTTCTGTGCCAAGAGCGAGATATCTCGCATTCTTGGCTCGCTCTTTTTGAGCCTCTGTATCATACATATGTCCCATTTTTTATTAATTTGAAATATGGAACACACAGAGACATCTATTGGGATGATTTTAATTATATATATTTTTTTAAATAAGATTTAAAAATGATTTATTTTGATTAAAAGTTCACGGCCTGCTGTGCACAGCTACACTTCTACCTACTGGCATTTAAAAGGTTAAGAGACTTTAGGTGACATTTATTTATTATGTTAAATAGTCCAGAGATGAGACTGCGGACCCCCATACACACATTCGCGGACTCCCAGGGGTCCACGGACCACAGGTTAAGAAACACTGCTTTAGGTGATAATCAATTTATTTAGCCTGTCTCGGGACTAGGAATAGAAAAGTCTTTTCTTTCAAATTGATATTGTCCACACTTGTAGGAATTAGGAATGTTCTGTCCAGTAAGTTTTACATGCTTAAAGGCCTGCCATTAGCTGCCTATTATGGAATCATTAAAATAATAATATTTGCCAGACAATGCTTGCAATAAATGGAAGTAATCACATTCATAATGCTGTACTGATTAATGAGAATTAGTTACTTGCTGAAAAAACAAAATAAATGCAGAGTCATCATGATGGTAAATTACTATCTTCCTAACAAGGCGCCTAATTATATAAATAAATGTTTGTTTTGCAGCTGGCTCCTAAATAAAACGTAGTAGGTGTGACAGGTAATAATAATTTTATATTATCTGATCATTATGTAAGTAATCATTTAATTAACTTTTAAACATAATATAAATCTCACACATAATAAGACTCCAATATCTACAGCCTGTATGTCGGACGAATATCGACAGCTCATATGTTGGACAAATATCTATGAACTTCGGAGTGACTAATATCTACAGAGCTAAGATCGGATAAATATCTATGATGGTCCCAGTGGTGACGAATATCTATGGAGCGTAGGTGGGACTAATATCTACAGAGGGCAGCTGAGCACCTAACCTAACCTAACCCAACCTCTGCCAGTGCTGTAGATATTCGTCGACATCACCTGTTCCATAGATATTAGTCAGCAGTTTGAGCTGTAGATATTCATCCTCACTTTGGTTCCCATAGATATTGTTCCAACATACCTCGTATAGATATTGGTTAGAACATGGATTCTCATAGATATTAGTCAGATTTGTTCAGTTTTTGGAATTCCTGTAGATATTAGTAGATGCCACCTCATTTAATTAGTCTCACCTTCTGACGCGTTCCACATCATCATCCGCACGGACCTTTCCTCCGGTAGACTTGGCATCCTCGGGGTTCATGAATGCCTGCAAAATAAAATTTCTAAGTAATATGTAGAGTAAAGCATCAGATGTCGATTGCAATATGAATCATCATCTCAAAGAAGCTCAATTTTCTAGAATGAAAATGGGAGTTCTAGAAATTTCTAGTAAGTAACCTATCTAATCAACATAATAACTTATTGAGCCCCTAGGGTAAAAGGGCCCCACTGCCTAGGGGCCCTGACATGTTTAATCCAGCCCTGATCGTCGTACGTGAAGTTGGGTTCATTTTTTCATTTCAATTTTTACGTTACGTTTGGTTTTGACATTATCTTTTTTGATTTTGTTTTCTGAAGTTTGGAAACTTTTCATAAGGGGTCATCCATAAATTACGTCACATCACAATCAGCTCTAAGGTTTTTAGATATAAAATTGCAAAATATGTGACGTCACACTAGGGGGGAGGGGGTTTCACAAATGTGACAGGGACGGAGGGGGGTTAAAAAAAATCGTGAAATTCGTGTGTCGTAATTTATGGATAGCCGCTAATGGGAAATTTTTTATCCTGGAAAATTAATTTTTTTTGAAAAGATTGGAAGAAGAAATTTTCAATGTTGGAAAATGCATATTTTTACGAAAAAAAATCTTTCGGGAAAATTGTAAAATTTTTGCTCGTGAGAAGGGTTGGGAAATTTTTATAAAAATGTTTACTTTTGTTTTTGTTATGCGAAGTTTGGAAATTTGTAATGTTTTAAACATTTTAAAAGTTTCTTCTTAGAAAATTGGAAAATGAGGAAACATTGTCTTGGAAAATAGGTCGGGAATTGTAATAAAGGTTTTGAAACGGAGAAATTACAAGTTTTGTTAATTTTCTTTTTGATGTTATCTCGTCGGGGATGCTTTTTCAAACAGTTCTCTTTGAAAATAATAGAGGAGACCCTTCGACCAAGCCGTATACCCCAACCGTAGTCATTAAGATAATACGAGTAGGTACTATATTATTTATCAATTACGATTAATGTCTTTCTTGGGTCATATATATCAATAAATAATAAATCATTAAAAAATATATATACATGTATATTCCCCCCAGCTTATAATGGCAGCGATATTTGGGTGTAATATTATGGGCACAATTGAAGTAATTAGTACGTAGGTATCTATTTTATAATTCGCGCTTCGATTGTTCAAAAACATTCCGATTCGAAGTCAGCCTACATGTGAGTGGTTTGGTTTATTTATGGCCCACTTGTTAGGTACCTATCTCCGAGAGGAAGACAATATTTAATATTTTTTATCAAGCGTTATCTAAAATTGCCTCCCCTCCATTCAACATTTCATCTCTTCTAAGTCTGAACTCGACTCCAATCTTCCATATTATGATTCCGAAATTTGCTAATTAAATTCACCTCTCCTTTCTCTGAAATTTTAAATGATAGCCTAGAACACCCTTGACGGGTGAAAGCCAGAAATAATTGAAAAAAAAAAATTAAAAAATTATGAAATCGTCTGCTAATTTTACTACTGGCCATTCAACACCGGTTTTCACTGCTGCCAACCGGTCAGATTACCTACCTAAACATAAACACAGCAAACATTTTCTAAATATAGCTATCCTGTTTTATAGAAAATAGTACGAATCACAGGTTGTAGAAAATTATTATAGCAAGACGTCCTGGGATTACTTATATATAAGTAAAATTTTCAAAATTTTTAGTAGCCCCTGACACAAAAAAGAACTGATGACCTTGAAACGCCTGAACAGATTTTCATGAATTTGTAGCTAAGAACCATCTCGATCACGCCAGCTTTCAAACGCCACAGCTACGATGCCACAGACAGACACGTCAAACTTATAACACCTCTCCTTGCGTGTTGAAATTGTTAATAGGAGGTAAAAAGTAATATAGCAGCAAAACGAAGGCATAAAAAATATAATATTACTAACGAGTTTTTTGAACCTCATTCTGGCAGTCAAAAAGGACATCGACAGCATCTTTACTACCAGAACAGAACTGTAAAAGATGTACGTCGAGTACAGGGGATTGTTAAAAGAAAGAATATCACCGATCACCGCCATTTTCACTTAGTTTTTGTAAAAGTTACTGTGAATTGTAAAAACAACCGGCGAAAACACTGACGACCAAACGAATCACGACCGAACGTGGCAAGGCAAAACGAAGAACGGAACAAAACGGGAAACGATGATGTGTTATTATTGTAGATATTGTACTTGACTTTGATCGGAGCACGTAACACCGAACATGAGCACGCACATCATAGCAGTATCAAAACGGGTTTTACCAGACGCGAACTGGGCACTGGGCAGTTCAGGAGGTTGGGAGTTGATCAAGTTGAACTGTTGGAGTTGGGCTGCACTTGGCGGTGACAGGACAACTCAGAATCATGCAACTTCAACACCTCCTTTAAAAGTCATTTTAAGTGATGACAAAAATGGTGAAATAGGTTACGTTAGGAATTAGGCTATTTTTCGAAAAAAAATCATAAATTTTCAAAGGGGTGTGGAAATGTAATTTTATTGAGTTGTCATGGAACCCCACTTGACGGCCTCTTGGGTCGAGGGGTAAGGCTATCGAAGGTCGCGCGTTCAAATCCCGCCGTGTGCAAGTAATTTTAGTTGATTGAATTGCGTTATTTCACAATTTAATCACTTAAAATAAAATAAGGTTTTATTTACGGCATGTTCCAGAGTGGAAGATACTCTCAGTCTCTTCTTAATCTCCCCACTCTTATCTACTGTAGTTTTCTGATGGTTTCACCTCTACCGCTTTTGAATTACACACTCTGATTTTTTTGTATATTTTGTAATGGGACTATTTTGACGACTTCTCTCATTCCTAGTTTGTAAGCACAATTATCACCATTTAGAATTGAAACGTTGCTTGAAATAGCTTTTAACTGTGTTTGGTGAGCAGATTTGAAGAACCAGGTACTTCCTCACCTTTATTTTTGCAATCTAATTCCCATCCTTTCTATCTTCAGCCTCCCAACATACCCCAATTGGGGATGCCCAAGTCTCACTGGCTCCAGGCGGTTGGGAGCAGTTGAGACGCTTGTGCGGTATTCACACGTGGGTAACTGACAATTATTCTACTTCACAGGTAGGTACTTTTCCAGTATATTATTTAAAAAATAAACACTTTGTAAAAGCTCATATCCGTTGTTGTCCTAGTTTTTCGAAGCATGTGAGTATTTCAATGGGTCCTAATACCTATATTATTTTATTAAAAAAAGTGAGTGTCATATTTCAAATTTCGAACTGTTTCACAAGGGATGTGCCAAGGCTGTGCAAATAAATGGTTAATTATTAGTATTCATAATTTAACTAAGCTATTAAATGTGCTTTTGGTTTTTAATAGATTTAAGTAAGTTTATCATATTTTTTTCTTGTGTCAAAATACTACCTAGCTGAGTACCCGGAGTGGCTTGGGATTGTAAATGGTTTGGTGTAAAGTTTTGAGGTTGAGAAATCGAGTCTACCTGAAAACTGGGTATAATTTTAAGGCGGAAATAATATTATTGCTAAGAATTGAGAGGTTGGGTTAGGTTAGGTTAGGTGCTCAGATGCCCCCTGTAGATATTAGTCCCACCTACGCTCTATAGATATTTGTCACCACTGGGACCGTCATAGATATTTATATTCCCGGGTTACGAATAACCCAACAATGTTCGAAAATCTCCTACTACCTACCACCACAGAAAGCCGAAAATGTTGCTTGTCTTGTGTTGTGATGGAGGACTTAGCCAGCCGAGGAATCGAACATGCGACGCCCGGGTGGGACCCATGCGCTATGCGCAATCAACCGCTGACCGGTCGATATTAGTCTTCACTCAGAAGTTCATAGAAGTCCAACATGAGATGTAGATATTCGTCCGACATACAGGCTTTAGATATTAATGTCTGGAGTCCTTGTAATTGCCGTGATACGCAAGAGTCCTTAAATTAAAATGGAACTTCGTTTGAAAATTGCACAAGGAATACCAAGGCGATTTTAGAATGCTATATTGACATTCACATGTTGATTGTACGCATTGGTGTAGGTAGGTACCTATCTAATGATTGAAGTAGGTAATATGGAAATATCCATTTAATGACAATAACTAAAGACATACAATGTACCTACTTATTATACATATGTACTTATATTATAAGTTATATAAGTACATATGTATAATAAGCATTAATAGCTACCGGATTTTGTCAGGCGCGGAGTGGGTGGTTGCAAGTTGAGTAGGTACCTACCTACTAAATGCGGGTAGGGTTAGCATTGGTGGCACCCGGTGCATAAGTATAACGTGGTGTCACCCCAAGAATAAAAACTGTTAAATTTTATAAAAATCCTATAATCGTAAAACAGGGGTTGGGAAAGAGCAGCCCTCAAAGCTTTTTGGTGAGGCTCGCGAGTTTTTTTGATGCATCGTGCTAAGATAACGGCAAAAAAAAATCATTATGAACGCGAGAACGGTTTTCTTTCACTATATATCGGATATATTTTTAAATTAGTTAAAAAATAGATCAATTATACAAAATTAAGTAAAGACAACCTTTGTCGAAGGCGGTTAACATGTGAATGTCAATATAGCATTCTAAAATCTCCTTTGTATTCCTTGTGCAATTTTCAAACGAAGTTCCATTTTAATTTAAGGACTCTTGCGCACATTCAAATTTAAGTTAAAACTGGTCGGTTCAGTGTGTTCAAAATAAAAATTAAAAAAAACAGTTGCGGATTCATGTGCTGACGCATTTGAAAAGAAACCATTCTCATGTTCCAAGTGCAGTTAACAAATTCAAGTTGTGCAGGTACTATGTGCTGCAACAATCTGAGGAAAACCATTTTCGTCTGGATGAAGTTTTGAACCTGGGGAAAAAGATTCACTCTCTTGATTTGTTCTCCAAATGCCGCATGAATTTCGAAACCGTTCTAAAATTTCGAGTGGACTCTTAAATTCTATTACGCTGAAAAATTCCGAGGAAAACCATTTGCTGGCGTGAAACCATAATTTTAGCAATGCTGCGTTTTTTTTTAAAAGTTTTCTTAATTCATTGAATTTTTTTTTTAATACATAGATTGGGGATTTTTCGACCACCATGCTAGGCACATGCCCGTGTTGTGGTGGTCGATTTTCTATACAGTAGGTCATCTACATATGCAATATAAAGAATGTGCAAAAATAGAAAATATACCTATACATAAAATAATATAATATTAAAGAATATTATAGAATACAAAATAATATAAAAGAATTTAAATTCAAAAGAGTTAGAAAGAATGTGAATATAAAAGAATATGAAAAGTATAAAACATAGAAATCAGTTAAATCGTCAATCATTAAAACCAGTTTTGTGTTCAGAACGAAAATTTCAGTTGTGAGATAGTAAGGGTGCGAGTACCCAGCTTTAATTATTAATGCTCACAGTACACGAAAATCCGCAGAGACCGAAGATGAACCCATTTCAATGGAAAAAGGACAAAGGAGAGAAATAGACTACACATGGCTTATGTTAAGGCTCTACTGTTGACACAGTTCAATTTGAAGAAAACATCATGTGAAGAGTTTAATAAAATTGTTATGAAACACTAACAGTTTATGAAAGCAAAATCCAGCAATAAAAAGTACGAGCCGGTTCAGATGAATGAAACAATTCAATCTTTAGAATTATTCCCACTCAGCCACTGACCGGTCAATTTTATTGTTTTATTTTATTTTTTGCGATTAACATTGAAGAAGACGTTAACACTAATAACCTTAACGAAAATAAGAAAGAGAACAAGACACAAAAAATAGAAAAAGAATGGTTGCAATTGGGACTTGAACCCAGAACCTCTCGTCTAACCGGGAAGTGCGCTTTTACCGATTCAACCATTGCCGTCTTCCACCAAACCGTTAAATTTGTCTATCTTATATTTTAAAATTTTAGAATTAACTTTGACTAATTTCTTCTTCAATGATGTATTACATTGAAGGAAATAACCTTCGAAAGTTATGAAAAGCGAGCTGTTCTTATAAAAAATTGTCTAATAAATATTTAAACATTTTTTCATTTATTTTATTTTTCTTTTTAAAAATTCCTGACAATTTCCAATTTTTCCTGTTTCCCTGACAGACAGCTAAAATTCAGGACATGTCAGGAAAATTCCTGTCATCTGGTAACCCTAAATGCGGGCGCCATTAGTAAGATGGGTAACTGATAATATTCTTGTTTCAAACAAGATTATTTCGTTGTAATGACAAGTAATTACAATTCAATTAGGTAGCTAAATCTCCCAACATTGCAGAGATAAACATTTCAGCTTTTAGGTACAGCATAATAATATTATATTATCAGCTTATTCGTCCAATCCGGGAATATTAAATTGCCTTTCGTTGTGTCCGGGAATATTAAATTGTCTAAAAATATTCCCTCTCACTGAAGTGAGTAGGTAGTAGATACCTCTTTTAAACATTTTCCCACTTAACCGGTCTTTCCCCCTCGAATGATATTGTAATTCACTTTATTTATAATAATTTAAATTTAATAATAATTTTACCTATATTACCTACTTTTAAATACATGTAGGATTACGAAAGATTTTTTAAATATTTATATTGAGGGATCAGTAGGATTTATCGGACCAGTTAGGATTTCATCAGAGCTGAACCCTCTGATATGAAAATATCTGGAGTCGGTGAAATATTTTCCCATTATGTTTCTGGTGGATTGACGTATTGTTCTTGTATTGTTTTGTATTTATTATACTTATATAGTGTACTTACATTGCGTGAATTTACTAGATAATCATTTGTGGAAAAGTGTGTGGAAGGGTTTAGTCTTTCATTTGGGAAAGATTTAACCCGGACATAAAATCTGGAGCACCGTAATCAAGTTCTTCGAGTATTTTTGTTTTTATTTACAGCTGTTTCGGCTTACAGAGCCATTTTCAAACTGTGGTTAAACCACTTTGTGACGACTTATTTATACGAATACTTGCAGGACTTGATAATAACATTATTAAATTTAATTTAAATTAAATGGAGTTCTTCGAATTAATCACAAAAACAATTAATATCTAATATTTTTTTTATTTATTTATTGATCTTAAAAAAATGGAACATATAATAATAATACTTATCTTCCATTAAAATCATTTGCTTGTGGATGGAAGAAGAGTTTACATTTCACATATGTACAGTTAATATACCGAATATACTTCCCCCACACCTACCCTTCCCCCTCCCTCTACCTCTCCGTTTTACCCCTCCTCCCCAAAGGCGATCTATATTTAAATTCTAGTGCACAATATACACTCCTAATGATGTGAACATTTCAAAGTAAGCAGATTATATAAAAATAAAGTGACGTTATCTAAGTTATTTGTCTTTTTATATTAAAAAATATTGAAAACAACTCGCGTAACGTGGATCTAGTTATAAGAGTGAAAAAAACCGATAAGATAACGATGTAAGATGTAAGTAAAATAATACCGAACTAATAACACATCGCAAGACACGTATGACATAACATCTTAATCAGATATCGTATTGATTGATTACATTATTTATTTTATTGCCTACGGATAGGGATTTGAAAATGGGATTTGAAAAACCGATGAAAATCAAAATTTTCGTGATGATAATAGTACTAGGGTCAATCAAAAAGTAATGCCTCCTATTTCTTCTCCTTTAAATGTCAAGAAATAAAAAATGCAATTAAGTACATGGGTTGAAAACCACACTATTGATGATTAATTTGTTACTTTTCAATATAATCTCCGCCCATTTCCTGAGCTTTGGTCCATCTTTTAACAAAGGGCATGTATCACAGTGTTGTAAAAAGCACGGTCACATCCAGAACACCATCGCCATAACTTTCCCCGCCGATCACACAGTTCCATTTGACTGCCTCTTTGATTCAGGTTCAAAATAATGAATCCATATTTCGTTTCCGGTCACACTTTTTTCAGAAACTAAGCGCTGCAAGTGTTGTGAGGCTATTGTTTTTCTTGTTTCTTTATTCTGGCCGGTTAACTTTCTTGGTACCCACCTTTCACAAATCTTTATTGAATAATCAGTTGTCGTATAATCGTTTTGATAATAATTTACCTAACTAACTTTATATTTTATTCCAGGGTTTCCCAAACTGTGTTCCGCGGAACCTAAATAGGGGTTCCGCGACGTCAAGAGAATTTCATTTAATTTAATATACCTAAATATATTCATATTTCAACATTACTGATATTCACAAGAAATTATTTCTATAAATATTTTACAATAGTTCTTAAGTTAGATACAAGACCCTTCCAGGTTCAGAGACTAAGCTATATGAAAGTTGAGAGAGCCGTTTTTCGTTTTGATTGTTTTCCTGCCTTTTTTATCTGAATACCTCATAAGCTGCTCCCGTCTGAGGCCAGTGAGACTACGGCATCCCCAATAAGGCTATGTTGTGAGCAGTGGCGGCTCTCCCCTTAGGACAATGGGTGTTTGACCCCCCAAAATTATAAGACATAATAATACATTTTTACGGATAAAACTGCTCAAAGCATCGAATTGTTTATTTGAAATGAATCGCGAAATAACGGCAGGCTAGCGGCGACATAGGCGAGCAGTGACATCTATTGCAAAAAATGGAAGCTCCCATTCACACAGCATTCCCTGGGTCAATTTTGCCAATGCCCGATCTTCTCTCTCTATGCGCGCCATACAACAAATGAGATGGCACTATGTTCTTCGCCTGGAGTTGATATTCTCCCGCATAGGTAGTAAAGAAATCCTAACTACGCTTGGGTTATGTCCGTGAGGGAGACACCATTATGAATGTTGTGTTGTTGAAAGAGATGGTGATATAAACATAGGTCGGTTTTGCTTTTTGCACGTATGTCTCGCATGAAACAATGGTTGTTTTTGTATTGAACAGTTCGGGAGAGATTTGAAATAATTATTCACATTGTTATTGATGCAATTTGCGACATTTCAATTTTAATTTGGTAGTACATTGGGAAGTAGATCTTTTCAAAGATTATTTATTATATTATTATGATCAATTTTCAACGGACATAGAAAACAGCTTGATTTAAAACAATTTTTGTTTTATTTTTTTTTATATAGGTATTAGGTACCGGTGTCTATTATTTCTATTAGCATAAGTTAACAATAATAATCTAAACGAAAATATGAAAGAGAACAAGACACATAAAAACAAAAACATTATATCTAAAATAAAAAATTATAAAAATAAAGTTTTTCTTATAAACATTGAATATTATTTCTAATCTAATTTTGTTTTTAAATTTTGGATACTTAGGTACTATTGGTGTGCACAACTATATGGAAAAGTGCCCTCTTTAAAATGATGTGCCTTCAAGTACATGTATTATGTAGCGACTTTGCAATTTACAAATAATACCTGTATGTAATATGTAATTTGAGTTGCGGATTCATGACCCTACCTCTCTTTAAATTGATTGATAATAATGTATCGGCATTTTTCTCAATATCAAATAAAGATTAATCACATTTTTTTTCAAATGACCTTCCACAGCTGGAGCCCTAGAGCCGCCTCTGGTTGTGAGGCTGAAGGTAGTGTGACGGGGAAGTAGATGGGGAAGAGCAATGTGGGAAAGTACCTGGCTATTCAGATCTGGTCACCAAACACGGTTAAAGCCATTTCAAGTAACGTTTCAATTCTGAAGGTGGTCTTGCACCAGGGCGATACTGAGAGTATCTTCCACTCTGGAACGTGCCACAAATATACTATATATTACTTTTAAATTAATTAATTGTGAAATAACACAAATTAATCAATTAAAATTTTTTTTGGACATGCTGGGATTCGATCCCGTGACCTTCGGATTGTGAGTCAAAACCTTATCCCTAGACCACGGCAGCCTTACATGAATGTTTGAATTAATTAAATTTTAAAGTAGATGAAGAAATTTACAAAGAATTTTAAGAATACGTACATCACTTGAAAACAACTTTTTTGCAATATTTTTCGAAAACTAGGTAGTAAGGATGATTACTGGGTTCGAAATCCATTTTCCGTGTCAGCTAAATCAGTAGGCAGCGCAAGTGATTACCTCAATTTATCAAAATAAGCAATTATTTTACTTCCGTTTTCTACAACCTATTTATACGAAGCGGGATTTTGTAATAATGCTGCAACCAAGTCACAGTGAAGGAACAGGCTCAACGCCACATCAGATATTAGAATCCAACTTGCCAATATTGTACCTGATATCAACAAGATAATGCAATTCACGGACTCAACAAATCGTCAAAGTCATTAGGTGCTTTATTTATTGTAGTTTGTTTTATTTATATTACTTTTCTATATACTAAATAAATAATGAGTATAGTAACAGTTTTTTTAAATTTTTACTACCTACTAAAATAAACCCAACCAAAAAATTAACCCAAGTGTTCCGTTGAAATTTACGGTCTTGAAAAGTGTCCCATTGCAGAAAAAGTTTGGGAAACCCTGTATATATTCGAATAATAATTTACTTAACTAACTTTATTTAAGTAGAAAAAAATAGATGGCATTACGTTTGGACTGACCCTTGTATAATAATACCTAATAATTGAAACAAATTTATTTATCGTAATAAGTATAAGCATCTATCAAGCCACGTGTAGGTAGGTACATCAGCGGGTATAAGTATTCGTTTTAGAAACATTTTAACAAGCGAATAATTATGAAAATTTTTAGATAATTTGAATAGCGCCGTTTTTTTGTGAAAAATCACACATCGATGCCTGAAGGGCGTTGTGTATGTTGTATTGTTGGCTTGGATGCGGGTGGCGTTCATTTATGGAAGTAAGTGCTTTTCTAGAAATAAGCAAACCAATTAATTCGATTACAGACATGAGAGGCGGGTATGGGTACAGCCGCCCCGGGAACCATTTATTGGATAAACAACACCTCTGCCATAGGTCACCCCAAGAGGTTCGCTACGTTTGGTGACTTAGCAGGGGTGCTCGGGTTCATGGGGTGAGGTTTGATGCGTCTGCCCACCACCTGCATGGCAGGCCGGATCGGGAGAGAATGGTTGAGGGAGTCCCTTTGACTTCTCTAGCCGTACCTACTCTCTCGGAACATCGCCTTGCACCGCAGTGGGAGGGATGGATTCGTACGTTCGTCACTCCTGGAGATACTGACCCCCAGATTCCTACCCACCCCTAACATCATTTTCCTTCCCAGAACTTTCTCTCCTTCCTTTCCTGAAGGGACCCTTCAAAGAGCATCCTCAAAGATAACATAGGCCCTGAGGGGAATGATTTTCCTCAGCGTCTCCGGTGTTGAGCTAAATTTAAAAAAATATATTTTTAAAGACATCAACTGAGTAAGGTACCTACTTGAAAATAAACCTGAAGTACTACAAAAATTTATACGGGCATATATTATAGGTATATATTGAACCGTAACCTTGACATTCTGAAAATACAAACAAATTACCCAACGTGATTTGAACTGTGTTGTGAACATAGAGATATAGGTACTTACTATGTGAAGCAGCAAAAACTCTAACTACGGCTGAGCGACACTTATGTGCATATTCGTAGTCAATTTTAACACGGGCAATGTAGCTTTATGGTGAATGGTGAATCTCTGTAAATAGGTATAACTGTCAAAAATTAAAGGGACCGCGCCATTTTGTTTGTTTCATGATGTATATGTATTTAGTAAGATTATTGAGGTATCGCTGAGACTCGAGCGAAGCCGAATAGTTACTTCTTGTGATATTATTATATCCCATCACGTAATAAATGCTATCTCTTGGGAAATTAAAAAAAAAAAAACAAAATACTTACTTTCTTGCTGTATCGCAGTCTACCTGTCAAGAACGACATCATCAACATTTTGATAACGAGAACACATGAGTAGAATACGTATGTGGAGTAGAGAGGATTGTTGAAAGAAATAATATCACCGACGGTCGCCATTTTCACAGATTTTCACGTTGTTTGGTTCCTTCTTGGATAATTATAAAATTTAGCGCACGAGGGACACCTGACGCGGCCAAACACAACAGAGAAGATGCCGGTTTTACTATTTTTGTTCCGCGGTTTGGAATTTTGAATGTCGAATCGTCGAATGCGGTCGAATGTATGTGGATTCACGGATGACGTGCCTCGTCACACAAACACACCGAAATTTAATCAAGATGTTAAAAGAGATAGGGTTGTCACAATTTTTTTCTTTTTATCGTTATATAATGTATATGGTATGTGTGGGTGTATGAATGTAATGTGTATGTAAATACTATGTTATCAATATTGTGTTTGTCTTTTTACTGATAGTATCATTAAATAATAATCCTTAAACCGCCGCATTTTTAAACACAGATTATGGAAATCACACTTCATTTCAACAATTAACCACTATAACACGGGCATCAGCCTAGCATGGTGGACGAAAAATCCACAAAAATATAACCATAATATTTATGCAACAAATAAAGAAAAAAAAATGCTACAAGAAACAACTACTTACGTACAAAAAATAGTTATTAGGTTCTTAGTTTAGGTAAACTAAATAATTTATGCATATTTAGTTTGAAACAAAACTTCGCAAAGGTTTAATTCATATAAAAAAATGCGATAATGGAGATGTTTTATATGGGAATTTTTAAACTTTGAATTAAAATGCACATTTTTCCGTCTATCCCGACTGAAACCGATGTTTCTTTTGGTAATTAAGTTTAACAATAGTTTACTTTTCAAAATCTATGCCTACTAAAACAGATTATTTACCATAACAAGCTTTTTTATAAAGCTAACATATATTTTAAAGTACCTGCACTAAATGTAGGTTGTACGATGTTCACAAGCAAGAATTAATTGTTATTTTCAACGGAATTGTAACACCTCGGTCATATGCAATGGTCAAATAGTGCTTCAGTTATTTTATAAGTTATATGTATGAAAAAAATCACAGTGTTTCTTTGAATGCCTTTTTAGATAGCCCCCAAGAGATTTTTGCTCTGTTTTAAACGAGTCGTGTTTTATTAAACATTTTCACAATTTTTACTTTAATTTTACCGTTTTAAATATTAGTGCACTCTCTCCAACATTCGTAATTACATATCTCTCCATCTTCTTCTTTTTGAGCGGGGATGCGGCGCCTTAAGCTCGGCTTGTGTGGTTTTAAAAATTACTGATATTCCGGCTGTATGTGAATACAAAAATACTTACCTTCCTTTTTCTGCTCAGTCGCTTTCTGATTGTCAGGAACGACATTATATTCATTTTGATTAGGATAACACATGAATAGAATATGTATGTCAAAAAGAGAGGATTATTGAATGTAATAATATCACCGATGACTGCCATTTTCACAGACGTTGATGTTATTTCCCAGATAGACAAGAATAAACGTACGAGGGACACTTGACGCAACCAACCACCCCGATTGGCGGAAATATATGTTGTAGATTTTCCTCAAACACATCGAAATTTAATCAAGATGTTAAAAAAGATACGGTTATCACAAAAATTCAGAACCCTTTACGTACTATTTTCCTGTGATTTAAGAAAAAAACTTTTTTTAAATTCTGTACTATTTTAAAGGAAGTTAGTTTGGCTGCGACAAAAATACTAATTGAATTATTAGTTTACGAAGATCTTTAAAGTGCATGCTGATTTTCAATGTTAGCCAGCTTTGAAAGGACATTAAATTAATTTTTCTACTTCTTTCGTACCTACATATTCGAATACTTCGAAATTAAGATCGATTATGTCCACCACTGATCATGAACACGTTTGCGCCTTGAATAACTAGAGATTATGGACGGGTTGTTTCACAGAATTTGAAAAATTCGTCAAATTTCTAATTCAAGTTGTGTGAAAGTCCTATTCAAGTTTTGTTATTATCCAAGTACCGTGAAACAACCAGCCCATGATAAAATACTAACAGAACTTTACAACATAAATATATGTTGCGTACCTACTTGGTGGGTAAATAAACAACAACAAAAAATACTTACTTTCTTACTGTGCCGTTTTCTGGCTGTCAGGAACGACATCGTCAACATTTTTATAACGAGAACACATGAATAAAATACATAAGTCGAGTAGAGAGGGTTGTTAAAGGAAATAATATCACCGATGACCGCCATTTTCACAGATTTTTACGTTTTTAGATTATAAAAAAGGGATACCTGACGCGACGAACAAAACCTACGGAGTGAACACCGGTTTTTGATCTGAGATTGCCAATTTCCACGATAACCTATATATCGTATATACATATTATACCCATGTCGTATGTGGATAACCTGCCTCGCAACTCGGCATGCAACCATGCCTATATTTTTGTAATCAGATGTTGAAAAATAGGGTTGTCCCAAAAATGTCGATAAAACTTTACTTTATAAATAAATGAATGCCCTTTTTCTGACCTGATTATTTTGTCTGACTAGATTCCAACAGGTCTCCAATATTATTACGCTAAATACATATATTTTTTCTATTATTAAAATATTTACCATACATTTAGGTATCACTAGATAGTCGGAGGCGCTAATGCGTAGGTACTAATATCTCGCCGAAACGTATTCCACTATTGACCATATTGGAACTAATAGCAAAACTATGGAAATAATAATAATCCTGTGTAGGGGAGGGTAGGGCGTATTGTGACGGGGGCAGGTTGTGACAGCGCGTTTAAAATTAACGCTATTAGCAGTAGGTACTATTTCGTGTGAACTTCGTACTGCCAGTTTCTGTCAAAACAGTGGTGCCGTGCGGTTGATATAATTAAAGCTACATATACGATAAAGTGTGATTTTTCAGTGCTAAACACACTTTACCTGCCAATTTTAGAAATCATATATTTTTTTCTCCAAACAGTGTGGCTTTTGACTGTGTTATTATAAATAAAATGCGTACGTCAAGTACGTTTACTTGCGTGGCTATTTTTATGTAAAATCGTCCGGTGGGGCGAGTTGTGACATCAAGGCGGGGGCGTATTGTGACACTCACAACACGCCCCCAGAATTTTGTTTTTATTTACCTTGATATAAAACCAATGTGTATTATGTAAAAAGGTGTATTTTTAACATATTATGAATGCATACATATTCCTTTTTGTGTCTATTTGTAATTCAAACCTTTTTTTCAGGATTGCAAAATGGTCCGAAATTATAAAAAAAACGAAGAGTGGGAAAGCACCTCTGCTGCTGATCTCACAAGAACACATTAACCACTAAACCTGTGTATCAGAAAATACCAGAACAAATCCGGCCATTACCCTAAGCTCAACCAAGTAAGAACTTTCCAAATAGGAAAAAACTTACAAGGGCAAATTAAACGGACACCCCTGAGACAAACTGCGAAAGGAATAAAAAAAGAAAAAAAAGTAGAAATACAAAACTAACTAAAAAAACAAACACCAAATAAATTAAAGGCGGTGACAAAAACAGAACTACATAAAAAAAATTTAGACGTAATTTTTTT
The DNA here is from genome assembly GCA_917563855.2 of Limnephilus lunatus. NCBI lineage: Eukaryota > Metazoa > Arthropoda > Insecta > Trichoptera > Limnephilidae > Limnephilus > Limnephilus lunatus. The sequence continues at coordinate 19,308,666 of OU830602.1, read as the reverse complement.
TATTTTTATGTCCACATCATCCACCGAAACTGAAGAGGAGCCACCACTTATGGAAACTAACGACAGCGACGCAAACGAATAAGAGCAATGTTTATAATAATAATATATCTTTCGAACAAAAATTTCAAGATTTATAACTACAAAAAAGGAGTACATCATACAATAGTTTAAAAGTTGCCTAAGTACAAAAGTTAATAATAGAAAACAGTATACATATAAACAGTAGGTACTTAAAGAATAGAGATTTATAAATATAAATGTAGGTTTCTCGTAACCTGCCTCACTAGGCTAGCCTGTGTTGAGGCAGTAATTTTACGTCAATTTATAATACTGTGTACATACCTACACTTATATTAGAATATAATAACACAATAGATTGGTTGCATTCATAATAACAGTTATTGTCGTAACCCCAATTCTAATGATATTTCTGGTGAAAGGTGGGTCAGGTGCATAAAATGTATTGGATGGTGTCATGAGTTTTGTGCTGGAGTGGACGAATATATTCCTGCCTTCTTCTGCGACTTTTGATTGACTGGCTGAGATTGATTTTAATTGTTGTTATTTATTTTTATTACATTGGAAGTATACTACAACCACTTTTATTTTACTGACGATAATTTATTATCAGGACTGTTTTTACCAATTTTATTACGTACCTACCTACTTATTTGACTTAATTATTTGTTCGTCACAACCTGCCCCACCCATGTCACAACTGACCCCACGGGTGGGGCGTGTTGTGACAATTCCCATATTTTGTAAAATAATATTTTGTCGCTTTATTCGTATGTTATTAAGGTTAATAATACCAAAATAATATAGCCAAAGAGTTATTTGTTTCCGTTTAAATGTCAAACCTTTGATTTCATTAAAGATGTTTCTACTGAACTCAGTTTTGTAATTTAGTCACAACACGCCCCACCTTCTCCTACTTGATTAGCAAATAACATTACCTGACATGTTTGTAATTACCATAATAATAACATAATTTAGGAGACTGGGATGGATACCGCCGCCCCGGGAATCATTCATTGGATAACCAACACTCCTGCCATAGGTCACCCCAAATGGTTCGCTCCGTTTGGTGACTGAGCAGGGGTGTCCGGGTTCATGGGGTGAGGATTATCTAAGTCTTGGCGGCGGATGCGTTTGCTGACCTACTGCATGGCGAACCGGGTCAGGAGATACTGGTTGAAGGAGTCCTTTTGAGCCTTCTAGCCAGACTCTCTCGACCTACAGCCTTGTACCACAGTGGGAGGAATGGATTTATATATACGTCTGTCACTCCAAGTCACACTGACCCCCAGATTCCTACCCACCCCTCATACATTTTTCCATACAATAAAATTTCATCCCCTTCCTTTCCCTAAAATAACCCTCCATACAGCATCCCCAAAGATGACATAGGCCCCGAGGGAAATTGTTTTCATCAGTGCCTCCTGTGTGGAGTTAGCGTAAAAAAACTATTAGGCATGACTAGAGATGGCAAAATTTCGTTTTAACGAAAAACGCGAAAAAATAGCGAAAAGGCCGTATTTCAGTGAAATTATTCTATTTAGCGAAATAGGCGTGAATTTCCCGAAAATACCGGGTATTAAAATATATGTGAGAATTTCAAAAAATCGATATTTATCAGCGGAAATAAATGATTGATAAGCTCCCCGACTGTGTGCGTAAGCTCGGGTTTTCCCTACATCGCACGTTCTTCAACGCGCGATGTAGGGAAAACCCTTATAGCGTATTTCAGAAGTCAAAGAACCATACAAATTGGAGAAGCTGATACAGTAATATTTAGTCCAGTACAACTAAAGAAGAATTGAGAAAAATGCACAAGGAAGGTAGTTTCATGTGAATGTGCGGGGAAAAGTATAATGCCTACTTTATTTCATTTTTGGAAGCCTTTCCTACGATTTTTTATAATTTTGTTACTATTTTATGTGTAAATATTTAATATTTTTGAACTGTAGGCTAAAATTGCTTTTTGACATTACACAAATTGTGCGAAATAAATTACGCCTATTGATGTTAATCGCAATCTGCATTAGTTGTGTTTGTGTTCGACCCGTACTTAAAGTTTCCTTCCTTATTAATTTAATATTAAAATTAATTATTTATAATCTTTCACATGGAAATACTTGCAAATGAAATACTATACTTACTTGCAAATATGCGCTAAAAACATTCAGGAAATACATTTTTTTCTATTTTGCTACAATACGCTAAATTATGCCTCAAAATGCTATAAAACGCTAAATTTCCAATTGTTAATGCTAAAAAATCTGAAAATTAATGCTAAATTTTGCCATCTCTAGGCATGACATGTAATAATAACAGTAATAACATAATGGCATGTTATTCCAACCCTGTTTCTACATCAGCATTGGAAGATAGTGTCATCTAGTGCTGTGATGATAATGTGGCGGTGAATGTCGATGTAGTGAGGTACCTACCTATTATGTAAGTCATGCTGACAGGTTTATTTCACATAGTAACTGGCTATGAACATTAACTATAATTTTGTTCGCATCTTGCTTTTGGCGTCTATTAGTTGGAGTAAGCACTTAATTAGTAATTTTATTTATTAGCATTCACCTTTTCACAATGACAAGCTGCGTTTATGTTATTTTTGAGATCCGCAATAACTATACATTGTACCTACCTCATGTTACGAAAACACTAATTAATATGAATCAGATATACAAGAATTAAATTTATTTAGTTTTTTTTAAATGTATTTAGATAGTCGCTTTCCACCTGGGGTCGGAATCTCTTCAAATAGGTAAGTATATAGGTATAGTAGGTAAACTAAATATTGTAGTCTGTTATTTGATCGGACAGTAATTAAATGTTAAGGTAGAATCACCTATATCCTATATATCTACATCTCTACATATTATAAATTACAGTCTTCCGCCGCATCTGTTCGCGATAAACTCAAAAACTACTGAACGGATTTTCATGCGGCTTTCACCAATAGATAGAGTAATTCATGAGGAAGGTTTAGGTTAGTGTCCGACCACAGATAATATAAACAAAGGAATAGAATATCTTTGTGTCCGACCGAACTTTCGGTTTCGGTTTCGGCCTAGTTTCGGCCAAAAAACGAGTAGGTATCGGCTTAGTTTCGGTTTCGACCGCCATCCAGCCGAAACTACGTCCGAAACCGAAACTGAATTCGGGAGTGCCATTCAATATGACCAAAGTTTCGAAGAAATTATTGACGAGAACTCTTCATTTAGTTTGTGAGAAAACGCTTCTTATTTTCATACATTAAGTATTACTTGAATTAAAAAATATTTTGTTGTTGTAGGTAGGTAGGTACTTTTTAATTTTAATTATGTCGTAGTTCATTAAAAATAGTGCCATACAATATGACCAAAGTTTAGAAGAAATTAAATAGACCACCACATGTTGGTCGAAAAATCCCCAATTTATGTAATAAAAAATTCAATGAATAAAGGAAACTAAAACTAAACTAACTAACTAACTAACCATCACGCCGTTTCCCCGCAGGGGTAGGCAGAGAGGAAGGACCGCCAAATAACTAGGTCTTGGCACACACTCTTTGCCTCACTCACATTCATACTTTTTTTTAAAAAAGAAAGACAAACATTCCCGGGCTACGATTAACCCAACAATGTTTGAAAATCTCCTACTACCACCACAGAAAGCCGAAAATGTTGCTTGTGTTGTGATGGAGGACTTAGCCAGCAGAGGAATCGAACATGCGACGCCCGGGTGAGACCCAAGCGCTATGCCCACTCAACCGCTGACCGCTCAAAATACATCGTCTCATACATTCTCTTCTATTATTCTGACTTTTGACATGGCCCGACAAGGTTTTATCTAAATTAGTTGAAATATGTAATATGTTCAGTTTTATGACGAGGTTGATGAAATTTTGCACAAATGACCTTCAAAACAAGAGGAAGGTCACTGTCTGTATTTGATTTAAAAAACTCTGTATAAAGCCCGGCCATCGCCGGGGATTTCGGCTAGTAAATAATAAAAATATCGTCGCATTAATTCGTAGACTGCGTAACTCCAAATTTTTCGAAAATATGTTTTTAATGCCATCTGGTGTTAAAATTAGTCCCGCATCGACTAGTAAAACTCGCAAATTTCAAAAAAATATATCTTTTTAGATAAACACAAATTAGGAAACTGCGTAACACCAAGGAGCTATTTTTACTGGCGAATACTTCGAAACTCCTCAACTCCACATACTTTATTTTATTTACCATTTCAGGTCTTATTATTTAACTTCAAAATTATTCGTAGTACCTACTAGTATTTTGCTGTTATGCATTGTGTACTATTATATTTATCCTGTTATTCTTACACACTGAGACTAAATATAAAAGTAAATTACGATGTTATTGAGTAATTTATAAAATAAATATTGCAGTTCCATATTGTTGTTTTATTTTTTAATGTAAAATTCCTATCTCCCAAGTCTAATTCCTATCTCCATAAAACTGTTCGCAGAAAAGTACCTACGTAGATATCTTTGTAAAATACGTATCTCCATTCTCGGTTTTTATGTAAACTTCCTAACTCCGATTTGAAACAGAAAGCCTTAACTTACGAAAGTTAACTGATTGAAAATAAATTTCGAAATATATTATATGTCTGGAACATAAATAAAAACAATGACCCGTCTTTCATTTTTTTTCACTATGAGTTTTTTGTTCCTCCTGTAAAATTTGACATTTGGTGGTTACGCATTCTACGAATTAATGCGACGATAGGTATATGAAATGTTGTCATTTAATTTGGTTGCTGCTGAAATTTATTGAAAAGTATGTTCCCAACTCAGGCGAATTCTCCTGGTGTTGAGGATATCACACGCCATACACATAATGAAATAAAATTAAAAATAAATACATTACGCAAAAGAAAAATGAAACGAATTTATGTATTTTAAATTTAAGCATATAGTGGTCAGATTTTTCGATCACGAAATATGCCCACATCGCATTTTCTGTGTTCTATTTGGAGTTGGAGGTGAAATTTAACAAAAACACTTTAATTTTACAACTTTGGAAAAAACACAATTTGTGTACTTAATTTGTTTACACAAAATTATTCACGGTAAGCACGGTTTTATCAATATTCATATTGGAGTCGTAATATAATACATCTTGAATTATAATAACAATATTGCCTACTTCGATTCACTGTCTCGAATGGGTATTAGTTCATTTATGCTCGAATGTGTCGTCTGTATAATACCTACTCCTGAATTTGACTATATAGATATCTATGCCAACAGTCTCGCATATTTTAAAAAGCAAATTCAATCTACTGAAATGACATGTCACAGATAATGAGAGAATCGTTATATTTTAATTCGAATGATAATGGTTGTTATTTACCTACTCTATTTATTATTCTCTTTTTACATCACATTTTAATATTTTTTTTTTTTCAATCTTTCTATATTTGCTTATATCTTGTTTTCTAATTATTGTTAACAATGCTACACAGAGAAAAACAAAGTTTAAACTGTGCATTCTTTGAATATTTTTAAGTAGATTTTTAACCCTTGAAAGATAATCTACGTCTTGGAGACGTAAGCAAGACACAAGTATTGCTGTCTTTTTTTTCGCAACGTAGCGCGCTGCCTATCTCAGTTAGCTCAGTTGCCGAGCAGAGCTTGCGCGGGGCGGCTCTGTCACTACGGTAAGTACAATCATTACAGAGAAATACATAAGTACTCCACAAGTTTGAAAGAAGTACGATTATCTTTTGTGTAACTTTTGGACTTGTTCCTATAAATGTGATTTAGCGAACAAATTTTTATTTTTAACTAGATTCTGATTAGCATTTAAATGTTCACAGAATATAAAAAAAATACGATTAAAAAACATAAAATAAAACATATTATTCATTTTTAAAAAGATTTAATATTTTATAGTTGATTTGTAAGAGGTTTACAGCATTTTGTTGTTTTTAAAATTACAATTTATTTTTTAAAATTATTTTGGCTTTATTTCAAGTAAAAAACCCCAAACTATTCAGCTACCATTAAAATGTGTAAGTATGATAATCTGTCAAATTTACACCTTTAAACTTCATTACGTCTTTCAGACGAAACGTCATTGTCTTTAACGTAGGTCAAAATAAGATTATATTTCTAGGGTTAACATTAACGCTCTGAAAAATGTTTATCGTATAACTTTTTCATGTTTCCAATACTCTGTAAATGTTCCAAATCAACAAATACATTTGAAATCATTGTTAATTATTTAATATTCAACTTCTGAAGCAATCGTAACAGGTAGCCTTGATTACACAATTCCTCTAATAATTTGATCAGCATCGCACAATGGCAGTTCAAATAATGAAATGATCAGTTTTACATGCCAGATACGAAATGCAGTAGAGTGACCCCCGCCATGTAGGCGGTGACCAGAAGGCCACAGGCGAAAATCAGGATCCTCGAGGGCTGGGGGACCATCCAGACGTAGACCAGGGTGAACACGACCCTGGAGAGAGTGAACACCCTGAAGAGGACGGTGGCCAGGGCCACTGAAGGCCCGGTGAGGATGTACAGAGCTGAAGTTATCAGGAACAGAGGGATGTTTTCCAGATCATTTTGGTGAGCTCTAAACAGAGAAGGGTTTATAATCAGGTCTTCCCATAGATAATAGTAACAATGAATCATTATTAATATGAAATAGCGCGCACAACGGTGTCCGCAAAATCGTTCATTCATAGCAAAATAAATGCCAAATCTCATTTACGCCCAACAGCCAGCGTCTTGCCCTTGTTTCTATCTTCCCACTAAAGTCCAAACGCCTAACTTTTATAATCAGTGAAGTTTGGCGATAGTTGGCTTGCTTTCATGCTATATCTCTCTTTGTTTCTGAACTAGGGGGCCAACAGAAATATAACCTGCTCAAAAGGAGCCACAGGTCAAAAAAGGTTGAGCAAATTTTTAAGTAATTTTAATTAATAATGAATCTTACCTTCGAATACGTTCCACGTCATCGTCTAAACGCAATTTTCCTTTAAAGTATTCAGCATCCTCGGAGTTTAACGTGGCCTGGAAATGATAAAAATTACTTTCACGACACTGGAACTATTATTATTGATGATTAAATAAATCTTTTTGTTGATGCTCCACCGCATTCCTGCTGAACTTTTTTTTTAGTAAGTACTCCGTCCTCCCCCGCCTGTTATATTGTTTGACCTATTCTGCAGTAGGTCCAACTTGTAAATATCTAGTTATATTTCACAATTTCTACATTTCAGGTTTTATAAAAAAAATAACAATAATTTTTATACAATTTTAGAATAAATTTGCGTAATACGAAAAGTATTCGTTTTTAGATCAAACCAAAAACTATAATTTTACCACAAACTTTATTTGTTAAAATAAGGATTTCCAATCAACGTTTTTTTTAAAGAATGTTCACCTTCTAGCTTAAATATCAGTTTTTTTAAACATACGTTTTGTCAAATAAGAGTAGAAAACACAGGAGGGCGCCACTATTGTCCAAATTGCAATACTAAAAAAACTCTTGGTGAAAAGGGAAAGCTGTGTAACCTACATTTTTATAAAAAGATTAAAAGGGCATAAAAGTGAACAAAATATTTTTTCATTGCAATACAGATACCTACTTATAGGTATATTATTACTATACCTTTGCAATATAAAGCTGGCTCTACACTCGCGCGCGAAGTCGCGCCGTGAATTCACGCCGTGAATATACGCCGCGATCCGCGCGTGAACTGTGTCCATCCACACTCGCAAAGCTTCAGTCTTGTTCGCGACGAAATCGTTTGTCGCGGGCCAGAAAACCGACAAAAATCGGGGAATGGTGCGAAGCGCGAATGCGAAGATTGCGAAGGCGTGAACAAGATCCACACTCGTGTTTCGCGGCCTTCGCGGCCGTTCGCGCCGCGAGTGTAGAGCGCGCTTTAAGCATGCCTTTAAAATATAAAGCACAGTTTAGAATTTGCTCACATTTATTTAATACTTTACTAGCGGTCCAGGCTTTAGATTTTAGATCATGTCTCATGTCTCTAATTTCAGATCTAAAAGTAGTGTAAACCATTAATGAGATACGTTTTTAGATTTTCACGGCCAAAAGTATTTTGTTATTTGTTTTGGGGAAAGTTATATGATGGCGATAGTGTTTGGGATTTGGGATGTGACCTTGCTTTTTACAACACTGTGAAATATGCCCTTGTTATATTGAAAAATAACAAATTAATCGTCAACGGTGTAGTTTTCAATCCATGCAATTGCATTTTTTATATCTCGACAATTAAAGGAAAAAAAAGGAGGCATTACTTTTTTACTGCCCCTTGTACATATTTCGTATTAATAATTTTACAACAAAACGAAACGCCTAAATTTAGAATATTCTATTGTAATAGATTATTATTGTGAAAAAAAAATGAAATATCATTGCGAAATTGACCTTTGGCGTATACCTACTTATTAAAAAAACGACAAAATTATTGCATATTTAAGCGATATCAATACCTACACTTGAAACTTCTGCACTATCTTACGCCATAATATATTATGTAAGCATGTACTTACAATTTTATCAAATATTTTTATAAGTAGTTGCGTGTGGGTAATTTCATGTATGAATGCATAATTTGATTTTATGTTTTTGCTACACAATGTTTTATGTTAACTTTTATTTCATCTTATGTTTACAGCAACCAAGATTTTATTCTATATTGAACATATAAAAATAACATTAACAAATTTTACACAAAGAAAAACATATAATACTAACACGCTTGATTAACCGCATTCTGCCCGTCATAGGCGACATTGCTAACATTTTCAATACTAGGACACAAGTATAAAATATGTATGTTTTGAGGATAGGATTCTCCAACGACAGGATATCACTGGTCACCACCATTTTAACTGTTTTTCTTTTGGGAATTTGTACAGATCAGCGGGGATATAACAAATAACACGACCACACTCAACAGAGACGTAATGTGATTGCGGTCGGCAAAACTGAAGATTATCTATTTAATAATGTTAAATACCTATAGCTTATAGACAGAGGAGAAGTGGTATTCAATCACACAACGCTGACCGTGGACTAGACACTTCACGTGTACTTACTTATGCGAGTACTAATAATGTTGTGCCAGGTACGAAGTGGATTAAGTCAACCATCTCAACCCAGGCCAAGAGACCGAATCAAGTTTGAATGCTATTATTTAGAGAAGATCCCCCTACAAAACCCGTGACTCATGGGAAATTATTTTTGTACGAATTGTGAAGCTGAAAGTAATTATATAAAAAAATATATTTGCCTCAGTATCATTGCCTTAGAAGAGAAGAAATTTACTTTTTGTAAACTTAAAATATAATGTCGTCTATCCATTGACTTATAAAAACACAAGACATGATGTATTCTAATCCAACAATAAACATAGAACCGCTTATGAAAAGGAGAGCCAATCGAAGAATACATATAGGTACCTATATGAATATATAATATTAATACATCTCTTCCTAAGTCGGTTCCTCATTGCTGAGGATCGATACGCTTTACATATGATGTAACAAGTTATTAGAGTGAATAGAATATAGTTCGCAATGAGTGGATTCCTTTAAGTATGAACACTATAATTTTAAACTTGTTGTATTGGCGACATTGTTATTTTTTATCTTTGCTCAATCGGTTAGGCTGACCATCTGAGGAGGGTGATTCATTAAGGCAGGATTGGCCTTAAGCCTTCATTCTTTGACGAGCCACGGGTGACCTCAGCCACTATCCCTGTGGCTGGTCGAAGCATCACTTCGCCATATTAATTTTATTTCAACATGTAACTACTGTTAAAATCCGCGTCCATCAGTAGCATCAGAGACTGAATATTTTTATTACTTATATCAAACCCTGGATTGGTATCAGACTACCATGGAAGTCTACTGGTTATCATGAATTTGGAAATCCACCATCTGCTGATGCAGGCATCACACAAGACCTTCCAACTACACTTGGAGCTAGAGGAGCTTGCAGAGGAGCGCCACGACATCTGATAATCTTGACCTCGTTGGCGATCACTCTTGAAAAGATATCTCTGTCTTGCGCTACCCGAATAGCACCTACACACTTCTAATGCCGGTCCACTCTCGTATATTTCGTAGCCAAGACATTTGTCTCCTACCAGGCCCTCGGCGACCCTATATCTTGCCTTTCAATATTAAATGGAGCAAGTGATACTTCTCCCCTCGAAGTATATGACCCAGATATGAAATTTTCTTGATTTTTATTAATGTAAGCAGTTCTCTACCTGCTCTAGCCCGCCTGAGAATTTCTGCATTGGTCCATGGTCCATGGGACCTTGAGCATTCTCCGGTGAAGCCACATTTCGAAAGCCTCTAACCTGTTCATGGTATTTATTTCCAAGGTCCATGTTTTAAATTATGCTTAAACGGCGTCTGAAACCACGTCCATTTAATGCCCAATCAGTTATATAATATAGTCTAGGCCTCATCAACAAAATAATATCATTTTATTTATGAATCTTTTTTAAATTTTAAATTTTAATCTATTTATGTTAAGTGTATCCATCTTGAAGCACCTTATTGTTTGATTTAATAAACCCTGCTCGCACCAAGTATTCACAGCCGCATACACACCTGAGATACGAATTCTTACAGTTTAAACCCATATTAGCAGTGGCGGACTAAGCCCGACAGAGGCCTAGGGCTGCAAAACTGAATGAGCCTCCCCCCCCCTTAGATTAAAAAGTTGATGTAATTTTACAAGATTTTTATTCAGTTCACACGGGCATCTGGTCCTGGAGGGGTCTCCGAGCGCCCTCATGTTCTATGGTCAAATCCTAAACAAGGCATTAACGCACCAGGGCACTGTAAAAAAAAACATTTTTTATTTCATTTTCTAAAAGATGCATTTGTTAATAACGTTTTCACCAAATGTTTTAAGGAAATTCGTAAAATTGACGGAGATACAGCATTTTATATGTAACCGTTTTAAACACCTATATCTTAGTGAGACAAGCATCGAAAAACCTAATGTAAACATACTTTATATGTATAGATAATTAAATAAATTTTAAAAAAAACAGTTTAACCCATAACATGGGCATCAGCCTAGCATGGTGGTCGAAAAATCCACAAATAATGTAACCATAATATGCAATGAATAAAAATAAAAATTTTAAAAAAAGTTAAATTCTTCTTCAGAAAAACGCATGAGCGCGTTTTTCTCGGAATAATTTTTTTTCAACCTTATCAACAACATTACAAAAGCATTCACTAAGTCATAAACTGTTTTTTTATAAAGGGCCCCCTTCAACTTTTTTTTATGAACGGTGAAAACTTTCCATAAAAAATCGAAAATAAAATTCGCTGGTCCGCCTTTTTTTAACGCGTTTTTCTAAAAACTTCGTTTTTTAACCTGGTTGACAACATATTAAGTCTTAAACTGATCCATAGTGAATAAAATCCAGTCAATATGGCCAGGGCCGTATTATCAATAAGGCAGTGTAGGCAACTGCCTAAAGCCCCCTCATAGGGTAGGGTCCCTGGGGTAAAGGGGCCCCGAGACGTGCATTACTAAGGGCCCCGACATGTTTAATCCGGACCTGACGGCTATATTATCCATAAGGCAGTGTAGGCAACAGACCTAAGGGACCTGGGTAATGGGCCCCTGAGACGTGCATTGCCTAGGGGTTCCGACATGTTTAATCCGGACCTGACGGCTGTTTTATCCATAAGGCAGTATAGGCAATTGCCTAGGGGACCCGCACAGGGTAGGGGCACGTGGGGTGAAGGGGCCCCGATACGTGCATTGCCTAGGGGCCCCGACATGTTTAAGCCGGACCTGACAGGGCCGTATTATCCATAATGCAGTGTAGGCAACGGCCTAGGGGCTAAGCTGGACCTTGAAGGGCTGTATTGTCCAGAAGGCAGTGTAGGCCGATGCCTAGGGGCCACACATCGTCTATGGGCCCCTGTGGTAAAGGGGCCCCGACTTGTTTAATCCAGCCCCGACTATAACACCATGCAGGGATTGTTTTATAAAGGGTCCCCCTCTATTTTTCTTTTATGAAATGAAAATTTTCCATAAAAAATCGAAAATAAAATTAGATGGTCCGCAATTTTTATTTTTTTTAGATATCTAAAATCCTCTACGTGGTGCCATAGACACTAGATTTTCGAACAGTTTAAGACTTGGTGCATGTTAATGGGATGTATAGTTTTTTTTAATATATCGTCAATCAGGTTGAAAAACGTGTTAAAAAAGTTTCGAGAAAAATGCATTCATAGTTTTGCCGAAGGATAATTCAATATACAAACTATTTCAAACGGTTTCAAGTAAAATATTCTATCGCCGTCAATATTTCGAATTTCTTTAAAACACTTGGTGAGAGCATTTTTAACAAATGCATCTTTAAATAAAAAAAATAATTTTTTTTTTTCGTGTCCTGGTGCCTTAAAGCCTTGTTTAGGATTTGATCAATAGAACAAGGGGGCGTTAGGAGGCCCCAGGACCAGTGGCCCGTGGCGGGCTGCCCCTTCCACTCCCCCCTGTCCCGTTAGTCCGCCATTGGTAAAGGGGCCCTGAGGCGTACATTGCCTAGGGGCCCCGACATGGTTAAAGCGGCCCTGGGTAATACTCAAGAAAAGCCTTACTGAAAGTGTAGAGCAGGCATACAAATAGATATAGGCTAATATAATGTACTAAGTAGGTAGATGCTTCTAAATAATAGTCTTACTACAGGTGACAGGATTAAAAAAAACTTTACTTTTAGCTAAGTACTTTATTTTATACAATTATCTTCATATAAATACATAATATTCTTAAAACAATTTTCACGAACACTCATATGTATACATTATTTAGAAATAAAATAAATTTCAATAAAATTATCCTCGACATAAAACGCGCATAACCTTTCCCATATTTGAATTTTCATTGAATTCGTTGATTTAATTTCCAATGCAGATTTTCCTAGATTTAGGGGCTTTAATTTCTAATTCACATTTTCATAGATTGCCATGATTTAATTTTCAATTTACATTTCCATATTTACATTTTAATAATTTTCGTTATTCTAGATTTCCTTGTTTTAATTTATAATTCATTCATTTTCCTATAAATCCATGATTTAAATTCTAATTTACTTTTTACTAGTATTCCATGTTTTGATTTTGAATTGTGTATGCAATTGCATGTTTTCCAAATAAAACAAAATGAAAAAAAAATGTTTTAATAAATCTAAGATTGAAAGGCCGATTTCATTCAGTATACTGGCTTGGATTGAGGTGGTATTGTTCACATACAGGCCCGTATTTAGACCTACGCAACCAAGGCAGTTGCCTAGGGCGGCAAATTTTAGGCGGGCGCGGCGGTGTTTCGCCAATAGTTTTTTTACAGTGATAGATGGGGGGATTTAATTATCCAGGATGCTCTCTATTCACAAGACGGCATGGATGGCCACTTGAGACGCCATGTAGAGGGTGATCACGAACCCGCCGCCGAAGAAGATGGCGCGCGCGGGTTGAGGTTGTGGCCACACGGCGTACACCAGGCTGTGTCCCACGCGGCACAATGTGTAGGCAGAGAACAGTATGCTGGCCAGGCGGGGGTCGGGTAGGGTCACCACGTACAGCGCCCCAGTAAACAGGAACGCGGGGATGTTCTCAAGGTCGTTGAGGTGGGATCTGAAAAAAGTTAAGAATAAAAATTTATAAGTTTTTCAATATTTTTCCAAGTCCTAACTGCTCCCAACCGTCTGGATAAAATGAGACGTGAAATAGGAAGGCGGAGAAGTGCCTGGCTATTCAGATCTAGTCACCAACCACTGCTAAAGCCATTACAAGAAACGTTTCAATTCTGAATGGTGGTCTTTTACCACCTACTGAAAGTGGGTTTCCTCAACTCAAAAAATTATTTTGACATAATATACCTAAGATGGATTTTAAAAACGTGCCTAATTTTACATTTAACATAAATTAATTCCACTGTTGCAACATCTAAATTATTCCATGGCCCCCTAACCAAGTGCGAAATTAAATGGAATGCGAAAAAAATTGGTTATTTGCATGTGAATAAAGTGAAGATATTATTCTAAGTAGATTCCTCTTTAGGTAAGTTTTTGCGTGTGATTAGCTCATTCCGCAAAAAAACTTGACTATATATTTTGAGGAAACGAAGTTGCTGATTTATCTAATAGATTTATATTATATTTTTACTTTGTTGTTGAGCTAATAACTTGTAAAAGATAGAGCGTTGTTAAATGGTAACATGTTTAAAAAAAAAACTTTTTTTATTTTATGTTTTCAACAATATTATTATATTAATTTTTATAAGAAAAAATCTCTTTTCATAACTTTTTAAGGTTATTCCCATCAGTGTAATATATCATTGAAGAAGAAGATAATAATAATAATCTAAACGAAAATATGAAAGAGAACAAGACACATAAAAACAGGAAAAGATAATGGTCCCCACTCGAAAAAAAAATCCATACGGAAAACGTCGTTTTGTTGATAAAAATATAAAATAGTTGGATTCCACACAACTTTTAATTGTATCTGTTCAATATAAGTAAACTGTTTTTTTTTAATAAATTGAACAATAATATTACTAAATTTATAAAGAAAACTTGGAGTTCTACAAACAATAAATAAATAAAATAAATTTAATTGTTACCTTCGAATCCTTTCGACGTCCACATCGTCGAGTTTAACTTTGCCAGCATCCTTGGAGGAAAAATACTTGGCGTCTTCTTTATTAGCGAATACCTGAAATGATTAATATTTACTATTTAATTACATAGTTTGTTCGCAATTCATGTCAGCTTATTTGAAACTTTTGTTGAGTTGAATTTTTTATGAATTTACATATTATTTAATGATAAGTCGATTTTTTTCGCTAACCGCAAACGCTGAAATTGCCGGTTTATCGGGTTTATTAAACTACATTATTTAAAGATATTTGAATAATTACTGTACTTATATTGTAAAAACAAATTGTTATATGCATAATACGTCGCACTTAATAATTGGATAATTCATAGATATATTTGTAGGCACTAATTGGGACGGTTGTTTTTACATACAAACAACCTATTGTTTTTACGGTGCTCCAGATTTTATGTCCGGGTTAAATCTTTCCCAAATGAAAGACTGAACCCTTCCACACACTTTTCCATAAATGAATATCTAGTAAATTCACGCAATGTAAGTGCACTATATAAGTATAATAAATACAAAACAATACAAGAACAATACGTCAATCCACCAGAAACATAATGGGAAAATATTTCACCGACTCCAGATATTTTCATATCAGAGGGTTCGGCTCTGATGAAATCCTAACTGGTCCGATAAATCCTACTGATCCCTCAATATAAATATTTAAAAAATCTTTCGTAATCCTACATGTATTTAAAATGACCGACTTTTGCATTTTTATGTACAAATTTTTTGACAAATCTAATACGCCTAAATTTTGAATGAGAGAGCTAGGTATAATGCCAGTAGCCGAAATAACAAATGGTAATATTTTTATAGTCTGAGAATGCCAAATTCTTTTAATCTCATTTCCTAAATCTGTTTATTTTCTTATTTTTTCAGAAACAGTTTTCTGAATATTACAAGAATTTGGAATAGCGACATCAATGATATAAGTTATTTTTTTAATTTTGTCATGCAAAACTATATCGGGTCTATTATGACTAATTGTTCTGTCTGTTAGAATAGTTTTATCATAATAAAATATATTATAACATATAGCAGCTAAGAATCATTATTATTAATTTATTTATTAACGCCTTGAAGGTTTTTACACTTTTTACATGTATTCATTATTATAGGTAAGTTGTTCAGGAGTATACTAATAAGTGTATATTACATAACATAATAAACTGCATCCGATACACATAAGTATGTAGGTACAATACAAGTAGGTATGTATTTTATTTATTATGTAATGCTGTGCAAAAGGAGTTCGAGCACAATAAATGTTTAAAAAAAAGTACTGACAATAGTTACAAAGCATTGTGTTGTAACTTTGTTGATATTATTATAAACATGTTTATAGTTTGTTGAGGCAAGTTTGTAATTAGCAAACATGCCTCACAACAAACATTTATTATGCCCAGTTGGATTCTTTTCAGTAAATTAATACAGCGATAAAAGGTACGCATAAAAAAAGTATGAAAGATATAAGTAGGTAAAATACAAGCATGTAGTTAAATTATCATGGGTTCATTTTGAGGGCATTTAGCAGTTCGTGTCCCCGGCTTTGCCAGAATAACAGATTTATTTATTTTATACTAACGGACGATTTAAGCAAGCAACACATATAACACGAAATGAGAAAAATAAGAGTTACAGAAAAGGGACAGTGCATACACAATACAAGAAAGATGCAAACACAAAAATAGGATATCGAACCCGTGGTTGAATTTAAGAATCCGGCTTCGAACGCATGTCTGCCACCGCGCCTTACCGTCGCATATACCGTGGATTTTCAGACAAAGCTACTGTTGTAATTCGGTTTCTAATTCAAGAATTCTTCACAAGATTTCGCCACTTTCGTCAGCAAGACGTATAGGGACGTGCCCTTCCTTGGTATAAGTTCTACGGATTTGTAAACCTGGAGTACCTACCTATCTCCCGGATTTCTAAAGATTGACGGTAATACCCAGTTGTATCAAGCGGCTTTATACTCACATACGACGTCGGGGGACTAGCCATTACTGGTTGACAGTGGATACGAGGAACAGGCTAATTTTGGAACAGTTCCAGTTAGATTTAAAAAATGTTCACCAACACTAACTGAGCGTAGTCGAACCAAAAGCCGCCTGCAGGGCTTAGCAGTAAAAATCTGCGGAGCGGGTTTTTAACTGCTAGTTATATACTATTATGCTTGTATTAGGTATGACAGCGCTCGTGTGCGACTGTGTCCGGAAACTCGTACTAGTACCTACAAGTGGGAAATAATTGAATCTACATCACGCAGAGAATAAAAAAAAACTTTTTTTCAATTCGAGCATTTCTATTTTTTTTTAAATACTTTTTTCAGCAACAAAGGGGTTAAAAAAACTTTTGTAGCCGGGTCTACGCTTCAACGCACTTTAAAATACAGCTGATAGTAACTACTAATTATCTAGGGACCGATTTTTTTTTCAAATCGACTTCGCTCCAACTTCGGACCCGATTTACCTAAAGTTGTATCACAAAATCAATATCACAATACAAATGTGACGTAGATTCACCAGCTTCCTGCTTGCACTAAGAGTTTCCAGACACTGTATACCTTTAAAAATCATTAAAAAGTGATTAAAAAAAAACAGAAATGGTTAAATAGGTTATGTTAGCTTAGGTTATGGACTATTTTTCAAAACAAATAATAATAACCCTTGATTTTTCAAAGGGGTGAAAACATTTCTATTTTTGAAACTGTTAATTCGTGGTGGAAGTCCATTATAATAGATTATAATAAAACAAATAAAAAACTTTATTCCACTTAATTTTATTTGACCGTAACCGGTTTCAGCTCGTCAGAGCCATCTTCAGACTGGTACAAATAATTCTTAGCCTACGGTTTATATACATAACATATGGGGGAGGGGGAGAGGGGTAGTCTACAAGGATTTTAATGAATTATTTTTATTACTGAGTCGTTTTAGACTGTCGAATTTCTAACTATTTTGGTAATTCCAGTGGGCTAATTACTTTGGGTTTGTAGCTCACTTCAATATCTATTGATTAGGGAAAAACCTTACAAGTAATTTGAATTATTAATGGACTAATTTTATTGTCAAATCGGGCGGAGGGGCGATAGGTTTCCTGAAAGTCCGTTTTTATTTTTTACATACTAGGTACCAGGTACCTAACATGTAAAAAATAGTCGCGAATCTGAAACAGCTATTGTCATGATTATATTTAAACGTGTAATTACACTGTAATATTACGTAATCGTAAGAAAGGCTATGACTCCTATCATATTTCTGAGAAGAAGATTGTTTTAATGAGAACAATTAAAACGCATACTTAATTATGTAGAGAAGTATTTTTATTAACATTGAAAAGATATTGAATTTATAACTTATCTAATCAGATGGTTGAATTTGATGCGTTTTAAGAAGTTTGTTTATATTAGGCTCGATTTTACTTAAAAACAAACGTAAGTCACCGCATCAGTAATATGGAGCCTATTTTTCTTTTTGGTTACCAACATTGCTACAGCACTGAATTCACGTTCAGCTAAATAGGACGATGGGAATGCTAGTAAAAATCGTTGAACTATCGACCATAATCCAAGGTACAGTTGCGAAATCGGCTTCTGCAGCCAAAATTCTTGGTAGCCATTCTTAAATTTAATTTTTAATTCCTCATTTGTCGTCAGTTCTATTAGTTCTTCTTCTAACTGGGATGATCCTGCTGTGTTGACATTTGAAAAAGGATCCAAAACCCCAGTATTATTAAAAGGAATTTTCTTTTCGTCACAAAACTTTTCCAGTGTATTAAATATGGTTTCTCCTTTTGCATCTGTTTCCAAATTTGTAACAAAAAATAGTTCTTGACATATTTTCTCATATTTGATGAACCTCACGTATGACAATAGCAATGTTTCATTGGTTGGTAAAGTGGACTCATCCAGCTGAATTGAAAATCGACAAGACTGCAGATGATTGCACAATGATTCTTCAATGTTTTCAGCCATTTCATCAAATCGTCTTTTCACAGAACTCTTGCTCAAAGGAATTTTTCGGATAATATCTGCAGCTGGTTTATGAAGCGCAGTGGTAATTACTTCTTTTAGTGCTGGTAAAATTAAATCTTCCCCAATAGTATGTGGTTTGCCTGTTTTAGCAATCAACAATGAGATATTGTACGAAGCTAGAAGTCCATCAGCGTCATGCTTAGAAGCTGTTGAAAATTATTTTCATTTAGTTGGCTGAATTTTGTACTTCTTTTTTATGTCTTGAAAATATGTCACATCTTTGTCTTTCTTATCCGGGTGGATTTTATTAAAATGATCTTGAAACCTAGAAGGCTTCATCGCGTGGATTTGTGGGATCTTCGATAAATCCGTATTTAATATAATCCAGACCATATTGCCGTATCTTCTTTTTAACTTCTGACATGGGTTTTTAATAAAAAAAAATAACCAATATTAAAGTTTACTTTGCTTTATTAGTATGTGATTAGAGTGTTTTGTTTGTCTTTTTTAGATCATATTTTTTTACTTGCCAACGCCCCCCCTGTGCCATCTCAACGCCCCCCAATTGTCTCTGGATCTTCTACCGCCCCCCTGAAGGTCTCAAACGCCCCCAAGGGGGCGTTATCGCCCACGTTGAGAACCTATGGTTTAAACCATTCCTAATCTAATGTAAACATGCATCCCTTCAAAAAGTAACTTTGTAATTAATAAGCTATTAGAATCATTTACTGAAACACCATGTTTTTATCCGGTATAATTTTCATAATAATTTTGAAATTAAAATATGTATTTAGGTTTGACCATTCCCACTCCAATGTAAACATGCATCCCTTCAAAAAGCAATTAAAAAATCCCATTGATCATAGATATGTATAATAACGATTTGACAATAAAATTAGTCCATTAATAATTCAAATTACTTGTAAGGTTTTTCCCTAATCAATAGATATTGAAGTGAGCTACAAACCCAAAGTAATTAGCCCACTGGAATTACCAAAATAGTTAGAAATTCGACAGTCTAAAACGACTCAGTAATAAAAATAATTCATTAAAATCCTTGTAGACTACCCCTCTCCCCCTCCCCCATATGTTATGTATATAAACCGTAGGCTAAGAATTATTTGTACCAGTCTGAAGATGGCTCTGACGAGCTGAAACCGGTTACGGTCAAATAAAATTAAGTGGAATAAAGTTTTTTATTTGTTTTATTATAATCTAGGGGTGAAAACATTCTGGACAGTGGAGAATGGTACTTACATATAATAAATAGTAGTGTTAATTGAGAAAATCAATTCATTATTTCTAAGTCTACGTCTACATCTACAGCAAGAAATGTTGAACTGGATGAGTTACGACGAACAAGGTGAGTCAATAAATAACACGAGAGATGTAGTCTTTCCTACGTTTATTCAATGAAGAAAAGTTTATTTATGAATAAAAATAGGACTGGATTATTGAATAATGGAACCTTCGTCTTAATTAGAACTGAGGGTATTATTTTAAAATACTCCCTCAGCCAAGAAACATTTCTTTCGGAATAATCAAAGCGATTTTTCTCGAGTCCTCTCAAATTTTCAAGTGTTTTATATGATTTTTTAAGGATGGTGGTATTCTACAGATAAAATTTACGAAGAACGAATAAGTTTTATTTATTACTTACCCCCTTTGAAAGCCGGTACATGCTGGTAAAAGTAGACATTAATAACATTTTCACCAGCAGGATTGAGGCATTTAGCATAAAACTTCGAACCACGGCCTCGTCTAATGAAACGTGAAGACCCATTTTATCTAATTAATAAAGATATTAAGCACCTAACAATTTAATATTATTTGGTATATGTTGCACAGAATCCTACAAGTGATTGCGACGCTTGTCAATCAACACTACCTTTTGAGTATTCTTCAAGGTAACAATAAACTGGTTATGTAGTTGTGTTATTAAAAAAACGTAGGTATGGCAGCTTGTTGCTGGTATGTGAAAAAATACGGTACAGAGGTTGCACGGTGACAGAAAGATGAACGCCCGACGACCTGTGAACCCTAATAAATACCTAAATTTAAAAAAATTAACCGATCAGTTCTGACAGTTTTTTATTTCGTCTGTAAATTGTAATCCCATTTAACCAAATAGGTAAGCCATGATCTGTACGAAGGCCACGAGTATTGAAATCGATCGTAACAAAACTTAATATTATACTTTGTTAGAATTGTTATTGTTTAGTGGACTTGGCCCTATATACATCGCTACAATTAATATTTACAATATAAAATATCTAATTTATGTTGTAATTACTTTCACTGTTACAAGTACCTATATAATATTGGAACAGTGAGGACGAAATCGTCCAATTTATTTGCGATTTTTGTGCGTAGTGCTTCATTGTGCCTCAACATCCAATACTAGCATGAATGCTATACGTGTTGCATGCATTAGGAGCAATTTTCATAACAGTTTATGGACAACCCGTGGCTAAGCCCGTCTTAGGCCCGGTATATCAGTTGATTTTAAGCTCGGCTTAGTTGGAATGTCGAGCTTGAAAAATCGGCAATGTTACAATAATATTACGCGTATTGTCTACGATTTTAATGGAGGAACTTGTTGATTTTTTCTTTGTAAAACCTGAATGCTGTCCACGTGAGTGGTATAGGAGTAAGGCACCCTCCTCCAGATGGCAGGTAGCCCCGGATAAGCTAAAATCCGAAAAATCCCACTGTGTGGCCCTGGTACCTACCACCAACGATGTTTCGTCTAGCAAGTCTTCACTAGTGCAACCAGTTGTTAATAGCTATGACGTATTTTTAATGAAAAATTTGATCCCGACCGTAATTTCGAAGTGTCGTAATTCAGAACAAATACGTGTAACATGTAAAGACTTTTAATTAGTGGTCCTATTAACTTTTAGCCCCATAAAATAACACATTTGTTGTGATAAAAAAAGCATTATTTTATTAATTACAATTTAAAGTATTTTTTGGAAAAAGTAAACTAATCGACCTTTAATTAGTTACCCGCAACTTTTTAACAACCGAATAAAATTACTTCTTCAAACACAGGAAACTTATTTTGTGGCACCATTTTAATTCAAAATTAATAAAATGATTAGTTTTAACCACTGTACTGTAATTTACTGTTTAAAAAATCAACATGTTTCGTAAGCATGATTTTTTGACAACTGCTACATTTTGCAGGTTTTATCAATGCTTTTTCTTCAGGCCATAGGTAATTTTAGTCGGTTCAGCACCATAGATCCCTAGAAATCGGCTTTCAAAGTTCAACCCTGAACCTTGCTTTCCGTCCCATGAGAATGATGGTTTTTCCACAATAACTGCTTTTTGAAGATTTTATCATTGATTCCGCTTCAGACCGTATTTTTAGTAAGAAACCCAAATCTAAAAAACAACTGTCAAATTTCATCCCCAAACAAAAATGTGTTAAATAATTGGTATTTCCTCCAAAGCCACCGAGGAAACGCACCGGCTCGGGCGGCCCGACCCGATGGAGGTGACACCCGATCGTGAAAAAAAAAACTTACAAAGGCAGAATATTGCCACAAAAATATTTTACAATTGAACAATATCTGTTATTTATCTTTTCGTAGCTTTATAGCTCGGTCGGTCGAGGATTCCCCAAAAATTCTGTTGTTTTATTTTGGTTTCCAGCTCTAATTATTGCTCGTTTGGGGATTCCCCTTAAATACTCTTTGCTTCTTGCTTGTCACCACCTGTGTCCAGGGTTGGGATGACTAGGGAAATTTCCCTAGATCTATGGGAGTAAAATATTTTTTAGGGAAAAGGGAAATTAGCACAGATCTAACAAAATTTTGAACTCTAGCCAATTTAAAAAAAAAAATTATTGGAGTTGTAATCTTCTGTTTCCCGGTAAAATAACAGAATTTCAGATGAAGGCATCGCTATGATATGTATTGCTAGTAGATGACCATAACTGTTTACTCCTTACACACTTTTTTTTTCCTAAATATTGCCTATTACTCCACTTGCATCATTGCCAAAAACAATATTTCATTTCAATTTAAACTATAAGAGAGAAAAAAACTAAAATTGGCAAATAACGCATTTAAAATAATAGTAAATATTCCATTAGCCGACGCACTTTTCTTATGCATAGATTTTGGACATTACACTACATTGTAACATATTTACTACAAGAAACGACTACATACGTTTGGATAGATGGTAAAAGAGGCATAAGACTCTATTTTTATTTAATCAAAGTTCTAAATTGCCACATAAAACGATTCCTTTGGCGCCACTTTTTTTTTGTTATGTATCATTTGCGTGTCAATCAAAATATGCATGAATTATAAATGAAAAAAAAAACTAAAAATCTAATATCCTATTTTTTTTGTTTGTTTGTTTTTAATGTGAATACTTCAGAAGAGTCCCAACTGCTCCCGTCTGGAGCCAATGATCTATGGCATCCCCAATTTGGTATGTTGTGAGACTGAAGGTAAGATGGGAGGGGAAGGATATAGGAAGAGGAAGGTGGGGAAGTACCCGGCTATTCAGATCTAGTCACCAAACAAGTCTGAAGCCATTTCAAGGAAATTTTCAATTCTGAATGATGGTCGTACACCAGGGCGATACTGAGAGTATCTTCCACTTTGATTTTGTGGGTATAAATAGTTGTTTCTTGTAAAATTGTTAAAACGAAGTACCAACCCTGCCTGTGTCATTCTCATTTCTTTCATACATTGCGATTAACTCGAACTGAATTGTTACCTATTGATTGACGTGAATTAGTAAAAACGTATTTATTCTGTTAGTGTTTTTAAAAGCGTTGAAAGTTGAAAGACATCTTTAAAAAAATAAGGTAAGTGGATTGATTATATAGGTACCTAATTTTTATTGTAATAAACGATAACTAATAAACGTAATAGCAGAATAAACAACTTTACTGACTAAAAAAAATTATCAACCATCTGTATGTTTTTTTCATTGTTGTGTGTACATAAATACAAAATTAATTTGGAGGATTTTGAAAAACGTTTTTGTACATTTGACTACCTGGAAAAGTTTTTATTTTTTCAAAGTCAAAATTTTCATTTTGAATTTCTCAAATGGCTCTCTTACATTGTGTCGTCTGTCACCTTAGGCGTGTGACCGGTCGGTTAACGCAGGAGACAGACGAAGCGCTAATTACACCGATTACCTAGTGAACTGCCGACCGTGTTTACACCTGGTCAACTTCGACTGCGGACTGAAGTCGTCGGACAACTTGCTGCTTACATTGGGGTAGTTCGTAATGGTAAATCGTCGACCATATGTAAGAAAGCCCTCAGATTTTGTTCAGTTGTCGATTCTTTGGATAAGAGGTCACCTTCGCGTTACTAGTGCCGCCAATGATAATAAATAAATTATTTACTTCAATATTAGGTTTAATTACTAATAAATTACTAATTCTTGAGGTGACACTATGTTCATTCTCGGGGTGACACCACATTATTCGTATCGGGTGCCATCCATATCAGCTACTCCACTGGAGGTACCTAAGTAAATAATCTATAATTAAAACATCACCAGCCATTAAATATTTGTTTTTTGGGGAATAAGGAAATAGGAAAAGGTATAAAAAATAACAAAATAAACCTATGTACAAACTTTATTTATTAGATTACACAAATTAGGATTTTTAAATTTATAAAACATAATGTGCATTATTTACTGTACACAATAGTTGTAAACTCATTAGTAACATTAATACTGGCTCAGAATACGAATCTACACTTCATCCCACGATACGAGGGATATAGAAAACAGTTAGGATTAATTCTAATCTGGGTTTATATGTATATAAGCGACCATCTATAATTTTACTGGAAAGCAAAATAAAAACAGATTTTTCTAAAAGTTTATTGTAAAATGCTTATACACTGGCAGCCTTACTCGGTGACCGTTAAACGGTGTTCCTGCAATGTTACCAATAACATATTGACATTTTTATGTTGGCAGCATTGATCTTTGGTGCATTTGCGCAAGCGCAGCGGCTATGTTTTTTCGTTTATTTGCGGAAAAATTTCTGTTGTGACATGTGATATTGTACGTGCAGTTCATTTAACTTTTTTGAACATGATTTAATTTTGTAATTACCAATTCACCATAACATTAGTATAATTGAACGTAATTACTATTATTTCCATTATTTTTGTCAGTTTTAGTGCCAAAATAATGTCAAGCCGTTATTTTAATTTTGTTAACAAAAAATATAGGTTATTTCGGAAAAATTATTTTTATCCGCTTCAGTTTAATAAACTTCCGTAAAAGTGATGTTATTTAATAACATAAATGGCTTGTGTGTGTGTAAATAAATACCAAATTCGAGTTATCAATGTTTAAATTATGCAACAATTTATCTTTAATGTCAGATTTAATCAGTTACTCTCGTGGAATAATTATTATAATTTTTTTAATTTTTAATTGTATGAATGAGAAAAAAGTGTAGTGACAGTTTTCTTCCAAATTCATTGAATAAAAGGACTGTGTTTTTTAAATTTTGTGTTCTTTTATATTTCTATACATTTTGATTAAAAATGTTTTTGGTAAACTTTTTCAGTTTTCAGTTTTTTTCCATGTTTGAAGCTTAAAATATGGCAATTTTTAAAAACACGAAAGTATATTTCAGATACAAAAACCTTATTAGTAATGTTTTCACATCCACAGTAGTTTATCAATTGAAAAAAAGATTTCACAATGTTTTTTAGTACCTAAAGACTAAAATAAATCTAGATTGGATATAAAATTAATTTTTTAAAATATAATAAAAATTAATAAATTTTATCAGTTTTAAAATGTATTATTTTAGGAATTTTAAGTATGTAGTATCTATTATAAATTTTAAATGGTTTTCTGACCGCCGAGGGATAGGGATCGAGGGATAAAACTCTCGTCTAGCCATCTGATTGCAAGATGCTCTCAGCATCGCCCTGTTGTAAGACCACCATTCAGAATTGAAATATTGCTTGAAATGGCTTTAGCCATGTTTGGTGACCAGTTCTGAATAGCCAGGTACTTCCCTGCCTTCCTATTCCCCAACTCCTTTCCCTTCCTTTAGACTTGCAACATATTTGGGGGTGCCATAGTCTCACTGCCTCCAGACGGTTAGGAGCAGTTGGGACTCTTGTGTGATATTTATATTAAAAAATAAAAGTTTTGAGTCAGTCCTCTAAATATACGTATCACAATAACATAGTCCTATACTCATTCCTAGAGTCATTTTATTTTTAGTTTTTCTCTACATTGTAAAACAGAATTTTTGTACAATTTGTGCGATAGATACAATGTTACATAATAGTTAAAGTTGACAAACATAAATCAAGTAAATTAATGTCAATTTTAATGTCAAAGGAAACGAAGATAATAAAGCCAGTGGCATAATGACAAGGTTTGAGCCTGGGGCAAGTTTTTCAACTGGGTCCTAAATCATTACGGAAGAAGGGCCATGAACCGCTATTTGTTTCGGGTCTCGCGCACCAAAGTGTCGCCAACATTGTTCACCTATACTACTGCAAAACGCATCTACACACAGCAGCGCACGCCTTTGTTCCTACCATACAAAAAGTATAACTATAGCTTCGCTGCTTTGATAGTCTATGCGGTCTGGTAGCAACGGTGATAGTCGGCACGCTACCATGCCATATCTCACTTTGTTTTCAATTATCTATTATCACCGATGCGAATTAACTGCATTATCCGAATTTGTTATTAATGTTTGGCTGCGCTGCAGATGAAAAGTTGCAGTTATAATAAAGAAAAGTATACTAAATTAAAAAGAGAGAAAAATGTTCCTGTTTTCACATAATTTAAACATTTTAATGGTCTGGCGGACTGGGCAGTTGCTCCTATTGCCCGGGCTGGCTTCTCTGTTTTAATGTGAGACAGGATAATATAGAATATGAAAAAAACTCAGTAATCTCACAATTACTTCCACAATTTCAGCAATAAATAATTATAAACATGCCAACAGATTTTAAATATAGCATGGTTTTTTATAAAATAATATTTTTTTCTTATTAATATTAATTGATATGAAAATAGCTGATTACTAATAAATGCTTTTTTTAAATGCAAGAGCATTTGAGAAATTAAATAGTAATTACAAATAGTAAATAGTAAATACAAATAGGAAGGTTTCCAAAATATTAAAAAAAGTTTTAAAATATATTAGAAAATATATAATTTATTTCTATTTCACTATCCCATTTTTTTACTTATATGTAGTGAAACCCTCTTAAGAAATTTTCCAAGGGACCGGGAAAAACAAACTTCGTAAGCAGGAAAACCTTAAATGTGGGAAAAATTGGCCCAATTTCGGGCCGAGGGACCGAAAAAACCAACTTCTTAAGCCACGAAATTTATGAAGAGGGAACTACTTAAGAGGGTTTCACTAATATAATGCAACCCAAAGTCTTATTTATTAGAAGAAAACAAAAATAACAGAATAATCAATTGCACCAGTTAGGTTCCAATTGTATAATCTTTGGATAAACATAACAAGTGCTTCCTGTCAATATAAATTTTAAGTAAGCCTCTCAAAATAACAACACAAAAAACACTTAAATATATTATAAGTTTATTACATCCTATGGATATGCATTCTCAAATTTGCACCTCGTCGTAAAATATATTAGTCTAATATTTAATTTTTTTATCCATGTTACATTACCAGGAGTACAAAAAGTTTACAGTTAACCACTCAGCAACAAAAGCAGATATACACGTTAATATGACAATAGCAGTCAAGTACAATAAGCGTGTTTTCACGTCAACGCGTATGTTTCTACAGAAATCGTTATAACTCCGTTATTGTTCTAGTGAAATCCCTAAAACAAAAAGTAAAAGGTCGATAATAAATCAAGCTTGCCATCCTTATTCAAGTTGTCCATAGAAAAATATAAAAATACCTATTTTATCAGATACACGGTTGTACATATTTTACCTGCCAAATCACCTATGGGCCACTAGACATTGTTAATTTTTATTAAATATTCTTGTATGAAATGATAAAAAAGTGAGGTGACTAAATTGTTTATTATACATTTATACAACAGAATAAGTATTGTTTTTTTACATAATCCGTGATTTTAGTACCGTTTTCACATAAAAACATAATGTGAGTCATTTTAACATTTTTTTTATTTCTAAATTTCATTACATATTTCTAAATTTTAATATTTACAAATATTAATATTTATTTCTAATACATATAACAATTTGAAAGCTTATTTTGTAACATTTCAAAAACAGTTTTTAGTATTAGCTAAGTTCAGAAATGTTTCATTTATAGAGCTTTAATTGTGAAGCGGAAATAACACAAAGTTTTCGTAAATTTGTCATTTCGCTTAAGACGTAAAAAGTGCATATATGCGATATATCGGAGTGGTTAAATAAAATATAAAACTATCACTCGTTCGTTCTATTGTCGATATTTTTTAGTAAATTGACATTCACTTTGACAAACACGAAATTACATAACATATTCCAAAGAAATTATTGACAAAGAAAGCACAATATGATTTGTCTTCACAACACCAAAAATAAATCAAATTAATCTATACAGGGCATAGAATAAACAGCAAATGTGGGCCTATAATTCCATACAAAACTGTGTTTCAAGTTTCGATTAGGATGGATATCTACGATTTCAGATGAGTGTAAGTGAGATGGAAGGCTGGGGGGTTAAATGGAACATGTTATTCCATTCAAATTTGTGTGGAAGGCACTTCTAGTGTTATATTCTTTATTCTATGGTGGTGGTCGTTATCGAAATAACCACGTTCCAAGTTGTAGGACTGCTAAACTACAACTTGGATGTATATAAGAAAGGAAGTGACAAAGAAGTTACCGTACAAAAAATATTGTCACTGACTTAGCAATCTAATTCAATATTGTCCAAGATATGAATTTATTTAAAACATTATACGATCATGCCCACCATTATGAACAGGGTTTAAGACGAACGTTTGCATCGCCAGTTTCATACAAGTCTTAATTTTGGATTCGAGATCAAAATACCTAACCAAACTGAAAAATTATTTTTGTGATCAAAAGGTACATAAAATATCTAGTACAGAGTGAACTATTTTACTTATTTTTGCTTTAAATTATAAGATACAGGCCATAATTTTTTTTGGGTAATAACTTTAATTTATAAACTACAATTTGTTCTGATGTAAATAGGTAATTTGTAATTCGAATTTACACACATTAAAATGATGTCTACTATTAATTTTTATTTTATATTTAATTTTTCATTATACTTTAATAATAAACATAGTAAAATCAATTTTCTTATGTTTTTCATTTACTCACAAATAATTCTCCAAGTTGGCTCTAAAATCATGAAACATTAAAATCTTTAATGGCCTATATCTTATAAAATAAAGCAAAAATAAATAAAGTAGCTCACATACATACTAGATATTTGATATACCTTTTGATTACAACAATAATTTTTCACTTTGGTTGGGTATTTTGATCTCAAATCCAAAATTAAGATTTGTATGAAACGGGCCAAAACAGGCCATACGAACGTTCCACTTAAGGTAAGCTTGCAGCTGATCATCAGAAAGTTGATGTTTTATTCAGAGAATGCTAACTAGAGAAAATTATGTCTATAATGTGTTTCCGGTACTTATGATTCGAGTAAGTTAAGGGCGCTTATCTCCTGGCAATGTCTTCCATCAGACCAAGTTCTCTTTCTCCTCCTTGTCGGCGGTGATGGCTTTAGATGCCTCCTCCATCTCTAGCTGCTTGAAACGGGCGTAGATGGCGCTCCCGCCCAGCACCAACGTGTTGGACATCCACCAGAGGAAGGGCTTGTGCTCGTTGTACCAGTGTGTGGCCAGAACGGTCTGCGCGCACGCTTTGGCCGTGCCCGATATGTTGTGCGTCAACGGAGATGTTACCTGTAAAATGGAAGTAAGAAAATATTAACATTATATACATAGTATACCGTCTGTTGTGAGGCATGGCGCCTAATGCAATGCATGGTGCAATTCTCCACATTATATGTACGCAATGTGATACAAAATTTTACAATATAGACATTTTTAACAATACCCTTCAAAAATACCGAATAGAAGTAGCGCATATGATAGAAAATGAATACGAGAGTGTGGAATGTATCAGAAGCATCTCCTATCCTTATCCTATTTTCCTCTTCCTCTCCTCCTCACCAAAAAAAATATTTTAAGATATAATAAAACTCCATCTCCAAGTAAGTTTAACATAGGAGACCTTTTTGGATTTACTTAATTTAACTTTGTATATGTATATATGTATCTCTATATTTATGTATAAGCTGTTTGTCTCTTACAAATAAATAAATAACCACTGGAGCGATGGCTAACCAAATTGATGTAGGTGATTTAAAAAAATTGATATGAATTATAAATTTAAAGATTTTTTTTTTTTAACAAAACCTATATGTACATGCATTTTTTTACATTGGCTCCATACATGAGACCCTGAAAAAAATAATTTCAATCATGGCCTGTGCCATCTTAGAGGATGCTGTGTGGAGGGTCTTTTTAAAGAAAGGAAGGAGATAAAGTTCTGGGAAGGAAAAAGGTATGAGAGGTGGGTAGGACTCTGGGGGTTAATATGCCCAGGAGTGACGGATGTATGAAATCATCCATCCAACTGTGGTGTAAGGCGATGGGTTGAGAGAGTCAGCTGGAGAGGTGAAAAGGTCTCTCAACCAGTTGCTGGTGAGCAGATGCATCTGCCGCCAAGATCCGGACAAACCTCACCTCATGAACCAAGGAACCCCTGCTAATTCATCAAATGTAACGAACCAAAAGGTCTCCCCCAACCAATCTCTCTCGATCCGGCTCGCCACGCAGAAGGTGGGCAGACGCATCCACTGCCAAGACCCAGACAAATCTCACCCCGTGAACTCCTACTAAGTCACCAACCATTTTGATACACCACTTGGGGTGACCTATGGCAGAGTTGTTGTTATCCAATAAATGGTTCCCGGGGCGACGGTACTCATACCCACCTCCGAAATTGGAAGCTGGCATAAACACTTATATCTACGTGGATTCATTGTCTTTTAACAACAGTTGGCAGTTTATAAGTTTCCGTGATAATATTTAGAGGTATGATTTTTATTAAGGTAATCCACTAGTCCTTGAAAAATTCGAATTCGGAATCCCTGCCTCTTCTTGGGAGGGATAAAAATACTTGACAAGAATTCATGATAAAAAAAAACAGAGCGAAATTGCAGTATTTTGTGAAATTCTGGCAGAAATATTAAAATGCTTTCTGATCATTTTCTAAAGAACTTAATTTGTTATTTTATACAATAAAACTTTATCCGAAAAGAGGTTCATTAGTAGGAGATTTTGCACTTGAAAGTATTTTTTATAGACGTGATATTTTATTTTTTTCCATTCTTACAAAAAGACTTTTAAAAAAAATACTCGATTATTTCCAAGGCCAAGATGTGCTCTACTCGCAGAATTTAATTGAAGCATCTATAATATTTCCAAGCGATCAAATTTTCAAACCAAAAATACATGATTTTGTATGATTTTGCATTATTTCACATGGCTTCATCTTAAATCAAATGGCCGAATCCAAAACTAAACACCCAGAAATCCCCATTACTCGAATGGATAACAAACCTACAGGTAGAATGAGTGTTGGGAGAACTAAACTTGGGTGGCTTCTGACTTTGTGAAAGTGAACAACATATGCTTAGGTACAAGGAACTGGAGGGAGACAGCAAGAGACGAGGAGAGAGTTGAGGCGGCCAATTATGATAATTTGTAAACAAATTATCCTGTATCATAAAAAAAAAAAATATCATATATTTATATCTTGTAAATGCCCTGACGCTATTAACTTGTTATCCTTACATTAACCTCCAAAATAAACTAGGCGGAATATTTTATTTTATAACAATAACTTTGCTATGTATTCTGTGTTAGAAAGAATTCATAGATTGGGCAATGAACTAACTGATATCGCTGACATATTCAATTTAAACTTTGATAGATTTAAAGCCAAATTAGTCCACCATTTTTTAGCTGTAAATAATGAATGAGAAATCATTTTATTTTAATTCCATTTTCTTTTGTTTGTTGTTTTTATTTTTAGTGTTTGTATTCTAATTGCATACAACGAGTAATTAAGTAAAAATTAATGTGTTTTGATTTTTTTAAATTTTTTGTTGCTTGTAGGTATATGCATTGTACCTACGAGTTCTCTAATGACATCCATGTGGAATTAGCATTAGATATATTCGTATTAATTATATTGAGTTTATGCTTTATTTGTATATTTCGAGTTATACTGTTGCTATAAATGAAATTTGTATTTAATATGTAAAAAGCCCAGTAGGGCGTCAATAAATAAATAAATAACAAATGAACTGAAACTGAGATAGCTTTTCAGTTCATGTTTATAATTTATTATGTATGTCGCCACGTTTGGACGGATGTTGTGTTAAATTAAAATAATGCGTGAGCAGCAATTAAAAATAAAACATGCAAATAAATAGTGGAATGGAAAGAAATACCAGTTTACTATCAGGTGGCAATGGCGTTGATAAATTTACATTTACACAGGTGACTTTATGTGTAAGACCTTTGTATAAGTAGGCATTGTTTAATCAAGCTAATAAAACATTTCTCAATCTAGCAACAAATAGATTTTAATATAAATTCATAATTATATGCTAGAATATATTTTTATCATGTTCAAACTAATAGTTACTACCCAGCTATGCCTGAGTTTAAAGCTGTATAAACACACAGCTATAAAATATAAAAGATCATAGCACGCCAAATAACGCTCTCCATACAATCCCTTCAAACCATTCACACCTAAGCGGTTTATGCACAGATCAACCATAGACAATACACATCTTACGCCGTAACCGCTCCTGAGGTGATATACAAAAAGTTATGCGCCCCCTTCTCCGCCGAAAACAGTAGAGGGGGTCATTTGAATTACAGAGTTGCCTGAACCGGCGGATGACAGTTGTCAAGTTGACAGATTCAGTACAAAGAAATGTGCATTCCGTGGCCGCTCTCTAATTCATTGTGTGTGTGTACACAGCTTTAAAACTGTTTTTTCTTATTGACCATTTCCTTTTTTTTTTACGTTTGCTCCATGCTGGAGGCTCCGAGGAAACTAATTTCCTAGAGAGCCTGTGTCATCTTTGCGGAAGAGGATGAGGATGTGGAGTTTTTTTTAAGGAAAGAAAGGAGAGGAAGATCTGGGAAGGAAAAGGGTATGAGGGTGGGTAGGAATCTGGGGGTCAGTGTATCCAGGAGTGACAGACGTTTGAATTCAACCCTCTCACTGCGGTGTAAGGCGATTCTTTTCATAGAAAAGTCGCACCAGCTAACAGGTTAAACAATAAAAATTTCTGTATATATATATATATACATACCTTAATTTGTAACGACGTCACATATCCTATTGCGAATCCGCAAACTCCACTGCCAAGCATCTGTAGCCAAAACACAGAGTCGGTGAGATGCTTAAAGTTGACGATGGTGCTGAGTTCCCCGCTGAAGATGATCAGTGGGAGGAAGAGAAGGATAGAGTAGGCGTTGTTGTAGTAGGACAGGAGCCAGATCTCCTGGTTTACATGTGGCAGGACTTGCTTTGTGTATATGGAGTACAAGGAGAGTGTAAGTGACCCCAACACTCCGAAGATCGTCCCATATAATGATAACGTTCCTGTCCAAAAAATAAAATGATACAAAGATATTAAAAATAACTTCAAATTCAAGATTCTAGGACAAACAAAACTTATAAACATGCTAATGTTTAGTAACGGAGTAATAACAAACAGTTTGTTTCGACATGTTTAAAGTTTCATTGTTTTTGAGAGTGAGAGGTTTGATATTTTGCATAATGGCGATGTACTTCATCGTGAAACTAGGCCGCTAACAATAAGACTCCTTATGTAGTTGGCAATAAGGTTTTTCAACCTCATAAGGACCCGGTAAGGTTTTTCATCCAACACCAAGCTTCTGTTTTGATTTATGCAAAAAAAGAATGTCAAAAAGCATGCTTTATTTTATTTTGCAAAATATTTAAATGTTTTATGATAATTTTCTAAAGAACTTAATTTGCAACATTATACAATAAAACCATAACTGAAAAGGGGTTCGTAAGTCGGAGATTTTGAACTTTAAAGCAGTTTTTAAACGCCTGACGATTTATTTTTCTGGGCTTATAAAAAGACTTTATTTATGAAAAAGATTTAAGATTTTATCTATGAAAAAAATGCTAGATTATTTCAAAGGATAAGATGTGTTCTATTCGGAGTATTTAATTAAAGCATCTAAAATATTTCCAAGCAATCATAGCACACGGTTTTGCATTACTTCGTAGTGATTTGCCTTAATTATTATTCATTTCAATGAAAAACAGCAAAGATACCAATTTCCATATCCCACATTGTTCATTGGGACTGCCGAAATAGAGTATGTAAGAAATGTGCTCAAGACGACCGAGAGAGTAATGAAAATTATTAATTCGGGAATACCTCACTTTAACCATCTTTAGTCAAATTACAACAATACAATAAATACATGAGGAAACTTGATACGGTAATAACCATCAATAATTTCAAACAGTTTACTCGGAAATCAATCGGTAAATAAATTAAAAAGTAATTTGATTTTCATTACAGTAATATAAATAGATCGTCTGTAAGAGGCCTTCAGTCAGTTTGACAACGCCTTGGGAATGCAATAAAAGCTGTCACGCGTAATAATAATTACACCGCAGAACTTGTTTATATTATAATCTTTTTTATAAATGCATCTGAAGCACCTTTAAAAAAACTTTATTAAAATGGAGTTCAGCAAATTAAACTTGAAAACAATGAATAAATGAAAAGAACATTTGAAAACAATAAATAAATGAAAAGAACATCTAAAAACAATGAATAAATGAAAAAACATTCGAAAACAACAAAGACATTAATACTGGACGCGGGGTAGAAATCTAAAAGTGGGAAGCCAAACATAAGACGATTGTAGCTGTCTCTATTTCTAGTACTTTAGTACTAAACTGCTACGCGTCGAGTGAGATCGTGTCTTACCAGTAAGTAAATTGTATTGCAAAGCGCTCTTGTGTGATGAGAAAATGCTTCAATTGCACGGCAAATAGTCGAAAAGGAGACAGCGAAAATTGTATCACAAAGTGACATAAGCATAACTAGGACAACCTACTAACAGTAAGTCGGTTCACACAGCGTCCCGCATTCGTTTTATTCCATTGGCAAAGATGGGGTAAAACGTACAAAGGGTAACGCGTTCATTAATTTAATAATATCGTTGATGAAGATTGTAAATAGTAACGGTCTAATTATAAGTCTAATATTAATCTGTATAGATTTGTATAATCATTTGAACCTATAACCTGTACTGTATAATAAAATATGTACTTAAAAATACTACTATAATAGTACCAACATTGTATTACATACTAATGAAAACTCATATAATAAATATAAAAATATTTGCCCGTGTGTCACGTTTTACCCGCCTTTACCCTTCTCTGTCATATTGTGTAACCGAGTGAGAGTATCTTGTTATCTCAGTCACACCCATAGGTCACAACCTTGATGTGACAACAGTATTCGGCGAAGAAGCTGCCCGACCATTTATCTATGACATTCACACCCATACATTCTTTGATTGTCTGTCTTTATCAGACAGGAATAAAGTTTTGAATTTAGAAATTATACTGAAAACCGCTGAAAACAAAAGAGTGTTGCTTGCTTTCCACATTATATTGTGAGTATGTGAGACTATGGCGAGTCTATTTAAATATAACGTCATTGGAAAACAATGAATAAATGAAAAGAACATTTGAATTCTCTCACCAATAAGTTGTTCTTGATCGATCCCGAGCCAAAAGCCTGACACGATCAAGGCGCAGCTGGCGATGCACTTCATGGATGTCTTTTGGCCGAGGAGCATGTAGCCAAAGACAACATTGAACACAGTGGTCAGCGACCGGCTGATGGTGTAAAATGCAACCCCCACGTACTGGAGGCAGATGTTACTGGATGCAATCATGAGGGTAAACATGATGGACAACGGAAGAACCTGGAAAAAATCATTATGTACATTATAAAGGATTTGAGCGTCAAAGACAAGTCAAAATAATTCCGGTTTCTTCTTGTAACATGTGATAGATTTGATCTATTGACAAAATTTGAGTAATGAACAAAGGATTTGGTTTATTTTAAGTCTGTCCTTTCTTTGATCAGTAGGTGTTGTCAAAAAGAAAAGAATAATCAATCATATAAAATCAAAACTTTTAACTCTGCGTCATTGTTGCCGGATATCTAATACCCGACGGTTTTTAAAATCCTAATAACTTGAAAACAAAATACGCGCATTATTTGGCACTCTCAGTAATTGCGGTCGTTGACATGTTTGGGTGTATTAGCTATTCTATTTAGGGTCGCTGCGGTTACGGTGGAATTTACACGTCTGTGAAGAGCGCTCGGGTAAGTTATACCCGGCCACAATAGTCACATAACATTTATGTAAACAACGCGTTTATGTATGCAACTTAGTATATAAGTAATACATAAGCTTTGTTCCACATTACTCACTATTTGATTATACATATTATCGTGTTAAAAAAAAAGTTATGTTCCTCAATGGGGTATTTCCACAAACGAGGGATTCTGTTGAAAATGTACGGAATATTTAAATATCATTTTTCTGATTTTAATCATCCTACTAAAAATGTTGGTTTTTTATGTTTTCATTCAATATTATTGATTTTAAAAATGCTCGAAAACTGACAAAATCAAAACGGCCTGTTTTTTGCAAATGGGTTTGTGACGTCTCAAGCTACGCCCGGCTGAACCAGCTAAATAAACACTGTCAGGGAGCGTCTGCACTCACGACATAACACGATAGCCATGCCCCAAAATATCGTTTAAGCGGTAATTCAAAAATGGGAAACTTTAACTCGCTGTAGAAAATTTATTCGTCAACATAAAAATAAAATAAAAATGCCTTAATCATAGTAATTTTGCTTAATTTTTTTAAGCAATAAAAAAATAAGGCGGAAATACCCCATTGTTATTATTTTTCATTTTTAAATATATATTCTATGTTATGTTGTAAGAAATTGATCTCAGGAGAAAAATGACTAGTTCCTTAATTTTTTATGATTATACGCTAATTTTATAATAAATAACTTTTTAATTTTCATAAATAACGTATAAACTACCTATTTCCTTCATATAAAATAGTAATATTGACATATAGAATACTACTATGTACAATAATCGACATGGGTAAAATATACCCGGCCACAATGGCTGTGTTCTGTTTGGTCGCCACAACAGCGCCGGGTTAAAGCCAAAGATGATAGAAAAATCGGTAGATTAAAATCTGGACTTAACATAGCTGCAGTCATTTTATTTATTTATTTATTTAAACGCCATACATTTGGCTTTTACATTCAAGTGATACATGATACAATGGTTCACAGGAGGATATCAGTATGTTAAAAATAACAGAAATAAAATAGTTAAGCAATATTTAAATAATATGCCAGGTTTATAAAAGACCTAACATAAAAAAAAATGTGAAGTATATATGATAAAAGCTAGTATATACATAGGTATATGATACAAGTATTTGTTACAACCAAACAAATAATGTGGGCATTAACATTATATTTGCGCAGAATAAAAATATGTAAAATAAAGGTGGCTTGTTAGCAAGTAGAATCGAGCAAAGTCTGGTATATCATACATTCACAGATTCGCGTTTATTTGCAAATCTAGGAGTTGATTATAAATAGAATAATTTTGTAGAGAGTTTAAAGTTACCTTAAAAATTAACTTTGCTTAAAATGACTGGGCAGGTATAGTTAGCAAATTAGCTATTTGGTTTCAGGGCTGTCAATTGGAGATTTGATAATAGTTATGGATTAAAAATAATAAATTTTATTAAAATAGTGCACTTATTAGCTATGACACTTGTGTCTGATGGTTGAGTAATATTCAAAATACAAAAATTATCCTTTTCAATAGGAAAAAAAACTACAAGAGTATATTTATTATGTAAATATAATTCATGCTTTCAGGCCCGTCGCTAGCCGCCTGAACACAAAACCGACTACAATGCCTCCCCCCCCCGTGTTGCCAAATCGATTTTTAAATTAAAGCTGGATGTCACCTTTCAGATAAACCTAAAATGTTAACTCATTTTTTTGACGCTGATATCCTCAATGTAAAGCTAAGTCTAGCACAAAAGGGGCCGAGTTGGCAACACTACCCCCACTTCCATCGTTTCAACACTACCCCCATTCCACATGTTGGCAACACTACCCCCACTTCCATCGATTCAACACTACCCCCATTCCACATGTTGGCAACACTACCCCCACTTCCATCGATTCAACACTACCCCCATTCCACATGTTGGCAACACTACCCCCACTTCCATCGATTCAACACTACCCCCATTCCACATGTTGGCAACACTACCCCCACTTCCATCGATTCAACACTACCCCCATTCCACATGTTGGCAACACTACCCCCATTCCACATCGAACGATTTTCCCACAATATTAATTTTGACGATGCATTTATGACATTAACTAGTGGAAACGGTATTAATTATTAGATAAACTAGTTACAATTGTTTTAATGTCTCGTACATAACAACAGTGAATAATCAACATTTGTTACGTGTGAACAAGTGAAGAAAGCAAACACTTAATAAAATTTCTTATGCAGTCTTTATTACGATGCGTCTTCATTACAATGGGGAACAGGGATTCCCCTGTACGTGCAACTGACGCTCACTCATTCTACATGGTAACACAGAGAAGTACCACAGAGTACCTATTTCGTTAAGGTGGTTCGAACCTGCAGATATTTGCATCTTAATAGGCCACTTGCATCACAATTTTAAAAAAAAAATTCCGGTTTAGGCAAATATTCTAAGACATCCCCTATTTTTTAATTTTTTTTAATCGTATTTTTGAAACCCTAGCGATTTTTTGAAAATTTCAATCCGAAAAATCAGACCATTTTTTAAAAACCGGAAAGACGGGACATAATTTTACGAGTGCGAAAAAACGATAATTACGTAGCCGAAAATCATTTAAAAAAAAGTTTTTTGTTTTCCGCACGAATAGAAATAAATTGTACGGGGTTCTCTTCGTAACATCTGTAAAAACACCGCCATCTTTATCAAAAAATCAAACCAAAGGATAAGTTCGCATAGAACAAACAATAAATCTAGTGAACGTTAAACGAAAATTCAAAAATTCGCCGGAAATCAAAGTGTTGCCATATAAATAAAAATTAATCAGTGTGAAATTGTACAAAATTAAGTTGGAGATATAATTTTGACATAATCGGAGATGGTACATTTTCATGTAGTGATAACGAGCTCAAATAATGGATTTATTTATTTAAAAATAAAAAATAAATATACATTTCTAAAAATTTTTACTAACATTTTCGTAATATTAGTAAAAAAATCTATCCACACGATTTTTTCCAAGTCGTTATGAAATCTATGCAAGAGGCCTATTCTGACGTCAGACAAGAGATGGCGTTGTTATGGGATAATTAAAATAATAACTAGGAGACAATGCTTGCAACAAATGTAAAGACATTCATAATGCTGTGCTGGTTAATGAGAATGAGATGAGGGCGATGAATTTGTTGCCCCCTAAAAGTGTCACCCGTGAGCCGTGCATGCACTGCATGCCTGTTAACGGGGGGCCTGCATGCTTACGTCGCACTAAAACCACTTAATTTACCATTTTTTAACGCAAAAGTAAATGTAGTGACAATATTTTAAGTAAACATAATTTGTTGCAACGTTTTGTGCTCCAGAAAATTGCAAATATTCTTGTATTATGCTGAATTGCAGTGGAAGCGATAAAAGCATTAATTTAATTCCACATTAACATAAGCAACTTTACATTGTCGCCGATCTGGCAAAAATCACCAAACCACAACACACATTTTTGAGATAATGCTAAAATGTATAACACAAACAAAGACAGATCAAACATTAACAATATTTTTATAACCTTCTAATGCATGCTTTCCCTTTGGTACAATGCTGATTGTCCTTGTACTTTTACTTTAAATGTATATAACATTGTTGTTTTTATCCTTATTCTTCTTTTTATGTTAAAATACTTATGTTAAAATGCGCCTGCTCTCAACACAGGAATTCCTAGTGAGACAGGCACACAGGGCCGGATCTACGAAATCTGGCGCCCTGTGCAGTAGGTACCGATGGCGCCCCCCCCCCCCCCTAAATTTTTATTTTGATTAAAAATTCGTTCACACCAATTTTTTATTTTTTTATTTAATTTTTTTTTTTTACACTAATTTATCAAATAAAATCAAGACATACATTTTTTATCAGTGCTGGAGAAATTGGAATAAAAAAACTCCCAATGGAAACGAGTTTTTTTAGGTCATTCTGCTCTTTAATTCTACGTTTTAGATTCTGCGAGCCTGAAAGTTTTTTTTTAATTATTATTCTATTCATTGTAATCCACAGTACTTTTATAACCTCTAACAACCAATAGAAATTGAGTTATAAATTTAAAAATCTAATAAGAATATAACCTCAAATTTTAACCTTGCATTTCCCCCGTGTTGAGCGAACAAACACCAAATTGAGCGAACAAACACTAAACACTGACGTATGGTATCAACGGCTTACGAAAGACGCTTACACTGACACCGTAAAATAACAAATCCAACATCCAACGAATCTAATAGATATTAATTATACATTTAACGAAATAACTGTCAACACGTTCAACCTGCAAATCCTGCAAACCGTGTGATGCTTTTGTTAATGGAATTTACTGAAGATTTCACACAAAAATGGTCTTTAACTACCTTCTCGTAGAGATTTAAATCGTACAAAATAAAACAATAGCGAGCGTACACACTAACTAAAATTGTCAGCATTTTGAAAGGCGCAAGTCGGTTTGTTTGATTCTCTAGAACAAATATACCGCGCTGTGATTGGTTATTGAATTTGGATCGCACCCATTCGTTGTAAAAGATATATGGAAAAATAGATCTTACGTTTAAACTAAATATATGGAATTTGTAAAAAAATTCTGTAATGACTATAAATTCGTAAGTCGTTGTACCAACCTGATGCGTGCGCATTCTGTTTCTTTGGAAAGTGTTGCAAGAGCGTAATAAATATTTTGTACTATGGGTAATTTTTAAACGATTCAGGGAATATTATAACTAAATTTTAATACAATATTTATTTTCTCACGGCGCCCCTTCAGAGTTGGCGCCAGGTTTTTGCACGTTTTTGAACGTATGGCAGATCCGGCGCTGCAGGCACAGTACAATCACCTATGTAACTTGATAAATAAAGACTATAATGAAAAATAAAAAAAACTTTAAAATAAAGTTTTAAAGTTAATGTAATGGAAATTTCAAATTTTATCTACCCGCATAATAATACAAAAAAAATTTAAAGCATTCAAATAAAATTATTTGTCTAACTTCAAATTTAGATATCTCCATTTGCATGAACGGCGAAGATATGATTTAGGTAGAAATGAAAATTTTATATTTCATTTACCTTCATGTTTAGATAAGAATTTACTGATTTTCACAACACGATTTTCAACAATGACACATTATTTTATTGTCCAGACTATAAAAATGGAATTGCTGTTAAAGCATTATTTTTCTTATTCCTCAACATTTTATCTACTCCAATAACATGGTTTCATTTAGAATTTACATTTATGAACAACGAGCGAGTATCCGGCATGGGTTGCAATGCCACTCAAAGAAAGAAAGTGTGTTGGTTTTATATTTATTGAACTGCTTTTAGATGTGCCATGTTTTTTTGGTGTGTACATGAATAAGTCAGAAGGTTTTTCCATTGCATGAGTAGGCCACATACAGCTGTCCGTGTGAGAAGCATGGATTTTCAAAATTTACCCCCTGCTAACCCCTACCGCTACTATGTCTCCTTTGCAATCCCTCTCTCGTTCCCGTTCCCGCCCCCCATCCCTTCCCCCTCCCTCTTTCCCTCCTGCCGCTAAACTAGATGAAATATATGCATTTTTCAAATAACTCCCGTGCTGGTAATTTTAATTTTTTTATACAAATTTCATAATGTCAGAACTCAGCAATATAAAAAGAAACCTTCGCAGGCGTGTGCACAACTATTTGATGAATGGTATAAGAACGCATAAGGACAAACAAAAAAACATTTATTTGAAGATGAATAAATAATGCATTTTCTCATACAATCATTAATCGTAAAGTAACGCCAGTGGTCGCATAGATTACATAGGTAGGCTAGTTTTAAACTAAAAAAGTAAGTGAAATCATTTAGAATTATTGTGTATTCATTTTTTAATCTTATAATCTAAGCATTGTTTATTAGAAATGAGCAACATATATTAAACATAACTTCTGTGTTTTTCACAATTAACCAAAACATAAATAACCTCTTTTTAAAACCAAAAATTACATCTTTCACTTTTATTGATATAAACAAAAAAAAAAACAAACATAATACTATACTGTTTATATACATATTTCTGAGCAGGATAAACATAAAATTATAGAATGATCAGGAAAAATGATTTTTTTGCATTTTGCATACGCTATTCGTGTATGCAAAATATGTTACGTAATTGGTCGCGTGGATTACAGGTATAGACCATGGACTTTGCGGAGCTCCTGTAACACAACCAATGCGTGCCCGACACCAGTGCTGAGCTGAACTCGTCCGTGAGTTATCCAACTTAAAGTACACGGAAGATAAAATTATTCATGCCACCTGTTTTTGAGGAATCTTTAATTTTGCATGAGTGGATTACATATGTAATCCACGCGACCACTCCAGGGTTAAAGAAATAAATTATTACAGTAGTTATTATGCCATGTACCATAATTTTTGGTACAATTGTGTAGAGTGTAGACGATTATTTCCGGAAATAAAAAGATAAGAATTATTGATAATCCACTATGGACATGATTTACAAACACATAGAGTCAAAAGATAATCTTATAGATAAAGGCGAATGTTTGTATGAATGTTTCTTACTCCTTTACTCAAAAAATACTGAATGGATTTTAAAAACTCTTTCACTGATAGAAAGGTACATTATTTGCGAGTAAAATAGGCTATATATATTGGTAAGCTCTGGCGTAATGAATAAGCTGTGGCGTAATGAATAAGCTGTGGCGTAATGAATAAGCTGTGGCGTAATGAAATTATTTATTATACGTTTATTGTCCGTAAGTAATTGTTTGACGTGGGCTGTCATTTTGTTATTTGTTTAGGTTACTATGGAGATTCCTTTGATAGCAAAAATTCAAATATGAGTATTCAAATAAAATAGGTACTAATCTACATTTTGACCTAAGCCAACAGCTATACTAATATTATGAATGCAAAACGGCGCATATTTGATTGTTATGTTTTAATTGGTGACATTGTGAAAAATGAATGTAACGAGTATGAAGGGGGTGGAGCGGGGTAGTAGGTGGGGGTTGAGGAGGGGGGGAGGGGAGGGGGGGGTAGTGCAGGGGAGTGGGGGGCGGGTGAGGGGGGAATATGCGAGCGAAGCCGGGGGCAAAAGCTAGTAAAATATAATAAGTACACAGGTACATAAACTATTTGTCTAGGCTTAATCTAGGAGTGGGGAGCGGCATCCATTAATTACGTGAGCAGTTTTTCTTCCAGTCTAGATCCCCCCCTCCCCGTCGGTGAGATAAATTTGGGCCATTTCGTATATTTATTTCAACTAACGTGAGATTTTGCTGGACCCCCCCCCCCCCCGTTTGTGCTCACGTAATTAATGGATGCCCCCTTGTGGAAATGACTAAAGAAGACTTCATCTAAAAGTTCTTGGCGCACCTTTCTAACGGTGTCCCAATTCCAGGGTGTTCCTTCAGGGAACTTGAAGACCCCTGGAATCCCCTGAGTTTTGCTCATCACATAGCATATTGTGAAGGAGACCACGCACTGGAACCAGGTGATGAACAGGGGCGCATTCAAGCCCAAAGTGTCGCTGCTCAGCAATGTCTTGTTGATGAACACAGTCAATATGGAGATGATCCTGAAAAGAAGAGTATTAAATAATATATGGCAACCGTAGATAATACAAACAAGGAAGATGGGCCATGAACTATTATTGTTTATGAAAATCGGTGCACCAAAGTGTTGCCAACACCGTTCAACCATACTACAGTAAATTGTTAACCATAATAAGATTTAACCTCTTGCTCAGATTGGGAATAAAAAGCCGCCCAGATCTTTTTCAATCAAAAAACCACTAAAGATCTGCATAAACACAAAAGTAAAAAGCAAGCTGTAATGATCGTATTAATTGTAGCCATAGATACAAATAGCCGTTTCCATACAAGCCATACTACTCGATTTTCTATGGATGCAAACCTATAGGTATACATACATAGCAAACTTATACAATCTATCTTCAGTGTGACCCAACTGTAGCAGTGACAACGATGTCACTGCAACACTTTTTTACCTTTGAAATATCATCCGATCCATTCCGTGTTCAAGCTCCACAAGATTTTACTACGCAAGAAGAAGAAAATCTAATAGACCT
Organism: Limnephilus lunatus; assembly: GCA_917563855.2. Taxonomy (NCBI): domain Eukaryota; kingdom Metazoa; phylum Arthropoda; class Insecta; order Trichoptera; family Limnephilidae; genus Limnephilus; species Limnephilus lunatus. Next base: position 19,264,327 of record OU830602.1, on the reverse strand, counting down.
CTCGAGCGACAACAGCCTAAAAACAAAATACGCTTGTTCAGATTTGACGAAGTTTTGGGTATCAGTTGAAAATGAGTATCTGATTCTAAGTGCAAAGGCTGTAAGGGTCCTCATTCCATTTGCGACTTCATATCTGTGCGAAGCTGGATTTTCAGCGGTTGCTGTTAAAAAGAGCAAATATCGAAAATAAACGTGGAAAAAGATATGAGAGTAGCTATATTGCTCGTTAGTACGAAGCAAATTAGAGTACAATTCCACCATTTGGTCACCATATTAAAAAATCCATTCTCAATTATTGGAAAAGGTACAAAACAAATTCCTTCGGTATATTAATTTTAAAATGAAAATTCCAATTGAACTTATAAATTATAATAACTTACGCGCAGAAACCAGACTCCTTAAATTATCAGATGTGTTAATTGATTTGTTATTTTTATTCAAAATTATCAAATCTTTAGTTGACTGCCCTAATTTATTAGAATTAATCTGTATTAATGTACCTGCTAGACTAACTCGCAATAAAGATATTTTCAATTTTAACAATACCCTCAATACTAACTATTCTATTAATTCACCAATCCCTAGAATGCATAGCCTTGCAAATAAACATTGTGAATCTATAGATATATATTTGGTGTTGACAGTTTTGCAATTTTCAAGAGACAACTCATCTCTATTTTATCTGTTAATAATTAACTTTTCTTATTTTTGTTCTTTTCATAAAACCTCCTCTCATTTAAAATCTTACCAGTAATTTATAACCTTATTTTATTTTATTTTGCTGTTCTATTTAGTTCTGTTTTATCATCGTACATTATTATACACATATATTGTTTGTTTATACCTACTAACTAGCTTTTACACATTGCACTTTATTGTATTTCTGGTCTTATTACTGATTTTTTCTTATTACTCATAGTATTTCATTTCTTTTATGATGTTTAATTTTTTTATGTTTTTAATTTCTGTTGTAAAAGCCCACTAGGGCGTAAAAAAAAAATAAAAAAATAAATATCAAGCCTTATTCCCCGATTCAAAAATTGTGCAGTGAGCAGCAGGCTCACCCGTTGCACTAAACAAACACACTTCAAGAGTATGTGGAAGGTTCTTGTAATTATATTTGCATTTTCTTTGTATTTTCACGTATGTTTTCCTACCAATAAATGTACTTGTTCATTTTAAATACGAGTAGTATTAGTTTCTTACCTTCTCCATAGTCGTACAAATATGAAATATAGCTACCACAGATAGATATTATATGACTAGGGTGCCGTGAGAAAATTCAAATTTTCTAAGTGTGCCACGACTTGGAATAGTTTGGGAACCCCTGTGCGAGCGTGCTCTCTTAAAATGGTGATGTCTTTTGACCACCTCTTGGACCAATCTTGCAACTCGATACAATACCATTAGGGAAAGTATTTATGCTAATAATCCACAAACAATTCAAAAGCTGAAGGACAATATTCAACGACAGCGTCAACTGTGAAATCGAGCCACAATAGGCCACTTTCATGGATTTCATAACGACTTTGAAAAAATCGTGTGGATAGATTTTTTTTACTAAGATTACGAAAATGTTAGTAAATTTTTTTAGACATATATAGTTAATAAATCCATTATTTGAGCTCATGACATCACAACATGAAAATGTCCCGTCTCCGATTATGTTCCCTCAATTTCGTAAAATTCCACACTGATTTTTTTTTATCTGGCAATGGTCTGATTTTTCGGATTGAAATTTTCAAAAAATCGCCAGGGTTTCAAAAATACGTATAAAAAAATATATATATGGAATGCCTTAGAATATTTGCCTAAACAGGAATTTTATTTTTTAAATGTGATGCAAGTGGCCTATTATGGGAAAATGCGATTATTCTAAACTTCAACAAAAGAATACTGTTTCAGAAAATTTGAGCTGGTCATAAACCGTGTGATTAAGCAGTGGCGTAACGAGGGGGGGCGGACCGCCCCGGGTGCCACCCGACGGGGGGGTTACACTCTGTCGAGTGGCACCCCCTCAATCACAATTCTCTAGCCATCCCCCCCCCCCTCCCAGACACCAACCACGTTATCCGCCCCGGTGAGAAGGGGAAGGAAATAGGGATGAGGAAGGAGCGGAAGTACCTGGCTATTCAGATCTAGTCACCAAAATTTTCAAGCAATGTTTCAAATTCTGAATGGTGGTCTTACTGGGCAATACTGAAGAGCATCTTTCACTCTGGAACGTGCCGCAAATACAAATTATACAGTTTTTAAATTATAAAATTGTGAAATAAAACAAATCAATCAAATAAAATTTACTTGTGAATGTGTATAACTTGTATTAAAACATACACACAGTTGTTAATGTAATGCATGTATTATGGCACTAAATTATATTTCGACAAAATTGTATTTTAAAAAAGTCGAGACATTTACAATGTATTTATTGTTTTATAAATATTATTCGACAGATTATTTTATAAATTAATTCACGTATTGGTACATATTTCCTAAGAATTGTAACTAGATAAAGGATCATGTTCTGCAAAAAGCTCACAAAACACTCGAGTTTTAACATTTTTTTTAGATTAGATAGATAATAATTTATTATTACTGATAATATGTAAATCACTCACCAATAAACAGAAACTACAACAAAAATGTGGAGATATCTAAATGATAAACTTTTTTCTTTAATCATTTTGGAAAATTTGATCCAATTTTCATTGAGGAAAAACTAACACGTCAACTAGAAGTTGCTATTTAGAAATATTCCCTTGAAACCGATGATAGCCGACGATGTTTTGCCGACACAAACTTGCACAAACGTCAGAAATGTTGATGCGTGTTGATGTGTGTTTTGATGTGTGCATGTGTGCAAGTGCGCCAGTGATGCCATGTCTCAAAAATAAAAACCTCATTTCGGTGGTAAAAACACATGTTTTGGAGGATAAAAAAAACTTGTTTTTTGCAAGCTTTTTATTGAGAAATCAAATAAGAAAACAATGGTACCTGAGTAAATGACCTATAAGCTTTATTAAAAACAAACATTATATAATTTTCATTTGAGTAAAAGGAAGAAAAAAAATTACAAATAAAAAAACACTTCAAAAGAGTTTTATTTTTCATTTTACTGAAGAAAAATATTTAAAAATAAATAATTTTAAAAAGACGAGCGAGTGAAAATTCTCCCTCAATTTTAACAATATTTTTTCAACATTTTACGGTATCTAGTTAGTGTAAGATTCATAAAATATTTAAAAATAAATAATTTAAAAAAAGACGAGCGAGTGAAAATTCTCCCTCAATTTTAACAATATTTTTTCAATATTTTACGGTATCTAGTTAGTGTAAGATTCATTAATTTAATTTTACTAAAGCAGGGGTTCCCAAAGTGTGCGCCGCGGCGCCCTGGTGCGCCGTAGAAAGTAAATAGGGGCGCCGTGAGTCAATCCTCTATCATTATCCGAAACCACAAACATTCGCGGGTACCTATAAAGCCACAATTCCTATTTTGAACGCCGATAAATAACATAAGTAGGTACATACTCATCGCCGTCGCTCACTCGCCGAAAAGTACAACGCGCTTGAAAACTAAACAATTTGAATCTTTCTTTGCAAGGCAACATCACGCACATTGTTAAACTATCGGAGAGAATTGCGGCGTTCAGAAAGAAACTGCAGTTGTGGATAAAAAAATCAATGAAGGCAGCTGTCAAGATTGCTTCCCGCAATTGTATAAATATGCGGCATCTAATGAACTGGTTGTCTCACAAGACCTGATGGCCCTTTTCACGGAACGCCTATTGAAGCTCACCGAGTGGTTTTTGAAGTACTTTGCAGATGATGATGTCGAAAAATTTGCATGGATTCACAATACAAGAGCAAGAGAGTCTCATTGAACTCTCTTGCGACAACAGCCTCAAAACTAGATTCACCAGTTCCGATTTGGTTATCGATTCAAAATGAATATCCAAATTTAACTTCAAAAGCTTTAAGAATTTTCGTTCCGTTTGCCACATCATATTTATGTGAAGCTGGATTTTCAGCTGTAGCTGTAATTAAGAACAAATATCGCTCAAAGATCAATGTGGAGCAAGAAATGAAAGGCAGTCCACGCAGTCTCAAGTCTTATTCCCCGCTTTGAAAAACTGTGCAGTAATCATCCCTCACACTCACCCGTCACATTGATTTCACTGAGAACTATCGTATTTTATTTTTTCTTAAGTATTTTTTGTTGTTCTCTGTTCCAATTCTGCATTCTTATAAATATAATAAAACTCAATTTCATATTGTGGATGTTTTAATTTTTGTGCCTATCTACCTAACTTATATTATTGCAGGTACCTATTTCTTTGGACTATTATATATATATACAGGGGTTCCCAATCTTTTTCAGCCAGCGGCGCACTTATAAGTTTAGTATTTTGTCACTGCGCCCTACTTTATAAGCGATTTGGAATAGATATAGTGACTATATTATTTATAAATATATATGACTATATTATTTATAAATATATATATATTTATAAATAATATAGTCACTATATCTATTCCAAATCGCTTATAAAGTAGGGCGCAGTGACAAAATACTAAACTTATAAGTGCGCCGCTGGCTGAAAAAGATTGGGAACCCCTGTACTAATGTATTCATATTATTTATTGTTAAATTTAATAATTGGATAAAGAAACGTTCTGAACCCGAACTTGCACTGAAGTTCAAGAATTAAATTTCTTCCTGAATTCGGGATTTCATCCAAGTGACCTATGTAAAAAAATCGTAACTAACAAGTACATATTTTTGTTGTTAGTTTTTGAGGTGTTATACCGTGTTGCGCTAACACCCCACCTCCTTCTATAGCCGACGTTTCGGACAGCGTTACAATGTCCATCATCAGGGCAGATCCGGTAGATCCGACGATGTACTGATCTACCGGATCTGCCCTGATGATGGACACTGTAATGCTGTCCGAAACGTCGGCTATAGAAGCAGGTAGCGCGACACGGCATAACACCCAAAAAACTAACAACAAAAATGCTTTTGGCCGTGAAAATCTAAAAACTTATCTAACAAGTACATACTTTAAAATCGGACCGCACTAAAAAACCAAGTCTTGTTCATGTTTTTTTTAAACCTATGGAGGTTTATATGATTTAAAATCCATGAAAACATGGCAAAAACTACGCATCTGGCAGCACCGATGGATACTGTCAGAAAATTAATAGAACTGCTAGAATCTATAAAGTTAGAAATGATATATCAAATGTATTGCAAAATAGTCTTACAGGAAATAGCCAAAAAGGCTTTTTACGCATAACAAATAATTTTTTTGACCTGTCACATTGGCAGCTCCATATTTTGGATTACGGAAGAACGGAAGCAGTGTTGCCAAACGTACGAGGTTCCTCGTACAAATACGAGATTTGTGACCTTCCGTACGAGGTACGAGGACACTGTCAACCTCGTACAATTATGTACGAGATTTTGATTCGATGATCAATGGAGGAATTTAAAAGCCCGTTATCCTAAAGGGATAAATGATATTAGTGAGCCAGATAAGTTTTGGGCTCAATTACTCAAAATCGAAGACTCTTCCAAGCTAGCTTATTTTGCCCTTCCTGCGAATGCTGACAGCGAGCGGGTTTTTAGTAAGGTAAATTTAATTAAAACAGATATAAGAAACCGACTAACTGTGGAAACAGTGAATGGCACACTTCTTGCTGCAAAAAGCGCAAGAGGTTCAACTCGTACTGGAAACTGCGTCAATTTTGAACCCACAAAAGAAATGTATAGCCGCATGACAACAGACAAAATAAACGGCAGAAAAAACGATGATAGTGAGGATGTTCCTGACATAATATTTGGAGAGGAGATGTAAATTATGTTACCTTGATTTACATTTATTTTTTTGTGATTTAACTTGAGTAATAATTAAGATTTTTTTAATACAACACAAAAGGATGTTTTATTAAGTAGGAAACTTGCAATAGTTTATTTCATTGAGTAAAAAGTCCTAAATCCAGTAGTTGTAATAAATGTACGAGGTTTGAAAGTCAAAGTACGAGATTTTTAGCTACATCCGTACGAGGAATTTTTTTTTACGGTTGGCAACCCTGAACGGAAGACAACTTGACCGATTGTAAAAGCGTGCGTCGCCGCCGCCTGTCAAAACATCGGTGTCAAATAAAAAATAAATAATTTAACCTCGAAACGAAAGTACGAAACCGATGTAAACAATGGAGGGTGTCAATGTTACGATTCTGAAAAGCTCAACGAAAGTTGTTGAAATATCTTCAAAATCCAATTTACTCGAAGCAATAAAAACAGTTCAAGAGAAAACAAACAAGTTTTTAACCGATATTATTGAAAGCGCCAAGGGCAATGGGGAAAATAACATGGAAACTGGACCTGCCGAAAACGGTACGATATTTTATTCAAATTTTGAGAATGCACAAAATGCACCATTTTTTATAATATAATATTTATGCTCGTATGTATTCACTCCCGGAAAATTGACATTTATTGTCTTGAAAAACACACAAATACAATAAAAAATGTATTATTGCTACTAATGTGTGGTAATCTAGAAACCCATTTACCTCTTTCTACTCGACTGTAAATAATATGATAAGGGCTCCTAGCTTCATCGTCTCTGTACCTAATAATATTGTAAAGAGAGACGAAATAAAAGGATAAGGGCTCTTAGCTACATCGTCTCTGTACCTAATAATAATGTAAAAAGAGACGAAAGAATAGGATAAGGGCTCTTAGCTACATCGTGAATAGGATCAGGGCTCTTAGCTACACTGTCTCTGTACCTAATAATATTGTAAAGAGAGACGAAATAATAGGATAAGAGCTCTTAGCTATATCGTCTCTGTGCCTAATAATAATATAAAGAGAGAGGAAAGAATAGGATAAGGGCTCTTAGCTACATCGTGAATAGGATCAGGGCTCTTAGCTACATTGTCTCTGTACCTAATAATAATGTAAAGAGAGACGAAATAATAGGATAAGGGCTCTTAGCTACATCATCTCTGTACCTAATAATAATGTAAAAAGAGACGAAAGAATAGGATGAGGGCCCTTAGCTACATCGTCTCTTTACATTTTTTTTACATTAGCTCCACAGGAGATCCTGAGGAAAAAAATCCCCTCAGGGCCTCTTTTTAGGGAAAGGAAAAAGGTATGAGGGGTGGGTAGGAACAGGAGTGACGGACATATGAATCAATCCCTCCCACTGCGGGTAAGGTGACATTCCGAGATTCCTGCTGGAGAGGTCTACAGATCTTCCTCAATCAGTCTCTCCCGATCCGGTCTGCCACACACTTGGTGGGCAGATGCATCCGCCGCCAAGATCCGGACAAACCTCACCCCATGAACCCGGGCACCCCTGCTAAGTTACTAAACGCAGCGAACCACTTGGGGTGACCTATGGCAGAGGTGTTGGTAATCCAATAAATGGTTCCCGGGGCGGCAGTACCCATACCCGCCTCCCAAATTGTAATTGTTGCCTACCTAATAATAATGTAAAGAGAGACAAAAGAATAGGATAAGGGCTCTTAGCTTAATCGTCTCTGTACCTAATAATAGTGTAAAGAGAGATGGAAGAATAGGATAACTCCTTCCAGAACTTTATAGAGCATTAGCGAACCTTCTAGAATAGTCTGGAACCTTCTAAACTCACCCACATCACTCCCTCCAGAACTTTCTAAAGCTTTATCGGACCTTCTAGAACTAGAACTTTCCGGAATCTTCTAGACTCATCGACACACACCACTCACTTCTGAAAGCTTCTAGAATTTTATCCTTTCATAACTTTCTAGATCATTCAATCCATCTCGAACATTCTGGAACCTTCCAGACTTACTAATCTTCTAGACTCACTAACTGAGGCGTTAATGAAGCAAAGCCATTATCATATCAGTAACTTATACAGGGTGTCCGGGGGTAAAGTGCATTAACTTCGGGAGGTGATTCTACATGTTATTATAAGCAAAAAAGATAATTAACTTTTTTCGAAATTCCAACTTTTAGGGGTTGTTTTGTGGTAAAAAGATACAAATAGACCGGCGTATGCCGCCATCTTTATTATTTTCTGCTGTTACGATACAGGCCAGTCACAACCATGCAATGTTGCCAAAATCGTGCCCAGCGGGCGCTCAGCAAGTAAGATCGTACCCCACACTAAGGATTTTTAGTAGGTACGTCATTTTGTATGGGAAAAAAAAATCGTTTTTACTCCCACCATCATGTAGAATCACCTCCCGAAGTTAATGCACTTTACCCCCGGACATCCTGTATGCAGAATGATAGCATTGCACCAGGGTGATATTTAAAATATTGTGTTAGCAGAATGTGTGTTTTTTTATTTAACAGTCATAAAAGTTCTTGAAATTCAAATGAAAACACGCACTCCTTGAATGGGTGGTGGTACATATAAATGTAGATACATTATGCTATTGACACACATGCTCATTGGCTCACCGCCTGATGATTTGTGAGCAGCTACGAAATCAACCAGCTGTTGATTTGTGAGCATATTTCGATGGAAGGGGTAATGAGCATGCTCATTTATGAGCAATTTTCAATTTGATAGGCGGGTATGGGTACCGCCACCTCAGGAACCATTTATTGGATAACCAACACCTCTGCCATAGGTCTCCCCAAGTGGTTCGCTACGTTTGGTGATTTACGAGAGTGCCCAGGTTCATGGGGTGAGGTTTGTCCGGGTCTTGGCGGTGGATGCGTCTGCCCACCAGTTGCATGGCAGGCCAGATCTAAAGAGAATGGTTGAGGGAGTCTTCGACTTCTCCAGCCGTACTCTCTCAGAATATCGTGGGAGGGATGCATTCAACGAATACAGTAGGAGGGATGGATTCATACGTTCGGCACCCCTGGACACACTACCCCCAGATTCCTACCCACCCCTCATACCCTTTTCCTTCCCAGAACTTTCTCTCCTTCCTTTCCTAAAAAGACCCTTTACACAACATCTCCAAAGATGACATAGGCCCTGAGGGGAATTATTTTCCTCAGGGCCTGTATGGCGCTAACATAAAAAAAGCAAAAATACGATGAGCATGCTCATTGATTCACGGGTGGAAGGGGTAATGAGCATGTGTGTCGGTACCATTACATACAAAGGTTTGTAAAGTTTAAATTTTCCAGGTGCAGAAGAAAGCGAGGATGATGATGATGATGCCGACCCCCTGAATAAGAAAATCAAGATGTCGTGATACCAACTTTCCCAAAAATTAGTTATAATTAGAGCTTAAGTAATCAAACTATTAGACGGCTTTCACCAATCAAAACTGAGCAAACAAAACTTTACCCTTAGCAGAAGAATTAGTGAATTGAATCAATAAAATTCCTTCACTTTTGAGCTTTTCAATCATTTATTAGCTCAATAATTTATAACTTACCGCTCAATAAAAAAAACTTCAGGATAACGTGTTGTAACCTTAATCTATGCAAATTCCTAACTTTTACCACTGAATGAAAACTAATCAACCATGTAAAACCACCTACATCACAAGGCTGGGACACTTGTATGAGATCCTACAAAAAAAAAACTATTTTTTTCTCATTTATCAACAAAACACTTGGCCTTGTAATTTAGGAGGTTTTGTTTGGTGAGACTGTTTTAATCTAGCTATCGCTCACTTTGATTGGCATGTATTATTTAATTTTTTTTACCATAATATTAAAGAAAAACAATAATGCTTACTAACAACTTTATAAGGGCAATAAAAAACTTATACAGAAGATATTATTATTTAATTATAAAACTTGTACATAACATCATGTAATACAAAATATGTAATAAAATCGGTAGATAAGGTACAACTGAGTGAGAAAATTGTGAAACTCTCACAAATCTCAAAAAAGTTTCCAGAAAACTTCTTATGTGGGTTTGTTTGAACCATTTTTGCTTTTCTTCAGGGACTGAAAAAATAAAACTTCTTGTGTAGGTTTCACTGTACAATAATTAAACTCTCTTATAAGATTTTCCAAGGAACCGGAAAAAAAACTTTTTATGTAGGTTTATTACGGCTTCAAGGGAACGAAGAATTAAACACTGTATTATTAGTGTCAGAGATTCTAGAGAATATTTTAAGATAATCGGTACAGCATCTTGCGCTGCATGCGATGCTGCAGCTCCCCCCGTCTGATCATGGTGTGTACCACCTTGAGGATGGAACGCTCGGGGTATTTCTGACGCAGGAAGTCCTGGATGATGCTCTGCTCCGAGACCTGCGATCCCACGGCGAACCGGCGCTTCAGCTGCTTCTCAATGCGGGTCAGGGTCTCGTGGTCTTCGTCTGTGGTGAAACCCTCGGCACCTGGGAATATAATGGTTTTCATAAGATTCTTCTTCGTATCATTGTGAAAGCGAAAATATCGCCATATTGCTTTGTCATCAAAGTCAATTTTGTTTTTTATTATTTTGAAAAATTTAGGGAAAGGGAATCTTTAAGAAATTTTTATTTTGCCGAAAATTGAGCTACTCAGCCGCTCCTTTGAATTCAGGTAGATATTCAAAGTAAATTCGTAAAAATACGGTATATTCCTGTGTAAACAGAATTTCTGCAGCAAATTACACCATATCCAGAAATTAAAAAAAAAGAAGTAAAAATAGACATATTTCCAGTTAAATTGAAAAATCACAGCCCATTTATCACCGGCGCGGACGGCAAGTCAGATTCAGATTTAAAAAATAATAATACTAACTAGGAATCGCATAATTCAATGTTTTACAGGGTGTTTCACCACCACAACTTGCCTGTCAGATTCAGTCTTGTGAAATTTTCACAAAAATGGATTTTTTAAAACTACACAAACAAATTTTCGTGCGCGGACAAAAATTCGAATAATGAATTGATGAATTTCGAAATAATTTACTTTTAGCATAAAAAACAATTCTTGGAACTTTCTTTGTAAAACATTTATTTCAAATTATCAAGCTACATATTGAACTCTTTCTTTTTATATAAAATAATATATTTTTATTACTCCATTAAAAAGTAATCATTTTAGGATGGGATATTGTAAAATAAATAGTGAAATAAATACCCGCTAAGCTGCCGGACATGGCAGCATCCAGGGTTGACACTTGGAACAGTCGAAGAGCCTCGTTTACATGGACTTCCGTGGCAAAAGGCTGCAGCTGCATCTTGGCCAGAGATTCCGAGATACGGATTATGGCCTCTAATTGTCTGAAACAAATCGGTTGGCATCCATGAGTCTTCGTACACAGAGTGTCCCCACCATAGATAATAGATAGAAACAAATTGGATCTACGCCCTATTCACATCTATTCATTTCTACCTACACATGTGTTTGGTGAATGACTTTCATTGATAGTGTGATACGTCAAAATACTTACGTACGGCTATTTCTTTGTTTTTCTAAATAACTCATACCACAGTTATGGTTTTATTGTATAATGTGGCTAATTAAGTTGTTTAGAAATTGATTAAAAGACATTTAAATATTTGTGTCTGAACTTCATAATAAAACACTTTTTAGCTATGTTTTTTTCTTGCGTAAATCAAAACAGGCGGCTTGTGTTAAGCGGGAATTTAAACCTTATCGTCATCTACACAAGAAGTGTTATTATTAGCAGCTCGATTCCAAATGTCTCACGACGTGGCTCATCACCTTAATCTTGTTCATTGCCCTTTCTTTAATCTTGCATTCTTTCCGGATCTCCACATTTGTAATACGGTAAAATATGGGATTGCCTCAGGGATCTCATTTGTATATCCTTTTCTATCTTCTTTCATCCTTCCTCTGCCAGTACCATGCCTCACTGCTATGATGGTTGCTAGTTAGTTAGAAACTTCAGGGACCATATATATGCAACATTCGCATACAGAGATAGCTGCCAATCATCGATATAGTATATCCCTTTAAGGACGCTTCAACACGAGCGTGCACATTCAATGAAAAAATTCCCGCGCTTTGCCTAATCAACTTTTCGGAAAGAAGACGGCGGCAAACGATAGTGCACGAAGTTAGCTACGCACTAATTTAGGTTAGTCGCATCATCGGCCGGTCAGTTGACATTGGTAAGGCGTCTAGGGTGGCAGTCTTTTTCTCCGATGAGAGCGGTAGACGTAAGTGATGTTATTTTGTATATTTTTTTAATGGATACATCAAGCAATTGTTATTAGTTTGTTGTTTTAATGCCGGTGGTTGTATTTAACAAGTATTTACATTGAAAACTTGTGATTTGTAAATAGAATCACACTTTTTCGATCAGGACGATTAGGCCTAACGTGAATTTAGGCAGTTTTAGTTATTGACTAATATTTCGTTGGTTTGATCACTATTATTCACAATTTTTGCAGAGATGGAGCTGAATAGTGATTTAGTACTGCAACTGATAGGAGATGGCAACGATTCAGAAGTATTTATAGAGTTGTATAAGTTGTATATAAGTGCATTAATAGAATTCTAGCCTAAACGTCACGATCGTGCAGGGGTAGAATTTGACCTTGGGGGTAGATAGGATTTTTTAAATTTTTTTTTGGACTTGCCTTATAAGGTCCTTTTCTAAGATCATAGCAGAAAAATATGTGATTTTGGAAAAAAAAATTTCAGGCCTGAAAGGGATATATAAAAAAAATATATTAGCCCTTTCGTACCTAACTTCAATCTAAAAATAACACCACCTAAGAGTAATTTCATAATACAACTTTCCATTGAATTCCGATGCCTCACTTTGAAAGCCTAGATATAAAAGCAAGTTCCACACAACATAAAACAGCAGTGTTGTCATAATCTGTTGCGTGACGTAGTTGTTTCGATTGAAAGAAAGATTTTTATCAATTGTTACTTTAATCGATATGCCGCGAAGATATCTATAAGGAATAGGTATATTTTTTTAAATATTCATATAGCTAATTTAAGTCCACGAGAGCCCCAGCCTAAAATTTTTATAACTGCCTCTATTTACTGTTTGAAAAATGATTCTTCACAAAGCTAATCAACTGAGGGTTGGGTCGAACTTGCTGGAAGATAAATTTGCTCCGTGCAGACTAATAAAAAGTAAAAAGCAATGCTTCTTCCGATCTTTCGACTGTGAGATAATATACCTACTTTCTTTTATTAAATGTTTTCATAACCCGGCGAGCGTTAAGTTCCAATTTGTAACATCGAGCGTAAGGTTGGTTAATTTTCACCCGAAATTCTATTTCCGATTGTTTTTTTAATTCTCGACTAATTACTATTTTTAATTCGATAGTATGCTTATTTTACCTGTTTTCTAAGTACTTGTTATTAGAAACTAGGAATAAAAGTATTATAATTATGTAGTAGTATAACCGTTTTTATCGGAATCAAAATTTTTCTTAGAGAATTCAACTTATGGCACTTAATTGCCCATTTTTATATAAAACTAAATATAATACAAAAAAAGACATCTTCTAAAGTTTTAATCATAACACAAATTATATATTTTTTTCTTCTATAACTAATCTTAGTACTTAGTACTCAACTAAAACTCACCCGCTGACAACTTTGATGATGTCTAACTACCTCGGCGAGGGGTAGCTGACTAAATCCTCATTTCTTGTCGATTCTTTACCTCACCCCGCGCAACTACTGAGGAGCACGGAACAGATGAGCGCGGCAAACTAAAATTATCGAGCAACATAAATTGCCTCGGGTAAATTTTACCCAACCTTACGCTCGTCGGGTTAAACCATTATTTTTGGTTTTGGTGTGATAATAAGTCAATGGATCACTTAAGCAACAGTCGCATAGATCAGGTCAATAACACACTGTGAAATTGGGATAGGTACCTGACAGTGATGGGAATAGAGAGCCTCTTTTCAGTAGCCTTCTCCTGCGCCAGGGTGCCGCTCCTCATCAGCACGTAGCGGCTGCGCAGCTTCTCCCCGGCCGTGGCGGAGAGGCGGGGGCCACACCGCATCCGGCAGAAGCCCACCAGCCTCCGCAGGGTCTGCAGCGACAGCTCCCCCTCCTTCTGTTCCTCAGTCACCTGCCCGGCGTTCATGTGCACGTTCATTATGTGCCTGGCCAATGTCTGGAAGTCATTCAACACATGATTATTCAAATACCGCACTAGGAAATTAATTATAAATGCTAGAAAACTGTTCTGGTCAGTTCGTGGTCATTCTCAACGGGGGATCAATCAAAGTTTAGAGAGGAAAAATAAATTAATTTAAATCTCTGCTCAATTCAAATTTATTATTACTTATATGCATTTTTTTTACATGCAAGAGGTTGAATAATGTATTTATCAAATGAAAAATTATCAAGTAAAAAAATGCAGTGATGTCACTGCAAGAGAGACCATATTTTATTGGCAAAGTGGGGTATTCGCCGAAATGGAATTACATACTTTGTTTATCATGTTATTTTATCAATATTATGTAAGAAGCACCACATGAGTAAGTAATTTTAAGAAAATGACCACTTAATACTACTAAATCATTATTATTAAGTTTATAAAAAATCACACTTGAAGTGAAATAACACAAAACTGCGCTATACAAGTTTTATATACATATTACTATTGGAAGGTTGTCGCCTATCTATGTTTGATATCGGCGGTCAAAGGGGTAATCAGCTCACCATATCCCTCTGTTGATCGTGTTCATCCTTGACAATGAAGATCATGTCGAAACGGGAGAGGATGGTCGGCATGAAGTCGATGTTCTCCTCGCCCTTGGTGTCGTCCCAGCGCCCAAAGATGGAATTGGCGGCGGCCAGAACCGAACAGCGGGAATTTAGCGTGGTCGTTATTCCAGCCTATGACAAAATATTTTACATAAATCGCACTGCATTAAAACAATCAAAGAAAAATAGGTACAGAAAATATTAGGCTGCTGAGATTTGTTGTAGTAACTGAATAAAAGAGAAAAGAATCATTGTTTTTCTTCAGGGTTTTATTTTGTCACTGTTTTTTTCATCTTTCTGGTAAATGACTCACGGGTAAAATTTTACCAACCACTACCATTCTTCGCACTGCCTTAAAAACAATCAAAGAAAAATAGGTACAGAAAATATTAGGCTGCTGAGATTTGTTGTAGTAACTGAATAAAAGAGAAAAGAATCATTGTTTTTCTTCAGGGTTTTATTTTGTCACTGTTTTTTTCATCTTTCTGGTAAATGACTCACGGGTAAAATTTTACCAACCACTACCATTCTTAACACACTTCAGGCGGGCGAAAACAAGGATTCTGTAAGAGAAAATGGAATTCGTTGTAAATCAATACATCTTTAAAAATAATATGTACATTTGAATAAATTTTTTATTTTTTATTTTTCACCATACCCAACTATTAAATTATTGTCCAAAATTATAGCTTATTTTGTAATAGGACTCAATAAACAGAAGTTAAAGTTAGTGTCGGGCTATTATGTGTAGAAAATGTAGGTATGATGAAAAAAAATGGTTTTCAAGGTACAAATCATTTCAAAAAAACAATATGCTCTTCTCCAGTGCCAAAGTATATATATATAATATAATAATAATAAGTTTTGCTTTATTGCTAGGCACATGCCCGTTTTGTGGTGGTCGAGTATA
This sequence comes from Limnephilus lunatus, assembly GCA_917563855.2. Taxonomy (NCBI): domain Eukaryota; kingdom Metazoa; phylum Arthropoda; class Insecta; order Trichoptera; family Limnephilidae; genus Limnephilus; species Limnephilus lunatus. The sequence goes on along the minus strand of OU830602.1, from coordinate 19,248,782 downwards.
AGTGTAAGTTTCCTTTTGATAAAATATTCTTCAACACAAATGACAAGGAGATACGAAGGTGGGGAAGACTTGTATCACATATGCATATATATTTTATACATATGCGTATAGTTGGGATCCTTAGGAGGTGATTGGTGTAAATCAGGGGTCACCAATTACTTTCATTAGGCATCCGTTTTTAAAAATAACATGACCATCGCGGTCCGGAAGGGAAAAAGCCTAACCCCCTCCCCCCCCCAAATGTTATGAATAAAAAGAAGTACCAAGGGTTTTCTTTTCAATATTAATGAGAAAAATGACATTTTTTGCATTGGACTGTCCGTCCGAGGTTTGGACTTAAGTTTCTGTAGGCTATTGTCATCAAATTTTGGAGATGTTCATTGGTAAGTCTGCTCCAGAATGTATTTTTAATGAAGTTCATCTTGGAAAATGCTGCTTCACAAACATATTGTTGACCCAAACAAAGTGAGAAGTTTAAAGCAAATCATCAGTGACACCGAGCTTGACGTCGGCCAATACAAGACGTTCATTAACCCGTCAAGGGCCGCTCTTCTTCTTTTTTCCTAAATTTTGAATTTTGAAGCACCACTTTGAATTTTGAATTGAATATTTTGTGAATTAATTTTAAGCTCTCATATATTTTATTGACCGAAACACATTCCCAGAACAATAAACTATGTACTAAAACTTCATTACTTGCGTTAATTTGATAAATTGATATGTTTTACGATGTTTTCGTAAAGAATTCCGCATCAGATTTAATCGCGGCAAAATTTGACACGCGGTAAAATATTCTGGTGCTGCCAGGTGAATGAAACTAGTTGCTATATCTTCTACGATATTTGGGCAAGCTATTCTGACCTTGTTCTTCATACAAATCCTGTGCACAAAAGGGTCAAAATCGTCCCAAAGGGTCAAACATGAACCCCAATTCTGAGATCCCGGCCAATGACAGGTTAAATTAGGGAAGTGCAGGCGTTCATTATAAAGATCGAAGTTGAAAGTTACATGTGTAAAATATTTTTAACACAAGGTCCGCACAAAAAATGTCGGCGGTCCGGATCCGGACTGCGGTCCACCATTTGGTGACCCCTGGTGTACAGAATTCATTTATTAGGTGTGGTAGTTGTAAGTAAAATTTTACCGACTTATTTAACAGAGAGAGGGGTTGCAGTGTCAGGAAATTTTCACATTTAACAATTTACATAAAAGTAGATGACTTTAAAATCAATCAGGTGAATTTACCTTAGCAATAGAGATAGTCTGTTGCTCCATGGCCTCGTGGATGGCAACACGGTCGTCTTCTCTCATCTTGTCAAACTCATCGATGCACACCACCCCTCCGTCTGCTAGCACCATGGCACCCCCTTCCATCACAAAGTTACGCTGGAAAGGAGGACAACATACATAATTATGAATTTCTCAGATATCGGGGGTAATGTAAAGTTCACAATAAACATAACATTGAAAATATTTATATAGATAATTATCAGGAGCTTCGCTGGAACTCAAACAATAATATTTAATTAAATGAAGACAATATTAACAAAACTCAATCGAGAATCTGGAAACAGAAAAATCCGAAAAAGATATTGGCACCTCTGGGACTCGAACCCAAGACCTTCGGCTTTCCGGGCCACTGCTCTACCAACTGCGTTAAGGATAAACTGCGTTAAGGTTAAACTGCGTTTGGCTAAGAACCACCAACATTATCTTCATTTTTCTTTACAAATATTTTATTGGCTGCTATTACAATTTAAAATAAAAACTACAATTTTCCCCTGGGTGGAACCCTGGACCTTTATGTTGTTGTAGATCAGTTTCAAAAAATGATTACAAGACCCACTCTTTAGGAAGTCGACGCTCTAAAAAAATGTTTAATGCCGTTGACGATGGAATTTGATGAAACGTGGTGTTATGAAATTCACCTTGGAAGAAGTATATTTTTCTAAAATTTGTATGAAACGCCCCGTCTCGGCTTTGTGTTGATTATTACTATTATGTTAAATTTATAAACAAGTTCTGCTGTGTAATTATTTTATTAATATAATAATAATATTAGTAATGGTTGAGTATTGGAAAGTTGGGCGCAGAAATAGAAGGATTTATGTTTGCCATTCAAGATAGAGTCATTAATACTAAAAATTATAGAAAGCATATACATAATCAAATATACAAATCAAATTGATGATTTATGTAGAAAATGTTTGACTTTTCCGGAAACTATAAAACATATTATATCGGGTTTTTTTGTATTAGCGCCGTCCGAGTATACATTTAGGCACAATCAAGTTTTAAAAATAATTCACCAAAGTTTGGTAATTAAACATGACTTGATTGACTGCCGTAATATATTACCATATTATGGATATGAACCAAATTCATTTTTAGAAAATAAATTTTATATAATCTATTACGATAAAACTATTCTAACAGACAGAACAATTAGTCATAATAGACCCGATATAGTTTTACATGACAAAATTTAAAAAATATGTAATTCAAATTAATAAAATGCTTAGTTTGTACCACTTTTATTTATTATTAAATTAAAAAAATAACTAATATCATTGATGTCGCTATTCCAAATTCCTGTAATATTCAGAAAACTGTTTCTGAAAAATATAAAAAAATATACAGAGTTAGGAAATGAGATTAAAAGAATTTGGCATTCTCAGAATATAAAAAATATTACCATTTGTTATTTCGGCTACTGGCATTATATACCTAGCTCTCTCATTCAAAATTTAGGCTTATTTGATATGTCAAAGAATTTATATATATAAAAATGCAAAAGTCAGTCATTTTAAATACATGTAGAATTACGAAAGATTTTTTAAATATTTATATTGAGGAATCAGTAGGATTTATCGGTCCAGTTAGGAGATCTACCGAGCCAAACCCTCTGATATGAAAATATCTGGAGTCGGTGAATTATTTTCCAATTTGGCCTCTGGTTGATTGACGTATTGTTGTTGTATTGTTCTGTATTTATTATACTTATATAGTGCACTTACATAGCGTGGATTGACTAGATAAACATTTGTGGAAAAGTGTGTGGAAGGGTTTAGTCTTTCCTGAGAGAAAGATTTAACCCGGACATAAAATCACATTGATAAAAATAAATATTAAAATTAATAAATTACTTTGTTTTTACCACTTTGATTGTTTATAAAAACAAAGTAATTTATTAATTTAAATTTAAAATGCTGCCACAAAATAAATTTGCTGTGTTAGAAGAAGTGAAAAATAAATATATTACGTTAATTATTATTTTTGGATTGTACATAACTAGGTAGTAAGGTAGATAAAGAAACTAACCGTGACAGGGTCCCTGATGACGGAGGCCGTCAGCCCAGCGGCGCTGGAGCCCTTGCCGGAGGTGTAGACCCCGATGGGGGACACCTTCTCCACGAACTTGAGCAGCTGCGACTTGGCCGTACCGGGGTCCCCCAGCAGCAGCACGTTGATGTCTCCACGCCGGGTCAGCCCATCGGGCAGGCGCTTCCTGGCACCTGGGAGGGAAATGTGGCATTTTAATTTCAATTATAATTATTGTTGTCAATTTCTGGCAGATTCACTTATTTAACCGCTTCTGTGCCAAGAGCGAGATTTCTCGCATCCTTGGCTGTGCCCAGCAGGCCGGCCATAGAAAAATAGCGAGTTTTCTCGCTCTTCTTTGAGCCTCTGTATCATACATATGTCCCGTTTTTTATCAATTTAAAATATGGAACACACGGAGACGACATTGGGATGATTTTGATTTTTATTTTTAAATAAGATTTAAAAATGATTTATTTTGATTAAAAATTCACGGTCTGCTGTACACAGCTACGCTTCTACCTACTGGCATTTAAAAGGTTAAAAACAACTCATAACTCAAAATCAGATCATTTTGATAAAAATTGGAAATTCTTGTATTTTATGCAATCTAAATTTCCAACTTTACTGAATAGGAACAACACATTTCACTATCAGGATCATCATTTATTGGATAACCAACACCTCTGCCATAGGTCACCCCAAGTGGTTTGCTACGTTTAATGACTTAGCAGGGGTGCCCGGGTTAATGGGGTGAGGTTTGTCCAGGTGTTGGCGGCCGATGCGTCTGCCCACCTGCCGTGTGGTGGGCAGGATTGAGAGAGATTGGTTGAGGGAGGTCTTTTATCCTCTCTAGCCTCTCAACCCTTCGCTTTGGAGGGATTTGCTTCTTGCACCGCGTTTGGAGGGATGGATTACTCACCCCCACGGAGGAACGAATAGAGTGGAGCTGGCACTAGGGCAAACAAGCCCAACGCATGAAACAAACTCAAACAGGCCCAAATGGGCGTGGCTTACTAGGCCAGTATGATTTCACCGCCTGGTGTAAACCCGTGAGCGGACGCGAGCAGACGGTTCCTTCATAAATTGTAAAGTGCATTTATTACATTTAAACGATGACGGGCAGTGTTAAATTCTGTAAAAACCGTTCAGAAAAACAGTTAAAAACTGGAGATGGCAATACTTTTCACCTGTAAGTATTTTTACTGTGGTTTTTTATTATACATTGCTCGTTTTCCGCAAGCTTCTGTCACACATTTATTGTAGGTAGCTGACTTGACGGAATGGATTATGGCAAAGTTATGCGATACTGGGCTTTGAAGAAACTTACTTTAGAGCTTACAATCGCACAGCATTGATTTGTGAGATGGGACGTTCTTATTCCAAAGAGTAGGTATGATTACCAGTTATGGCTATTTTTTGCTGCGGGTTTATTATTGATATTTTGATGTTACAGGTTTCCGGTAGATTCAGTGGTAAGAGAGCAGTGGAAGAAGCTTGTAGATAAAGATGGTTAGAATCCAACAAAATATTGAAAAATTTGCTCTAACCACTTTAAAGATAACTATTATTGTACCACCAAAAACGGACGTAGAAAACTGAGACCTGGAATTATCCCTGATTTGTACTTGGAGAATGAGGTATGTATCATTAAAATTATTATAAAGATAGGTTGGACAATTCTATTACAATAATGAGGGAGTATTTCACCATACTCTTGATAGCTTATCCTTGGGATAACGTATATTATATTACTATCATAATTCATATAATTCGTTTTTTGAAGGAACCTCTTTCTTTAGAACCAATGCAGGCGCTGAACTCTGAGCCTGAGTTTTCTGAAGTAGGTGCAAATGTAGAGATAAATTTGTTCTTGGGAAATCAGGTTTGTAAAATGTTCTATATTCTCGTATATAAAAAATGAATGTTTGTATCTTTGTATCTTATCGCATAATGTGAACATTATTTAATGGGCTATAACCTAATTATTATATCTTTTGTTTGTATGTTATGTTATTAACAAATATTCCACAAATTATAAAACATAAATGCACTTCACCCGTTGTTGAATAATGCCAAGATACGCTCTAATTTGGCTCTAATACGCACCGCAGTTGGAGGGATGGATTGATAAGTCCGTCACTCCTGGATACACTGACCAAAACTACCAAACGACTGAACCACTAGTGAGGTTAACAATTGAAATAATTACTAACAATTATATCTACCATGTGAAGAATCAATAAATAAAAAAATGGCTTTTAATGTCAGCATTGAATACCATTATGAATTGTTGCTTAAAATGACTATTTTTTTGTAATAATTTTACATGAAGGTTGTGCTTATTTTTGTTGTTGTGTAGTTAACTAAGAAGATATCTAATAAAATCTATTTGTATTGTCTTACGCTTGTTAAAAAACCCTTGTAATAAATTTCCAAAACTTAAAAAATATAAGAACTAATAGTGTGAAGTGGTTAAAACTGGGGATTTTCCCCCATTCTGGCTAGATGGATGGGCCGTATCCATTTAAATCCCACCCATACTTACTGCGCGTCCCTTACCTCTTACCGCAAACTGGCGACAAAATTGTTGAAGAAAAAGTTCCTATAACCACCTCCACTCTATTCCTTCCTCCGTGCTCACCCCTCATACCTATTTCCTTCCCAGAAATTCCTTTCCTTAAAAAACCCCCCACAACCCCTAACAAATCCTTCACACATCCCCTAAGATGACATAGGCCCTGAGGGAAATTATTTTCCTCAGGGCCTCCTTCCGAGGGAGCTAATGCAAAAAAAAGGAGTTGGGTCCAGGATTGCTCGGGAACTTTGCTGGTAAAAGGTTGCAGTCAGGTAGTTAAAGGTGGCATACGGTACATCCTTCGGTAGGTAGGGGGAGTAAGGGTAACTATTAAGTGAAATGTAAGGTGCCTAACCAATCAGAGATCTATATTGACCGTCGTATGTAGAAAAGGATGGTACCTTAGGCAGGAATGAGGAAGCATTCGCTCTGGTCTTGTTACAAGTTGCAATACTTTTTAAACATAACATTTTTAATAATATATTTGGCTATTAACCCTTTCACTGCGGGTGACACCCATTTGCCGATAAGTTTCTTCGGTGATATTTGTATGAAATATACATGAGAACGGTTAACCTCACACATCTAAAAAATAATTATTATGAAACTTATTAATTTAAATAAATAAATTGTACCTCCGAAAAGCAAGCAAGCTATGGCCTTCTTGATGTCCTTAGCCCCAAAGATGCTGGGCGCAATAGATGTGGCGATCCTGTCATAAATGTCCGGAGATGCGGCCAGGCGGCGGAACTGCTCTTCCTCGGCGGCGGAGATGGGCTGGCTGGTCACCGTGCCCAGACCCTCACCCTCCACCTTGATGCCCACCACGCGTAGGTAGGCAGAGCGGACGCCCACAATCGCCTTTTCTTTCCCTTCACGCTGGAAATTCAAAAGACATTCATGTAACCATCATCACAGCGCTACATCCCAGGGTGGAATTAGGCCTGCATCACAAATGGCTGCAGTTCCTCGTCATTCGTCTCCAGTCCTCCATCCTTCCTGTCCTGCATCAATCCTTCTGGAAGTGGAAGGGGGAGATTCATAAGTCCGCTACTCCTGGACACACTGACCCCCTGATTCCTACCTACCTTCATACCTTTTCCCAGAACTTCCTCTACTTCCTTTCCTAAAAAGACCCTCCACACAGCAACCCCAAACATTACATGGGCCCTGTGGGGAATTATTCTCCTCATCAGGGCCTCATTTTGGAGCGAATGGACAAAAAAAATTATATTACTTTATTTAGATACAAAATATATATGTATTTGTTTTTTTTTTTTATAATTTTACTTACTCTAGTTACATGGGAAACCTTCTTGATGGAATAAATAGCCAGAATACAGGCTCGGGTTCCAGGCACTGCTCTCTCACAAAGATATCTGGAATATTATACAAAACAAATTAATTATTTTGAAATTAATGTATGCAAATACCTAATTTCATAGCGACATTCTTTGCTTTGTCAACCACGTTAGTAAATTACAAAAAATGTTGAATATAATTTATTCTCTAGTACTCATGAAAGAATCTGCCTAGGCCTAAAATGGTTTAATTTGATACCTTTCACAGTAAAGCTGAACATGGCGGGGGACTTCTCCTTGGGGAATGCTTTCAGGCAGCTCTTGAAGCTTGAGGGTCTGAAAGTATAACAAGTCAGTAATCATTCACCTAGTCTTTTTGCAGAAGTCTTTATGTTCACGTTATGTATGATTTTTGGCAACACTTTCAGAGCATCGCTACAACCAATTAAAACTAGGGAATATTTTGAGAATTGAAAGAATAGTAATGAAATGGCAATAAAAATATGTTTTCAGATAAATATATTTACCTGATAGTCTACGCAGTGGCATTTGTCTGGAATGATGAAGTAAGGATCGAGGGGGCATTTTGGACGACCGGTTTGTTCTCTAAAAAAAAAACATATCCACATATTTTAGTACCTCCCTATTCATTCAACAAACTGAAAAATATATATGTCTATATATCAACCTATAATAGATACCTAATCATAGAGAACTTGATGGGATTAAAATATTTGAAAATAAAGGAACAATATTAAGAGTATGTAACCAGCTAATCATAATTCTGATTCCTGATTCTGATATCGTGCGGAGCTAGGGCGGCAACAGGGCTACAGTATGCTTATATTCTCGCTTCCAGAATTTTGATTAGTAGTAGTTATTTGTAATTTGTATATCGAAGTGCATAAACATAAATAGATACAAGTAAAATGCGTAAACACAGTAGGTATTAAATAGATACCTACATGAATAAACAATGTGTTATATTCTTTTTAATATTTTGGTTTTTAATTTTATTTTACGGCCATTAGAGCGGAAGATATCTAAGTATCGCCCTGGTGTAAGACCACCATTAAGATTTGAAACGTTGCTTGAAATGTCTTTAGCCGTGTTTGGTGATCAGATCTGAATAGGTACTTCCCCACCTTCCTCTTCCCTATATTTTTACCCTCCCCACTACCTTCAGTCTTAAAACATACCCCAATTGGGGATGCCATAGTCCCACTGGCTCCAGACGGGAGCAGTTGGGACTCTTGTGCGGTATATTTATGAAAAGTGTAATATTCAGTTGGATTGTAAAAAATGTCTCATTTTGAAATATTTATTCGTATGCACAATTTTTTATTTTATATTTATCTGAATACCGCACAAGAGACCCAAATGCTCCTACTGGAGCCAGTGAGACTATGACGTCACTATGGGGTATATTGTGAGGCTGAATGTGGTGGAGGAAGAGGAAGGCGAGGAATTACCTGGCTATTCAGATCTGGTCACTAAACAACGTTTCAATTCTGAATGGTGGTCTTACACCAGGGCGATACTGAAAGTATCTTTTACTCTGGAACGTGACGCAAATATATTATTTTTAAATTAAATAATAGTGAAATAACCCAAATTAGTCAAATAAAATTTATTTGCCAATGCCGGGATTCGATCCCACGACCTTCGGATTGCGAGTTAAGAGCCTTACCCCTTGACCACGCCGGCCGTCAACAGGTAGTATCAGTAATTTGGAAGGTACATCCACCAACTACATGGAAGGCCGGATCAGGAGAGACCGTTTTTTTTACACTCGCTCGACACACTGCTTATCTCTTCTTTGGGAATGCTGTGTGGAGGGTCGTTTTAGGGAAAGGAAGAAGAGGAAATTCGGAGAAGGAAAGGGGTATTAGGGGTGGGTAGAAATCTGGGGGTCAGCGTGTCCAGGAGTGCGGATGTATGAATCCATCCCTCCCACTGCGGTGCAAGGCGATATTCCGAGAGAGTAAGGCTGGAGAAGTCAAAGGGACTCCCTTAACTTTTCCAGATCCGACATGCCATGCAGCTGGTGGGCAGACGCATCCGCCGCCAAGACCTAAACAAACCTCACCCCCTTGAACCCAGGCACCCCTGCTAGTCACCAAATGTTACGAACCACTTGGGATGACCTATGGCTGACGTGTTGGTTATCTAATAATTGGTTCCCGGGGCGGTGGTACCCATATCCGATTCTCGTGTTTATTATTTTTCCATCAAAATTATTTATGATTTGTCAATAATGTCTTAGCAAAATAAGTATGTAATAAAATCTGAAATATATTAGTTTGTAAGTGTGCAAATAAATAAACAAACGGACCAATTTTCGTCAAGAAACACATGTACGTATATATTTTTAAAAACACATGTACGTATTTATTTATCTATTAATTTACGAAAAAATAGTCTATTAACAATATAACAATAACACGAATAACAAGCGTGCGTAAAGGCACGACCCACCTAGCAATCGATCACCGTTCGCATCGATTACCGTTCGCAGGAAATTTTTCGTAACAATCACCACTTTTCGTAACACATTTACCAGCTTACCCCCCAAGTGTCGAGCGTGCGTAAAGAAGTTTTACTTGAAAATAAATATTTTGGAGCAGTTGGGACTCTTGTGCGGTATTCACATAAGAATAATTTACAATAAAAAAAATTTCAAAATTATAAAAATTTTATCATAAAAATATTCAATGAACATGAAATTTTGCGTTCAGGCAACCCTATAAATTTTACAAACATGAAATCGTATTTATTTAGCTTCGTTATTCGTTTCAAAATGTTACGATGTAGAGCGCCGCGAAGACAATCGCCGGTGGCCGCAGTTGCGGTCAGAATGAGTGCTCTCGATTCGTGTTGTCGTTGATAAGAAAAATTGTGAAACGCGAAGCTGTAAATTAATTAATATTAAATACACTCTAAAATTATTTTTCCATTAAAATTATTTATGATTTGTCAATAATGTCTTAGCAAAATAAGTATGTAAAAAAATCTGAAATATATTAGTTTGTAAGTGTGCAAATAAATAAACAAACGGACCATTTTTTGTCAAGAAACACATGTACGTATATATTTTTTAATAATTTTATTTAAACTAAAATCAAAATTCTGACACATACGTTTACCAGATAATGTATTGATTTATTTTACTGCATGATTATATGATTTGAAATTGGTGTTGTATAATACATGTACTTTTTTGAAAATATAACAAATCTGCCAACGACCTATGGTATAACCTTATTATACTTAAAATAAACATTTTTTCTCAAAATTTAAAGCATACGTTTACTAGATAAAAGAACAATCTTTCAAAATCAATTTATAATTTTTTGTGGAAACGAGTCAATACGTCTAAACACTGATTTAAAAATGACATATTTCTGGTTTCTCTGGTAATGTCCTCTTAAGGGCGGTTTCAACAAGTACTCACATGTTGCATTTCCTGGGCATCAGGTACCCCTCTAGTCCGGGCTTGACTGGCAGGTTTGGAACAACATTCTTGCAAGACCGACACTGAATGGAGATCTTGGTGGCTTTAGCTTTTATTCCTGACGCTGATACAATAATCCCCGGAATTTTAACTAGGCGGGAAACTGTGTCAGACTGAAAAATCAAACAAGTCATTTTAATATTTTTTAAATATTATGAAAATCATCATATTTTAATATTACTCCCGTGAAGTATAAATAGTTCACCTTCATATCTCGCAGAGACGCTGGGTTGGCATCTGAAGACAAGAGTACCTGAATATCTTCAACTTTCTCTTCTCCTTCAGGCCTGGGGGAAGTGATTTCATCTGCAACCTAAAAAATAATTATTGAGGGGTACTTGGAGGTATCTGTACTACCTGCTTAAAAAAAATATTGAAAACATTTTAAAATTGGAACTCAAAGAAAACATTGGAAAGGGGGGGAACCTCACTGGAAATTTTACGTCAGGGATGTGTTTGGAACTTTTTATAATTATTGGAGTGAATGCAGCCCTTTGAACACAAAGATACTTATAAGCTACATGACTGCATTTCAATTACAAGTAGCCTGTTGATACCAAAGACATTAATACTGGACGCGGGGTAGAAATCTAAAAGTGGGAAGCCAAACACAATACGATTGTAGCTGTCTTTATTTCTAGTACTTTAGTACTAAACTGCTACGCGTCGAGTGAGGTCGTGTCTTATCAGTAAGTAAATTGTATTGCAAAGCGCTCCTGTGTGATGAGAAAATGCTTCAATTAAACGGCAAATTGTCGAAACGGAGACAGCGAAAATTGCATCACAAAGTGACATAAGCATAACAGGGACAACCTACTAACAGTTAGTCGGTTCACACAGCGTCCCACATTCGTTTTATTCCATTGGGAAAGATGGGGTAAAACGTACAAAGGGTAACGCGTTCATTAATTTAATAATGTCGTTGATGAAAATTGTAAATAGTAACGGTCCTAGGTGTTATTAATCTGTATAATCATTTGAACCTATAACCTGTACTGTATAATAAAATATGTACTTAACAATACTACTATAATAGTACCAATATTGTATTACTAATGAAAACTCATATAATAAATATAAAAATATTTGCCCGTGTGTCACGTTTTACCCGCCTTTACCCTTCCCTGTCATATTGTGTAACCGAGTGAGAGTATCTTGTTATCTCAGTCACACCCGTGATGTGACAGTAGTATTCGGCGAAGAAACTAATAAGCCGCCCTACTATGAATCTATGTCATTCTCTCACGTACATTCTTTGATTGTCTGTCTTTATCACGCAGGAATGAACTTTTGAATTTAGAAATTATACTGAAAACCGCTGAAAACAAAAGAGTGTTGCTTGCTTTCCACATTATATTGTGAGTATGTGAGACTATGGCGAGTCTATTTATAATATAACGTCATTGGTTGATACGTTACGAATATGTGCGTAATAGCGCTACCCGAAATATACTGAAATTGCTAATTTTTTTTATTATAAAAATTATCTAAAAGAAGATTCGGAAACCATTGAATAGAAAGAAGACTGTCCTAATCTAGTTTATCATACTAATATAATGCCTCTGGCGGCCACACAAAGAGAAATACAAACCTCTTTTGCTGCATCCTCCAATATTGGCAAATGTTCCGCAGGTTGTTTGTATAATTTTTCAGCCAACATTTCATCGAAGCTCGAAAGATCTTCAATGTTAATCTCGATCCAGAACTGCCCGAGATTGTACTGGCGTTTCAAGGCATCTCTGAAGGAAGAAATAATAATCACTTACAAAAACAAACCAGGGCACCAATACATTATCATAAAGTTTACGTGTTTAAGAAATGTCATTTAGACAACTTAATTTCATTATTAACCTGTATTTGTAATTGAAGTTGCCTTCGTGAAACTGCCTGATGAACTCTTTGAACTTTTTCTTTACACCTTGAAGATTGATGTTGGATGCATTTGAATCTTCTTCTGCAGCAAAATTATCAGAGAAGAACACACCGGCATCATCAAAACCTTCCATTTTATCAACAAATTGAGAAAATATAACACAAACTGTAACAGCACGTAAATTTTGGAAAATAACCAATAACTGTAACATGAAACAAGCACCCGACAAATTCTGACAGTTTAGCACGTTTTGGCGCGAACCGCGAACCAACAACCAACTTTAGTTCAGTATTCCCTATACTAAAAAATAATAAATACCAAAGACAAGTATGTTGGGTAAATATCAGTAAATATGTAGAAGCATTTTCATTAGCTCCACACAGGAGGCCCTGAGGAAAATAATTTCCCTCTTTCCCTCACCACACGGCACGCGGGCAGACGCATCGGCCGCCAACACCTGGAAAAACCTCACCCCAATAACCCCGGCACCCCTGCTAAGTCGCCAAACGTAGCGATTCACTTGGGGTGACCTATAGCAGAGGTGCTGGTTATCCAATAAATGGTTCTCGGGGTGGCGGTACCCATACCCGCCTCACATATTGAAAATGATTAAAAAAAACCACTAAAATAGGTTTTTAGAAAGGTTCGTAGAAAATGCGTTTAACAAGGTTAGCTGATATGGACCTTTTTCGAAAACAAAACTAGTCACTTTGAAAATTTTGAGCGCGTGACTTAGCTTGAAGTAAACTGCCACTTATTCTCATTTTGCAGGTTTCAAATCTCCCAAGGGAACGTGGATTTCAAGCTACGTACGATTTTTTAGCCAATCACCTGTCTGCCCCCTCGATGAGCTAACCTTGTTATACGCAATTTCTAGGAACCTTGGATTCCTAGGCTAGTGTTTTTTAATTTTTTTTATTAAACTCAAAGTAAGAACCTCTTTTGCAAAATGGGTTCTTAGTTTGGGTAAAAAAAGAAAAAAAAAACTTACCTAAAACCCAGTTGTCACATTTATGCTAATTCGAAGATGGCCCAAAAGTGAACACGAAGAACTGTCAAATTGAAGCTTGTCCGTAGACTGATTACTAATACGAAGTGTTTAATAATTTGTGCGTATACTTTGTGGATGCAAAATGTTTCGCTTTATAATTTTTTTAAAATTAATAATTAAAACACGGCTATAAAATATAAAGGATCATCGCACGTCAAATAACGCTCTCCATACAATCCCTTCAGACCGTTGGGGTTTATACCTAAGCGGTTTAGACGCAGATCAACCATACACAATACAGATCTTACGCTGTAACCGCTCCAGATGCGATATGCGGAAAGTTAAGAGGCCGCTCTCCGAATTTCTACCGATTTCTTGCAAATCTCCCTTAAACATTTGAATTTTTAAGCTCTTAAAAAAATATGTTATTTTTGAAGATAATATCTATACATTCCCCACGCTGAAACGCAAATTATATGAAATTCCCTCGATAGAAAAAAATCGCAAAGTATGCTCCAAATTTTTTTTATTTTCAAGTTTGTTTCCGTTATTTCACAAGTTTTAGGTATGAAAAAATTCACAGTGTTTCATTAAATACTGTTTTAGACAGCCCCAATAGATTTTTGCTCTATTTTAAACGAGTCGTGTTTTATTAAAGATTTTCGCAGTTTTTGCATCGATTTTGGCGCTGTAAATGTTAGCGCTTTCCTCTAACATTCGTAATTTTGTATCTCTCCATCTTCTTTTTTTTGGGGCCGGTAACGGAGCCTTAAGCGCCCCCTCTAAGACGAAAACAGGAGAGAGGGTAATTTTAATTACGGAGATGCCTAGACCGGTGGAAGACAGATGTCAAGTTGACAGATTCAGTACAAAACATGTGCATTCCGTGTCCGCTCGCTAATTCATCTGACCCCCTCTCCTACCATTGGAAGAAATATTTGATGGCGTCGTGTGAACGGCTATTAAAAAAGCTATAAACCGCGAGCAGATATGTTGAACCGCGAGCGCTTATGTTTTGTACCGTTCACGCGATCATCTTTTATATTTTATAGCTGTGTGTGTACATAACTTAAATAAACTAAACCACACACCATAAACAACTAACATTTCCTTGGCTTAAGTCGTAATTTTACTATTTTTGCAAATGGCGACAAGACGCTACGCCTGATGACAGGCGGATACACTACATTTTCATTCATGGCGAATTTTGGTGGAATTTAGGAGTTGCATGCGGGTCGGTATGTCACTATTTATGTTTTGACATTTTGAGAGTTATCACCAGTCGTTAAGTTTTGTTGACAAAGTTTACTAGGTATTGTAAAGACTATAAAATAAAACGTTTGACGTATACCTGTTTGATATTGTAAAAAATCTCAATTCGCCATAATTATCCATTCTTTTCGGTGTACTTTATTGCTTATCGTTAATTAAACATAGATAGGTTTGTTATAATGTTTGTACATAATATTGGACAAGTATTATTGTATTTTGTAACCAAGAGCAACAAGTGAATTTCTCTCGGCGTAGCCTACTCTGCAATACGCCAGATGTTTTTTTACAGATGTTGAAACATTTTTTAATTGCTTCCTAGTAATCCATAAGATTAAATCACCATGAGTACAGTGCGAAAATCGGCCAGATTATCAAATGCCCCCATCAAAGATGATATGATAATTATAATAAAAAACCGAGAGGATGGGGGACCTGCCGAACCCATAGCTGACGTGAAGACATCCATCATTCAATACATGTGCAATAAATGTAATAAGAAATACACAACAACGTTGGGGCTCAAACGCCATCTGAAGTTTTGTAATGATTCCTCATCTGACATCAGCCTTACGATGCCCGACATCACTGGAAAGAACAATATCAACTTGTCGGAGAATCACAATGATTTTAATTCCAAAAACTTCAATATAACTGAACCTGCATCCACACAAGTGTATAGTCTGGAATTGAAGAAGACAGCCCCTAGAAATGATAATCCATACGAGTTTGAAGATGAGTTGGAGCTATCTGATGAAAATCCTGATGATCATACTATCAATGAGTTAAACCCTGAGTTGTGTGCATGTTGCGGAGAAAGCATTCTAACAGCACACAAGGTATGTTGGTGTTTATAATACGGCAATGGCAGTTATCACTGTGAAGTATTTTGAGCAGTGTTGCCAACTCGGAATCTCCGTTCCCGCTAAATCTGACGGATCGTCGGTCAGAATTCCGTCAGACACTCATATTTTTGTCCATCCGGGATGGCTTGAGATTTTCAGGGATAAAAATTTCTCCATAAATCCATAAAAATATAGACTCTTTTCTGCCAGGAAATCTGTCATCCTGTAAATTTCGTTGACACGAAATTCTCCCGTTTCGGGACACTCCGATCTGCCAGATATGACGGGAAATTTGTTAAGTTGGCAACACTGATTTTGAGTGTCATAAATGATTACCCTCATAATTCAAATATAGAACAATTTTAATATTTGATGGAATTTATTTTCTATGGATTTTTTCGGTGTAAGTAAGTACTGTATAATTTTTTTTTCAGGGTGCTCTTTTCAAATGCAAAGTATGCAATAAGTCCTATAAGCTCAAGACAAGTCTTGAAGAGCATCTGGAAAAATACCACTCTTCAGTTGAGGGTGCCATCAAGTGTGACTTGTGCGAGCTGTCTTGCATTAACAAGAAGGTTTTTCAAGAGCATGTGCAGTCGCATAGCGATGATCCCTTACGACACTCGTGCGAATACTGTGGAAAGACATTCTCCAGACTGTACAACCTGAGTAGGCACTTGGAGCAAACTGGCTGTGATGGGAGGGAAAGAACTATTCTGCCTTGTGAGGTAACCAAAATTATATTTATTAGACATACTCCTACATTGAAATAAAATATTCTTGGAGACAGATGAGTTTTTGAAGTAAAACTTCTTTACGCACGCTCGACACTTGGGGGTAAAATGATGAATTCGTTACGAAAAAGAACCATATGCAACGCTAAACAATGTAAAACGGTAATCGATGTGAAACGCTAATCGATGCGAACGCTAATGAAAGTGAAACGCTAATCGATATGAAACGCTAATCGATGCAAACGCAAATTAAAGCGAACGCTAATGAAAGCGAACCCTAGGGGTAGGGACTGGGGAATTGGGAATGGGGAATGGGGAATGAGGAATGGGGAATGGGGAATGGGAATAGGGAATGGGCAATGGGAATGGGGATTGGGGAATGGCGAATGGGGAATGGGGAATGGGAAAAGGGTGAAGGGGAATGGGGATTGGGGAATTAGGAACGGGGAGCGAGTTGATTTGAGTGGCGAGTTGAGTTGCGAGTTAAATTGCGAGTTGAGTTGCGAGTTGAGTTGAGTTGAGTTGATGGGGATGTTGAGGGGATGGGGATATTTTTATTCCTGTTATTGTTAATGGACGGCATAAGTTAGTGAAGTTTTACTTTAGTGGTGTGGTCTAAAGCACACTTGTTTTTTTTTTTAGGTTTGTGGTGTGGAGTTCTCACGCAAGGACAATCTGAGAGACCACCTCCGGATGCACATTGGGAAATCATTTTCCAAGAAAGTATATCATTGTGAAATTTGCAGAAAGCAATTCAAGGGGAAAACAATGGTAGCCATCCACATGCGCACCCACACTGGTAATACATCTTATTATTAACAAATACCTTTTGGATTACCCTGGTGAAAAACCATTATTCAAATAGATCTGAATAGTCAGGTTTTTCCCAACCTTCCTCTTCCCCCTCCTTCCCCTCACTTCTCCCTTCAGCCTTACAACAGTATATATCCACATCCCATTGGTTTCAGGCACTTGGGATTATTATGAATGAAGAAAAAACTGAAAAAAGTTCACATTACTTTTTAAAATTTTATTTATAAATTTTGTTATCAACATTCGGCATGCCAAGATGCCAAAAAAAACTTTTGTTACCATGAGGGGTCACTGAAATACCCCGTGCGTGTATATTGTTTTTGCAGGGTTATAAATAATTTCATTATTTAATTTCGTAGTTGGAGGGCAGTAATATCAGAGTATTTGATTTACCCCTGTTGGCAATGTGAAGGTTAATCCCTCATTTTTTTACTGAGGTTTCTCAGAAGTATATTTCTGGCATTTCTTTTTTTGTTTTTAAGGCTGTTGATAATTATCTTTTGTCCATTTCGGTTTCAGGGGAAACTCCATTTAAGTGCACGATTTGTCCGAAAGCCTTCAAATCCAAAGGGGCCCTGAGCAAACACGAGCGTTGCCACACCGGTGAGAAGCCCTTCCAATGTGATCAGGTAACTAAAATTCCTATTCATATGTTAATTTAACGTCAATACTATTCTTATAACTATTTACTAACCATCCTCTTTATTGTGTGCTTTCATCTTCTGGAATAGTTTTCACAAGGATTGAAATAGGTAAGACCATCACTAATAATCATAATAATCTTTTTATCATCCATGGCTAAGCAGGGCCGGTCCAGCCGATTTAGTACTGTCCTAAAATATTATTTCTTCCCTAAGCGCTGGAGCGATTATGGTGGAAAAATGGACCACTTTTATTTTTCTGCGATTGATAGCGGACCAAAATTGTACCACATTTTCCTACCATTTGTAAAACATTTATTGTAATTATTTAAAACATTCCCATGGCCAGCCATTTATTTTAAAACTAAGCTATTGATATGCTTTATCTATTATGACCATTGACGTATGATATCTAGACGAGCCCTGTGAAATTCAAAATGACGCAAGAAGCCAGCAAAAGCAGGCTCAAGGCCAACTTATGAAAAAGTGCCTGCATTGTTTTGCACCGTTCAGATCAGTGCTTTGTGTTGTATCTTTTATCGGTCTACAAGATCTACACTGAAACTAATTTGTGTGTCAGCCGTCCGGACCGAGTTAATTTTTTTAAAACACAAAAATATACCACTTCCGAATATTGTACAAGGTACACACCGCGGACTTTATTTTTGAAAATGTAGTCAGCTATCTGAATACAACAAAAAAAATATACCTTACAGATGTCTTTTAGGCAGCGTTTCAATAAACGTAATAATGTTAAAGAAATTACTTTTGGTCAAGCAATATTTCTGACGTCATGCCACGTAGCCCGGTTCGTTCACTAATACATTGACATACAGGCTCAAAACAAAACATAACGGCTTGTTTAAAATTAAAAGACCACATCTTGTCACACACTGAACGCCCTCGGGTTATTTCTTCAAGCGACTTAGCGAGCGTGTACGGCTAGTTTATACCAAGTAGGAGTGATAAATTCAACTCCACAATACGTGTCGCGTGATATTCAAGGCATCTGATTGGTTGATGAATGTCAAAACTACATAATGGGATTTGAGAACGAACTTTGTGTTTTAGGAACTGGCTTTTCTAGGCTTTTTGAGCGAGGCGGTGGAATACGATGAAGAGTTGTATTGTTAACATTAATATGATGGCGTCATTATTCACAGGCAAGTTAGTTAGGTAGGGCTTATCTAGACTTAATTGATCGAAGATTATGACCATAGATGTCGTTTAAATAAATATTAAAAAATATTTTTTTCCCACCCAATTTTTGATCAGCAGTTTTACGGTTAAAATTAAGTCCTTTCTCCATACATACACCTTTCATTACCAAGTATACCATAAACAGCATTATTGAAATTGAAAATATTCTATGTTGACTCGAATAAGTACCCCTCAAGTTAGTTTCAAAGTAAAAAATATGCAGGATTCGCTTTTTTTATATTTTTTTTTATAAATCCTACAAATATGAGATAAACGGTAAAATAAAATTTAATAATTCATTGGATAATGAATAGCACTGGCTGTAATAAGTTTTTATGTCTCCATGTTAAAATTCGAAGGAATAATTTTTTAATGTTGATTCCATTTATTTGGATTTTATTGTAAAGCGGAAATATTTTGACCCTCTGAAATAATACGGTTAATGCCTGAGGGCTTAAACTCATTTCTTGTAAATACTAAATGAAAGTGAGTAAAATTTTAGTGCGAGCGCAGTTTCGGTGCCAAGGAGACTCTGAAGCGCCACACTATGGTGCACATGGAGCAGAAGCCGTACACGTGTCCCGACTGCGGCAAGTCCTTCATACAGATCACGCAGATGAAGGCGCACATGTTCCACCACACGGGGGAATTCGGCTTCAAGTGCAAGTACTGCGACCAGACCTTCAACAGGAAACTCAAGTACGTTAAGATGTCCTTCCATATCTTATATGTAACATATATGTACAACCTAAAAGCAAGCATTTATAAAAAAAATGTTGGTGGGAAGTCAGTTCGAGATTAGAGAGAGAGATTTAATGCAAAATATGGTTTCTTTATTAATTTCAGATTGATCACACATGAGAAGTATGTTCACGAGGGGGCCGCCAAGCTGGAGTGCTCAGTGAAGGGCTGCAAGAAATCCTTCATGAAGAAAGACGACCTGTCCAGGCACATGGTTACACACTCCGATGATAAACGTAATCCATATTGCAATCTTTTTATTATTATTTTATTTATTTATTTGATATGATAACTTTACATATTTTAAACATTATTTGATAATATGGACCTCAGTGGTTGCTGCTGCCTCCCCGCTGCTGCCCCCCGCTTATTTTATTATTTCTTTTCCACTAGTTAGTACATACGGTAACCATAAATAATATTAGAAATAGACTAAGAAATGACTAAGAAAAGGAAGATGGACTAAGAAATCGCGCGCACAAAATCATCATTGAAAACGCGTCTATGCACAGCGGCGCCCTGATTTGTTTCAACTTACACAACAAAAATATAAGTTACAGTGACTCACATGCGCCTCTTTGATAGTCCATGCAGTTTGGTCGTAGCTTGGCGACATTCGGCGCACTTCCACACCACATCTCCCTCTGTTTCCAGTATCTATGGGCAGGACCATAATTTTTTAAATTTTTTTAAATTTTTTATTATTGTATAAAAAATTGCATACAACTGGAATTTCTTGCCCGCTAAGCTACTGCAAGTAGCTTGTCAGCAGGAGATTAGTTCCGCAGATGAGTTTCAACTACAAATTAAATAATCAAAAACGCGTTAGCGTACCAACAACATACACAAATACACATATAACACACCTACCAACATTGTGATGTGGAATTGGAAAATTTATATATATATTTTTAATATCATGAAAAAGTTGAAAAGCAGCAATACATTAGTAGTTAATCACATACTTGAAATTTAATGCATGGTAAGAAAGAGCAAAATATAATCTTAATACATTAGGTTACTCCCTAAGAGCCATGATTTTAACATCAGTGAGAATTTTGTTATAGAGTTATTATTTTTAAATTCGTACGGCAATTTGTTAAATATTAATGGTATACATAATATATTCAAGGGTTCTTTGACCATATTTATTTTGAAAAACAGGTACTTTCATTCCTTTATTTTGTATGATATTGTGTGCATGATCCACCGTATTGTGTGCATGATCCACCATTGTTTTATATGGACTGCCGGATATATGCTGCAATACAATTTTTTGCCACATAACAGCACGCACAGGTAACACATTGATTGATTTATATATGATACTAATGTCTCGCCTTTGGTTAAAAACGGTTTTATTTACTAGCAACTTTACTGCGTTTGAATCATGATTGCGTTTTGAATCATGATTGACCCCAAGAAGTTATCCCATATCTCACTGTTGATTCTGCAAGAGACAAATAAATCAATTTTGTAGTTTTTATAGGCACAGTTAATAATAATTTATGAAATGCACTGTTATTATGTATTATGTAGCATAGGCTTTATTTAAAACCTATAAAGTGAGATAAACATTACCATTTTGCAGCCAAATCGACGTTTCTTACCAATATTCGTGTGAAATTCTCAGTTTAAATCTGCCGCCAATGTCACCTGGCAGTTCCAATTGCATCCGTCAGGCGGCGTTGCCAGCACGGCGTGGTGACGCCAATGATTATGCGTCATTAGCATTTATTTTTGCGAAGGTCAAACACGTTTGTTTATGTTTTGAAACATCAAAATACCGTAAAATTGTCATTCTACAGTATTTTGCGAAAAAATTTATAATTTCGAAGACATTTTTAACAGTTATACTGTTCGAATTCCGAAATTATATTCCAGTTTCGTGTGTTTTTTGTTGTTTTGTGATTTTGTGATGTCGAATTCGGGAAGTTCGGATAGCGGGGAAGCCGAGATTTCGAGGGCGGAAGTTATGAAGATAATTCATACGGACACGCGGGGCAAACGTTCGAGGGTCTGTGGTGATGCCAGAAGGCAGAAGATATGTGAGCCGACACTCGGTGACCCGCGAATTGACGTGCTTACGAAGCAGATGTCCAAGATGCAGGAGATGTTGCATCTTTTGTTGGAGAAGCGGTCGGATGCTCCTAACCGTGACGCCTCGGACGACAAGGATAGCATCTCCCTGGACACCCCCGCGTCGCTCCGGGAGGAGTTGGCGAGGGAAGCCGACAGAGATGAAGGGATGGGTCTCACCTGTCCTCTGCCGTCTGGTGCCTTGGATCTCGGGGAGTGGACGACAGAACTGAAACAGCCGAAGATACCGTCGGTCGACCCAGGGAGGGTGAAAAGAGTTGAGCTCCTTCAGCACCTGGGGACGGCTGATTGGAACAATGTTCGCTACCTCGAGATCCAGAAATCGTACGCCGCAACCCCTCTCTTCTCAATGTTAGCATTGAACCCGGAATTGAAGCGCATAGTCCAGGAGGAATCGGCCGGTACGTCAACAGACTCCTTTTGCGGGTCCTTGACTAATGCCCTTTCGCTGCATGCCGATCTCCTGAAGGCCTCCCTCCAGGAGCTCGTCAACTGGAGCGCGGAACCGGGCACGAAGCTGAGCACTGCCACTCTGTATGAGAAGGTACAGTCTCTCTTCGCCACGGGGTCTGAGTCCCAGAAGGTGTCAAAGGACATTATGCAGATGGTCTGCGGAAAGCGGGCAGCCCACATCGAGTTCCGAAGAGAGGGGGTATTACGGGGCATCAGTGACGGCTACATTAGAGATGCCATGCGAAAGATACCACCCACATCAGAGTATCTCTTCGACCCAAGCATCCTGTCGGCGCAGCTGGATAGGTTGGGAGGAGTGAAGAAGTGCTTCGCTCCTCAGCCTAACACGTCGCGTCCTACTCCGCCCGTTAAACCCAGCCTGTTAGATCCAGCGCAGAACCTGCAGCCCTTTCGTCCCAGACTGCAGCAGGGGAGGACCGCCGCGAGAAGGCAGCAGCCAGAGAGCCGAGGTCAGGAACCGGCCCGTATAACGGCTAAACCTTTCACTCGCCGAGATAGGTTTAGACCCAAGGAGAGGGTGGGGAAGTCGGATCGTAAGAGATTTTAACCTAGGCCCCTCTTTTCAGGGGGGTCAGTTGCGCTCATTCGCAGGTAAGTGGAGGAACCTTGGCGCCCCTACTATCATCCTTAAGATGTTAGAGGGCTACCGGATTCCATTTTCTTCAAAACCTCCACTGAGTAATAATATTGATTTATTTAATTCCCCGTTCGCTACTAAGACTTCCGTGGCTATGATGGAACAAATTGAAAAACTCAAGGCCCTTAAAGTTTTAGAGTCGGCACCTGCCACTCCTTCATTTATTTCTAACATGTTTCTCGTCCCCAAATCAGATGGTTCAAAGAGACCGGTCTTTAACTTAAAGTATTTAAACAACTTTTTGACTATTAGTAAATTTCGTCTGGTTAACCTTTATCGGGTTCCTACTTTTCTACAACCGAATGACTGGATGGTTAAAGTAGACCTAACGCACGCTTATTTCCATGTGCCTGTGAGTGAGCAGCATAGATGTTTCCTTAGACTTATCTATAGGAACGAACTCTTGCAGATGACATCCCTCCCCTTTGGCCTGGCCACCTCACCTAAGGCATTCGCAACCATCACTAACTGGGTAGCGCAGGAGTTGAGGAAGAGAGGGATGAGAATTATAGTATATTTGGATGATTTTTTTATTAGTAAACCAATGCCTGCTTACTTTAAAACACCAGTCTAGCGAAATGGTGGAGTTTTTACAAGACTTGGGATGGCAGATACAATTTGATAAGTCAATACTAGAATCATCGCAACAAGTCCAATTTCTTGGTATCAGCTGGAATACTGTAACTAACGAAAAGTCTCTCCCTCAGAACAAGGTTTTAGCCCTATCTTATCTATTAAAGGGTTTGATTCAGACGGGAAGGTGGTCACTAAATAAGGGGCGCAGCCTCTTGGGTTCTTTGAACTTTGCTAGTTTTGCAGTTCCAAGAGGCAGACTCAACAGCCGGTATATACAGAAAGGGTGCCTAGGACTACGGCACTACCACCCTTGGAAGTCATCACCGATTCCTGCAGCTGCCGCTCGGGAATTGAGATGGTGGGTTCGATCGCTCACCCTGACGTCACCTATACATCTGCCGCTGTTTGAGCATTACCTGACAACCGATGCCTCGGATCAGGGTTGGGGTGCCCAGCTAGACGAGAGACTTCTCAGTGGTGTGTGGACTGAAGATCAGCTGAATCTTCACTCCAATCTGAAGGAGATACTCGCTGTGTTGGCTGCCTTGTCTCCTCACGCGCTCGAGCTGTCCGGCTCGGGTCTTCTGATCCAGTCGGATAACAAGTCTGTCGTATCTTACCTCCGCAAGGAGGGTGGTACCAAGTCAACTCAACTCCTGAGCTGTACTCGACTAGTGCTAGAAGTGTTGGACAAACACTGTATCTCCATGACAGCACAATACTTACCAGGTCGTTTCAATGAAGTAGCGGACTGTCTATCTCGTCATCGTGCTGTACCCGAATGGCACTTGCTACCCTCTTTTACAGAGGTAGCATTTAGAAAATGGGGACGACCCGAGATAGACCTCTTTGGCTCTAAGACAGCACACGTGGTTCAAAGGTATGTTTCTCTTGATTTTCAGGACGACAAAGCAGACTACCACAACGCTTGGAGCAGGGACTGGGACTATCAGCTGGCTTGGATCTTCCCTCCCCCTTGCCTCTTGCCGAGGGTTCTTTGCCACCTAAACAGAGCAAGGGGATTGTACCTGGTAGTGGCTCCTCGTTGGGAGAGGGCATTTTGGAGAGCGGATCTGAAGTGTCGGGCCTTAGGTCCACCTCTCACGATTTGCAATCTAGAAGAAGCACTGATAGACACCAGGACCAACAACCCTCCTCCTCAAGTAGAATCCTTCATTCTGGAGATTTGGCTTTGTGGGGGTGGGACAAAAACCTAAGGAAATGGTCAACTCAGCAGAAGGAACTTCTTAGATCTGGGTGGAGAAGTTCTACCCTTCGCACTTATGCTCCGGCATGGCGGAGGTGGCAGCACTGGGCATCAGAGAATCAGCTTGATGCCATACGTCCCAAAGCTGAGGACCTGGCCAGGTTCCTAGCCGACCTACACATCAGAGAAAAGCTATCGCTAAGTACCATTTTAGTGCATAAGTCAGTGGTGTGTACCTTAGGCTCTCCGGAGGATAACAGAAAGCTGAACTCCAGTCCAATAGTGAAGAAGATATTAAAAGGGATATCTTTAGCTAGAATAAAGCCTTCGAAGCCCCCCATTTGGGACCCGAGGATTGTTTCATCATGGCTGGAGAAGAATTTGCCTCAACACATAACTCTCTTTGAAGCATCAAGGAGAGCAGCCACAATCCTGCTTTTGGCATCAGGGCGCCGAGTCCATGATCTCACCTTGCTCCACTGCACAGCTGAAAGACTGTCAGTGGACAGTGAAGGCATCTCCATTTGGCCAGTGTTTGGTGCCAAGACGGATTCGGCAGACTGGCAGCAATCAGGGTGGAAGCTGGCTCGCTCTGAGACAAGGAACATAGACCCTGTCTATTGGACTGAGAAGGTCATAGAACTGTCAAGGGAACGGAGAGTGCAGGCGATATTACCTAATCTATTTATTACAACTTGTGGGACGGCAAAGGCGGCCTCCAGGGCAGTAATTGCAGGTTGGATTAGGACAGTTCTCAGAGATGCCGGCGTAGAAGATCCACCTGGCAGCATCCGTTCAGCGGTGGCATCCCTGAACTGGTTGCAGAAGTATAAGCTAGATGATATACTGTCGCGTGGCAACTGGAGAACTCCCAATACCTTTGCCAGATTCTATAGAAGGGAAATTGCAGAATCGGCTGGCCGAACCAACAATGACCCATCTGTTGCTGATCTTTTTCAACCTCTGTAACTGGTTAGCTGATTTCTAGAAATCTTGCCCCTATTTCTATCATCTAAATAATGTAATTCATTCACATTAGCATAATGTCACCAGGCGATAACAAACAATATCTCACTTTATAGGTTGTTATGAAAACATTGAACTTATTCATAACAATTGTAATCAGGTACTGATTACTATTATTAATATTGTCTATGGTTTTTTTTGACAGCCATATACTGGTGCAAATAGGCAGGAAGTGTTTTATTATGGGCTGGCTCAACACTTCCCCGACGGGGTCTAGATGGGCTCAGACCTGGTGGGAACGTCACAGTGCCAAGTTTAAATATAAGTGATTTTTAAAAGTCGAGCGGAGCAAATGCTCTTTTAAATTGATCAAGGCATCCAATCCTGGATGAGTATGAATAATAAGTTCGTGTGCGAATCGCGAGTAAATACGCATGGTGCGTGAAACAAAACCGGATCCGCGAACGTAAATCGCGTGTCGGCGTATTCCGGAGATTCGAGATTCCATTTGTAGAATCGATGTGTCGGAGGGTAATCCTCGCTCGCTTCGAACCTGTTGACTGTCGGGATCGACTATTAGTTACTTTTATATCGGATGAGATCCGTATTTGGGGGGGCGAGATCGCATGATACCCACTTTGCCGCGCTCGCCGGGGAAGTCACGCAATCATATGGATGGAAGGATACCGGAGGTAATCCACGAGGTCCCGGTATAGTTCTGGCCTGTATTCTGTACGAGAGACGAGCTGGCAGGCTGGATGCCGCTCTGAAGCAGTCGCGGAACCCTGGAGGAAGGCGTCCCCATCCATCGGTAGAGACATAGTAGATAGGGTTTAGTTATACGGTCAATGATGGGGGTAAGTTTTCACATGTATTTGTAAGCCCTTACTTCTAATGAAATAGATTCTAATTGTGTTAACAGAAGATCTTGCCTTTCATTGATTGAGACTACTTGTGAATAAGCACCTCATGCCCATCCCTGATGATGAGAACCCATGCCTTCCCGCTGAGTCAGCATACCTTGCCTCCGGCAAGGTTTGGCGTCCGAGTTCCCGTCGGGAACAAAGCTGACCACAGTGATGGCCATTATAATATTTAATATATGTACCTACATATAATCATACACCCACTTAACAAGCGGTGTTTTAACATTAAACGCATCAATAGCCCTGCTCATCAAACCCTGCTAACGAAGGTAGCGTATCAAGGTTCTAAATAAAGCCTATGCTACATAATGAAAAAGTTTTACCTTACAATAAAACTTATACTATCTACTTAGCTTTATTTAAAACCTAGGCAAGGGCTGCCTGATGAGATCTAATGACGCATAATCATTGGCGTCACCACGCCGTGCTGGCAACGCCGCCTGACGGATGCAATTGGGACTGCCAGGTGACATTGGCGGCAGATTTAAACTGAGAATTTCACACGAATATTGGTAAGAAACGTCGATTTGGCTGCAAAATGGTAATGTTTATCTCACTTTATAGGTTTTAAATAAAGCTAAGTACATAATATAAGTTTTATTTTAAGGTAAAACTTTTTCATTATTGTATCTGGAAATTAATTAGAATAAAAATAAATTGTTCTTAGCCTTCGTATGTGCCAAGTGCAACAAGGCGTTCAGGACGCGTGCATTGTTGGCGACGCACTCGGTCACGCACCGGCGGGAGGCGGCGCGCTCCTGCCCACTGTGCGTCCGCGCCTTTATCCGCTTCGACTGCCTCCTGCGACACCTGCGTGCCCGCCACAAGGACAAGTACCAGGAAGCCCTGGCAGAGGCCAGAAAAGTCAAGGTATGTCTTATTTATTTTATTTTTAGTGGGAGATACTCTCAGTATCTCAGTGAAAGACCACTATTTAGGATTGAAACTTCATAGCTTGAAATGACTTTTGCCGTGTTTGGTACCTGAATAATCAGGTACTTCCCCACCTTCCTCTACGACATCTCTTTCCCCTCCCTTTACCTTCGGCCTCAATTGGAAATATATAACACTGTACCACTGGCTCCAAACGGTTAGGAGCAATTGAAAATAATAAAAATCGCCTTACATGCAAAAAAAAAAACCTTCCTGATGCCGTCATGTAATGCACTGTAATGCACCATTACTGTAGGAGTTTTCAATTTTATACCCATTTGCGTATGAAATACATAGAAACTAATATTGTAGAAATATTGTTCTTACCACTAAAAAAAAAATGCCTTGAGCGACAGGCATTTACGGGCATTGAGTTTGGGATTCAGTCACGCTCGTTTCAAAATTCGTGCTCCGAATATATTAATACGGAAATATACAAACTGAAATAAGTTTGTAATCCTAATCCAAATTTTATAATATAATGATTTTGATTTTTTTTTCTTTTCTCTTTAGCTTGATGCAATGAAGAACAAACTGAAGAAAGTTCGTGCTGCGGAAACCAGTGCTTGCACTTCAACTTCTGTCGAGGCTAACGCGAACAAGTCTGGTGAAATAACTGAAGATATTTTGATGCAGGTCACTGACGCTACGGAGAGTATTCAAGTAAGTACCTAAATTTTCCGCACCATATTTATTTTCATTTGATTGATCGCCGAAGCCAAATTTGTTGTCACGCACCAGCTGATTCTGTTTTTGTAATAACTTACTTGTTTTTTGAAAAATTATGTTTTTGTAATCTGTACCGTCTTACCAGATAATGTGTATAAAAATTGTACGTAATCTACAAGTAGTTTCCCCAGAATACCTGTTATATTCAGAGAAATGATTTTCTAATAGTATCCTCAAGGATAAGCTGGCGAAGAAAAATATAGTTCAGAGTTCAGATAAGGTTGGAAACCTTTGCTACACGATGTTGCTAGCTGCTAGGCATAATATGAAGCACGATGACGACGGGCAGTCACAAGCGCACTGATTGAGCAGGCTCGAACGCGCACGAGTAACGTCGATGGTTGCGTGGCCCTCCAAAAAATTTTACATATTCATACGGCCCGCCACCAAAACTTATTGTTATTATAATATAATCTTTATAGGTTATTTTCACAATTGTTCGTCTATGAAAAATTAGTACAATAATACAATATACTAGCAGTTAAAAACCCGGTCCGCAGGTTTTTGCTGCTTTTAGTTCGGCTTCGCCCAGTTTGACTGTTGGTGACCATTTTATAAATCCGATAAGAACCGGTTCCAAAAATAGCCAGTTCCTCGGATCCACTGTGATCCAGTGACAGCTAGTCACCGAGACAAAGTAACCAAGACACACAATGACGCCATATGTAATATACATTGCATATAGCCGCCTATAAATCCTAGTACTTATACCTAGGGAATAAACGTTCATATGCAAGCTGCTGACGGAAGTAGCGACATCTTTTGGCAGATTCTTGAATTAAAAACTGAATTACAACGGTAGCTTTGCTTGAAATTTCACGAACACAGATGTTATTTGTGGTGCGGCGCATAAGGCGGTGTCGGACATGCAATGGAAGTCGGGTTCTGAAATTCAACGTATTAATACTGTTTGATGATTACAATACAATATTAAATTTCTTTCACAGATTGGAACATTAAAATCTAAGCTCAAAAGTCAGAGCTGCAAGATAGCAGTAAAAGATATTTCCTCGCTGATGTCCAGTGATGACAGCTCGATGGATCGCTCTGTCGACACACTGCAGAAGATTGCAGAGTCTTCTGAGGATGTTGAGGTGAGTTTCTTTGGTTATGGATAACAGAACAAAGAAAAACAAAACATGATAAAATAATAGATTAGCCATTCGAGCGATTGCATTAATAATTGAAATACGAGTCGACCGACTATGATTTCTAAGTGTTCAGTTTGGAAATTTGCGCTCTCATTAAAAACATCATACCTCTGAATTTTAATGTGCAGATGTATAACTGATTATAGTGTTATATAGCCAATGAATCCACCTACATGTTATCGTTTATCCCATATTTTTAGGATTTAAAAAATTATCGTAAACTTTATAAGCACGCAAGTTCTGAGTGTTAGTTCCTTTGAAATTGCAGCGCATTGTATTATTCTGCTTATCATTGAATATTTTCTATTTCTGTATGTTGTCTATGGACTACTTGGTAATCACAGATGCTTTGGCAGACTCAATTTGGGAAGCGGTTAAGGGTACCGCCGCCCCGGGAACCATTTATTGGATAACTAACACCTCTGCCATAGGTCACTCCAAGTGGTTCGCTATGTTTGATGACTTAGCAGGGGTGCTTGGGTTCATGGGGTGAGGTTTGTCCGGATCTTGACGGCAGATGTGTCTGCCCAACTGCGTGGTTGGCTGGATCGGTAGAGACTGGTTGAGGGAGACCTTTCGATCTCCAGCAGGATTATCTCGGAACATCGCCTTACCGCAGTGGGAGGAATGGATCACTCACTCCTGGACATACTGACCCCAGATTCCTACCCACCCTTCATACCTTTTTCCTACCTAGAACATCCTCTCCTTCCTTTCCTAAGAATCCCCAAAGATGACATAGGCCCTGAGGGCAATTTTTTCCTCAAGGCCTCCTGTGTAAAGCTAATGTAAAAAAAAGATTCAAATAGATTAATTTAATGTATTAAAAGATTCAATTTTTAATCATAAATAATTCTTCGAAAGTTTTGTTTGAAAAAATAATTGATACAATGAGGGTTCGTGCTGACTGTCAAAATTGAATGTACTAAATTAGGTTTTTTAATACATTTATCACAAAAACTGGTATTCAATTAAAAATATACATTCTCTGTCTACAAATCAATAAGAATAATCTTCAATTAATCGTTTCACAAAAACAGCCTATTTCACAATATATGTAAAAGACATGATCTGGAGAATTCAAACTTCGTTTGGAAAAATGGAAAAAAAACTACTATTTTTTAAAATAATTTCTTATTGATTTTATAAATTACGATAAGAAGTAAAATGTGTTAAAAAAAATGATTTTACCTCTGGATATTTATGATTACAACAATTGAATAAAAATTTATTTAAAAAAAAATTGTATTAAAAAAGCTTTTTCTTCGTTTCCCGTGAGATTCTTATGCGAGAAAATCATTTCTTATTGATTTTATAAATCCCGATAAGAAGTAAAATGTGTTATAAAAAAATGATTTTACCTCTGGTGGGACTCGAACCCACAATCCTCGCCTTAGGAGGGCGATGCCTTATCCATTGGGCCACAGAGGCATGGCGGATGACTGCCGTAATAGAGTACACAACGTACGGAACGCAGATTACGTCAGGCGACAGAGAAAAAACTAATTATAATCATGAAAATACGTTAAATTGACAGATAATTCAATTATGATTATACTGGTATATAAATATGTAATAAAAATCGAATAAAACAAACATTTACGCCATTTTAACAAGCGCATGTTCGAGAAAAAACTTTTTTAAATTTGAGAATAAACAATATTAGAATTCAGACGCGTATAGAATCAGCCACAGGAAGTTTATTTGACACATATTATGATAAAATGGGAAAATATTTTATCAGCTTTCTACTAACGCAAACTTTAGATTGCGGGAAGGTTTGAAAAAATTTAAAAAAAAGTTTTACGAAAGGTTGATAAATTTGCCACGTGGCAAGCAATCACTCAAATAATTTTGCAAACTTGCCATAACACACCATAAATTGCTCGAGTGGATATGTTTAAAAAAAATGTTTTATCACTTTTCTTCAATGTTTTATTTTACCATGCAACCAGTTTTTTTTAACCCTCGGTATGCATTCAGCTCAAATTCAACTTCTAGACTTTTTTTTATTAAGAAAGACAAATTTTCCCAGGTAACGAATAATTCAACAGTATTTAAAAAAACTCTTGTACTGTCTCACTGAACGGTAGTGTTGCTTGTGTCATGATAGAGGACAAGGAATTTGAGGACCGGTCAGTGGTTGAGTCCCATCCGGGTCCCATCCGGGCGTCGTGTGTTCGATTCCTCGGCTGGCCAAGTCCTCCATCACAACACAAGCAATATTTTCGGCTTTCTGTGGTGGTAGTAGGAGATTTTCAAACATTGTTGGGTTATTCATAACCCGGGAATGTTTGTCTTTCTTTTTTATTTTAAATAAAAATAAAATAATTGAACTCACAACTTCTGAATGGGAAGCCAACACATTTGCCCACTCAGCCACTGACAAGTCAAATTAGAGACTGCTTTCTTAGTTATGATTGGTTCAGATATGTGGCCAATGTGGTCAAATGTGGATGTGGAAAATACAACCCATTTGGAAAATGGAAAAAGCCAAAAGATGGGTTCTACTATTTCCAAATCCTGATTGTTTGCAACATCTGTCTCACCACTGAATTTAACACATTAATTTTATGTATAATGTATTAAAATTGTCTTAGGCCAGACACACAATTCTTTTCCATTAGTGGCATCATTTGCTTCCTTTGTTGGGCGATATGTCAGATGTCTCTGGTCATCTTGTTATATTTAAAATAGTTTAATGAGCTAATGTCATTGTTTCCAGGTGGAAATAGTTGACATCCCCCTATCGGAAGACTATCTGGCATCCAGTGTCCAGGAGTTATTGGACCTGCTGATCGACAAGGAAAACTTTGAAACATTCAACTGGTCCAACCAAACAGTTGATGAAGTAAGTAAACACTTTAACAATATACGTCTCCTACTCATTACTTACATAAACAGCATGCATAATTAATCTGTAAAACTGCAATATAAATATAATTACAACAAAGAAACATAAGAACTACTTACAGTGGTTTAAAGCTAATGAATCCTGTATTGTATTTCATAGTTTGTCTCATATTGTTATTTTTATAAATTATAAAATTTATAAATCCATGAAATTTTGACAGCTGCTGACAACTACACTACGGCACTCTATTTTTTATCCCAGGACTTAAAAATAACTTGAATTAAACAGAACCTTTTTCAAAATTTCCTTAAAAAAACCTTCCACACAGCATCCCAAAAGATGCCATTGTCCTGAGGAAAATAGTTTCCCTAAGGGCCTCCTGTGTGAAGCTCATGTAAAAAAAAAATCTATAGAATTTTAAATGACCACACCATATTCCGGCACGAACATATTAATTTTAACAGCTGACATATTTGTTAAAATCTATGATTCCAGCAAGGACCACTACTGCCATCTCTTGAATTGAATCAAGTTAGGGACTAAACATTTTAGCTGTTTGCGGGAATTTCAAAATAATTTGCAAAAACCATCTACCTAAATTCAGGCAGGCATCGTTCGACTGGTTAATCAGTAATATGAATATTAACCTCTCATCTGTCGCGAGCCTGCTGGCGGGCTTTATTTTTTAATTGCGATTTCAACCCTTATTTATAAGTCAACTGTATGAAAGAAAAGGTCAGAATCTTTGGCGCCAATATCAATCTAAAATACAATCCAACATTCAACAGGTTAATGAAACAAATATAACAATTATTTCCACTTTAATTGGAATGAATATTAATATTTTCTTATTAAGTCATCATAGATGAAAGTGACAAGGGAGATGTATGAAGCCGCACGCACTTAAGTGTCGCCAACATTGTTCACCCATACTACTGCATTTCTTATCTATGCAAAAAAAAAACAGAAACCTGTCTTTATTTCTACCAAGCCAAAAGCATAACTTTTGTCGGCTTTAATAGTCTGTGCAATTTGTCCTAACTTGGTAACGGTCGGCAGTCGGCACTCTTCCACGCAATATCTCCCTTTGTTCCTATTGCCTATGTAAGTCATTTAGCAAGTAGTATTTCAATTGTATGTTTGTTGTTTAGATTCTGGAGGGTTTGATAATCAAATGTGGACATGTCCCTGCCGCCGCTGAGATTAAAGACCGCCCCCAGAGGCTCCGGGAGAACGCCAAGCTTCTGTTGACCGTGGTCATTGACGACAGCGCCATGAAGCTCCTCTTCGAGACACAAACCGTGGATGAGGTCATCCTCAATGTACTGAGACTGGGAAGAACCACTTAATCTCTTTCCCTTTCCCCACTTTCCTCTTGCCTCACAACATTCCCTAAATTGGGGATACCATAGTGTCATTTTTTTACTTAGCAAAGGATAGATTAACATGATCACTGGTAACTGCTTGGTTGATTCAAGCAGTTCAAGCAGTAATTATGTTAATATTTTTCAAAGGTAATTGTTGTTACCTATTGCGTATATATGATATTATGAATTTCTTTTATCACATGTACTTAACCACTCCAATACGTAAGCAGATATACACGATAATATAATGATAGCAGTCAAGTACAATAAGCATGTTTTCACGTCAACGCGTGTTTTTCCTCAGAAATCGTTATAACTCTGTTATTGTTCTAGTGACATCCCTAAAACAAATAGTAGAAGCTCCATAATAAATCAAGCTACCCATCACTATTCAAGTTGTCCATGGAAATACATAAAAAGATCTATTCTGTCAGAGATACATGGTAGACTGCCAAATCGCCTCCCGCCGTTAGGCATTGTTATTTTTTTATTAAATATTCTTGTATGAAATGATAAAAAAATGAGAAGACTAAATTGTTTAATATACATTTATACGATAGATAAGTATTGTTTTTTTACATAATCCGTGATTTTATTACCTTTTTTACATAAAAAAATTACGTGAGTCATTTTAAATTATTTTTTTTGTTCACATTCTAAATTTTAATATTTACAAATGTTAATATGTATTTGTAATATAAAAATTTGAAAGCTTATTTCATAACCTTTCAAAAATAGTTTTTAGTATTCGGCTACGCTCAAAAATATTTAATTTATAGAGCTTTAATTGTGAAGTGGAAATAACACAAAGTTTTTGTAAATATGACATTTCGTTTAAGACGAAAAACTTGCATATTGGCAATAGATCGGAGTGGTTAAAATCATTGTGACATCAAACATAATATCGGGACATCAAAAACAAAATTTCGAATTAACGAATTCCCACGTCATTCGAAATTTTAAGAAGAGAGGGCACGGGGCGCCATCGATTCCGACAGTCTTAGAGCAGGTCCTGCTGACAGAGCCAGCTCGTCATCTACTTCCATCAACTGCTGCTACTTTTACAGCTGTGCTGATTAAGAAGCCAAAACTTTCGCTCAACGTTTGCTGGGTTTAATTGGGAACAGCAACTGTGGATCTTTTAAAACTGAAAAGTATCAATATTTAGGGATTTTATTGTTTCAAAATATGTATTATTATTATTTTATTTTCCAAATAGTTGATTTTATCATTACTATCTGATAGCGGCATATAATATGTTTAATATTAGTACATAATCATAGTTGTTTATATATACACGGCAAAATTATTTCTAATCAATTGGCAATATCAGTATTAGACAAATTTAATACTTTAAAAAATTATAAAGAAAATGTATAGGTTTGAACTGTTCCTCATTTTTTTATAAAAAAATATGCTAAATCATAAATTTGTTAAAAATTATGTTTTTATATAAAATTATTCACTGAAATTTTTTTTACACAAAATTTTTTGCGATATTTTATAATATTATTTTGTTACAACATATTTCGATGTGGCTTTTGTATTATGTTTTATAGTGTTGATCTGAGAAAATCTGTTACTTTACAAAAGGTTCATAATTTGAGTACAATGGTTTGTAATTGCATGCACTCAACATGGGGCATTTCAATATATCTACAGGTGTAACAGCATGGACCCCAAAGATCTTAACCAGTGATTCCTGAGCATATTAAAAATGTAGATGTCATTTTACTGTCTGTTTAATATCTTTTTTCAAAAAACAGTTTATAATTTTTAATAAAAAACGAGTGTGCTTTAGACCACACGACTAAAGTAAAACTTCACTAACTTATATCTCCCGCTCCCTCTTATCCTTACCCTCATTAATAATAATAATAATAATATTTGGACGATTTATATAGCGCCGTTTTTGTGAAAAATCACCTCAAGGGCGCTGTACAAACTTACCATACATGCCTAAAATCTAGAAAGACTACAAGCTAGACAAACAATTAAAAACAACTTATGGCTAAAAATTGCATACACCGGTTCATTGATCACCGATACGTAAATATATGTACAATATTTTGACCAATGAACGCGATGCTGCCTAAAAATGAATTAATACAGGACCATACTTACCTGGGAGGTCGCTTGAAATTAACACTGTTTATTGTCTATTTAAAGAAATTTAGATAGAGTTCGCACGCAGAGGACATAATTGTGAACACCATTATACTCATCCTCATCCTCAAGCGTGCGTAAAGGCCCGACCGTTCGCCTCGCATCGATTACCGTTCGCATCACACTTTTCGTAACGCATTCAGCAGCTTACCCCCCCGAGTCGAGCGTGCGTAAAGAAGTTTTACTTCAAAAATATTTTTCCATTACACGTTGCAACTAAGCAGTCGGATGTAGCATAGCGGCGGATAATATGATAAGTACTCTGTCTCGTTCCAGCGGAACGGTAACACACGAAACAATGCATGTATCACTTAATCCCGTCGTGACGTGTAGGATTGTTCTCAGTGGGGATGTGTAATTGAAAAATATAATTTTTGTTTTTAATCGAAGAAAGTATCACCAGAGACCAAAATGACATGTACATTTTTTACTCAAAATAATATGCTCAGTAATCGCTTGTAAAATTCTTCGACTATGTGCTGTAACACCTGAGTATACATACATATATTTTTTAATTTTTCTATTAAAATATTTACACTTTTATGATTTTTTTTCTGTAGCATGTAATTTTTGATGCGATGTTAAGGATTATAATTTCAGGTATGTATTTACATTTGTTAATATTGTAAATCATTTTTTAAAGACATGTTTGATATACATTGTTAATCCCTTCTGAAAGAGCCATTTTATATTGTCTGAATGACACACACCCTGGTACCTAAAGCGATAAGCTCGCTGACTTAACATTCATTTTACAATTTGACTTGAAAGTTTGGTACCGATTTTTAAAATCTTAGCGTTAGTGATATATTTACATAAATATCTAATTTTAGTGAAAATGTTGTAAATGCAATATTTGCATAAAAAATATCTTTCAATTTGCGGTGAAAGTATACTTTTGAATTTAATTAACATTTTAATAATGTCTCATAAAATATCAAAATGTTTATAGGTCTTTAGTAGAAAAGAAACGTCATTAGTAGGACTGATTATGAAATTTCTTTTCTTTAAATGTTTTGAGTAAATAAATCATATTATATCTTATTTGTATTATTTGATTGTATTTCCGACATTCCCCTAAAAAACCCTGAGCCCTGTCGGCCTGGTGATTTATCTCTTTTAGGCAGGCGCCAAATGTGCGCCTTAAAAATGGGCCTTCCACAATCTGCATAGCAACTCTTTTAGGCAGGCGCCTAACGTGCGCCTTAAAAATGGGGTTTCCACAATCTCCATAGCCTTGAAGTTGTGTAGTTTGCGGGATCTATTTTAGGCAGGCGCCAAATTGCATCTTAAAAATGGATTTTCCACAATCTGCATAGCTTTGAAGTTGTGTAGTTTGGGGAATCTATTTTAGGCAGGCGCCTAACGTGCGCCTTAAAATTGGGTTTTCCACAATCTGCTTAGCTTTGAAGTCGTGTAGTTTGGGTAATCTCTTTTAGGCAGGCGCTAAGTTGCGCCTTTAAAATGGGGTTTCCACCATCTGCATAACTTTGAAGTTGTGTAGTTTGCGGAATCTATTTTAGGCAGGCCCCAATCTGCGCCTTAATAGGTTTTCCACAATCTGCAGAGCTTTGAAGTTGTGTAGTTTGCGGAATCTCTTTTAGACAGGCGCTAAATGTGTGCCTTAAAAATGGGTTTTCCACAATCTGCATAGCTTTGAAATTGTGTAGTTTGCGGGATCTCTTCTAGGCAGGCGCCAAATGTGCGCCTTAAAAATGGATTTTCCACAATCTGCTTAGCTTTGGAGTTGTGTAGTTTGCGGAATCTATTTATGCGCGCCTTAAAAATGGGGTTTAAGCAAGGTATGGTTTAAGGTTTTTTTTCTTAGCTTTCAAGTTGTGGAATTTGCGAATTGTTTTCTAAAATCTGTACCTTAAAGAATAAACCACATAAGTCCATAGCTAAGTCTATTAGCTGTGTGTGGTTTATCCTTTAAGGTACAGAAATAAAAATAACATGGAATTCTAATATTTTTATAAGAGCATTTTATACACAGTACCATTGATTAATTAATATATTTAGAATGAATTTACAAACCGCATGTCGAGAATACTTCATCAACAGTCGTTTTCACTGTTCGTCACCAAATATGTCGCAAATATAAGTTTTTTTTCTTCCTCCAAAGGCGGACATCTCAATAATTTTTCATTCCCTCGGGAACCATACCGTGATATGCATACGAGGGCGTGATACGAGGTTCTTTGCTGTGACATTTGTATAACGGTTTTGTGAAATCGACAGATGCGCAACCTACCTCTCTTGAAATCGACTTTGTGAAAATATAGATTTTTTCTTTTTTTTTTACATGAATACCGCACAAGAGTCCCAACTCCCAGCTGCTCCCGTCTGGAGCCAGTGGTTACTACGGCATTCCCGATTGGGGTATGTTGTGAAACTTAAGGTAGTGGGGAGGGGAAGTAGATAGGGAAGAGGAAGATGGGGAAGTACCTGGGTATTCAGATCTGGTCACCAAACACGGCTAAAGCCATTTCAAGCAATGTTTCAATTCTGAATGGTGGTCTCACACCTTACACAGAATAATAGTGTTATACTTGAATGAACAAATACTGTCAAGCGGCAAGACCAATAAACAATCAATCGCAGTCCGAAATAATGTGGTCGCCAAATAAATAACTATGAAACAAAGTGCGAAATAAACACTATATATTATGTCAGTTATTTGCTGTTCTAATTTGACAGCGCCATCTATTCGTTCTATGACCTACTAGATTGCTTTTAGAAGGTTTGCTATGATTGAACTAGATGGCGTCGCCATAAATATGAGCATCTTATCCAAATTTTTAAAGGTATCGATACTTGCCAAAAAGTACTCATTGAGTAAAAGTATCGAATACAAAGTATCGAGTACAAAAATATCGGTATCGAAAGGAAAAGTACTCGATACAACAAAGTATCGATACTTTTTTCGTTTCCCTAGCTGTCACTGGATCCCAGTCGATCCGAGGAACCGGCTATTTTTGGAACCAGTTCGTATCGAATTTATAAAATGGTCACCAACACTCAAACTGGGCGAAGCCGAACCAAAAACCGCCCGCGGGGCCTAATTTTTGATGGCTAGTTATAAAATATTAGCTTAAACAATATAATGCTTTTCAAATAAACAGTTAAGTCAATTCAAGATGCCACGTAAGTGTTCAGCCAACGAATGTAAAGGCGTTACGAATACACAAACGGCGGGAAGATCATTTCACAGGTAAATGAAAGTTTTCGAAAGTATTCCTATAAAATATTTTTTCCATTTATTTTATCATTCAGACCTGTTCTAGTGCACGACATTTAAAGATGTTATCTTAATATAAAAAAGTCGGGTTAGTTACACTATTTATAACTCGAGAACGGCCAAGCCGATTTTGATGATCTTTGATTTGTTGGATTTGTCTCCGCTCCGGATAGGATAATAACTATTAAAACATCACAAAAATTAACTAAAAATAAAGTTATTAAGAAAATTCTTTTCCCCATACATTTTGTATGGAACGAATTCTCTAATTTGAAAGAGCTGCGGGCATTTTGTGATGAGTACCTATAATATTGAGTAGTGAGCGAGTTCCAAAAATTCAAAAACGTCAAATGTCAATGCGCTGATTGTTTTGTTTTATTCTTAAACATATAATGCTGCTTCTCTTTCTTACACACTAAATGTCAATAGTCGAAAATTAGACAAACGGTGAACGTATGTCTCCACCCATCCAAAGGAAAGATACAATAATTATAATAAAAATCCCTCACACGTATAAAGAAAATAAAAAGCATTTTTTTTTTACATCAGTTCACACATGAGGCCCCGAAGAAAATTATTTTTCTTAGGACTCAGGACCTATGTCATCTTAGGGGATGCTTTGTGGAGGGTCTTTTTAAGGAAGGGAAGGATAGGGAAGTTCTGGGAAGGAAAAAGGTATAAGGGGTGGGTAGGAATCTGAGGTCAGTGTGTTCGGGAGTGACGGACGTAAGAATCCATGCCTCCAACTGCGGTGCAAGGCGATGGGTCGAGAGAGTCCAGTTGGAAAGGTCAAAAGGCCTCCCTCAACGATTCTCTCTCGATCCGGACAGCTACGCAGCGGGTGGGCAGACGCATCCGCCGCCAAGAACCGGACAAACGTTACCCCATGAACCCGGGCACCCCTGCTAAATCACCAAACGTAGCGAACCACTTGGGGTGACCTCCATTCTGTGACGTATGACAGAGGTGTTTGTTATCCAATAAATGGTTCCCGGGGCGGCGGCACCCATACCCGCCTCCCAAAGTCCCGTAAGTAAGTGGAAAAATAAGAAAATCAGAAAAAATATAAATCCGTACACAATGTCATCTCTTGAGTATGATACTGTCAAAAACAAAACACGGACAGTTGCGCACAAAGACATTAATAATATAACGTTATTATAATAATATAATGTTATAATATAACGTCATTGGTTGCGCATTGATGATTGCTTCATTGTGTAATTTTTAACCTTAATTTAACTCAACAGTTATTAATTCTGAGGCGGTACGAAGTTCGTCGGGTCAGCTAGTTAGTTAATATTGTATTCACTAAATAGCTTATTCTTTATGACAATAAACACTGCCAAATTTAAAATTGTATCATTTAAATGAGCAGCCGTCATTCAAGT
Organism: Limnephilus lunatus; assembly: GCA_917563855.2. Lineage (NCBI taxonomy): Eukaryota > Metazoa > Arthropoda > Insecta > Trichoptera > Limnephilidae > Limnephilus > Limnephilus lunatus. The sequence continues at coordinate 19,208,243 of OU830602.1, read as the reverse complement.
ATTTGCATTGTACAATAAAAAAATCACAGAGATTGCCAAAAACCAAATGCCTCGCGGCCCAGGGCTAATATGTTTTGTTTAATTGCTTTAACGATTAATTTTTAATTCTTGCAATGATTATATTTATTATAACACCCTGAGATTTCTATTCACAAATGAACTAATTACGCACCATTCAATGATTTATCATATACCGACAATTAATATTTAAGACTGTTGTGAAAAGGGTTAAATAAGTTTTTCAAAGAAAATCATATTCCTTTCTTTATTACAATTAATATTAAGTAATATTAGGTAATCACCATTTCAACCGTTGCTTAAAGATTCTACCCAAGTTACGTTATGATTTGTTTTATTTTGTACCTTCCATATTCGTAGGTATATGTAGGTATAACATGTTTGTGATACAAGACTTTTCAGGTTTCCGTAGCGCAAAAAAGGTGCTTCGAAGCTATGCAACCTTTAGTGCTGAAAGTTAACCAACATCTCTTCTACGTTAAAAATATTTTGATGACGTTAACCATTAAAAAAAGTGTAATTTTATAAAGACTTGGGCACTGACTCCAGTAAAACAAATACTATATACTATTAGAATCCTTGCTGATTGAACGGTGGACATTTAAAAAAAACGAGTGGGCTTTAGACCCAACGACTGAAGTAAAACTTCTCAAACTTATAAAAGAATATATGAAATTGGGTGACCTACGTCCTTGGGGTGACCTACGACTTTGGGGTGACCTACGACCTTGGGGTGACCTACGACCTTGGGGGTGACCTTCAACCTTGGGGTGACCTACGACTTTGGGGTGACCTATGACCTTGGGGTGACCTACGACCTTGGGATGACCTACGACTTTAGGGTGACCTACGACCTTGGGTTAGTATGTACGCCTTACCTTAGTTGTGCAGAATGTTCGCCTTGCCCGATCACCGTTCGCATCGATCACCGTTCGCATCGATTACCGTTCGCATCACACTTTTCGTAAAGCATTCACCAGCTTACCCCCCAAGGCGAGCGTGCGTAAAGAAAATTTACTTAAAAAAATCAGCTGGTAACTTAAATCCGCGTAAAACATACCCTCTTCGGGCCCTGGGTATCATATATGATACTCACCGTTTTAGGCTCACAAAATATTTCTAAGTCATTATTTCCAATAGAGATCTAAAGTATCTGATAATGAAGACTCGTACCTTACCGACTAGGAGCATTTGGACTGATTCGAAGTTAGTTTGAATGAACTATTGTCTTAGAAACATCGTGATTTGTAGCTTTCAAAATGTCTCTGAGAAAAAATGCAGGTAAGGAGTTATTTTATTATTTTAATTATCCAATTGTTATTAAAATTGTAGTTTGTTCGATTCATTATCGTTTCATAAAAAAAATGTATGGCTATCAGCGTTTTTGTTAGATTTATTGACATTTTAAACTGAAGTATCATAGGTGATACCGCGGGCCTCTATGACGTCTTTTATTTTCATATTAGGGTTGGTTGAGGACGAAATCGAAGCAGAGTTGCTACTTCCTGTGTATCCAAATGATTCCGATTTCGAATGTGACTATGGTTGGGTGGGTGATTAGGATAGTGAGGAGCAAGGAATAGTGGAATCATTATGATTATCAGCCTTTTGGGTTTTCCTTGCATCCGCCAGAATTGGGCACAAAAAACTAGAATCCCTACAGTTGCTGACAACATTTCACGCCAAAGATTTTTTAATTTACGCTAAAATAAAACTTGTCGATGAGAATTGTGTGACAGAATCTGAAAAACAACTTGACAGCTTTTGGAAGGTCAGGCCAATTGTACTGCGGGTTCAAAAAGGTTGCCTACAAAATGATAGAACAGAAAATATTTCTGTTGATAAACAAATGATACCCTTTCAAAGTAAATGCAAGAACAGGCAACTCATTCGGGGTAAACCTAATCCAGTAGGAATCAAAAATTCCAAGCCCAACAACATCTTCCCAAGAACAAGATATTGGACTACTACGACTTTAAATGGGATATACAAATGTTTTACTAGCCGGATTAGTATCGAGAGATTTGGTAGGTGATGAAAATGATGATAGTATTGAGATTTGTGAGAGACCTCGAAAACAACGATCTGTGCAGCCTTTACCACACAAAGAATTGAGGACAAAAAAGGCTTTTTATTTGGCAGTTATGATGAATGATCAGCAAAAGTATCGTTCCAAATGTCGTTTTCCTGGGTGTAAAAAAATCACATTTGTACTTTGTAAAAAGTGTCAGGTTTATTTGTGTTTTTCCATGGACCGCAACTGTTTCAAAAATTTTCATTCAACCAACTGAACTGATCTATTATTTTGTATCCAAAGTTATTATTATTTTTTTATTATTTCAAATTACACTTTATAATTTAGGTGGTAGGTTACAGTGCCTGAAACTACAATTTTTGTAAAAAAAATAATTCATAAAAACAAACAAAATCATTACTATTTTATTTCTATTACACTTGATTAATCTGCTTCTCGAATTATTAGCATTAAAAAAATATTGAAAAAAAAACACAATATTTGTTGAGCTAGAGTCCCCAAGTATCATATATAATATATGATACCATTCCTTACTCCCAAACCGGCAATTAAAAAAAAAGTGGTCTAAATACGATGGTAAAGAATACGAAAAAAGTATAAAAAAGTTAAAATGTTAAAAAAATGGTCTTGGGCCCGAAGAGACAGGAAACAGAATATGGTACTGCGAGAGAATGCCACCAGAATAGTGAAATGTCCTAGAAACTCCTCTTTGTTCCCGTGGATGCACAAAAACTCCACGACGTATTTATTCCTCTTTGCGCGTAACTCGGTGTCGACTATGAACATGCTCATAGAACGGTAGAAACGCTACTTGTGTCCAGTTGCGCGATAGAAAAGGTACTGGCGCTCGGGAATAAATTCTTCTCCTGGTGACAAAAGGATTGGACAAGAGGATAGCATGGGATGTAGGTATACATTAAAGTAATGATTATTATCAGCTACGCCCAGTGGAGTAGGGTAAAGGAGGCGGCAGGGGCGGCAAAATTTCACTTGAACCATCTCATTTCATATTTTTGTCGCACCTACGATTCGGACCGATTGAAATGAGCACGGAATTTGTTCTTGAAATGAATGTTTAATAATGACATATTGCTCATTATAGCGTTTGACAACACCGTCTGTACTGAATTGCAGACTTTTTCATACACAAATATATTTTTTTCTATTTATAAAAAAAAAATGTTTTTTTTTGTATCATTTCCAATTCTAATACTATTACAGATAATATTAACAAAGAAAACCTTTTTAAGTACCTACATATTTAAGAAAAATCAAAAACATTATGATTTTGGACCATCGTTGTATGAAATTACGCTAAGTATCGTATTTTTATGTGAATACTGCACAAGACTGACGAGTCTGTGTCCGGAGCCACTGGCACCAAGGAATTCCCGGTTGGGGCATGTTGTGGAGTGTTGGAAGTGGGAAGGGGAAAGAGATGAGTAAGAGGAAGGTTGGAAGTACAAGTTTAGTGAGGGAAGATATGTACACAAACACAATTTCACAGAATAGAATAGTCGAAAAACATTTTCTCAATATTTTTGCCAAATCGAATCAAATACTCTACCAAAATCAAAAATCACAGTGGGTTGCAAAACTTAGACTGAGCTCCAGTGGAGGAGATAGGGGTAGGGGTAGGCAGAGCATTGGGAAGAGAGTGCTTTTTATCGGTTCCATGCCAACTCAGAATGAAGTCAACTCAACCCCCCTTTGAAAAGTCATTAAAAGCAATTAATTTTTTTTTTAAATAGCCGTTCATCCTAAACTAACATATTTTAAACAATTTTTTTATTATCACTCAATGACCTTTCTGGTTCTGAGCTGGTTTCATTCTGAATTGGCCGGTCACCCTTTTTATCAACAGTTAACAACCTAAACATCATTTGTATGAGGTATTTGAAGTCCCATATATTACAAGTCCCTGTGCTGTGGGTACTACACAGACCACCTCACCACCTCACGGTTCTAATACAAAAATGTTGCATAAACGAAAACACACAAACACCTCGTCACCTCAGAACTCACGACTCTACATGTAACATGTAGAGTCGTGAGTTCTGAGTGTGTGGCAATGTCGGCAACCTTTTGAGTAGGAAGAGTAAAAAATTACAATTTTATAAAATTTCAAAGTTTTTGAAGAGCCACAATTTTTTTCTTGTATTATTTATTTTTCTCTTCTATTAATAAATAAATACTTGCATAAATATTTTTTTTGGAGTGGGGGGGCATTTGTAGAGATCCAGTATCAACTCCAAATGGCTCAATGTGGATTTCGTTACTATTTGTGTTGAGAGGATGAAAATAATTCGCTTCTTACTCTTCTACTTGAAACAACAAACTATACGTCACAGCCAAAGCATTGATGAAGACGCCAAACCGTCTTGCGTCGAAAGCGAATTAAAACCTACACAGAAACATCTAACGACGGCGTCATTCGAGAGCTTCCGACGGACTGACGACAGCGACGACGCGTGTCACGGGGGAGAGGTGCGGTGAGAAGCAGTACAAGTGGCTGAGAGATAGAAATGGTGCCTAATTCTCGTTCATCGATTAGGAACAATTTTTAAATGTATTTTTTTTGATAAAATAAATAATATTTGCGTATGGAACTAAAGAGCCTTCAGCTTCACATCCAAAGAGCCACATGTGGCTCGCGAGCCGAAGGTTGCCGACCCCTGCACTACACCAATCAATTCACACCTCACCACTTCATACGTTTGTATTATAAAATGAAAAAGAGTTGGTAAAAATATATACTTTTCGTGAGGGGACGGGACATTTAACGTATTTGTATAGGACATTTGTAGTGCATCTTGTATGCGGTACTCAACACTAGGTACGAAAATCATTAGGATGTCTTAAAAAAATAACATTTGTTGGTACCGATAAATAGTATTTACGATGAAAGGTATCCCACAATACACGATATTTTTAAATAAATATTTTCCGTTATAAAAATTTCTTTGTATAGTAATGTTTAGTTTACTATAAACTGTTAAAACCATTTACTATAAATATCCAACCTTTAGTTATATAGAGTGTAACAGCATGTACCCGAACAAGACGGAATGTGAATCACGTGACCCGTGCTGGTTGAACCCAACTACTCAGTGGCGGCGTGTGATGGAATTTTTTGTTTTTGTTTAAAAAAAAATATATATCACCAGACATCAAAATGACATCTACATTTTTAATTTTATTTACATTGCTCCACACAGGAGGCCTTGAGGAAAAAAAATCCCTCATGGCCTATGCCTTCTAAGGGGATGCTGTGTGGAATTTTTTTTTAAATAACGCATGTACGCCATACGTATATATAGTAATGTTACATTGTCGTGTAAACAAGCTTATGGGTCTGAGTGGTTAAGGAAAGGAAGAAGAGGAAGTTTTGGGAAGGAAATAGATATGAGGGGTGGGTTGGAATCTGGGGATCAGTGTGTCCAGGAGTGACGGATTAATCCATCCCTTCAACTGCGGTGCAAGGTGATGGGTAGAGGGATTCTGGCTGGAGAGGTCAAAAGATCTCCTCAAATAGTCTTTCTAGATCCTGCCCGCCACGCAGTAGATGGACAGACACATCGGCCGCCAAGACCTTGACAAACCCCCCTCCATGAATACAGGCACTCCTGATAAGTCACCAAACGTAGCGAACCACTCGGGATGACCTATGGCAGGGGTGTTGGATATCCAATAAATGGTTGCCGGGCCGGCGGTACCCATATCCCGCTTGAAGAGCCCACACGACTGAAGTAAAGGAAGAGAGAAAGAAAATGTGCGTGCGCACTGCTCTCTCTTGCTCCTACAGTGTGATACAGACAATAGGCCTGCACTGCACTGTATCTTAGATATACGAAACGTAACTGGCTATGAGAAAAAGAGAGGAAGAAAATGTGTGCTCGTATCTCTCTCTCTTGCCCCTACAGTAATATACGAAACGTAACTCTCTCTATCTTCACTAACTTATATCTCCCATTCATCTTTCGTTCGCCTCGCCCGATCACACTTTTCGTAATGCTCTCGTCATGCATTCACCAGCTTTCTCATCAAGTCAAGCGTGCATAAAGAAGTTTTACTTCAATAAATTAATCCAAAAAAGAATCACTGGTACATCCATCGCGTACATGCTGTTACACCCTTTAAACGTTTGTATGAACGCGTAAACAAATTATTAATTAAAAGTTTGAATATAATACGTACTAAATAGGCTGTTATGAAAACAGTAAAACTAGGATAACTATCAAACGGAAACTTTTTGATACCTGTATACTTCCTGTACTTTCTTATGGTTGCCAATCTTGGGCACTCACAAAAATTCATAATAAGAACTCGAAATTTGCCAAAACTCCATGGAAAGAAGTATGATAGGGAAAAGACTCTCCGATAGAATAAAAATTGAAATAATTAAGAAACAAACAAGAACAAAAGATTTCATAAAAACTATAAAAAAGCTAAAGTGGAAGTGATTAGGCCACACAATCAGAGGAAGTGAAAAATGGTCAAAATTAGTCATGAATTGGTTCACAAGTGACAAGAAGAGAAAACGAGGTAGACCATTTAGACGGTGGGTTGACGACATCAAAGCCATATCAGGTGGTACATGGACAAGAGTAGCTAATGATAGAGAGCAATGGCGACAGTTAGAGGAGGCCTTTGTCAACTAGTGACATACAGACAGGGAGTCGATGCATGATAAGTGTTAAAAATAATATAAATAATGTAATGTAATTTACTGTTTTTTTTTCATCACCACATTTGTCACTTTGTCGGCGAGTTCCCGCACCTTCCACATACTGATAATTTTATCCATTTTGAAAATAAAGCCGAAAGTCTTGTGTATATTTAGGAAAACATGTAAACGTAGGAATATATCGAAGCCAACAGCTACCTGATGATTTGGCTCATTTGGCTTACATTATTGTTAAATAGGCTGTTATTGGATGGCATCCGAAGAAAAGAAGGCTAGTGAAGTTGATTACATCGCACGGTGCACCGTGCATAGTGCACATGCTCACAATGCATAAGCGGGAGAGGGAAAATAATCAGAAGCTTGGAGTAAAAGGTGATTTGCGCGGTGGATTCTCTCGCGCAGGCGCGGCTTTCCTAGCGCCAGTACCTTCCGGAGCTTCGTGCCGAGCGCTCCTTCGTTGTTGCCGCGCGGTATTTAGTCCGCACACCGCACCGTACTCCGCTACTCGGTCAATCACTCGAGTCGATTGAATATTATTATATTTATTTTTAACGGTGTTAAAAAATAAATCCTAACGCTAATTATGACAGTTTAAAAATGTGAATATTATGTTCTACAAAGACAACTATTACAAAATTGAGAAAAAATCTTAATTTCCCATAAATATGAATAGCCGTAACAACTTTTAAGAATACCAAAGTTGCATATATTATTAAGTATGTATTTCAACTAAAAACAGTGCGTTTAATTAAATTTAAAATGTAGGTATTTATAAGAGTGTGATAATATGTTACCCTGAACAGTGATTTTACTTAAGAAAATATTCAGCATTTAGGTATGTACGTTGGTGCTTTTTTGTACAAGTATCATAATCATTAAATTTTTTATAAAATAACTTGTAAATAAAAATCCTATCGAAACCTTTATGCAAACAAATATAAATAATATTATGTAATTTATATATAATACGCGTAAAGATAAGGCAAAGAAAATAAGAATTAAGTGGGGGAAATTGCGGTAAAAATTATTCATCCATTATTTAATCACCATCTGCAAAAATTTAGTCTTAAACCCTACTTCGACATTTATTATTGTACGCTGTCTATATTATATATACACACCAGTAGGTATGTAGAATAACTAGTTTTCCGCTTGTACTACGAGTTTCCGGACACCGTGTATAATATGAAATAGCAATAGATTTACTTTGAACAAGTTACTACATATTGTAATATTATCCGTAACAGCACATTTTGTAACAAAAATTATTTATTATTTTCATAAACATTATAATAATAGTATAGTATTTATTGATAATAAATTATTTATAGTGAAGATTTTGTTGCGATAATTATTTTTTATATTAAAATTCCACTCCCTTTATCTTAAATTCCTTAATTAAAAACCTCCTTAATCGAAGCTAAATAAAAATATAAATAGTTTTACATGAGTAGTACCTATTTAAACTAAAAAAAATAATATTGGAACTGCATTATTAAAAAATTATTTGATCATATTGAAATTATATTAAAAATATTAAAACTAAATAAAAATTACACAAATTATTGTATTGAAACTAATTGAAAAACACATATACTGAAACAAAGTAAATTATAACAACGAAAATAAATTTAAATTCAATATAAAAATGTATTGATATTAAATTAAATTAATTTTAATATTAAATATGAAGTTTTTTTTTACTTTTCTGGCATTAGTGGATGGATTACTAAAGTTTTTTTGTGGAGCTTCGTGGTAGATTTAACTTACATAAATCAATACAAATATAATAATATAAATAAAGACGTTTATCGTCGTTTATCATTTAGTGTAGGCAATGCTACTAACTGGCTGCTGGTGCAGCGTCACCGGGATCCGGGACTTCCCCTAAAAATGTTTGCTCAATAAAAGCCCTTCACATGAACATAATATGGTTAATAAAGAAATATATCATTACTGGAAATTTATTCGTTATCTAAGAATTAAATAGAATCGTTAAATTTTTATTTACAGAACGCGGTGTTTTGTTTATTGATCAGATAAAATATACATATATATTTTTAATGGCGCATGCTTAGAAAACTGAATAAATATACGATCTGTGCAACTGGAAAAAATAACAAATACTATAAAAAATAACAATGTTATGTTAAGTGATAAAAGCGGTGATCTAGAATCGAGAACAAAGTGTAGAAGATGGTGTGATGTGAGGCCGTCCCTCAGGCCGAGGCAGACAGCAGGAGGGGACTAGAGGGCAGTAGAGGCCGCTAGAGCGGGGTCCCGCATGACGGCCCCAGCGGCCCCCGCCCTCGGGCCTAGGGCGCCCGGGACACTCACCGCCACCGCCCTTGCCTTGTCTCTGCTCATGTGTTCTGCAGGTAATTCATATCTCACTGACGAGCTGCCCTATTTTAGTCATTTCACTCATAATACTTGCACTTCTGCATGGTGTAGGTATATTTTAATAATAATAATAATAATAGCCTTTATTCAGACAGTAAATTACATTACATTATTTATAATATTTATAACATTTATCATGCATCGACTCCCTGTCTGTATGTCACTAGTTGACAAAGGCCTCTTCCAACTGTCGCCATTTCTCTTTATCATTAGCTACTCTTGTCCATGTAACACCTGCTATCGTCAACCCATTATTATTATTATTTACGGTGCTCCAGATTTTATGTCCGGGTTAAATCTTCCCCACAGGAAAAACTAAACCCTTTCCCACACTTTCCCACAAATGTTTATCTAGTCAATCCACGCTATGTAAGTGCACTATATAAGTATAATAAATACAAAACAATACAAGAACAATGCGTCAATCTACCAGAGACCAAATGGGAACATAATATTCACCGACGCCAGATATTTTCATATCAGAGGGTTCGGCTCGATGGAACTCCTAACTTGACCGATAAATCCTACTGATCCCTCAATACAAATATTTATAAAATCTTTCGTAATCCTACATGTATTTAAAATGACTGACTTTTGAATTATTGTATATAAATTCTTTGACAAATCTAATACGCAAAAAAATTGTGAGAGAGCTAGGTATAATGCCAGTAGCCGAAATAACAAATGGTAATATTTTTATATTCTGAGAATGCCAACTAACTAACTAACCATCACGCCGTTTCCCCGCAGGGGTAGGCAGAGAGGACGGACCGCCAAACAACTCGGTCTTGGCACACACTCCTTGCCTCGTTCACATTCATACACCGTCTCATACATACTCTTCTATTATTCTGACTCCTGACATGGCCCGACTCAAGTATCTGATTCACTTGGTCGTGCCATGTCTTTCTCGGGCGTCCCCGACTTCTTCTACTATTCACATTTGCGTCATATATTCTCCTTACACTTCTTTCCTCGATCATTCTCTCTACATGCCCGAACCATCGGAGCGTTTCTTTCTTGATCTTACTCATTACGCTTACATCAGCCTTGCATTCTTTGCGGATCTCCGCGTTTCTCACACGATCATACATGGTTTTATCCCACATACGCCTCAGGGATCTCATTTCTACAGCATTCAGTCTACTTTCATCCTTCCTCTGCCAGTTCCATGCCTCACTGCCATACATCAGTGTAGGTACCAGTACTCCATTATGGACGGCTAGTTTCGCGCCTTTGGACAGTTTTTTGTTGGTGCCAACGGCGTTCAGTCCTCCATTAATAGAGTTACCTGCATTCACCCTTCTTTCAATATCTCTTTCAGCCTTCCCATCTCTCGTAAACAAAGTTCCCAAATAAACAAACTCATTCACCTGCTCCAAGTGTTCATCGTTCACAAGAATGCCAAATTCTTTTAATCTCATTTCCTAAATCTGTATACTTTCTTATTTTTTCAGAAACAGTTTTCTGAATATTAAAGGAATTTGGAAAAGCGACATCAATGATATAAGTTATTGTTTAATTTTGTCCTGTAAAACAATATCGGGTCTATTTTGACTAATTGTTCTGTCTGTTAGTATTATTGTATTATTATTATTTCATGTATTCACAGACTTATTAAGAGGAAACCGGGCGGCGTTTTGTCAATACAAACATGTTCCCCGATTTCATCTCTAGATTTTGATACTATTGCAAATATGTCAGTAGGTTTTGCTTTTTTTTGATAAGTTACTTCTTATAGGAGTAGGACGTTAACATTGTCTGGTTTGAACGCAATCAACAGACGTTCAGGATGCAAACTAAACAAAGTATTTTAAAAAAAGCAAAACTTACAGAAATAGAATCTTTTCTTCTAATATATCTATTTTATTAAAAAAAAATCGGTCCAGTTTTGGAGGTGAAAAATAGGATATACAAAACCTCGATTTTAATGATTTTATTTAGGTATTATCAGCTTGAGGCGCAGTTGTCCCTTTCGTTCAGTATTGGGGGGAGTAAGAGCGACAGTGACGGCGACAATTTAGTAAAATACCTATTGTTAAAATTTTTCGGTGACCGGGTTTCCTCCTGGCCTCCGTGGTCGAGGGGTAAGATTCTAGACTAGCGATCCGGATGTCACGAGTTCAAATCCCGGCGTGCGCTAGTAAATTTTATTTGATTGATTTGTTATTTCACACCTTAATCATTTTAAATAATATTATAAGGTATATTTGCGGCACGTTCCGAAGTGCTATATACTCTCAGTATCATTCTGGTGTAAGACCACCAATCAGAATTGAAACGTTGCTTGAAATGGCTGTAGCCATGTTTGGTGACTATTTCTGAATTGCCAGGCACTTCCCTAACTTTCTCTTCCTCTTCCTCTTCCCCTCCTCCTTTCTCTTGCCACTTATCTTCAGTCTCACAACATACCACAATTTGGGATTTTTTTATTTTTTGTATTTGAATTTTATTTTAGTAATTTGTACATTTAAGGTTACAAATTTCTAATTTATTATAATATTTCATATTGCAGCTAACTAATTATAATATTTCAAATTCACTTTATTTTTTCTTCTTTTATGTAGCTCCTACAATACATCTTGAACTTTTCAATTGGTGAGGACTTTACAGTTTCTGGTAGTATGTTATATAACTTAATTCCTTTGTACAACAAACTGTTTTGCGTATTCGTTTTGTCCTTTTTCTTTAATCTTATTTCCTTGCACGTCCTTGTATAATGTCTGTGAATGTCCTTATTGTTTACGATTTTATTTGAGAAGTATTTTGGTAACATGTTATTTAATATTTTGTGAATAAATATCAACGTCATATTCTCACAGGCTCCTGGAGGTTAGGGACAGTTGGGACTCTTACTATATTGAATAGATAGTACAAAGCAAATAATACGAATTGAAAAACAGTGCAAATTAACAAAGCGAATGGTTTACCTGGCTACATATTAGTTATACCTGAAAAAACCAAAGAGAAGCACAAAAACTTACATCAATAATATTATGGTTTCTGAATTTTTTTGATGAAATAAATACATGATTCATGCAACATCATAATATGTTTTTCAGGTTTAAGTGTAGTCCAGCTCTGATGAATGTGATGTAATATTCAGAAATAGATACACATTAATCCTTTTAATTTTTGAATCCAAATCATCAAATTTACAATATCGCGCTCAACGCTTTTTATTTTATTTTAATTAAATGTGTACAAATGTTATTATGTCTCGTCAGGTCGATATTAGTCCCTAGCGAGGTAGATTGCCTGCTCTAAGGTAACATATACCCGTGAAAATGCTAAATGAACTGTGTTGTAAAAAATATTGTTTATGTTAAAATTTTCAGCAAAGTCTTTACTAACTGTGTCAAGGAAAATATGTATAATTTTAAGTTTTTTAAACTCCCCTCCAGGGTCTAATAATATATTGTAACATTTGTAATGTTTTTTTGTTGTTTTTTTTACATGAGCTCCACACAGGAGGCCCTGAGAAAAATAATTTCCCTCAGGGCCTATGTCATCTTTAGGGATACTGTATGAAGGTTTTTTTAAGGAAAGGAAGGAGAGGGCAGTTATGGAAAAGAAAAGGATTTAAGGGGTGGGTACGAATCTGGGATTCAGTGTTTCCTGGTCATCCACCTCCAAGACCTAGACAAACCTCACCCCACGAACCCGGGCACCCCTGCTAAATCACCAAACATAGCGAACCACTTGAGTTGATCTATGGCAGAGGTGTTGGTTATGCAATAAAGGTTCCTTACGATGATGATTTACGATGGTAGCGAGTGTAAGTGAGTCAGAGCGCGTGCTAAATGGACCATTTGTTTGTAATCAAATCTATATGCAGGGCACTCCTAGTTTTCTTCGTCATTCTACGGTCATATAATCAACTCTTTAACCTAACGATCTAACCTAATCATGTTCATATACAGCACACAAAGAACCCAAATGAACATAAGTTTAAAAACTTTAAACAATTTGGTGACAACTTTATAGTGTCGTAACAATTGTGGAGCCGGGTTAGCTAGCTTTTAAGTTGTAGCGTATCTCTATATTAAACAGGGGTAGCTCATAAGCTTCGATATATTTAAGGAGAAAATTAACTGCTGATAAGTAAAATCCCACGGCAACCGAATTATTTTAATTGGGCGAAAAAAACACTTTGGAATCGATTTATTCAAAAACTAACATTCAAATCAAACAAAAGTAATACCACAAAATCTACTTCAAGAGTGTGATCTAGATTAACTAGTTACTGGACACTTTGTGAGTGATTGCCAAAAAATAATAACAAATTTTCACCCTTGATAGATTCTCTATTACCACAAAATACCTAAAAAGTTCTTCATCATGATAACGACTCGCTTAACCTAAGTTTCGTGATAGTTATTGGACAACCAACATCTCTGCCATAGGTCACCCCAAGTGGTTCGCTACGTTTGGTGACTTTGCAGGGATGCCCGGGTTCATGGGAGGCGAGGTTTGCTCAATTTAAGAGGCGGGTATGGGTACCGCCGCCCCGGGAATTATTTTTTGGATAACCAACACTTCTGCCATAGGTCACCCCAAGTGGTTCGCTACGTTTGGTGACTTAGCAGGGGTGCCCGGGTTCATGGGGATGAGGTTTTATAGGTCTTTGCGCCGACGCATTTGACCGCCTAGTGCGTAGCATGCCGGATCGGGAGAGACTGGTTGAGGGAGACCTTTTGACCTCTCCAGTTGGACTCCATCCCCTTGCAACCCAGTGGGAGGGATGGTTTTCTACATTCGTCACTCTTGGACACACTCCACCCTAGATTCCTACCCATCCTTCATACCTTTTTCCTTCCCAGAACTTCTTATCCTTCGCTTCCTTAAAAGACTTCACACAGCATCCCCTAAGATGACATAGGCCCCGAGGGAAATTATTTTCCTCAGGGCCTCCTATGTAGGGCTAATGTAAAAAAATGATGTAAATATAGGGGTTTGATGGCTTTGTAAAGTTGTTAACTACTTTCTACCCGGAGAACTATTGATAATATTCTTATACTTTTTAAATTACGAAATAACTTCATGACTGCCCTCAAATATTAAGTACAATATCCGTGTCCCTGTTAAATCTACTTGGCTCCACCATTCTTTCAACTGTGACAACTATTCTAATTTTCACTAACTTAGCACTGACTGTTCTAATTTTGACTCACCGAACTGGCAATACCAAGCTAATACATACAGACCATTTCGAAAACCCCGCATCAAAGCAAAAATAATTAGTCGTGAATATAAGTGATATGTTATATTTTAGTATTACGTTTGTGTACATATAATATTTATTGTACTAATATGTATGCACCGATATATTTTTCAGTATATATTTCGACAAGTTATTTATTATGTCTGTAAAAGCTCTACGGGTGTTCAATAAATAAAGTGCGTCCTAGATGCGACAGTATCGTTTTCTGATTTTACTGTTTCAAAATTTCGTTTAAGAATCGCTTATATTGTCTTCAACAACTAAATAAAGTGCGCTTTACAGAAATTTTTTTTTGAAATGACCCTTCAAATTAGCAAAGGTATCCTTGAAATTAATTTGTTTATCTATATCTTTCATTTTAGCAGCACTGTTTGATGACATTCCTGCCATAAAAATAGTTATTGATTGTTAGTGTACAGGATTCAGGATTCCGGAACAACAACTCTTGCGAAGCGGCGATAAATATAGTGATTGATACATGGAAGAAAGAAACAGATAAAAAAAAAATCACCATTGCAGCATTCTTAGATTTCAAAAGAGCATTTGAAACGATAGAAAGGAAAATACTTTTGGAAAAACTAGAAGACATGGTCTTTCTGACGTAGCTCTGAATCTATTCAAAGAATATCTCCAGGAAAGAAAACAGGTAACGAAAGTTGAAAGCTCAGAATCAGAACCGATAGAAAACAACCTTGGTGTTCCGCAAGGGTCGGTACTAGGTCCGATTCTATTTATAATTTACATAAATGATATTATTAAAACTATTAAACATTGCAAAATTAGACTATTTGCAGACGATACCTTAATCTATATTTCGTGTGAAGATTACATAGATATTGAGTCGGGCTCTCGGAGCAGCCTGGCGTGTTTTGGTCGGTCTCGGTATTTTTTTACCAATTAAGAGGTATATGGCATATATTCAGCCTTTAAAAGTGTAAAAAAATGTTCCTTACTATGTGAAAGTTGCGTAAATGAAGTGAAAATAATTTTTCTGTGAACAATGTTGACGTGAAACGATTTTTAAATATATCTACCAAATATAATAGTTTAATAATTATACGATGCAGTTTAAATGCAGTGCTAAAACTCAGACTAGAATCGAACATTTAATAGATGTGACCACCCTTTGGCCTTTGGATACCCCGAGGGTGCCCCTCGCAACCCCCGCTCCCGCATCATGCCCGCCTTCGCTATGACCGCCCATTGCTTCGGCCACGGAAGCGGCCGTTCTCAGAAGGACAGAGAAATAAGAGAAAAAATAAGAAGAACATCATCTAGCGACCTCTGTACCCCTAACTGCAGCCCCCGCTGCCGCACCGCCCGCCCCACCGCCTGCCCCACCGCCCCCGAGCACATGGAAGGATGACATTGGACTCTACTCGCAAATTTTGTTCCTGATAGTGAAAACATTTTACAGTGATACAAATTCAGCCCCGCTGCCCCCCCCCCCCTCCCCTTTTGATAGGAAGTGAAACTACCTACTTATAAACATTTTACAGTGATAGACATTATATGAAGCATTTTGAATGAACTTTACATTAATACATAATGTACAGTGAGACATATACTTTTCTTTAGTGTTAGTTACTTAAGTTTTTCTATAGTGTTAGTTAATTAAGTTTTCTTTGGTGTTAGTTAACTGATGAAAATACCGTTTTAAGAGATAGTGTTTTAAAGAGAACAATTAATAATAATAAACAGTTCAAAGTGACAATTATTACAGTGTATTATATATATTTAGCCTTAGCGTTGATTAGGTACATGTTATGGTTATTGTTTCTTTAAAATTGTTGTTATGAACTGCAGTTTTTTGAATATAGATTTTGTGTACGTGTGAGTAAGATTAAGTTAGGTTAAGTTAGATTAAGTTAGATTAAGTTAGATTAAGTTAGATTAAGTTAGATTAAGTTAGATTAAGTTAGATTAAGTTAGATTAAGTTAGAATAAGTTAGATTAAGTTAGATCAAGTTAGATTAAGTTAGATTAAGTTAGATTAAGTTAGATTAAGTTAGATTAAGTTAGATTAAGTTAGATTAAGTTAGATTAAGTTAGATTAAGTTAGATTAAGTTATATTAAGTTTGATTAAGTTTGACTAAGGATGTTAGTGCATAAGTAGTCCGTGGAAGGGAATGGCCGACATAGGTGTCGATGAGACTCGCTATCCATCACATCGCCATCCCTTTGGTGGCGCAAAGAGGAGGACGGAACGTGAGCAATGCCGAATTGGTACATGGAATATAAGAGGAGGAATGGAAAGAAAGATGAATGAATTATGTGATACAATGAAAGGCAAATGTTTGGACGTACTTTGTATAACTGAGAGTATGAAAAAAGAGAGCGGTACATTGCAGCATAATGATAAGTTCCTCATCTGGTCTGGGAGACCAGATACAGAGAGGGCTTGTCAGGGTGTTGCAGCGCTACTGTCTCCCAGAATAGTTGAATGTATGTTGCAATATGAATGTGTAAGTCCGAGAATAATGTGGATCCGATTCAAAATTGGTTTGACAAGGGTGTTTCTTATTATTTGCTACGCCCCTGTTAATTCTGAAAGTGATGAAGTGAAAAATGATTTTTGGACTAATGTGAATGATGTAATGAGACTAAAAGAGTTGAATGAAAAGATTATAATGGCGGGCGATTTGAACGGGTGGGTCGGTATTAGACGTGACGGATTTGATTCGGCCTTAGGTATGTTTGGGGATAAAAGAACGAATGACAATGGGAATAGAATACTTGAAGTATGTTTGGAGTGGAACCTTTTTGTTTCGAATACTTTCTTCGATCATAGGGGTATCCATCAGTATACGTGGGAAAGAGGAATTGAAAGATCGATAATCGATTTTGTAGTAATTGACTCTAGGTTGAGAGCCGTTACCGAGGACACAAGAGTTTACAGAGGAGCTGAGGTTGAAACCGACCACTTTCTGGTGGTGTCAAAAGTAAACCTCTTTCGCGGCTGGCGCTCTAAGGTGAAAACGGTATCAGCTCCAACAAGAGTCAAAATAGAAAAACTACAAAACGATTATGTCAGAAGTGAATATGAGAATTGTGCAGAAATGAGATTGAATGAGAAGGAAATGGACGTTCTAAGCATAGAGGAAACATGGAACCACATTAAGGTGAGTCTATGCGAATCTGCTAGAGATGTGTGTGGAATAAGTAAGCAAGGTAGGAAAAAAGGTGATGCATGGTGGGATGATGAGATCAAAGCACTGGTCTCAGAGAAGAAGAAAGCATGGTTACGTCTGATAGCGATTGGCAGTGTTTCAAGCGAAGAGAGAGATCGAGCGAAAGAAGTGTATAAGATATGCAAGAAAAGAGTAAGTGTTGGGGTGAAAGAACGAAAGAAACGCCTGGAAGAAGAAGAGGGAATCAAAATGACAAACCACTTCCAAGAAAACATAAAACTGTTTTGGAAGGAGGTCAAAAGGTCCCGGAGTGGTCCAGAGAACGGAAGCATGAAAGTGATAAAATCGAAAGATGGACAAATGTTGACGAATGAGAATGAAATCAAAGAGAGATGGATGAAATATTTCGAGGAAGTCTTTGAAAGTAACCCGAGTGGTTGTGATCCCAGCGGTGAAGCGGTTATGAACGATGATGGAGTGAATGTTACCGAAATCAGTATGGATGAAATAAAAAGATCAATTAAATGCATGAAGAGTGGCAAGGCTGTGGGTTTCGACAATATTGCTGCCGAATACTTTAAAGGAGATAGTCGTATTATTCTAACATGGCTGTGCAGACTTTTTAACCAATGTTTAAAGGAGGGTTATACGCCATTAGATTGGAGAAGGGCTGTAATCATGCCATTATACAAAGGTAAAGGGTCACGTATGGAATGTGGGAATCATAGGGCTATTAGCCTTCTAAGTTCAGTGGGCAAGCTGTATGGTAGAATATTGATTGAAAGGGTAAGAATGGAAACAAAAGATAAAATATGGGATGTGCAAGGTGCTTTTATGAGTGGAAGGGGGTGCATGGACCAGATTTTCTCATTGCGTATGCTCACTGAGAAGTTTCTTGCAAAAAACCAGAAACTCTTCTGTGCCTTTGTAGATCTACAAAAAGCGTACGACCGAGTTGACAGGAAAAAGCTATGGAAGGTGTTGTCCAAGTACGGAGTGAATACGAAGCTCATTCAGGCAATTGCGTCGCTATATAAGGGAAGCGTTGCATGTGTTAGGGTGAACGGCGATTTTACGGAGTGGTTTGACATCACAAAAGGTGTTAAACAAGGCTGCGTAATGTCACCGTGGTTATTCAATCTATACATGGATAATTGTATGCAAGAATTGAAAGAGATGGGATTGGGCGCAAAATTGAGTAATCTGGAAGTATGTTGCCTTTTGTATGCTGATGATGCGGTGCTAATTTCTAGTAGTATGGAAGATCTACAGTCTCTCGTGTCTAGGATGAACGAAGTATGTATGAAGAATGAGTTAATGATGAATGTAAGTAAGTCTAAAGTCATGGTGTTTGAAAGAGAGAGTACGAAAACAGTATGCAATATAGTTGTGAATGATGAATACTTGGAGCAGGTGGATGAGTTTGTGTATCTGGGTAGTATGTTTACGAAAGATGGGAAGGCTGATAGAGATATTGAAAGAAGGGTGAATGCCGGTAACTCCATTAATGGAGGACTGAATGCCGTTGGCGGTAATAAAAAACTGTCCAAAGACGCGAAACTAGCCGTCCATAATGGAGTGCTGGTACCTACCCTGATGTATGGCAGTGAGGCATGGAACTGGCAGAGGAAGGATGAAAGCAGACTGAATGCTGTAGAAATGAGATCCCTGAGGCGAATGTGTGGTAAAACCATGTACGATCGTGAGAGAAACGTGGATATCCGCAAAGAATGCAAGGCTGACGTAAGCGTGATGTGTAAGATTAAGAAAGGGACTCTCCGATGGTTTGGGCATGTAGAGCGAATGAACGAGGAAAGGAGTGTAAGGAGAATATATGATGCAAATGTGAATGGTAGAAGAAGTCGGGGACGCCCGAGGAAGACATGGCACGACCAAGTGAATCAGATACTTGAGTCGGGCCATGTGAAGAGTCGGAAAAATAGAAGAGCATGTATGAGACGATGTATGAATGTGAACGAGGCAAAGAGTGTGTGCCAAGATCGAGTTGTGTGGCGGTCCGTCCTCTCTGCCTACCCCTGCGGGGAAACGGCGTGATGGTTAGTTAGTTAGTTAGTTAGTTATTACATAGATGCAGTTGTGAATGATGAATGCTTGGAGCAGGTGGATGAGTTTGTGTATCTGGGTAGTATGTTTACGAAAGATGGGAAGGCTGAAAGAGACATTGAAAGAAGGGTGAATGCCGGTAACTCCATTAATGGAGGACTGAATGCCGTTGGCGGTAATAAAAAATTGTCCAAAGAAGCGAAACTAGCCGTCCATAATGGAGTGCTGGTACCTACCCTGATGTATGGCAGTGAGGCATGGAACTGGCAGAGGAAGGATGAAAGTAGACTGAATGCTGTAGAAATGAGATCCCTGAGGCGAATGTGTGGTAAAACCATGTACGATCGTGAGAGAAACGTGGATATCCGCAAAGAATGCAAGGCTGATGTAAGCGTGATGTGTAAGATTAAGAAAGGGACTCTCCGATGGTTTGGGCATGTAGAGCGAATGAACGAGGAAAGGAGTGTAAGGAGAATATATGATGCAATTGTGAATGGTAGAAGAAGTCGCGGACGCCCGAGGAAGACATGGCACGACCAAGTGAATCAGATACTCGAGTCGGGCCATGTGAAGAGTCGGAATAATAGAAGAGCATGTATGAGACGATGTATGAATGTAAACGAGGCAAAGAGTGTGTGCCAAGATCGAGTTGTGTGGCGGTCCGTCCTCTCTGCCTACCCCTGCGGGGAAACGGCGTGATGGTTAGTTAGTTAGTTAGTTAGTTAGATGCAATTAACAAAATAAACGAAGACCTACAAAATATATCAAAATGGCTGATATTAAACAAATTGAAACTGAACGTAAAAAAAACAAAATATATGGAAATAGGCAATAAAAAACGTAACACAGGGTTAAATTTGACAATTAATGGTGAAAAAATTGGAAAAGTAAATGAAATCAAATACCTGGGTGTAATACTCGATTCAAAACTGACGTTCACAGCAAACTTTGAATATGTGCTTAAAAAGGTGTCAAAAAAGGTAAATTTTCTTAGAAGACTAAGACATAAATTAAATAGAAACACTACGGAGCTCATTTATAAAACTATTGTTGCTCCACATTTGGATTACTGCTCTACAATGTTATATTTGGCCAATGAAGGAAATTTAAACAAAATAGAAGTTATACAGAACAGAGCTATGAGATGTATACTGGGAAAAGGCAAATACGCAAGGATTAATAAAATGAGAGAGGAGCTAAATTGGATTCCAATAAAAAAAAGACTACTATTTAATGTATTAATTTTTGTGCATAAAATTATGAAAAACCAAATGCCAAAATACTTTAAGGATGAAATTGTTTTTAATAGAGACGTACATAATTATGAAACAAGAAATATAAACAGAGTTCGATTGCCACAAATGAAGAATTCAAAATCACAGAACTGCCTAATGTACAGAGGACTAAAGATGTATGATGAAATGCCTGAAAGTATGAAGAATGAAGAAAGAATGAATGTATTTAAAAAGAAATGTTATGCTTACTGTAAAAATATTTAAATTTATCAAATGAAATGTTACATTGTGCTTATTAGTTTATACTCATGTAGTATAAACTAACTCAATAAAAAAAAAAAAAAATAAAAAAACAAGTTTTTGTGTTATTTTTTTGATTACTCGATAACAAAATCATATATTACTCTCTTGTACGAAGTCAAGTCGAATATAATTCTTCTATTTGGTCCACACACTTCAAAATCAAATCAGATTACATTGAAAAAAATCAGCATAAATTCTTAAGATTCATTAACTATAAACTCGGTCTACCAATAGAACCAAAAAATTACAATCACTTGATGAATGAATTAAACTTACTCAAACTTTCAGATAGAAGACTAAGGGCAGGTACGCACTTACCGGTTTGCCGGAATGCGGTCAGCCGTCCGGTTGACCGCAGTCAAAAATATGTATGAAAAATGAGTTTGTATGCGCACTGTCATGCGGCTGCCGCTATTCATTTTTCATACATATTTTTGACTGCGGTCAACCGGACGGCTGACCGCATTCCGGCAAACCGGTAAGTGCATACCTGCCCTTATTCCGATTTGACTTTTATTTTTAAAATTGTTAATGGTATTATTGACAGTCCTGATTTATTAAACCTAATTAATTACCCTCCACATACCTACAAGAACTACTCGTTCCAAAATTATTTTTAATTGCAATAACAGAGACTGAGTCATTTAGATACTCGCTTATACCTAGATTGCATGCAGTTGGCAATGCTTTCTCAGAAGTAGTAGATGTGTTCAACTGCACGAAATATAGTTATAAGAAGGCTATAATAATATTCCTCGATCACAATAATCAAAGTAAGACATGATAATATTCGTCTGCATTGATTCTTTGTCATATTTTTCTATAGATTCTTAACTACTTACCTCAGATATATTTACTATTGAAGAGAGATAGCTTTTAAATGTATTATTTTATTAAAAATTTAATACTTATGTACCAATGTAAAAGCCATTCTATGGCATTTTTAATAAATAAACACTGAAACTCTAGGTACTTTACCAGTATTGCCACATGTTCGCATCATCCTCACCCGTTACAGCAAGTTCGATGAAATTGGTTAATTGTGACTAGTACCTACACACGAATCATTGCTCTCGTCGGCTTCATCTGGTTGATCAGTTTTACAAAGATCTCTTTAGGCCCTTTGGCCGTATTAAAGGCTTATGCGCAATACCATAGATTTATCGTGGAAGGGTGGTTGCAGAGCTAAATTACAATTTGTGTTTGTGGTTTAAATAATGGAACTTAATTTTTTTTAAATAAAAGGTAGTTAGGTACATAATATATCAATTCACCAGTTGAAGTCACAAACCTGTTCGAAAAACGACTTTTTGTGTAATTATCGTCGTTTAATTTTCACATTAGATCTAGGTAGGTATTCATTTCCACATTTCAATGAATACACTACCGCGAAATTTATTTACTTTATTTACTTATTCAGGTACTATTTTGTACGCCCATGGGGCTTTTACACTGGGAAAATAATGTTTACATTTTTTTCACAAGGGTTAAATATAAACAGGAAACAATAAATAATAGTCTACAAAAATAATTTCTAACGTTACAATAGGAGAAAATTGAAAAAAAAAAATTTACTGACATTATCGCAAATAAGAGTCGAGTAGGTACTCTTATGCACGCAGGAGTTAATAGGCCGAAAATATATTATTTACGTGTTTTATCACTTTGTTAGAATTTACTACATAATGTCAACTAGTCTCTGCTATATTCTAACCTTCTTCAGGACAGTAAAATTATTTTAAAAATTATAATATTTAGGAATCAAACAGTCATGTATTTATAAGATAATTAAACTATAAACTACACAATGTACTTATAGGAAAAAATAGGTTTGAGTACCTACTACATTTTCCTGTATCCATCCGTGTGCGTAACAGGAATGCTCGATTTCACCACCTTGGAAGCCCGCCGAAAATTATTTTTAGATAAACATTTTTTTAAATTTTATCCCTGGAACTGTACTCATTCCACCTATATTAAAAGAGTTTAATTTATATGTCCCTAACAAGTATACTCTTGGGAGATCCCATTAAATTTTTTATGCTCCGAAAGCGAGGACTTCTGCCTGTCAGAAAGCGCCAGTCAACAAAGCGACTCAATTGCTTAATGATTCATTTCAGGCATTTTATTATATTTTCCACGTCGATTACAGACAATTCAACAACTATCTTTGGACGCATGTCACAAAGTAGTAAAACTACCCCATACCTTTTTATACTAATACATACGTTATCTTTGTTATCATCTCATCTAATTAAAATAAACAGATAAATAAACCGATGTGTAATTATTTTAAACAAATCATACATATACTACTATAATTAACACATTAACATATTATAATATAACATTATGCTTGGTTTTACACCCAGCTGGAATTTTACTTAGATTATAAGTACAGAATATACCAATTAAGCTATCGAATCGAAAATATGTTATTATTACTACCTCATTTTTCAAGTACGAATTTTGTTTTATAACGCTGATGGGTTTCATTCGTGTTTGTGTTCCGATCGGCCTATAGGATCGGAGGAATCCAGATTTTGGAATTACGGACATTAAGGGTACCTACCTACACGGTAGACAGGAGTCAAGTACCGCATTATCCCTAGTCTGTCAATAACCATCGTAACGTAACATTTCGCTCTGAAATGTTATTCATCAATCGGAAGTGTGTAATTTGAAGCATCGTTCATCGTATGCTTTATGTGAACCGCTTATGTTTTAACGTGGTTTTAATAACCGACCAGAACAAATTGTATACAATAGCGGCGAGTACCATTTAATGTGTATTACCGTATCTTGTTTGGTGGTCGGGAGTAGGTCGTATCGAGATCCATAAGCGTTTTAAATAGAAAAGAGTGACTATGACTATTCTGACCCCCGTGCATTGTCATGAATCAAATTTTGTTCATTTTCTTTTTTATTAATAGAAATTGAAATACGAGTATATTACTGCACTCGGACGTTCTTTTTATCTTAACTATCTTAACAAGCAGATTGCAATCTTTACAGCACAGGTATCTGGTAGGTATACTTTCTTTGTTCTATCGGTATTAAAATGGAAGATGTACCGAGGAACTAGCGTCATTGATCCCTTCGGCACACCAAACGCGCGCCCAACATATAACGGTTGCAATTTGTCGCACAAGGATGGGTCGCTCTATGAGTGTTGAGTTTAACATCTCGGCTGTGGAATAATTTGCCGGCCTCTTTGTTTCCCCCCTCCTACAACATGGGTTTCTTTAAGAACAATGTTCACTCCTTCCTCTCCGCAAAAAGACCCTCCATACAGCATGTTAAAAGGTGACATAGGCCCTGAGGGTAATTATTTTCCTCAGGGTCTTCTGTGTGGAGCTATGCAAAAAAAAATCTAGCACGGTCGAACGGCAAAGGTTTTTTATATCGATAATGCCGGTAACTTGTAATCGTTTCCGAGCGTGACTGCAAATCGCCAACCAACGAACAAAAATTCAAAACGACCAAGGGTGGGTTCTTTCAAAAAAATTGTACAATTCATCAATTTTTAAAAATTAATTTACACTTTCTCTAAAAGTTCTATCCAAGTTCTGTGATTATTTCAGTTTCATGGAGCAACTGGCCTATAATGATACAATAATAGAATTTACACAGACCGTTACAATTAAATTAAGAAAATTAGATGAATTGTTCAAAACTTTTTTTGAACCCGACCTCAGTGCTCTTAATTTATTCGACGAGATCTTTTGTTTGTACCTTGGCTATCTGCAGGACCGATGACAAGTTATCAATATTATCGATAAATTCTTTACCGGTCGACTATACGAGAGCAAGACTGGTTTTAACGTACGAGTGAATCAACATGCTAGTCCCAGCTTTAATTATAATTCCACTCAGAACAAGCAAATTGTTTTGTTACCGAATTTTGCTGTTTATTGTCTGCAACTAGAAGTTTATAACTGCATTTGGAAAGCGAGTATGAGTTCTATCAAAATGAGTCAGTGGAAACATTAGAATGGTTTCCTTCGAAATGCGAAAACTTTACAAACGCATTTGGAACACAAGACTTGTTTTAGCTGAGTGATTCTGCGCGAGAGTTCGCAAGCTTAAATTATGGTTACACGTGGAATAAATAAATGTGCATCATATTGTCTGGAATTAGAATTTTTCTCCACTCGCAACATGGGAATAGTTTCCTTAGAAATGCGTCAGCATGAATCCACAATTGGAATTTTTCTGACCACTTTAAATACAAAACTGGTTTTAACCTGTCAGCTCTCGCGATGGGTAAAATAGATCCGGGGTCATTTTTAAATAATGATAAAATGAAAACTAAGATTGTTTCAACATTGTTAATCTCAATACCTTCAATCAGTATCAATGGACGTGTAAAGAGCTCCTGGGTCTTTTTTACCCGACGCTAGTGTTTGTATAACAAATTTTTTCAACGGTTAATTTATACCGACCCCCATTTTCACGATGAACGAACATGATATATTTGACTAAATTATGGTGATGATCCAATTTTAACGTCGGGTTGTTTCCCAGAATTTCAACACTTCATCAAATTTCAAAGTTAATTTTCAAGTTCCATTCAAGTTTTGTTATTATTTCAGTTTTGAAAAACAATTGACCCACAAGTAACATAACTTAAATAGCGCTTTCACGGAACTTGAAAATTAACTTTGAAACATGATGAATTGTTCAAATTTGCGAAACAACCCGTCCTCAAAATTGGATCATCGCGCATAATTTAGTCAAATATATCTTATAGTATCTACATTTTTAAATATGTTTTTTTTTCATGGTCTTAATATTGATAAAAAAATCTGCCTACAATTTTGATAGTTTCATTAAATAAAGCCTTTTTCCGAATTAAATACATTTTTTTTCATAAATTTATGTTTTAATTTTATTTCCACAAAATTCTAAATTGAAATTGAAATAAATATGTATTCATATTATTACTGTGTTATTATTTACGAAAATATAAGAAAAAATAAATATAAATATAATAATAAACAATAAATAAAATATTTAAAAAAATCAGGTGGGGACTGTAAAAACATAGAAAAAATACTTGTGTTTCAAAGTTAGAATCGAGTGCTCCCGGGTTAACTTAACCCTTTGATCCCTGAACATAGATTAAGAGGACTTTCATATTTTTTGTGAATTATTTGTTATTTGTAGCTTGAAAACCATTCCGAATATTTTTGGAATTTTATGAAAAATTCCTTCGGTACGTTTTTATACCGCCAGGGAATAAGTAACAATTTATCTTACAATTTAATTGTTTTCATTTTATTTAAATTATAATTTAATAAGGTCAATTGTTTACTTTTAAAAAGCTGTCATTATTTATAGATAACGACATTATTGGTTTATAATACGAAAAAAATGTTTTTTCTCATTATAACTTCTCGGAAAATAGCACCATTAACCATTGGACGACTCAACATAAAACAATTTCGCCTGGTGTCCGTTTTCGTAACTATGTTTTAAAAAAATACCGTCCTATGAAATAATGTCCAATAATAAAGTTCTTCTTCTTTTTCCTTGCACTGTCCAGGCACTCATTGCCTAGGTAGGCTGTTGGGGTCGGCTCTTCTAGTTCCAAGGCTATATCTTCTTCGGTTCTGGGTATCGCTTTCATCCAGGTCTTCTCTGTAGTATTTTGGAGCATTGAGTTATCCAGGAGTTCTTTGGTCTTCCTCTGGATGACTATAGATGAAGTTCCATAGACATTGCCTGCTTCACCGTACGGTCTGGTGGTCTCCATCCTATGTACCCATACCATCTCAGCAGTCGTTACTCCAGCTTTCTGTTTATGTCTGTGACACCCAGGCTACATGATATATAATGTCCAATATTGAACTGACAGAATTAATATTTAAAAATTGTTTTTGTTGTAGAAGATACATGGAGTTTTATAGACGACTACAAAAATGTTTATGTCAGGGGGCAAAGGGTTTAAAGTAAATAAATCTGTGTGTGTACGAGTCCCCAAATTTAATTAAAAAAACTTTATTCAGAATATAAAAATAGTTTTCCTCCAATTTTTGCAGCATATCATTTGCAACCAGAATTTTTTCACTATTTGATTACAAAAATATTTTCCTTTAAAATGCTTCAGTAGATGAATCCGTAATTGTATTTTACATTCTGAACAAAAGATTGGTTTTAACGAATGAATCTGCGTAGTAGTCCGCCAGTCCGCCAGTCCGCCAGTCCGCCAGTTTAAATTACAATGAATGTAATCAGAACACTACGCTGTTATGCTTCCTCCGAGTTTTGTAGAAATGTCAATTTGGCGAGCGAAAAAAGCTTTTCCCGTAATAATATTTTGTATCCGACACAGCGTGAAAGAAAACCCGCATTCAGAATGAATATTTTTTGTGGTGCTTTCAGCAGGTCGCACCAAAAGTGCTCCCGGGCCGCACTGAATGGCTTCTTGAGCCACATGCGGTCGGCGGTCTCCACTCCTGGTCTAAGGCAACAAAATGTATTGCCATTGTTTTAACGTGACTAAAATGTAACATACTCTATTTAAACTACTGCAATTTTTTTATTTAACCTTTTATAAAAACATTAAAATCCAAACCTGACGATAATCTTAAAATACATAATACGAAACGAACTCGCTAAAGTTGAATACTATATCAAATGTTTGGGATACAAATCTGAATTGGCAAACTCAAATTAATAAAACCATCATATTTTGAAATTAAGATATCTCACCTACCCACATATTATTATTTATTAATCAGACTTAATAAGGACGTTTTCAAAATTGACAAATTGAAAATAATATTTTTTCCTGGTGCAATCATTAATTTACGATATAATAGGATGGGGAGGAGCGATTGATGAATTTTTGCATTTAAAGTTATACATAATAGAAGTAGAAACATTTCGATTGATAAATTTATAATATGTATCTACGCAAATAATCTAAAACATTATATTATCCGTAAATTTTTATTCTGCAATCTAAAATAATGAAATACATAAAAAAATCGAAAATAATGAATACAGAATTAGCAAAAATACTAATAATGTATTTAACACCCCATAAGCTAATATGAAATTAATGCAAAAAAATCCGTGTTTTTGGCCCTCATACATTTATTTTACTATGGTTACTGCATGAATAAAGATCACCAAATAAATTTATGTCTTCGACGGGTAGTTAATAAATACTCTTGTGGGTACATTTATACAAAAATTATTCGCAAAGGGATACAAGTTACTATTTGAGAAGGTAATTTTAAGGAGATTCAGAGGAAAAATATTTCCTTCAGGGCTTATGCCATCTTTCTTTTTTTTTTGTAGAAAGGAAGGAGTGAACTTGGGCCGTGAAGAGACCCATGTAGTGTAAGGGAAGAATTTCATCGTAGAAACGATCCGTTACTCTCTGTATATAAATGTTAGGCGCGCGAATGGCGTATTTCCCGACTGTTATCAGCATGTCCACCCCACGCCAGTGCTCTAAAGATTGCAATCAGTTTGTTAAGATAGGAGAATCTATCAAACGGACGGCCCGTTTCTGCACAGAATTGAGGGTTTTTTCAGGTATCTTGGGGCTCTAGACCCGAGATGCCTGCCAAATTCAATTATGGAGCGCACTTGAAATTTGTACAGGATTAGCAGTTGTGTACCAATGTTTAAAGAAGATAAGAGACAAAGCAGACGTGCCTATTAATAAAATCTGCGTAATCATACTATGTCATTTATACACGAATGTCTTTCATACATATACATATATATACGTTAATTACACCCCTACACACTTAAACCTCAAGATATCAACAAACACGACCACATTTCACTTAATATTTCATTACATTTCTGTTTAGTTATATTTCATATCCTTTCTTCAGTCGTAAGTTGATCCTGGCTTTTGATGATTTATCTATGTAAGTTCCTGAGTTCCGTGGTCTCAGCCGTTCATTCCAGAAAGCTGAAGTTGAGGCCACGGGTTTGAACCTGGAATAGGAGATATTGCTTAGGTCTTAGGTCGTCACCCGGTCAGAGACCTTCAATTTGTCATCGGACAACTTTGAAGTTTCAGACGTGGGAATCCGAACATCTTTATTTATTTTCCACGAAACAAAAAATGCCTTTTAAATAATAAAGCTTTGTCATTAAAATTCACTTTAATTAAATAAAGTTTCTTTCCTAAACGTTTACTATTTTTCTTGGGATCCGTTTTTCATTATTTTGATCTCTAGAATCTTTTACCATATATTTTTTCTAGCAATTGCAAAATGAAAAGCACTTGGTTTCTCGGTGCTTCTTTTATAAAAAAACTTTTGAGACATTTTCTTTTTTGTTTAATTTGATATCTTCTTCTCTTCCATTATTTTCAACAAAAAATCCTTGTATTGCAAAATTTATCTACCTGACAATAATTTTATTTGTATTGTCAACCTTAATTGACAATATTGGTTGATTTTAAAACCGGTTCTAAGCCTATAAAACCAATATTACATATTTCAATCAAATATCTAACTAATAAATTTAAATTGCTAATTATTTTTTTTTTTCAATATGATCAACTCTCTTTTATTACTTTTGAAGGTTATTCCCATCAATGTAATATATCATTAAAGAAGAAGATAACACAAGTAATCTAAACGAACACCTGAGAGAGAACAAGACACATAAAAATGAAAATGATAATAGTTGCAACTGGGACCCTTTTTTTTCTCAAAATTTTGTTTTTGATGGTTAATTTTATTTTTGTATTGTTTTTCATATTAAACTTGCTCTAGCAGACCCGTTTAAAATCACGGGATATTATGATTGTTGAATTCGTGAATCTGAAAGTATTTATTAAATATTTATCTCAGGATCATTAGATCTGTCAAAAACGTAAACAAAAGAACTACACATTTCAAATAAATAATGAATTATTAAAATAAAATATGTTGGTAGTTACCCATTTTATAGCTTGAAGTGAGCGCGTTCAGCAGGAACACGTCGGAATAATTCATAACACGCGTGCATGCAACGATAACCAAAATTATTATTATTATGTTTAATTGTTTTTAAATAAGAATGTGGTAAGTTATTTTATTTTTAAATTCTTCTTCGATAACGCTACAGCCCAAATCGAGCTTTGGCCTCTGCAACAGTCGCCTCCAACTCCTCCTGTCCTCAGCGGCTGACTTGGACAGCGGAGTTTGGTATCCGGAGAAGCTGTGCTGCATCCCCTCTTATCTCGTCTTTCTACCTCAGTCTGGGTCTTCCCGCTTTTCTCTTTCCACCTGAGTGTCCAGTCAAAATTTTTTTTGGGACACGTGTATCCGGTATTCTCTTTGCATGCCCAGCCCATCTCAGCCTGAGGAGTTGAGGAGTATCATATGTGCTGAGATGCTAGGGGCCTTATTATCATTCAATTCTGTATTGTGCCGGATGCGCCACTGTTCGCCCTCTTTCACGGGTCTACATATTCTTCTCAGCACTTTTCTTTCAAAAGTATCCAGCATTTCAGCCATCTTCACCGTCAGTGTCAGCGCCTCACATCCATATGCCAATACAGTTCTAACAAAACAATGGTCTTATATTTTGGCTTTTCTGTGGACACTATGCACTGGCAGCAAAGAGAAGTATGTTTTGTTGACTGCTGTGATTCTCCTTCTGATTTCTGCTGGATCCTCATTGTTCTCTGTCAGACTAGAGCCCAGGTAGGTGAATCGATCGATCACTTCGTATGAGTAGTTGTCTATAAATTTATTTTTATTTTTAAATTATCATATTCTTTTATCATGCGTACCATCGAGTAAATTTAATTTATTCTTGTGAGTAAATTTATTTAATTTTGGACTCTAATTTTCATATTATTCTTTGTTTTAAATATGTACGTTTTTTAATTTTTGCATTAGTTATGCATTACAATAATAATTATACACATTTTATATAAAGTACATGAATAAATAAATAAAAATTCTTAGAAGGTTTGCGAAATATGGACACGTATTATCTCGAAGGTAAAATAATGATATTATTGTAATTTATTTTATGGGAATTGTGCAGTGTTAAGCCTCATCTTTATTAGCCAACGTTCCACCACGGTGTAATTACACTGATGATGAGGACTGTATTTCTGTCCGAAACGTTGGCTAATGAAAGAGGAAGCGTAAAACGGCCGAATGCATTAAAAACGTTGTATAAAAAAATAATAATGGCCTTTATTCAGACAGTAATTTACATTTCATTATTTATAATATTTATAACACTTATCATGCATCGACTCCCTGTATGTATGTCACTAGTTGCCAAAGGCCTCCTCCAACTGTCGTCATTTCTCTCTATCATTAGCTACTCTTGTCCATGTACCACCTGCTATGGCTTTGATGCCTTCAACCCACCGTCTAAATGGTCTACCTCATTTTCTCTTCTTGTCACTTGTGAACAAATTCTTGACTAATTTTGACCATTTTCCACTTCCTCTGATTGTGTGGCCTGACCACTTCCACTTTAGCTTTTTTATTGTTTTCACGACATCTTTTGTTCTTGTTTGGTTCTTAATGGTTACAATTTTTATTCAATTAAAAAAACGCCACATACGTCACCATAATACTTTTGGCCATGAAAATCTCAAATCGTACCCCCAAAACAAAGATATGTTTATGTCAAAAAATGAATCAATCGTAATTAGATATCACAAAAAATTTTCCGCGCGTTTTATCCCACGACAAAATATCCTCCGACAAAATATCCTCGACAAAATATCCTACGGACAAAATATCCTACAAGAAAATATCTACTGAAATCTAACCTAACCTAACCTAACAAAATAAATGGGACAAAATAATACACATATCCCCTAAAGAAAATAAATTAGTGTTTAAAAATAGTAAAATGGGACTAAAATAATACAAACATCCTGTAAAGATAATAAATTATTGTTCAAAAATAGTTATAAGAAAGAATTCAGCCTAGTGGAGATACATTTTGTCCTTGGGATATTATGCCTAGGGATATTTTGTCGAAGGATATTTTGTCGGGGATATTTTGTCGGGTGATGAAAACGCGCATTACCTACAAAAACATTACTATCAAAATATTTTATTTATTTATTTAATACATGAATTATCGAAAGTACATATAGTTTTTATATGATATTTCACCATTCATGCTAGGAATGACCCTGTGTTATGTCGGGAGAAGTTTACAGTTTGCGGATATAAATTCATTAGTATAGGTTGAAAATTTTCACTAATTAATACTATGCACACAAATTCTTCTACAATAAGAGAGTTTATGTAGTTATATTGGATTACAAGAATAAGGTGAAGAAGTTAAAGAATTATTGGAAAAGAGAAGGTATTATTAATATATTAAGGAATTATTGGTATATAAATCACAGTAATCTTATACATACATTCAACGCGGCTTAGATAGTAAATAAAAATATAAATATTTTGCCTGCTCTTAATACTATGCGCATAATAATAAAATGATATATAGTTAGATTAGATTACAAGAATAAGATGAAGAAGTTAGAGAATTATTGGAAAATGAAAAATTTGAGGAGTTGTTAGGTATAAATCACACTAATCAATCTTGTACATACAATGCCGCTAATTTAGAAAATAGAGATATATTATGTTTTGTGTGAAAGGTGATTAAATTGATAGAGTGTAATCTGTAAGGATCCAATTCGTTATTTGTTTTTTAAAGGAATGGGGTTGGCTCAATGTGTTTAAGTTTTCAGGGATAAGGTTAAAGATTTTAGGAGCTAGGAAGAAAAATTGTCTGAGCTTTCGTGATGTGTAGTGTAGGGTGTAGGTACATTGTAGTGTCCGTTGGTTATTGTTCTGGTGGTGTAGTTGTGTTGTAAGAGTTTTGTTTTTGTATTTGAACAGGAAATGTTAGCATAAATTTTAGATGGAGTCGCCGTATGTTTAAGACGTTATACTCGAAGAGGAGTCGTTTGGAGGGGTATCTTGTCGGTCGCTTGTTAATGACACGTATTACCTTTTTGGGCTTTTATTAGAGGTTCGATGATAGATTGTGCACAGCCACCCCAAGTTATTATGCCGTATGCTAGTAGGGAAATGTTGTGAATAGTTATTTTGTATGGAATATAAACGGAAACATTGACACACAAAAGAGAGTTATAAAGGTCGTTTTCGCCAAAGTTTGTTCACGTTTTTAATCATTTTTATTTACCATTTCGTCACTTTTACGTTTTGCTTTTAAGTTTTCATCAATACCAGATTACTGAGACTTATTACCATAATATTATCAGAATAATAATTGAGGGTAATAATGTGAATTTTTCAGTGGAAATCTTCAATGTATCTCTTAAGGCGCCGTATCCCCGCTCAAAAAGAAGAAGATGGAGAGATATGTAATTACGAATGTTGGAGAGAGCGCGCTAATATTTAAAACTATTAAATTGAAGCGAAAATTGTGAAAATATTTAACAAAACACGACTCGTTTAAAAAAGATCTCGTGAGGAACATCTAAAATAGCATTCAAAGAAACACTGTGAATTTTTTCGTACACATAACTTCTAAAATAAATGAAATGAAGTATTTATAATAATTTTCGAAGCATACTTTGAGATTTTTTTTCTATTGAGGGAATTTCATATAATTTTCGTTTCGGCGTGGAACACGTCTAGATATTATCTTCAAAAATTACATATACTTTTTTAAGAGGTTTAAAAAATCAACGGCCTTACTAAAAAAAAACCACAGCACGACCGATTACCTGTGTTTTTGCAGCACCATGGATACAACAGACTTACACTAAAACACGAAATATTACTAAAAAAGAATTTCACACTAAAACATGTTTTAAATTTGGTAGCACTGTATTTTTCAAAATTTTCATACAAAATTTTGTTTTCATTCATAGCCGCTAGATGGTGGTGGCGTCACGCCTGCAAATTTGTAGTCTCTTGCCCGTGCAAAAAACAGCTGTTGGTTTTCATGCATGACGAGAATGTTTTTAGTAAATATTGAGATTTTACTGAATGATTTCTATTATAGTGACGAATTCACTCTTCTATTCATGTAATTAATATATTTGCCGTGTTATTTGTGTAGTTTTGCATCAGTTTTATTAAATTATTGCACAATAAACAGTACTTAAAAGTTGAACTGTCAAAAATTTGTATGTTTTTTACCGTAAGCCTAACTCAAACATAACAAATTTTTTTGACTCTTTATAAATAATATTAAATAAAAACAAACAAGACACATTACTTTTTGGAGATTTTAATATCGATATCTCAAAAGATACTGATATTGCACGGAAATATGTTCACACCTTAAAATCGTACAACTTTTATGTATGTAACACAATGTTTCCCACAAGGGTAACAAATAACACCAGCTCGTTGATAGATCACATTATCACAAATAGAACAAATGTTTCTGGGATAATTTCAAATATTGATGATCCCCTTAGTGACCATAATATACTTATATTGGATTATGAAAACTCCCTGAAAAACCTCCCCAACAACAGAACCCCAAATAACCGCTCAAACGCTTTCAAAATAAATTATCAAAAATTAAAAACGTCACTTAAAACTCGTAAATTTATCCATTCGTCTGACGATGTAAACCAAAATTATAATAATTTCGCTGACTAGCTACAAAATGCTGTAAATTCATGCAAAACAAAAGTAAAATTTAATAAAGGAGATAAAAGACTGAACAATACTCCATGGTTTGATGCCTAACTTGATTCACTTATTAAAGAACAAAATCGCATATTTAAACTTTGGAAACAAAATCAAGGAAGTATTTCTTTGATAATAGAAAAAAATAAAGCTCGTAATACTGTCACAAATTACAGAAGATATATTAAATGCAAGTAATACCTATACAAAATTGCTTAACGAAAACATGAACAAGCCACAACGAACCTGGAAAACAATCAATTCCATTCTCACAAATAGCTCGCGAAACCCAAAAATAACTTGTAAATCTCTAGTCATAAATGTCGAAGAAGTAAAGGGACCAAAGGAGATTGCAACTGCATTTAACGCATTTTTTCTCTCAGTTGGGGAAAGTTTAGCATCAGTAATAAAAACTTCAAAAACTGATGTAAACACGATCTACACGGAACCTCAAGCAAAACAATCTTTTAACATGATCAGGACAAATAAAAATGAAATCCTACTTCTCATATCTAACCTTAAGTCCAAAGCGGCAGCTGGTTCCGATGGGATAACTTCTCTCCTTCTCAAAAATTGCAAGGAGGAACTGGCGAATGATCTTGTATTCTTAATAAATCTCTCTCTATCAAAAGGTATCTTTCCAGACAGACTAAAAATTGCGAAAATAATTCCTATTCATAAAGACGAATGCAAAAAAATGTCCGAAATTATCGTCCAATCTCTATATTTCCAGCTATCTCTAAAATTTTTGAATGTATCATTAAAGAAAGACTATTGAAATATCTCGAACACAACAAAATTCTCATGGCAAAACAATTCGGTTTTAAACGACGATCTCACACTAAATATGCAGCTTTCGATTTTATATCAAATCTACGGAAACATATTGATCATGGGGATTTTACGGCGGCAATATTTATTGATCTAAAGAAGGCGTTTGACACGGTGGATCACAACGTATTGATCGAAAAACTGGAACATTTGGGTATTGTTGGTCCTCCTCTGGAACTTTTCCGATCTTACCTATCAAATTTTTACCTTTTCGGCAGTAGAACTGGGAGGAGAAACGAGTGAGTTGGGTAAAATAACATATGGAGTGCCACAGGGATCAATTCTTGTACCGTTGCTATTTCTAATCTATGTGAATGACATGACAAAGTGGGGTATTAAAGGAATTCTACAACTTTATGCGGACGATACAGTAATTTTTTATAATAAACTGAACCTAGCGGAGCTTGAAACGGAATTGAATGCTGATGTTTCTAAACTCACAAGCTGGTTAAGAATAAACAAACTAACTCTTAACGTAAAAATAACTCATTACATACTTTTTGGCAACAAGAAAAATTTCAGCCTCAATATCAAAGTTGGTAATAACTGCCTAGAAAAGAAAATGAGCACAAAATATTTGGGCCTGATCGTAGTTTCCCAACTCTCGTGGGATCTTCACATAAATCATGTAAAGGAGAAAATTACCCCCATAACTGGTGTACTACATAGACTCGAAGGATTATTACCCATTCCTTTACTAACATCAGTGTACTACGCCATGGTACATTCACACCTTTCTTATCTCTGCTGTACTGGGGATTTGCCTCAAAGAAATTGATAGCTGATCTGCAGGTGGTTCAAAACCGAGCTCTCAGAAATGTTTTTGGACTTCCATGGGACACCCATGTCAGAGACATCTATTTAGTTTCCGGTATTCTTCCAATCACAGTCCTTCCTAAACATGAAATCACAAGCACCATCCTACAAATTACTCAACAATCAAATCACACTAACATCAAGCCACTTTACAATCAAGACATTCACACTCACAATACTCGAAATAGCATTAAAATCCGCATACCTCAAACACACACTAAAAAATATGGGATAAAATCTCTGAACTATGTTGCCTATACACTATATAATTCGCTTCCAGATATGTAGAAGGGAATCCAGCAAAATAAAAAAGTTCAGAATAATGCTTTAAAAGAATATTTTAACTAAACTTATTATTTAAACTGTGTAATTTTTCTTGTCATGTCTCAATTGTCTTGTTTCCTTTTATCTTCTTTTCTTTTCCATTTATTTGATATATAATATATACATAATCATCCACATTTGTATAACCTTGTTTCTTTAATTATTTTCTATTGTTGTTTGCTCACTCAACCTGTTTTTTTTAATTTTTCGTCTATGTTTTATGTGAAACTTATATTTTTAATATCCAATTTCTAAGTAAAACTTTAACTATTTCCTCACACCCATGAATTTTCCTCCTGTCCTAAAATTAGTTCTGTAACTCATCGGGATTGCTCTAGCAAGTAATAAAAAAATATGGTTTTGGGTTACATAAAAGTTTAAATTTACGTTTTTAAATCTTTATTTTATAAGAATTTCTTAAAAGTGGTGTTTTTTTTAAAATATTAATATCAAATTCACGTGTTGGTAAACTTATCAAAGAAATTAACATCTTTAGTGGTTCAAGAAATGTGTTGAAATGTCAGAGATATTTTTAAGGTTATTTTTTTGGCATTAAAAAAAACTTTGAAATTTTTTATAGTTTTTTTATTGTATGCACGAGGAAAAAGTGAGGTGATAGTTTCATTTCAAATTCATTATATAAAAGGTCTGTATTTTTTAAATTTTAATTTTTTAAATATTTCTGTACACTTTCATCAATAATGTTTTGGTAAGAAGTTATTTTACATTTTTTTCCGTGTTTAAATCTTAAAATATGGCAGTTTTTTAAAACTAAAGTGTATTTCAAATACACAAACCTAAAAGGTGATTTTATCTAGTATTTACAAATGGTATTTGTTTTTACGGCACCTTCAAAAATAAGAAATATATAGAACATTCAAAATGCTTTGGAAAATTACAAATTTCGTTCAGACATCATCCCTAAAACAGAGATAAACTACCCCCCCAGGCTGTGTAAACGGCGTGTATTTTTTTTCCAAGAACAATTTTTTAATTAGTAATGTTTTCATATCCGCGGCCGTTTGTCAATTGAATAAAATTTTCAAGGGGTTTTTTAGTAAGGCCACAAATGTTTAAGAGGCCGCTATCCGAATTTCTACCGATTTCTTGCAAACCTCCCTTAAGCATTTGAAGTTTTTAAGCTCTTAAAAAAATAAATGTTATTTATAAAGATAATATCTAGACATTAGTCGCTCCGAAACGCAAATTATATAACATTCCCTCGATAGAGAAAAATCGCAAAGTATGCTCCAAAAATTATTATAAACACGTTTGTTTCAGTTATTTTACAAGTTATACGTATGAAAAAAATCACAACGTTTCTTTAAATAAAACTAAAGACAATTATTGCAAGATTTTTGCTCTATTTTTAACAAGTCGTGTTTTATTAAAGATTTTCATGATTTTTGCATCAATTTTATCGCTGTAAATGTTAGCATGCTTTTCTAAAATTCGTAATTTCATATCTCTCCATCTTCTTCTTTTTGGGGCCGGTAACGGAGCCTTAAGGGAGATACGTAAGAAATCGGTAGAAATTCGGGTTGCGGTGGCTTAAAATATACAAAAGATTGTTGCTGAAGAGGGAATAACCAGACGAAACCAGAAATATGTCATTTTTACATAAAATTTTAGCCATATTGACTCTTTTCCATAAAAGAGAATAAATTGATTTCGAAAGATTGTTCTTTTATCTGGTAAAGTTATGTTTTAATTATGATAAAACATGTTTATTTTTAGCATTTTAAGGTTATACCGTAGATAGTTGGCAGATTTATTAAATTTTCAAACAAAACTTTGTATAATTTCAGTAGCCGAAATAAAAAATGGTAATATTTTTATAATCTGAGAAAACCAAATTCTTTTAATCTCATTTCCTAAATCTGTTTATTTTTTTTATTTTTCCCGAAAAAGATTTTTGAATATTACAGGAACTTGGAATAGCGACATCAATGATATATTAAAAGTTTTTTTTAAATTTTGTCGTGTAAAACTATATCGGGTATATTATGACTAATTGTTCTGTATGTTAGTATAGTTTTATCATAATATATTTTTAAAAATTCATTTTCTAAAAATTAATTAGGTTCGTATTCATAATATGGTACTATATTACGGCAGTCAATCAAGTTATGTTTGATTACCAAACTTTGTTGAATTATTTTTAAAACCTGATTGTGCCTAAATAAATGAATACTCGGACGGCGCTAATACAGAACTTCACGATATAATATGTTTTATAGTTTCCGGAAAAGCTAAATATTTTCTACATAAATCATCAATTTATTACCAATGACGTCCAAACCGTGGTAGATCTGGTTCCCGAGTTCTACTCCCACATTGAAGGACCATCGATCGAGTATCCCTTCGACAAAATAGTTTTTTTGTTATTATAAAATTAAATACGAAATCGGACTTTGTTTAATTGAATGGAGAAATGGGACATGATAAAAGAATACTACGATTAATGAACAAAAATGTATACGGGTTCAAAAGTTCAATTTAACTGATAAAAGAATTTAAATAATAAAAATATACAATTTTCCAATATTCCACATTACGTAACAATGAAAAACCAATCGAAATCGTTGGATATGACGAAAACGCAATGTACAAACTTCAGCGAAAATGCCCAATTTTTATAACATGTTAGGTGGCTACGTGTGAGCGTCTTTTTTAATGAATTTTAAAAGTGCATTGTTGACTATAAGTGATGATTTGTCTCCTAGTGGCGGATACCCCGGCGGGCGGGACGGCAGGGCCCGCAGGAGGAGGTGCTGCCAACAGCGCGTCGCGTCGCTTCCTCACAGAGTTCCTGCAGGAACCGCCCGCCGTGGCTGACGCGCCGCAGTTCGACCTGTCCGTGCCCTCCAACCTCACAGGCCTCGTGGGACAGCCCGTCCGCCTGCTCTGTAGGGTGCGAGCGCTCGGCAACAGAACGGTCAGTATTCTATCTCATCTCTTCACCTGTGCCTTCCAACCTCACAGGACTCGTGGGACAGCTAAATCCGCCTGCTCTGTAGGGTGCGCACGCTCGGCAACAAAATGGTCAGTACTATACCTATTTTATCACACGTGTCCTCCAACCACTCAAGGCTTGTGGAGATGCCATTCCGCCTGCTCTGTATGGTGCGTGCCCTCCAACCTCACAGGGCTCGTGGGGCAGCCCGTACGCCTGCTCTGTAGTGTGCGAGCGCTCGGCAAAAAAATGGTCAGTTCTGTACTCATTTCACTACATGTGTCCTCCAACCTCTCAAGGTTCGTGGGGCAGCTCATCCGCCTGTTCTGTAGGGTGCGTGTGCTCGGCAATAGAACGGTCAGTATTATACTAATTTTGTCAGTATTATTATCATCATCGGTTCTCAAACTCCTCAAGGCTTGTGGGGATGCCCGTCTGCCTGCTCTGTATTGTACGTGCGCTCGGCAACAGAACGGTCAGTATTATATTCATTTCATCACACATGTCCTCCAGGTTCTAACCTCACTGGGCTTGTAGGGGCGACGGCCTGCTCCGTAGGGTGTGCGTACTCATCATCAGAATGGTCGGTATTATATTCAATTCATTACATTTCCTACAACCGTAATCTTGAGCGACCAGTTCAAAGACAGAAATCAACATTACATATGTATAACTTTTTTTTTTCTGTTCTGCACTACATGATTATAAGAGACATCCTTTGGTTGTGAATTTGAATGATTTAGTAATGTAGAATGTTCAATGGTAGGTTTCGTGGATGCGACACAGAGACACACACCTGCTGACGGTGGGGCGCTACACGTACACGTCGGATCAGCGCTTCGAGGCGCAGCATAGCCCGCACTCCGAGGAGTGGGCGCTGCGCATCCGGCCCGCGCAGCGCCGG
Source organism: Limnephilus lunatus (assembly GCA_917563855.2). Classification (NCBI taxonomy): domain Eukaryota; kingdom Metazoa; phylum Arthropoda; class Insecta; order Trichoptera; family Limnephilidae; genus Limnephilus; species Limnephilus lunatus. Next base: position 19,167,686 of record OU830602.1, on the reverse strand, counting down.
GACTCCGGCACCTACGAGTGCCAGGTGAGCACCACACCACCCATCGGACACCACGTCTTTCTCAGTGTAGTCGGTGAGTATCACACATTATCCTTTCAAGTCTTTTTCACATAAATCAAAGCAATACAAGCCGGCTGTGTCTTCTGCTTCAGATTCAGTTATAATATTTTTTTGTTTCATTGGTTTGGTTTTATTTTCTTTGGTTAAATTTTCTTTACCTTTAAACGTCAGTTTTTCTTGCAAATTTTCTTCTTTCACTCTCTTGATATTTTATGTCTTTTTGATATATCTTTCTAATTCAGTCTACCCAATTGTGCCCGGCGTAACGTTCTTTAACACACGAGTATTATGACCGTTATCTTTTTTGGCCTTGAGTTATCACTAGACTTCTAGTCGGCCAAAAGAATATTGACATAGTCCGCAGTCACAGAGCGAAAATTAAAATTTGCAAGTTTTTTCTCCGATCTTTGGTCAAATTAACGGTAATTAAGAGCACTCTCAAAATACAGCGGCCACTCCGTACACGTAGTGTAGGTATAACAGCAAACTGCATATTTTGTTTGAGTTCCTAGATAATATTACCTTTCATAAGAAAGTAAATAGTTAAACAAAACTTACGATGAATGATTCTAATGAGTACGATATTGCCAAGAACCAGAGACGGAGATCCTGGGCGGCCCGGAGCTGTTCATCAACCTCGGGTCCACCATCAACCTCACCTGCCTCGTGCGACACGCTCCTGAGCCGCCACCCTCCATCACCTGGTCCCACGGAGATCAGGTATCAGACCCACTCTGTCCTAATGATCTTATGATAATCTAACTCTGAACAAGTCATCTTAAACAGTAGTTTTTTCTCCAATAGATAATCAACTTCGACTCGGCCCGCGGGGGGATCAGCCTGGTGACGGAGAAGGGCGCAGCGTCCAGTAGTCGCCTGCTGGTGCAGCGCGCTGGCCCGCGGGACTCCGGCCACTACACGTGCGCTCCGTCCAACGCGCCGCCCGCCACCGTCCGCGTGCACATCCTCAACGGTATGTCACTTTGTATATATTAGTCTGTTGGGTCCGTTATGCAGACATCGAACGTTCGAACGATTGTGTAGAGGGGTAGTTTGTGTGTTAAAGTTCGAGTTGGCCCAGGGTCTCACCGGAGCACAGTTAACAATTTCAATCTAGCTCGACTTTACTATAAAATCCTAGGTTTCTTCCTGGATTTCATTTTAATTTAATTCGGTACCCAAATGTCTAATCTTGTTAGAATTTTAAAAAATTAGCTGCTTGCGATGTATGGCACCATCGCAAATACGCACTACCTTGAAACGCGAACGAGTAATTTTATATCACAAAAATGTGTCCGGCAAAATATTACGTTTTCTGTGTTTAATGGATATTAATGTGTCACATTAATATCAGTTTGGTATATATTCAGGGTTTACTTTAACAACTTTTAATTTTTTCAGCTCCAAAGCGATTTTTGTCTGTTGTAATTTTTTTATTTAAGTTTCATAACGTCAGAACTTACCATTATATATAGAAATACTCTTCTGCTAAAATGCAATGTTCTGTAAATTTTTTAGCTTTATGAAGCGGAAACAATATTATCGAACATGAACCATCGCCTACACAAAAAAGTGTCAATTCAAGATTATCAATTACTATAATACCCTCTTACAGTTATGTAGGTACTAGTACGTTTCTTACATTAAAACATATTAAAAACTTTTTTTTAATACTGTTCATAATCCAACCATACATAGGCCATTTGCATGGATTTCATAAAGACTTGGAAAAAATCGTGTGGATAGATTTTTTTAATAAAATTACGAAAATGTTAGTAAATTTTTTTAGAAACGTATAGTTTTTTTATTTTTAAATAAATAAATTCATTATTTGAGCTCGTGACGTCACTACATGAAAATGTTCCGTCTCCGATTACGTTCCCTTAATTTTGTAAAATTCCACAATGATAATTTTTTAAATATATGGCAACACTAGATTTATTGTTTGTTCTACGCGAACTTATTCTTTGGTTTGATTTTTTGATAAAGATGGCGGTGTTTTTACAGATGTTACGAAGGGAACCCCGTAAAAATTATTGCTATTCGTGTGAAAAACGTTATTTTTTTAAAATGATTTTTGGCTATGTAATTATCGTTTTTTCGCACCCATAAAATTATATCCCGTCCTTACGGTTTATAAAAAATGGTCTGATTTTTCGGATTGAAATTTTCAAAAAATCGCCAGGGTTTCAAAAATACGATTAAAAAATAATAAAAAATACAGAATGTCTTAGAATATTTGCCTAAACCGGATTTAAAAAAAAAGTTATGCAAGTGGCCTATTGTGATGTAAGTTCGGAGTTAGAAAGTTAGCCGAAGTGTGGTGGTAGTCAAGGGCGTATATAAGGGGAGTGATAGGCGGCTAAACCCCACCCCCCATCGGTCTTGGTATTGTATAAGAAAAAAAGAGAAAGCTGCTCTTAGATTACATTCTTGGAAAATACATCAATATTTTTTGCACCATCTCTTTTACAATGCGGCGTAAATAAGTTGTGGTAAGAAGAGGTCCAAAAAAACTATCAATTATTTCAATATGCGCAGCGTCCCAGTCGTGTTGTCCAGAAGTCGCAGTCAGGTTGTAAGGCTGATCTGCTTTATTTGGCTTCCTTCCTTCCACGACAAGGATTAGCGTGCAGTTTTAAGAGATTTGGGTTGAGATAATCCTTGTTAGTTCAAAACACTTGTGTTTTTACTGGATATAATTGTTTTGGCCATTTATTGGGAAACCAATACTTCTGCTAAGTTCGCTATGTTTGGTGACGTTTGGATTCACACGTCCTTCACTTCTGGACACATTGACGCCTAGATTCCTACCTACTCCTCATACCTTCATTTCCTTAAAAATACCCTCCACACACAAAGACCACAAGTAGGCCTTGAGGGAAATAATTTTCGTCAAAGCCTCCTGTGTGGATCTAATGTTAAAAACACCATCACAAACCCTAACCCTTTTATCCTTGCCCTCCCCTCCCTAGGATCAAACTCCCCTTATGAGCGTAATACACGAGCCCGATTTTCAGCCCGATTCCAATAAGAGACAAAAGTCAACATTTTTCGCTTTACGCGATCGCTGTTTTCAACTCTATTTACATACCTACGATTTCAGTAGGCATCACAACAAACAGTATGGTTCATGTGTTGTTTGCAGTGATGACAATTGAAATCCTAGATATGAAAATAGAGGTGAAAATAGCGATGGCGCAAATCGAAAAATGTTGACTTTTGTCTCCAATTGGAATCGGGCTGAAAATCGGGCCCGTGTATTACGCTCATTAGGATCGAACCACAATGTGAATGCTATAGCTACCCCTCGGGTGGTACCATTTTAGTGATGTGTTAGTACAGAGGCTGTGTGTTCGCAGGGGAGCACCCGGCCGCCATGCACGGCGAGGCGGCCCCCTCGGCCTCCTGCTGCCTGCTGCGGGCCTGTCTACTGCTGCACTTGCTGCTGCTGATTTTCCGGCGGAGGGCGCGCCCTCCCCTCCCTCACCTCCCCCACCAACTCCGGACTAAGTGACTCAAACATGCTCAAAGTGCTGGCGCCTGGTTAAAAACCTCGCCCAAAACAGAGTGTTAAAATGTTTTATATATCGAACGAATCAAACGGATGTTATCGAAAAATACTGATGTGATAATTATAATCGATTATTCTTCGTAGTTCCATTAATGAACTATAAAATATTATGTATAATTACATACGTACGTGATGACTTAGCCCATCCGCTCATGGAGAAACTAAAAAAAAAAGTTGGCGACTCAATCACTATCCACAAGAAAGGAACTTGCTAATTTCATTGGCGGTCCGCACGTAGGCAACTTGTTAAAGACCAGTTGTCAAGGGCGATTAACAGTACTAGTCGCGTTTCAGTTGCTACGTTGACAGGTTGCCACGGTAGCGCCTCACGACCTGTCAAGTTTTCGAGTAATTTGCGATATGTCAGAGCAGCAAAATATCGATTTTCTTCAGGAGGTTGATACATTATTATTGTATATTAAGGTTGATAATTGATAAATTATTAATAAATTATATTTTGTTAAACAAACTGATATAATTACTAAAATCGTAAAGTTGAGTTGCGTCGTGAATTGAGTTGCCAACCAGTTTTCAGTTTTTACATGAGCGAAGGCCCTTACATACAGTTTTTTGAATTGTAAAAAGTTATGAAATGATTATATGCAAAATCTTAGTTTTTTAAACTACACAATGTATTTCGATTCCAAAAAAAAAATAATTGTTTTGTGTTATTATACAGGGTGTAACAGCACGTAACTGAAGGATTTTTACCAGCGATTACTGAAGCACATTTGCAGTAAAAAATGTAGGTGTCTTTTTGCTGTCCGATAATATATTTTTTTCATTAAAAACAGATTTTTTTAAGAACTTGTATCTCTAAAGTAATTTCACAATCAAATGCCACAATTAATTTGTATTATTTCTAATATTTTCTTATGATTTTAACTGTGACGTTTTTTTTTTTTAAAAGAAAGACAAACATTCCCGGGTTACGAATAACCCGACAATATTTGAAAATCTGCTACTACCATCACAGTAAGCCGAAAATGTTGATTGAGTCGTGATGGAGGACTTAGGAAGCTGACGAATCAAACACGGAACACCTGGGTGGGACCCAAACGCGATGCCCACTTAACCACTGACCGGTCATACATGTAATCATTGTTTATAGTATATTTATACCGTTGACATTAAATAAATAAATATATTTTTCAAGTGATCAGTTGCGACGTGTGGTGGAAAAATATTTTGAATGTTTTTAATTGAAAAAAAAATCATCATCTAGAAAAATGATATCAATATTTTTTATTCTAAATAAGCTCAGGAACTGTTGGTTAAAATCCTTCGGGTACGTGCTGTTACACCTTATATAAACTGTGTACGAGTATTTATTTATTTTTATAAAAAAAGAATTAAGCGACACGAAATATGTGATTTTTTGTTGAAACATTTCACTTTTCGAATGATAATATTCTACTGTTGTATTTATAAATTATAGACTATATAAATATTATGTAGGTACGTGATCATTAACTTAATCATCCCAGACGAATTTTTATATGGCTAAATTGGATAACGAATGCATGTTTGGTACAGATTAGCTGTCGCATCTTCTCTACATATTGTTCTTCACCTGTAAAATATGTTGATCTTACTCCACTTCTCTGTTATCATTACCCGAAACAACAAACCTACTGTTGTAAATAAAGAATTGTGTTACAAAAACGTTTTTTTATTTTCTTAAATATCATTTTTTTAAACTGAATAGAAGACCAATGCCACAATAATGGGCCCGTCCCATGGTCCATGTTATACTTAGTCATTTTGTCCAAACACAGGAGTGCAGTATTTAGCAGCCGCTCGCACGAGGACACCAGGTACATAGGCCCGATATATCATTTCTTGCTTCATTTCTTCGCTAAGTACGAAAATCCTTGCTCAAATTTAAATGGGCTATATCGGCCGTAGTTGCCTTATTAGACGCTGCGGCGTGCAATTCCATTGCAATGAAATTTAATTAGGGAAAAGAATAAAAAACCTGAAGACAATCATGCAATTTGACTTCCGCTGTCTTCAGCGGAAGTCAAATTGCAGCTTATGCTAAATCATCTAATCTGCTGAGTGTTTAATACAACTTCAGCAACCTGTGAATACACTTCCAGACTAAGTACTGCAAATGCTACCGACAGCTGATCCTAATACGACTACTAGGAATGATTCAGTAGTTGAATCAAGTAGTGAGGACGATAGTATATTGTCACAAAATGACAAAGACGATCTACTCCATACATTACTGTAAATAAATAGCATGCGAAATGAAGTAAGCAATTTGACTATTTTTATTAACATGTCTGTACGGAATTAAAAATCGATAAAGGTTTGATATAATTGCAACCACCGATTTGATGTCAACTTTCGTTAGAGTCGTTAGCAGCCACATGTCAAATTTGACATTTACGTAAATAATAATTACATAGATACTTTAGTCTGTTTACGTCGGTACTTCATTGCTGAGGATCAAGATCTCTACTCAAATTTCCATGGTGGACTAGACTCTTCCACACCTCGCGGTCCTACGCCGCGTGGGAAGCTGCGGACACCGACGTCTATATACGTATATTGTATTGTTTTATCAGTATGGACTTTAATGATTCTTCAAGCTATGAGAAATGTCGATGATATTAATTGATAAAAGATACATCTAAAATAAACGGGTAAGTATTAGAGGGATTTTAAAAGTTCCGATGTGAGAAAAGTTCATTATAATTTCATGAATTGTGCTCAGACTACAGCAAAACAAATACTATTTAAATTTAGTGTCGTCACACATAGCACAATGCTGATCGAAGTTGGGGATTTTATCAAAAATCAAATCTTTAATTACTAAATCCACATAAAAAACTTCGCGTAATTAGCGAGTAGTTTGGTTTTGTCATCAGAGATAAAACGTGTATTATTGAAATCAGGCTTTCGGCCTTTATACGGATTATATGCTAAGCCACGCTAAGCTCGACAAAACAACCAAGATGAGCTTAAAAGCAACCGATACAAGGGTCCTAAGAGTACTTCAATATAATTATCAATTTTTTTTACAGGATACAAACAAAAATAATAATACATTGTGATCGTTGTGAATCCGGTCATTGTAAATATCATATGTTTGCTCCAAGGAAGGAACGACCGTTCCAAAACCGGCTGGCGTAAATAAACAGTATAGTTGTTCTAACAAATAAACATTTTTTTTTTATTTATTTATTATGGATAACCACAAAGTTATATCTACATTAAAAAGTAGATAATTTTAATAGTTTCTTAGAGAATATATGCAGAGAATATATTCCATTTCAAATAAAAAAAATAAAAAAAATAATAAAAAAAAAACATGTAAGAGTACAATGAAAAAGAAAAAATATGAAAAATATTGTAATAAATACAAAAACTATGTAAATATCCATTTAGGGGGGATATTTGATTTTTTTTCTCCCGTCTTCATAGGGCAATCAGGCCTCCAGATCAACCGTGGCAGTGATGATGGTATTCTTCGATTGGCATAGTCTGAGCCATAAGTTTCCCATGCGGTGGCGGAGAAGTGCTCTGAAAGAGTGCCCTTGCCCTCCAGAAAATTTCCGTTGTGCTGCAGTATATCGGTAGGTGGAATAGTTGTCTTTAAGCATCTTTCCTATGCAATTGAGATGCAGTGTAATTTACCCACAGTTCTGACGTATAAAGCGATGTGCAGAAAGCGTTGAATAGTCTCCTTTTGACGTTTGTAGTAGAAAAGAGAAAATACATTTGGTAGCATACTTGCTCTAACGGATGTCGCTCTTTGTCTTTTCATATACTCGATGCCTTTCAGCTCGTCTGTGATGATATGTAAGAGTATGGATATTACTAACATCCATTTTCCTTCCGTCTACCGTGTTTGCATGCGTTCAGTTTTAGATTTAAAAACCATTGATTAGGACGTATTTTTACGTGAATACCACATAAGAGTCCCAACTGCTCCCAACCGCCTGGAGCCAGTGAGATATCACCCATTGTGAGGATGAAGGTAAATGGGGAGGGAATGGAGACGGGGAGAGAGGCAATTCAGATCTAGTGACCAAACTCGGCTAAAGCCATTTCAAGTAGCGTTTCAATTCTGACTGGTGGTCTTACCAGATGTCTTACCAGTCTCATCAGGACGATACCGAGAGTATCTTCCACATCTGGAACGTGTCGCAAATATACCTCACATTATTTTAATTATTAAATTGTGAAAATACAAATTAATCAATTAAATGAACATACGCCCGCCGGGATTCGATGATAGCCTTGCTCCTCGACCACGGAGGCCTTTATGATATATACAAGGTTATGATTTTTGCAGAACCTTCACTTATTTGGATCGCACATATATATCATACTTTAGTTCGCTAAGAGAAAGGGCTAGAAGAACAATGTCGTCTGTGTAATTAATATTAAAGTAACATTAATTTTATTGTTTATTGTGACAGGCTTTGCCCAAGGTCTCTTGTCGCTAACCAAAATTAGTTACCTTTGATTTCTATAAATGTTAATACAAAATAGTCAGTTTATTTCATAATTAAATTCGTGAGATTAATAGTATTTATATTGATGTAGCGATTAGATGTCCAGTGTTAGTGCGGACACCATTAGCAGCAGCTCGCACTAATGTCGCCACCGCTAGCGGAGAATCTCATTATCGCTACCAACATTCTGGCGGATTCTAATGTTAGCAAATCGTCGGGTTATCCAATTCGGATCTCATTTCATACGTGATTCCGAAACAGTCGGAAATGGAAAATAAATCGAGGAAAATTGAATTTTGCGAAAGCTTTCGAGATTATGTTGGTACTAGTTTTAAGTTATGTATTACGTATTGTATTTTTCTAATATTACGACGATTGACTTTGGACTGATTTCCGCTAGCTGTATTTGAATAAAGTTGTATTTGAACCATCACGATTTAGGAGTCGGGTATGGGTACCGCTACCCCGGGTACCATTTATTATATAACCCACAACTCTAGCATTGGTCACCCCAAGTGGTTCCCTACGTTTGGTGACTTATTCATAGGCCCGTCACTCCTGGTCACGTTGACCCCAGATTCCTACCCCCCCTTACCCTTTTCCTTACCAGAATTTACTGTTCTTCTTTTCAATAAAAATATCCACATAGCATCTCCATAGATGATATAGAACCTGAGGGGAATTATTTTCTTCTGGGCATCCTGAAAAAAAAATCGATATGTAAACTCTTTGGGTCGATGATTTTAACTTATTATTATATTGGTAGTTTTTTCAAAATTATCAAATTGGTCAATATAACTTTAATCATAGAAGAACATAATACTAATAAATCTAGGCGAAACTTTTTTACGTCTTGTTCGGTTATATGTTTCGTTTAGATTTATTGAGTGTAACCTTCTTCTTCAATGTTTAATATTACATTGACGGGTGTAAAGTTATTCCAATAAAATTCTTTATAACTTCGATTGATTCTGCAATTGACTATGTTGTTATCAACAAAAACCAGTTGGAAAGAATTGATCTGAAGAAGTGAATCTTGGAACTTGTAGTGCTTTGTAGTGTAATTTCTCGTATTTTCAACAAGCAATCAATCTTTCCTCGCTGAATGATGACGTACGACATCACGAAGACTAATGATTAGGATCGGAGTGATTAATTCGGCTGCGGTGATTCATTCCTCTGCCCCTTCCCCCATCTATTCAAAGTACTTCCACATTCATCTCAAGAAGGCAATAGGGCCGAGTGGTCCAAAGCAGTGGAATCTCCAATATTAAACAATCAACATTCTCCACTTATTACGTATTTAGTAAGAGCAAATGACATATTTTCAGGAGCTCTAGCATGGTGAAATCGATAACTTTACACTTATGGCAAGGTACGTATTATTTTTTAATATATTTTGTGTACTGGCAATGTGATAGCTGACCACACCAGACAGGCGAACTTTTGTTCTGAATGCTACCTCCATTTATTCTGTTACGAACTTTCTTGGTGTGTCGAACTGTATTTCATTCTTGCAACTTTCTGAATTATAATAATATAGTGTCATGGTAATTGTGTTAAGTAAGAATTATTATTAAATAAAAGTGAATATATTGTCTAATACATCTTATCATTTACCAAACTCCCGTGACACATTTATGGAAATATTGATACCTGGTAAGGTCAATATTCCCATACACTAGTGGATCGATAGGCGTAACTTCCGATGATTTTATATCGATATCCCTGCACATAGCCGAACTTGCTGATAGTCAAACCGATACTGACAGGGAATAAATAAGGAATCGATATACGCTAGCTGATCTGTCCAAAAATTCGGTACCGCGCGTTTGCATCCCGCGACAAAATATCCCCGACAAAATATCCCTCGACATAATATCCCAAGAACAAAATATACTGCGGACAAAACATCCCCCGGTAAGGAAGAAAGGAGACAGAGTATGGAACTTACAGTTTCGATTTAAATTTTAAATTTGACGCTGAAAGGTTTTTTTGGGTTAGGTTAGATAAGGTTAGGATAGGTAAGGTTAGGTCAGGTTAGGTTAGGTTTAAATTTGGCGCCGAAACGTTTCGTTGGGTTAGGTTAGGTTTTGTTGGGTTAGGCTAGGTTAGGTTTTGTTGGGTTAGGCTAGGTTAGGTTAGGTTAGGATATATTTTGTCGGGGGATGTTTTTTCGTTCATAGTATATTTTGTCGGGGATATTTTTAGGGGGATAAAAAGTCGCGGAGCCAACGAATTCGCATTCCGAAACAAAACTCCAATCAATTACTTAAAAATATTAATAATTTGACAATATTGAATTGAAATACTAACCTAAATATGCATTGGCCGTCTGCATTTACTTTTTGACACTAAACGAGAGATATTAGTTAATGAGGTCTTTATTCATATTTCAAACATTTTAGTTTCTCAAAGATCGAGCGGAATATATCGATTGCGTCTTAGATGTATTATTTATGTCCATGGATCGCGTATACGACCTCTTTCATTTTTAAAAGCTTTGTTAGTTCACTACGCTTATTAAACAAGCCAGTTATTTTGCATAACGAATGACGTAATTTAAATAAACGCGTATATTAACGGCTAACCGAAACATATCTGATACTATGGAGACAGTGCTAAAATTTATCAATCGTCGCGTCGCGGTCGCGTCGGTCGGAATATCTCTTACCAATTGTTGACCGTGATCGCAAATATTGACAACTGTCATTATCGAATTCATATAGGTTTATTTCATAAAGGATAAAGGATTTATCGATATTGTCGGTAACTTATCATTGTTCCCTAGCACGACTGCAGATAACCAACCAACCAACAACTGTTCATGTCAAATAAATTAAGAACACTAAGTCGTTGTGAATTGTGGTTTATTCATTAGCCATCTACCGTTAGTCACCTAAGTTACCGATATTATCGATAAAACCTATATTGATCGACCGCGATAGATACCCAGGACCCATAGCACGGTCGATCGTTAAGGATCATATCAATATCTTTCGGTAACTTCTCATCGTTCCCAAGGACAATTGCAGATCGATAACGTACAAACAACAGTTGACGTCGAATATATTTAGAACACTTAATCATTTTGAACTGTCATATATTCGTTAGCAATCTGCAGCCATGCTAGGGAACGATGAGAAGTTCCCAAAAGTTATCGATACAATCCTCGTCGAGGTATGGTAGGAAATACGAAAACGTAGTCAGAGATTGTTTGTATTTTTCTTTTGAAGAAATGGGTGAAGGCTGAAATGGGTTAGCCGGCCAGGAGTGCTTTCATAAAGATAAATCATTTTCTTATGTTTTCTCTATTTTTCTGTGTAGCATGAACGCTAAATTATAAACGTGCATGAAATAATGCCACAAAGCTTTTATTTTGTATATATTATTAGCAAGTAAATGGATTAACTTTTAAATTGTTGGTGTTACTCAAATTCAGTAGGCGTATTTGTGGGTTCCAACCGCTCTATGTATATGGTAAATTACAATTTCATTGCATACACAATTTGAATAAATATATCAATTATATTATCGTTGAAATGGAATAAAGAAAATAATTAAAACGTATTCAGTAATATTAAAATGGGAGGATACCATAAAATGCCGGTAGAGAAGAATCTTTAAAATTTTCCGGCGGCCAGGGTTAACCGATTTGAAATTTCGTAAAAAAATATCAAATTACATATACTAAGAGAAACTCTACACATATATGTATATAAAATAAAAGATTACCCAAGTGGTACACAACTGACGATGATAAAATGTTTAGGAGAGAAAGACGCTGCACTTTTGACTTCTGGTACTTTTTTACGTGACTCGTTCGAGTGCAGTAGGGCATTTTCGCCAAGGTTTATTCATACCATATGCAAGGTGGATTTAAACCAGCGATTCCTGAGCGTATTTGGTATTCAAAAATTAAATGTTATATTGCTAACCGATATTTTTTTGAAGTGAAAACTTCTTTAGCACCGTTGTGATTTGAAACTCGATGAAACAAAAGCGAGTGGACACTAAAAAAAGACAAACACTTACATCTAAAGGAATGTGCCTGCGAGAGAATGAGATAGCAATATTTATTTATGTCATGGGTTCTCGGTTCCAATATAATGCCATAAATCCACCGACCAAGGATCGAATCCTATTAACCCTTTGCTCCCCGACGGTACAAATTTGTACTCGCCTATAAAACTCATCGTATCTTCTATCCCAAAAACATTTTTTTTTATTATTATTCTTGGCAATTATTATTGGACATTCTTTTACAAGTCAGCCATTTTTTAAAGCTTAGTTTCGAAAACTGACACCAGGGGATCAGTTTTGCATTGAGCTGTCACATGGTTGGTTGAGTTATTTTATTGCTTGTTTTAAAACATAATTATTGTGATAATGGATTCAGGTATGTGTGATTTTATATATTATTAATATGCAATGAACATTTTTCTTCACACTAATGTTTATTTCGTGTATTAATATCCTTTCTCTTATAAAATATATGAATTTTTATAACCAGTACGATTTTGTACCGTCAGTGACTTGGCTATTTATTTTTGTAGGACTTTCGCAAGATGATATTGAGATGTTGCTGTTGGAAGATCTTCCAAATATTGATGTTCCGTCAGAAGTGGAGTCTGAAAATGATGAAGATGATGAATATGAACCCCGTGGGAATCAAACTACAGGTTGTGATGATATTTTTCTAAGAGAATCCGGTCAGAATACGTATTCTTATCATGAAAATATTTTGCCCGCGGATGCTCCTGGTCCTTCAAGTGTATCCGACTCTACTACTTCTCCATTTATTAGACTACCAGAACCGCAACGTAAGTGGAAAAAAAAGGATTTTGTTACCAATGTACCACCGTATCAATTTGAAGAAGGTGTCTCTGGTGATTTGTTTGAAAACTGTGAAACACCTACTGACATCTTCCTGAAAATGATTGATGATATTGTTGATCCAATTCTGTATCAATCAAATTTATATGCAACACAGAAAGGCAAAACATTGAATCTGAAGAAGGAAGAACTTTTGGCATTTATCGGGATGAATTTTCATATGGGTTATAACAAACGACCTGCATGGACCGATCATTACTCGTCAGCTATTGACTTGAACAATCCTGTAATGTGTTCCACAATGCCACGTAATAGATTTTCAGAAATTTTGGCTAACTTGCATTGCAATGATAACAAGAACATTCCGCCAGGATGTACTGACAAACTTTATAAGCTTAGACCAATGGTTGATAGTCTCAATAAATCTTTTGGACGATCGTATAATGGAACTAGAGAACTGAGTGTTGACGAATCAATGATCAAGTTTAAAGGTCGATCAGCCATGAAACAGTACATGCCCATGAAACCAGTAAAACGTGGTTATAAAATGTGGTGTATTGCTGACCAAAAGGGGTATATATTTAAACTTTCTGTATACCAAGGTAAGGATGAGCAACTCCAACAAGAATTTAAAGACCATACTTTAGGTGAGCGAGTTGTCTTAGGTCTGACCAAAGAGATGTGGGGTTCTGGGAGAATTGTCGTATTTGACAACTATTTTACGACTTTAAACTTGGTTGAAAGATTAAAAAGAGAAAATATTTTCGCCTGTGGTACAGTCAGGACAAATCGAAGGGGTTTGCCAATTAATATGATAGCGGATAAACTTATGAAACGTGGAGACTACGACTACCGATTCTCTGATATGGGTATTGGAGTTTTCAAATGGAAAGATAATAAAATGGTTCACTTGATATCTAACTACCATGGTAATGAGGAAACTGCAGTAAACAGAACCCAAAAGAATGGATCCAAGTTGGAGTTTACGTGCCCAACAATAGTTAAAAATTACAACCAGTTTATGGGAGGGGTCGACATGGCTGATCGTTTACGAGCACTGTATTGCGTTGACCGAAAATCAAAAAAATGGTGGCACAGACTGTTTTGGGGGCTGTTGGATGTCGCATTTGTTAACTCATATATTATTTATTGTAATTTACTTGAAAAAAAACCTCTAAAAGAGTTTCGAAGAAATGTCTCTATGGGACTTATATCGCAAAAGAAAATTGAAACAAACAAAAGAATCTCTATTGACGCTAAAAGTGCAGGCCCTTCAAAACGTAGAAAGGTTGAGTATTCAGTTGCCAAAGACGTTCGTTTGGGAAATAGAGGAATACATTGGCCAGTAATTGTAAATAAAAGAGGAAGATGTGAAGTTTGCAGTAAGAAAAAGATTCAGTCCAAGCCCAGTTCTACGTGCAGCCATTGTAAAATATTTTTATGTTTGAATGAAAAAAAAAATTGTTTTAATGAGTTTCATGATGTAAAAATATAATGTCCATTTTCTGTCAAAATTGTAACCTCTTAAAAAATAAATACTTAAAAAAGCATTAAAATTTTTTTATTACCTATTGCCTGACGGTACAAAAATGTACCGGATGAATTTTCCCTATAAGGAGTTTTCAGAAAATTCCAAAAAAAATCATAAATGTTTTTTAAGCTTTAAGTAACATATAATTACAAAAAAAATGTACAAAAGCCTGTGAAATCTATGTCTGGTAGGCAAAGGGTTAAATCAAAAACAAATTTTTATTTTTTATAAAATCAATACCCAATCTTCAAACCACTCCAAAATGAAAAGGTAAAGAAAGCGAAATCTAGCGACTCCGAAGAAGAAAAAACAAATACTAATAAGATGACCAAATATATAGGAAATATATGAATAGGTGCACTGGAATTCGACGACAAAAATATGGAAAAAAATTATTCTTCACATTGTTAAAAAAATTCCTTGTCTACTTTAGTTTTTTGAAGGTTTCGCTTCCACTGCGTGTGAATTACATCTCAATTTTTTTGTTGTTAAAAAAAAAATCTCATTGTTAAACCAAATCTTGTTGTTAAACCAAATTAATCTCACACTCAGACTTTTCAATTTGGGAGGCGGGTTGGCCGTATACCTTTATTGGATAACCAATACCTCTGCCATAGGTCACCCCAAGTGGTTCGCTACGTTTGGTGATTTAGCAGGGGTGCCTGGGTTCATGGGGTGAGGTTTATCTAGGTCTTGGAGGCGTATGACCAGGATACATTGAACCCCAGATTCCTACCCACCCCTTAAATACTTTTCCTTCCCCTCTTCTTCTTCTTCTCCTTTAAAAAACCCTTACCACAGCACAGCATCCCCAACATACAGCATCCCCAAAGATGACATAGGTCCTGAGGGAAATTATTTTCCTCAGGGCCTCCTGTGTGGAGCACATGTATAAAAAAAGACTTTATTTCATTGAATGTATTAGTAACACACTACATTTTGATCTAAATAATTTATTAAAAATGTATGTGTAGATCCGTTAGATATATTTAACTAACTATACAATGTAAATCAATAAATTTTCGTACTAAAACTATGCAATTATTCAATATTCTATGAAACATAAGTATGAAAAATCGAAGTGTCAAAAACACAAATTACAAACTTTGGCAAATACGTCCATTAACTGGTTTGCAAGGCTGCATCACCACCAAGTCCCGACCCTGCCCTAAAACTATTTGTTGGTTTGACATCGTAAAAGTCCTCCACACGAACATAAATATCTCTTATAAAATATGGCAAATTTTATATCTTTATTGAAAATTCACTAATAAATTTTCATATTAAAAACACAGGGTGCGTTTTATGTACCTGTTCGATGTTTTTTAATAACTTTTAAATAAAATACAATTTAAATATTTATATTTTACTGATTGATTGTATGGTCTTTAACTTTGTGTATGGAATATGTTGCCTACTCAGGCCGTGGAGCAAAGGCGAACTCTTGCACATTTTTCATAACATTTTCGCGGTTTTCATGTTTTATTTAAGCAATTTCGTTTCGGTTTTGGTTGGTTTGTTGGTGTACACCTTTCCTTAAAGTACCCGTAAAAAAAATCGAGAGGGATCAAATCAGATCGTTGGAGCCAGTCAATATTTATTTTATTAATATTTTCCGCCAATTTCTCAATTAAACAATTATTTAAATAAAATGTTTTAATAATTTCAATACGTTTTTACGGTGTTATACCCTCCATAATAATAATAATAATAAGTTATAGACCACTCTCTACGACTGTCAAATGCCAACCAAAATAGCAGCCAAACAAAGTCTAACTGGAACATAAAACTAACTTTCCAATATTCAATAATTCAAATCGTGGAATATGATTAAAACGTAATGTAAAAACTTTGGCGAAAATGTCAGTTTTTGCGAAAAAAACGTTTAGTTTTTAAGAGAAAGGCAAAGGAGAAAACCCAGTCTATGCACTTCTTTTGGAAAGAACTTTAAATATAATAAATTTTGTGTCAATTAGGGATGTCATAGTCTTCCATGCTCCGGTAAGCAGGGAGCAGTTGGTGACTCTTGTGCGGTATTCATATAAACATATTTCTAAGATAAGGGTGACTCTAAAAACAGTTAACAATACGTGAGTGCAATGTGCATGTTCCAGATCGACTTCTACAGTTTCCTCCCTGGAGACCGTCTCTAATCTGACAGGAACAAATCTCGCATCATTGAACTTTCTTGTCTCTTCAAAGTGCACTTTAAACTCATGGCGCAACATGGTGCCACCGCCTTTCACATTCTTGGCTTTCTCGGGCGCCCTTTTCTGTGCTGTCAAAACTCACGTAAATATAGGAATTTATTTTTACAATGTGTATCTACGTCATTAAAATAAGTAGCAGGGTATCTATCTGGCATTGCAGATCGATAAATGATTTATCGATAAATTGTGATTGTCGATCGTATATAAATTGTGTCGATAAATTGTTCCCATGCACGACTGTAGATTGCTATACAATTTTACACGTCGAGTAAATTAAGTGGAACGATCGCACTGCCCGCCTCGGCCAGTTTCAAAATTTTGGATTTGAGATCCAAATACCCAACCAAACTGAAAAATTATTTTTGTAATCGAAAGGTATATCAAATATCTAGTACGGATGTGAGCTACTTTACTTATTTTTGCTTTAAATTATAAGACATAGACCATTAACGATTTTAGTGTTTTATGATTTTAGAGGCAACTTGGAAAATTATTTGTGAGTAAATGAAAAACATTTTAAAAAACTTGCAAAAGCATATGTAGATATTATAATATTTCCACCTCAAAAAAAGGAGTCAAAACTATAGAATTCATTACTGTATAGGAAAATATCGCTGAAGAGCTTCCAAGAAATACCGACCAATATTTAAAAGAAGAAGAAAGGAGAAGAGGAGAGCAAGAAAAGTAAAATTATTAAATTAATGTTTGACAATAATTAACAATAGCAAAAATAGTTAACATAGGTAAGTGATTTACTTTTTAAATTCGACATAAATAATAAATCCGTTATGCCGTTTTTATTAAGACCCCCAACTGACAAACATACTCTTATGGTGCTAAGGGTTGAAAATATTGCAAGCATCTCGAATTAGGTTTTTTAACCTATGGATTAGTGTAATAAACCCAGGGAATTCCCAGGATGTAAATAATAGGCTAAAATAACAAAAGGTGAGATTTATGATCCCCGAACTTGAATAAGCGATGACGAAGGGGAAGTGAACGTAGAGGACTTAGGTATAATTGTAATGTATCATCTTAGTCTATGATTTTGTTCCTACATTACTATAGTTATCTATGGGCTCTCCGGGTCACATGATCTCGGTGCCGAGTCATACCGAAGACGACCGAAGGTAGAAGTTCGCAGTCATAAAATTTGCTCTCAGCTTGGAAAGGTGTTTGTCTTCAGAAGTATTATTAAAAACACACCACACACGGACAAAAACATTTTCAGTATGACGCAACCAAACTTTTTAATTATATGCCCATTACTCTGAAACAACTACTAACTGCAAATACATCTACAAACATTCACAAAAACATATCAAAGCCCGGATCAACAATCAAGATATTCACTTTATATAAAATACTTTAATCCCAACCAAAGCGTAACCAAACTATAAAAATACTAATTAAATATACTAAATTAAGGATGTCTCTGGAGAGAACATAAGAAATATTACGAACTGTTAAAAAATATTGGATGAACTCGCTACTGACATACAATTATAGTAATAAAATTGATAAATATTTCTGAAGTTTGAATTAGAATACTTTACAGGGAATATTGGTAATAATACAAGAATTTGGTCACTTGTGTGGAGGGCAGTTCATAAAACTCTGTAAAAACTCAAAAGAAATAATGAACAAACACAACTTCAGACTGTTGGAACCTTGTTTAACTGTCAATATTACCAAGTTATAACTGAACAAGACGTCTCTGATAGAAACTATTTAACTACTATTAGGGACTTGTCAGATAACAGGTCCCGATCTCGAGGTTCCAACTTCTAGAGTTGTTGTTCGAAAAACAGTTACATAATATTTATTTTGAAGGGTATTTATGATATTTGACGTGCAACGTGATCATTCCCTGTTTTCTTAATAACAATAATAGCGCTGTTTTCGTAAAATTCGTATATTTATAAAAATTATCTTAAAAGAAACAGTTATTTTTTTAGATTTTTAGGAATAAACTACACCACTAAATTTAAATCATCGGAATTTGAACAAAAGCAAAAAAACGTAATGTTTTCCAGAATTTGAACAATTCATCAAATTTTAAAGTTAATTTATAAGTTCTGAGAAACTTCCATTCTAGTTCTGTTATTATTTAAGTTTTTTGAAACAACTGGCTAATAATGATATCGTGGGGTAATTACTACAACTAGTTAAGTCTTAAATCTGCTTTGTTGGGAAATTGAGTTATAAGATCATCTGATAAATTGGTTGTTGTATAATTGTATTGATAAGTATTATTAAATCGTAGATTGATGTATTGGGAACCTTAATACTGTAGGTACCTATGTAGGTATAACTTTACAATAATCATGTACAAGCTATTTGAAATTCATAGGTTTTCTAATTTTTTTAATGAATATTCCAACATTTTTGTTGAACAATGATATAATAAATATCCTTAAATTGAGGAAAGAATTTTCACAGATTTGGTATTTTTATACAAAAATCTAAAATATACACTGCACGATTCAGATTTGCTTGCATTGATAATTTTTCGGATTCCACTACGTAATACTAGTAAGTCGAGATTTATTTCATTGCAGAAATTCTGGGACAAACTTTGTATTCTATTCTACAAGCATTCCTCACTACCCAGAATATTTGAAGTGGAAAATAATTTTTGCCGAGTCAGTGGACATCTTTAATTTATCATTAAACAAATCGATCGTCCAGTTGATAAGTCAGGAATCTCCGAAAAATCAAAATTTGAGTCAAGTGTGCAGTTATGTGTAAAAGTGTACCCTTTATCTGGTATAATACTCAAATTACTCATAAACACCACCAAATCAATTATAATGCAGAAAAACTTAAAGCGAATTAAACAGAATATTGATGTTTTCTGGGTCACTGTAGCATATTTAAAAACGTCATACTAATGACGGTTATGCCTCCCCGTGTTATTTTATAGCAAATATAGATTTATGGCGAGCATCCAAATATTTACTTTCCTTAGTATTTCAATACTTAGTATTTGGAGATGTCTGACTGATAAAATGGAAAATCAAAATTCAAAGGAGTGCTATTGAGGCAGTTCAGTTATAATAATAATAATAATTGGATAATTTATAGAGCGCCGTTTTTGTGAAAAATCACCTCAAGGGCGCTGTACAATTTATTCATAATTCTTAGGTTCTATCTATTTTTAATATTTACAAATGGATACAGAAACATACTTACCTGCAACTGTATAATGTATACCATTTCTGTGTAAAAGCCAATAAAAAGGCGTTAATAGATAAATTAAAATAAAAGGAAGTAAAACAAAAAAAATTTAAATATACAATAAATAATAGAATAAAATAAAATATTATTAAATAAAACAATAATAAAATATTAGACGATGCCAGTTGTATGTGGTATGCGGTTTATGGCATTTGAAATAATAATAATGATTGCCTGAGAGAATATAAATTCTTGTCTGACTGTCACTGCGTTAAGTCACATACTATAAGGTCTGCGTAATCTGACTGCGGTGAGGAGTGACTATTAATGTTCAGTTTAGAATCCCGAAGTTATCTGTCACCCACCTAATGACCTCATTACTTCCGCTTGTAGGCCGCGGGTTATAAGATGTCCGTTGCAGCTACACCAGTATATAATACAACTGTATGGTGTGTGACTAGAAGGCAATATCAACTAATTAACGTACCCCGTTGTAAGGATAAAATTGGCTAATGTCATATTTCTCACTTTATGACTCCACCAATTCATTAAAACTTATAAGACAAGATTTAGGATTTTGTTATATAAAGAGCTTAAAATCAACTTTGATTTTTATTAAAATATTGAAGAAAAATAAAAATCGTAAAATCGTTTCAATTAAAAATTAAAGAATTTTTTTAACCACTTTTTAATGTCTATAAAACCGACTTGTTTCGAGAGCGATTCTCTCTTCCTCATGGTTTACTAATACTTTGTTACCACTTTAACAGCCTTACTTACGTGACATTTTTAAATCATAAATTTCAGTAGTATAAGTATAAATATTTTAAACGGCATTTCTACAGCTTTACCGACAACATGATGACATTTTTTTAATTATAAATTTAAGTAGTATAAGTATAAATACTTTAAACGGCATTTCTACAGCTTTACTGACAACATGATGACATTTTTTAAATCATAAATTAAAGTAGCATAAGTATAAAAATTTTAAACGGCATTTCTACAGCTTTACCGACAACATGATGACATTTTTTAAATCATAAATTTAAGTAGTATAAGTATAAATATTTTAAACGGCATTTCTACAGCTTTACTGACAACATAATGAGATTTTTTTAGTAAGGCTGTTATCGTTTAAAAAACCAAAGCGATATTAATTTATTATATGACGGTCGGCGTAGTCCAGCGGTAAGGCTCTTGACTAGCACTCCGAAGATCACGGGATCGAATCCCGGCGTGGAAAATAAATTTTATTTGATTAATTTGTGTTATTTCACAATTTATTAATTTAAAATAATATTTAGTATATTTGCGACACGTTCCAGAGTGGAAGTTACTCTCAGTATCACCCTGGTGTAAGACCACCATTCAGAATTGAAACGTTGCTTGAAATGGCTTTAGCCGTGTTTGGTGACCAGATCTGAATAGCCACTTCCCCACCTTCCTCTTCTCTCTTTCTTCTCTTTTCTTTTTCTTCTTCTTCTTATCTCTAAATCTCCTTCCCCTCCCTACTACCTTCAGCCTCACAACATACCCCATACAACATACCCCAGTTGGGGATGCCATAGTCTCACTGGCTCCAGACGGGAGCAGTTGGGAGTTGAGACTCTTGTGAGGTATAACTATAAAAATAAAAATAAAACCTATTTCCTTCCCAGAACTTCATCTCCTTTCCCTAAAAAGACTATTCTCACACCATTCCCAAAGATGGCATAGGCCTCGAAGGATTTTTTTGCTTCCCATGATTTTTTTGCTTCCCCACTACCTACAGCCTAACAACATACCCCCGTCATAGTCCCACTGGCTCCAGACGGGAGCAGTTGGGACTCTTGTGCGGTATTCAGGTTTAAAAAAAAAAATTAATTAGTCTTTATCAGTATTTATTAATTTTGAATTAAAATCGTGCCTTTTTTTTACTTTGCCTTGTTTCTAAATTTTTTTTTTCATTTATTTACAAACTATAAAACAATTGTTTTAATTTTTCATCTTTACCACTTTTTGTTTTTTCTTTGACCGATGTTTGACACCTTCCTACTAAGTGATCGTTATCAACCGGGTTGGTCGATAAACACCGAGTTTGTTGGACTGACATTTATTTCATATATTATGTAAGCGCATTAATTTCTTAGAATTTCAGAAAAATGCGTATTTGTCCGCGTGAGCGTACGTGATTGCCATTAAAAGATCATATAATGCATTATCATCGACAACAACTTTATTTACCATGTTTTAGCTTGATCGGATGTCGGGAAGAGGGTTAATTTCCACTTCCGAAATACTACGTCATTCGTACATTCATTAAAACAATATAAATTCAAATAGATATTCTATGAAGGTAATTAATTGATTGCTGGAATTAATTGCTGTGGAATTTTGCCGTCAAAACTTAAGTCCGTAATTGCCCTTCAAAGGGTGATAATATTCCAGCGGAAGATTTAATTGCTTGAAATTAACTGGAAAAGAATGCATAAAATTACTGGCTGACTCGGACACGGGTTGCTGGGGTAACGAAACACAACGCCATCTACTGAACGGTTACCCAACCTAGATAACCAAGTGTTGTGTCGATAAATTCACTCACACCGCCATTTGTTAGAGACTTATGGAACTTATAAATAATTACAAAACGTTTTCCTATAACAAACATTTAATGAATATTTAATATAGCAATAATAAATATTGAGATCAAAAATCAAGATAAAAACTATCCTAACTTAAGTTGGACCAAATTACATACAGTAAGCTAAATTTCACCAAAATCGTTTAAGTATTTTTAGAGTTTATCTCGAACGAACATCGTGACGCGTGATTTTTATATTGTTAATAGATATTGTTTGCTTTTTAACTTTTATAATCATATTATTTAATTTGAATAAAAAAATTAGTGACGTGTGATGTGTGATGATTGTGTGATTGTTTACTGGCAGTGGGAGTAACACATCCACCCCCCCCCCCAATCTCCATCCCACTGGAGGCGTCATCAAAGGCGGACTAATTGGACAAAGCTTTGGCAAGTGTCCGCAACCAACGAGAGCTTTTACCGGAAATTTGGAAGCCTTTCCGTTTGTTCCGCAGCCCTGGGGCAGGGTGGTAGTGGTAGAAGGGGTGTTAGGGGGTGTTGAAATGGGGAGGGACTTAGGCCGCTTGACTTCACGTTGATTTTTTCCGCTTGGAGTTTTTAATTGCCGCCCATTCGATGAACTATGAAGGGAAAGCGCTTTAAACTCTTGACAACTCCCCCTATTCACGTCAACACTGCTGCAGTTGCACTCGACTCGACACACATTTCACTTCGCTTACATAACACGCAACTAACTTCAACACGAAGCTCCCGAAGTACATTGTCTCATTTATTCCGTTTCACTATATTTTTCACTTTTCCCACACAGTAAAGTAGGTACTAATAATAGGCCACTTGCATGGATTTCATAACGACTTGGAAAAAATCGTGTGGACAGATTTTTTTACTTAGATTATGAAAATATTTGTTAAAATTTTTAGAAATATAAAGTTTTTTTTAAATAAACCCATTATTAAGGCTCGTGACGTCACATGAAAATTTCCCGTGTCCGATAATTTCCTGTTAATTTTGTAAAATTCCACACTGATTTTTTTTATATGGTAACACTATGATTTCAGGCGAAATTTTGAATTTAAAATTTAACATTCACTAGATTTATTGTTTGTTCTCTGCGAACTTATCATTTGGTTTGACGTTTTGACAGATGTTACGAAGAGAATCCGGTACATTTTATGCCTTCTGTATCTGTTTAAGTAGTGTAGTAGTAATGGTGCTGATTTTAAGAAAATCAAATTTTATAATTTATTATGATTATAATTTACAAGTAGAAGTATATTACATTGGATTAAGCCATATATATAGACGTTGAACATTATAATGATTAATGATCAATAAGGTGGATCAAGGAAAAAATATTTATGAGATGTAATATTTTTGGCTATGTAATTATCGTTTTTTCGCATCCATAAAATCATGTCCCGTCTTTCCAGTTTATAAAATATTCAAAAAATCGCCAGGGTTTAAAAATAAGATAAAAAACGGAATGTCTTGATACACTTATACACTGTTTGTATTTGACATGTTTCTTTATATGTGTTTATACACTTTCTCTATTTCCAGTCTACTAAATATTAAGTTTAAAAAAAGTTAATAATTATTCACTTTTTATTGATCACATTTATCCGTGACGTGAACATTAGCTATCGGGTTATAACCAAATTATAATAATATGTTGTTTTTTTGATGTACGAGTATGTAAAGTTATTAACCTGTAAATCTTCCTAATAAAATAAATCAATACAAAAACAAAAACAAAGATTCCGCAGTGCCTCTAGGGTAAATTCTATAATTAACTGAAGGCAGGGTGCGCTCGCTTCACCAGAAATTTTCTGCCTTCTTCTACAGGAAACACAGTAATTCAATGAGAGATTCAGTTTGTTTATACGTAGGTACCTTTAATGTTTTTTTTTTATAAACAAAGACAAATCCCGATTTTAAAATATCCTGACAATATTTGAAAAACAAATTCTACCGAGATGTTGTTTGTGCAATGATGGAGGACTTGTATAGCAGAGGAATTGAACTTACGACTACCTTGGTAGGAACCCGATGCATTTGACTATTCAGCTGCTAACCGATAAAAAAGTAGTATAATATTATTTCGTAATGTTTCCGACTTGAAAGCTTCTTAAAATTATAGTATATATTAGGTATACATCCTCTTATCTATATATAAAAAAATGAATGTATGTTTGTTTTCTTGCTTGCTTGCACGTACGAGTATGTATGTTGATTATGTATTGCTATATTAGCATAGAAAATATTTGAAACTTTCAAAATACCTTCATTCTACCCTCGCGAAGGTTTCTGGGTTATTAGAACCACATGACAACCACTGAAATGTTTTTAATCATCACAAAAACTCTTACGAAACTGTCAAAAATTTCACAATTTGAGAATGACAATGAATTTACTTGAAGTACTCACAAATGATACTAGCTAAAATCGAATACTTTGAATCTATTAAAGAATTATAGGTATTTTAAATACAAAGTACCTACCAAATTTGATCTCGATTATTCTTATAAATAAAATTTCCATAAAAAATTTGCATTAGGTGGCACGCGAGCCTTTTGAAAACTGAATGTACCGGGACCGGAAAATATGAAACGCGGGAGAGGGGAGAGGAAAGCGAGAGGGCGTTTAGCGGGACGGTGGAGCGGGAGAGGGGAGAGGGAAGGTGGAGGGGGTAAGCGTGAGGGGAAGAGGATTTGGGAGGGAAAGGGGCGGCGGAAGGAGAACGGAACGAATGGAAAAGGACATGCAGGGAGAAACAATTTATTAAGTGGCATTGCAACGCATGCCGAAAACTCACTAGAATATGTATATAAATGAAAACACAAATAAATTTTGTCGCTTTATAGATCACGCTTGATTGATTGTAATTGTTTATTTGTGCAAATAAAGCAAGTGGAATTCTCCCTGAGAACATTGGGAAATAAATCAACAATTGATTAAAACGGAAAATAACTACCTACCAAACTAATTGCATTCAATCGGTAAAACAAACGAACAGCCGATCAAACGAGAATTTTAAATACAATAATCGAGTTTCCTCTCTAAAAAAACATTTTTAATTCCCACGAACGATGAATTCATTTATGATTTATATCTGATTTTTCCCAATTTACATTTTATGCTGCGAAAGCTGGTTAGAATTTTCCACGCCTTAACAAATGCTGGAAAACCATTTGGCTTTTAGACGAAAATCTTAAATTTTACCTTTTTTAATGCTTAAATGTCTTTATTTTTATTTTCATAAGCAACCTTTTAACTAATAATTATGAAATATTTGTGAACCTAAAAATTATCTAAAACTTTTCAGAATATTATTTGATAAAGGTATAATCATACAAATTGCCACAAATGTGATTTTTGAAATAAAAATAGAAAACACTTTTTATAATGTTATTGTTTAAGGCGATGCAATTCGTAAAAGTCCTGTTAACAATAACTCATTCCTTCGTTGATGATGATAAAGTTGAATTTGCCACTTGACGCCGGTGGCCCTGATACAATAAAATTAAATAGGTAAAAAAAGGTTCGTGTAGAAGATTTTACACTTGGAAGCATTTTTGAAAGTCAAAAAATCCATACATATATCGGTGACTCCCAAAGTGGTCCAGATGGACCCCCAGGCGCCCACGGGAGGCTCGACGGGGGTCTAAGATGGCGTGATAAAAAAATGGGGGTCCACGAAAATTTATCTGGTTTCGGAGAACAAAAATGTTGGCTTGGCTTTATCTATTAGTGTAGTATTTATGTATTTATCCTTAGTGGTGTGTTCTGACGTAGGTACAAACGATAATATACGAGTAAATGAACATAATAGGTACCTAATGTGTTTTGCTAACTGGGAACACCAAATAATATTATGTAATAAGGATTTTAAAATGTTCAAATCTTAACAGGGATCCCAACAAATTCTAAGAGGCAGGACAAATTTATTGGATAATCAACAGTTTCAACACCCCTGTTTATAGGTCACCCCAATTGGTTCGCTACATTTGGTGACTTATCAAGGGTGATCGGGTTCACGGGTTCACGGATTCACGGGGCGAGGTTTGTATAGGTCTTGGCGGTGAATGCGTTAGCCCACCTACTGCGTGGCGGGCCGGATCGGGAGAGACTGGTTTAACCTAGACCTTTCCCGCAGGACTCTCTCAGCCATCGGCTTGCACCGCAGCAAGAAGGATGGATTCATACTCCTTGTCACATTGACTGCCAGATTTCTATACACCCCATATACATTTTTCTTCCCAGAACTTCCTCTCCTTCCTTTCCACAAAAAGATCTTCCGCGTAGCATCCCCAACAATAGCATAGGCCATGAGAGATTTTTTTCCTCAGGGCCTCCGGCGTGGAGCTAATGTAAAAAAATAATGTTACAACAAACTCTTGTTAAACGTACACTTTCTGGTACAGGTTAATCAGATGATGACAGCAGCATCCCCGCCCTATCCTAAACCAACACTGGCCAGCCGGCATCAGCCGCAGCCCGGGGCGGGTCTAGCTTGTTTACAAAACCCCTCCAATAACATTTCCTCCCATAACTAAAGTTGTGTTACGCTCCCATTTCGTAGGATTGCTTTATATTAACTATTAACCTAAATTTGTTCATTAAACTTCCATAGCCCGGTAAAAGAGACATCAAAGAGGCATTCCTGCAAGATTTATTTATTTATATTACAATGCATTACAAAATGATACTTTGTCTGTCCAACTGGGAAGGATTCCCGAATCAGGACAGCCAAATTGTATATTTAGTTCAAAATATTCTTAACAAAGGAATGGTATCGCTCAAGAGATCACAGGAATGAGCTTCTGTCAAGACAGCTTTTAAAAACATTAATAATTGCATTCTGAACGATGAGATGGTTTCTTTATGTCCTTGAAAGAATCGCAAAGATGTAATTTTTCCAAGGTCATTTTGGAGAACATTAATAAATGCATTCAGAATGAATTAATTGTTTCTTTCGGGAGATCACAAGTATGAGATTCTTACCTGGTCATTTTGGAAAACATTTACAATTGCATAATAAGAATTTGTCCATTTATAAACCTATACCTATGTGACATATGAATTCCCAATGTATTTATGACTATTTAATTTAATAAAGTACTATAATTTTTAGATTTTTTTTAAGAAGTAGAAATTACACATTTATAAACCAGAATATATGACATATGAATTTTTCCAAGGTAATTTTGGAGAACATTAATAATTGCATTCCGAATAAATGAATAGTTTCTTTCGGGAGATTACAAGTATGAGATTCTTTCCAGGTCATTTTGGAGAAAATTTACAATTGCTTTATTAAAATTTACACATTTATAAACCTGTATATGACATATGAATTCTTAATGTATTTATTATTTATGACTAATTTAATTTAATAAAGTACTATAATTTTTGGAATAGTACTATAATGTAGGTAGTAGAAAATACCTACGATGTTATGCCAACCGTTGTCCTTAATTTTTTCCTATAATTATAATACATGCAAAAATATTTAAAATATTTGTAATTTTTTCCCATAATTATAATATGATAATACATGCAAAAATTGAAAAAAATTACTCCTTCGCACAATTAGTAATTGTATTAAAACCTTATTCAAAATTAAATGATTTCTACTTTTCTTTATCATAATGATTGTGAGATGTGGAGGTTTTTAAAAAATCTAAAGTGGGTTTGTGCAATGAACCCTGATTAAAAAACGGAATGTGTAATTCACACGTAGTAGAAGTGAAACCTTCAGAAAACTAAAGTAGACAAGAGTGGGGAGGCTATGATAGGCTATGAGACCGAAATGAGCATGCTCATAAGCAAGCCTGTTTCCCCCTGATTAAAGCGCTTCCCCTTACATCCGCGAATCCAATGAGCATGCTCAATAAAAACAACGTCACTGACACACATGCTACCAGGTAGCATTTGCTCATTATCAACATGATCTCTTGCTACTAATGAGCACGTCTGTTAATACCATCAAATGCTAATTTTTAAACGACTTCGAAAAGGAGGAGGTTATCAATTCTCAGTATTTTTTATTTTTTATATTTGTTACCTCAGAACTTTCGACTGGGTGAACCGATATTGATGATTTTTATTAGAAAGCTGGTGCTTCCCGTGTGGTCCCATTTTAATTTGGTGCAGTTCTGACAATGGGATCCATGAGAAAACCATACATGTCTTTAATTTGCAATAAGTATGTGCGCGACAAATGGACGAATAACTCAATATTACGCCAACAGATTTCGATGATTCTTTTTTTGAAGTAAAACTTCTTAACGCACGCTCGTCACTAAAAATCAAAAATAAACAAAAATTTTAACAAAACAAAAAACGACTTAAAAAATGCACTAAAAGAAAAAAATAATTTCGTACGATTGTTATTTTTGGAGTCGGTGTCAGCCAAGATCTCCACATCTCACCTATAACCTATGTATGTAGTTACCTTGGCTGACACCGACTCTAAAAATATCAATCGTACGAAATTATTTTTTTACTTTTTAGTGCATTTTTTTAAGTCGTTTTTTGTTTTGTTAAAATTTTTGTTTATCTAAGATTCAATGATATAGGTACCGTACGAATAATTTTGCAATACATTTTTAAAACATATCTATACATAATATTCATTAATTTATTCGTTGTACTTAATAATGCCACTTACATAATAATAAAAATTTAATACTTGAAAAATAGAAATGAAATCAGACGTAACCAAAAAGCAAGGGACTTCCATGAAAACAACGAATGTTCATTGTCCAGGGTTGGTAGGTAAGGTTATTAAAAATGAAATGCAGAGCAGTTCGGTGCAATAAGTTGTGAAAAATTTAGTGTAATGGCTTCATAAATTAAAAGCTCTTCCGTCCCTTGGGGACCGCGGCACTCTAAATGCTAATTGGCTCGGGCTCCTGGGTCAACCGCCCCAGCTTTTTCCCGATGTTGAACTGGGCTTTACTCTGCAGTGTGCAGGGCTCCGCTGTCCGGAGTGCAATGGCTCTCCGAGTCGTGGGAGCGTACATGCATACATATTCATCACAGCCCTGAACTTTTCTTCTAATTTAATGAATAAATAGGATGCAGAATGGCCCTCTTCCCTATATTCGAACGAATC
Organism: Limnephilus lunatus; assembly: GCA_917563855.2. Classification (NCBI taxonomy): domain Eukaryota; kingdom Metazoa; phylum Arthropoda; class Insecta; order Trichoptera; family Limnephilidae; genus Limnephilus; species Limnephilus lunatus. Next base: position 19,138,119 of record OU830602.1, on the reverse strand, counting down.
TGTGTTACAACTACATAACTGGAAAAAACAGTCTTAATTTACAATCACTAAACAATATTTGCGACTCACCATCGAAAATTTCAATTAAAAAAATTAGAAAAAGATACGGTTACATCTAGGAATTGAACTCAGGACCTTGATGCTCTACCACCGACCTAATGGAACCCTTTAAAGGTTGACGGTTCGACTGAGAACTTCCAACATTTTCTTCATTTTCTTAACGCATATTTGTATTGGCTGCTATCATTTCATGTATGATTACAAGATTCGTCTCGAACTAAATTCTACCTACATAGTGTCTTAAATAAATTTATCCATTTTTATTCAATATGCGACAACTATTGAATTTTCGGTAAACTAGGATGAAAATTTATTTTAATTTTAACTCAATTAGTAAAACCTCATATTTATTTATTACACGCCCTAATGGGCTTTTACATTATTTGTTTAAAAGTTAAGTAACACAGTAGGTACTTTTAAATACTTTAAAACTAAAACAATAAAGAAAATACAATATAATTAAAAAAGGTACTTTTAGTGATATTAGAATTAGTGGTTTTACTCGTCAAGTTCAAATAAAAAAGCCTTAATTTCCCTTAACCTGTAGTGTTGCGGTGTGCCGGCGCGGCGCTGTGCAATTAATAATGTCTCTGACGTATTATGTATTCATGGGATGTAACACTTTAAAACATGTTAGTAGCATTTTTAAATGTATCACGATCGCTTGTCAACAAAATGATCAATAAGACGTTTTAAAATATCTTCACATTTCTATATTCTCCTTTGCTTCATACAACTTTTTCTAATAGATAACACAAGGAAGAAAATAACATTTATGTAAATGTACCTAAGTAGCAGTTCTTGTTGAACCATTTTTTCCAAATAAAATTTTACTAAATACATTTACCCTCACATTATCTGATAAGATGCTACATTTTACAAAAAAACGATAAAAAAACACAAGTCATTACGAAATTACAGTTATTAAGGCGGGCAGAACGCCTTTTATCCCGAGCACACGTGCGACGTAAGTTGAAGCATGCCTCGGCTAGACGTAACTTCCACAAAGTTACGAAGTTCCCCTCTCAGCCAGTAATCTGCTGTCGTAAAGGTGATGAAAGTCGGAAGAGGCTGCATTTTACCATTTTTGGGTGTGCAGTGCACACCCAAAAAATGGTAAAATAAATTCAGAAACGAAAGCATCGAGAGTATCAAAATACCTCAAATGTAATTATCATTCCAAGACGATTCAAGGCAACGAAACTATCGCGCGTACAAAAAATTCAAATCTGCTGTAATAACCTAACCCAAAACTCTTTTATTATTGAATAAAACTTCTTTACTCACGCTTGACTTGGGGCTAAGCTGGTGAATGCACTACGAAAAGTGTGATGCGTTACGAAAAGTGTGATGCGTTACGAAAAGTATGATACGAACGGTAATACATGCGAACGGTGATCGATCCGAACGGTGATCGGGCGAGATGTACAACTAAGGTAAGGCGTACCTACTGACCCAAGGTGGTAGTTCACCCCAAGGGCGTTGGTCACCCCAAGGTCGTAGGTCACCCCAAGGACGTATGTCACCCCAATGTCATATATCACCCCAATGACATACGTTCTTTTATAAGTTAGTGAAGTTTTACTTCAGTCGTCTGGTCTAAAGCACTCTCTAAAAAAAAAAGGCAACAATGCAAATTGTAAAATGACCTTTTGGTAGCTGAATGAACAAATACGCCAGGTTCGCACCCAAACGTCGAAATTAATTGGGATTAATTCTTTTGCTAGTCAAGTCCTTCATCTACGTATTATATACTGTATACGTATTATATTATATTTCGTAAGATGAAATTTAAATCGGTTTTAGGAATAGTTTGAGAAATTTTTGAATGTACGGTTATCGAGAGCAGCAAGAATTTTTCATGGCACTTCTTGAACATGAATTTTCGGTATATTCGTTCACCGTGTGATTAGTTGGTAATAGTTATTGCATCATAATATGAGCTTGGGGTGTATAAATAACCCCAAAACTCTCCAGGGGCATAATACCTCTAAAAAATATTTTGATTGATGAATCTATTTACGCGGACAAAATATCAACAAAAAATGGCAATCAGGTAAATCTGCATGCACATAAAGAGACACCAATCTTGTAAGTCGCTTCTGTACAGCATAGGCGGCCTTTTAAATGTATTTCCAGTCTAAGTCTTAATTCACTGCGCACAAATTCAATACTTACGACGTACACAATAATATTTTATGACTGATCAGGTTATGTTGTTCATCCGGAGACAATATAATTCACAATGAGGCGGCAGACGACAGTTACGCAGGATGAATTTAAGGCATGTATCAACAAGAAATTTAAATAATTCAAATATTTAAAATTTCGTTCCAAAATGGCACTTTAGCCCAATCTATGGTCTAGTTGCCATCATTGCGCAGTGTATGGGCACAATACAAATTAGTGCCTCTAGTACCCCACAGATGTCGCCATAATATAATTTTTGCGAAATACTTTTATTTTATAATCAAGGTCAAAGAAAAACGTTATAAAACGTTAATTATAGTGCTTAACCAGTTATATTTAAAATGCATGTAAAAATACAAGTTATTTGTATCTCGTTAAAGTTAGCAAATCTACTCAAATGCAAAATATTAGCATCTTATTTGTAAAGGATGGGGTTTGGTAAACAGAATGAAAGAAGCGTTACGCAATTAAGATACAAGTACTTCTATTGGGGAAAAAAATCATCTTAAATTTAAACTGTCTGGAAATATGGGGTTTGCTTAGAATTAAATAACGGTACCGTTTGATGTGTGAATTGGGTGAGTCATTTAAAAATATTCCCCTTGAAAGTTTAAGAAGAGCCTTGTGGATCTTTTCCCCAAGACCAAAGCCAGTCAAATTCAAGGATCAGGTGATGTGTTTGGATTCTCTTGGTTGAAGATTCAATCTCCAGATTTTAAATAAAATATGATGGCGAACTCAACAAGCGGATTCGACGGTCCCCAGCCAAAAGAGTGCCCGGTGCTCTCGGCCATTCAACAAGGATGAACAAGGAATGCCAGGTTTGTCCCAATTGAATCATCAGGTTTTGTGAACTCCTTGCAGGTTTGTTACCCAAACAATTCCAGGGTTGGCCATCTTACCAATGAACATTGGTTGATGGGTAAATATTGGAGGAACACACTGAAATCATAGATATTATAATGAATGTTGGCAGCGAACGACGCAGCTACTCGTATTTGAATAGCGGAATCATTCCTATTGTCTCCTCACAAGCAATCCCACAACACCGACGGCCGGTAAAAAATTAAGATACTTTGATTCTGTTCCGGATTGCCGACGACTTAACAGCTCGTAAAACGCTTCTTGTTTACTCCCACTTTTCATACACGAATATTTTATAAAAATATAAATTATCGTACGGATGTAAATTGTTATAATACACCTGTAAGTACAGTGATGCTTATTTGATTTATACACAATCATACATCATATTCCCCAAAGGATCCAACCAATCACACAACCTTATTAAAAATTCTTGATGTAATAAAACCTATATATTATTGACTAATGTATAATATTAACAAATGTTTGAAAAGTGATTTCGTGAATTAGATGGGCAGCGATTGTTGTTTATAGTTACCGATGAAAATTCTCGCTATGGCTGCTTTGAGAACTCGCTCTCAGAAACAAAAAGCCAGAAGATAAAAGGAAGGGGATCGACCAATAAACAACTTGTTTATGAGCTAAGTTTCAATGGCTCCTGAGCAGCAGTGAGCAGTGAGCAAAGAGCGGAGGGCAGAGCAAGAGGGCCGCACTAACTCTGTAGCAGGTAAAAAAACTTTGATTTCTGATGGCCCCTGCGGGAGCCCTGTGCCCGTGCCCTGAGCCTCTCCAACAAGCTGGGATTGCTTGGTATGATTTATTTTATAAAGTTGTGGCAGTCTTTATTATTGGAGGATCGCGACTGAAATAAAATATCACGTATTTGTATCGACAATTTTATTTGCTACAATTTTATTGAGTAAGTAAATCAACTAACTAAAACATTATTTCAATGAGATTACTAGGTATTCCACACCATACTATAAAATTATATTAGTGAATGGTTACCACCATAATCCGTTTGTGTTTTAGGTACTATTGAAAAAAACTTTCTGAAGTGATTTTTTTTTCAAATGTTTCGTCGTTGCGTAGTAATTGAGTTAGTAAATCAACTAACTAAAACATTATTTCAATGAGATTACTAGCTATTCCACACCATACTATAAAATTATATTAGTGAATAGTTACCACCATAATCCGTTTGTGTTTTAGGTACTATTGAAAAAAACTTTCTGAAGTGATTTTTTTTTCAAATGTTTCGTTGCGTTTTCATTACCATTTTATTATTTGTATTTAAAAAAAAATGAAATGGGACATGTACATAGTAATATTTCGATTAAAAATTATACTAATCACCTTCGCCTTCACGGCCCGCGAGATTGTAAATAACTAATTGCTTAAAAATACAAGCTAATTCTTATTTTAAGCTTTTGTAAGGTCATTTCATGGAAATCTCCAGTCCTAAAGAATCCTAAATTCTGTAGTCTTTCAGAATAAATATTAACTCAACTTTGGCATTAATCTTCTTATAAATGTAAAACCAACAGTAATAAGGGTAGCAAAGGTAAATCATGCAATGTCCAGTGTCCAGCAATGTTTTAAATACAATGTCCTCCACGTGCAAAGTCATAACTTCCCCAAGCATAAACTTTCTAATGGAGTGTGTCTATCGGAAGTAACCTGCCAGGTAAATATGTATCTGTAAATATTTGTATATAATAAAATTAGATAGAGCCTAAGAATTCATAATAAATTGTAAAGCGCCCTTGAGGTGATTTTTCACAAAAATGGCGCTCTACAAATCATCCAATTTTTATTAAAAGACACATCAAAAGTAACGCCCATGTACTCAGTAAGAAGAAAAATAAATATAATTGTTAGTGTGACTTTCATGTGGAAACAGGGGAAGAAATCTTCATTTGTTTGACAAAATGACCGCGAAATTGATATAATATCCACTTTGTCATAACATAATGTTTTTGAGTCCATACATTTAATAATATTTACGGTGCTCCAGATTTAAAATAAAACCAGATAATCAAAACAATGTTTTAATTATCTGGTTTTATTTTATTCAAATATTTTCTTTTATTTTTGTTACGATGTGTAAACTGATAATGGTAGAAGACCTACCTTGTTTTAATATTTACTTACTTTAACTTTTATCTTCAAATATTTATATGATTGCTTTTATGGGTTCTTTTTCTAGTATGCTAGTCAATATTCATGTAAAAACTTTTGTACTAAAGTACTAAAACATGTAAGTATAAGAGGGTATATAAGGATGAAGGGGGATGGGGTGGGCTCAGTATTGCATGGGAATAAAGAGAGTAGTAGGTAATCATAGATTACATTTCTGGAAACTTAAAAAAAATATATTTGCATTATCTCTTTTGAATGCAGTTTACATGCGATTTAAATAATAAGTGTTGGTAAGTATAAGCAGGGGTCCCAAATAACTTTCTAATTAATTTCCAGCCCCCCCCTTTTCTTCACTGCCTCCCAAGGATCCACCCCCCCCCCCCTTAGGGACAAAAAGCCCCCTCGTGAATGTGTTAGTTACGCCCTTGCTTATGTGACTAAAGGAAAAACCTTTGAATTGGTAATATTTATTTTAATTTTAATGCATGTTAACATTGACGTATGATATCTAGACGCGCCCTGTGAAATGCAAAATGACCCCAGAAGCCAGCAAAAGCAGGCTCACGGCCCATTTATGAAAAAGTGCCTGCATTGTCTTGCACCGTTTAGATCGCATAGTGATTTGTGTTGTACCTTTTATCGGTCTACAAGGTCTACACCGAAACCAATTTGTGTTCCAGCCGTCCGCACCGGAGTTAATTTTTTCAAACACAAAAATATCTAACTTCCGAATGTTGTACAAAGTACACACCGCGGACTTTATTTTTGAAAATGTACTCAGCTATCTGACTACAACAAAAAAATAGACCTTACATATGTCTTTTAGACAGCGTTTTCATAAACGTAATAATGTTACAGGATTACTTTTGTTGCCATCAAAGTTTCCTACGTCATCAAATCACCGCACTGCCTGTGTTCGACTACTAATACATACAAGGAGGGCTAGTATCACAATTTGGAAGAGTTTTCAAACTTTTTTAAAGCGCGACCCGCTTTTGGTAATAAAATAAATTATATTATTTCCATAAATTACAATTATAATTACATAAATTCACCACCAGCTGTTTTTTAGGAATGATCAACCTTTTAAGTCGAAGTATTATTAATGTATCCATTATTATTATGTACTTATGCGGACCTTGGTGGGAGGGTATGTACAACATAACCTGGTTAACTTTTTTGTCGGTGGAGTCGCAAACCTGCTTTACATATTATAAAACAATATTTGTTTAATTAAACTATCAAAGAGGGTAAAAACAAGCCGCAGCTGAAAATTTTATATCCGCAATGCCAAAACAATGAATGATATCGATTTTTTTCATTTGGAAATGTTAAATTTTGGCGGTTGATTCAAAAAGGCCAAAAATTGCCAGACAAAATTTTTACTTCGTTCAAGGTCAAACCAGTAAATGGTGTTAGTTTATTTTCGTTTGTAATTACAATATTTATAAGTACAATATTTCGTCAAGATAATTTTTGTTATTTTGTAAAACGGAAACCTTTAAAATACATAAAACACAGATTTTAACAAAAAATCGTTGCAAAATTCTTTAATTAAGGTCGCAAGTTAAACAATTAACACTTATAATTTAATTGTATGAAATTTCCCCCGATAGATAAAAATCGTAAGATATTTTTTTTTTTTTTTTTTTTTTTAATTATTTTTTTATTTTCATTAATATGTTTTACATGTTGCTAAATGATAATTTTACATCTTAGGTTTTTTACTACTTTTCCATTTAAAGCATTTGCTTGTGTATGGAAAAGGAGTGTACATAAATGTGGTTATTACTTAGTACTTAAATAATTCATTTACATAAATATATGTGTGTTGTAATAGTATATAATAGTATATATTTAAAGAAAATAAAGGATATTATGGAAAACTAAGTATATTTTTATACATTTAAATAAAAGAAAGAATATTTTGGAAAACTAAGGATATTTGTAGGATAATTAAGTGGCATTAGTTTTTTTCTTCAGAATATTTTTAAAATGTCTCTTGACAGAGAGCAGTAATTGGGTTTTATCATTAATGCTTCTGATTTCTTCTGGTAGGCGATTGAAAAAAGTTCTTCCCTGGTAAGTGTAATGGTGTTGTGCAAAAGACGTATTTAGTTTTGGGCATATAAAAACATGTTTAAGTCGCGTTCTGTTTTCGTTTAAAAATTGATATTTATCTTTTTCTTTTATAATTTGAATTAATGAATTTTTAATATATAAATCTTTAAATGTAGGTACTTGGAATTCATCAAATAGGCGTTCTGTTGGGTAGTCCAAGGATTTTTTTAATATAATTTTAATAATTGTTCTTTGTACAATTTCTATTGGAACAAGGTTACATTTATATGCGGATCCCCAACTAATAATAGCGTATTGTAAAGTGGATTGAACTAAGGCATAGTAGATTAAATATAGATTTTTTATTGACAAAAAATTTCTAATTCTTAAAAATATGTATATTAATTTTCTAATTTTGTTTACTACTTGACATATTTGTTCCTTCCATTTCAGATTTTTATCAATAATTACTCCTAGATATTTTATTTTATTTGTTGTTTTTAATATTGTACAGTTTGATTTGCAGTAGTTTTGGCTGTGAATTTTAGTATTTTCATGTATGACAATGTTAAAATTTTTGGGAGCATCGTTTAAATGTATTGCAAATGGAATTACAAATGTCTTTTCACTATTTAGTGATAGTAAATTAGTGTCGAAAAAATTCTTAAGCGTGTTAATGTCTTCTATGGCCTTTAATTCTACATTTTCCCAAGTCTTTCCACTTATTATTAATACTGTATCGTCGGCGTATGATGTAATTTGACCATGTAAAGGTTGAAAAAAAATATCGTTTACATATATAGTAAATAGAATTGGTCCAAGCACTGTACCTTGGGGGATTCCAAAGCTTGAAAGCTCTTGATCGCTATTAACATGATTGATTTTTACCACTTGTGGGCGGTTTTTTAAGTAGTTGGTGATCCATTTAATCGCGTTGCCTTTTATGCCAATGTTATTTAATTTTTTTAATAGCATCTCATGAGATATGCTATCGAATGCCTTTCTGAGGTCAATAAATATACCCGCACATTTTTTACCTTTATCTAATGTTTCGTAAATGTATGAAGTTACGTTAGCAATAGCATCTTGTGTGCTGAGTGATTTTATAAAACCAAACTGGTTTTTGTGTATTATTTTATTACTATCTAGGAAATTTACCAACTGTTTTTTTACTATTTTTTCAAAGATCTTTCCTATATTAGAAATTAGACAGATTGGGCGATAATTTGTTACTTGGTGTGGATCTCCAGATTTGTAAATAGGTGAGATTATTGTGTTTTTGTAGTTCATTGGAAATATCCCTTTTGTTAAACTTAAATTTATTAAATGAGTGATGGGTTTAATTAAGTAAGATTTCATAGATTTTAACATTTGTGCCGTAATAGAATCAAAACCGGGAGACGAACCTCCTTTCATATTTTCTATTATTTTTAAGATTTCACATTCTGTTGTTGTTTCGAATGTTGAAAGTATATTACGTTTCTGTAAATTTTTATTTTTATGTTTTTCCGGGTTAGAAGGCTTAAGAATATTTTTCGCAAGATTTTTTCCAACATTTGCAAAGAAGGAATTAAAAATGTTTGCACATTGTTTAGGTTGCATATTGGCATCTATAATTTTTTTATCGTGTTCAATGTACTTAATGTTTTGTGTTTTTTTTGTATTGTCTATGGCCAAATTTACTGTTTTCCACATTTGTTTATGGTTATTTTCTGAAGATAATATTTTATTTTTAAAAAACTCTTCTTTACTTTTTTTAATATAAGATGTTAATTTATTTTTATATTTTTTATAGAAAATATATGCTTTTTCATCGTGGGGATTTTTTAAAGTTGTTTTGTAAAGTTTTTCTTTGTTCCTGATAGATATTATAAGTCCTTTGGTAATCCAAGGCTTTAAACATCTTAATTTTGATTTTATGTGTGTTATTTCAGTTGTCGAATTTTTAATGTGTTGTGACAAGATATTTTCAAAGTTAGTCGAACATATTTCGGTATCATCACTGCTCAAAACATTGTTCCAATCCTCCTTTTTTAGTTTTTCAGAGAGAATAGTCATATCTATTGTTGATTTTTTGGTTATTAAATTATGTTTTTTATGTTTAATATTATTATTATACAGAAGTAAGCATGCATGATGATCAGTTATATTAGTTTTCCAAACAATAGATTTTAATTTGTGAAGATCTTTAATGTTTATGTTTGTCCAAATGTGGTCTAAACAAGATGGAGTATGTTCTTTTATTTCTCTAGTATTTTTATTTATGCAAGATATGAAATTTTGTTCAGTCATACAATTGATGTATTCATTTTTGTTATTATTTTCTATTTTTTCATTGATGTTCACGTTAAAATCACCTACCACGAAGCAAAGTTTATTTTTTAATTTTAATAATATGTATTTGAGGTCATTAATAAAGGTAATAATACTCGAGCTATGCGTTCTATAGATAGCTATTAGATGATATGTTGATTTGCCGAGTTTGAAATGTACTTCAATGCAGTTAACCAAATGTATTGGGTGCTCTATTATGTTAACAATACTAAATTTATTGCTTGCAAATATTATTATTCCCGAATTTTTGTTAATGTCTAATTTGGTAGAGATATAATTGTACTCGGGCAAGTGATAAGGCGGTGACTCGGCGTTCGTAAATGTTTCAGTTAACACTATAAAGTCCGGTTTTTTAATTAAATTATTTATTTTTAGAATTAGTTCATCGTAGTTTTTTTGAATGCTACGGATGTTTATGTGCATAATAATTATGTCATTGATGTTTTTAGAAATAATTTTGTTACACGAATCAGTACATATACATTCGTATTCCTGAATTTTGATATTTAATTCCAGTTCGTTATTTAAGAAATTATCCATTTAATGCATTTTTAGTTGTATTTTGCAAAATTATTTATAAAATTTTTATTCAATGTCGTAGTTTATTCTTTCTTTGGCTAATTTAAGCATGTAAGATCGGAACTTACATGTTTCGCTGTTTGTTCGGTGGTCTACTTCATTCATTTTATTGTTGAAGGAGTTTGTTTCTTTCTTCTTGTTAGCCGAGTTGCAGTTAGCGCATTTGGGTGGCAGCTCCAGGGATTTACATTCGGAGATGGGATGATCTTCTGAACAGTGTTTGCATGTTGGTTTATTCATTCTATTGTAGCATTTTTGGGCTGTGTGCCCAAATCTTTGACAGTGGAAACATTGGGTAAGAGGACTGCAGTCATCTACATAGATTCTCATGAATCCTAGGTGAATTTTTTTTTTATTAATTAGATGTAGTCTCATTTCGGGATTTGTTTGTAGAATTAAGTTTTTGCTGTTAGTTTTTTTGTTTGTAATGATGGCCTTAACTTGTAATATTTCTTTGTCTTGGTATTTTTCACATATCATTTTGATGTCGTTGTTTTGTTCAATGATGTCTTCTAAAAATTCTTTTTCGGTATAGTCTTTGTCAAGACCTTTGAATATTACGCATGGATCCGTTTTCAGAAGTACCTCTGCTATTATGGTTTTGTCGACTTCATTTATCTTATCTTTTAATTTTTTCGCGTCTTCTTTTTCTGGGCATGTTATTATAAGGTTTTTTTTTGTTTTTTTTATTTCGCATACTCGAATTCCCAACTGCGATATTTTAATCTTTTGTATTTTCTCTTTTATTTTTTCAGTGTCTTCTTCTTTTAAGCTTTTAATTATTATAGGAAATCGTTTTTCTTGCATTTGTGGTATTAAGTTTTTTACTGCAGAAGAGTATGAAAATGGGTATTTTTGTGCTTGGTTTTTTTCTTGAATATCACACTTTTCTTGTAATTTAGCTAATTCTATTGCCATGTGAGATATCATTTCCATGATGTTATTTATTTCTTTCATCATTTTTGATTTGGTTTCTTTGGTAAGTTTATTTTCTTCTATGATTGTATGTAAATCACTTATGTTTTGTTTCGCCTTTGTTATGAAGGCATGCGGATCAACCGCTTCCTCCATTTTCACAGGTTAAAAAATTATTTTCGGTAAATTTTTGTATTTATAAAAATTGTCTGGGTTTGAAGGGGTTATTTTATTTAGTCACCGCTTACGGCGCTCACTCGCGTCCAACACCGTTAGAGGTTTGGGCGACACTCCAAAATAGTATATTAAAGTATTAAAGTATAAGTGGATAAACAGGTCTTTAAAACACGCGCGATTTTTCGAGCACGACGGCGTAGCCGAGTGCTCGAAATAAAGCAAGTGTTTTAAATACCAGTTATCCACGAATATTTTACGCTATTTTTTTTTATTGGTACACTTTGAAAATATAAATATTGATATTATTATTAAAAAATTGGAAATAAGAACTATTAATGAATTCGTGATGTGACATCACAATATCTTGTTGTCATGGAAATGAAAAACACAAACATTAAGTTTTATTTGACGTTTAAAATATTCCTGTCAGATTTATAGTTGACATTTAGACTTCACATTTTGTTGATTTGTTGATGTTGCCATGGTAACTTTAAAAAACGCGCGTTCCATAAAGTGCGATTTAAACACGCTAGAGCGTACTTTAAATGAGTAAAAAAGGGCACCAATAAAAAAAACATTATTAACACGTATTACAAGATATATATACGAAAAATTTCGTAATTCATTGTTTTTTTCAAATCCTTTTTGAGACATTTTCCGTGAGATTTTTGTCCTATTTCAAACGAGTCATGTTTTTAAGAATAGCGCGCTCCCTCTAACACTCGTATTTACGTATCTCCCCTTCCTCTTCTTTTTGAGCGCTTACTACTGGGCTTTAAGTATCCACTAATTTCAGTAATTTTTTTTATTTATTATACGCAAAAAACTTAATGTTTTGAGTAGCTGATTCAAAACTTTAAAAAGAAATTATAGTTTTTGGCTAATACCTTTTGCAAAACGGAACAGAAGCCTTTGAATATTTTTAGCGCAATTTTTTGATATTTTTTTGTAGTCAGTCCGAAAAGCAGTAAATGGGCTTGCGGACCGCTGGTTGCTCATCACTGTGTTAATGATGAGCAACCAACTTGGGTAGCCCACGGTGCATGGGCGGTAAAAAGATGATTTTTTCGTAAATGTTTTCAAGCAAATGATGATTGGTTTTTTTAATAAACTCATTAAGCTTACGAACCAACAGAAAAAAAATGCAGACGCATCTGCCGCCAAGACCTGGACAAACATCACTCCATTAACCCGGGCACCCCTGCTTAGTCACCAAACGTAGCGAATCACTTGGGGTGACCTATGGCAGAGGCGTTGGTTATCCAATAAATGGTTCCCGAGGCGGCGGTACCCATACTAGCCTCCGAAATTGAATCGCTTGTCAAAATAAAGTAAAAAAATATTTTTTTCCAATTAAATTTATGAATGTCTCATGACCCCCACTTTGAAAACCACTGTATACAGCACGGCTTGTGGATATTGTTCATGCGGCCAATCCGTGAACAACTATTGATGTATTAGTTTGACAGAATTACACAAAAGGATAACTTGGCGGTCAGTTGTATATTGCCGGGAACTCTGTATGCAAGACGGCGGAATTGGAAGGAGAGTTTTGTTGCGAAATTACTGTTACTGGTGTTATTTTATTCTGATTATTACTATGAGAGGGCTTGTCTAGGGTATACTTGGTCGAAGCATGTTAACCAACATAATTTTTTACGTTATATTAATTTTAAATTGGGAATATTCATCGAAAACATTAATTACCCCTCTCTGTTACAATTATTGGGACTCGATACATTAAAAGAAAGAAGAATTTGTTCAGACCTATTTTATTTATTTAAAATCGTTACCAACCTGTTGAACTCCCCTGAATTTCTTTCGTTAATATGTTTCCATGTACCTAGTCGATCAGTTCGTTTCAAATTACCTTATCATTGCAACAATACAGGATCTAACGCTGAACTCAATTCCATAATGAATCGCCTGCATGTACTTGGAAATAAATATGTTTTGGATGAATCTATAAACATTGCTATTTTAACCTCATACAAACACTACTTAATTAAAACTGTCTGTCAGCGCTTTTCAGCTGGATTATAATCAAATATTTCTTAATACATATTATCCGGGATTTATAATATGTTGTATTGTATTTATAATAACCTAGTCGTTGTACTTTTTTATGTTGATACTACAATTTCTATTGTTCTTTTTTATGCATTTTACATTTATATATTTTTTTTATATTTATATGTTTTTTTATCTATGTATATTCTGTATTCATATGTAAAATAATTGTAATTCTTTTGTAAAAGCCGCTTTAATCGGCGTTAATAAATAAATAAATAAATCATCATTATCATCTTCTTCCTCTAGTCCTATTCGGGTCGGGGACCCATTGCATCGACAAGGATCCTCCATACGTCCCTGTCTTGTGATGATTGTTTGGCCTCCGTCCGTGGTAGACCCATTCTCTCCTCACACAGTTTCTGGAGTTGCCTCGCCTAACTGTGTCTGGGGCGGCCCACTGGACGTCTACCCTCTGGAATCGCACTCAGTATCTTCCTCGGAATTCGGTCATCAGACATTCTTCGTACATGCCCAAGTAACCTCAGTTGTGATTTTTCTATGAAGAGTAGCAATGGTACAATATTTAGATCATCTCGGATCGTCGAGTTTTTTATATGATCATGCCACTCCTCTCAAGTACCTCATTTCGGCAGCTTGGACTCTGGAGCAATTTATGTTAACCACAATATAATTTATTTGAATATTAATTGTTCAAATCGACACTCAACTGGTTGAGAACATACGATTAGGTAGGTGACTACTTACTGGTAAAATTACGTTTTATTAATTTATTATCATCATTTTTTATTTGAAATGATTTCAGAATACATACCTAGTTGACTGAAAACTTGCTTCGTAACAACCTGCATTTTAAAGACGCAAGCTGTACCCTCGGAAATCAATGCAAATTATCTGGACTTGAAATAAGTAGATAACTTTTCTTATGTCTTCTTCTTCTTCTTTCGTATGGTGGAGGTCAGAGGGGGACATCCAGGTCCGCGAGATCCTAGATGTCCTATTGATGGCGGACAAGAGTTTACGAGGCAATGAATGTGAATACCGTACAAGAGTCCAAACTTCTGCCAACCATCTGGAGCCAGTGAGACTATGGCATCCCCAATTGGGGTATGTTGTGAGTAGGTTGTGGGGAAGGAAAGGAGATGGAGAAGAAGAAGGTGTGGGAAGTACCTGGATATTCAAATCTGCTCACCAAACACGGCTATAGCCATTTCAAGTAACGTTTTAGTTCTTAATGGTGGTCTTACACTAGGGCGATACTGAGAGGGTATTTATTATTTATCTCTGGAACGTGCCGTAATAATATTGCATATTATTTTTAATTAGTAAATTTTGAAATAACACCTTAACTTGCGACCTCCGGATTGCTAGTTGAGAACCTTACTCTTGGATCATGGGAGGCCATCAAATATACCTACAAGTATTCAGCTTTTTACTTCATTTTTACAAGCTATAATTTGAAAAACTTAAATAATTTACGTGGTGACCGGACGATCAACAATATACATAGTATATATTTTTTCTTTATTTTCAATCACCTTTCAAAGAGTGTTGAAATGCCACTTTGTTGAGATGTCGTGGAACTAATTAAAACAGCTTAGTAGGAACCCTGAATTTTATTTTAGTAAGTCCAAATAATGACTAAACGTATGGGGGTTGAAAATGATTATGTTAATATAATATATGTTATTTGTGTAAGATTGGGTTGATTGATGTTATTAACAGATCAGTGAATATTCGTCGAACAATTGGCTTGGCCTCGCTTGAGTAAAGAACTGCCATTATGCAGCCCCGTGCCCTGCAGTACCTATCTACCCCCCGCGCTCAGACTCCCTCCCCTCCCCGCGGCAAGTTTAGTCGGCAGTGCGCCCGAAAGCATTTCCTGGTGCCGATTTGTTCTGCGAGTCACGTGTCCCCCGGGGTTAGCTACTCCCCCTCTCCCTCTGGGGTTGTGAAGACTTAGAAAGGGGGGTGCAGGGGGGGAGGGATGCATTTCCCGCCTATTTCTTAACGCCCGTTTGTGTTTCCTATCAGAGAGCACAAAATGTTAAAACGCGCATTTCTGTTTCTTCCATTCTTTCTTTTCCAATCCCACGGGAAATGCTTCCAGCTGGAACGAATCTATAACAACGTATTATTTACCAAATTATCTATCTATATAAATAAAAATCAATTGGTGTTCGTTTGTCTCGCTAAAACTCGAGAACGGCTGAGCCGATTTAGCTGATTTTGGTTTTTAATGTTTGTCGTAGTCCAGGGAAGCTTTAAAAGGTGAGAAAATATGGAAAAATTGCAAGGAAGATGGTAAAAACAACAATTTCATTTTCCCATATAAACTGTTCAGAATATTTCTAACGTCAGAAGAAAGCGAACAAATTGTTGCCTTGGAAAAGATGTTTTTTTTTTGAATTAGGCTATTCACCCTAAAAAGAGTACTTTGTTGGCGTCGTAGTTAATATCTATCTCTAAAAATGAATCGCTTAATTGTATGTATGCACTTAACTTCCGAACGACTGCGCCAAATTGGATAATTGTTTATGTGTAAAACTAATGTTGAGCTTTGTATAAAAATTTGTAATAGGCGGCACGCGAGTAATTAGAAAATGCAGTAGGAATGTATGGAATGCAGGAGGGGGGAGGGGAACCTGGGAGGGCAGAGGGGAACTTGGAGGGGAAAGGACGTGCAGGGAGAAACAATTTCTTTATTAAATGGCATAGCAACACATGCCGGGTACCAGCTATTTTGTATAAAACTGAGGGTGGGGTGGAGGGGTTGGGGGAAGGAGGAGGGGAGGGAAGAAGGGGGGGAGGGGTGTAGGATAAAGGAGGGGTAGGGTTGTGGGGAG
This sequence comes from Limnephilus lunatus, assembly GCA_917563855.2. Classification (NCBI taxonomy): domain Eukaryota; kingdom Metazoa; phylum Arthropoda; class Insecta; order Trichoptera; family Limnephilidae; genus Limnephilus; species Limnephilus lunatus. The sequence continues at coordinate 19,121,920 of OU830602.1, read as the reverse complement.
GGGTGGGGGAGGGGGATAGCAAAAGGGGGTGGGGGTGGGGGGGGGGAGTGGAGTGGGGAGAGGGAAGGTGGAGGGGAACTCGGGAGGGGGAAGGTGAATACGGGAGGAGGGAGGGGAACTCGGGAGGGCGGAGGGAAACTTGGACTGAAAAAGTTGAACGGGACGAATGGGAAAGGACGCACAGGTAGTAACAATTTCTTTATTTAATGGCACAGCAACGCATGCCGGGTAACAGATAGTTCTAAATTAACAAGATTAAAGGTTTATACCAGTTAAGCTTCAATTAACGCGCTCGGAAATATTGTTTTGTGTTAAATCGAGGCTGTTTGCTCACCTGAAGTGCCAAGTTCCCCAAGTGTTTAGAAGAGTAAAGAAGTTTTTTTTTTTAATCTTATCTACTGTTTTTGTAGACCAACAAACAGGTTTTTAAAAATTATAAACTTAACATTATGGATCTTTTAGAAAACTAAACATTCTTTAAAATTATTTAAGAACGGAATTTAATTTATTTTAAATTTTTAGTAAAAAAACCGCTTAAAAGTCTTTCTTTCAGAAAACTAAAGTTTGACACCCTAAACCCTGACCTCATATGTTTTTCCTTGCCGGAACTTCTTCATCTTAATTTCCCTAAAAACACCCTCTACACAGCATCCCAAATATGACAAAGGCCACGGGGGAAATTGTTTTCCTCAGGACTTCCTGTGTAGAGTAAAGCAAAAAAATACGAGTGTTTTGAAAACTGATTGATTGACTGAGTTTGATGATATCTCCAGAAGGCGAAACAGCTGTCACGCGTAATAATAATTACACAGCAGTACTTGTTTATAAATAAACTTTTTTTGTACACTTCAATAATAACAGTATTGAATATATAAAAGTAAAAAATAAGAACTTAACGATTTTATAGGAAGGTGTAGATATACAAAATATCGAGTGCAAATATTTGTCTATTTTCTTAACATAATAATATATGAATTAATGTAGGTATCATAAGATTTACAATAAATAAGAATATGAGAGCCTTTTGCCACAATATTTTATTTTTAATTTAACTTTTTTATTATGTAATACACCGTTAAATTGGTGAATTTACACCACCTTCTATCATTAATTTATCTATTTTATTATGTAATACACCGTAAAATTGGTGAATTTACACCACCTTCTATTATTAATTTATTATGTAATACACCGTAAAATTTGTGAATTTACACCACCTTCTATTATTAATTTATCTTTTTTATTATGTAATACACCGTAAAATTGGTGAACTTACACCACCTTCTATTATTAATTTATCTATTTTATTATGTAATACACCGTAAAATTGGTGAATTTACACCACCTTCTATTATTAATTTATCTATTTTATTATGTAATACACCGTAAAATTGGTGAATATACACCACCTTCTATTATTAATTTATCTATTTTATTATGTAATACACCGTAAAATTGGTGAATTTACACCACCTTCTATTATTAATTTATCTATTTTATTATGTAATACACCGTAAAATTGGTGAATTTACACATCCTTCTATTATTAATTTATCTATTTTGTTATGTAATACACCGTAAAATTGGTGAATTTACACCACCTTCTATTATTAATTTATCTATTTTATTATGTAATACACCGTAAAATTGGTGAATTTACACATCCTTCTATTATTAATTTATCTATTTTATTATGTAATACACCGTTAAATTGGTGAATTTACACCACCTTCTATTATTAATTTATCTATTTTATTATGTAATACACCGTAAAATTGATGAATTTACACCACCTTCTATTATTAATTTATCTATTTTATTATGTAATACACCGTAAAATTGGTGAATTTACACATCCTTCTAAATATTATTAATTTATCTATTTTATTATGTAATACACCGTAAAATTGGTGAATTTACACCACCTTCTATTATTAATTTATCTATTTTATTATGTAATACACCGTAAAATTGGTGAATTTACACCACCTTCTATTATTAATTTATCTATTTTATTATGTAATACATCGTAAAGTTGGTGAATTTACACCACCTTCTATTATTAATTTATCTATTTTATTATGTAATACACCGTAAAATTGGTGAATTTACACCACCTTCTATTATTAATTTATTTATTTTATTATGTAAAACACCGTAAAATTGGTGAATTTACACCACCTTTTTTTTAAATTTATCTATTTTATTATGTAATACACCGTAAAATTGGTGAATTTACACCACCTTCTATTAATAATTTATGTATTTTATTATGTAATACACCGTAAAATTGGTGAATTTACACCACCTTCTATTATTAATTTATCTATTTTATTATGTAATACACCGTAAAATTGGTGAATTTACACCACCTTCTATTATTAATTTATCTATTTTATTATGTAATACACCGTAAAATTGGTGAATTTACACCACCTTCTATTATAAATTAATCTATTTTATTATGTAATACACCGTAAAATTGGTGAATTTACACCACCTTCTATTATTAATTTATCTATTTAATATGTAATACACCGTAAAATTGGTGAATTTACACCACCTTCTATTATTAATTTATCTATTTTATTATGTAATACACCGTAAAATTGGTGAATTTACACCACCTTCTATTTTTAATTTATCTATTTTATTATGTAATACACCGTAAAATTGGTGAATTTACACCACCTTCTACTAATAATTTGTGTATTTTATTATGTAATACACCGTAAAATTGGTGAATTTACACCACCTTCTATTATTAATTTATCTATTTTATTATGTAATACACCGTAAAATTGGTGAATTTACACCACCTTCTATTAATAATTTATCTATATATTATATAATACACCGTAAAATTGGTGAATTTACACCACCTTCTATTATTAATTTATCTATTTTATTATGTAATACACCGTAAAATTGGTGAATTTACACATCCTTCTATTATTAGTTTATCTATTTTATTATGTAATACACCGTAAAATTGGTGAATTTACACCACCTTCTATTATTAATTTATCTATTTTATTATGTAATACACCGTAAAATTGGTGAATTTACACCACCTTCTATTATTAAATTATCTATTTTATTATGTAATACACCGTAAAATTTGTGAATTTACACCACCTTCTATTATTAATTTATCTATTTTATTATGTAATACACCGTAAAATTGGTGAATTTACACCACCTTCTATTATTAATTTATCTATTTTATTATGTAATACACCGTAAAATTGGTGAATTTACACCACCTTCTATTATTAATTTATCTATTTTATTATGTAATACACCGTAAAATTGGTGAATTTACACCACCATCTATTATTAATTTATCTATTTAATATGTAATACACCGTAAAATTGGTGAATTTACACCACCTTCTATTATTAATTTATCTATTTTATTATGTAATACACCGTAAAATTGGTGAATTTACACCACCTTCTATTTTTAATTTATCTATTTTATTATGTAATACACCGTAAAATTGGTGAATTTACACCACCTTCTATTAATAATTTATGTATTTTATTATGTAATACACCGTAAAATTTGTGAATTTACACCACCTTCTATTATTAATTTATCTATTTTATTATGTAATACACCATAAAATTGGTGAATTTACACCACCTTCTATTAATAATTTATCTATATATTATATAATACACCGTAAAATTGGTGAATTTACACCACCTTCTATTATTAATTTATCTATTTTATTATGTAATACACCGTAAAATTGGTGAATTTACACATCCTTCTTTTATTAGTTTATCTATTTTATTATGTAATACACCGTAAAATTGGTGAATTTACACCACCTTCTATTATTAATTTATCTATTTTATTATGTAATACACCGTAAAATTGGTGAATTTACACCACCTTCTATTATTAAATTATCTATTTTATTATGTAATACACCGTAAAATTTGTGAATTTACACCACCTTCTATTATTAATTTATCTATTTTATTATGTAATACACCGTAAAATTGGTGAATTTACACCACCTTCTATTATTAATTTATCTATTTTATTATGTAATACACCGTAAAATTGGTGAATTTACACCACCTTCTATTATTAATTTATCTATTTTATTATGTAATACACCGTAAAGTTGGTGAATTTACACCACCTTCTATTATTAATTTATCTATTTTATTATGTAATACACCGTAAAATTGGTGAATTTACACCACCTTCTATTATTAATTTATCTATTTTATTATGTAATACACCGTATAATTGGTGAATTTACACCACCTTCTATTATTAATTTATCTATTTTATTATGTAATACACTGTAAAATTGGTGATTTTACACCACCTTCTATTATTAATTTATCTATTTTATTATGTAATACACCGTAAAATTGGTGAATTTACACCACCTTTTATTATTAATTTATTTATTTTATTATGTAATACACCGTAAAATTGGTGAATTTACACCACCTTCTATTATTAATTTATCTATTTTATTATGTAATACACCGTAAAATTGGTGAATTTACACCACCTTCTATTATTAATTTATCTATTTTATTATGTAATACACCGTAAAATTGGTGAATTTACACCTTCTTCTATTATTAATTTATTTATTTTATTATGTAATACACCGTAAAATTGGTGAATTTACACCACCTTTTTTTTTAATTTATCTATTTTATTATGTAATACACCGTAAAATTGGTGAATTTACACCACCTTCTATTAATAATTTATGTATTTTATTATGTAATACACCGTAAAATTGGTGAATTTACACCACCTTCTATTATTAATTTATCTATTTTATTATGTAATACACCGTAAAATTGGTGAATTTACACCACCTTCTATTATTAAATTATCTATTTTATTATGTAATACACCGTAAAATTTGTGAAGTTACACCACCTTCTATTATTAATTTATCTATTTTATTATGTAATACACCGTAAAATTGGTGAATTTACACCCCTTTGCAGTCGATTACATCAATCTTGTGGTAAAGTTTTTGATTTGAACTTTCGTTTTTGATTAAAATTGAGTCCGAAGTTGGAATGTTTTAAGAGCAATTTTGGAATGTGTATCATCTTTACAGTGTGCTCCAAGTACCAAATGATCGGACATTCCTTTAAGTTTTGCAAGGACCAGCAAAGATATTGACATATAAACAAGGTAAAACCGTTTTATATTAAAAACAACCAAAAACACATTTCGCAATAAAATATTTTTTTTACAGTAACTCCACACTGAAGGCCCCGAGGAAAATAATTTCCCTCAGGGCCTATGTCATCTTTGAAGATGTTGTGTGTAGTGGCGGCTCGTGATTAGGTGTGCTAGAATGCGAACACTAAAAAAATGGTATTATTGTAATAATTATTATAAGCAATAATTAATTATTAGCCTGAAACACTCATCTACATTGAAAAAATCTCCCGAGAAAAGATACATGCCGCCGACGGGACTTGAACCCGCGTCCTTCTGATTTCCGGTCAAATCCTCTGACCACTGAGCTACGTCGGCTTATCTCCTACTCGCCAAATTATTGAATATATACCAGTGTTTCATTAAAAAATTACTGCTTATTACATTTTTCCACCTGAAATGTGTGCATGTATCTTTTCTCGGGAGATTTTTTCAATATAGATGAGTGTGTCAGGCTAATAATTATTGCGTATAATAATTGTTAACCTTAATTGTTACGTGCTATGCATACAAATCTTGTCTTAAACATTAGTTTATCAATTAAAAATATGGCATTATTGTACTCGTAGTTAGCGAAAAATTATTTTTTTTTGGCTACAACATCATTTTGCCGTTTTTTTTAAATTTTTTTAATATTAGATCTAGCACACCCAAAAGTCACGAGCCGCCACTGGCTGTGTGGAGGGTCTTTTTGAGGAGACGAAGATGTGAACATGAGTCTTGAAGATACCCATTTTGTAGGAAGGAGGAAACGCAGCAGGCTAATCCTTCCACAGCCGAGCTGTTGAACTCAAGATCGAGTCGTAGAAGCGATCCATTCTTATGTGACAAATGTAGAGTGAGAGAATCAATCAAACGGAGCACCACAGAGTCGAGGATTTTTTTCTGTTTAAAATCTGATATCTTAGAAAAGATAAAAAAAAGTTTCACTACACAGAAGGTTGAGGCATTCTCCAAACCATCATTAAAAAAAATTAAAAATATAAAAAGTTCAGAAATAAGGTCACAAAAAGTTAATAAAAGCAAGTCCACCATTATTAACAAAAAATATTACAGGGATTAAAAAATTAACTTGGAATAAAATTAATAAATTAATGAGACGCAAGTCTAAAAGTAGTTGTGACGAAATTATCTCAAAATATGATATATGTTAAACATGCATAAGGAAGAAACCGTAGCAAACAATTTGGTTGACTATTGCACAAAGAGTGTTAACTCTATGACACATTTTAATTTTTTTATTTATTTAATACACGTATGTTTTTACCACACATTTTTTAACGTATTATATAGAGTGTTGCAAATGAATATAAAAATAGCCTTTCCTCACCATAAAGAGACAAGGCTCTTGTGTTTGGTGAGGAAATTAATGCTCACTTATATGTAAACATATAAGTGATTAATTAATAAAATATTTCAAATAATAACAAAAAGTTAAGTAAGAAAAACTCTACAAAATAAATAAAAAATACTGAAAAAGCTTATACTACTGTTTATATATTTAGATTTATACTATTTTATTTATTTAATCATGTTATTAAATAAAATGTTTAATTAAATGAAGACAATATTAGCGGAACTCAATCAAAATCGGAAGACAAATATTAGAAAAAATATATTGGTTCCACTGGGACGCGAACCAGGTCCCTTAGCTTACATGGCAAGTGCTCTACCGATTGAGGTATGGAACCCATTTCGACTAAGAACTAACAACACTATCTTCATTTTCTTAACGAACATATTATAGGCTGCTATCTTTATATATGATTGCAAGATTCAACCCGAACTAAATGCCATCTAAATAGTGTCTGGATAAATATTTATCCATTTTATTTTTAGTAAGCGACATCTATTGACCTTTTCTGCAAGTCTAGGACTTATACAGACAAGCCGTCATGTGTGACAGCTTTGTGGGACTGCATAAAACTTGTATTTTAAAAATATATTTTCTTGTATTAAATAAAAATAAAAAAAAATAATAAAAAAATAAAAATAAAAATAAAATAAAATAAAATTAAAATAAAAAGTAAAATCTCAAATTATAATATTTAATTAAATGAAGACAATATTAGCGAAACTCAATCATAATCTGGAGACAGAAAAATCAGAAAAAGATATTGGTTCCACTTAGTCGAAGTATGATACAGTTAAAAGTGACCGAATTGGAAATCGGTTCCATAGCTCAATCGTTAGAGCACTTGCCATGTAAGTTAAGGGACCTGGGTTCGTGTCCCAGTGGAGCCAATATCTTTTTCTGATTTTTCTGTCTCCAGATTTTGATTGAGTTTCGCTGAAATTGTGTTCATTTAATTAAATATTATAATTTGAGATTTTACTCATAAAAGTTAAAAATAAAATAAATTTTTGACTATATGTACCTGCCGACAAACTAAAATAGTAGTTTAACAGGTTTAAATGATAGTAAAGAAAAAAAATCGGCCAAGTTATGTTTCCCACGAATTTTTATTTATTTTGCAATGATACTCTTTGATTGTCTCCATTCGGTTGACCAATTTCAGTTTTTATGTGTCGTGCGTATAATGAGATTTAAGATTGATTATTGCGTTCGACGTATTAATAAAATAAAACCATTTCTGATTAGTATTTTTTGTATTTTTTCTGCGTGGCCTGGGCTGCGTGCGCCGTTTAGACCCGAACATTGTGAACTTGTGTACGCACTTCGTACGTCGCACACGCATTAACGTCACACCGCGAGATTGATGTGATCCTGTTTTCACGATTTACCCAACACATCATGGCCTTTTCGGGGAGAAAAAATTTGGTATCGCACATCCCCTGTACACTGTACAATACAGCCCACTATGTGCACAGACATCATAATAGCTATCTATCACTTATGTACAAGACTTATGTATAAGACTTACGATAAAAGAAACACCAAGATGTTAGTTTCGTCGCTCAAGGGTGCAAACTCCTGTGATAAATTTATCAAAGGTGAATCAAGTTAACAGAGATAGACATTTTGAATTTGTCGCACGAGTCAATTACTGCGCTAAATTTGTGAAACTTCCCGCGTTACGTAAAAATTCAAAGGTATGAAAAAAGTGATATTAAATTTGGAGCCCAAAATGGTTCGTGTGGAAAACTGCTCTGAAGGAAAATTTTGAGTTTTAGAGAATAGACTTGGATTTATTGAAGTAAAACTTCTTTATGCAAGCTTGACTTGGGGAGTAAGATGGTGAATGCGTGACGAGAAGTTACGAAATTGTGATCAAGTGAGGCGAACGGAAGTTGAGAGGGAAATATAAGTTAGTTAAGATAGAAAAAGAGAGATTTACGTTTCGTATATTACTGTAGGGGCGAAGAGAGAGGTGCGAGCAGAAAATTTATTTTTCTCTTTCTCTCAGAGCCAGTTACATTTTGTATATAGAGGGCCTTATCCCTCAACCACGGAGGCCGTCAACAATCTTATCAACAAAGTTTTAACAATTTAGCACCGACTTACTTTAGAAACAAACTACAAAACTTCGGTGTAGTAGTATAAAGCGCCCGACAAACCTCAGTGACCAGACATTCAGCGGACCAAGGATCGAATCCTACGAAATCCAAAAAAAATAAAAATATATTTTGGTAAAATCAATATTCAATCTTCAAACCACTCCAAAATAAACAGGCAAAGATAACACAGAGGAAAGCAACATCTAGCGACTCCCAAGAAGAAAACACAAATACTAACAAGATGACCAAATGTATAGGAAAAGGTGCAATGGAATTCGACGATCCAAATATGGAAAAATCATCCTTCAGATTGATAAACAAGTGCGTCCTAGTCTCCCCAATCTTACATGTCCACTTTAATTTTCTGAAAATTTGACTTCTACCGCGTGTGAATTGCACACTCGGATTTTTTAAAACTAACTTACGTTTTTTAATACAAATCGAGATACTTATGAACACCTACGTCTATAATTTTACAAATAAAGGCAATTTGTCAACATACAGGATAAACAACGAGTGCAAACTACAAACATTTTTTAGAGAGATAAAATTATTAATTGTCTACAATAAACTATTCGCGGAATGCCAATAACGCACCATTTAAAATGAACAAAATTAAAACTCTGGACAGTAAAGAAATATCAAAATCCAAATGTCTACCCAAAGAAAAGGATAGATGGGAAACTTTGGTGGTAAAGGCGTACCAGAGTAACCGTCCGAGAACCGACCGGAGGAGAATAGTACTTTTGTCACAGGAATATTTTGACTTATTTAGAACATAATTACTGTAATTTCTATTTTCATTGGAAAATATTTTTTTGTTTTATGAAATATTGGCGAGTACCCGGCTTGCGTTGTTATGCCATTTAAAAAAATAAGGGGTTTGCGTTTTAATTCTGTTCATTGAAGTGCTTTTGGATACACAATATTTTTTTTATTTTTGCGTCTGTTGCGAACACGAATAAATCAGAAGATTTTCTTTGTAGTGTCCACAGCTGTCCGTGTGAGATGTGTTTCCCTGATATCCCCTACCGCTATTATATCTCCTTTCCAATCCTTCCCTCTGCCTCTCCATCGTTCCGTATCCCTTCGTCGACACTCCCCTTCGTCTCATTTCAAAGTGCCTCGTTCCCGTCCCATTCCCCTCCGGCGTCCCCTTCCCCTTTCTTCGTCCCCTGTCCCGCAAACCTTCGTACTTTACCCTCCCCCTCTCTGACGCTAAACTATATGAAATACACAAAATTTTAAAAAAAAAGTGCACTACATATAGTATTTTTGAAGTAAAACTTCTTTACGCACGCTTGACTTGGAGAGTCAGCTGGTGAATGTGTGACGAGAGCGTTTCAAAAAGTGTGATCGGGCGAGGCTAACGGAAGTTTAGAGGGAGATATACGTTAGTGAAGATAGAGAAAAGAGAGAGAGAGAGAGTTACGTTTCGAATTTACTGAAGGGGCAAGGAGAGGTGCGAGCACACATTTTCTTTCTCTCTTTCTCTCATAGCCATTTCGTATATCTAAGACACAGTGCAGGCATATTGTCTGTATTACACTGTAGGAGCAAGAGAGAGCAGTGCGCGCGCACATTTTCTTTCTATTTTCTTTTATAGTGAAGTTTTACTTCAGTTTCAAGTCTAAAACACACTCGTTTTTTTTTAAATAAATTTCATAAACATCTCGCTATCATATTTAACAACCTTCGCGTGAGCACAACAACAAAGGTTCATCGCAATCGGATGAATGGTATAGGAACGCATACGTAACAAACATAGAAACATTAATTTTTATATGAAAAGATTTTTAATAATTAAAAAGTAAAGTAAAATTCCCGCATTGAAACTAGTAACCAAAGAGCCGCATATAGCTCGCGAGCCGCAGATTGCGACCACTGCGGCAGGGGAATGCGGGCAACATCGATCTCCTGAAACCGTTACGAGAATGGTTATCTTTAAGTTTCGAATGCTCACAAAACTTGCAGGAAAGAAAGTGCACAAGTTGAGGATAGGTTCTCAGTGGGCAGTGGAAAGGGGTGTGGGAAGGGGCGTGGGGGGCTAGAATCGGGAGCGTCGGTCATCTATTATTCCGGTGCCGCGGCCTGTGAGGGATGATATCCGCTCTCTGCTCCGTACGGTGCGGGGTACATGTGTAATTCAGTTAAGGTCACACCTATTCCACATTCTAGTATTATATTCTACATTAATTCAAACTGAAATTTAAGGGTTTTCATTTTATTACTGCCTTGATTTAGGTGGAAATAAGTTTACTTTCACAACCTGAGATGCATTGCTACACAAATACTTTATATTTTGGTAGAAAGCAGTCACTTTGTAGTTTGACATATTAACTGAATTAAAACAACTTTGTTTGTAACCACTATTTTTTTATTTAGTTTTTATTACCGACCGGCTTTACTTAACACAAGCACCTTCAAGGTATAAAATCGGTGTGAGACAAAACATAATATACAGGAATATCTAATACTATGTATGTAAGATTTTAATTTCACCTTCTCACTCTTACTTTATATTATGTTTTGTATCTTTCTATATGTATAAATAAGCTCTCACAATGTATTTTTTGATAATTTTAATTGTATTCCCTGAAGATGTTTGTGTTGTTTATAAAGTTTATATAAATAAAGTTGGTTTTTTGCAGGTGGAAAAATGTAATAAGCAGTAATTGTTGAATGAAACACTGGTATATATTCAATAATTTGGCGGGTAGGAGATAAGCCGACGTAGCTCAGTGGTCAAAGCATTTGACTGGAAATCAGAAGGACGCGGGTTCAAGTCCCGCCGGCGGCATGTATCTTTTCTCGGGAGATTTTTTCAATGTAGGGTAAGGTTACTCAAGTCGTACCACGGCCATAGTCGTACCCCACCAATATCTCGTCTGATACCTTTGAATTGGGCCATCTAGTGTCGTTAACGTGAACTATTTAGTCGTGCGAGCAACAGTAAACAAGTGGTTAGGTGTTAATTTTAAAAGTAAGTTTTTTTTATCACTTTTCATGTAAAATGAATGACTCATTCGTAAGCTTTTTATGGCAGGAATGTGATCCTTACCTTTTATCTTTATTGCATCAATTTATAATACTTATCTGTCAATCGTTTAGGCATACTCAAGCAGTAGAACATTTTTAGGTTATGTCAGTAATTTTATTTTTCATCTTGGAAGACCCCGCTGCTTAAGTCATACCTGCTCAAAATTCTTTACTCGTACCGGTACAACTTAGGTATTAAGAAAATTGTGTATAATAATTTGCATAACTCTTTATCAGGTAATAAATATGGAGAAGAGAAAGTAGAGCACTTGGAAGCAAGAAGATATGGATGAAGCTTTACAGAAGTTCATGTCCTGTTGGCGGCAAGTATCTTTTCTCGAGAGATTTTTTCAATATAGATTAGTGTTTCAGGCTAATAATTATTGCTTATAATAATTGTTACCCTTTGTGCTATGCATACAAATCTTGTCTTAACATTAATTTATCAATTTAAAAAAAATTATGTAATAAATTGTGCTGTTGACATTTTAAAGAAAGTTTAAGTTTTAAGAGTTTTAAATTTTTTTTTAAAGAGTTTTACTAAAATAAATTCTGTCATGATATTTATTAACCCTTTAGGTTAATTTGTTCGGTTTTCGGAGCAACTAATTTTGGGAATTTTTCATTCATTATTTTCACATAAAACTACAAAAAAGTGAGTTAACAATAACGCTTATAATACATCTGCCTGATAAAATAAGTGTGCCTTTTTTTTTTTTTTCGTTATCAGTACTAATTATAGTTAGAAAAAATGTAAGATGAGCCATTTTCAAAATTTATTTCATCACCTTTCAAAAGAAGAGCTTAATTTTCGAATGCGTTCAGAAATATTCCATTTACTTGGATTTTATTGCAAAGCGGAAATATTATGACCTTCCGACAAAATAGGTCCGGGGCCTGAGGGGTTAAGAAATTCACATTGACTTGAAATTTGTTGTGTTGAAGGCTCACCAGGTCCCCAGGTGGTACAGGGTACAACGAAACTGGGTAAAAAAGAATATTCTCGCGATTTTTCTTCGATTCGGTATTCGGTTAAAAAATAATCCCAATATTGTATCTGTTTTCAGGATCAATTTGATATCTTTCGTAAAATAGATTCGAAGCTGAGAATCTTATCCGATTGACCATGAAGATCGTCAAAATCAGATTAAAAAATATTGATATTTCGATATTAAAAAAAGTGAGTATTAAACGAAAGTCCCAGCTCCACTCAACTGCCTGAAGCCAATGAGACTATGGCATCGCCAAATGGGATATTTTATGAAGCTGAAGGTAGTGAAGAGAAGAAGTAGATTGGGAAAAATGTAGATAAGTACCTATTTTATATTTGTATCTACCTACACTAAATATTCATATTAGAATACTAATATTTGAATTTTCGCTATCAAAGAAATAATATTGACATTGGAGGTTATTATCCACCACTTACCCGCCCTGGTATAACTAACAGATGGTTACTCCTTCAAGGCTCTCGCAAGGACTCTAATTTTTTTGAAAGAACGAAGCTACATTTAGTTTAGAACGAATTTAGACCTCCAATGTCCCTGCGTACGTTGTTAGCAAGCAGTATGCAAGTGCTTAGCGGGAAATACAAGATACAATATGTGTTAGTATTACAAAATATAGACAAGACAATGGGACAGGTTGGTGAAAGTCCTCGAGGTGGCAAGCGCTGGGTGATTGTATCCAGCGTATCCTACAAGCACCTGTTTGGGAAAAAGACACAGTACAGAAGTAATACGAGCATGGCAAACGGTTGGGAGTCCTCTCCAATCAATTGGCAGTCCCAGCAAGAATGCGCATGACGTTCAGTCTAGCCGTGAACCACACTCAGCTTCCGCGCCCCTTAGCCGGTTCCTCGGTGATGCCTCAAAGAAAAGTAAATGGGAGATTGGGGGGGAAATACCCGACGACCCTAAGGAATTCAGCGTCGAGTAGCCGGGGGCAAGGCGAATATAAGGCAATAATATTGACAGCCCACGTCAAATATTTTCTTAGTAACACGCTTTGCCAATAAACGTATAATAGATAATTTCATAACACCAGAGCTTACCAATATCCGAAGCCCTTGTTACTCTCAAATAAAGTAGCTTTCGATTAGTGAAAGAATTTATAAATTCCATTCGATATTTTTTGCGTGAAAGAGTAAGGACCATCCAACCAACCATCCATACAAACTTTCGCATTTATAATATTAGTAATAAGATTACCACAAAGTTATAGCTGCATACAAAAGTACATAAAATTTACTTAACCCGGCTCATGCCGCCGTTGGAACCCGTGACCTAAGGATTGCTAATCAAGAGCCTAATCCCCCGACCAGGGAGGTAGTCAGTGGCGGCTCGAGCACTTCTTTAGTGGTGGGGATCGAAATTTTTTACGTACTGTACCGTAATCTCACCATCCATAGAACATAATATAAAATTTCTCAAAAAAAAATTTGATGGTCGATGGATCATGCTATTCGGATATATTTAACACAAAATAGTATAAAATCTCTATAGATATACGCCAATTTACAATGTAGTATAATAAAAATAAAGTTTAATATTGCAAGATTATCATCTAACTAATTTGAACGCGAGCGATTCCCGCCCGTAACTTTACAAACAAATGATTCTGCGGGGATCCAAAGGATTGTCCCTGCGGGTGTTTGAATTCACATACTACTGCGCATGCGCAGTTGATTACGATCGCGAAACAACGCGAGGAAAGTATAGGGATAGTTCGGATCATCCCCCAAGTGCGCATTAGATTCTGCGCACTGAAAAATAGACCCGCTGTTTTTTGCGCCGTACCTTATTAAAATCATCCGGAATAATTGTTTGTATTTTATTTCGGCAAATGTTATTTCCCTCTATGTTTAAAGAATTCATTCATTTTGGTGAAGACAAAGCATCGAATGTTATTTCCTTTAGTAGGTTTTGAGTGTAACTGGTGGGGACTGTCCCCGTTGTCTCCCTGTGAAAAACCGCCACTGGAGGTAGTCACGAGAAAAGCGAATTACTGTTTCTTTCTTCTTTCTTCTCTTTTCTCTTATTTATTACGCATACACATCTACTCGCATATACCCACCACGTATTATGTAAAAAAAATTGATTTCGTAATTTTTTCTTTTCTGTGTCCTGTAAATTGCAAAATTTATGTAAAATCCCATCAGAGCACTGAAAATATAATTTAATAAATAAAACAACCAGTTTAACCAAACTGTTTGAATTTCTACCGCCGCATATTAAGGGCGCTTTATTTTATCAACATTTCAAAGTTCATAAGCAATCGAATTATTTATGAATAACCATTTGTGCAACCATGCATGATCACCACAGTGGTAAATATTCACGAAAATGAAGCCTAATAATAATTATTATAATTGATGCAGGTCATTATAATAAATATTATCACACAACAGATTGACGAGTGTGTTTACCATTTAGCGATGATTAAGTAATTTTGACTAATCGCTGGTGAGACTTGTTGTGTTGCACTATTGTAAGTATGTACCTAAAATGTATTATAACAGTCAACACATTCGGTTTCAAAGGTTAGAAAAAGGCCTATTTTATCTTTTTTTTTTTTATAAATAAATTATATTATTTAAAATTTTAAGCGTATAAAAATGCAACATTTAAATAATATTTTATTAAATTTTCATTAAAAAATTTGGAAAATTCAGCTGGTGGATCCCAGTTTCCAAGTGTCCTTTCGGTGGATAGGATAACTCAGGATTGCATCGTCTGAAATTGAATTTTTATTTTATTTATTTTAGTAGGTTAGAATAGCTCGCGCTTGAATAGAAAGATTAAAAAAAAAGAAATTAGAATTTATACGTACTTAAAATTGTACCGAAAAGATATTCTGATTTGCATACAACTCTGACAAAAATTCAAGTTTTCAATTTTTTTATCCTTCATTCAAGTGCGAACTGTACTAATGTACTAACAGAAAACATTTTATTTTTAAAATTTTAGATGAAGTTGTTATGAGTTATCCTTATCCCGAAAGGACTCTTTTTTAAGGAGTCTCCGGAAACCAGGTTCCAGAGGATGGTTTCTTCAGCTAGTTTCAAATTGATGAAAATTTTACAAAATATTGTTTAAATTTTAAATGATGCACTTTCATATGCTTAAAATTTTAAATAATTTTATTTATTTATTATGTTAAAAAAATGTAGAGAAAATATGCTCTTTTATATCTTTCGAAACCCATGTAACCCCTTAACGTCACTCAGAACGGGTTGTGGCCGTGGGGCTGGAGGGTGGCAGTATGGCAGGGATTGGGGAGGGGGGAGGGGGGGGTTTATTTATTTTCCCCGCGGCAGGTGTGTTGGTTGGTTACTTGTTCCAGGCACGGCGAGTTTGCTGAAAGCTTTAACATAAACTACGGCCAAGACGTATAATTATCGCGGGTTTATCGCGCCTGTCCGCCCCTCCGCCTCCACCCCCACTTACCCACTTCCCCGCCCACCTAATCGGCTATCAGCTCGCATAGTACAGCTCCGCCAGCAGGGCAACCCCGACTCCATCCACCATCCACCTCAGGACTAAACACATACACCCGCCTGAAAATAATCATATTTTATCAACGACGTAATTATAGCTTTCATAGGTGAACTGATTTATAAGCTTTAAAATTTTCGCTGCAACAATATAGACTTTCTGCGGTGAATGACGTAATATTCAAGTCACAGGGGGGGATATTGTTAAGCTTTAGCGATATTAAAAAAAATACACTTTGAAATAGCTTGAAAAGAGTTGTGTGTTTATTTTATTCTCGTCATCATAGTGTATTCAGCAGTGTTGGTTAATTGTGTGTGTTTACCTACTATGCATGGTTGTAGAGCAAGCAGACAAACTATTGCTTATATATTTTTATAGTCTTTCTAAAGTTATAAAACCTTCAAAGAAAGATGGAATAAATGAAATGCGAAGAAATAAATAAAATATAATGAATAATAAATCACTTCGCTTAAACCACTATTTACATAATAATGGTTTAAATATATAGTGGTTTAAACGAAGTGATTTACTATTCATTATATTAATAATTCCTCTGTGGCTTGACTCCAGTTCAATTATTATAAATAAATAAATAAATTATTATTTTTATTATTTTTTATTGATCTATATACGTGATGTTTACAATATATTATTCGATGCCTGTCTCGCTAGGGTATACCTGTGTTGAGACAGGCGTAGAGGTACATATCATATATAAGAGTAATATAATTTACAATTAAACATAAAGATGATTGAAAGTGTGGGTGAATCACATAGAGTTTTCTTATAAATGAGGGAAGAGATACAGTACAGAAGTAAATCCTGTCAAATCTATTTATGGATTTAGAATATTTAGGATTTTATAATTTTAATTTGTTTAATATGGGTAAGGACGTATGTAGATAGATATTTCTGTCTATTTGTAGTTTATTTTACAGATGTTTGCAATAGTGTGACGACCAGTAGATACTTATAATCCATTTCTTTATAACTTGTTTGAATTTGGTCATTGATTCGGTTTGTCTAATCGTAGCTGGTAGTGTATTGTGTAGTTTGCAAGCTATGTATTTAAAGTGTCTTTGTCCAAAGGTGGTTTTAGGAAAGGGAGTTTGGAGGAGTTCTTTGTTTTTGGCTCGGGTATTGTGTATCGTTTGTGTTGCTTTGTATAGGGTTATGTTGTTTTTATGTAAATTAACTAAGATGGATCTTGCGTAGAGCTGTTTAATGTCCATAACGTTGAAGGTGTTGAATATCGTATCCGTGCTGATAGTAAGAGGAAGTTTAAGGATTATTTTTATTATTAGTTTTAATGATGCCACAAAGTAATTTTGATAAGTTTGAAGAAGTAAATAAATATAACTCTGACATTAGATATATATTTCACGTGTCAGCACCATTAAATTTCCTTTCCTCAGGTAGTTACCAGCTGTTTTTGATTTTTAGTAATTAATATACCCGCTAGCGGAATTTCGAAGTAAGTGTAGTCGAAATTTCAAATTCACATCACAAAAATGTCAAAACATCAGAAAATAGACAATATACACAGGGCTTTTAAAGTTCGTCGAGACGAAGATTAATTTTCATTCGTTGATGGCGCATAATTTTTTTATTTATTTTTTATTTTTTAAAAACCCCCTAGGGCTTTTACAATGGGTGCAGTAAATGTTTTTGACAAAATACAGGAAATAACATAAAATATAAGAAACAAAATTAGGTAGGTTACATAACATATAAGGGTTGACACAATGTAGGTAACATAGAATGTAAGTTAAGTAAAAATAGAGATAAAAATAGTTTATGAAGTAGGTAGAAATAGTTAATACACAGGTACCTCGTTCGAAGTTTGTAAAATTCAAATTATTGTGAAATACCGCCATATTGTTTAAATATTTGTTATCAATACTATGTAAGCGCTGTATTGGAGAATGTACACTATAGTTGGAATGAGATGTATGCATATAAAATGTTAATATTTGTCTAGTCGTTCGTGTAGGTACATGAAGATTTATTAATTGTTAGTTCGTTTATTTTTCGTCTGTTTTCTAAAGTCAGAATATTTAAAATATTCACTAAGAACGGGTAATTTATATGCTCTAAAAGGATATTTTGTTTAAAATTGACGAAATGTTGAAATTTTCTTTGAATTCTTTCAACATTATGAATATGAATTTTTTTAGAAGGGTGACCAGATTATGAAGTCATGTTCCATTAAACTTCTAACAAGGGATATGTAGAACAGTTTAATGAACAACTCTTGATCGCTATTAGAGAAATGAGTCCCTGGATAGAAGCGCTCGTTCCTCAATGCTCGGGAGCTGGACGGGACTCTTTACCAAAACGGTTACAAATGACGTCACAAAAGAGTGACCCGCTCCGCCAATCATCATCTATCACGTGGTACTGTTGAATAGAGAATGGGTTCCTTCTACCGCCATGCCGATGAATCAAGTGAACAGATCCCATATATCAATTATATATGCGTGAAAACAATGCAGTGTTTAAACATAACCTGATTTTAAAGCCTCACTACTTGATGCTTCTTGTTTGGACTGATTCGGTCTCACCCCGCTAAGAGAATCTTAACACCGCATTTTAAATATTCGCTAAGCTTTTAATAACCGGGCCAGGGGTCACCAGTGTAAATCTAAAAGGTAATAGTGTAAGATGCTGGGAGCAGAGAGGTGAGTGGGAAACAAGTGGAAAAAATTATTAAAAATATTGTACAAGAATACGACCGTGGAGTTACACAAGATGTCATTAAATAAAATTTTTCTTTTAATTAAAGCCTTATTTGGGGACGAACGTTATAAATGATGACTAAAATCGCATGTGCAAATCAACACATCATTGAAAAGTGGTTAAATAGGTTACAATAGATAGATTTTTGGCGTTTTTTTCTTTACTTCTAATGACTTTAAAAGTTTTTAGACCTATGAGAATCCGGTTTCATATTTTTTTCACAAAATGGAAGAATATATTTCAAACGTTAAAATAAGTATATTCGTCCAATTATCAAGAGTCATATCAAACGTTGATATAGATTAGTAGTAAATCGAGTCAGAAGTAAAAAAAAAAAGTTTCTCGCTTGTTCTATGAGTTTCCAGATACCGTGTATTTAGCTACAAAACTAACTTTAAATGCGGAAAACATTAAAAAATATATTTGATTCATTATACAATCCTTTTAAATGCGAAAACTTATTAAAAGCATTCACAGAATGAAATAGAAAAACACAGAAAAGAAGAAAAAATGAGGAACTTCACCCGGATTTTTCACAAGCCGCATTTAGAAATTAAACAATGTGTAACTTATATTGTTATTTGAATGTTATGTTTCCATATTTTATAAAGTAGTATACAATTAAATATGACCGAAGGGGATATTTTCGAATTAGCCCAATGGTTATAGCTGAGCCCCGGCAACTTTAAGGTCCTGGGGATAATTCCTAGATGCGACCAAATCTTTTCATATTTTCTGTTTCAAATTTTCCTTTGGGAGTCGCTAATATTGTCTTCAATTATTAAATATTATTATTTTACATTACAAAAATAAAAATAAAAAACGTATATCTAACACATACAAATTCAAAAATTTAAAATTAAAAAAAAAAAATAAAAATTCATATATATTTAAATATTAAAACAATGAGTAGATCACAAACTCAAAATTAATTGATCATTGAAAAAGAAGATAATACTAACAAATCTAAACGAATTTAACAAATCTAAACGAAATATGAAAAACGAATAAGACACAGAAAAATAAAAAGTTAACGGTCGCAACTGGGATTCGAATCCAGGATTTCCCGTCTTACCGTGACGAACGCCTTTACCAATGTGATCACTGAGACCTCTAATTTTTAAGTCACTTTTGACCATATCAAATTTCAAAATCACAGTCAATTAACTAATCTTCGACTAATTTTTTCAGGTTCATTTTCAATTGGAAACAAATTTTAATAAACTAATTGGTAACTTAGATAGTGTCTCGGATAAAGGAATCCAATTTTATTTTAAATGGAACAACTATTGAACTTTTTCTAAAATGAATTATTTAAAAATTAGTCAAAAATAATATTGTTAATTCTGCATTTAAAATATGAGATTAGAAAAAATGACTCAAAAATAAGAGATCTCAGTGGCCGAATTTTTAAGGCGTTCGTCTCGGTAAGACGAGAGATTCCGGGTTCGAGTCCCAGTTGCGACCGTTAGATTTTTATTTTTATGCGTCTTGTTCTTTCCTATTTTCGTTTGAATTTGTTAGTATTATTTTCTTCTACAATGAAATATAACATTGATGGAAATAACGTTCTATAGTATAAAAGAGAGTTACTTTCTATAAAAAAAATATTATTTGATCATGATGGTCATACTTTCTAATTTAATTTTAAATCAAGAGTAAGAGATTTCTGGGTGCTTGATTTCTCCCTTGCTGGCAATCTAATTTGCTTTACATTTCTCGACCTGTGTTCGTGTATCTCCTGATTGTAATTTATTTTACTTTTTAGTTCCTCAGATATCATCCTCACAATAATTTAATGTAAATAAATACATTCAAATCATCATATATAATTTGCTCAACCGTCGTGAAATTTTACTCCCTTATCATGTCTCCTATTCGTTGTACAGTATGTTGCGCTTGAGTATTTTTCAGAATTGCTTTTGTTTTGCAGTATACCACTTTTTTTCTTTTTCCATTCATTGTAAAGAAAATGAATAATAATTGATCAGTTATTAAAGTGACGTGTTGTTGTTGATTCCTGACATTATTTGAAGTCAATATGTAAATGATATTTTAGTCTTCAGTGAGATGTTTAAATTTCATTTATTTTTTCAACTTAAAACATAAAATTGCATTTTAAGAGGCGGGTATGAGTACCGCCGACATGGAAACCATTTATTGTATAACCAACACCTCTGCCATTGGTAAACCCCAAGTGGTTGGCAACGTTTTGTGACGTAGCAGGGTTGCCCGGGTTCAAGGGGTGTGGTTTGTCAGGGTCTTGGAGGCTGATGTGTCTGCCCACCTGTTGCGTGGCAGGCCGGATCGAGAGAGACTGGCTGATGATGTATTTTGACCTCTCCAGCCAGAATCCTCCTACTCATTGCCTTGCACTGCATTTGAAGGGATGGATTCATACGTCCGTCACTCCTGGACATACTGACCCCCAGATGCCTACCCATTTTAAATACCTATTTTCTTTCCAGAACTTCCTCTTATTCCTTTCCTTAAAAAACCCTCCATATAGCATCCCCTAAGATGACATTGGTCCTAAGGGAAATTATTTTCCTCAGGGCCTCGTCTGTGGAGCTAATGTAAAAAAATAAAATAATTCAATAGGTATTGGTCTGGGCGGTTACTCTGCTCAGTCACCAGTGATGACACGAGGGAGATTTTTTTTGTTAGTTTTTGAGGAAAAAAAATGTCTCCGGAGATAAAAATTTCATTTACATTTTTACTCCAAATAATGTCAGGAATCACTGGTTATAAAGTAAGTCAAGTACGTCCCTTATTATCCGTATAAATGTGATTGTTCCATGCCAACTAAGAATCAGGTCAACTCAACACCCCTTTGAAAAGTCATTAAAATCTATGAAAAAAATAATATAACCTTAACCTATATTTTATATATTTTTTTCATCACTTTTAATGACGTTTCAAAGGAGTTCTGAGTTGTTCGGTCACCACATATAATATGCTGTATTTTAGTTCGTATGTGTCTTTTGTCATGCATATGAGACCATTTGTAATTATTGCACTCAGCAGGCAATGTAATAGCGTCGGTAGTACAGCGCCGAATAGCTGTTGAGGCTACCTGCTCAGCTCTAGGATAATGACCTGACGGAGCTGCTGCAAGTTACGATGGCCATCGCAAACTGCTGTGTCAACTTACGAGCGCTCGTTGGAGGGGGGCAGAAAGTTAGCCGACTCATTATTGTGGTTAACCCCCGTACTCACCTGGTCAGTGTGCAAGAGACATAAAACAGATATTTTATTTGTCGTGAAGTTATTAGGGTTAGTTCCATTTTTCCAGCGAGGAGTAAGTATTGTAGAAAGGCTTTTGTAGGCTATTCCTATTTCGCAAACCAAAATCTAAAGAAATCCCAATGCTGCTTACTTCCATCGTAGATTGTCCAAAACTTTTCGAATGGCATACATGTATCGTTAAGATTTAATTTATAATTTCATATTTATGGTATATAAAAGAATCTTCCTAGTTGGACAGATTTTTTTAAAGGAATTATTTACAAAATTACGTAGTTTTAAATATTAAATTTAAAAAATTATATGCGTCTATTAATGCGTTTTTCATAAAAAAACATAAAAACAAGTTACTATTTTATTACTACAATAATTGTTGAAATTCTAAATATTATGACACGAATAATAATATTATAAACACAGCAGTAGGACTATTAAATCAATACTTAGGATGGGATGTTTCAAAAAATTATAGGCCAGTTGCTCCATAAAACTGAAATCACACAGAATATGAATATTAAATTTGATGAATCCGTCAAATTTTTTGATACAACCCATTCATAAATAACATCTGGAGAAAACTAACAAGATACGTCAAGTGCAGAGTCAGTCCTCAGTCCTCAGTCCTCAGTCCTCAGTCCTCAGTCTTCAGTCCTCA
Organism: Limnephilus lunatus; assembly: GCA_917563855.2. Lineage (NCBI taxonomy): Eukaryota > Metazoa > Arthropoda > Insecta > Trichoptera > Limnephilidae > Limnephilus > Limnephilus lunatus. The sequence goes on along the minus strand of OU830602.1, from coordinate 19,099,065 downwards.
GTCCTCAGTCCTCAGTCCTCAGTCCTCAGTCCTCAGTCCTCAGTCCTCAGTCCTCAGTCCTCAGAAAGGCGTTTTGTTGGCGTATGAAAATCTCAATTACACCATCAGACTTGTTTTAGGAACATTTCAATTCGGGAAGTTAAATAAATAAGTGCCAGACTTCAGTACAACGGACAGCAGCAGATGGAGGGCGGGAAGGGGTCCAAGCAGTGAGCAGTAAGCAGTGAGGTAAGGATGGCGTGCCGCCCGACATCTGTTGAGCTATTTAATTACGTATTAAAATTTCACGTTCCTTATCTACAGATTTATGGGAATTGGTTAAAAAGCTCACTATACAAATAGCCGCTCCCGAGGAAGAAATTTATGGAGAAATTTCCTGTGATTTATTTATTCCGGGAAGAGTTATTATGGAAGCGTTAATTTACGGAATTGTGAAATTTACATTTTTGTTTCACAAAAAATCTTTTACTCCGTTTTACCGTCTTCGAAGATTTTTTCCTGACGTTATTTAAATTTTTAGATCACGCGAATGAAATGAATTATTATTATTAGTTACGCGCAAATAATGATTTAACAATGAAAATTAAACGGAAGGGCTTTCGTTGAGAAATTAAAACGATAAACTTATAATATGTTCAATCTCAGTCGCTGTACTATAACAAGCGCCACTTAAAATGTACGATGCTGTAGAATAGATATTCCCTTTCCTTTTCCATCGTAATTTGATTGTGAATTTGGGTGAATATTCCTTGGGAGTGGTTAACTATTGTAAGGAGGTCCGCCCGCCTCCCATTTAGCTACCCTCCGTGGGTGGGGTGAGAGCCCAGGTCCCAGGTAACTGACTGGTACACCCATGGAAGAACAATTTGTGCTGTAAAGGGGCGCTCGTGTTCAGTGAAGGGTAATCGTTGACAATTTATTGATGAACTTATGGTGGGTCTAGCGGAGGGAGGGAAAGGGGGAGGGAGGGAGGGTGGCTTTGTTTCCGGCACAGGAAGAGGTGGGAGTGTTCAGTTATGTACCTACAGGTTTTCTTTTTAAAATGCAATGTATTGCACAAAGATCATTTGATGCTTGTTAGATGGAGACAAGGCGTGTTATATTGAAATAATAGCGGAGCGCGCTGCGGTGGCATTGTTAGAAAGTGTAATTTAAATGTCTATCGTGAGAACAGTGATCAGAGTTTAGTACCCAGTGAAGGGACGTAAGCCAACGTAGATTTATAATGATAATAAAATTCAGATAGTATTGACCGATCAGTGGCGATTTGGGTCCCACCCAGGCGTTGTAGGTCAATTCCTCGGCTGGCTAAGTCCTCCTCACGACACAAGCTACATTTTCCGCTCAATGTGGTGGTAGTAAGCAGAGGCGGGTATTGACTTTTGGGTGTGCTAGTGAGCTAATATTTAAAAAAAAGTGGCATTATTGATTTTGTAGGAAATTTCAGTTTGGCAATGCACTGCACCGGAATTTCTGAAAATCTTCATAAAAAACGAATTTAAAAAAAAAAAGAGTTTTTTGGGCTACGAGTGGAGTGGGGAAAGGGGATGTGGAGGAGGCGGAGTGGGAACGCGAGAGGGGAAGGAAACGAGGGAGAGGAAGGGGAAGAGGAAGGTGAACGGGACGAATGGGAAAGGACACGCACGGAAAAACCATTTCTTTATTAAATGGCATAGCAACGCATGCCGGGTACCATCTAGTCTAAAATAAAATTGTCGGGTAACAACTGTCGTAATAATGAATTAGGTAAGTTATTTTCCCAACTTAATATAAACATTTAAAGTAGTAGATACCATCGTTAAATTTCATGAATACAAATGAATTTTTTTGATATTCCTAAGCAGACAAAGCGCAATTTCACTTCACACTTTATGTCAATATGACGTGATGTATGAAACATCAGTCACAAAGGCTGTTGTGAAAAACCCGAATATGTGATACCATTATGAATATTTGTGCCGCCTGTTGCTCCGTGATCTCTTCAGCTGCTGCCGTTGTCTGTCCACAGCCTAATGGGACCCCCCAACCCCCACCCCCACCCCCCCCCATCACCCTAACCCGCTCCACTCCTCCCATAAATCTTGGGACCTCAGAAGGCGGATATAAATGGGAAGGCTTTCTGCCGGAGTTTGATGAAGTGTGATGAGGAGGATTGGCATCGATCAGAACTACATTTTTTCATAAACCTTTGTTGGGACGTGGTATTAAGAGCACCTATAATTGAAAATGCACCATTGGCAAGTAATCATAGTCCATGACTTCGAATGAGAAGGCTACGAGTTTTGATTCCGGCACAGTGTAAAAATGTGATGCAAACTGATTAAATTAATATGAAAACCGCAACATTGGTAAAATTTAAAAAAAAGACTAAAGGGAGTGGGGAGGCGAATGAGATCGGAAAGAGGAAGGTGTGCATAGTATTTTAAGTAAAGTTACGAATCTGAATTGTTGTCTTCTGTCGAGTTTCTATAACTCTGGAACTTTCTGCAAATAAAGTTTTTTATAAGCGTTTAGGCGATACACCACGTCGTGGAATATTTAGAATCGGGCCGTTAATACTAACACTTCTGATGTTGAAATTCCCCTTTAACAACAGCCGCCTTTTTTGATTTACACCAGAAAAAAATATCGTCCAAAAGCGTCTTTCATTTTATTGAAATGAAACTTTTTTTAGCGCCGTTAGTGACTTGAAATTCGGGTGAAACGGAAATGCGTCACAACTCAGTTCTACACAAATATTCGGTTTTAATATAATGCGGTACATTCGCACCTCGGCGCATGCCTTCCATACATAGTGTGATGATCTCGCCTTTGGGCCTACGAAATAATTCCTTTAAAATTGAGAGATCGATTTAGAAATATATTTAATTTTGTAACATGGAATGGTTTCAGCATACGATTCTCTGTTTCCAATTCATGGGGGTGATTTATGGGTCCTTACCACTAAATAACCACATGTGTTTGCGTAGCCCAAGTGCATGCGAGCCCCGGCAAAGGCCATTCTTCACAAAACTAAGAAGGGACCCAGAATAACATTTAGAGGGATTTTTTCAGGTTCATTATCAAGTCAGGGGCGGCCGATGAATGTTTGCCCGAGTGGTGACTGACTTTAACGCGAGCAAATTGATTTGCGAAGCAATTGTCTTGTGAACTTTCTATGGCAGTAGGGAATTGAAAACTAGGCAATAAAGATTAATCTTGGTGCATTTAAATATACTAGAGCGACGCGCCGATTAGGGGTTAAAATATTTAACATATTTGTCAAAATAAGATTGCAGAATTCGTTAAATGGTGACGCACGCGGAAGGAACGAAGACGTGTACAGACAATGAATATATAATGTTATTATATAACCAATAAAGTCGACGCAAGTAATTAGGACGAGTAGTGAATTGAAGTGCGCCACTGAGCTCTTCTTTTAAGCGTTATCGGGATAATTTATGACTCCGGCGCAGACAAAATTAGTTTGTATTTTGTTATTTAAAGGTTACACACAAAAAAATAGCAAACATGAAAGTTGCACTGAATTCTTGGAATTTGGGATGTGATGTGACATTTTGAATATTAAACGTTGAAATATGCATATTGGGAGATGTGCCCACTTGAGGTTTTAAAAAGTGACTAAGAAATTATTGAAACCACACAAGTAGATGGGTGGGAGTCAGGGGGCAGGGAGTTGGAACTAGACAGTCGGGGTAGAGACGGGTTGGAGGACGGTCAGGGAGAGATTCTGGGGACGCACGATCTAGATAAAAATCATCGAGTTTTGATAAACGGTAGAATAATAATTTGGTGCGCGTAAACGGGAATAATTCATTTAATTAAAGGAAAATAGTCCACGCGATTGCGGACAGTGAAGGTTGAGAATTAAGATCGTCGAGTTCTGATAGTCGCGAGGAGACCAGCTCGGTGCTTCTAAATCGGGGATATTTCATTTTAATTAAACAAAGGATAGTTCGTCTTTATTAAACAAAAAAAAAAGTCCACGCGAATAAGGAAGTCAGAGATTGCGGCTTGCGAGTTCATATCTGTGAAGTTAAATAAAATAATTTGTAAATTGAGGCGGTCAACATCAATACGGAACGTACTTTTGGGGCGTTTGTCAGGGACAGAATAAAACTTAATACAAACCGACGCGAAAGTTAGACCGAAATAATAAGTGCTTTAATTAGTGATTAATCAATTAGTGCACGAGGGATGCTGGTTTTGGATTGTGATTCGTGCATGTCATGGTTGTGTGCATGAGAGGGGTAAGTTTGACAAATTGAATTAATTATTAACAACATTAATGTTTGGATTTCGTACAAAGCAGGGTAAAAACAATAGAATCATCATTACTCCCCGAGTATTTTAATTGTTTATAATTGTTCGTCTAGCTTGTAGTTTTCTAGATTTAAACATGTATTATAGTTTATATAGCGCCCTTGAGGTGATTTTCCATAAAAGCGGTGCTATGTGGATCGTTCAAATATTAGTATTATTATTATAGCTACTTTAATGAGGCCTTTAATAAGGAACCATGTCATCTAAGTCGGATGCTTTAATCGGAAAATTATAACGGTAACATTTAAAAAGCTATCGGGTAATTATCGGTAATCGAAAAAAAAAGGGCGTTCCCTCCGTAAGTCGATCCGGGGCTGCCTGAGGTTGGCCGGCGACAATTTCTTGAGACAAGACCGTTGTAAAATAATAATTTGGGGTTCAATGAACTAAAATAGCATTTGAAGCACAAAGTGCGCTTTCGGGCAATAAATCTTAGACGAGAGACTTCATTTAAAAAGACGGGATTTTGAAACCACAAAACAATAATAAAATCCTTTAAAAGTGCTTTGTTGGTGGTCGAGAAAACTAGGTTATTGGGTATTCTCCAATACATAACGGGTAACAAAATACAGAGGTATAGAATATAGGTATAAATTAATGTGTAAAGCGCCTTTGAGGTGATAATTATTATTTACGAGTTTCGTAATAATATTTTTAAACGTAGCTAGGGGACTATATTTAGGAAAGGGTTTAGGCAAAGGCATTATTAGGTAATATAACAGTTTATGGAAGGTGCGTAGCATGGGCATCTTTGCTTACTAACAAAATCTGACATAATTAAATTCCCACTCCTAAAAATTTCCCAAATCTTATTCCAAATTTTAGGTATCACGACAAATCTATTACATAGGACTATACGTAGACTTGGTTCGATAGCTTATCGTATACTCACCTGTTGGTTTAGGATTGAGGTATATTTCATTCGATATATTCGATTTAGCAAAAACTTTCACATTGTCGGTTGAATGAAGCCGTCAGTAGGTATTCATATTTTAAGCGTAATGCGTTATATCCACCTACATAAGTAGCAAAAGTTCTCTTAACTCCCTCACACTAGGAATAGGGATCATCCAGCATCAGGGTGGGAATGTACTCTGGACGAAAGCGCAGCCGGGGAAATAGAAGGGAGGGAAGCCAGATTCACGACCTGGTGCCTTTCATTCTTGGACCCAGCACCCTAGACGCCGAGCTTGACCTTCCTTCTTTGAGCTGATATTTGAGTTTGAGCTTGGGGTACGCCTATCGTAGAGCATATGCCCGTGACACATATAGGGGAAGGTCCCAAGTTACGCTTGTGTATGTTATGCGAGAGGACGTATTTTTCATTCAAATCAAATACCGATGACCATCGCGATTGCAGGCTGGCGCATGTTTCTGTAACGTGCCTAGAAAAAACGTAATCAATATTTCTACTGGTTCGACGTTTCTTTGTTGGAATCCAGATAAGTTTTCTTAACTCCCTCACACTAGGAATAGGGATCATCCAGCATCAGGGTGGGAATGTACTCTGGACGAAAGCGCAGCGGGGGAAATAGAAGGGAGGGAAGCCAGATTCACGACCTGGTGCCTTTCATTCTCGGACCCGGCACCCTGGAAACCGAGCTTGACATTCCTTCTTTGAGCTAATTTTTGAGTTTGAGCTTGGGGTACGCCTATCGTAGAGCATATGCCCGTGACACATATAGGGGAAGGTCCCAAGTTACGCTTGTGTATGTTATGCGAGAGGACGTATTTTTCATTCAAATCAAATACCGATGACCATCGCGATTGCAGGCTGGCGCATGTTTCTGTAGCGTGCCTAGGAAAAACGTAATCATTATTTCTACTGGTTCGAGGCGGCGTGCTGGACGGAGAACGGGACTATTGAGGACATGAGTGACTGCCAAGGCGAGGATCGGTGACATCAAAATCTTCCTTAATTAAATTCATACATCGCCAGATCAGAGGAGAGAGCGGCCCCACCGATCTCCTGACATTGCCGATTGTCTAATCAACTTCGGTTTAATGTTTATGCCGGTGCTTTAGGAGTAAATGGAACTCAAGTCATCGGCATGCTGAAGAACTTCAAAATCATCACCATCATCATCAATCCAGAGTAGGATGTCACGATCTAAAACCTCGTGCCACCCACGCATTTCCTGAACAGTTCCTGACATCGGCTATCACGCCATTAATCGGAGCAGACCCTCATATCAAACGGTATGAGATGACCTTTCATCATCATCATCAACATAGTTATAATTTGGCTGCGTATTGGTCGATATTATTCCCATTACCACCCTATGATCCCGAAACACACATCAAACCCTCTCCTGACAGGAGGCAAAACATGTCGATTTTCATTCGTCGCTTGCGACCTTAACATTCTCCGGAGGCGTTGGAATTGGAAGCTGATTCGGCGGTCTATGACCATCACCTTATCAGTTGGGCTATGGAGGAGTCCAATTATTTAAACAGCACATGTTCTGTCTCATGTTAATCCAAAATACCTACCCGTAGAATCAAATTAACAAAATTAAACAAGCTAGCTAACTAACAAACTGCATCTAGCACTGTAAGTGTAGAATTATTGCACTCCGTACTGCTTGAGTGTAAATCTTTTGTTAGAATGTACATAAATGTCAAATTATTTTCATGATAGCATTTTATAGAGCTGCAGAGAGTACGTGACATCGCATCGAAAGGTAGGATCTTCTCAATTCGCCGTTTGAATGTAAATTTATATATTAGATGCTAGGAGGGAAAATGCAGATTACTTCAATAAAAATATTCGTCGATGAGCGTAGGTGTATAACAGGTGCTAGGGGAGGAAGCTGAACGAATATAGATAGATAATTAGTTAATTTTCAAGCTAGTCAGACTCAGTCATTGTTATTCGAAGCCTTGCAAATTGTAACACGCCATATCTAAAAGAACAAGGGTTTACCACAAATAAATTATTAATTAAATTGGATTAACTATACCAAACCACTAAAACAAAAAAGTACACAACGTTGTGGGGTTAATTACAATTGATTAATTAAGAGCATCTCGTCACGTTTGCATAAAAGTATTACGTGATGGGGTTGAAAAGGCGCTGCAAAAGAAATGCAGGGGAGAGACGCGAGAACGGGCGAGCTACGAGTTTTTAAAGGCCGAGTGGGGTAGCTGTAGCAATGTAGCAGCATTTGGAAATCAAAAGGTAGGTTTTACTTCGTAGAGGGGGGGGGGGGGGGGGTTTATCACAATAGCGTAGTGAGCAAGGTGCCTGACAAGTCTCAGCGGCCAGAGAGACAGACATCAAGCGAACGAGGGTTCGAATCCTACGAAATACAAAAAAAAAACATTTTTATTTTGTGAAATCAATATCCAATCTTCAAGCCACTTAAAAAAACAAGCAAAAGAAAAGAAAGCGACATCTAGCGTATTATACACTCTGATTTTTTTGTGAAGTTCAGACCCTAAATATTGAAATATTTTACAATAATTTTCTAAAGAACTTAATTGAACATGTTGTACGATAAAACCATAACGGAAAAGGGGTTAGAAAATCGATTGCCACAAATGAAGAAATCAAAATCACAGAACTGCCTAATGTATAGAGGACTAAAGATATATGATGAAATGCCTGAAAGTGAAAAGAATGAAGAAAGAATGAATATATTTAAAAAGAAATGTTATGCTTACTCTAAAAATATTTAAATTTATCAAATGAAATTGTGCTTATTAGTTTATATTCATGTAGTATAAACTAACTCAATAAACAATAAAAAAAAAAATATATATATATATATATATATGTATATGTGAAATATTTGGTATTTGAATCGGTAACCTCTAAATCCGAAGTTGAGGATAGTAACCACTCAACCACGGTGGTAGTTATACCGTATGTGAACGTGGATATGAAAATTATATATGTGTTTTATTATGTAGCTGTTTCTCTATTGACTTTTCACAGCACGCGAGGCGATAACCGATTTCATACATATCGTTAATCAAAAGTCTTTAATAATAATAATAATAATAATAATAAATTTATTTCAGATAAAAATTATACAATTAAACATGTGTGGAAACTTTGACTAGCCAACTAGGAATGGATCCTGTTTTAGGCCAGTCAAATTGACAAATTTAGTTCATATCATAAATTTTATCTTACATTGTTTAAGTATGTAACATATTATTTAAAGAAGGAAAAAAGTGTTACAATTGAATTCCTCATATAAGCTTTAGATAAATACACAATTTTGTACTTATGAGAATTATCATATAAGCTTTAGATAAATTCACAATTTTGTACTTATGAGAAAGAGAATACCTAAGTGAAGAGAAAAAATGAAGAATGCTTATGTTAAATGTGAATGTTTTGGAAAATGGAAAGCGTTGATATAAGTTTATAATCTAGATGGGGGATTAGAAAATAATCGATCGCATAAATTAATAAATAATAGACAGTTATGTTCTGGAGTGATAAGTATGTGTTTTTGTTTTGTATGGACTCTAACAAATTATGTATGGGTGTGTTTTTTTTTTCTATTTTTTTTTAATCCTCGACTATCTATTGGTCAACATATCTTCGCTTTTGACCCTCCCTAAATCAAGAAGCCAGTCGTTGATCAATTTGCGCAAAACAGTTGTACTTTTCGATTTCCAAGCATTAGAAATGATATTAAATACTTTAGGTCCTAAGTACGAAAATTGCCGTTGCCCAAGGGACGTCGTGGTTTTTATTGGGACTATTGGATTGTTCCTTAAATGTCGGGTATCGTGAAGGTGGTCAATGGAAGGGAAGTGCTGACGTTGTTTTTGAGCATGTAATACAATCTTTCTAATATACAATTGTCTAACATCAAAAACTTTTAATTCCGTGAATAATGCGTCACTGGGGTACCTGAATGGTTTTTTAAGGATGACTCTTAGTAGAGATTTCTGTGCTTTAGCCAGGGAGTCTAATATTGTTTTGGCACATCCACCCCATCCTAGGGATGCATATTCGAGTAAAGAATTACACATGGCATAGTATATTGATTTCATATCTTTTACAGAGAGAATATTTCCGATGGTAATAAAAACGTGAGTAAGTTTTCTGACTTTTGAGGCAGTTGAGTTAATGTGCTCTTCCCATCTCAGATATTTATCAATGATGATCCCTAGATATTTTAAACTATCCACGCATTCTAGGTTATTGCAAGTACAAGTGTTCGTTTCATTGCAGACGTGAATAGTAATATTTAGTATTACCTTGGGTTGTCCCTCTTGTGTTGCACTAAAACGTATAAATTTTGTTTTATCTGTGTTAAGAGTAAGGAGATTATAGTCTAGCCAATGTTTGACATTGTTTATTCCAATTTCTGCTTTTCTATGCGCTTCGTACCAGTTTATGCCCTCAAATATTAAGACCGTATCGTCAGCAAAAGTGATGATATGATCGGATACTGTTGCAAAGGTCATTGATATAGATATTAAACAATATCGGTCCTAAAGTACTTCCTTGTGGTACACCAAAATTGATATTGGCTGGATCGCTTAGAGTACTATATCTATATCTTTCTTTTTTTTTAATTAAAAAAAAAAAAAAAAATTTAAACTTCCCCTCTCTCCCTTTAATACGATCTATCGGGAAATTTTGAATCAGTTGTTTCACAGAAATTCAAATTTAACGCCGCTATAAATGGCCATAACGCTGATTATAAGAGTGTGTCAGATTTCTATTAAATGTTTCAGCTTTCTCACAAATTGTAATAATCTAACAAGCTGATCAACATGATAATTGTCCTCTTCTGCTGTTCAAAATTTGTTTAATTGTTGAAACGGACTTTAATTGGTTTTTGACTAGGACTTTTTCTGTCAAAAATGGCGCTAAATGGCCATTTGAAAACAATGTTCCATTTGAATTTCTGTGATAAAAATATTACATTTGGGTTCCTTTTTTATTTTGTATAATAAACGAAATATTATAAGAAGGTATTATATAATTTATTACAATCTCAAGTGATGGTATCGTATTTTAATATTATGAAATAAGTAGGTAAATAACATGGTTCATTTTTTAATAATTTTTTTTAATGTGAATACCTCACAAGAGTCCCAATTGCTCACAAATTTCCGAAACCAATGATACTATAGCATCCCTATTTGGGGTATGTTGTGAGATTGAAGGAAGTGGGCAGGGGAAGCAGATGAGTAATAGGCTATTCAGATCCGGTCACCAAACAAGGCTAAAGCCGTTTCAAGCGACGTTTCTATTCTGAATGGTGGTCTTACACCAGGGCGATACTGAGAGCATCTTCCAATCTGGAATGTACCTAAAATATACCAGAATATATACTGATTGATTTGGTCATCTTTTGGAACTCATTGAATTCACTGAGACTTAATCTTTAAACATATGTTTTGAAAACCGTGTAAATTTTTGATTAAATTCTATTAAAAAAGTCGAACCGATTTTATTTTTCAAATGGCTCATAAAAAATATCATCTCGATAGGTAAATTATCCATTCTCCGGGAAGCTGAGATAACGCTCTGAATCTGGGAAATAGCCTGAACCAAATGTAGTCATTTTCAATCCAATTTGCAATATAGCACCTTAAATGTTCAAGTTTAATTAGTTTCATCGCCTCAGCCACCCCCAATCTCAAGGATCATGTGAGGGGATAATGGACTCATACACAATCACGCCCCATAACTCTTCGCGGGCCTAATGGCACCACCCCTTCCCTCACTCCCCCACCTCCACCTATATAGCTTCAACACTGTGTTTAGAATATGGGGTACAATTGCCTTCTTCTCTTTGTATTGTATTATTATTCGTATGGCTTGATGGCAAACTGAACTCATACAAGTGAGTCTCATTCAAGATTCTCATAAAAACACTCTGGCAACTTCTAATGCATTTATTTTATATAATAGAAAACAAACGAAATAATTTAGATCATAAACTAATTAACGAAATAATTTAGATCATAAATATTTCATACTGTGTACGCACTATGGTATGTTCGTTAGACTGTCTTGGCTTTGTTTTGAGAGCTGTAAAAATTTCAATAATTTAGGCACATTTATCATTTTATAACATTGTCGTATAATATAATATGTTCTGAAAACTTGTTTTAAATCAGTGAAAATAATCATGTTTGCACATAATTTATTACATACTGTAGTTACAACGCTTAAAAAAATCATATATATTATTACATGCATAAATTATATCTAATATTGTAAATTTTATTGTAGTTTCTCCTATAAGTGTACTATCCATTAAAAGTTCACACTTCTAAACACATAATCTAACATAACTTCATATCTTTGTTGTAAATCTTATTGTAATTATTCCATCTTGTTATCAGGTACCTGGTTTACACTTATCAATACTACCATAGAGTTAATACTACTAACTTACCTACATCTCATACTCTGTAAATCTGAATATATTATATGTTACCAGTTACCAGGTTAATTCGGTAAATCCGATTATTATATATGCTACCAAATTACTTTTTCTACATTGTCAAAAAAATGTATGTACATATATTTGTTATATATACATTTTCTTTACTACATAACTTACTTTCAGAGAAAAATGAATTTTTTGTTTTTTTTTGTTGTTTTTGTTATGTATTTATGTACATTTCTTGGAATAATATGAACTAAACCTATCAATTTGTCTGTCCTGGAATGGGAAACTTTCCTAGTTGGACAGGCAAAGCTTCCAAATATGTAATTTGTACTTTCCTTTGTATCTATAATAAATAAATAAATAAATAAAATAAATATAAAACCCTTGTCAGATGCCAACTTGAGCATAATTCTACGTTATGGTCTCCCTTTATCTATATTCATTCCGAAAACATTAAAAAGATTCAACATAAGTTCCTGAGGCTGTAAAAGCAAATTCCTGTACAAAAAATGATTATAATAACCTTTTGAATAAAATGTCTCATTTGAAACTTTCAGAAAGAAGAAAAAGGATAGATTTAATTCTGTTACCTTAAATACTGCATTACAAAATTGATTGCCATGAATTGCTTCAATTAATCAAACTTCCATTTTCCGGAAAGATCTTGCCGAAATTTATTACCCTTTTACTTGAACAACACCAGGACACTGGCTTATCAAAATTCCCCGATTCCGAGACTTCTTAGTCTCGGATATACCTATTCTGATCTGAGAGATATGATCTGAGAGAGCATCTTAAAAATCATTTTAAATGTTGATTATTACAATACTTTAATTTATCTAGACACAAATAGATATACATACTTTTTACTATTTTTTTTAATATTAAATATCTATTTACTGAAGGATTTTTACTCCCTGTGCACATTTTTATTGTGTTTTATTTAATGCTTTTGTTGTTAATTTTTTTTCATTATATTGTATTTTCTTTATTGTTTTAATTTTTAAGTATAAGAGTTAATATTAGTAGCAGAGATACTAATAACTCATAAAATATAATGCAAAAGCCCATCATGGCTTATAATAAATAAATAAATAATATGGTAAGTATATTTAATAATTGAAGTGTGAAGTAAATGAAGTCTCTTAGTGCTTAGGACAATTAAAATGATAGGTAATATCAAAGTACGAAGCTCTTTGCTAATTTGAAGTGAAATATTCCTGCTTGAAATTATTCAAGTTCAATCAACTCAAATTTACTCTGTAATTTATTCATGAATTGTGGAGTAAACAACGCATTCTATAAAGTAAACAACGATAAAGATTTTTATTGTGATTTATTTTTGTGTTGCGCTACCTACTTCTTTAGCAAACTTTTCGGATAGCGTTACTATCCATCATCTGTGCGATTCCTCCTTGCATCTCTTGGGGAAAGCCACGCTGCCCAATAGATGGTAAGTGTAATGATTTAGGCCGTGAAAATCTAATATCATATAAAATGATAAAGAGTATTGGCGACGCCGTCCACTGCGAGAGTGATGTTTGTTTTTTTAATTATCATCTTTTGACCGATAAATCGACGCATTCATTCAGACAATTATATTAATTATTTACTTAAGTCCCTCTTGACTTATGACAATGTAGATACGTAATACATATTTAGGTTAATGGCCGCCTGTTTTGATCTACGCCAAAATGAATATTTATTATATTTTGTAAAGTTCGTATATAAAAAAAAAACGAGTGTGCTTTAGACCACACGACTGAAGTAAAACTTCACTAACTTATAAAAGAACATATGACATTGGGGTGACATATGACATTGGGGTGATATATGACCATGGGGTGACCTATGACCCTGGGGTGACCTACGATTGTGGGGTGACCAATGGCCCTGGGGTGACCTATGTGTGTGGAGTGACTTACGACCGTGGGGTGACCTATGGCCTTGGGGTGATCTGTGATCGTGGGGTGACCTACGACTATGGGGTGAATTATAACCTAGGGGTGACTTATGACCTTGGGGTGATCTATGACCTTGGGGTGACCTATGACATTGGGGTGACCTATGGCATGGTTATTCAATAAATTATTTATTGTGCTCTTGCCTCTACAGTAATATACGAAACGTAACTCTCTCTCTCTTTCTATCTTCACAAACTTATATCTCCCTCTCAACTTCCGTTCACTTTGTGCGATCAAACTTTTCGTAACGCTATCGTCACGCAATCACCAGCTTACTCCCCAAGTCAAGCGTGCGTAAAGAAGTTTTGTTTCAATAAATTAAATGTTTTCCGGTCATAACTTGATTTGCCACAATAATAATTAGACCATATTCAAAAAGAGGTGCCCGGGTTTGTGGGTTGAGGCCTGTCCAGGTCTACCCACCAATTGACCCTACTTTCTTCTTCTTCAAATTCTATGAAACAACCTTATTCCCCCATCTGCAAGGGAATTGAAATGTTGATATTTCGTATTGCGCATTGTATTTGTGTCTAATTTCGTTCTTGTGGTTATTTTTTAAAAATAACGGTTATAAATTATCGACATGTCAAAACGTTGCACCGCGTAATCCCCCGTGCGCGGGCAGATTTAGCGCAGTGGCGTGGCACACTTGCTCCGGGCCTCGGGCACCGGCACATGGGGCTCGCTCGCTCAAAGAGATTACAACTTTTCTTGAATGCTCGCCCCATCTTTATTATTTTGCAAAAGCTTCTTTATACTGCATTTCACATTAATTCTTCCATCATATTCAACATTTCAGCAAAGTAAATAGACAAAGTGAAATTTTCATACTTCTTATAACCACTCAAAAAGCACAACGTGTAGTCCATTATTTTTCGTTAAAACTGAGAAAACAACTATTTATAAATTAGGTACGTCACAAAGTAAGTAATTTTCTGGATCTGGTTAGGTGATATGAAATTACCCTAAATTATAAAGATAAACCTTGTTGTCGTCAGCGTTTGTTGTTCGCGGAGTGTCAGAATATAAAATGATTATGTGAATACTACTAATAATTTACCTTTAGAATGCCAAGAAATTCGATGGGGATTTTCTTGGCGTTTATAACTGTGCGTCGTGTATCAGTAGCTAACCGTACTTGCCTCCATTTAATGGTATTTTGTACTTTAAAAAATGATTCAATTATCGCTTTAGCCAATGTTTCGGACAGTGTTACAGTGTCCATCGTCAGGGCAGATGTGTAGCCCAATGTTCCTATTATTCTAGCTTGTCGTTTCGACTCCTGCTAATATATTTATTTTATTTTATGTGTTAAAAGCGCGTCACAAATACTATGTCAAACTTTCACAATTCCAATTTTCTAAAGTCATAGAATTATACATATTTTCAGGAAAGCCTCATAAGACTTCTTTTAATTAGCTGGAAAAAAAATTAAGAATATTTTAGTGTTTATTAAAAATGGTATTTTTATAATAACTTTTCAGAGAATTTTTTTTTGGTTTAAGTAGGCGTAGTCTAGCGGTAAGGCTCTTAACTCCCACACCGAAAGTCGCGGGATCGAATCCCGGCGTGGCAAATAAATTTTATTTGATTACTTTGTGTTATTGCACAATTTTTTCATTAAAAATAATATATAGTATATTTGCGGCACTTCCAGAGTAGAAGATACTCTCAGTATCGCCCTGGTGTAAGACCACCATTCAGAATTGAAACGTTGCTTGAAATGGCACTAGCCGTGTTTGGTGACCAGATCTGAATTTCCAGGTACTTCACCACCTTTATCTTCCCTATCTCCTTCCCCTCCCCACTACTTTCATCCTCACAACCATAACATACCCCAATTGGGGATGCCGTATTCTCACTGGCTTCAGACGGGAGCAGTTAGGACTCCTGTGCGGTATTCAAAAATTAAAAAAAGTAGCTACCATGGTGAAAATTATACGTTTATTTATTTATAGAAATAGGATTTTTATAAATATGTAAACGCATTATCTGGTCAGACGGCCCATTTAACAAAAAACATGATTTTCGAAAAAAAAATTTGAAAGTTTTTACGATACTAGTGTCAGCTGGCGCACGGCTGGCGGTTCGGAATTTTAACCTGGCATACTAGGGTAGTGTAGTACGAGATCGCGGGAGCCTGGCATTCCAAGAGTTAACACCCCTTAAATATCTGTATTTTGCCCATGAATAATGTTTCTAATAATAAACTTTTTAAATTCAATCGAATAAATAATTAACTGAGCGAAGCGGCGATCCGTTTTTACCAGATCGTCTTACAATTAAACTGTATGTAATTTTATTTGTAGATTCTATTTCCAGTTTCGAAAATCTGCTTCATTAACTTAATTATCACAAGCAAGCCTTACTTACAAGGTGGCTAACTTCGACTGAGCTTTTCAACCTACTCCTACCTATCCACCTGCCTGCCTGGAGAATAGAATTGTCAATGAGATGTTGACATTATAAAGTATGAATAGATAAACGATATTTGTTTATGGAAATAAGTTATTTTTGATTTCAGAGAAAATTTCGTTTTTTGATTTATTGAATAAGGCAAAATTGGAAATACACTTTTTTGGAAGCGAGGTCTTCTTTATTAATTCTAGTTCTACAGAATTACCAGTAATATAAAATATTATGTTAATGTTGTGTAGACCAGCCTGCTGGAATATACGAGGGAGGTAGTGTGGGAGGGGGGAGGGGGGGGGGGGGGTAGGGAGTTGGGGTGTCAGGTGCAGCAGAGCCCTGACACCGACAAGGAGGCGGAGGTCTGGCGACCGAGCAAATAAAGGAACTACTTGAAGGATTCCCCACAAACATATTTATCTCAGGGGATCTTTTAAATTTATCACATATATGTAGTGTGAAAATACAAACGTTTTCATGTGAATAATATTAAGTACCTATAAAATGGATTTCTGTGCGAATTTGAACAATAGAAGACTAATAAATCAGGTAAATTTATATTTTCTTTTTAAGTTAAGAAAACTTGGAAAACATTCACAATCCAAATTGGGATTTTATTGGGATTATGTGTTTATTCATTAATTGGATACCACTAGACAGACAACATAGCCTGTACGTTTCTCAAATTTTATTAACATCTTAGTTAGTAATTGTTTTACAAAATATATTATGTAGACTTTAAAAATTTAAATGTAAACTTAAAAAATACAAGTTCGAAGATGAAAAATATTATATTATAAAGCAGCGTGGAACGTGCCGCCGCAGCTAAGATCACGACAACTGTTATTAAAAAATGATTTTAAAATCGTTAAATCAGTAAAAATTAAATTAGCTGAAAGGTAAGGCATGTCGAAAAGCAAAAATAAATAAATAAAAATAATTATTAAAAAAAAATAATAAAAATTTTGATTAATCTTTTCAGCAAACAATATTTTTAATTCAATGACAATTAATCACTTTGTTGATTCAATTTGTTGATCAATTTAATTTAATGAAAATTAATCACTTTGTTGATCAATTTAATTTAATGAAAATTAATCACTTTGTTGATCAATTTAATTTAATGAAAATTAATCACCACCTATTTAATTAAAATTATCAACATGTTTCTTTTAAAATAAAATAAAGATTTTTATCAATTATTTTCATTTTATCCTGACGAAGAAACCATTGGTTTCGAAACACGTTGATAATTTTGATTAAATAAGTCATGTATTCAAAGTGATTTCTTTTCATCTGAACAAAAATGACACCACAAAGTGAATTTGTGAATTTATTGAAGAAGCAATATTTTATATTATGTTTGATTCTCGAAACGGTATTATTTTTTTTTCTCTTTGATTTTCATTCAGTGGCGTCACGTCACTAGTCTGGATTTTGAGAACAACTTTTTTATGGGTTTAAAATAAAGTTTGTTTGTTTTGTTTTTTGTTTTGTTTTTTTTTTTTTTTTTTTAATATTTGTATGTTTTCACAATAATTATACATTTTTTTACATGTTAAAAATATTTGTAATATGAATATAATAAAAGCCTTTCCTCACCATAAAGAGACAACGCTCTTGTGTTTGGTGAGCTCCTCCTTAGATTGTTCCTCCTTAGAATACCTACAAAGAAGAGTGTTAAGCTATAACATGCGTGTTGCTAGAAATAGAATTTATATATAGTGTTATTGTTATCTGGTCAAACTTCATAAATTCTATGGAACGCTAAACAAGTGTAGAATGCCTGCGAGCACCTTGGAATACGTCAAAATAAAACTTTGTTTTACACAGTACCTAACTGTCAGACAGAACTGGAAATATAGCCTTATCTATCTTCTATTTTGGTCCTTTGTATTACTAGGAGTTCTGTTAATAGTAGTAGACCTCGCGTCCAAAAAAGTTTATTTCTAATTTTCTCTTATTATACATCAAAACCAAGATTTCCTCTAAAATAATAAGATTTATAAGTAGGTATTTAAATGCTCACCTATTTGATTAATAAACACGAAAAATTCACATTTAAAAATGAATGAACCATTAAAACCGCCACCATCTTGAAATCGAGTGGAACCGGAACGTTACAGACCAATTTATAGATATATAAAAATGTCAAACGATGCAACACTCAATCAACGAAATATTTTCAACGAATATCGAAAATTTATAATAATTTGTAACTATAAATGCAGCATTTTAAGATCTCCCAAACGAAAATGCCCCTTGTGAAGTTGAAATTTCGTGCCCCTCTTGGGAAGTACTTATCTTATCAAGGGTTATTTATTGTTACATATTATTGATATCAGAGTACACAAAAGTGACTCACTACTTGTCTTTACGCTTAGCAAGCTTTGGCCAGATTACCCTTTATGTAAATACAGTGCATTTGGGAGGATAAGGAGATCCCATCGCGCGAAGGCAATCGGCTAGAAGAACGATTGAGCTATACAGCGTAGAGCCACACAGCATAGAGACACACAGCATAGAGCCTTACAGACATAGAGTCACACAGACAAAGATCCTCACGGCCTCGGGCCCGCCGGAGCTCCGCGCAGATAACATCTTCCGGGACACTAACGGCCTCCGTCGGGATGGCACGCGAGCGCAACGGAGCCTATGAGACACTTCAGATGTAATCATATATTTTTTATTTAAACCCTTCCTTAAAGTGATTTTTCACGAACACGGCACTATACAAGTCATCAAAATGTATATCAATAAAGGAATTAATCATGACTAAAATTGCAAATATGGTTTACTAAAAATCTACCAGACAAAATTTGAAAATTATAAAATACAACTTTAATAGAAATCGTCCCATTTTAGTTGTTTGATTGCCTTCTTAGTAAAAGTATACACACAGCCAATAATACTCGTATACCTATTAGGGGCCATTAACCAGCCAGCGACCAAGAATTCATATTTCGTCCAAAGATGTTCTTACGATCGTACAGGGCGGTTTTAATGAGAAAGATTAATTATTATCCGTACCAGCTTTTTAAAAAATAATAACACAATATCGATTTATTTCATTCAAAATTTGGTTTAATTTATACGTACATTCAAAAATGCTGAAAGGCGTGATGATAAAACTATTAAAATTATTTGTACTTTTTGTAATTATTTATTGATAATAAGTATTTATAATTTTTCAATAATGTTTAAAGAATATAAGAATGTAAAAAAAAAGTTAAATATATAAGTTTTTAAGACCGTAAATAAAAAGACAAACTGAAGTATTTTCGTCACAAAACACGTGTGCGGATCTTTTTTAAATGATTTTATTTAAACTATAATTAAAATTCTGAAACATAGCTTTCCAGACAATTTATTGATTTATTTTACTACATGATTATATGATTTGAAATGTGTGTTGTATAATACAAAATTTTATTTGAAAATTTAACAAATCTGCCAACGACCTACTAAACATTTACATATTTTCTCTTTTTACACATTTTGTACTAAACATTCACATATTTTCTCTTTTTACACATTTTGCACATTTTGTACTAAACATTTACATATTTTCTCAAAAATTGAAACTTAATTTTACCAGATAAAAGAACAATCTTTCAGAATCAATTTATAATTTTTTGTGGAAAATAGTCAATAGTCTAAAATTTGATTTAAAAATGACTTATTTCCGGTTTTGTCTGGTTATTCCATCTTAATGGCGCACACCGAGTAAAATCATGGAACATTATTAATCGAATTTTGAAAAACACAAATTATTTTCAGTTCAAATATTATATCGACAGTGGAAATTTAAAACGTTGTATAGGACAATAAATCTAAAAATGAGTAAAATATGTCATTTTTCTCAGTTTTTTTTTGTCATTAGATCTGCTTCGTCGAAATATTTCTACGAAAATAAGTTCATGTAATGTCAATTTTAAGGGTACATTTTATTTCTGAAAAGTAAAAAATAAATTAAATACTGTTATTAAAGAAATTTACAAAAAATATTCTGAAAGACTTCTGCAATGTATAATAAAAATTCCTTAATATATATCTACAAAATAAGGAAAAATGATTTTTTGACACAATCAGCTTTAGATGGACGAATTCGAGTTCATTGAACGTGAAAAGTTTCAAGAAGAAGTAACGCACATAACAGATAACCGAAATTACGATGGATTTTGATAAGGGTCAAAAGGGCACTTATTTTTGGTTTTTAATAGTTTTACCGTAAACTAGTTACTTATACAAAATTTTCATGAGATATGGGTGACTCGTAAACTAAAAATAAATTTAACATTTTCCCGTCGTATTGTTCATCAGACACAAAATGTGAGACGATTGTTCCAAAACTCAATTACTCGTAACTTGTTTCAAAAAGTTTCCGGCAGGTGGCTTTCGGTTGCGGCTGACAGAATTAAAATATTTGGGAAATTATAAAACAAAGGAAAGACGACGTGCCCTTGTTGGGTGGGAGGGCATGCCGCCAGGAAGGGGGGAGATGGAAGACAGAGACAATAGAGGATGAAAGGGCACACTTTGTTATGCCCATCACTCCCACAAACATTATATAAGGTCGTTCATGTTAGTGTCAAGGTGTTTACTTGGTAATGATTTTTGAAAATTGATCAATTATATACATATCGTCACTTCATTTGGATGGGATTCTAACTTCACTTCACCTTGTTCTTAGATATGAGGTGTCAAAGTTTCCATTATTTATTTACCAATTTCGAGGTTGAATCTTGTGTAAAGTATTTTAATTGAACATATTTTAAAGGAAAGTAAATAGGACGTATGTATACTTACCCTTTTAAAACATACCTAAACATGCAAATAGAACCATAGGCAACCAGCTGGGTTATATTTTTATATTTTTGCGTAAGTTGATATTACCCCTTCCCCCCATTTTGAAAATAAGACAATCAATGTTTATTTAAATAAAAACTATTTTTTGAATTAATTAACACGGAAAATAAAATAAAGTTAAGTTAAAACAAACAAAATAAAATTCTCAAATTGGATCAAATAAAAATTCTGATTTTCAGGTTTCCCTTTCAGTTTTTGGAGAAATGATGTTGCTTCATGTTTGACACAATTACCTACTTCAAAATTGGGACTTTTTGATGTAAGAGCAATTTGAAAATTGTCTTCGGCGTTTCATCGATTTCTGTTCTTCGTTTTTATGTTTTTGTTTTTGTTTTTATGAGTGGAAAAGCTTTGTTCACAAAAATAGGTTGTTGAAAATGGCAGCAACTTTTTTACCGCCTCCTCATGTGCAATTTTGAAAGCCTTTGTAGCTTTTGACATTCGAAAAGACGACAGATTGGCCTTGCTCTCAAATTGAATACGTGGTTCAGTATTAGATCGAAGTTCAAGTAATGTTTCTGCAAAACCCGGAGGTTTCTCGAAGATTTCCTTATTACCCAAAAAAAACATTTTTACCCCATTTGGGGTAATTTACCCCGGTTCCCCGACCGCTGAGCTAGGGCATAATAATTCAACGCACAAGGTTCTAATTACATTTCTCAAGCACAATTCCAAGCTAGGGCCAAGTCATTTTTAAATATTTTCCATTAAAATATGTTCAACTAAAATACTTTGATGTAAATTGTCAAATAGATCACGAAAATTCATCTTTAGAAACTTTAAATCATTAGAAAATGGCAGGGCGTAGTAAGAACCCTATCCAAATGAAGCGACGACCCAACTGTCAGTTACAAACAAAATAGAGGTGTAAGTGATGTTAGAACTATTTGAAATAAATGAATGTTTAAAATACTTGATGTTAGAACTTTTTCAAACATACATCTACGAAAATACAACACAGATGGTTCAGAAAATTATTTTGGGTATGGAAATGAGCAAAAGAAATGATTTGGCATTCAAAGATCATTTTTGAAAAAAAAGTCATTTAGAACTCTATGGAAATGGGAGGCGTCCACTAATATCTACAGGAATTCCAAAAACTGAACAAATCCGAAAAATATCCACGTTCTGACTAATAACTATACGACGTATGTTGGAACAATATCTACGGGAACCAAAGTGAGGACGAATATCTAGAGCTGTGGTTCAACAAGTGGTTCGCTACGTTTGGTGATTTAGCATGGGGTATGAGGTTTGTCTAGGTCTTGGAGGCGGATGACCAGGACAAACTGAACCCCAGATTCCTACCTACCCCTTAAACCCTCTTCCTTCCCAGAACTCTCCTCTCCTTCCTTTCTCTCCACATAGCATTCCCAAAGATGACATAGGCCTTAAGGGAAATTATTTTCCTCAGGGCCTCCTGTGTGGAGCTCATTTAAAAAAAACTCATACTTTTGACTAATATCTATGGAACAGGTTATGTCGACGAATATCTACAGCACTGGCAGAGGTTGGATTAAGTTAGGTTAGGTTAGGTTAGGTTAGATTAGGTTAGGTTAGGTGCTCAACTGCCCTCTGCAGATATTAGTCCCACCTACGTTCCGTAGATACTCGTCACCACTGGGACCGTTATAGATATTTATCCGACCTTAGCTCTGTAGATAGTCTTCACTCTGAAGTTCATGGATATTTGTCGAACATATGAGCTGTAGATATTCGTCCGACATACAGGTAGATATTAGTATCTGGAGTCTATATATAACTAAAATCTATCCATTTTCCAAAAGTTGCGTGCCATTACAAAGTGAATTTCAAGAGCCAATGTTTCTCCGGAATGTTTCTCGGAAGCAAAACGGAGCGCCCTGCTTCCTCTACAGTCTGACTAAACTCGAACACGCATCTCACTCGAGACACTTTTCAAAGAATTACTTCACAGCTTCGGTTCAACTTCGAGTTTCTCACTCTCTATATGCTTCATGCTTCACGATCATGCCTTACCTAGAAGTAAATCCAAGTTCCAACTTAAAACTGGCGTACAACGAATATTTATACTTGAAGTATTACTTTTTAGGTCAATATTCCAAAAAAATGGTACTAAATCATGTATCCAGAAGATCCTTTTAGAGTTCAGGGGTGAAGCACAGTTAAATCTCAAACTTTACAGTATTGGATCGGTAGGCGTAACTCTCGACGATTTTATACCGATATTCCGAACACGGTTGCACTGTTGACAGCCAAGCCGATATTAACGGGGAATAGATAAGAAATCAATATACATTAGCAACACTATGGATTCACATTTATAAATGTCAAACCGCTATAAATGCTAATAAACAGACAATTTAGAATTGAAATACTAACTTTATTACACATTGGTACATCGTAGATATATACTTTTTGACACTATATGGAAATTAATCATTTAATTGAGATCTTTAGTAGATAATATGTTAAACACTTTCGTTTCTCCAAGGTCAAATAGAATAATCGATCGCGTCTGAGATGAATTGATTAAGTCTATGTATTGAATATACGATTTCTTTCAATTCTAAGAGCTTCAGTAGTTCGGCTCCATTCAATAAAAAGCCAGTTATTTTGCGTAATGAACGGTATTATTCTAAGAAGTTGTAAATATTGACAGCTTATCTGACACTCTGGCGGAGGCCGCGTTAAAAATTGTTGGATTTTGTCAGCCAGCTGTCGGAATTATAATATATGTTGGACGTGTTCGCAAATATATCCAACTGACCTCAGATAACGAATTTAGGCTTTTATCGATCGACCTTGCTGGACCTCCGCACCTTAAAGGCCATTCGTGATCTTCTCTCTGAGACAAAAGACATAAGTTTTCAACAGCAGTCATATTAGATGAGAAAGAAATTGTCTGAAAGAACAATGTGACCGGAACGTTTGCCGTGTTTCCGGCCAATTAGCGTGTGAAGTTGGTTGGAGACAGTTGGGTATGATTCATTTCTCCAGGAAGCATCTGTCTTCTGCGCTCTCTGCAGAAGTGTTCTTTTCAAAAGTTGGAACAAAATGATTTGTGGAGAATGTTTATCTGAGCCAAGGTTTGTTGCTTCCTAAGTTTTAACAAACACACCTCGTCATTATAAAATACTGTTCCCTTTTGTCTTAAATAATTTTTACTTTCACTAACGTGTACGTCATATTCTACTACCTATATTTGATATATACTTAAAAAAAAATATTGGACGTAATTTTTATAAAAATATTAAATTTTTTAAAGATTTAAACGTAAAGTTTTCATTTTAAATAAACTAGTGCTTTATGAGGACATTACAAAGTAGATTTTTCGAACGAACGTTACGAGCGAAAGGTACTCTGCACTGCATCCGTGGAATATATTAGGGTTGCGAAAGTTTTAAAATAATACGTTTTCAAAGCAAAAGTTTGGTATCATCTAGCTTAAAATAACCTGGAAATTTCACCAAACTGAAGAACAAAAAAAAAACAAGTTAAAAATCTGTGATAGAAATGAAAATAATAAAATAACTTTGCTAAAAATTTTTATTAACAACTCACTTTACATTTATTGGATAACCAATACCCTGCCGTAGTCACCCTAAGTAGTTAGCTAAGTTTGGTTACTTAACAGGGGTGCCCGGGTTCACGGGGTGAGATTTATCCAGGTGTGGTGGTTGATGGGTCTGTTTATTAACTGCGTGGGGGGCCGAGAGAGGTCGGTTAAGGGAGTCCAGTTGAGCTCTCCAGCTGAATTCTCGTGACCTATCGTGTTGCACGTTGCACTGTAGTAGGAAGGATGAATTCAAAAGTCGCCACTTCTGGGCTCACTGACCCCCAGATTCTTACTTCCCCTCATACCTCTTTCCTTTTCAGAACTTCCTCTCTTTCCTTACTCCAAACAGACCCTTCATACAGCATCCCTGAATGAGATTGTGTGTGTAGAGTGGATTTGATATGTGTGAAGATTGACTGACGAAGGACCTTGATTGTGTATCACTGTTACTGCTTGAAACGAGAAAAAAACATATGCTGCATATAAAGGAAAGGACTCACCGAACAGGATAAAGAACTTGTATGCTGGCAATTTTGTCTGCTTTCTCCCCATCCAATAGGCACAGAAACAGCAATAGGCGTGCGTTTCGTTTACACGGCGGAACACGGCGGAATTATGTCAATGTCGATTCACAGGTAGCGGGAGCACAGTGGCTATTATAGTATATGTTGCGGCGCGGGCTGTTAATTGCAGACTGGAGCACGTGGTGATAATATTTTTAGGTGCGGATTTTGGAACAAGGTAGGACAGGATTTGCAACAATATTAATACCAATCCCAAGCAGTAACAGTATGTATGTGTGCTATGTAGGTGTGTGTATGTGTAGGTATGTGTATTGGCGTAACCAATCCCCAAAGATGACATAGGCCCTGAAGGAAATTATTTTGAAGGATTTTGAGGAAAGCACGAAGAAAAGCAGACTAAATTAATGCCTACGTTAGTTATTTACTGACTACATACATATCACTGGGTCCCGCTCCCCACTTGCATTGCGAGGAATGGTTAAATATGATAGCGGAAAGGATTCTAAGGGGTCTGTTTTGGTCCACCGAGACAAATATTCACAACAAATGTTCCAAACGTGACAAAGAGAAAGCAATTTGTTCGGGAGATAATAGTTGTCTCATCGTCCTGGAAATAATATGACCTACGTTAAACCTAACCAAAATAACAAATATTATAATCAATAATTATCAGCCTGAAACACTCGTCTACATTGAAAAAATCTTCCGAGAAAAGATACTGGCCGCCAACGGGAATTGAACCCGTGACCATCTGATTTCCGGTCAGCAGCTCTGACCACTGAGCTATGGCGGCTTATCAAATACCCGCCAAATAATTCAATATATACTAGTATTTGATAAGCCACCATAGCTCAGTGGTCAGAGCTGCTGACCGGCAATCAGATGGTCACGGGTTCAATTTCCGTTGGCGGCCAGTATCTTTTCTCGGAAGATTTTTTCAATGTAGACGAGTGTTTCAGGCTGATAATTATTGATTATAATATTTGTTATCTACCCTTTGTGCTATGCATAAAAATCTTGTTTAAACGTTAGTTTATCAATTAAAAATAATAATTAATATTTGACAAAGTTAAAGTATTTCAGCAAAAAATGCAGACATAATTAGTCTCGACGCCACCTAGCGGGAGATTTAGTATTAAAAATACCTCTCTCACAAAAATAAAGTTGGTTGTTTTCAGTTGGAAAAATGTAATAATAAGTAATTGTCGAATGAAACACTAGTATATATTGAATTATTTGGCGGGTATTTGATAAGCCGCCATAGCTCAGTGGTCAGAGCTGCTGACCGGCAATCAGATGGTCACGGGTTCAATTCCCGTTGGCGGCCAGTATCTTTTCTCGGAAGATTTTTTCAATGTAGACGAGTGTTTCAGGCTGATAATTATTGATTATAATATTTGTTATCTACCCTTTGTGCTATGCATAAAAATCTTGTTTAAACGTTAGTTTATCAATTAAAAATAATAAATAACGAAAATGTTTAATATTTCTTCGAAGTTATCTTATTGTAGATCATAGAAGTGTTCGTAACTTTGAAATAGAAAGCTAAAATTGAACGTTAACATCCAACATCATTTTATGAGGTCAAAAGCACCAATTAATAAGTAAAATATATTGAGTGCAATCTCGTGATATGTTCGCACGTACATTTAAAAATATACATTATTAATATGAGAATATTCTATTGAGCATCTCCTATCCTTTTCCTATATTCCTCTTCCTCTCCTTTTTCTATAACCCAAAATTAATTTTAAGATATTAAAACGTCATTTACGATGTAGATACTTTAGCATAAGAAACTTCTGTGGCTTGACTCCAGTTCAGTTAAATATTTATCACTGTATATGTATTATGTAAAAGTTGTTTGTTTCTTACAAATAAATAAGCTAGGTGATCATATTGACTAACTCTATTTTCTGAAAAGAAATTTCTGTAACAATGATGGTTTCATTAAGGATATGTAAAAAAAATAAGTACACGAAAACACATTTTTAAACGTTTCCTAAATCCTGTTACAAAATAATATGATGTAAAAAAATGTAAATGGTAAAGAATTAGTATGGTGAAATAATTGAGCACCTACTCGAATAATAAGGGAGGTGAAACGTTTTCAAAGTCTTAATAAAAAATCGTTTAATTTATTATAATGAAATGAATTTTCACATAGACAACTTACTGAATAGTTTAATATTACAATAATTAAAATACCGAGATAATTGATTTTTTCGAAACATGTCTTCCTATAACAAAGTAAATTGAAATTCTCAGAGAGTTATGTAGATGTAGAATACCGCGGGTTATATGAAATGTGTAGGCAGTATTTTGGTAACATAAAAACTGGGAATCATTACAAATTTCCCAAACATTTCCAAATCATCAAACACCTTAGAAAAAATGTAAAAAAATATACTTGTTTATTTACCAGACCGGACCGATTTCAATCAAGTGTGGTCATCTACAAGCTGATGAGTGTTTGTTTAAAGTTATGTTTATACATTTTTGCATGATTTATTTATGTTAACTAGCAAACTCCTCAAAACTTCTCAATTTGGGAGGCGGGATGGGTAGCGCCGCCCCGGGAACCATATAATAATAATAATTCTTTATTCCAGGATGTGGGGAGGATGGTGAAATCTCACACGTCCTATATAGTTATACCTACATATTTATATATTTACACAGTAAAGAAACAACAACAAAAATAGAAAAAAAATGTATAAAACCAACACCCCTGCCATAAGTCACCCCAAGTGGTTCGCTACATTTGGTGAGTTAGCAGAGGTGCCCTGGTTCATGGGATGAGATTTATTTAGGTTTTGGCAGCCAATGCGTTTGCTCACCTACTGCGTGGCGGGCCGGATCGAGAGAGATTAGTTGACGGAGACTTAACCTAGACCTCTTCAGCTGGACTCTCTCGACCCATTGCCTTGAATCGCAGTGGGAGAGATTGATCCATGCGTCCGTCACTCCTACACACATTGACCCCCAGATTCCTACCCACCCCTCATATCTTTTTCCATCCCACTTCCTCTCCTTCTCTTTTTCTAAAAATACCCTCCACATAGCATCCCCAAAGATGACATAGGCCCTGATGGAGTTTCTTTTCCTCGAGGCCTCCTGGGTGGAGCAAATGTAAAAAATGCTTAGATTAGAATTATAATTCGCAAAAAAATTGTTGTATCACGATGTAAGAAACTGAATTTCGCCGTTGAAAATTGGACTCGATGGCAACCTTATTTTGCAATTTACCTTAAAGTTCTCTAGAATAATATGTGTGAACAACTTGGCTCCTATTCGTAGCCGCTGTTTTCGTAGTGAAACAATTTTGGCATAACAAAGTAAATGGAATTATTCAATGTTGACGTTAGCTCTCGAGAACTCCCGCCTTCACAGAAATATACACAATTCATATTTCTCATTTTTAAACACTTAATTCGTGTTGGAATTTCATTTTTATATTATTTTAACAATTTAATACTTTATTATACAGGTTCCTGCTGAAGATGGCGACAGTAAAGCAGCCGGGTGGAAAATAGTCAAAAGGACAAAATGATTTATTTATGTTTATATAACTTTGCCGATCTGTGATCTTCTGAAAATTATCACCTTGTAACTTAAAATTAATTTAAATAAGCCTACCGAACCGTCTAACAAAAGAAGCCATATTTAACAAATTGTTTATCTGTGTAGCTTTTTGTGTTCACAATTGTTTTATACAACCTCGTTATTTTATGGCGCTCAAATCAGGCTCCAATGGAAGGTTATACGAAGACTAATAAATTATAAATAACGTTTTAATTGTATTTAGGGAGGAACGAGGAAGCATGTTTCGCATATTACGCAGGGCTTTCTTTATTCTGTAGCAGACTCATAAATTATTTCTCATTTGACGGTTCCAACGTTTTCTTGATAATTATGATGATTTAATTATTTAAAATTAGCAATAAAAAAAAAAATAATACATTTCTTTAACGAAAGCTTTTCTTCAAGATTTTCTTAATATATTTTTAAAATGTGGTACGCATGGTTTTCAATATACGAAAAGTAGCTTTTTTTTGCATGATCGTGTCGCCATGCTTTCAACTTTCCACTGTGCCGCTGTTGGTCAGATATCTCAAACTGTCCAGTGCGCCCATTGACGATCAGTGTTCCTGCTCAACAGTCAGGCCGCTCAACTGTCCAGTGCTCCTACTATTGCTCAGATCGCTCAACTGTCCAGTGTGCCAGCAATTGGTCAGACCAGTCAACTATCCAGTGTGCCCGTTATTGGTTAGACCGTTGAACTGTCCAGTGTTTAGTAGTTAGACCGTTTAATTGTCCAATGTACCAGCCATTGGTCAGACCACTCAACTGTTCGGTTCGCCCGCTATTGGTTAGACCGTTCAACTGTCCAGTGTGCCCGTCGTTGGTTAGACTCTAAACTGTCCAGTTCTCCTGCAATTGCTCAGGTCGCCCGACTGTTGTGCTTGCTGTCGGTTAGACCGCTCAATGGTCCACATGATCCCGCGTTGCCTCCCCCTTAAAGGGGGGTGATAGGATACTTGTCGCAACACCACCCGAGGTGATCTAATTTCTTTGTTTGTTCTTACTGTATTCATAATTATGTGTGTATCGATGAGTGAAATTCGATTTAAATTCATTATTATTTGTTTAACTTCATACATCATTGTATTTTCTAACTCTTCTTCCATACCACTAATCACTGCAGTTCAGAGTCATTCGAGAGTAGTTTTATTATGAGTAGCTTTGTTTGTAGAAACAATATAGTCCTTGTGAGAGCCCTGAAGGAGTAACAATTTGTTTCTTGTACCAAGGCGGGAAGCGGTGGGTTTCATCGAATACTCCTGCAATTGCTTAGGTCTCTCAACTATCCAGTACGAATACTATTGGTCAGCCTGCTTTACCATCCAGTGTGCCCACTATTGGTCAGACTGCTCAACTGTCCAGAATGTCCACTATTGGTGAGGGTGTCCGCGTCCAGCGCGCCCACTATTGATCAGTCTACTCAATAGTCCAGAACGTCCACTATTGGCGAAGGTGTCCGTGTCCAGCGCGCCTACTAAGAAGCTGTCAGCCTCCTGCCCTTCCCTCGATGCTGAGCTTGTAAGCTCGGCCGCGGGGAAGAGTAACACAATGGCTGACGCGAGAAGGGCGGGCGTGACTGAGAATGCAAGATGAATCGCGCCATCCATCATGCACGCCCTTTGTGTTCCTGGTCCCCATTATCTCCTGTAAAGAAGTAATCCTCGTCGGCGTCGTGCTACGGATCACGTCAGGGCAATAAATATCGCATCCAGGACCAACATTTTACGTGATTTATGATTTACTCACTTTCAACATTTTACGTTAAACCCTATCACCTGTTTCCGGAAAGGTTTGTCAAAAAAATATTAATTCTTATATGTTATTTTTTTGTCAAAGGAACAAGTAGTGCCAAATCGTGTTATACTAAACATTAACAGCCTTAGGTACTAAAAGACCCCGTGAAAATTTTATTCAATTGACAAAAGGCCGCGGATGTGAAAACATTACTAATTAAAAAAATGTTCTTGCAAAAAAATACACACTGTTTACACAGCCTGGGAGGGTAGTTTATCTCTGTTTTAGTAATGATGTCTGAACGAAATTTGGAATTTTCCAAAGTATTTTGAATGTTCTATATATTTCTTATTTTTGAAGTTGTCGTAAAAAAATACCATTTATAAAAACTAGATAAAATTACCTTTTAGATTTGTATATTTGCAATACACGTTAGTTTAAAAAAAAACTGACATATTTTAAGATTCAAACACGGAAAAAATAGAAAAAAAAATTCTTACTAAAACATTTTTGATGAAAGTGCACAGAAATTTATAAAAAAATAAAATTTAAAAAATACAGACCTTCTATATAATGAATTTAGAATGAAACTGCCACCTTACTTTTCCTCGTGCATACAATGAAAAAATAATATATATTTCAAATTTTTTTTTATTGCCAAAAAAATAACCTAAAAATATCTCTGACATTTCAACACATTTCTTGCACCACTAAAGATGTTAATTTCTTTGATAAGTTTACCACCACATTATTAGATATTAATATTTACAAAAAACATCACTTTTATGAAATTCTTATAAAATAAATATCATTAAATGTAAATATGAATTTTTATGTATCATATAAAATACTTTTTGACATTTCAACTTTGAAAGTACAATTATTGTTATTATAACTTCACTAAAACTTATGAAAAACTACAAAAAACACGGTAAATATATCAATTACTAGCTGACCCGACGAACTTCGTACCGCCTCAGAATCAATGACTGTTGAATTAAATTCAGTTTTTTTATTAAGTTAATTACACAATTAAGCAATTATCGATTCGCAACCCTCCATGTTTTATTTGTCGGTATCAGAGATGGCGTTGTGTACGGAAGTATATTTTTTGTGATTTTCTTACTTTTTCACTTAGATACTTATGGGAATTAGGGAGGCGGGTACGGGTGCCGCCGCCCCAGGAACAATTTTTTTGGATAAACAACACCTCGATCATACGTCACCCCAAGTGGTTCGCTACATGTGGTGATTTAGCAGGGGTGCCCGGGTTCATGGGGTGACGTTTGTCCGGGTCCCACCCGCTGCATGGGGGGCTGGATCGAGAGAGACTGGTTGAGGGAGGTCTTTTAACCTTTCCAGCTGGACTCTCTCGACGCATCACCTTGCAGCGCAGTTGGAGGGATGGGTTCAAACGTCCGTCACTCCCGGACACATTGACCCCAGATTCCTACCCACCCCTCATATATTTTTCTTTCCCAGAACTTCCTATCCTTCCCTTCCTCAAATAGACCCTCCACACAGCATCCCCTAAGATGACATAGATCCCGAGGAAAATAATTTTCTTCGGGCCTCATGTGTGAGCTGATGTAAAAAAAAAAAGCTTTTCATTTTCTTTATTCGTGTGAGGGATTTTTATTATAATTATTGTATCTTTCCTTTGGATGGGTGGAGACATACGTTCACCGTTTGTCTCATTTTCGACTATTGACATTTAGTGTGTAAGAAAGAGAGGCAGCATTATATGTTTGAAAGAATAAAAGCAAAACAATCAGCGCATTGACATTTGACGTTTTTGAATTTTTGGAACTCTCTCACTACTCAATGTTTTAGGTACTTATAACAAAATGCCCGCAGCTCTTTCAAATATGAGAATTCGTTCCATGCAAAATGTATGGGGAAAAGAATTTTCTTAATAACTATATTTTTCGTTAATTTTTGTGATGTTTTAATAGTTATTATCCTACCCAGGGCGGAAGCAAATCCAACAAATCAAAGATCATCAAAATCGGCCCACCCGTTCTCGAGTTATAAATAGTGTAACTAACCCGACTTTGTTTTATATATTAAGATATAAATATACGAGTGAATTAGACACATTAATAGAAATTACGATTACATTTGTAATATTCCAAAACACATCGCCGTAGACAAAAAAATGTTAATATGTTTTCATTGCGAACTGCGAAGCGCTGGCGCCCCCATCTAGCGGCTATGAATGAAAACAAAATTTCATATGAAGATTACGAAAAATTGCATTGTTGCCAGATTTTTTTTTATTTTTTTTATTTTATTTTATTTTTTTTTATTTTATTTATTTTATTTTATTTTTTTTTTTTTTTAAAGAAAGACTAACATCCGGGTTACGAATAACCCAACAATGTTTGAAAATCTCCTACTACCACCACAGAAAGCCGAAAATGTTGCTTGTGTTGTGATGGAGGACTTAGCCAGCCGAGGAATCGAACATGCGACGCCCGGGTGGGACCCAAGCGCTATGCCGTATTTTAAAGTGACCAACGTTATTAGTAATATTTCGTGGTTTAGTGTAAATTTGTTTTATTGATGTTGCTGCAAAAACACAGGTTATCGGTCGTGCTGTGGTTTTTTTAGTAAGGCTGTCCACATTTAAAAACACTTACTAAACGCAATACAATCATGTTACGCCATGAAAGTATTTGAACAAAAAATATATATACAATAAAAACACATATAAATTTTATCTAAGGAAGCAAATACTTTGTGGTGTGACATTATAATATATTAAATGAAAAAACACACTTTGTAAAACACCACTTTATTTGAATTAATAATTATTTAACAGCCAACCAGGTTTCGCTTAGCTCAAGCTTCATCAGGGCTATTATATTAACAGTTAATATAATAGCCCTGATGAAGCTTGAGCTAAGCGAAACCTGGTTGGCTGTTAAATAATTATTAATTCAAATAAATTGGTGTTTTACAAAGTGTGTTTTTTCATTTAATACATATAAATTTGTTGTAGACTTCTTTTTTTATAAACACTCTACCGGTTTCGGAAGCACCCTGCCTTCGTCAGGAGAATATAATAACTAACCTATGATACAGAATATTGACAGATATAGAAATTAAAGGTGTTTGGGTGGGAGGTAAGCAAAGGAGTAAGGAGCAGTTTATAAGAAATACATTTAGAATGGGAATAAATGAAAAAATAATTTGGTTATTCAAAATACTAGCATAATTATTTGGGGATTTTCTAATTTCAAGTGCTTCTAAGTTATCTAATTTTTTGCTTTTTTTGTTACGGAAAGAATTTTTACCCCCTGTGTCCTTATTAAAAGTGTGATCTGTGGAAATTAGGTGATTAGCAAACTCTGAAAAATTATTATTATTTAAACATCTTAAATGTTCTGTGATTCTAATATTTATATTTCTAGTTGTCTTACCTATGTAGAACGAAGGATAATCATTGCAACATGGTTAGTAAAGTTGCCATTTTGTAAAAATAATAATAGTTTTTTCTCCAGTATTTTTATGAATTTGAAGACACCTTCGCAGACTGTTCAAATAGAAATACTGTTGTGTTTTTTTATAATATTTTCACGGTGATTGTGTACTATTTATATTGTTTGATGCTTATAATAACACGTAAACATGTTATTTGTGTTCAAATAAAAATAATACAGAATGGTTATAAACGTTATCTTTGTACATAACCTAACATAACTTCATATCTTTGTGCTAAATCTTATTATAATTCTTCCATCTTGTCATCAGGTACCTGGTTTACACTTTTCAATACTACTAACTTACATGTTACCAGGTTAATTCGGTAAATCCGATTAATATATGCTACCAAATTACTTTTTCTACATTGTCACAAAAAATGTATGTAAATATGTTATATATACATTTTCTTTATAACAGAACTTAGTTTCAGAGAAAAAATAATTTTTTTGTTTTTTGTTTTTGTTTTTTGTTATGTATTTATGTACATTTCTTGGAATAATATGAACTAAACCTGTCAATTTGTCTGTCCTGGAATGGGAAACTTTCCTAGTTGGAAAGGCCTTCCTAATATGTAATTTGTACTTTCTTTTGCATCTATCTATAATAAATAAATAAAATAAACTATTTTTAATTGACATCCATCGTAATATAATATGGTACTGTTACGAGTTTTACGGTGTATATACTATTCTATGATAAAAAACTATCAATGTAAATAATTTAATAATTAGGTTCTCAGGTTTCAGAATAAAAACTAGTATTCATATTTTTTTTATATAATAAGAAAATATTAAATGTAATATACATATTGTTAAGGGATGTACTTGACTTACTTTTGCCAGTGATTCCTGACATTACTTGGAGTAAAAAATGTGAACGAAATTTTGCTCTCTGTTTACTTTTTTATGTAATTTTTTTTTTCAAAATTTTATTTTTCAAAATCAATTGTTTTTTCTTCCACGTGTCATTACTGGTCGCCTAGCTAAGAAAACGCTCAACAACTGATACTTACTGATTTTTAATGTTTTTAGTTAGTAAGAAAAAACACCAAAAATCACCAAAGATTAAAATTTTATTAACAATTTTTTCTCCAAATAATGATAGAAATCATTGTTTAAAGTAAGTCAAATATGTCCCTGAACATTCCGTGTAATTACATGGATATAAAAAAAAGATTTTAAGAATGAATCACATTCAATATTTTTGTGGGAAGAGACGGGCGATATTGGGTTGAATGAAAATGTCCAAAAATATATTTTGATATTTTATTGCTAATTTTGTTGCACTTTTATTAATTGATGTTAACGTCCATTTTAATATTTATAATTTATAGTGTTTCGTAAAATAATAAATTATAAATTATGCAATAATAAATAGAAGCAGGTAGGTACCTCAGTAATTTTAATAAAATTTAAATTAAAAACTATAATATAATCAATAATTATCAGCCTGAAACACTCATTTACATTGAAAAAATCTTCCGAGAAAAGATACTGGCCGCCAACGGGAATTGAACCCGTGACCATCTGATTGCCGGTCAGCAGCTCTGACCACTGAGCTATGGCGGCTTATCTAATACCCGCCAAATAATTCAATATATACTAGTGTTTCATTCGACAATTACTCATTATTACATTTTTCCAACTGAAAACAACCAACTTTATTTTTGTGAGAGAGGTATTTTTAATACTAAATCTCCCGCTAGGTGGCGTCGAGACTAATTATGTCTGCATTTTTTGCTGAAATACTTTAACTTGTCAAATATTAATTGTTATTTTTAATTGATAAACTAACGTTTAAACAAGATTTTTTTGCATAGCCCAAAGGGTAGATAACATATATTATCATCAATAATTATCAGCCTGAAACACTGTGTTTCAGGCTGATAATTATTGATTATAATATATGTTATCTACCCTTTGGGCTATGCATAAAAATCTTGTTTAAACGTTAGTTTATCAATTAAAAATAACAATTAAAAACTATAAATTATATCATTGTTGTCTGGAATTTTTTTCGTCTTTTCTTCCGGTACAAATAAATCTTACTCATATACATATATAAAATATACATACAAACATATACATACACACGTAAAAGATATACGAGCTTATGCTCATAATATTTATTGTTAAGAGAAAGGAAATATATAATTTCAAGACCTGTTAGATAATAAAATAAAAACACGTACTGGTAATATGATTGTCCTTTTAAGGGCGCTGGCACGTTCTGTAATGACGATACTAGTGCGCGGAGTTCGCAACGTAAAAATAATATATTTTTGTTTTATTTTATAAAGTACACAATTCATAATGTATTGCATTCAAAACTCCAAAGAATTTATAAACTTATTGTGGATCATACGCAGCACAGTATAGCTTTTGACATATTGTATTGTTTTACAATTCACATACGTAGATGTAATTTTTTACTACGGTTCCATTTTACATGTTGAGATATTAGTGCGCGGGGCGTGAATTTTGCTAATGTGCGTTTTCATCCCGCTACAAAATATTCCCGAAAAACATCCCCCAACAAAATATCTACTAAAACCTAACCTAACCTAACTTTACAGGATGTCTTTATTATTTTTGTTCCATTTTACCATTTTTGAACAATAATATATTGTCTTTACAGAATGTTTGGATTATTTTTGTTCAATTTTTTTGTTAGGTTAGGTTAGGTTAGGTTAGGTTTTAGTAGATATTTTTTTAGGGGAAGTGTTTTCGGTAGGATATTTTGTCGGAGAAATTTTGTCGCTGGTTGAAAAGTCGCGGAACCTTTTAGAAGAAGTCAACTACGTTGAGTTAGTAGCCCAATAAAAGTTAAAAACTCTATTTACGAATTAATGTTTTATTTATAAATAAAAAAAATATTTCTTGAACCTGAGTATTGTTTGGTAGTAAGGCACTGCGTGCAACATGATTCGTTATAACTGTTCCTTTACGACTTAGATAATATTCAATGTTGTAGATATTTAGCTGAAAATCCAATATCTGCGCCTCTCTTCTGGTGCTACTGCAATTTTAATATCCGTTTTCTTATTTCACCCTTCTTACCCTCAATTCCTTCTCCGCTCACAGCGTCTCTGAACAGAAGGTTGCCTACAGCAAAAAGGCAGAGCGGTCAGTTTTTTTATAAGGAGATATTTTAATTTGACGATTCTCATAGTGAGGTGGTCGCTGTGGGTAGGCAACCCAGAACCCGGTGGCAGTCGGATGATTATCTAATATTGGGAACCAATCTTTAATGAAGGCTAAAAACTGTATTCCATTAAGTTAAAATTATATTTTTAATTACAATTTGATGTTAATGGTTATTTCAATGTGAATTGTGGCTTAAAATAAATGAGCACAGATATAACAGTAAAAATAATTCTGTTTTGCAATCACCCTCCGGCAGCAGCCGCTCTTGAGCATAATATTTTTTCTTGGAATTTTGTAATACTTTTCTCAATTTAAATATTCTAAGTGTAGTTAAAGGGATGAACATAGTTAACATCACAGTCTAGATTAGCATGTCAGTCGATACGGATACAAATAAATTTAATGTAAAAAAATTATGTAACTAGCTGACGTCCTAGGTACGTTGCCAGGGTTTTCGGCAGACTTTTCTAAATTTGATGTAGACAAGTGACCATTCTCCTGTTTTGAAGGTCAATCGTATGAATAAACTGTAGACTTGTATAAAAATAAAATCCAATAAGCCCACACACCACAGATACTCTTCTTTATATAAACGGAATGAAAACTAATAAAAATTATAATAATAATATTGTTAAATTTGATTTTCCTTATATTTAAAAACAAATAATAGGTGACATTTTCCTTTTTGGCCAACATCAATACTATTCACCGCATACTAAGAAACCCCGAAACATTAGATATTCCTTTTAAAAAACGAGTGTGCATTAGATCACACGACTGAAATAAAAGAAGCGAGAAAGAAAATATGCACGCGCACTGATCTCTCTTGCTCCTACAGTGTGATACAGACAATAGGCCTGCATGGTATCTTAGATATACGAAACGTAACTGGCTATGAGAAAAAGAGAGAAAGATAGAAAGAAAATATGTACTCGCACCTCTCTCTCTTGCCCCTATAGTAATATGAGAAAAATAACACTCTCTCTTTATATCTTCACTAACTTATATCTCCCTCTCAACTTCCGTTCGCCTCGCCCGATCACATTTTTCGTAACGCTCTTGTCACGCATTCACCAGCTTACTCCCCAAATCAATCGTGCGTAAAGAAGTTTTACTTCAAAAAACAATTCTTCCCCCAACCTCTTGTGCGAATGTGTTGACTAGGTAAAATCTCTCTTTTCTCGAATTTCTACTTCACTTCTCTTTTCCAAAAAAGGCTTAATATTAAATAAATTATTATAAGCCTAAGAATGCTTATTTATTTTGTTTTCACGTGATCTACAATTTATATTTTTCTTGGTACACATACATGTTGTACACCGTTATTTTACGATTAATAAAATATTTAAAATCAAAATCAGTTTGACAAACGGCACAAAACACTTTCGGAAATAAAATTCCGTTTCCTTAAATAAAATTTAACGTTTACAATCATTAGTGTCAGTCAATCTCAATTTGCAAAAATTATGGCAGTTCGGGTTCGAATCATCTTCTATATCTATATAAATAAAAATCAATTGGTGTTCGTTTGTCTCGCTAAAACTCGAGAACGGCTGGGCCGATTTAGCTGAGTTTTCTTTTGAATGTTTGTCGTAGTCCAGGGAGGCTTTAAAAGGTGAGAAAATATTTAAAAATTGTGAGGAAGATGGTAAAAACGACAATTTCATTTTACCATATAAACTGTTCAGAATATTTCAAATGTCAGAAGAAAGTAAACAAATTGTTGCCTTGGAAACGATGTTTTTTTTTTTAATTATTCTATTCACCCTAAAAAGGGTACTTTGTTGGCGTCGTAGTTAATACCTATCTCTAAAAATGAATCGCTGAATTGTATGTATGCACTTAACTTCCGAACGACTGCACCAAATGGGATAATTGTTTATGTATAAAACTAATATTGAACTTTGTATAAAAAAACTGTAAAAGGTGGCACGCAAGCAGTTAGAAAACTGAATGTATCGGGAATGAATGTGGGGAATGTAAGAAATGGGAGGAGGAGGGAGGAGGGTGTAGGGAAGGGGAGGAGGGTGGGGTGGATTGGTTGTGGGAGTGAAAGGGGGGAAGGAAGGAAGGGGTTGAGGGGTGTAGGAGGGGGGAGGAGTGGGGGAGGGTAGGAGGGTGGGGTGGAGGGGTCGGGTAAGGGGACGTTTGGGGAGGAAGGGGAGGAGTAAGGTGAACGGGACGAATGGGAAAGGACGTGCAGGGAGAAACAATTTCTTTATTAAATGCACAGCAACGCATGCCGGGTACCAGCTATTTTGTATAAAACTGAGGGTGGATGGAGGGGTTGTGGGAGTGAGAGGGGGGAGGGAAGGAAGGGGGGTGTAGAAGTGGGGAGGGGTGTATGAGTGGGGAGGGGTGTAGGAGTGGGGAGGGGTGTGGGAGTGGGGAGGGGTAGGGTTGGGGGAGAGGTGGGGGTAGGGGGATGGGGTAAGGGGTAAGTGGAGTGGGGAGAGGGAAGATGAAGGGGAACTCGTGAGGGGGAAGGCGAATACGGGAGGGGGGAGGGGAACTCGGGAGGGGGTTCGCGAACAGGGGAAGGGGGGAGCTGTTTTAAAAATGAATGTATTGGGAATGATGCATGGAATGCAGGAGGGGGGAGGGGAACCTGGGAGAGCGGAGGGGAACTCGGGAGGGGGATCGCTGGACGGCGAAGGGGGGGGGGGGGGGAGTAGAGTGAGGAGAGGGAAGGTGGAGGAGGAGGAGTCAGAATGCAAGAGGGGAAGGGGACATGGAGGAGGAAGGGGAGGAGGAGGGTTACCGTGACGAATGGGAAATAACGCGCAGGCAGAAAGAATTTCCTTATTAAATGGCATAGCAACGAATGCCGGGTACCAGCTAGTTATTTATAAAATAAAGATTAAAACTTCTCGCGAAAAAAAAGAAAAGGTAACTTGAATTATTTTCAGGAAAAACGTAGATATGCATTTATTTACATAAGCTCCAGGGTGGAGCTAATGTAAATTGTAATTGCTTGTAATTAAAGATGATGAGGTAGCAGAATTTGTTGATGCACATGTCCGGCAAATGGGAGATACCGAGTTTAAATCTCAGTAGAAGCATAATATTTTTTCCATTATGTGATGCTTTTCTAATATTCATTTTGTTAGATTAATTTACATGTTTTTTGTCAGGGGCTTAATGCTAGAAGTGCTTATGTCAAATTTCTGAATAGCCAAGGGATGAAGATTGTTAATCGATTTCTTGGCGTTAATAACGCTCAATCAAAATATTAACTACAACATTAGATAGGCCATCAATCTAGAGCACCTGAAACAGGTATTCATAGCAATCAAATAAGGGAGGTTTTAGAGTACCAATTTATAGTTAAATCAAATTTCCAAAACTTGCTACCATTAACCACCGGACATATATTTTTTAAATTGGTTTATTAATTTTCGCACGGTAAATTTATTCAATAACAATAAATATAGTGTTACCGATTATAAATAAAACATTAATTAACTTTACAAGAGTGTGACCACTCTTATTTAAACGGGAAAAATATAACTCAATACATATATTTGAAAATAAAAGAGAATAAAATGAATATAAGATAACAAGTTAACATAATGTAAAACCAATTCAGTTAATAATGGTAAAAGAAATCTAACGTGATACATAGTGATTTTAATAATCAGCAAAATTATTTGGTAAAATAGTTTGTTTTATTTTTAAATTTATTATAATCAGCTCTGTCGCTCATTGATTAAACAACACCACTCCAGTGTACACGTAGTAGTGTTGTGCAAAACTGGTAATCATTAATGGAGTGCTTGTGTTTTGTCTACTGCTCTCAACACGCAAATTAGTTGCGAATTTATTTAAAGAATTTTTTGCGGTAGGACGTGAAAAAGTTGTGAGGTTGAATTATCTGATGTTTTTTTTAAATTTTTTTGGATTATTAGTCCTTAAGTGTTTTGCAGCACCAAAATTGAGGTTTTCTTTGCTGCCCCCTCTCATGCGACATTAAAATATTGTGTTTTTGGTATTAGAGCGTAGTTATATTTATACTTTTTAAATGTATTTATTTAATTAAGTAATTTTTATAGAAGTTTTCTTAATCTATTTATAATACTGGTAGTTTTCCACTAAGGTTAGTATCTTTTATAACGCTCATATATTTAATTTAATTTTTATTTGTTATGCATAAACATTATTTTCGCGCGACAAAAATTTTGTGGAAAATCTTTTTTATTGAATTTGATTATTTAGGGTAACAGGAGGTATTTTTTTGTTCATACTAAAAGAAACATAATAAGTTTTTTCAATGTTTTGTTCATAATTTTTATCAAACCGATATTTTAACGTATCTTGGTTAACA
Organism: Limnephilus lunatus; assembly: GCA_917563855.2. NCBI lineage: Eukaryota > Metazoa > Arthropoda > Insecta > Trichoptera > Limnephilidae > Limnephilus > Limnephilus lunatus. Next base: position 19,057,781 of record OU830602.1, on the reverse strand, counting down.
GTTAGTTCGAGTTCACTCAATGAATTTGCTTGAAATATAATAACGGTATCATCTGCATATGAAATAAATTTTCGAGTTATTAGTATTTTTAATATAATATTAGGAGGGACGGCTGCGCGTCATATTTCACACAAAACATTAATTTGAATTTAGGACCGAAATACTTAATAAAATTTTTTTTTTTTAATCAAAAGATATATATAGTACAGTGGCTAAGACTCTTGACTCATAATCCGGAGGTCGCGGGTTCGAACCCGGCGTGCGCAAATAAATTTTATTTGATTAATTTGTGTTATTTCACAATTAATTCATTTAAAATAATATATAGTATATTTGCGGCACGTTCCAGAGTGGAAGATACTGTCAGTATCGCCCTGGTGTAAGACCACCATTCAGAATTGAAACGTTGCTTGAAAATGGCTTTAGCCGTGTTTGGTGACCAGATCTGAATAGCCAGGTACTTCCCAACTTTCCTCTTCCCCACCTCCTTCCCCTCCCAACTACCTTCAGCCTCACAACATACCCCAATTGGGGATGCCATAGTCTCACTGGCTCCAGACGGGAGCAGTTAAGATTCTTGTGCGGTATTCACTGTAAAAAAAAATATATATATAACAAATATATAGTGGGCATGGGTATGTGCAATTGACTATACAAGTGCTACTAGATATTTGCTATATCTTTTGATTTAAAAAAAAAGTTGAATAGTAGAGGGCCCAAAATGGTGCCTTGTTTCTTATAATATTGTTTCAATAACCAATGTCAAAACATCAGTAGGACCTATATAATTTTGTTCGTTTTATTATGGCAATTATTTTAATAGAAACACGAGCAATATATTGTCAGGAGCAATCCAAACAAGGAAATCCTATAATATATCTATTGGCCGTATCCAAACAAGATCGCAGTCGCAGAAGTCAATCATCGAGATTCATGGACCGCAGCCACCATCCATATTCATGAGGTGACCTCTGCTGGTCCCCCTTTACCCTCCCCCTCCCTTCTAACCGCCACATAACCCCCCTCCTCCGCAGCACACGGAACTAACCCAGCAATCATTTATCGGACCACCACTTGAACCTCTCGCATATAAATGCTAATAGCCTATGTTGATTCAAATGTAAGTAATCAAAATTACTAATTTACCATCGTTCCCTCCTTGTTTTGGGGATTGTTCACAATTGTTGGCAGTTAAGGGTCGAATTTCCTCCGAATGAATGAGGTTTTATTGCCATGGAAGTGATTGAAATCATATTTAGGTACATTACAATCTAACCACCGATGGAAAGTGGAGTATTGCTTTATTTGTTTAATACGAAGATGATTATTGATGAAGTTATGGGTAAATACAAATAATAACACAATAAAACGATATTGATAATAATCCTTTTTTATATTGATCCCGGGTGGCGGGAGCGGGTGGGAAGGCGGGGAGAGGGAATGTGGCACATGGGAAAGGACACGCAGGGGAGTGGTGACGGAGCTGTGGGGGAAAAAGGAGGGGCAGAGGGAGGGATTTCAAAGGGCGTGTCGTAGCGATAGGGGACAGCAGGGAGTAAAATTGTAAAATCCATGCTTCTCACACTGATAGCTGTGAGAAGTGTGTGTATTTCATATAGTTTAGTGACAGGATGGAAAGGACGGATGTGGAGGGTGGGGGGGGGGGATCGGGGAGGGTAACAAAGGAAGGAGGTTCAAGGGAGCGCAGGGAACAGTGTTTGAATTTAGAAAATCCATGCTTCTCTCACGGACAGCTATGACCTGCTTACGTGTCGGAAAAACAAAAAAAAAATTGTGTATCCAAAAGCACTTTAATAAACAGAATTAAAACTTAAAGACTGTCTTACTTTGGAGTGGCATTTCAACGCTTGCCGGATACTAGTTTTTAATAAATTTTACGAGGAACACCGTCTACATAGTATATCTATGTACACGAATCGTGAAACTGATAAAGAAATACCTGGTTTAATTGAACAACGTATCGTACCATAATGACAGCTATATAGTGTATATGTATTTATTATGTGGAGAAATCAGTATGCTGCTGGGGCTCGAGCTGGTGGTCTATTCCATTTCCTCGGTTTTCTAGCAGTCAGTACTCAGTAGTCTGCGCTCACTAAGTAGGGTTAGTTATAGCGCGGGCTGCTTCCTTCGGCGGTTTAATCCCGCTTTATCGTCAGTAATTGCTTTAAATACATTATCCCAACAAGTTCACCTGTTCTCGGGTATAAATCTGCGCTCGCATTAACTAATAGACACGGCTGGCCTGGGAACAATTAACATTTTCATAATTGAAAACGGTCTGACCGCAGCGCACGTCGGAGCCCAGCGCTCGGCGCTAAGGGCCGAGGCTGCCCGCCCAGTGCCAGTGGCTGCAAGGCGCGCTCCCGGATACTTGATCTGCTAATTGCTACCGCACCTGAGAAATAACTCCTGACCACTGCCCAATCCACACTGCCTAATGCACACTGCCCTCTATCTGATTGAATAAGAGTGGTCAGATTGCAATGCTCCTATAAGATTCAATATATCCGTACTTTTCTAAAACATACATTTATTTACGAGTACTTATACTAGGATGTTCGCACATACAAGTCTTCAAAAGCATCCAACGATTGAAAATCTGGTTTAAATATTGGGTTCAAAGACAACTAACGATCATTCATGTCATCTATAATCCCTTCAAACTGACTCCGCATTATAGTCAAAAAATGTAAAGTGAAAAAATCTAGTCATATAAACATAGTTAATATACAAATGGGTACTCACATAAAATTACCAAAAATCTACTCAGTTAAAAGATAGATAATAATATCTACATAAAAATACAAAATTATATAAAAGCTCACTCAAATGAAAAATAATACAAAGAGATCCAAGATATCCAAGATACAAAAATAAAGACTAGCGATGTGTAGGAGTGGGCTCTTGAACTCGGATTCTTCACGGGAAGCGCGTAATAATTTCTCTGTGTCTTATTCTCTTTCATATTTTCGTTTAGATTATTAGTGTTATTTTCTTCTTCAATGATATATTACATTGATGTGAATAACATCCAAAAGTTATAAAAAAGAGAGTTGTTCTTATAAAAAATTGAATTAACAGTTTGTCCTTTAAAGCATTTAAAATTTCTGTGTTCGATATGGTAGGTACTGTCTTGTGACTATCCTACCAAGTCCATGGAAAGAAATTCAATATAGCAACTCAGAGGTATACAATAAGTTACAATAATGGATATGGATAAAGCATTATAGCAGCCGCTCGACTCATAACCGGAGTCTCTAAATATTCACATATTTCAGAACACCTTCGTAATCTTCACTGGCTCAAGTGCCCTCAAAGAATCCAGTATACATTGTGCTGGATGGTGTTTAAATCAATTAATGAAATGGCCCCATCTTACATCTCTGAACTATGTGTCCCAGAAGATACTGGTCTGAGGCAGTCAACCCTTAGATCAGCAACATCATCAGCTATAGGCAGACTAATGGAACCTAAACGCAAGCCAAATACGAAATTTGGAGATCGCGCTTTCGGAGTGTCTGGACCTAAGGCTTGGAATAAGCTCCCACCGGAACTTAAATGCATAACAAGCCCAACAGAATTTAGATCCAAATTAAAAACGTACCTTTTTGGGCTCTCATACCCTTAAATAAAAATACCTATCGGAGTATCATAAAATTTTGCTTTTGTTTTCAAAATACGCTCATTACAGAACATTTTATATATTATAATTATAGTTCCCAATTATGTCCTCTGCGTATGAACTGTGTCTTAATTGCTCTAAATAAACAATAACAGTGTTAATCTCTAGTGACCCTCCAGGTAAGTATGGTCTTGTATATATTTTCTGCCTGTACAGTGCATTTTTACAGCAGCATCGCGTTCATTGGTCAAATCATTGCACATATAGTTTCGTATCGGTGATCGATGAACCGATGGATGCAATTTTTAGCCATAAGATGTTGTTGTATATAGTTTAAAATAAGATTGTATAAACGTTTTATAAATTTGTACAGCGCCCTTGAGGTGATTTTTCACAAAAACGGCGCTATACAAGTCATCCAAATATTATTATTATTTATAACCTCCACGGAGAAAGGGTCCCTAGATACGATATTAATTAAATTCTGCACATTGACGTAATGGTAACAAAAAACCACCATATACAGAAATACCTACTAGGCAATTACCGGAAAACCGTAATCGCAGCGTTTCCATCAAACAATTACGTTAAAATCATTTACCGTAAAAGCACTTTGCAAAATCATTCTGAAATATTAGGGAATAACTGCATACGCAAGCCCATTTAGGAATATTATCTCGTGCAATATAATATTTTGAAAACGCTGCTCGTAATAAAATGCAAAGCTGATTGCAATAGAGATGTTGTGTTGGCGGCCACGTAAGGATGATGGGGTGTAGAAGTGGGGTGGAGTGAGGGGAAGGCTGCCTGCAGAAAAGCACACGACGAAAATTAGGTGATAAATTTTCCCTTCACGGCGAACTGCACAACTCTTTTTGGTTTGTGTTATTTTTTTCTAAATGCTTTAAAAACATATCAATGTTGTTTGGAACAAAATTCAGTAAACATTTTAACAGTTTCTTCCACATTCTTGTCACTAATTCGTATTGTTGATTCTTTAAAATTTGTGGCTTCGATCTTAGATTGAACCATATTACACTTTTTAAGAATTTTATCCAAAGTGTGGATGTCCATTAAATGGGCTAAGAGAAAAATTAAATGAATACTCAATTCTTGACAATATCGATTGAAAAATAATAAAAAAAATTACAATATAGACTAGTGCATGTGGGAAAATCAATAAATTATGATTTTTTTAATTATACCTTTTTTCCATACAGTTTATTTTTTGTTTTTTATATAAATACCGCACAAGAGTCCCAACTGCTCCCGTCTGAAGCCAGTGAGACTATGACATCCCCAATTGGGGTATGTTGAGAGGCTGAAGGTAGTCGCGAGGGGAAGGAGATAGGAAAGAGGAAGGTGGGGAAATACCTGGCTATTCAGATCTGGTTACCAAATACGACTAATGCTATTTCAAGCAACGTTTCAATTCTGAATGGTGGTCTTACACCAGGGCGATACAGAGAGTATCTTCCACTCTGGAACGTGCCGCAAATATACTATATATTATTTTTAAATGAATAAATTGTGAAATAACACAAATTAATCAAATAAAATTTATTTGCCACGCCGGGATTCGATGCCGCGAACTTCGGTGTGCGAGTCAAGCGCCTTACAGCTGCGCTACGCCGGCCGTGTTGGCCGACAGTGTTCCTTATTCAGTAATAAATCCGATTAATGAGGCGAGTATGGGTACCGCCGCCCAGGGAACCATTTATTTATTTATTGGATAACTTACCCCTTTGCTGTAGGTCACCTCAAGTGGTTCGCTACGTTTGGTGACTTAGCAGGGGCACCCAGGTTCACCGGATGAGTTTTGGTTAGTGGATTAAGTCTTAGCGGTGGATGCGCCTGCCCACCAGCTGGGTGGTGGCCGGATCGGGAGAGGCCTGCTCCAGTTTCTCCTGGCCTCTCTCGATCCATCGTCTTGCACCGTAGCGGGAGGGTTGATTTCATACGTCCGTCACTGCTGGATACATTGACCTCCAGGTTCCTACCAAACCTTTTTCTTTCAGAACTACCTCTCTTTCTTTTCCACAAAAAAAATCTCCACGCAACATCCTAAAGAAATAGACCTTGAGGCATTTCTTCCTCAGGGCCTCCTGCAAAGAGCTAATGTAAAGGAAAAATCTGGCTATGCGTTGTACATCAACACGGACACTGCAACGCTGTCCAAAACGTCGGCTAAAGAAAGAGGTAGCGCAGCACGGCATAACACCCCAAAAACAAATAACGAAGATGCTTTTGGCCGTGAAAATCTAAAAACGTATCTGTAGGTACAAATAACAATTTACACATAACATTTATAATTTATTATTTTTGAATAATTTTTTTTGTACTTATTTTTTCCTCGTTGGAGCACAAGTCAATGATAACTCTATATATTGTAGAAAGATTTGTAGTAGATTATTATGTGATATTATATTCGTAGGTTAGTGAAACTAATACGAGAGATTGTTACAAAGAATGACTAACGAAACTCATTCCACGGATTATCATTTATAACGAATATAAATCACGATAATTATATTATGCGGTTTCCGTAATGAACACCGATATTTCAGAATAAAGCGGATTCCAGAATAATGCTCACATATAATAAAGCAGGGAATTGTAAAACATTCCACTCACAATTCATAATAAACGACGTTATAATAAACAAATCTATTTTCGTGAACATGACTCTCATACCCCGATCTTTTTTTTTGTTAGAGGGAAAATATTTCATTAAAATATTGTTACTACCATATATAACGAACAGATTTTTATATTTTCTAATTTTGAAACAGTTAAATTCGTGGTGGTTTTACGATGAACTCTTTTTATTTTTTTTGATTTACCTATGAACTTTCAGGTCTCTGGCGTTGTCCGAGTTTCTCGAAATCAGAAATATGCAAAAGTTTATAAGATGTATAAAAAATCTGCTTTAAGGTGTGGTTAAGGGGGAAGGAGAGTGATTTTTCGAGATTTCATGCAAACAGTGTTCTCCTTATTTTGAAAATCAAGTTTTGAAAAATTTTATAATTCTCGGAATAAAACTGTAGATTTGTATAAAAAACAAAGTCACCCAAAAAAGATTTTTTTTTATATACGTGTAAAGAAATACCTACCTAGAAATGCGTAGGATTCCTTTATGTTCGTATTTTAAAAAGGTGTTGTCATGGAGACAGAAAATGACAAATGATTGTTGTTTTGTTGTTTAGCTGGGTAGCACAGATTGAAGTAATAAGAAGATTGAAAAATAAGTTTATAATTACAAAGTGATATAATATTTTGAAGACGGACAAATAACTTTAATTGTAGTTTCTTTGTCAGCAAAGCAACTCATGATATTTGTATGTCACATTATTAATAAAAAATTACAACAAATAGACAAATTGTCTTATATACGTAATAAAAATAATAATGATTATAGATTAATAGAGGAGATGTACCAAATATGGAATAGCTTAGGTAAAAAAATCTGATTAACTATAATTGAATTGTTTATTAAGTACTAGCTTTTACCCGCGGCTTCGCTCGCATGGTATTAGCGGGAAATTACTGGCATAATTATTGGCATAATTTTTATTATTCTTGCTTTTTTGTCTAATAAAAAATAATTATTGTTTAATAGAAAATTTCAAAATTGAAAATGACATTTCGCAAATAAAAATTCTATTTTAGAAAATATTTAAATTATAGAAATTTATTTTGAGTACCAACTCCCCTAATTTATTCTGATGATTTCGCCTCAAGTAGGAATTAGTATTTTATTCATATTTGAATCCAGAGTAACCTAAAGAAATAACAAAATGACAGCCCACGTCAAATAATTACATAGCAATGCTATGCTTTTCGTCCGGACAATAAACATTTTTAGAGATAGGTAGATATTAACTATGACGCCAACAAAGCACTATTTTTAGGGTGAATTGCCTAATTAAAAAAAAAAACATTGTTTCCAAGGTAACAATTTGTTTGACGTTTGCAATAACTCGATTTTGTTAGGGACAGAAAACGTATGAAAAATAATTGCATAACGCTACAGCTTATTCATAACGCCACAGCTTACCAATATATATAGCCCATGTTACTCGCAAATAATGTAGCTTTCGATTAGTGAAAGAATTTTTAAATTCTATTTGGTGTTGCGTGAAAGAATAACACTCCTCCATTCAAACTTTCGCCTTTATAATATCTATATAAGATTATACATTGAAATCTTTGGAAATATAGTTACGGAACTTAAAATTTCAACGAAGTATTAAAAGAAATACAAAAACGTCTTCATTTTTGATGAAAGGTAAAACAATAGAAAAAACGATTATTAAAAAAAGTGCTCCTATTATGGGATAGGTACACTGATATTTAAAAATTATGCTTGCAATAATCACATAAAAAATCAATATTATCATTTCCCAAACACTCAATATGGCATCAATGGCGGCAGACTAAACACTGGATCCATTCTTCTTCTCTGTTATCCCACGGTCTTCGATTTTACAGCTTCAATGACTTTTATCACTTTTTTTGTCCCACGCCTTCCGCTGTTTCTTCTACGACATTGTTTCACACTGTTTTTACTACGACAGGCCAAAATACAACCTGGAATAGCAAAAAAAAAAGTTCTATTAGAATTCCACATTGGAAACACTCTTCCTAACATGAGATATTATTACATATTAGGTGGTATTTCTAAAGTTTACAAGAAAAAAACGATCGGTAAGCTATTAAAAAATGGTAAGAAATTCCACAATTTTTGAAATCAGAATTTTTATATTTTTAATTGTACATTAAAATTTGTTTGTTTGTAATAATAAAATCAGAAATAGTCTCTCATCCGCTTTCAATAATAGTAATTATTTTAGCATACCTTCAAAAATAGCAAATCCATTAAATTCACAAATTTCTGATACAAATCATCAAATTTATCAAGCAATAATCCGGCGTGACGCTAGAAACAGCCAACAAAACGGGGTGTTTTAATTTGTTTCACTTTTGAATGATTATTTATAAATTCTACGTATAGTAAAACTTACATATTCAGAATTAGTGTTTGTTGACTTGCATGAATAAATATTTTAAAGTCATAATATTTTTCACTGATATAAAAAAATCGTATGCAATATATTTAGTAAAATCATGTATGGACCTAGAAAGTAAAAGCTAGCGTGCACTTTTTCCCACACGCTATTTCTGGTTTAACTTTATTCATGAAACCCAAGCTGACTGATGCAATCTATCCAAGTATTTCACCTACCGAGCACTCTGCATATTCGTACACCGCACACCGCACATCGCCTACTGCATACCGCCAGACCTTAATATTATTATTTTTAAATAATTTATTTTTGGAGTGAAAACTTTTTAGCCCCGTTGTGATTTGAAACTCGATGAAATGAAAATTAGCAACACTAAAAAGAGATAAAAACACATATCTGTAGAATTTAGTCTGCGAGAGAATGAGATAATAATAACCAGTCTCCTCTTGGTTCAGTGCTTCGTAGCCTACCATTCTCTTCGGTTTTTATTTATATTTAACATGTATCTTCTATAAATGTAAAAAATAAAACAAAGTAATTAAATAAAAAAATGTTATATATCTATTCATTTCCGAGTTCAGCAAAGCACACGCAGTATGTTGATGGAAACAAATTGTTCTTGGAGAATGTATGTGTGCTGATAATTTAATACGAAACTTGATTCTTACTGTACGTTCTGAAGCGATCACTTAAATCCCTCAAAGAACTAAAAACTCGTAGATGATGAAGCCGAAGCTGTTCGCATTTCTCGGGCAGCTCCGATTCCAATAAATAAATAAATAAAATAAAATAAATAAGTGTTTATTCCAGTATGTGGGGAGGAGAGTGCAATCCCACACATTCCATAAGGGTATAATATAAACATACATGTGCAAAGTATAAAGTATTTGAAAGGAAAAGAAAGAAAAAGAAGGTGGATATGAATGTACACGAAACAAAAAAAAAAGATAACACTGCAGATTGTAGCGCCTAGCCGTAGCATGTAGCCGTTGTGCGTAGGGGACCAGGGTTTCTTAAAGTGGGGTCCATGACGTGAGTGTCAAGGGTCCACAGGCCCTCGGTACACTATTTCTATGTTGAAAGAGTTGCTTGACAGCACTATGAAAAGTATATCAAAAGCAGTACAAAAAAGGACGAAAAAGCACCTGAAAACATTACAGAATTCTTATCAAAAAATTTAATTATGCAATTGTAAATGTTCTCCAAAATGACCAGGAAAGAATCTCAAACTTGTGATCTCCCGAAAGAAACCATTCATTCAGCCTAAATGCAATAATTAATTACCCAAAATGACCTGGAAAAAATTACATATTTGCGATCCTTTCAAGGACATCAAGAAACCATCCCCTCGTTCAGAATGCAATATTTCATGTTTTGGGGATTGGGTGTGTTTATCGTGTAAGTGTGTAGATGGCAAAACGAATAAGTAAGACGATTCAATACTTACAAGTTTATTAACACTATTTACAGACACACAAACCTCCAATTTAAATATATGCAATAATGAAGAAATGTGAAGGGCGAACAAATATTATAGACCAGTGACTCCTGACCGAGAGTTAAAACAGAATGATCGTTATTTTTTGATGCAACGCGAGGCAAGTTGCTTGAGGAAAGGTTTGCATCCCATTGGTGCCTGGGGGACCAATCGGGTGGCCAGACGGTGCAGATCAGTGTCCTTTGTTCGTCCTCCACAATGTTTTCAAAAGCTGTCTTGATAGAAGCTCATTCCTGAGATCTCTTGAGCGAATCCATTCTTTTGTTAAGAATATTATGAACTAAATATAAAATTTGGCTGTCCTAAAATGGGAATCATTTCCATTTGGACAGAAAAAGGATCATTTTGTAATGTATTGTAATATATAAATAAATAAATAAAATCAAAAAATAAAATAAAAACAAATTCTTTTGAAGGTTCCTTTAGCCCAGAACAACTCAATAAAGAAACTTGGGTATGAAGTTCATTTTCAATTCATATCGATAATATCAGCTACGAAGATATTGTTATGATCTCATTGACATAAGATCCAAAGAAATATTGCGAGATGAATTTCATGCAAGGGGTTTGGCGTTCTTTAGGACAACCTTACCCTCGTTTTGTCAAACGAACTGTGCCTATTCCTGTTCTATTCTGATACCATTTGCAAATACGTATCTTATCTATATGAGTCCGGGTTCTCGGTTCTGATGACAATTAACACTAAAAATCAATTACACGTCAAATGTTACAAGCGCCTTGCCTTATCGAAGACGAAACCTCAATTTAACTGTTATACCTCAACTTACTTACTGTTATACCTCAGATTAATGCTGTTGTTTGGAATCAATGAGCACTGATTCCAAACAACAGCATCCTTCTCATTAACCTAGTTATGATATAATACAGTTGAGTATGCGCAAAATATTAAATATCTCGGTTTAACTGTTGACAATAACTTAAAATGGGATCTCCAAATTAACCTAATTACAAAAAAAATACGGAAACTCTCTTACATCTTCAAAACAATTCGAAATATTATGTCACTACCTCAGCTAAAAATATATATATTATGCACTCTGTCAAAGTATTCTAATGTATGGTATTACAGTATGGGGAGCAGCAGCAGAGACTCACCTCAAATCACTTAAAATTAATCATAAAACAATAATCAGAATTATGTTTAGAAAGCCTTATCAACATCCGACAGAACAGCTAATGATCAACAATAACCTATTAGACATAAATAAACTATACATAAAGAAGATCATCTACAAAAACTGCATAAAAATATCACCACACTTCATAACTCACTCCCAAAACACAAGAGCAAACACACACAATCAATTACAAGTACCACATATCAAATCAAATTTTGCAAAAAAACATGAATCTTACTTGGCACCATATATATTCAATAAGTTTGTAGCCCAAACAAAGACCTACGTCGCATCTAATAATTTGAATTGGGTTTTCAAAAGATTTTTAAACTGGTTGAATGTCAAAGAAAGAAGAGAGATAAGTAATATTCTTAATATCTAATATTATATATTTTCTTTTATTCTACTCTGTTTTTAAATTCTGATATCCTCTTATTTTATTACTATTATTTTTACTATAATATATATGTTTCTTTTTTATTTTTTTTACCACTTACTTGTTTTTATGTAATTAAAAATTGTTAGTTACCAGCCTCAGAACAGATTCTGTCTAGTGAGGAGGGTAAGGAAAAAAAACTGTTGTACATAACTAATAATAAATAAACGCCCGGGTTGCCGGCACTGAAATTGAATTGAAATTGAATTGAGTATAAATGTATACTAAATACTAATCTACTAACTACTACTAACATTGTAATCAAGTTTTAAAAATAATTCACCAAAGTTTGGTAATTAAACATAACTTGATTGACTGCCGTAATGTACCATATTATGAATATGAACCAAATTCATTTTTAGAAAATGAATTTTATAAAATTTATTATGATAAAACTATTCTGACAGACAGAACAATTAGTCATAATAGACCCGATATAGTTTTACATGACAAAATTAAGAAAATAACTTATATCATTGATGTCGCTATTCCAAATTCTTGTAATATTCAGAAAACTGTTTCTGAAAAAATAAGAAAATATACAGATTTAGGAAATGAAATTAAAAGAATTTGGCATTCTCAGACTATAAAAATATTACCATTTGTTATTTCGGCTACTGGCATTATACCTAGCTCTCTCATTCAAAATTTAGGCGTATTAGATTTGTCAAAAAATTTGTACAAAAAAATGCAAAAGTCGGTCATTTTAAATACATGTAGGATTACGAAAGATTTTTTAAATATTTATATTGAGGGATCAGTAGGATTTATCGGACCAGTTAGGGTTTCATCAGAGCCGAACCCTCTGATATGAAAATATCTGGAGTCGGTGAAATATTTTCCCATTATGTTTCTGGTGGATTAACGTATTGTTCTTGTATTGTTTTATTCTTATATAGTGCACTTACATTGCGTTAATTTACTAGATATTCATTTGTGGAAAAGTGTGTGGAAGGGTTTAGTCTTTCATTTGGGAAAGATTCAACCCGGACATAAAATCTGGAGCACCGTAAAAAAAAAAAAAAACCAATGATATTTAAACAGCGTTGTTTTGTTTTCCTACAATCTACAGAGGTCCGTGGTTATATTGAAATTCTGAAAGTGGTCCATGGTTACAAAAAGTTTAAGAACCACTGATGGAAAAATGAGGGAGGAAAGATGTTAACCTAGGAAATCCTCCAAATGACAGCACGATGCTTTAAGCCATATCGTAGTCTCCGGTTGCCTCACTCATGTAAACATATAATATTCACACAGCAATCAATTTGACTCCATTGAGAGTAGCGGCTGTGCGGCCTTTAACATAATATAAAATTTGATTTGAGATAAAAATACCCAACCAAACTAAATAATTATTTTTTTAATCCAAAGGTGTTATTAATATCTAGAAGGGACATATACGAGTACGTGTTACTTATTACTTTGTGTTTCGTATTACGAAATATACGTCATTATGTAAACCAATTTTCCAAGATTTTGGAGGAGACTTTGGCAATTATTTGTGAGTTAACGACACCCTCCGTGGTCGAGACGCAAGGCTCTTGGCTAGAAATCCCAAGGACGCGGGTTCAAATCTAGGTGTGAGCAAATACATTTTATGTTTATAAATTTTTGTTATTTCACGATTTTATTAATTAAAATAATTTATGGTATATTTGCGACACATTCCAGAGTGGAAGATACCTACTCTCAGCATCGCCCTGGTTTAAGATTACTACACAGAATTGAATCGTTGCTTGAAATGTCTTTAGCCATATTAGGTGACCAGATCTGAATAGTCAGGTACTTCCCTACCTTTTTCTTACCATCTATTTCCCCTCTCCACTACATTCAGCCTCACAACATACAACAATTGGGGATGCTAGTCTCACTGGCTCCAGATTTTTGGGAGCAGTTGGGACTATTGTGCGGTATTTACGTGAAAAAAAACAAATTATTCTTTTTGGTCAAGTAACTTCATCTCAAATTCTAATTTAAATTTTGTATGAAAAAGGCAGCGTGTCCACCCTCAACGAGTAAATGGTATAAGAATGTTTCTTGAAGGTAGTTTTAATGGTTGACCTTTTCAATTTTTTTAACCTTTAAGCCTCACATCATTTCCAATCTTGTATCATGTATCATTATATCTTTTGCCGATGTCATAATATTTTATTTATGAGAATCTAGAAAAATAACAAACTACTAACTACTACAAACTAATAACTATGTTCACAAAATTCTCAGAATTTGGTACGCCATTGGCTCGCTAACTCCAAACAGTTATTGGAACTGAAAAAAAAATTGTCATCATTAAAAAAAAAACAAATAAACGTTTTCATTTTAATAAGAATTATTTTCTTCTTAAAAGTGGCATTTACATTTTCCTGCCAATTTTAGCGCAAAACTACTTCCCTTATGGTTACGAAGCAGCCCAATTACTGTTATTTAAGTTGGCATTTATACAGCAGCGAGCATTTTACAAGTGTTTAATGTCCATTTAGAAATCTGTGATCGCGAAACGAGCCGCATTATTTTAGCCGTTACATTTTCGTTACACGGCTTCGTTAGTCGTTACCGGAGCCGTTGCCGGTCGCGCCGAGGATTTATCTCCCCTTTCAGGCTAAATGGCTGCCTCCTTGAAGGACCTGACATCAACCTCTTACCGCTCCTACACCTCGGAGCCAGCGTTTTTAAAATGACTTGTCAGTAAAGTAATATAATTAGTTATTTATTTATTCACGCCTTGCAGGCTTTCACAAGCACACGTTATAATTGGTTAGTTGTAAGAAGGTGTGTAATAATAATTGTGTAGTAAATAACATAACGAACTAAGAATAAAATGTAGTTTTATTACCATATAAAGTCGTACAAACGAGTTCAATAAGTGCGTAAATAACTAGAGTGCAAAATAAGTAAGTAGCTACCATGAAAGTAGTTACAGAGCAATGCATGGCAAATTTATTATCGTTTTAATATAAATAATCGTGAAGAAAAGTTTTAAATACATGATTTAATAGCCTGAACTCACAATAATCAACCGGTCAACATAATTAAATCAATATATGTATTGATTACCTTAATTATGTAAACCAAAATAAGGGCCCAAAAAGTAATGGTAAATGGTTTGGGTCTTGACGTCCTCTAGGGGGAGTCACGATTTACGATCAGCAAGGGGTAACGCCTCAAGAACAAAAGAGCCCTGTTGGTTACTTCATAATTTGGCTAGGACTAATAATATAAATAATGTTTTATTCAAGGCTGTTTTTTTTACATTAGTTCCACACAGGAGGCCCGGAGGAAAATATTGGATCCGGAGTTATTCCATCGAGCTGATTTGGTAGGGACACCATGTTTCACAGGCATAATGCTAGTTCAAAATGCATTGAAGAATGTTTTTTTTCGATTATTTTTGCACTGAAAGCATCTTCGAGCAATCTCAATATATATGCATACATGTGCGTATCATCGACGCTTTTTCAAAGGTATTTTTGTTAACTCAAATAGCCCGCCGACCTTCTAAATTGAATATGAGTCAATACATTTTAAGCAAACCATTTATGTTGCGTAGTTGCGTGATATTTCACTTGAATTGGGTCTTACTTAAAAAGCTTAGCCCATATTTGACATTAACTCCGTTAACTCATACCAATCATTGAAAATAAAGAGTGGATAAAAATTAAATATATTTTGGAGAAAGCAGTCACTTTGTGGTTTGAAATATTTAATGAAATATAACAATAATATAATAATAATAACTTTATATCTGCATAGCGCAGTTTTGTGTTATTTCACTTTAAGTGCGCTTAACTATAATAAACTTAAAATTAATCCAGTGTTCCTTACTAGTCCTTACAAAATATTGATAAAATAATATGAAACAAAGAATATACAGTATATACAAAGCAATGCCAAGAGAACCAAATTAACAATAACAGTGTTCTTTTGGCACAGGACCATACATAATTATAAACAATAACGGTGCTATTAACACAAGAAACATTAACACTAAAATATAATATAAAACAGAAGGCGATTTACGTTCAGAAATAAGAAACATTCTGAGTGCACGTTAAACATAAAACTATAGTAACGAGGAAGCTGAAACCAAACAATTACCGGAAACTTGAGAACATGGCTTACTATGGTATATTGAAGAGAAGTTTAGATTCATAAATGGTACGATTTTTAAAATAATTTTGTTTTAAAAGCCCGTTATACAATTAAACTGATCTAACGACTAAATCAGTTTAATTCTACAGCCTGATAATGTTTGTGTTAGGTGAAACCGGTCGGTAATAAAAAAAATCGTCTTTGTAAAGAAAGTAATTATTTCAATTCATTAAAATAATTGCATTTCTTTTTTTAAATTATACCCATGGAAAAGAAATACCTACCTAATGAAGGTTACAAATTTAAAATAGGTACTTAGGTAATAAATTAGGTATCTTCATTTCAAAACAATCAACAACAACAACAAAGTCAGTGACAAACGTATAATTTTGCTCCGTATAAAACAGTAGAATCAAGCGCAAAAAGTTTATTTTGAGCATTAAATACTTGTTATATCAGTGCATCTCAGTGCTGCGATAATTCTGGTGCTAATACCATGTATGTACTGAACCATATTCATAAGAGAAACTCGTTTTAAAAAGTCAAATTACTATAATTTTTAACAATTTGGTTGCTCTACCTACATAAGGTATATTTATGCTACCTCTCAATAGATGGCAGTAACTACCTACGCGCACGAATAAAATTGTAAATTAATTGAGTTACGCTACTTATCAACAGATGGCAATGAATGCGTAATTTCTGAATGAAATTTTTTTAATACCACTATTACCCAATAGATGGTGTTATTTTTTGTAAACAACAAAATAATATCTATTTTTTTTATAAATATAAATTTTATAATTTAGAATGACTTCCCTAACTCCGGAAGACAGGCTGAAAAGTGCGAAAATTCTAATGAAAAATTTTAACAAAATTTTAACCTCTAACATCTTATCAAAAGATCAAAAAACCTCTCTAACTGAGGCTATGTGTGAAATGCTGAATCATATCGAGGCCATGGTTCACGAATACAAGGCACCAATAACCAAAGAAGATGATGGACTCGACAGATTGTATCAGTCGCTATCTAAAATAGATAGGAACATTGAGGATCTTAAATTGAACATTGAAGCTAAATCGTATGCTGAAATAACGAAATATGGTAAAACTAATGAAGAACAAAGCAAATGTAAAAAACATGAACCTATTGTCATCATTAAACCAAAAGATAAGGATCAAAAAAATACGGTAACAAAGGATGAAATAAAACAAAATATAGATCCTGTTAATTTTGGTGTAACTGGAATTAGAAACTTCAAACAAGGGGCAGTCATAGTAGAGTGTAAGAATGTAGCTGCTACAAAAATGATGGAAGAACAAATAATTTCAAAGATGGGACAAAAATATGATGTGAATACACCAAAACCAAAGAATCCCAAACTAAAAATTATTGGTTTATCGGATAAATACACACCAGAAGAAATTGTTTTAAAAATTAAGATGCAAAATGATTATTTGCAAACAGTTGAAGCGAAAATTGACATAAAATATATAAAAGAAATGAAAACCAAACGAGGTGATATTAACTACACCATTTTCATGGAAGTCGATGGAAAAACTTACGACATTATGTTAAAAGAAGGTAAAGTTAATATTGGATGGGATAGATGTCGGGTTTTCGACAACATCTCACTTCTGAAATGTTACAAGTGCAATGGCTATATGCACAAAGCACAAGACTGCAGAAGCGAAAAAGCTTGTACTCGATGCTCCGAAGCACATGAAAATGTAAACTGTCAAAACGATATTCAGTGCATAAACTGCAAAAAAATGAATGAGAAACTAAAATTACAATTGCCAACTGACCATTATGCTTGGAGTAATGAATGCTCAGTACATTTGAGAAAAATTGAAGCTGAAAAAAAGAAAATCGATTTTTTATGCCATTAAAAAATTCCTCTAAAAGACGTCAACCTAATAATTGCAACCTGTACTACCAAAATGTCAGAGGTCTAAAAACCAAATTAAGTTTACTTCAGTCTACACTACCAATGTTTGAACACGACTTTGTACTACTTACTGAAACGTGGTTAAAGCCAAATATTCACTCTAGTGAATTAGGTTTCATAAATCATAATGTGCATAGATTAGACAGAAATTCATCGACAAGTGCTAAAAGCAGAGGTGGTGGGGTTTTAATCGCTATAAGCAAGAAATACAAATCTAACTTAATTACAACTAAACATAAACATCTTGAACAAATTTTCTTGCAAGTAAATTTTGCCAGGAATAAAAAGATTATTGTGGGCTGTATTTACATCCCACCAAATTCAAGCAATGAAGTATACAGGTGCCATAGTGAGGAAGTGGAAGTTATATTAAAAAGAAATCCTAGTGCGACATTTTTACTCGCTGGTGATTATAACCTTCCAAATGTGAATTGGGTGAACAGTGACGATAATATCAGTGTTAGTGAGTCTGGTCGCATTATTCTAGACATGGCGTTATTCCTAGGTCTTAATCAGGCAAATACTTTACCAAATGTAATTAATCGTACTCTTGACTTATGTTTTTCTAACTTAGATTCACTAGAAATTGAAGAATGTAGTGAGCCGCTGGTGCCCACTGATACTTATCATCCTCCACTAGAAGTTATTATCTCTAATGTACATATTAATACTTCTAAACTATCGTTCAGTTACCAAAATTTTTTCAAAACTGATTACGCGAAAATTTGTAATTATCTTCTCTCTTTTGATTGGTCATCTATGCAATATGATGATATCAACACATCTACCAATGAATTTTATTCTGTTTTGGAAAAGACTATTAGCATGTTTATTCCAACCATGAAATGTAAGCCAAAAACCTATCCAAAATGGTACTCCAAAGAACTTATAAATCTGCTTATCACCAAAAAACTTAAACATAAAGAATTTTATATCAAAAATATTCTGATTACATTGAATTTAAAAATATAAGAACCTCATGTAAAAGAATGTCTATGACCTGCTACCGTAACTATATAAATGAAATTCAAAACTCTATAATAAATAATGTTAGTTCTTTTTGGAAATACTCAAAATCGCTTAAAGAAGATGATTCTGATTTCCCGAGCATTATGCACCTAAATGGCAGCCATAGCAATAATACTGATGGTATTGTGAACTTGTTTGCAAAATTTTTTAAAAATGTTTATTCAACAGACTCAAATAATGCTTCTGTTCCAACAACAAAACTAGATGAAACTCTTGATATTTCACAGTGTACCATAAGTCTCTCTGATGTAATTACTAAAGTTAATTTCTTAGATATCCACAAATCTGCGGGACCGGATAATATCCCTACAATATTTATTAAAGAATGTATCAAAGTAATTGCTCTTCCATTAACCAAACTTTTTAATTTGTCTTTATCTAGTGGAATTTTTCCCGATAAGTGGAAAATTAGTTATTTGACTCCAATTTTCAAAAAGGGCGATAAAAGTGATATTTGTAATTACAGACCAATATGCATTCAATCCACCATACCGAAACTCTTTGAAAGCCTAATACTTCACAAACTTTTTACACAAATAAAACCTGTAATATCACCTTACCAGTTTGGATTTATGCCGGGTAGAAGTACTCTTTATAACTTGATTATTTATGAAAATTTTATAACTAAAGCTTTTAAGAAAAACTACAAGTAGACTCTGTCTATACTGATTTTAGTAAAGCATTTGATTCAGTTTCCCATGAAATTCTCATTTGGAAATTAGAAAAACTTGGTATACGTGGCAATTTATTAACCTGGATTGAAAGCTATCTTACCAAAAGACAACAAATTGTTAGAATAAAATCCTCTTTGTCCGAAAAAATTTATGCAACAAGTGGAGTTCCACAGGGTTCACACCTTGGCCCAGTCTTATTTATCTTGTTTATAAATGATCTAACAAAAGTATTTCATGATGTATTTTTCTTACTTTTTGCTGATGATCTCAAAATGTTTAGAATTATTAAAAATATTTACCATTGCAACATTCTTCAAGATAATATCAACAAATTGTTGATTTGGTGTAATGAAAATAGACTCTACTTAAATATCTCAAAATGTCAAGTAGTTAGATTTTCTCGAATAAAAAATCCAGTGATCTTTAATTACAACATTGATAACAACACTCTTGAGACATTAACACAAATTAAAGACTTAGGCATCACTTTTCAATCAAATCTTTCATTTGTTAACCACATAACAGAAATTTCTAATAAGGGCTTAAAAATGTTGGGATTTATAACTAGGCTAACTAGAAATTTTAAAAATATAAAGTGTATTAAACTGTTATATTTTGCATTTGTTAGAAGTCAACTTGAGTACAATTCTCCCGTCTGGAACCCATATTATAATACACATGTACAAGCTGTTGAAAGAATACAAAATAAATTCTTACGTTTTCTAAATTTTAAAATGGGTATTCCAGCAATTATGTTGAACTACAACACTATTTTAAATGATATGAATATGCTCAAATTATCAGACAGAAGAATTTTCACAGACTTGGTATTTCTTTATAAAATTCTAAATGATTTAGTTGATAGTCCATTATTACTTGAATTAATAAGCTTCCGGATTCCTCTACGTAATACTAGAAGTCAGGATTTATTTCAGTGCAGAAATTCTGGAACTAACTACCATATGTATTCCTCTTTGCCCAGAATACTAATGGAGGGAAATAATTTTACCAAGTCTGTGGACATCTTCAATTTATCTTTAGACAAATACAAAATGCTGTTACTGAGGCAGTTCAGTTATGTAAAATAAATACTGTATATTTCTTAGAAAAAGAAATATATACCTTTTATATTTATTGGTAAAAGAAATATATAGTATTTATATTTTATTTAATGAAGTGTAATTTTTAAATTGTATATGTTAAAGCCCCGAAAAAGGGCGTAAATAAATAAATAAATAAATAAATAAAAACAAAACGATAAAATTTACTTTAGAATCGAAAGATATTCTCGTTATTGGTAGCCGGAACAAGTCAGCGAAAAGAAAAGAAAAAATCTGTAATCGCTTTGGAAAGAACACATTGCTCGAAAAATGGACAACGCAGAACAAATCTCAGGTTCAGTGGAGACCAATAATGGAACCGAAAGGGCACATTTCCGCTTTGAAATCAGCTGGATCGTCGATATAAACCAAACAAGATACACATTACATAATATAGTGACCAAAAGCATGGATTTGAGGATAAAAGCAACACAGAAAACTGTCATTTAACAGTGAAAATATGGTGGTTGAGATTGACGCATGAATTCAGGAGTTTTACTGCTCGTGGCAAATAAACGAAAGTTTAGAACACAAAACAAAAAAATTCTCCAGGACTGAATGGATGGTGCAATTTGCCATATGAGCGTTTCATTTTACCGTTTGGCAGATATTCAGTTCAATGTAAAATCGATAATATGAATAGGTAGGTGTAGGTACATTGTTTCCAAAATGTAAAAAAATTTCGTCACAAATTTGCCATTGTTCGAAAAATGCAATCCTTCAACTAAAAATGAAACTGAAAGGGGATATTGTAATAATGTCGTTAGTTTAAATGAGATTCCCGGCTACCCGTTAATTAAGAGCAGGAATTCCTTCCTCCCCTATTTAAAATGTGTAGGAGGCTCTTATTACCGCGGGTAGCCTTCTTAGACACTTATCACCGACACTTTTTTGTACAATAGTTTTTGATGAACTGAAAATATTTGACATATTATAAAATTGGGTGAAATTTGGGATGGTTGCTTTGTGGGTTGGCCAGGTGAGTAGGGGAGCCCATAGCTATAGATTCTTTATATGTAGGTGACACATTTGGGAATTCATAGTAGCGCCGTTATAATGAAAAATTTCTTGTTGATTAATAAATATCATTTGTTTTAGGATACGAGACTCTTTCAGGAATAACATTTATTTATGGTGTCATTTTTGTTGTTTTTGAAGTGAAACTTCTTTAAGGCCGTTGGTCACTTGAAATTCGGGTGAAACGGAAATGATTCATAACTCAGTTCGTGCCTTCTATAGCGAAGTGGGCAAGGTGCCCGACAAATCTCAGCGGCCAGAGAGACAGACATCAAGCAAAGGGGGGTTCGAATCCCAAAAAATCCAAAAAATAAGTTTTTTATTTTGCAAAATCAATATCCAATCTTCAAAACAAACAAATAAAAGAAAAAAAGCGACCTCTAGCGACTTTCTAGTTTCACTTCTATCGCGTGTGAATAACACACTCTAATTTTTTTAATTCTAAAAAAAATATATCGCAACATGTCGTCATTCCACCCTACCACCTACCATCAGGCCGGAAGCCAAATATTACCTACACTATTTTTTACTCCATAAACCCAAGAATCATTGGAATTAAGTCAGGAAACCTGTATGTATTATGTTTTACTCATTCAATAAAGTAGGTTATTATAACAGTGATAGGTATTAGTTAAATTGAATTTTCCTATCAAACGAGCGGGTAAGCAGAGCAGTGGGCGCAGACACGTGTAGAAGAGGCGTGCACTCGCGCAACGTGCACAAAGCTTGGCACAGGCGAGCGCGCCCGCCAACGCCATCTGTGCTAATAGTTCCGCGAGCATCACGAGATGAATTTTTCCAAATGTAACAATTGCCTTCTCTGTGTAGTCGTGTTTGTTCCGCACAAAGGATTTTTGCAGTTTCTCCATATTGAATTTTTCATCGCCGCTCATTCTGACTTTCCGCATTTCTGTGCCGCTGCAACTTTTTATTGCTTTTTATTCTGCGGGAGATACGGTGCAGGGAGGTGTCGGGGGAGTGGCGGGGCAGGGAAGAGGAGGAAATAAAAAGGTTCCAAATGGTCGACCGTTTTGTCCGTAAATCATTCCGCCATAATGTTAACCAAAACTTACTGCAATGGTTTACAAGCATTTAGATTTCCGTAGCTGTTGGGTTTTGCTTCCTTTTATTTCTGATTCTGAACCAAAAGATAAATTTGGATCAACGTATTTAGATTTATGTAAATTAGATATGGTTATATATCACCCATTATCGTGGTATACTGCGATTCTTACGATAAAAAATATCAAATTGAATTTAATTTTTTTTTTTCTTAAATTATTATTATAAATAATTTAAAAAAAAAATTAGGTAGGTGTATACAGTTTTTACAAGTTTTTCCGACTACCACGCTTGGCACATGCCCGTATTCTGGTAGTCGAATTTAGATTTGCACCAAACATAATTACTACCCAGCATAACTTTATATACTTACTAGCTGGTTCCCGGCATGCGTTGTAATGCTATATTCAAAGAAATACATTGTTTTTCCCTGAATCACATTTCCCGTGCGTCCCCGTTCTCCTCCCGCGTCCCCTTCCTAGCTAGCTTTATACATTAATACCAATATGTTATTCTGATGTATGAACTATATTATTGTAAAGTTTCATTAACCGCTTCTGTGCCAAGAGCGAGATATCTCGCATTCTTGGGCGTGCCCAGCAGGCCGGCCATAGAAAAATAGCGAGTATTCTCGCTCTTTTTGAGCCTCTGTACCATACATATGTCCCATTTTTTATTAATTTAAAATATGGAACACACAGAGACATCTATTGGGATGATTTTAATTTTTAATTTTTTTTTTTGATTTTGATTTTTTTTTTTTTTTTAAATAAGATTTAAAAATGATTTATTTTGATTAAAAGCTCACGGCCTGCTGTGCACAGCTACATTTCTACCTACTGGCATTTAAAAGGTTAAAATCCATTCAGTAGTTTTTGCGTGAAAGAGTAACAAACACACATACATCCATACAAACTTTCGCATTTATAATATTAGTATAGATAACCTACATATTATTCTGATGTATAAGCTTTATTATTGTAAAATTTAATTAAAATCTATTCAGTATTTATTTATTTATTTGCAAAAACAGCATAAAACCAATACATTGCAAAAGCGGTAAGAAAAGATAGATAGTAAATACATTTACAAGTAATACATTTAGTTAAAACATAAGTGCTATTTCACGCTTAAAATCGTTGTAGGAAATGTGGACAATTTATTAACCTAGTGAGTCGTCCCAGGGGCATCACCATTGGTAAGTTAGTTCTGCATCTAGAAAGAATCAAAAGCCTGTGTTGGCGGCCTCGCGTGAAATTATTCGTGACGTAGGATCCTATTTCAGCCAGAATATCTGGTATCGATATAAAACCATTTAGAAGCTTATAAGCCATCAGCATTAATGCGACATCTCTTCTGGAACTAAGGCTGCAGATACCCAGCATTCCCGAGATAAATGCTGTTGGAAACAGCCATGGGTAAAAACCCAACTCTCTCATATAGAGGTATCGTAAAAATTTATTTTGTATTTTATCGACCATTAGTAGTTTTTTTCGTGAAAGAGTAACAAACACACATACATCCATATAAACTTTCGCGTTTATAATATTAGTAAGAAGTAACATTTTACAGCGTGAACGTTATTTCGCTTACCATGAATATGACCATTAACAATCTTAGTTGACAAAAAATATTTTACTTTAAAAAATAACCATTATAACTAAACAAAACATAAAATAATCTGAGAAGAAAAGCGTGTAACTAATTTGGAAGTAACCTTCAGCGGGTGTCTTTTGTTGCGGCAGTGACTGCTATCACTTAAACCTTAATATGTTCGTTCAACGTGACCTTCATCACAAAACGGATGTAAATTAGTAAATTCTTCCAGGAGATGGTGGTGTGGGATGTGGGGGGTGGGAGGGTCGCTCTCCCCACCCCACCGGCCTACCCTGCCAGGGGGGGGGGGGGGGGGGAAGACGTAACGAGGCATTAAGGGAGAATTTTCAATGTAGTGTATGTATATTCAGACAGTTAATTGCATTCCCTTATTTGTGAGAGCAGTAAATGCTTATATTGTTGGGAATAAATCCCCTAACTTAGCAGTCAAATAATTACCCGCGATTTTAAAACAATCTTTAGAGCGCAAAGCGTGACCCGAGTTCCTTCAACTGTGAAACTTGGATTCATTTAGCTTTCTCTTCCTCTATGTGTCTTGTCAAAATTGTTAAAATAAAGTTTCACTAAAAAAACAGAATTTACGATATCATTTATGTGACCTAAATAGCTTATTGTTTATTTGTTTATTAAAACATACACAGTATAATGTTATGATACAAGTTAAAAGTATAATAAATTAAATTATTGCGTGGTCATAGTACTTTTACGTAAATCCATAGAATATCAGTAGGTAATTTCGTCTGAGATGTGAACGATTCTTAAAACTTACCTAATGAATGACCGGTCAGTGGTGGAGTGGGCATTTGGGCATCGCATTTTGGTCTCACCCAGGCGTTCCGTGTTCGATTCCTCGGCTAGCTAAGCCCTCCATCACTACTCAAGCAACATTTTCGGCTTACTGTGGTGGTAGTAAGAGATTTTCATATATTGTCGGGTATTCGTAACCCTTGAATGTTTGTATTTCTTTAAAAAAAACAAAAATAATCAATGTATTAATAACTAACTAACTAACCATCACGCCGTTTCCCCGCAGGGGTAGGCAGAGATGACGGACCTCCAAACAACTCGGTCTTGGCACACACTCTTTGCCTCACTCACATTCATACATCGTCTACTATTATTCTGCTTTTGACATGGCCCGACTCAAGTATCTGATTCACTTGATCGTGCCATGTCTTCCTCGGATGTCCCCGACTTCTACCATTCACATTTGCATCGTATATTCTGTTATATTATATTAAATTATATTATATTCTGTTATATTATATTCTTTCTGTCCCCGACTTCTTCTACCATTCACATTTGCGTCGTATATTCTTCTTACACTACTTTCCTCGTTCATTCGCTCTGCATGCCCAAACCATCTGAGGGTCCCTTTCTTAATCTTACTCATTATGCTTATATCAGCCTTACATTCTTTGCCGTAATGTTATTAGTAATAGTATGAAAATATGAAGAGAAATAAAGAGAAAATTTGTAATCAAGAATTACAGGCTCACGAATAATAACTGACTGTTAATAAAAAATTAAGTGAAAGTAGTTTTGAAATAATTCACAAAATGGTAAGAAATTTAGTCATGAAAAGTCAGAGTCATGAAAGATATCAAGTAAGTGTAGTAATTTTTCGTATGATTATACGTTGTGATTGCGCGAGTAATTGATGAGTTAGTCTAGTCTCCTTCAAGAATAGTCTAGTCTTCTTTTTAGAATCTAGTCTTCTTCAACGGAAGTTGAATCTTCCGAACAGGCCCTCCATCGATATGCTTGGTGCAACTCCAAGTGAACAGCTCAGATATGGGGCTCCATCGAAGCTAGAGTTAAATTAGCCTCCCAAAAACTGGGTGTACTGTACAGGTCCCGCAGATACTTTAATAGTACACAACTGCTAACCCTGTACAAATCAAAAGTGCGCCCCGTGGTTGAATTTGGCTGCCACCTCTGCTCTGGAACTCCAAAATACCTGAAAAAAAAATCTCGACTCTGTGCAGTAACGAGCGGTCCGTCTGATAGATTCTCCTAATTTAACCAACGGATTGCAACATTTAGAGCACAGGCGTTGGGTGGTAATGCTATCCTTGTTCTACTGGTATTTCAATGGAAGATGCTCCGAGGAACTAGCGTCATTGATCCCTTCGGCACCGATGCATAGTTGGGAAACACGTCAAACGCGTGCCGAAGATATGTACATGGTTGATATTTGTCAAATGAGATCATGAGAACGGGTCTTCTTCTTGTATTCAATAGCTCGGCTGTGGAACGATTTGTCGGCCTTTGTGTTTCCTCTTTCCGAGCACCATGGGTCTCTTCAAAATCAATATGTTTATTCCTTCCTCTCCTCGAAAGTCCTGAGGGATTTTTTTTCATCAGTGGAGTTTATGTAAAAAAACGTTATCTGCTACATTAGTGTTGTTGACTTCTATGTGAAAAAACAACTTGTAGCGTTATTGAGACAATTTGAAATAATGTCTCCTTTCTTAGTGACAGTATTTGAATTGATCAAGTTTAAATAAATTAATAAATTACTACCGTTTTTCTGGCATTCGTAATATTGGCGCTCAAATCAAAATCCTGTATCCGGGTGACAGGGTGACCGGGAGGCAAGGCTCCTTGCCCCTAGATCCCAAGATAACCCAGAGGTCAAAGATTCGAAACCCGCCATGAACAAAAAAATTATCTTTTAGTGTGCTGAGGCTAAATTTTTGCGGTGTTCCATCTGATTCTGTTTTCGTCATAAATTGGTTGTTTTAAGTGAAATTTTTTTTTTGTAAATTGTACCATCTTACCAGATAGTTTGCTTGATTATGAATAAAAAAACGAGTGTGCTTTAAACCACACGACTGCAGTAAAACTTCACTAACTTTTAAATAACATATGACATTGGGGTGGCATATGACTTGGGTTGACACATGACCATGGGGTGACCTATGACCCTGGGGTGACCAACGACCGTGGAGTGACCTACTACCTTAGGGTGACCTACGTCCTTGGGGTGACCTACGACCTTGGGGTGACCTACTACCTGTGGTGACCTACGACCTTGGGTTAGTATGTACGACCTACCTAAGGTTATTTTTTTATTATTTTTTATTAATACCTTTTTATGTTACATACATAAAAATAATACAAATATTACAAAAAACATTTCTAAACAATAATACAATCAAACAAAAAAGACATTTCAATATTATGCATATATGTATGATATCAAAAAAAAAACCCACTTAGGCATCGCCAGTTCGTGGGTATACTTAAGTTTTTTTTTTGCAGTTAAGATTACAAGTAAATTAAATAATTATTTTGATTGTTATGAACAAATAAATTCCGTATTTACAAAACTAATATTAAGAAAGAAAAAATATAAAAAACCAAAAAAGGTTAAATAAAAATTAGCGATTTGTAAAGTTACAACAGGTAGGATGTTATAGCAGGTATGTATTAGTGTCATTTGTAGTTATCCAAGTCTTTATTAATTTTTTGTATATGCTGTAAGAGGATATGTTTTCAGATTTAATTTCTATAGTCTGATAGAGTGCATTATACATTTTTGGTGCAATGAAAAAAGCATGTCTATGCGCAAGCCTAGTTTTGCATAGGGGAACGTCAAATGCATTATTTAATCTACTGCTGGAGCGATTTTAGTTTTTTGTGAAATATGCATTTCGTGAAAATATATATTTCAGACGCTGCATACAGTAATTTTTTCTTATATCTAAGAGTTCAGTTTCTTGGAATAATTGCAAGGAGGGAATTGGAATAGTTGTGCAGTATGTACGCCTCGCCCGATCACCGTTCGCATCGATCACCGTTTGCATCACACTTTTCGTAACGCATTCACCAGTTTACCCCCCCAAGTCGAGCGTGCGTAGAGAAGTTTTACTTAAAAAAAATCGAGTGCAGTTCACACGCGGTTGAAGTGAAATCTTTGCCCACACATTTTCAACCAATAGGAGCTTTAAAAAGTGAGGTAATAATCAAAGCGGCAAATGAGCGCAGTCTGACGCTTCGTAGGTACGGTATGAGTCATTTCCGTTTCATTCGAATTTTAAATCCCAACGGGGCATAAGAAAATTAACTTAAAAAAAAAACAAATGTGCTTTAGACCACACGACTGAAGTAAAACTTCATAAACTTATAAAAGAAGAGAGAAAGAAAATGTGCTCGCACACTGCTCTCTCTTGCACCTACAGTGGAATACATACAATAGGTCTTAGATATACGAAACCTAACTGGCTATGAGAGAAAGAGAGAAAGAAAATGTGTTCTCGCACCTCGCACTCTTGCCCCTACAGTAATATACAAAACGTAACTCTCTCTCTTTCTATTTTCACTAACATATATCTCCCTCTCAACTTCCGTTCACCTCGTCCAATCACCCTTTTCATAACGCTCTCGTCACGCACAAAAGACCTATTAATGAAATAGCTTTTTTATATTAGCTCCGCACAGGAGTCCCGAGAAAAATAATTTTATTCAAGCCTTATGTTATCTTTTAAGGAATTAAAGGAGAGGAGAAAGGAGGTTTGGGAAGGAAAATGGTGTCCAGGAGTCATATGCGTATGAATCCAGCCTTCCAGATGCGTTTATTACGATTACTGTTTCAGATGACCTATATTATCTTGACATATTAAGCGTATCTAAGATTATTCATTTATTTATTTGTACCATTAACATAGGATAAAACATAAACTATAAAATGAGAAATTGGAATGCGTAAGTAGTAAAGAGCTATAAAACAGACGTTAATAATATGTGCAAGTAACAAAGCTAAATGTGATCCTGTTTAAGTAATATAATATTGGAATTCCTAAGAAGAATACATATACTTAATACTTAAATATAAAAATATACATTTTTTTAATTTTTTTATTTTATTTTAGCGACTATATAAAATAGTTGTTACATACAAGATATAATGGTGAAATTAAGTATAAATTATTGTATTTCTTAGTCCTCCTCACTAGGGGGTCCTGTGCCGAGGCGGACTAAAGTTATTTAAATATGGTTTATTTGTCTTCTATGTCGTTTTTAATGTCTTCATTAGGGTTTTTCATTGACCTCTTTTAGCCATTTTTTTATTCTTGATTTGTATTCATTAGGATTTTTTATTAGTTTTATGTCTTGGGGAAGGATGTTATGGAGTTTTGTTGCAAAGTATCTATAGTTTCTTTGTCCGAAAGTGGTTTTATAACTTGGAATATTTTTTATATCGTTTTTATTCGATCTTGTGTTATGCATACATGATCTAGTAGAGGATTCATTGTTTTTGAAAAGCATCAATAATATATTTTTGGCATATATTTGCTGTACATTTGGTACGTCGAAGCTATTGAAAATTTCAATTGAAGGCGTTCTAATTGGTACTTTCAATATGGTCTTTATGATTCCTTTTTGAATCGTATTCAGGTTGTGGAGGTACGTATGTGTAGCAGATCCCCATCCTATGATTCCATATTCAATTCGAGAATGACACAACGCGTAGTAGACCTTTTTCATATCATTTTTATTTACCACGTTTCTTAGATTTTTAAAGAAATATATAAGGCTTGTGAGTTTTTCCGTAATACCTTTAATATGTAGGTCCCATCTAAGATTTTCGTCAATTATTACTCCGAGATAATTTATGTTTTGCGTTTTTTCTATGACGGGGCAGTTACATTGTATATTATTTTCATGGCATTCGTGTAGTTTTAGTTCTAGTGATTTTATTGGTTGGCTCCGTGCGTTTATTGAAAATGTTATATATTTAGTTTTGCTTATATTAAGTGTAAGCGAGTTGATTTTAAGCCAATTTTGAAGTGCACTAAGCCCTTGTTCAGCCTCATTAAATGTATTCATCCAATTTTCTTCTTGAAATAATAAAACAGTATCATCAGCAAAACTGATTATGTTTCCTTTAATGATAAGGTTATGTAAATCGTTGATATAGATAATGAATAGAATCGGTCCCAGTACACTTCCTTGAGGAACGCCATAGTTTAAAGATAGTAGTTTGCTCTTTTGTTTACCAATTTGTACTTGTTGTTCTCGCCCTGTTATATATGACTCTAATAAGTTCATTGTTGTTTCGGCCATTCCTATTTTTTTTAGCTTAGTTAGTAATATTTTATGGTATATTGTGTCAAAAGCTTTTTGAAGATCTATGAATAAAGCCAAACACTTTTTCCCACCATCTATGTTTTTTATGGCTATGCTTGTTAGTTTTTCTATGGCATCATTGGTGCTTAGATTTTCCCTAAAGCCATATTGGGATGGTGATAATAATTTGTTTTGTTCAAGAAATTGAACAATTTGCTTCTTCCAAGATTTTTGAGAAGGAGCTTAAGAGACTTATGGGTCGGTAATTATATATATCCTTTTTGTTACCACTTTTATGTATGAGTATAACTGTAGCTTTTTTAAGGCATGAGGGGAATACATTCGTAGATATAGACAGATTGACCAAGTATGTCAATGGGAAGGTCAGCTCATTTTGGAGTTGTTTTATTGTTTTATTTGATATTATATCATTTCCGGATGATTTATTAACATTAAGGGATACAATTGCATTTCTGATTTCAGTATTGGTTACATCAGTTAACTTTAATTTATCTATCTGGTTCATACTTTCCTTTTCTTCTGGTAAAATGCTAGTTTTTGGTTGTCTGATTTTCTTTGCTAATTGTGACCCTATATTAGTAAAACATTTGTTTACGTATTCGAGAATTTTGTCCGGATGCTTTGCGAAAGAGATTTGGGTATTTTCAATTGTTAGTTCGTCTATGCTCTTGTTATGGGATGATTTTGCACTT
Source organism: Limnephilus lunatus (assembly GCA_917563855.2). Lineage (NCBI taxonomy): Eukaryota > Metazoa > Arthropoda > Insecta > Trichoptera > Limnephilidae > Limnephilus > Limnephilus lunatus. Next base: position 19,026,707 of record OU830602.1, on the reverse strand, counting down.
GTAATTTCATTTATGATCTTCCATTATTTGCGTGGGTCATTGTTACATTCGTCTATTTTTTTCTTATAATAATTTTCTTTGACATTGCGTACAACATTTTTGAAAATATTTCTGTATCTTTTATAATATCGTTGTATAAAAATATCACAAGGATTTAATTTAACTTTCCTGTGTAGCTCATCTCTTTTTCTAATGCAATTTATAACGATTTGGGTTATCCATGGTTTAAGATGTTGGTTTTTGTGTGAAATCTTTTTTTCTATTGATTTGGTATTTGACATGATGGTTTGAGTTATATATTCAATGAATTTACTCCAGGCATTATTTGTGTCAAGGTTCTCCAGTAGGTTTATCCAGTTTGTATTGAGTAACTGTTGTTTTACTTCATTCCATTTGGTTTCTGTCTTGTGCACGATAATTGGGTAGGGCTGCGATCTTTGTATTTTCTTTTTTTTAATGGATAATATTGTTGTATAGTGGTCGGTTATAGTAGAGGTGAATATGATAGAGTTGGTTGATTTAATAGTCTTACTGAATATGTGGTCGATGCAAGATATACTGTCATTGGTTACACGCGTAGGTTTATTTATCAAACTTTTAAGTCCGTGGGCGGCCAGTGTTTGCAGATAATCAGTTCTATTTGGATGACCGTTTTCTAATATGTCAATATTTATATCTCCGATGAGGAAGACATTTTTTGTGTTTTTTAGAAGATTGAGTTCATTAGAAAGCGTTTCAAGAAACTGATTAATATTAGTTGTAGCTGGTGATCGATACAGTGCTTATATAGTGGTTTCGTCACCCACTTTGATTTTCAAACAGTTTGCATTTGGAAATTTTATTTCATTGACTTCAGTTTTAATGTCATCTTTAATGTACACTATCACACCATCATTTTTTGTGTAATTCAATTTGGTTGCATATGAGGTGTAGTTATTAATATGCAAGGGTGAATATTTATCCTTTATCCAGCATTCAGTGAGGATGATTATATCTAGATTCATTTTTAGATTCTTAATTAGTATTTGAAGTTCATCGAAGTTTTTGTTGATGCTTCGTATATTTTTATTTAATATATTAAAATTGTTTTTAAGAGTTGACAGTTCATCTGGTTCGTTTGTAGTTATTGTTTCCTTATCCATGTTCTCAGTAGGTATTTCAGTTTGGTGTATTTAAGTAAGTGATTTGTTATATTAATTTATCGAGGTCGTCCAGATGATTTACGTACAAAATTTTTTGATCATGACCTTTACGAACCATTATTTTTCCATTTTTAATCCAAACAAATTCATATTTTTTTTCTTTTGCTAATTGTTTTGCTTTCCAAAGCAACTCTTTTCTGTAGGGACTAATAACTTCACCGATGTATACTTTTTCGTTTGTCAAATCCTTTAGTAAATCAAAGTCTAGTTCTCTTTTTTTAGATAGAAGGATGTCTTTTTGTTTAATGTCTGTAAATTTTACGAGGATTTTTGGCGGAGCATTAAGTCTTCGGTCTGTAGTTCTGGTCACATGTTTATATCAGCGTGTTTGATTTGTATTCCAGCTGCAGATGCGACTTTTTTAATAATTTCCACCAGCTGTTCACCATTTTTTTGTGGAATTCCTGCAATTTCCAGATAATTCAGATTTGATGTATATTCAATTTCATCTAGTCGTAGTTCCAATTTTTTTATTATAGCGTTTTTGCCTACTTATTCTTTTTTTATATTTTCAAGTTCATTTTGAATTGATTTATTTTGGTTGTTATTTATTTCCAATTTTTTTATAATTTCATCATATTGAGCACTAATGTACTCAATACTTTTTATAGATTCCGTATTCTGACATTCTATTTTTTGAATTATATCCTTTTTTAAGGAATCAAACTTTTTGTCGATATAATCAAAAATTTTATCCATAGTTTGTTTGTCCTCTTTATCAAGGTTTGATTTATTGCTACGTGTTTGGGTATTAGACATTTTGTTCACAGTTGACAAGAAAATTGGGTTCAAAAATGCCCCTACTTCAATTCAAATTTAAAATATTGTCTCTTGTTACAGTGACAGCCAGAACAATATTTCATTAGATTTATGTCTATGGCTAAATGTCACTTGTCACGCTAATAAGATTTTGTTTTTAGAATCACTGTTATAATAGATCTGTTCTCACTATGATTATTTAATAATCGGAATACGATCCACTTAATTAATGTGATACAATTAGTTTTTGTATAAAAAGCACAATGTAGATAACGATTTTTAAAACTTTTTGTAGGATGAAATATTTGCTTGCTTAAATGAAAACTCCATAGAAAAATAACTGTAAAATAACATACGTAAGTAACTTTAGATGAAGATGAGTTACACAGTAATGCATAAGTGTGGGCATATGATAAGTAAAGTATAATTCAAGTTGAAAAGATGTCTAAATGAAAATTGTGTAAGTAAAAGACAGCAAATAATAGAAAATATAATTTTTTTTTCGAAGAAAACTTCTTCGGAAAGGTTTTCACTTTGTGAAGGCATTATTCATTTTATTAAAAAGACAAATAACTTTGTTTACATCACTTTTATTTGTACACAATCAACATGATTGTGTACATATAAAAGTGATGTAAACAAAGTTATTTGTCTTTTTATTAAAAACAAAGAAAATATAAGTTAAGAGCATGTGTACATAACAAAGAAAACAATGAACAAAAAATACAATATTGCAATGATAAAAAAAATAATTGTGTTCATGTAATATATGTAAAAAAAAAAAAACAAGTGTGCTTTAGACCACACAACTAAAGTAAAACTTCTGCTCCATCTATATGATAGGAAGAGAGAACGAAAATGTGCGCGCGCACTGCTCTCTCTTCTCTCTTGCTCATACAGTGATATACGAAGCGTTCGCCTCGCTTTTCGTCTCGTCATGCATTTGCCAATTTACTGCCAAGCGTGGGTAAAAAGTTTTACTTAAAAAAATTTAATGACAGATATATAATAAGTAAGATATATTTCAAGTAGAGAAGAGGTCTACCTACATATTACAAGAAATAAATCCAACGAAACGATAAAATTAATAATATCTGTAAATAACATAGCTAGAAAACTGCTTTTGAAGGCTGGTACCTTTAAAAAAAACGAGTGTGCTTTAGTCCACACGACTGAAGTAAAACTTCACTAACTTGTGCCGTCCATTAACAATATAACAATAACAGGAATAAAAATATCCCCATCCCCTCAACATCCCCATCAACTCAACTCAACTCTCAACTCTCAGCTCTCAGCTCTCAGCTCTCAGCTCTCAGCTCTCAGATATCAGGTATCAGCTCTCAGCTCTCAACCCAACTCAACTCAACTCAACTCTACTCAATTCAACTCAACTCACATAATTTTTATTTTTTATTTTTATTAGTATCTATAGCAAAATTTGTACATAATGTATTTATAAATTATATTATATTAAGGTATTATAAGGTACATTATTTTTTTTAGGTATTATAAAGTACCTGTTTTTTTTCACAGTCCTTCTCACTAGGGTTTCCTGTTCTGAGGCGGCCTGTAGTTTTTCCAGATTTGTATTTAGTATCCAGTTGTCCTTACATGGTCTTCAGTATGTTTAATAGTTCATTTTCACTTTGTTCTCTCAACCATATTTTTACTTTTGTTTTAAATTTATTTATTTATAATTATAATATATATGTATATATATAATTATAATTTATAATTGATTAGCGTTTCACATTGATAACGTTTCATATTGATTAGCGGCACGTTCCAGAGTAGAAGATACTCTCAGTATCGCCCTGGTGTAAGACCACCATTCAGAATTGAAACTTCGCTTGAAATGGCATTAGCCGTGTTTGGTGACCAGATCTGAATAGCCAGGTACTTCCCCACCTTCCTCTTCCCTATCTCCTTCCCATCCCCACTACCTTCAGCCTCACAACACACCCCAATCGGGGATGCCATAGTCTCACTGGCTTCAGACGGCAGCAGTTGGGACTCTTGTGCGGTATTCATATATAAAAAAAGCGTGTCACATTTTTTCGTAATGTTTCATATTTTTTCGTAACGTTTCATAACGTATTCATCATTTTACCCCCAAGTGTCGAGCGTGCGTAAAGAAGTTTTACTTTAAAAAAAAGCGTGTCACATTTTTTCGTAACGTTTCATAACGTATTCATCATTTTACCCCCAAGTGTCGAGCGTGTGTAAAGAAGTTTTACTTCAAAAACTCATAACAACTCACAACAACTCATAACAACTCATAACAACTCATAACAACTCATAACAACTCATGACAACTCATTAATTAGCGTTCGCATCGATTAGCGTTTCACATTGATTAGCTTTCATATTTTTCGTAACATTTCATATTTTTTCGTAACGTTTCTTATTTTTTTGGAACGAATTCATCATTTTACCCCCAAGTGTCAAGCGTGCGTAAAGAAGTTTTTCTTCAAAAATTTGAACCAATAAAAAAAAAATAGTGGAAATTTGTTAATCTTACGAAACGTTACTAAACGAAATTATTATTTTTAATTGATAAACTAATGTTTTTAACACAAGATTTTTATGCGTAGCACAAAGGGTAACAAATATTATAAGCAATAATTATAAGCCTGAAACACTCAGAAGGACGCGGGTTCGAGTACCGTCGGCAGCATGTATCTTTTCTCGGGAGATTTTTTGAATGTAGATATGACTGTTTCATGCTAATAATTTTGCTTATAATAATAGACAAACGAGTTTGTCAGTTAATTACCAGTTACCTTATTATTTAATTATTTATTAACAACAAGTCTGCATCAATCTCGACAAAACAACTGAAAGATTTTGAAACAACAGGGGCGTCCGACAATTAATTGCTCATTCCTGCTAAACAGTGGCTTCGCGTCGCGACGCATGACCTAGCAAGTTTAGTAGTACCTGTATTACTATGTCACTACTGATTCCACTTGCTTTAGACTGCAGTTTGGTTGGGAACTGCCTCGAATGTTAGTAGCGCGGTTTGTGGACAGTGACAGGGCTGATGAAACATATGTTTCATTTGCCCTATCACTGTATTTTGTATGTCACACCATTATTTAATGCGCCAGAAAGAGCTGCAGCGTTATAGCGATATGTATATTTTTAATCCTTTATTTTTCCCAATTTTATATTTTATATATACATATTTTGAAAATCATAAGAGTAATGGGACCCACTAAGGCGCAGCCTGTGCGTGGTTAATATAGTTAAATATGTTTTGTTGTACCTAGGAGAAACAAAACAGTGGGTATTAACCCATTTAAAATTTGGAATTTTTTTCAGAGGGTCAAAATATTTTCGCTTTACAATAAAATGCAAATATTTGGAACATTTCTGAGCACATTCAAAAACTGTTTTAGAAAGGTGATGAAATACGCTTTCAAATTATATAATTCGAAATAAACATGTACTTTTTAAATTATAAAAATTAAAAACTTAAGTTACTGATAATAAAAAAAAATAAGAACACATTAAAATTTTATTAGACAAATGTATAACAAACACATATGTAAACCCACTTTTTTGTTGCATTGTGTAAAAATAATTCATAAAAATTCCCGAAGTTTCAATTTAATTTCCAATTTGCGATTCATAAATTTGTATACATAAAATTGTAAATTTTACTTTTTTGGTGGCTATTTTTTAGATTGTATTATAAAGCGTGGTATTTTTCTTTTTTAACACCGATTAGAACATATTTATCACTTTGATAGTAAGGGAGTTACCGTGTTTTATATGAGACCTTTACGTGCGTTGGGACAAATATGGTCTCCTGTAATTAAACGGGTTCAAAAACGTAATGAATGTAAGTTTACTGCCTTTTTTGCCATCACGGTACCGTAACCGTGAATCGTCACGGTAATTATAAAAGCGCCCAGATGCTTTCGAAATCCCTGTGGTGGGTGACAGAGCACTTTGAATAATGAAATAAATTCCACGACATGCGGTGGCCTTGTGTTTTAGGTTGCCATTTACAAGGCACCGGCACAAGTCACCAAGCATCAAGCAGAGACACCTTTGCCCGCACCCAGCAGCCGACAGCCGACAGCCAACAGCCGACACGTAGTCGCCAGTCGTGCCTTTAATTCGTGTAAGACTAACGTAGGAAGCAATCCAGTATTGATCGGCCAGATGTGAGATTAGTATGCAGCCCAGAATCCCCAACGATGATTTGAATGCCTGAAATCGTTATCGAATGCGTAGCCAATCAAAAGTAAGTTGTTTCCTGAAAGCGGCGCGGCTCCACCCTTAATAGAATTAGTCGGCCGATATTTACCCTTATTATTATTATAGGCTTTGTTGGGGTGTCGTACACACTCACTACTCGACTTGTCTTCGTGGATTGTATAATAATTGCCGATTTTCTGATTACATTATATTGAATGTATTCGATTTAGTTTCATTATTTTGCGGAAATGTTTTTTATTTTATTGTTCATAACATAATATTTACACGGCTTCATGATTGAATTAAACATTTATTATAAGGCTTTCCGGTATTTTCTCAAGAACTGATTAATTTGATAGCAAGGTTATGAAATACAAAAAATAAAGAGAATAGATATCTTGCATTAATCTTATACAAGATGAACGGACGTACTTGGCTTACCTTAACCAGTGGTACCTGACTTTATTTGAAGTAAAAAGTTTAAATAAATTTTGGTCGCAGGCAAATTTTTTTATTTTATTTTTTTATAACTAAAAACATATTAATAGGTATTGGAAAGTTATGATACTTACTCCGAGTAAAGACCCGTTCGTATTGGGCAAGTAGTGTAGTCGAGTAGCCCGTGTATTAGTAACTAAACGCGTCCGAACACCACAATTTTAGAGTAATTTAGTCAGCTCTTTAGTAGTCAATCTATTTTTTTGGGCGAGTAATATGTAGGTACTCAGTTAACATCTTCCTGATACATTTAGAAGGGTGAGTATTTCAATTTGAAAGGCAGATACGATATTTATTGGATAACCAAAATCTCTGCCACATGCCATCCCAAGTGGTTACGTTTGGTGGTTTTGCCCGGGTTCACAGGGATGCGGTTAGACCGACTCTTGGCGGCGGATGCTTCTGCCCACCAACTGCGTGCTAGGCCGGATTGGAAGAGATTGGTTTAGGAAGACATCGTCTTGCTCCTAATCCTGTCTCCTGTCTCGTCCGTCATTCCTAGGCATACTGACCCCAGATTCCTACCCACCCTACATACCCTTTTCCTTCCTAGAAATTTCTTTCATTCCTTTTAATATAACTTTTCATAAAAAAATAGTTAATTTATTTGTTATTATGTCGTATTGCGTAACCGTAATATACTCATAACTTTTTCGAATGAGTAAATTTCTCTTCTTGAAAATATATTTTTTTTTCTATCTCTCACTGGAAGAAAGCTCTAAAAATATATTGAACGATATGCATATCATTGTAAACATATTGTTGTGTAAGTAAAATATTACATCTAAATAAATATCGATATTTTGTAAATATTTTATAAGAATTGGCAACTGTTCGGTTTAGAGTTGCGACTAACGACAAGAATCCGTTTGATTCCTTTCGCCTGAAATGGCCGATATTTCAATGTCAGTGGTTTTACAGCAACAGGATTCAGTGGGACTCGAAGGTAAAGATGGGACATAAAACAGGAGCGGTTACACTTTACGGTCGGGAGAGTGATTCCCTGGGCGCGACCCCGCCCCCATCCCCCCACAAGGCCGCCAGATGCTTCCAGACTCCCGACACGTCAACTCTCCGAAAGTCACACTACTCACAGAATCTATCGACGGGCTTGCCAAAAATATAAAACACGTTGGTAAAAAAAAGGAAAATCGGTAGTGAGATAAAGTTAATCATATTTTACAACTGCACAACACAATTACGACGGTCTGTACCGTTTTCATCCCGCGACAAAATATTCCCGACACAATATACTCCGACAAAATATCCCTCGACATAATATCCCAAGGACAAAATATCCTAAGGACAAAATATCCTCCAACAAAATATCTACTAAAACCTAACCAATCCTAACCTAACCCAACCTAACCTAATTTAATTTAAAATTTTACTATTTTTGAACAATAATATTGTCTTTACAGGATGTGTGTATTCTTTTTGTCCGATTTTACTATTCTTGAGCACAGGTTGTCTGTATTATTTTTGTCCAATTTTTTGTCCTATCCTAATCTAACCTAACTTAACCTAACCTAACCTAACCTAACCCAACCTAACCCAATGTTATGTTATATTTTACTATTTTTGAACAATAAATCATTGTCTTTACAGGATGTCTGTATTAGTTTTGTCCCATTTTACTATTCTTGAACACAGGTTGTCTGTATTATTTTTGTCCCATTTTTTTTGTTAGGTTTGGTTAGGTTTTAGTTTTAGTAAATATTTTGTTGAGGTTGTTGTTTCCGTAGTATATTTTGTCGGAGGATGTTCTGTCCGTAGGGTAGTTTGTCGGGGATATAATTGCGGAACCAATTAAGACACAAGACATAGACATCAATCAACATATGACTCCGAATACAAATACTACCAATGGAAAAAGTCTTTACCGTAATATAGCTCCAATTATTTTTAGCTTAATTGAACAAGATATTGAAGATATTCACGTGACAAAAAATGCAAATCTAAAATACAAAATTCATACGTGGATAGTCAAAAAAGGCATTGCATACTCTGGACAGATACTTGTACAATATAACACCCCACTCCTGTATCTTTTCTCTTTTCCTCTCAATTATTTATTATTTTGTATTCTTTCTGTCATCTGTTTTCCGCTCTTCTCATCTCTTTTCTTTTTCTTTAATTCTATTTATCTAAATTTAAAATTTTTTTTAATCTTATTTAATATTCCAAGATAAAGAAATCAAAATTAGATTAAATTCCTGCCACCTCGGAACAGAATCAGCTTAATGAGGTGGTATATACCAAAATTTTTATATATTGTGTATATTGTAATGTATCTTGTATAATTGTAATATTATCTTGGTTATTAAGTAATAAAAATAAAAATTTCACTTATAAGAATGTTCATAATTTCCTCCAGTGTGCTAGCACAGTGAAATCGATAACTTTACAATATGGATTCGATAGGCGTAACAACCAATGATTTTTTTTACCGTTTTCCCAAGCACGACCACAGGATTAAAAGCCAGATCGATATTTACAGAGAATATATAAGAAATTGATGTACGCTGGTAAAATTGGCGGATATATTATGGATATACATTTCTTAACGTCAACCCGCTATCAAAAAATTAAAAATATTAATAAATATAGATACCATTTCAGATTGAAGTTCTAACTTTAACATATATTGTTACTGCGCGAGTATTTTTGGGACTAAACGGGAGTTAATTAGTTAAAAGGGTCTTTAATCATATTTGAACCACCTTAGTAAGCCAGTTATTTTGCATAACAAACGACATTATTAAGATTGATTTGTATATTGAGAGCTTAACTGGTTGCTGCTCGCAAATATTTATAACTGACCATAGATGATGTATTTAGTCAATATCATATTGACATAGGGTTTTATCGATCCAGGTGCTAGACCGTCTGGTCTAAAGTGGATAATCCAAGAATTCATTACAATTTAAAAAAAACTTTTTTCCATTAGAGTTGGAGCCAGTGCTGGATTTGTCAATATGCCGCATAGGCCGTGGCATAAAGGCGGTAGATTTCAGGGGTTGGCGCCAAGTCAACAAGAATGAAGTGGCCTGTATTAATGAAAAGTATAAATCCGCCACTGGTTGAGGCATTGAAGAACCCGGAGTAACTGGCTTTTTGGCAAATCCTGTTTTACGCAACATGACACTTCGTAATGAGGTTTGTTTCAGGAATTTACTAAGCCCGCAATAAATCTTTGACAAGGGGATTAATAACTAATATTTCACTTGTATTTAACGCTATAATAATTGCTAGATACTTGGAAAGTACAATAAATCATCTTTTGGTGGATATTCGTGTATTTTCGATTGAAAAGGTGGGCACCAAACAAACAAATGCTCATTCTAGTTGGCTCTTGTAAATTATTGTGGTGTATGCTGTTATAGAGAATTCTTTCGATGCTCCGAGTGTGTTGGCTGAAATTTTGTAGAATGCTCGTTCGTTTGAAGTAAACGCCGCAGGCGCTCCCAAACAGTTGCCTAGAGTCCCAGAGCATTCCTTCGTGTCTGAACGCGATCGCTCCCCGTGGTGGTTTCTTCAAAGTGTTCTTGTGTGCTTGAAGCTCGCTTCGCCTTGTTCGTACTAATTATATTATCGATTGGAGTAATGAAAAATGTCTACAAATGATAGTAGAAGCGTATCAAAATTTCAGATGTCTGTGGAATCTAACTTACGGAAAGCAAAAATAAATAATAATAAAAACTCAAGGAAAATAAAATATATCATAAAAATATGTCTCTTTACTGTTTTTTTTCGATAATTGAGTCAACGATAAATGCAACATTTGAAATCACAATATCGCTCTCACTGTCAGACATGATGTAGTGAACACTACCACTGATTGTTGAAGAATGAACAATGAGCATTCGCTCGCCTGATCTAAACATCTTTAAAGCATCTGCAAGAATTCTGATTCATAATGTTCCCGTTCTTGTTCATTGGAATTCTTTTGGTGTAAACGGTGAAAAAAAATTACTGTTTTACACTAAAGATCAATAAAGAACGCTCTTCGATGTTCTTATTTCAGCTCTAGCTCTATTTTCGTTTGATCTAATCCTACCTTAAGGTGGCTGGAAAAAAGATTATGAACTATTTTCAAAGGAATGTCAATAATCAATTCTATTCAAAAAAGGCATAGCGGGGTACCAAAGGCAGAAATATATGAATTATTTGCGATTGATTTAAGAAGACGTCTTCGGTCAAATGTAAATATTTCTCGTGGGTTTCACAACAAAGTTGTGCTTCTGATTCTATGCTGAGACTACAGAGGATAAACAAAATATTACATCATTTCCAGCGGCTGTTTTCGGGACATCTAAATAAAACTCGATTTCCATCTTGTTTGTCTTGGTGGGAGAGAACATCTCCCCCAGAACTTCGGTGAATATTCTTTTCGCCTGTATTATATTGTATTATCTATTTGGGAGATTCAATAATGGACCTCTGCGAAAGTAGGGCACATGTATAGTATACATATGTTTGGGGGAAGTTCTCAATGAAAAGCTCATAAAATAATTTTTATTTTTTTATTTTACACACATTCTCTCGTATACCGATCGTCCATTTGATTAGTCAGCATCTCTAAAATCGAAATTTGAGTTAAGTATGCGGTTATATGTAAAAGTATACCCACTTTCTGGTACAATACTCTCTGACCCATCTTCAGTACTTACGTGTCTTTTTTAAAATTGATCTTTAACATATAAAAATAAACAACTTTACTATAGTCGATTATATTTAGTTTATTTGAGATACTATTGAAATATTATAATAAAAGTGAGTTCATTGTTTTTATTTAGTTTAACAGATAATACAAACTGATTTCTGATCTCAAGTGATTTTTGCCAAAAAATATTATATAATATCCAAAATGTCAAATATAAGTTACTAAACAATACAAAAAGTATTTTATTTTATTTTATTTAAATATATTTAATTTTCCAATAAATAATAATTTTGACCTCAAAATATAAATACATATATAACCTTTAATTAATAAGAGATAACCTTGTATAAACCACTTTTTTAATAAACAATATCGACATGTTTCAATAACAATGTTATCTTCTTCAGGATATGTTAATATATCTGAAGAAGATAACATTGTTATTGAAACATGTCGATATTGTTTATTAAAAAAGTGGTTTATACAAAGTTATCTCTTATTAATTAAATAATAAATAATGCCAAAAAGTTATTTTGCAAGGATTGAAGAAGTAAAAAACATATATAACCACTTAAAGTAACAGGCCGCCCAGGTTCCCATTTCAGACTATACGTAAAAAAATCATGTAAGTAGCTAAAGATTAAGAACTTTTGAACTTAGCTAAAATAAAGCAACGTAGTAAAATAACATTCAGTTTTCATCTAATACATCCCTGCCAGAGAGTCAGGTTGCCTGAAAGGGTACTTTATTATATCCAGTTACCAACTTGTCATCTTGTGATGTTTTATAGGAACAGACTGAATATTTGCCTTTCATTAACTGCCTACTACCTTTAGCTAGTTACGTTAATGTCTCTGAAGTATGATTACTAAGAAATAATAAATTTATTAAAATATTCATCAAAATAAAGGATTTCTCAAACATCACTCGTTCTTATCCCAAGTATTTCAGAAGAGAACGTAATTTGCCCGTGAAAGCTTCCACAAAATATCTACAGGATTTAAAACTTATTTTGAATAATACAGCGAAAAGACACAAATTTATGTATTTTCTTCAAAGCTCTAAATTTTATAAATGAAACCTGTCTTACAAAATTCAATTCATTCAAATAATAAAATATATACGAAATCCTCGACCGATCAAACTTAATTAATGTCTTGTTTTGTTCAAATTCGTGATCTAGGTAGGTACCAATAATACAATTTTGTGTCGGTCTCTTAGATTGTACATTGTAAATTAAAATAAGTTGTATTTTTATCTTTATTTTCTAACTCAAAGTAAAACCTCAAATTGTAATATTTAATTAAATGTCCTGGTCCTGAGTTCGAGTCCCAGAGGTGCCAACATCTTTATCTGATTTTTCCGTTTCCAGATTTTCGATTGAGTTTCGCTAAAATTGTCTTCATTTAATTAAAAATTAATATTTGAGATTTTACTCATAATGTTAGAAAATAAAAATAAAAATATTCTTCCAAGACTTGCAGAAGCTTTAATAGATGTGTGACATTAAAAATAAAAAGGATACAATTTTTTCCAGACACTATCTAGATAGCATTTAGTTCGGGTTTGAATCTTGCAATCATATCTACATAAAATATGCTTTAAGAAAAGAAGATAATATTGGTGGTTCTTAGTCGAAAGTACAGTTAAAAAGATATCGACACCTTGGCGCGCGGTGCCCTGGAAATCGGAAGGTCCTGGGTTCGTATTTTTCTGTTTTCAGATTTTCGATTGAGTTTCGCTAATATTGTCTTCATTTAATTAAATGAGTTATGTTTATACGACTATTTTAATTTACATACAGAAGATTTTAATTTGACCTAAAATGAATATTGGAAACTTCTTTTTACGCCATACAAAAGGACATTATGCAATAATGTGATAATGTTAACAATAATAACAATTTATTCCTTATTAAAATACAACGTGCTGTAAGGCCCGATACTAAACAACACGTGTTCACAATTATGTCCTCTGCGTGCGAACTCTATCTAAATTTCTTTAAATAGACAATAAACAGTGTTAATTTCAAGCGACCTCCCAGGTAAGTATGGTCGTGTATTAATTCATTTTTAGGCAGCATCGCGTTCATTGGTCAAAATATTGTACATATATTTTCGTATTTTATTTTATTTTATTTTATTTTATTTGGAAAACCAACAGTTTATAACAATAATGTTTGATGAAATACATATGAATAAAAATTTAACCAATAACAGGTTTTCACTGATGTATATTAAATTATTAAGTGCGTAAGTATAAAGAAAAATAGTTAAATTAGGTTATGTGGATGGGATGGTGGAAGGGAGGGGAAAGGGATGGATCTATTCTGTGTAAATAGTGGTATGTATGTTTAAATGTTATTTATTCATTTTAGATTTGAAAATGTTAGGTGCTGTGTTAAATAAGTCGAATTCACTGTATGTCATGTTAAAGATGAGTGAAGCGCGGTGAATGAATGTATTTTGTTTAGAGTTAGTGTTGCATTGAGGAATGTATAATGCGTGGTTTTGTCTTGTTTGTCTGATGGGCACTCTTAGTTGAATTCTTTCTAGTAATTCCGGGCAATCTATCATAGAGGTAGCTATTTTTCGTAGAAATAGTACGTCTGCCAAATTTCTTCGACTTTCCAAAGAATATATCTTGAAGAACGTGGCTGACTCTTCGTGGCTTAGATGAGGACGATAGCTCCGAAAATCAAGGTATCGTAGAAATCGGTTTTGCACTTTCTCAATCCTTTCTATGTGACATATGTACTTGGGATTCCAGATTTGAGAGGCGTACTCCAGAGAACTGCGTACGTACGCAAAGTAAAGCATTTTCATGGTTTTTACTTTTTTTAAATCTTTGCAGGTTCTAAGTACAAAGCCTAGAACCTTGGAAGCCTTTGATACCATGGATTCGATGTGGCGGTCAAAAAGTAGTTTCTGGTCTAACACTATTCCCAAGTCCTTGACCTCCGTCATTTTTGTAAGTACTGTACCGTTTAGGGCATAATTGAAAGTGATCGGGTTTTTATTGCGGGTGAAACTGATGGCGCTGCATTTTTTAACGTTTATTTGAAGGTTGTGCTGTGCACAATAAATATTGAGACGATTAAGATCTTCTTATCGGTGATCAATGAACCGGTGTATGCAATTTTTAGCCATAAGTTGTTTTTAATTGTTTGTCTAGCTTGTAGTCTTTCTAGATTTTAGGCATGTATGGTAAGTTTGTACAGCGTCCTTGAGGTGATTTTTCACAAAAACGGCGCTATATAAATCGTCCAAATATTATTATTATTATGTTAAACGCGTGCGTTTCAGCTTTATGTTGAATTGTAATAAGCTGGTAAGCTTAACAACACGACAGTTGTTGTCCTCTTCTGCTGATAAAAAAATGTTCAAAAGCTGAAACGGATTTAGAATCCGCATTTAACGGTCACCCAACTGTAAAAAAAACTGAACTGTTACAAGTTACAAGTGAATTTCTGCGATACAATACTGGGCCCAAGTGAGAGCATACCAAAAGCAACGAGAAAAGGAGATGCCACTCAAACCTCACACCGCCGCGACGCGCGACGCCGCAACACCACACAAATCAATTGCTGCTGACCGTCGACCCCCCTAAAAACACTCGAGACATCATAAATCATGCAGGACAAGCTGCGGTATTGTTGAGATTAACAATAAAATGTTTTTCCGCTGAAACAAAGTCCGAGGGCTGAATGAGTTGGTACCTACATCCCTCGCGGCCAGTGGCAGCGGGCAGTCGAGTAGGTATCCTTCTTACAGTATAGCAGTGGTAGTAGGGCATAGGGTCAGGCGAGAGGGCGGCAGAAGTAAGGGGTGATTTATGACTCGCAGGGTTAACAAAAATACTGCTGGACTAGGAGGGCTTTTTAAAAGGATTAATGCTTCTTTAAGTGACCGAGGGTATTTATATTAATCTGTGAAGATGGCCAAAATCTTCACATTATTTTATCTCGCAGTGACAGCATCTTGTGATAACAATCCATAAAGTTCGTATTTTTGTTAGACGCAATTGCCGTTTGACATGTCAATGATATTTTAATCGGTTCCATGCCAACTGAGAATAAAGTCAATTTATCACCTCTTTGAAAAGTCATTAAAAGCTACGAAAAAATAATTTTAAACAGCTGATAACCCTAATCTAACGTAACCTATTTACCCATTTTTTTAATATATTTTTTTCATCACTCTAAATTACTTTTCTGAGATGGTTCTGAGTTAGTTTCATTCCGAGTCGTCTGGTCACCCTTCCAATCTTATAGTGTTCGTATTTTCGTTGGAAGCAAGCATCTTACCGTTTGACATGTCAATGTCATTATCTTACAATCTTATTAAGTTCGTATGTTGTATCGTGTTGATTAAACCAATCTTATAAATACGTTGGACGCAAGCATCTTGCCGTTTGACATGTCAATGTCATTATCTTACAATCTTATTAAGTTCGTATGTTGTATCGTGTTGATCAAACCAATCTTATAAATACGTTGGACGCAAGCATCTTGCCGTTTGACATGTCAATGTCATTATCTTACAATCTTATTAAGTTCGTATGTTGTATCGTGTTGATCAAACCAATCTTATAAATACGTTGGACGCAAGCATCTTGCCGTTTGACATGTCAATGTCATTATCTTACAATCTTATTAAGTTCGTATGTTGTATCGTGTTGATCAAACCAATCTTATAAATACGTTGGACGCAAGCATCTTGCCGTTTGACATGTCAATGTCATTAGCTTCCAATCATATTAAGTTCGTATATTGTATCGTGTTGATCAAACTAATCTTATAAATACGTTGGACGTAAGCATCTTGCCGTTTGACATGTCAATGTTATTATCTTCCAATCTTATTTATCGTATTTTGCATCGTGTTGATCAATCAATCATGTTGATCAACACGATAAAGCAAGCATGTTGTCGTTTGACACAATGTATTTCTGTACCTTAAAGGATAAACCACACATAGCTTTAGACTTAACTATGGAATTACGTGGTTTATCCTTTTGGGTACAAATTTAAATTAGATGACGATTGTTGTTACTTTCTTTAATTATTATACTTCGTTTCGTATATACCGAAATATTAATAAAATATAGGAATTTTGCAAATAAATACCTACAGATACAGATTTGTTAATTATATTGTAAAATAAATATAGTTAATCTGTAGCGTATATGAATATGTATGAAGTTTCAATATCTTTCAACAATGTCGATCTATGTTGTTGTGAGGTGTCTCAATTTAATACTACCTTTAGTAATACCCGAACGGTTTCGGAAATGGTCGATGATATCCGATCCACAGTTGGGCACCTTCAGTGACCGGTTCCGCTGCCTCAGAAAAACTCAAAATGTTCATTAGATAGGGAGTTAAATCCAGTTAAGTTCATTATTAATTAATTAAGACAATAAAAATACGACTAGTAACCTGACGAACCGAGTATTATTAAAATTCCCGATCATCCGAGAAGTATTGTTCATAAGAGGAAACAATAGAACACCACGGGTACTGAATGGTATGATGAAATTTGTTGGATTTTTATATTTCATACCTGTGGCTTTTGTTATCTGTCTTTTATTTGGATTAATAATTTTGCCCTGCTGCCGGGTAGTATTTATTTGGGGTATATTAAAAAAAATAGTACCTAAAACTGATAAAAAATGAATAAATCATTAAATACACTGTTCAAAACAAATAATAAAGAAGTTTCTTTACACGAGGGTAGGTATTAGGTATTATAATAACTTGTAATACAGTGATTGTTGCAAATAATATTCTCTGGAACATTGGCGTCAATATTTTGCAAAATAAGAAGTTAAAATGTCAGTTGTCATTTCCCTCAGGGCCCACGCTCGATACGGGAGGCTCTGAGGAAAATAATTTTACCTCAGAACCTATGTCATCTTATAGGATGCTATGCGGAGAGTTTTTTAAGGAAAGGAAAGAGAGTTCTGGGAAGGAAATAGGTATGAGGGGTGGGTAGGAATCTGCGAGTCAGTGTGTCCAGGAGTGACGGACGTATGAAACCATCCCTCCAACTACAATGCAAGGCAATGAGTCGAGATATTCTGGCTGGAGAAGATAAAATACTTCCCTTAACCAGCCTCTCTCGATCCTGCCCACCACGCGTGGGCAGACGCATCGGCCGCCAAGATCTGGAAAAACCTCACCCCATGAGCCCGGGCACCCCCTGCTAGGTCACTTAAACTGGAACAGGAACTGTTTTCATATAATAAATGTCAACTATATTCAAATGTTAGGCACGAGTTTGACGTGTTTCCTGACTGTGGAGAGGTGCGGAGGGGATCAATGAAGCTAGTTCCTCGGAGCATATTTCATTAAAATATCGGTAGAACAAGGACTATTCAGACAAAGACGTAATGGCCCAAGTGGTAAATTTTATTTTTTATTTTGACTCGTCACTTCCTCGTTCAATTCCTCGGCTAGCTCATGTAAATGCTTCCTCACGACACGAGCACATCTTAGGTTTACTGTGCTGAAAGTAGGAGATTTTCAAATATAATCAAGTTATTCGTAACCCAGGAATGTTTGTCATTCTTTAAAAAAAAAATGTCTCGAAAAAAATTACAAAGTAAAACATTCATATTTTGAAGAATAAAATAATAACATCTATTCCGGCAAAGGTTTTCCACATGAATGTTATTATCTTTTGACGTGAAATCGTCGTTATTTTCACATGAAAAATGCGACAAGTCTCGTTCCTAGCGATGTGTAAATCAATTTGCTGTACAAAGGAGCCTTACACGTTGAAAGTTTAGAAGTAACTCGGCTGTAGTTGTTCGTATTAATACTTGTACCATGCAGATAAGATTCAGTCATTCGTTTTAGGGAAAGACGTTGTGTACAGAACAGTATACAAGGGTGGATGGGGTGTTATTGGAATGTCTTTGATCTCGCTCAAAGATCAAAGCGCACGAAAAGGTAAATCATTTTCCAAGACCGTCCATACTTCTGTATCTGCTTGCCCTGGATAATAGCTAGGTGTCACTGTATTGAGTTCACTGCAGTTTTTGAAGTAAAACTTCTTTCTTCTTTACGCACACTCGACTCGATGCAAACTGTGATCGGCGTACATACTGCACAACTAAGGTAAGGCGTACATACTAACCCAAGGTCGTAGGTCACCCCAAGGTCATAGGTCACCCCAAGGTCGTAGGTCACCCCAAGGTCGTAGGTCACCCCAAGGTCGTAGATCACCCCACAGTCGTAGGTCACCCCAGGGTCATAGTTGACCCCATGGTCATATGTCACCCCAATGTCATATGTCACCCCAATGTCATATGTTCTTTTATAAATTAGTGATGTTTCACTTCAGTCGTGTGGTCTAAAGCACACTCGTTTTTTTTCAAAGTAACTCCACACAGGAGGTCCTTAGGAAAATAATTTCCCTCCGAGCTTTGGTCATCTTTGAGGATCCAGTGTGTAGGTTTTTTTTTAGAAGACGGAGGAGTTAAAGTGGGTTTTGAAAAGACCCATATTTTAAGAGAGAGGAAACAGTGGTCCACAGAACTCAAGAATTAGTCGTGAAAAAGACCCGTTCCCACGTGACAAATGTCAACCGTGTACAAATCTTGGGCGGACGTTCAGCGTATTTCCCGACTATGCATAGGTGCTGAAGGGATTGATTAAGATATATCCTAGGAGCATCTTCCATTGATGTACTGGTAGAACATGAACAGCATTCCCACATTTGTCGAGTCGAAACGGTAATTATATTAAAATCGCAAAATGTGCGCCAAAAAATATTAAAAACAAACATGTTTTGTTAATTATTTAATTATACTCGTTTTTTTACCATTGACGCTCCCTCTAACATTCGGATTCACATATCTCCCTTCCAAACCACCTTCTTCTTATTTTTGAAAGCTTAATTACGCTTAGTATCGAAGGATAAAACTACTTCAAGTTCTTTATGTCAGTATTTTTCACTCGTCAACTTATTTAAATGCCTATTTTTTGCAGCCGTTGTTTACGGAACAAACTCATTATAGTCCAAGAGCCCGTGACGATCAGACCTTCGTTATTTTATAAAACCTGAAAGTTTATCTGTGTATGTCTCTAATACAGGTAAAGACGATCCCGGTGGATCGAAGTTTGATCACGGTGGCTTTGAATGCTATTATATTAATTAATTATAATTGCACTTACGTTAAAGTATAAAAGCTGAATTTTATATATGTTACTTAAGGAACTATCAAAATACGTTTTCTCAGTAGTCAGCCAGTTTCGATGGTGCCTTCACCTTGTCAGACACATTAAAAGTCTTCCGTAGGTGCGAGCGCGATATGTATATGCAAGCGGGTGGGAGTGAAATAGTGCGAAATTTCGACGCTAGCAGACTACTACCTTGTAAAAGTGCGCTCAAAATGCTCTAGAAATTGTGGCGCAATTTTATATACATTTGCAACCTGCGATCTTTCAAGGCCACCGTGATCCAAGCTTCATAGTCGGGGATAGTCTTTACTTGTATTAGGGATATACTCAGAGAAACTTTCAGGTTTTATAAAATAACGAAGGTCTGTTCGTC
Source organism: Limnephilus lunatus (assembly GCA_917563855.2). Taxonomy (NCBI): domain Eukaryota; kingdom Metazoa; phylum Arthropoda; class Insecta; order Trichoptera; family Limnephilidae; genus Limnephilus; species Limnephilus lunatus. Next base: position 19,006,813 of record OU830602.1, on the reverse strand, counting down.
ACGGGCACTTGCTCTATTATTAATATTAATATTGAAAAAGTATTACATAACCATTGGAAAGGTATTGCATCTGTAAGGCAACCATCAACTTGATTGGTACTGTGACATACGAGGTAGCAATACAATCGAAAGGTATTGCAGTCAGTTCAGTGGAAAGTGGTCAGTGGGGCCTGCACCGTAACCCACCCTCATAGGGTGGTGGGAGGGTTGGCGGGCTGCTGAGGGACAGGGAAGTGTAATGAATTTAAGGGTGCGGACGTGTCTGGATTTAACTCCTTTTTCTACCCCTCCCATAGAGGAAAAACAATAAAATGAATACTTGACCAAAGAACTAAGGGTGAACTATAAACGTAAGACAGACATACGGATATTTCCTCTCGCCTTCCCTAAACCGGCCATCGGAGATTTCATTGAACTGTTCCGACAGAAGGAGAATAAATTCTTCTCGTTAGGGGAGGCTAATAATAATAGCCAAGCTTGTTTTTCGATAAAAGGTTACCTTTAATATTTAATCTCGTTAATTAAAAGTAAAGGTATTTTAGGTTCGACCTATATTAAAAAGATCACAATAATGCAAAGCTTCTCGGCGTTTAATATTTGTTAGTGACACTTGCGTAAAGTATAAGAGTTTATAAAATATTCCAATATTTTTTTCACTTACTTCACCTTCCGTTTCTTCCTTCACAGTTCGATATATTTAAAAAGTAGATTTTTATAAAAACCTGCCAAATATAATAACATATACATTAATTATTTAATTTTTATTAAAATACGAAGATGCCTTTATACCTTGTTAGGCATTGGCTTCCAGAGGCGCCGGGGTTAAACATGGGGTGAACTGCGACTGTGGGGGGGGCCCGCACTTCACAGTGGAAGCTAACAAGTACCTACCTGCAACTAGCTCATTTCGGCAGGTGCATGATGTTCAGGGCGTGGATCCGGCCTCAGCTGAGATTTACCATGCATCGTAGGGATGCCTAGATTATTTTAGGTCAATTTGCTAGCAAAATAAGAAGAGAGAGATTTCCTTCACTTCATTTATTCTTCATAACAAGGCGGCAAAACATCACAAATTACAATGTTAGAACAATTGAACACGTGAGTATTCCTATACTATAAAACTCAATTCTCTCTCTCTGACTTCATCCCGGTTTTCGCGGTAAGGTTTGAACTAGTCGAAGCGCGTCCCGGCGAGAGTGTGCTGATTCCAGCGCCAATCTCGTCTGTCGGTATGCGGTAGGCTCAAACAGTACTCTTATGTATCGTTACAACCTACACCAAATAATAAGAAACCAATGTTTTTAATAATTTGCCAGAAAATATAAGATCACTTAAAAATAGCCTTAATTAATCTAAAACAAAAAAATATATAAATAAAAAATATTTATAATAATAATTATATCAAAAATCAGTAAGTGCATGTAGGATTACGAAAGATTTTTTAAATATTTGTATTGAGGGATAAGTAGGATTTATCGGTCCAGTTAGGAGTTCTACCAAGCCGAACCCTGTTATATAAAAATATCTGGAGTCGGTGAATTATTTTTCGATTTGGTCTGGTGGATCGACGTATTGTTCTTGTATTGTGTTGTATTTATTATACTTATAGAGTGCACTTATATTTTATATAGCGTAGATTGACTAGATAATCGTCTGTGGAAAAGTGTGTGGAAAGGTTCAGTCTTTCCTGTGGGGAAAATTTAAACCTGATATAAAATCTGAAGCACCAATAAATTAACAACAAAGGAAATAAATAATGAAAAAAAACTTAAATAAAAAATTAAAACCATGTAATAAAAACAACAACAGTAATAGAAAAAAATCTTAATAAGCAAATGTTTCAGTTAGAGATTTTAGAATCTACGGCAAAAGGACTTCTATGTACTTATATACTTATAATGACAATTATTGTATTTTATAAGAAAATTACTCACAGAAATAAAGTGTGATGGATTCTCCGCAATTTTGAAGGCATGATTAATCTTCGGCGTTCTTCGCTATGAGTTCTTTATTGCTTTCACTTCGTATTAAATTAATATTGCGACGCGTGTTGTATGCTATTTTTACCGTCCACAAAGAGAGCTTATCACGGCGGTTAATTTCGAATAATAAAAAAAATGCGTGTCGCGAGAAATGCATTGCGGCCGTCTTTACACTGGATATTGCGAACTAATCGGGGGGCGGGAAGAGTAGAGCGGAGTGAACAATAATTGCCGTGGAATAAAATGTTCATTTCTAACTATTATTATTATTTTAATGAAAAGACAAATAACTTTGTTTACACCACTTTTATTAATATACAATCAACATGTTTCATGAACGATGTTCAGGATAAAATGTATACTAAACTTAAAACTAATCAAAGATCACACATGGGAGGAAAGGGTAGAAGGAAGGGGAAGGGGTAAGAGTGGGGGAAGTTTATTAATTAGGGATTTCAAAGTCAATTAGCAGGAAAAGACCGGTTAAGTGGGAAAAGGTTCAAAAGAGGGTTTATAAAAATTTGCTGCTTATTAATTATGTCTGCTTTATTATTAACATTTTTTCTAATTTCTAAAATCTCTAAATTGTCTTATAACCCGTATCAAAATTGTCTTATAATCTGTGATGTCTTATAACCCGTATGTAATATTTTAAGTCCATGGTTTTTGTCAAAATTATGATCATTTTTTAGTAAATGATCTGCGAACTCAGATTCGCTATTGCCATTTAATGCCCTGAGATGTTCTTTAACCCTTACTTCAAAGTTTCCATTTGTTCTACCTGTATAAAAGCAATTAAAATCTTTCAATTGAGTTTATAGACGCCCGATTTTTTTGTTTTAATGTCGCTATCTTTGTTGTTAAGGATGAATTTTTTAAATTAATTATTTGTATATAATGCTGGTTGTATAGTACCGGGAATATTTTTACTAATTATTTTTGACATATCGTTATCTAAAAATAGAATTCTACGCCATTGATTATGCATATGTTTAAAAAAAGGGTATATGTATTAATTATTATTTTTAATTGATAAACTTAACGTTCAAACAAGATTTTTATGCATAGCACAAAGGGTAGATAACAAATATTATAATCAATATTTATCAGCCTGAAACACTCATCTACATTGAAAAAATCTTCCGAGAAAAGATACTGGCTTATTGGATTGATTGTAATATTACTGGATTACTGGATTGATTATAATATTTGTTATCTACCCTTTGTGCTATGCATAAAAATCTTGTTTAAAAGTTAAGTTTATCAATTCAAAATAATAATTAATATTTGACAAGTTAAAGTATTTCAGCAATAAACGCAGACATAATTAGTCTCGACGCCACCTAGCGGGAGATTTAGTACAATACCTCTCTCACAAAAATAAAGTTGGTTGTTTTCAGTTGGAAAAATGTAATAATAAGTAATTGTCGAATGAAACCCTAGTATGTATTGAATTATTTGGCGGGTATTAGATAAGCCGCCATAGCTCAGTGGTCAGAGCAGCTGACCGGCAATCAGAGGGACATGGGTTCAATTCCCGTTGGCGGCCAGTATCTTTTCTCTGAAGATTTTTTCAATGTAGATGAGTGTTTCAGGCTGATAATTATTGATTATAATATTTGTTATCTACCCTTTGTGCTATGCATAAAAACCTTGTTTAAACGTTAAGTTTATAAATTAAAAATAATAATTAATATTTGACAAGTTAAAGTATTTCAGCAATAAATGCAGACATAATTAGTCTCGACGCCACCTAGCGGGAGATTTAGTACTTAACAATACCTCTCTCACAAAAATAAAGTTGGTTGTTTCAGTTGGAAAAATGTAATAATAAGTAATTCTCGAATGAAACACTAGTATGTATTGAATTATTTGGCGGGTATTAGATAAGCCGCCATAGCTCAGTGGTCAGAGCGGCTGACCGGCAATCAGAGGGACACGGGTTCAATTCCCGTTGGCGGCCAGTATCTTTTCTCGGAAGATTTTTTCAATGTAGATGAGTGTTTCAGGCTGATAATTATTGATTATAATATTTGTTATCTACCCTTTGTGCTATGCATAAAAATCTTGTTTAAACGTTAAGTTTATCAATTAAAAAAAATAATTAATATTTGACAAGTTAAAGTATTTCAGCAATAAATGCAGACATAATTAGTCTCGACGCCACCTAGCGGGAGATTTAGTACTTAACAATACCTCTCTCACAAAAATAAAGTTGGTTGTTTCAGTTGGAAAAATGTAATAATAAGTATTTATCGAATGAAACACTAGTATGTATTGAATTATTTGGCGGGTATTAGATAAGCCGCCATAGCTCAGTGGTCAGAGCAGCTGACCGGCAATCAGAGGGACACGGGTTCAATTCCCGTTGGCGGCCAGTATCTTTTCTCGGAAGATTTTGCAATATAGATGAGTGTTTCAGGCTGATAATTATTGATTATAATATTTGGTATATGTATTGTTTTAGGAATTTCTGTTTATTCTTTTTACATATTTATTTATATATATATTTTTTTATTATTTGATCTATTCATATTATATTATTATCTATACTTCCCCAACTCTTACCCCTTCCTCTTCCTTCTACCATTTCCTGCAATATGTGATCTATATTTAATTTTTAAGTTATATACATTTGATCCTGAACATCGTTCATGAAACATGTTGATTGTATATAAATAAAAGTGACGTAAACAAAGTTATTTGTCTTTTCATTAAAATATATAATGCCATCAGAAATTGAAAACCTATCCGAAGAAGTTTCCTTCGGAAAAAAATGTTATTACGTAATTATTGTTTTTCAAACATGAATTCAACATCGTAATGTACCTACCGACATCTAAATTTTATTAAACATTTTGGTCCACATTGGAGTTTTACCCAAAGCTATGAATAAAGGTAGCAGCTAGTTGCGGTGTAAATGTGTACGTGCGCCGCAGTCCGGAACATTGCGATGCATTTTATGCAAAACTGTGTAATTTATCAAACTACGTAAGCAGAGCGAACCTCCGCCGGCCGCGCAGCGCACAAAGGTCCCACGGCCAAACTTTGGCAGGTCAAAACTATTTGTGAAGACACCACCGTCATTTTACGGTCTTCAAAAGTTTCTGTGTTCAAATGTTTACCTCTTGACATTTCTGTAATAGGTACTTACATTTACACACGTATATTTAATTTATTAATCAAGATATTCACAAATACATTTTTATTGATACAAATACCTATCACTAGACTGAACCTGTTCCGAGGCGGCAGAAATTCACTATAATTACAACGTCTTAAAGGAAATGAGATGAACAACTAAAATAAGACATTTAAAGAGTTACACACAAATAAAATAAATAAAAAGCTGAAAAAATTAAGGAAAGGAACATATAAAAATGAGAGAAATAGAAAAGAAAAAAAAACAGGTAAGATAAGAAAATAAAACATTAAAACAAAAACACGAACAAGAAAACATGAAAAGATTTATTAATGCATAATTGATTTACATTTCAACGGTTTACTTTATTTTCTAACAATACTACCCATCTCGGATGAGAGGTTTATTCTCGGGGAGTAGTGTGATTACAGTTTTTATTCAAGTATAAATATAATTTATTTATTAGATTCAAGCAGGTAGCAATTTATCGACAAGATATTCTTAAGGAAATATAAAGGCATATGGGTAAGTGTAGGTATATTAATAAATTGTAAATTTAAGATTTTCAGAAGAAGTGTCTTTTTTACTTTATGATGATGATTTTCTGTATGATGTAATTTCACGAGAATTTATTTATGTTACAATAAGTAATTATCTAAATTCAAAGACTTTATCTGCATTTTAAAATTTTAATATTTAGATAATTTGTTTTTTTAGTAGTTTTTATAAGATAATAATGTATGGTGATAAATCATCTTAATTGTAATAGAATTAATAAAGCTGAATCGTAAAAATAATACAAAAATTGTACTATTTTATAACGAGAAAATGATTTGATAACATACACTGGGGACCGTATCCATTGAAAATAGGTAAAATACCATTTCATCGGGACCAATACACGAGCGGTTGCTTCCATACTTCCATCCTTCGCTCATTGCGATCAACGACCGAGTGAGGAAACATACATGGAGTAGCATGTTGCGGAGAAGCAGTAACTTACAGCAATGCCGTATAAATATTATTTAAAATATTTCAATATTTGAAAATCCTACTATAAAATATCGTGTTTAATATGATTTAACTACCGTTAAATCCATATTTTTGACCATCTGAGTTGAGATTCGGACATCTGTGCAGCACCGAACGCTAAACCATTTCCCCGTTGTTATTTCAGCGCTCCTTTTTTAAACCAATTTATCGGAACTGTAAAAATAATTACAGGGGTTTGGCGCCATTTTAGCATTCACTATGTCCGCACTACCATTAACCCAATGTCTGATAGATAAATATAGAACGACTAGAAAAAACGATATTATTGAAGCGGTACGGTTTGGTTGAATACACATGTACGATGAAGGCTTAAAAAGATAAAAAAATATTTTTATTTGCGTTTTTTTTTTAATGCTAGCTCCATACGTGAAGCCTTTTTCATCTTTGGGAATGCTGTATGGAAGGCCTTTTTAGGGAAAGAAGGAGATGAAGTTCTGGGAAGGAAAAAGGAATAAAATGTATAAACCCACGTGTTCGTATCGTCAAAGTTCGATGCACGGATAATACTAATAATAATTTTAATTAATAGACAATCAAAAATGACATTTGACGGAAGTACCAACCTTATAAAAGAAATTCTCGTCAAAATAAAAACATAGGTACCTACTTCGAATTATTACTAGTACAGAATGGCTTGGAGTTCAAGCTTCGAAAACTGCATGTCATTTAGAAATACATCCATACAGATCTGAATTTAAATATACATCCCAGGTTTTGAATGGTTTGTTTAGCAAGCAAGGTTTGTCTAACGACTATGTGTAATCATTCTTTTCTTTTATAAATACAGGTACAAAATTGTCTACAATGCATTCACTTCACAACATGAATAAATTATTATTGTTTTATATGACAATAAGAACATTAATATAATAGTTTTATAGGACAATAAGGAAGCCATTGATTGATGATTGATTGTCTATGAAATTTAATACAAAAAAGATGAAAATAAAAATGTCGTAGAGAAGTTCGTATGCCGCGCAAGTGAAATAATTTTATCAAAATTAAAATGTAACATGCATATTTTTTCGTCTCCCCGACATAAATACTCACTTTTCGTGATAATAAAGCTAAATTCAACAGTTTTAATAATAAATATTGCGTATTAACCAGTAAGCGGAGTAAGACATAAATAACGCGGAAGGAACTGAGGCTAATCAGGAATTCCAACTCACCCTGGTTTTCTTCCTTCGCTCGTCTAATTCCGCTGGTTCCCCCATTCACCATTTAACTCGCGAGCTCACGACGGACACTTATGTTTTTCGACACGGTCGAACAAAGGCTCCGTATTCAACACTTGTAGGTGTGAACGGTGTGTAATTTTTAACTAAATACTATGATACATGATTGTATCTAGTCGGCATAAGTTGGGTAGGAAAAAAGTTATTTTTTGAGTAGGAATTATAAGTTGGGAAAATGGTACAAGGAGGAATGCTAGACACCAACAATATACTTTGGAAGCTATCTATATTATAATGTTTTTATCATTAGTAGCACGATGAACCCTGAATCCTTAATAAGTTGAATTCAGAAAAAAATTAAACAGTTTTATTTTAGTTCTTTGCTTTACCGCAGTTACACTGTGTATGTTATAATCACTTGTAAATGAACTTTTGTTCTCCGGTGACTTTTTTTAAAAATATTTTTTCAAAGATCAAACAAAAACAAATTGTCTTCCACATGTTGTAACTGGTCACTCACCCAGTTCAGAAAGCACTCATCCCACCCGGCTCTAATCGTCCACCGACTGATTTTTTATGTTATTAGTCGAAAAGAAAAAACACAAAAAATATCACCGGAGACCAAATTTTCATTTATATTTTAACTCCAAATAATGTCAGGAATCACCGGTTAGGGTAAGTAACCTTAAAACCCTGTATATGTTTAACATCTAAATAACACAATTCATTCAGTAAACAAGAAAAAGGCATAAATCTTACATATATACTCTTGAACAAAAAAACAAAACATGTCATGTGTAAATAAATATAACTTTCCATTACATTATTAAATATTAGTGAGAGCTATTAATGGACAGAACGGACAGACGACCTTCGTAGTCCAGTGGGTAAGACTCTTGACTCACAATCCAGAGGAAGCGGGTTCGAACCCGGCGTGCGCAAATAAATTTTAGTTGATTAATTTGTATTATTTCACAATTAATTCATTTAAAATAATATATATTATAGTTGCGGCACAGAGGGAAGATACTATCAGTATCGCCCTGGTGTAAGACCACCATTCAGAATTGAAACGCTGCTTGAAAATGGCTTTAGCCGTGTTTGGTGACCAGATATGAATAGCCAGGTACTTCCCAACCTTCCTCTCCCCCACCTTCTTCCCCTCCACACTACCTTCAGCCTCACAACATACCCCAATTGGGGATGCCATAGTCTCACTGGCTCCAGACGGGAGCTGTTGAGATTCTTGTGCGGTATTCACTGTAAAAAAAAAAGAAGATGTTTTTGGATTTTAATCAAAAATCACTTTATAAATATGTAGATATATATTGTAAAGACATAAGTATATTGTAATATGGGTGTCGTCGTGTGTAGCGGAGCAGAGTGGAGTGGGAAAAGGGGGGGGGGGGGGGTGTAACGCGCTGCCCTAAATACTGAACTGCGACTCTGAATAGAAACCGAAAAAGAAAACAAACTTTTAATTTGTACATTGGTACAAATCCGACCTATTTTCTGATGGAAAACAACGCAGATTGGTTCGTGCGCGAGAGGCCCAGATGAACTATTCGGTTTATTATATTTAAGTGGAATAGAATTATAGGATGGGGATCTGCTACACAACCCTAAGTGCATACAAAACCTGAATACAATTCAAAAATCAATCGTAAAGACCATTCTGAAAGTTGAACCTACCCGTAAGAACGCCTTCGATTGAAATTTTCAATAACTTTGACGTACCAAACGTACAACGAATGTATGCCAAAAATATTTGATTGAATCCTCTACTAGATTTTGTATCCATTACATTAGATCGGATAAAATTGATATAAAAAACATTCCAAGTTGTAAAACCACATTCGAACAAAGAAACTACACTTACTTTGCAACAAAACTCCATAACATCTTTCCCCAAGACATGAAACAAATAAAATATTTTAATGAGTACAAATCAAGAATAAAAATATGACGGAAAGAGGTTAATGAAAAAACCCTAATGAAAACACTAAAAACGACACAGCAGACAAATAAATAAGACCCCCAAGTGAGGTGGACTAAGAAATACAATATCTATACTTAAATTACCTATACAATTATTTTATATAGTTGCTAAAATAATTATTCAAGTTTGATGAATCGACTTAATTTAATTACGCTGTCTGACAGAAGAATCATTTTAGACCTAATTTTATTATTCAGAGTCATGAACAAACCTAATTGACAGCCGTGCCATCGTTGCTACTATTAAACCCCATATACCGACAAGGAATACTATAACATTATTTTGCAACACATATCAATCACACTCACTTACCAACATGATGCATGATTTAGGCAACAAGTTTGGTGGTATTGTAGATATATTCGCTGATTCATTTCATAATCTAAAATGCAATTTAAACCAACACTTTGTGGAATCCTACAAATTATTGTAACGTGGGTATAATATATTTAACGATATGATATGTAACTGTAATGTTTTATATCATATTTTGTTCTATGTTATTTTCAAATATTATATTGTTTAAAATATTTCACAGTTTTACGCTATATTCTTCAAAAACTTCTTAAAATTTTTCACTTATTTAACTTTTGGTATAAATTTTATGTATGTGTAATCCTCGATAACTTAAATAGTATTTTACAATCTATATAATATCCCTTAGGGTGTATAATAACAATAAATAACTAAAATTAAAAGCAAACGTGATTATTCAATTTTAACTAAGAAGTTTTTTTTGTTTGTACGACTAGGTACCGTTATAGCATATTATAACGTTCCTATAAAAGTAGGTAAGCGTAAATCAGAACCTGTCAAGTCGGTAATGTCTTTGTTACCTGTGAAACAAATGACTTAATTCATTTCACCTCCGTGGTTTGATTTGGCCAATGCTTTTCTATATTTAACGGAATAAATCACTTGAAAGGTGAACAATGAATCATTTCGGGAACAGAAAGGAAGGGAGCGACAGTTGAGTGAGCACCTCTCCCGCCTCGGTCATAAATGTGATTGGAGCAGCCATGAATAACAAATTACTCTTCATTTACAAAAGCTAAAAACTTGAGACTTGTAAAACATTATTCGCGCTTTTTATGTCATAAAACGGGCTTTGCCCCAACCACAACCCTCTTAAACACCCTCTTTCCTGCATTAACCAAAGTGCCCACACATTGTGTTATGGGGGTTACTTCACGAGGGTTCGCGCTGTCAAAATATTTGTTTAATTACATTAGCACATTGCAATATCGTACCACTTTTAGACACCCGAAACCTACATAGTCTTCGTCTTTACATCTATAAAAATAAATTATTAAAAATGGAAATAGTAAGTTTATTGTGTTTTCTTCGTGAACTTCTAATATAAAGTAAAAATACCAGATAGTGGCTGAATTAACAAATGAGTCTGATATCAACACAGAGTCGTCAGTTCAGTCCTAATCTTTATCCAAGTCCTCCATTATTGCCCATAATGACGGCAGTAGGAGCTTTCTAATATTTTCAGGTAACACTGGAATGATTTTTTTTTACAATAGCTCCGTACAAGAGGTCTTCATAGAGTTACGTCATATTTGGGGATGCTGTGTGGAGGGTCTAGTTATGGAAAAAAGGAGAGGAAGTTCTGGGAAGGAAAAAGGAATGATAGGTGGATAGGAATCTGGGGGTCAATGTGTCCAGGAGTGAGATACTTAAGAATCCACACCTTCCATTGCGGTGCCAGGCACTGGGTCGAGAGAGTCTGGCTGGAGATTATGTCTGCTTAGGCAGTCTGCTTTTATCCAGCCCGCAACGCAATAGGTGAGTAAACGCATTCGCCAACAAAACCTAGACAAACCTCACCTGAAGAACTCGGGCATCCCTGTTAAATCATCAAACGTAGCGAGCCACTTAGGGTGACCAATCGCAGGGGTGTTAGTTATACAATAAATGGCTCCCGGGGCGGCGGTACCCATACCCGCCTCTCAAAATACCTGCCATAAAAAAACGATCGTCTTCTCCAGTATCCCTTGACAAGTACCGGTGTAGCGAGCTGTCATAGATTTATGAATTTTGTAGACCGGGCATCTCAAATGTCATTCTTGCGACAGACAATTAAGTATGATAAATATCTGAAATCAAAAATAAGCCATTTACCTACTACCTACTACCTACCTGCCTCAAACGCAATTACCCAAGTAAGGGTAACGGATGTTCTGGTCTTAGGAACGTCCGACGCATGGATCACGGTGGGCGGTGCATCGATATCTCTTCTCTACTCTATGACTCTACTTCATGACGCTACTTACAAGCTACTCAATCCTCGTGCGCGTATCATACGCGTCATCGTATCATCGTAAGTACCCCCCATACGATTTTGCTGGTGCCCGTACACGGCGCTACGCGGTGGCTGTCGGTTTCCAATCAGTATCACGATACCGACGGTGCTGATCGCACGCGACGCGTCGCATCATTTGTGTCTGATACTTATTCGTTTGACGTTTGACAGAAATGGCGTCGGAACATGAAAGTAATTTTAGATTTGTTTTGGAAGTGGAAAACATGCATGTTTATATAACTATACTTTACCAGAATACGTAAGAAAGGATTTAGTGAAGAACCCATGGTTTGATTGATAAAATATATAGTCATCGCTTGACATCGTGTCAACTCCACGGCTGTTCGTGAAAAATGATCAAGTTCAGTATATTTCGGGTAGCGCCGTGTACGGAAACCAGCATTAAAGATTAGTATAACTTTAGGCTACTTGTGGTTGCGTCACAATCACGTAGTTTGTAAGTATCTCCATGAACGCCTTAGCCAGCGGTTCGTGAGCCACCCGTATCGTGTAATGATCCTTCTTTGCCACAACCAGACAATACATATCTTGTAATGCAGATGTTTATAGGCCACTAGATAAATCACTCACAGAAGAAAAGAAAACACCTCGTTGGAGAAGCTTATTGGCTGGAACACAAAGCGAGAGACATACCGGAGTCAGTTTGCGAATCATAATGCGAGCTATAAACTCTTCGTCAACTCAAAGCGGGAACTTCCCGCAAACTTAGTTCCCCGTTCCATTACCGTTCCATTCTCTGTTCCCGGGAACATCAGCGTGAGAGAGAAGGATTAAGGTAGACAGATTCAGTGAACTGCCTATTCTTCTAACAGGATTAACACTTCGATGGACTGTTTTCACCAAACTCTAAGTTCCTCCGAAATTAACCTCACAAAAATAACTCGAAAACATGTTCCATTTTATGGGCTCAAAGGGAATCTGATTACAAAGATAACTAATCTTTAAGACGATGCACTAAGTCGTGTAATATTCGAAATCAGATCTCCAACAACATTACTATTTAAGTAGCTGGCAATAAGGTTGAAATTCCTGCTCAGCACCAGCCACCTATTTTGTTTTAACTATGAAAAATACGTCGCTAATACAAATATCTAAATGTTTTTTCTGAAATTTTACAACTTAATTTTCCACATTACACGATAAAATATTAACCGAAAAGGGATTTTTAAGTACGAGATTTTGCGCCTTATAGCAATTTTTGTAAGTCTAATACTTTTTTTTTCTGGATGTAAAAAAATACTTCATCATTTCAAAAGCTCATACATGTTCTATTCGCCGCGATGTATTTAATGAAAGCATCCACAATATTTCCAAGCACTCTTATTTTCAACAAAAACAAATGAAGATAATGTTCGTAGTTTTTAGTCGAAGTATGATACAGTTTTTTTTTTGTTGTTTAAGGCAATTCACCCTAAAAAGAGTGCTATGTGTATGATACAGTTAAAGTGACCGAATTGGAAATGGGTTCCATAGCTTTATCGGTAGAGCACGTGCCACGTAAGTAAAGGGGCCTGGGTTCGAGTCCCAGTGGAACCAATATCTTTTTCTGATATTTCTGTCTCCAGATTTTGATTGAGTTTCGCTAATATTATCTTTATTTAATTAAAAACAAATGATTTTGCATTACTTCACAGTGCATCGACTGAAATGAATTTTCTCATACTGCTGACGTAAAAAAAACTGATTTGTGTATTTTGCCTCAAAGAAATAAATCAAACTGAAATAACGAAAATCTTATCATATTTTAATGGTCACCTTTAATCCATCCGAAGTTAGACTTTTCAAGTGTTTGGTAATAAATGTAATGATAATGACTGTATGTCGAACAACTGAAGGGCCTTTACTAATGGTAATAATGATCATTTCACGTGACACCTAGTTTGCCTTCTGAAATTGGAATTGTAACATAAGTAAGCACTGTAATGATCTATATATTTTTATCAAATGATGATACACGTTGCAGAATTTATTCACGTGCCCTTGTCCCAATTCTCTTACCCTTGTTACGAAGAAACGGTCACTTATCGTAAAAGAATATAATGTCTACGTGAGTTATCCTATACGTAGAAGTGGGCGTATTTTGGGTGGAAAGAGATGGGGATGGTGGTCGATGGGTGGTGGGGTGGCTGGTTAATGAAAAGAACGGGCAGGCGGTCAGTCAGTCAAAGGACACTAATTGCTCCAAAGGTTGCAAATGGACCATGCGCCCAGCAACCTATTCATTCCATTTCTCCAATATTCCAACAAGGGCCTCCCCCTCTAACTACATGGAACCATGCTCTCCACCTATAACCAGACGTACAATATACGTATCTACTGTCAGCATTGTAGAAATGTGAATCTGAAATTACAACAAATATATTATTTATTTCAAACGACATATATTAATGTTATTTTGATGCATCACGTAAATCATTGTGTGTTCAGTTTGGTACATCCATTCACATTCCCCTCGTACTCTGCAGATGCCCAAATATACTGGGTACTGGGTACTTTCGTCAATATCTATTAAATTTAGACTCATGATTCATTTCGACAATGTTCTGTGGGGTTTTCGTTTCATTATAATAATATAAATTTATTTAAATTTCTAATAATATAAATTCCTAATTAAAAAACATTCAATTTAATAACAAAACTGTGGTGAAGCCACGTACGAGCGACTTATTTATAATATTTTAAATGTCAATTTATGAAGGTGACTTAATTGATTTATTACCGGTAAATCCAATTTGCAGAGACACTAATTGAGATAGTGGTTATGTGGGATTCCAAATCCTTCCCTTGCACTAAGTGTACCCTAACCTAACCTAACCACTCTCGGAATTAGTGTATCTGCAAATTGGATTTACCGGTAATAAATCAATTTAGACACCTTCATAAAATGACATTGAAAATATTATAAATAAGTCGTCCGTACGTGGCTTCACCACAGTTTGAAAATGACCTTACAAGTAAAAACAGCTGTAACTAAAATACATTCTAAAAATACTTGCAGAACTCGATAATAAAATTATCAAATTTAATTTCAATTAAATCTCTAAAAATTAAAATGGAATTCTACGAATTAAACATAAAAACAATTAATAAATTGTTCAAGACGCTTACAAACATATATCACCACTTTTCACATCTTAAAACATACTCACACACACACACACACCTACCTACTACGCACATCACCCGGTAATCATTTAATATAAATAAGATACTTCAATGAAACATATCATAGGTACCTACCTTGAATTATACTTAATATGTCTAAACTGTTTTCACCACTGTAAATAATGTACATACTGTTTGTTTCTGTAAATAATAAAAAAAATGTTAATTCATAAAACGCATAAAACAGATTATAAATTAGTAAACTTTTGTTTTCGTATCCAAAATTCAACCCTTTTTTATTTAATGACATATTCTTTAATTGCGAAAGTTTTAGCAAACACCGCATTGTCTAATGTCGCTGATTATTGCGCTTTCCCTGCTTTGGTTTTGATTTGAACTAGAAAGCAGTTGCATTTATTGATTATTACAGCAGTTGTTATTCTTTTATAGAAGGAAGCAAATACTTTGTGGTGTGACATTATATATTAAATAAAAAAACACACTTTGTAAAACACCACTTTATTTGTATTAATAATTATTTGACAGCCAACCAGGTTTCGCTTAGCTCAAGCTTCATCAGGGCTATTATATTAACTAAAGATAATTACATACAGACACACATATATATATATAAGAAATTTAAAAAAATTAATGAAAGAGGTAGCAATACAATAGACGGCCCACTATTGGTGCCAGTAAGATATACAAATAGATAAGAATAAACATAAGAATTAAAGAACATCTAAGATGTTTAAACAGTAATGCTTTTTCAGAATTCGCGAACCATCTACTAGAAACTAACCACTCATTCGATAAAACCTCCGGGACTAAAATATTACATAAAAATGGATGTGGAATAAGATTAAACAATCTAGAAGCCCTTGAAATAAAAAAAGCCGTCAATAACAAATCAAATATAATTAATAATCAAATCAATTTAACTGACAGTCCCATTTTTAATTTATTCCGTTAACCTCTTCTGAAATAGTCCCCTTCTCCTCCCCCTCCCCCCCCAACCACCCATCCTGCAATAATTTTGTCTCCCTCTTATCTATTTGTATATCTTACTGGCACCAATAGTGGGCCGTTTATTGTATTGCTATCTCTTTCATTCATTTTTTTAAATTTCTTATATGTGTCTGTATGTAATTATCTTTAGTTAATATAATAGCCCTGACGAAGCTTGAGCTAAGCGAAACCTGGTTTGCTGTCAAATAATTATTAATTCAAATAAAGTGGTGTTTTACAAAGTGTGTTTTTTAATTTAATATAGTTGTTATTCTTGTTAGATGAATCTACTATTGTATAACGGCGAAATGTAGCATTTAAAAAATAATGCAAATTTGTATGAAAATGAGCTTGAAATTAAAAATGAGGCAATTCCGTAAAATTTTATGAAATACGTAGGTATATTAATATAATATCTCTGGTGAATTTCTGAACCCCCAGTGAAAAATACCACGAATTGCAACTGATTCCTACGTAGTTTTATTGCACACGTGTTTACTGTCACCGTGTGCTGGGTGCAGAAAGAGGTACCGAGATTTAAATGTTTCATGGAAAAGTGGAGAAACTTTTATCACATCCAATGAAATATTCAAAGAGTACTTCTTCGAAACTGAATAACTTCGCCGACTCGAGACTTTATAAACAGATCGCCCTTACCTGTCGTTGTAGATAACAATCGTCTATTTTATTTCAATTGATGATAGTTCTATTGGGTGACTTTATAAGAATTCCACTTTGGAATCGTTTGATCTAGAGAGTTGGTTAATAATTCACCACAGATATTGCTGGCGCTGGCGCTGCGCTCACTGGATGGCTAAGATCGTTGCTGCACTGACGCTAGTTGAAACCTGCATTATTGATACGGTCTATCGATTTCATTTCCAATAAAAGATGTGGTCTAACTGCCCACTGCCTAGATTTTAATATGTACCTTGGCCTTTTAAACATAGCGTATTGTGGATTTTTTTGTCATTAAAAAAATACGTTACCTAACCACATATTTTTTATTAGTGTGATTTATTTTTGGGGTATTATACCGTATTGCGCTTCTTCCTTCTTTAGCCAACATTCCGGACAGGGTTACAGGTCCATTATCAGGGCATATGTTTTATTTTTTATTTTAATAGAACACAGTCCGTATCTGGTTTTTCCCGAGATTGGAAAAAATGTTCTTGCATTGTTTCGTTGCTCTTTTCTGATTGCAATTTGACTGAAACAACAAAGATCAATAGTAAAGTGAATGTCCTGTTGAGATGATCATAAAATAAATGTATATGAACTTAAGGTTGATCAAGAAATTCCAGACAGAAAAGCTTTACAATATTCACGATGCTAGAGTTCAACATTACCGGTTAGTATATCAGCAAAACGAATTTATAGATAAAACTACCTGAATGTCCTGCGTTGCCCGGTTTTTATATAATTTTTTTTTGAAATCGGACGAAGTCAGTAATTTTTCACTTATTTTAAGTGGTCAAGTGTTCAAAATTTGATCAATAAGTACTAAAATTCTGCTTTAAAAATAATTTAGAAATAGAGGGGTGGGTGGGTTTTTAAAAATCTCTTGTAGACAGTGACCTTCCTCTTGTTTTGAAGGTCAAGTGTGAAAAATTATTAATCTTGAAATCATTCAGTAGATTTGTCTTTTTTATAGTTGTGGAAAAAGGAAGATGGGTGTGGTTTTAAGAAATTTCATGTAGACAGTAATTTTTTTCTGTTTTAAAAGTCAAGCTTCATCAATATCGAAATAAATCTGGAATTTTGTTTACAAAACAAACCCGCACACTCATAGCCGAGCAATCTTTTCTACGTACATACGTGTTCATGTATAATATATACCTATATGTAGGTACGTGAAACTCGACCGAACATTCGTTCACAGTTAATGTTAGCTTCATGAGATCAGGTCATTTCTTCGACTGGTTTTTGTGTAAGTCGGCTCGTGTGTAGAAAGAGCTACCGACATTTGTTTTTTCTCTTTTATAATCAGGGCCTCTTCAAGTTCCGTATTAATAAACCCGCCTCATAATGCCGCCCAACCCGGTTGTAATATGAATAATATACTGAAACTAGGTCCAAGTATTTTAATTGTTTTTAATTTGGACCTTAGATTGGAGATTTCTTTACATGGCTCATTATCTTTTCGAAGGTAGAAAATTATTTTACATAATATCAAAAAAATAAAAAAAATTGGTTTTCTAAAAGTGATTGCAACCTTCTAATATTCAATGATGTGCCTCGTGGGAACAAAATTTCACAGCCAAAATGCCACAAACCCTCGAGCTTGTGATGGTGGTGTTGGTCCATACCTCCGTGAATGCTCTCGTAGCTCGGAGGCAGGGAGGGTAACTAACTGAATAAGGCCGTGTTCGTGATCTATCATAACTCGTGATCTTCTGGACCGATATAAGAATTGCATCCATGACTGACCTTATCAGATAAATGGAAATAGGTTTTTTTTAGAGAGCATCTTACATATTTCGCTTTTAAAATACACAAACAAAATTTTGTAGATAAGTTTAATCATTAACTTATTTGTAAGATAATGTGTTTAAAACTAATACATTTTTAGTCAGATTTAAATATTCTTAAATAATCTACTATCACACAATTGACTACCTTACCCTTGCATGAGTATGTGAGTAATAATTGGATATTTCGTCTAAACAGCGATGCTACCGCCGGGTATAACAAAAATAACTTAAAAGGTGCAATACAAAATGGACTTCCTATGCTCTAAAACTCTAAAGATATTTCGGGCAAGTCACTTCAGATAAAAACAGTTCTATTTGAAAGTTTAAGCTTGGAGAAGATAGATTTGGACGCGGAGGACACAATATATAAAACATACTGCATGATTTTAACAATTTAGAAACCAGAATTTATCCCCCTTTACTATTTTACCAGAAGTTTAGTGATAAAAGTGGAGTTGACTTTTAATATAAATATTTATATTCTTCCTGTTTATTTTAATAAAAAGACAAATAACTTTGTTTACATCACTTTTAATGGTACACAATCAACATGTTTCGTAAACAATGTTTACTTCATCAGGATCAAACGTATACTACAAGGAGACAATTTTGAAATTATTCAGAATAATCCTATTAATAAGTGTCAAGAGTTGGTGAAGGAAGCGGTGAAACGTTGTAAAAGTGATATATTTTTAAACTTGAAAAATAACAAAAAAATGATTTTAAGTAACCCACAGATACCCAAACTTTATAGCTTATTAAAAATACATAAACCGAAAAAACCAATCAGGCCGGTGGTATCTAATTGTAATGCACCAACATTTAAATTAGCGTCAACTATAAATAATGTAGTTATGAATGCTAATGTATTTCAACCAACATACACAGTTAAGAATTCGTTAGAATTAGTCAATTACTTAAAAGATTTGGAAATCCCTAACCACGCTATGTTGGTTTCCTTTGATGTGATTAATTTATTCCCAAATATTCCAATAGAAGAAAGTAAAACCATTATTAATAATTTGTTAAATTCTTCGAACTTGCCGAAAGACTTAATTAATGATTTAATTTTATTATTTGATGTTATTTTTAAACAGAATTACTTTCAATTCAATAATACAATATTTAAACAAAAAGATGGCTTAGCGATGGGTAGTAGTACGAGCCCTTTGATTGCAGATATTTTTGTTAATAATATAGAGAATAAGATTTTTAATAGCGGTGCACTTTTACTTAAATACGTATATTGCTGGAAAAGATATGTCGATGATATAATTTGTATTTGGTTAGGTACAGAAAGGCAACTGAACATGTTCTTAAACTTTTTAAATAAATTTCATAAAAACATTCAATTCACACTAGAAATAGGTAAAGAGAAGAGTTTAAATTTCTTAGATTTAAATTTAACACTAATAGGTAATAAAATAGATTTCAATATATTCCGTAAAGATACGTACACCGATACTGTTATAAATAATTCATCTAATCATCCTTTCACTCAGAAACTCTCGGCCTTTCACTCTATGGTTAATAGATTAGTTACGATTCCTTTGTCTGTTCCTAATTTTACTTCAGAATTAAATCTCATTAAGCAAATAGCAGTTAATAATGGTTATTCTACTAAACTAATAGATCAAATACTTAATAAAAAGAATAAACAGAAATTCTCAAAACAATATATCTACCCTTTTTCTAAACATAATAATAATCAATGGCGAAGAATTCTATTTGTTAATAACGATATATCAAAAATAATTAGCAAAAATATTCCCAGTAATATACAACCTGCATTTTACACAAATAACAAATTAAAAAAATTCATCCTCAATAACAAAGACAGCGACGTCAAAACAAAAAAATCGGGCGTTTATAAACTCAATTGTAAAGATTGTAATAGCTTTTATATAGGTAGAACAAATAGAAATTTTGAAGTAAGGGTTAAAGAACATCTCAGGGCATTAAATGGCAACAGCGAGTCTGAATTCGCAGATCATTTAATAAAAAATAATCATAATTTTGACAAAAACCATGGACTTAAAATATTACACACAGGCTATAAGGCATCACAGATAAATAATTTAGAGATTTTAGAAATTAGAAAAAATGTAAATAATAAAGCAGACATAATTAATAAGCAGCAAATTTTTATAAACCCTCTTTTGAACCTCTTCCCACTTAACCGGCCTTTCCCTGCTAATGGCTTTGAAATCCCTAATTGATAAACTTTCCCCACTCTTACCCCTCCCCCTCCCTCCTACCCTTTCCTTCCATGTGTCATCTATATTTAATTTTTAAGTTTAGTATACGTTTGATCCTGATGAAGTAAACATTGTTTACGAAACATGTTGATTGTGTACCATTAAAAGTGATGTAAACAAAGTTATTTGTCTTTTTATTAAAATAAATAATGCCATCACAAAGTGAAAACCTTTCCGAAGAAGTTTTCTTCGAAAAATCTTCCTGTTTAATTATATCTGTAATCATCTAGAGCACAATATTTGTACGCGGGTAACACATGAGAATGGGTCGTTTCCACGACTCATTCATAAGTTCAATAGCTCTGGGGCCTCTGTATTTTTTTCCGTACTACAATAAAGATCTCTTAAAGACCCATGTTCATTCCCTTTTCTCATCAAAAATACTTTCTACAAATCATCTCAAAATTATGACACATGTCCTGAGGGAAATTAGAAATTATTGTGTGGAGTTTATGTAAAAAATATCCTTGCATCCATGTGCCGCAATTCCACTGGCTCCAGGAATTTTTTCAATTTTTGTTCTGGTATTTTTATAATGTACTTCTTAGTATTCCAAATACTTTTTAAATAGTTTAGTCATTTATTCACAATAAACCTTTAACAACAACTTAAACTTGAATCAACACGTTATAAATTTTATGTACAGCCTGACCCCCACATAATGAGAACCTTTTACAAGGACAATGATTAGGCGAGAGACAGTTTTTAAGGGAGTCAGACTTTTTATACCAAAAGAAACATTGACATTACCAACAAAAATAACAACAATGCAGTCGGTAAGCAGGGCTGGGTACATTGAGACCTCTAACGGAAGTGCTGAACATTAAGATGCCAATAGGTAATTATTAGTAATCAAGCACAGTAACCAGAAAACAGATATATCTAGTTGCATCATTGTTCAAATTCCTAATAATCACGAAAGTGAAAAAAAACTATGTTCTAAGTTAAATTACGGGACCCATTGAAATACAATACAACAGTGTAATATAGAAAATACTAGAGACCCATTCAACATGTTGTGCAAAAAGCAATGTGTGTAAGATTTCGGTTTGATTAATACCAAACAAATCAACCCATTCTGAGCGGGAAAAATTGACCAAAATTGTGATAGTTCTTTATTGTGTTTTCGTTTTCGTTTTCCCTCCAGCCACAATCCGTCAAGCATCTCCCGCGGGGAGTGCGAGGCGGTGTTTCATCCCCCAGGGGGGGAGGGGGCGGTTAACCGGATTGATTTGAAGCCTTGGCTCACTTCATACACATATCGGCGAGACCTTCAAAGCTCGGCTAATGCGGGCGTGTTCATAATGGTGAGGTACGATGAACTCGACACAACTTATACTCGCAAGTATATAAGTTTTCAATTCACGTGACGTAATCCTTCTATTTGAAAATTAACATCTTTTGGTTCGTTCATTATTTAAAAATATACTTGTTTTATGTGCACAGGTACTAAAAAAACTATCGAAAATCTTCCATGGCATAATGTCAATCAAGGTTGTTTTTTATGTTTTTTTCTAATCACAACATTATTTGCAGTAATATTGATGCTTTGTCCTATGTTAAATCCATTGTAGGAATAACTTTTTAAAGAGATTCACCACGTCATGTAAAATTTGAAATCCGGCCATAACATTTGTACACGGTTGACATTTGTCGCATGAGAACGGGTCGCTTCTTCAACTCGTTCATAAGTTCAACAGCTCCGCTGTTTCCTGTGCTCCGTTTCATCCTTTCTACAACATGGGTCTCTTCAAGACCTCTTCAAGGTATCTTCATTCCATCCACTATTCATGAAGACCCTTCACACAGCATCTCAGATGACATAGGCATTGAGGGAAATTATTTTCCTCAGGGCCTCCTGTGCGGAGTTAATGTAAAAAAAAAATAACAATAACAATGTTAAAAATAGAAGTCAAGCTATTGCTTTAAAAGGTTACGTGTCAAAATTATAACTATTCCCTCAGGGGTATTGCAAGGCTCCCATCTAGGGCCTCTCTTGTTTATTTATAAACTATATGAACCGGGTCATTAATCATTCTTGTTTCTTATTTTACGCCGATGACATGAAATTATATAAATGTATTAGCTCCATAGATGACTGCAACCAATTACAAGAAGACGTTAGCAGAATTGAGGAATGTTGCGAAAACAATCAATTATATCTAAATATAGACAAATGTAATGTTATTACATTTACACGAAAAAAAATCCAATTAATTATATTTACAAACTAAACCATGTCCCTCTACAACGAGTAGAAACAATAATAGATCTTGGAGTAATACTAGACTCTAAAATGTTATTTAGGGATCATATTGAAAATATTCTAGACAAAGCTTATAAGCAATTGGGTTTCATTATTCGTATTACAAAGCCTTTTACTATAGCACACACCCTAATTCTGTTGTATATGTCATATGTACGGTCACAACTCGAGTTCGCCTCAGTAATTTGGAATCCTCAATATCAAACATATATTCATCGCATTGAAAATATCCCGAAAAAAATTATAAAACACCTATCGTATCGCTTTAGTGATCATCAATTTGACCCTATCGCCTTATATAAACGCAGAAAAATCTCTGATGCATTATTCTTATACAAAATCATGAACTGCCTTGTTGATTCATCATATCTGTTAGAAAATATTGCATTTCGTTGCCCCAAACAAAATACCAGATCGACTTATTTAGAATACCACACAGTAAATACAAATACGCGCAAAACTCTGTAATAATACGTATCTATGAAACTTACAATGCCTTACGAGATGTAGACATTTTCAACCACGACTTGAAATCATATAAAATGCAGCTTAATATATTAATAAATTAAAATACTTTTTTTTCTTTTTTGTGAAAATTTATGATATTATTATCCGTAGTAAATAGTATAACTATGTTAATAACTTTACTTTTTTTCTTTATTACGTTTTATGTTTTTTTTTTTTATATTTTTCCTTATTATGTTTATTTTTTGTCACATAAGTTGAGTAGGTTAAAAAAAAAAACTATATCAAAATTTTAACTTAATGGAACTTAATTGGTCTACAACATATGAATGTTCATTGTTATATTATCATACACAACATATACAACATATGAATGTTCATTGTTATATTATTATGTTTGATTCCTAAATAAAAAATAAATAAAAATAAATAAACACTCCTTTATCAGATTTAACTTCCCGCTTAACACCAGCCGTCTGTTTTGATTTACACACGAAAAATCAACGCCAAATATTTAATTTTGAAAAACTTCATACTCAAATATTTAAATGTTTTACTTTAAAGCACTTCATTTTTCAGATTATACATTCTTCTTCTTCTTCTTTCGTATGATGGAGGGTCAGAGGAGGACATCTAGGTCTGCGAGACCGGGGGATGAATGGAGCGGGCATTCGTTGACCAAATGTTCGGTGGTCTGCACCGCACCGCATTCAAACATGGCAAAATTTTTAAGGCCCTATCTATACACCATGTGAGCACAAAGTCTATGGGAGTACCTTTATTTAATTATTATCCAAGCATATTTGCATTTATTTATAATGTTTACTGATTCGTGGTAAATATTAATCTAGAATATTGATTTAGCTTTAATCTTTGCAATAATAAAATGCTTAAATAAATACTCGTAAAGCTTCTTTATATCATTTTGCATCAGGACACTTGAAGGTATTATAAAAAGAAAAAAAAACATCTCCATACACAAAATAGTCTAGACGAGGACGAAGGAGGAACATTCCCCTGAAGCTCGAGGGCATCAAATACTGTTTACACTTCGTAGGACGCATATTTATTTCTTGAGAAATATACTGAATTGTGAGACTGATGAAATTTGGTTAAAGTTTTAATGTGGGTACCTACTTTATTGTGATTGTTAATAGTATTTTACCAGACATTGTGTTGCAAGTAGTAAGTATTATCATATATTATGTACCTACCTATCTACATTTAAATATAATAAGTTCACATATACACACAACCTCTACAAATTGTGGCTCGGGATAAAACTCCGAAATGTGTTTGAAAAATATTTTTTCAGGCACGTCGGAAATACTGGAATACTAGGTGAAAATGTTTTCACATTTTTTATAATTATTCGACGGAAAGTACAAGGCTCCTTTATTAAGTTGAAGTTATACAATGGTTCATAGGTACATCAGAGTTATTATCAGTGATTATAATAACTCTCAACCTGAAGTATCTTCTTGTCCACCAACATCCAAAAGTAATAAATTACGAGCACGGCATTGTTGCTTTGTTTTATCAATTATTGCAAATGATAATAAATTCATTCGTAGATGTTCCAGCAATCTGCAAACTTATTTTAACATAAAAAAAACATTTCAAATTGGACCTTTATACTTAAAGTGATGCACCACATCGTACAAAATTGGGGATCAGGCCGCCTCTAAGAGCACTCTTTATGTAAATGGCTATAAATTATTATTATTAAAATAATTAAAATTGTGTGGATTGTTTAAATTCTCTTCATATCACCAGCCGCCTATTTTGATTTATTCAAAAAACGTCACCAAAAAGGGTGTTTTATTTTATTTTGCGAACCCGGGCATATTTAAATGATTTTCGATCAACTTCCTAAGAATTTAATTTTCTAAGTTATTCAATAAAACCATAACCGAGAAGAGGTTATAAAGTAGGAGATTTTGAACTTTAAATATTTTTATAGGCCTGATATTTTTTTGAGCCTATAAAAAGACTAATAAAAAATACTAAAAAAATACAAATAAATAATACTATTTCAAAGTCATATTTCAAATATGAGTTCTACTCTCAGTATTTTATTAAAGCAACGAAAATATTTCTAAGCGATATAGGTAATTTTCAAATTAAAAACAAATTATTATGCTTTACTTCATAGTACTTCCTTCACCTTAAAAGAATTTAAAGAATCTTAAAGTAGTTTAGAAAAACATTTCACAAACAATCTTTTTAATCTTAACATATAAAACAAAGTTAACTTAAATTTGACCGGTCAGTGGTTGAGTGGGCATAGCGCTTGGGTCCCACCCGGGCGTCGCATGTTCGATTCCTCTGCTGGCTAAGTCCTCCATCACAACACAAGCAACATTTTCGGCTTTCTGTGGTGGTAGTAGGAGATTTTCAAACATTGTTGGGTTATTCGTAACCCGGGAATGTTTGTCTTTCTTTTTAAAAAAAAAAAATAAATAAATAAAAAAAAGTCGGGTTAGTTACACCATTTATAATTCAAGAACGGCCGGACCGATTTTTATGATCTTTGATTTATTGGATTTGTTTCCGCTCCGAATAACAGAATAGCTATTAAAACATCGGAAAAATTCATGTAAAAAAATTATGTTAAAAATTATTTTCCGCATACATTTTGTATGGAACGAATTCTCATATTTGAAAGAGCTGCAGCAATATTGTAATATATATAATATTGAATAGTGAGTGAATTCTAAAAATTCTAAAAAGTCAATGCGCTAATTGTTTTGATTTTGTTCTTAAACATATAAAGCTGCCACTATTTCTTACACACTAAATGTCAACAGTTAAAAATGAGACAAATGGTGAACGTACGTCTGCACCCCTCCAAAGGAAAAATACAATAATTACAATAAATCTCCCTCAGACGTACAAAGAAAATGAAACGCAATTCGATTAATTAAGCAATTAAGTTGAAAAGCAAGAAAATCACTAAATATGTAAATCCGTATACACGGCAATCTCTGATACTGACAAAAATAAAACACTTATATAATCTACTATATAATGAACTAGAAAATCTTCGATGGGACTCCCACATTAATAGCATCACAAAGAAACTTACAAAGCTCATATACTACGCAAAAAACATACGCAATATATATCTACTTAATAAAAATGATCTATATAAAGTCTACTATGCTCTTTGTCAATCACGCATAGAATATGGGATTATAGGATGGGGAACTGCTTCAAACATTCACATGAAGCAGCTAGATAAAACGCAAAAGGCAAAAATAAAAACAATAATATAAATACCCATAAAAACTCCACCAAAAGAAAATTTTAAAAACTTTGTTGTGTTCAGCATTATTAAAATATACTAAAAAAATGCACTATTCAAATTTAAAAAAAAATATGAATACCCTGCTGATCAACACACCTACACTACAAGGTCGAAATAAAAAAAAAATCAAATTATGGTTAAGTAAACAGGAAGATGAGGAAATCATTAAAATTATAAAGTAACCCCAATGCAACCTGCAGACAACAAACATAAATACTTTTATTTTATTTATTGTTTACTTTGGGAAAATCAAGAAACTAGAAGATGAGGAAATAAAGATCAGCACCCATTCAGCAACATACAATCCGCCTCGTAACAGGAATACCTAGTGAAGAGGATTGTAAACAAACCACTTAACTTTGTATTTTTACTTATTTTGTTATTTTACTTTATCTTATATTGTCATTAAATAATAAAGAAAATTGCTTCATTGTGTAATTTTTCTTAATGAAAATACTGAATTTAATTTGCTAATAAGTTAACACAACAGTTATTGATTCTGAGGCGGTACGAAGTTCGCCGGGTCAACTAGTATTACCATAAAAATAACTCACTTTGTTGTTTAGCGTAATTCATCAAAAAAACAAGAATTTGTTTTAAATGAACTTTTAAAAACTAAATTATTGTTTAATTTCACAAATTGTTGATATTTATTTGCTGTGTTGCCGAAACCTTTACTAAGCCTTCCCTGAGTAACCAAAATGCGTACCAGATAAAATTAACAGAATTTGGTTGTAAAGCAATAAATGTTTTACAAATAATCTTTATCATTATGTGTATATATCATTATGTGTATATCTAGTAGCTAATCTTTATCATTATGTGTATATATGTACCTACCTATTACGTTAATATTATGTTTAATTTCATATTTTTTTTTTCTATTTCTTCTCTTTGTTATTTATATTTATACAAAATATGTGAATAGGCTTATGCAATGCAACACCAGTTAAAAGTACATATTATACCTATTATTTTAATACTATACTAATTAAACAACAGAAATAACCGTCTATTAAATGTTTGATTCATTTTATTGTTTCTGTTCTCTTTCTAGTTCGCATTTGTATAAAATGTGTATGTAGGACTAGGTATTATTTGAAATGCAAACACAAGATACCATAATGTTTTAATAATTTATTTTTAAGTATGTATATATTACTTTTATGATAATTTAAATAACTATGATAAGCAAAGCACGGTTATCTTTTCTGTATCAATTGGTTATTACTATTATTATTTTTTTTTTAATTCTTTCTCTTCTCTTTTTTATTTTATTTTATACAACCCATCTGTGTAGGACTATGATATGCAATGCTTACACGTTTGTTCTATATCTATATGTTTTAATCCTCTGTAATTAAGTACCTACCTACGTAATTAATATTATTTTTTAAAAAAACTTTGCTAAACAAAGAACAGTCACTTTGTTTTAATCTTTTATTTTTGTTTTGTTCTTTTATATTATTTACAGACCATGTTCCGTATGTTAATACGCATCCTAATTTGACTGTCCTAAAACGGGAATCCTCCTAGCTGGGCAGTCAAAAAAATTTCTTAAATAATGTATATAAATGTATAATCTTTTAGTAAATAAAAAAAAATCAAAATTATTAACACGTTTTTTAAATTAAGATCATTGTGTAATATAATTGATTGGATTATTCCATTAAAAAGTCACATTTTCCGACCTTCGTCAGGTAAAATTGAAAGACCTATTTCTAGGACAAAAAAAATAATGACATTTCTAGGACAATACTATCTATGAAGATTAATTTATTCTTAAAGAGGATAGACTGCCTCACAATTTTGTCTAGGTACTTAACCCTTGAAAACGGTTTTTATGTGCGCTACTATACGTATGAACTAGGTGGTACAGGCTTTTTTTAAATCGCTATCCGGTTGGGCAACTTCGTGAGGCGGATTAAGGTAGGGATCAAAGGATCGTTTGAAATAATCACATAATAGACTTAGCATACTTTAGAGATGGCTTGAGTGATGAGAGTCCGAACTTCGACTACGAATCCGGAGGTCGCGGGTTAGATAGACATATGAATCCATCTCTCCCACTGCATTGAAAGGCGATGTTTCGAAATAGGACTATTCGATCCGGCCCGCCACGCAGTTGGTGGGCAGGCGCATCGGCCGCCAATACCAGAACAATTCTCACCCCATAAACTCGGGAACTTCTGCTAAGTCACCTAAAGTATCAAACCATTTGGGGTGGCCTTTGGCGGAGGTTTTGGTTATCCAATAAATGGTTACCGGGACAGCGGTATCTACACGGTACAGCGGTACATTAAAATGCCAGACCATAGGTATTTTATGAATGGGTCGAAAGAGGACTATTCATACATTTGGGAGGCGGGTATGGGTACCGCCGCGCCGCCCCGGGAACCATTTATTGGATAACCAACACCTCTGACATAGGTAACCCCAAGTGGTTCGCTTTTGGTGACTTAGCAGGGGAGCCCGGGTTCATGGTGTGGTTTATCCACGTCCTAGTGGTGGATGCGTCTGCCCTCCTGCTGTATGACGGGCCGGATCAAGAGAGAATGATTGAGGGAGGCCTTTTGACCTTTCCAACAGGACTCTCGACCCATCGCCTTGCACCGCAGTTGGAGGAATGGATTATCACTCCTGGATACACTGACCACCCAGATTCGTACCCACCCCTCATACCTTTTTCCTTCCCAGAACTCTCTACCCTTCCCTTCCTTAAAACGACCCCCCACACAGCATCCCCTAAGGTGAAATAGGCCACGCATATAAATATATAAAAATAAATATACATCAAAACCCCTGGATGAATATATTCCTACATTATCTAAGATGATTCTGTTTGCCAAACACTTAAAACCGACGGGGCGAGAACCATAAACATGTACCTCTAATATTTCATGCAAAATGAGTCCATAAGTGATAAGTAGGTAATAAGCGCGGTTCACTTTACAGATGTTGGCACTATAAAACATAATTAAGTGTTCGTTTAAAATCCTGGCAAGTTATCTGGAAGCGGGGAGGACTAGTGAAGATTTCTCTCCTCCTGAGAGCATGTTCCGCGGTGAGAGATTAATGGCTATATCTCTATTACGCTTCCCTTTGTTAGCGGGCTTTCTTTGCTCTTGGATTCCGCTAACTTCATCGAATTACACTGCCACGTGCTCGTCGCCCCCCCGGCCAGAGCGCCCCCGTCTAACTAATCGTATACTATTCATAAATTAAACCGTAAGTGGATATTTCTAAAAGCTAATTTATCCTGAAAGCACTTACAACTTACTTAAATATAAAATCTTAATTTAAAATCTAATCATAAATGTAGTTGGAAGTTTTGGACTGTTTTTTTACATTAACTCTACACAGGAAGCTCTAAGGCTAACAATTTTCACTTTAGGGCTATGTTGTCTTTGGGCATGCTGTATGGAGGGTCTTTTTAGGTAAAGGAAGGAGAGGAAATTCTGGGAAGGAAAACGGAAGGAGGGCGGGTAGAAATCTGAGGGTCGGTATGTCAAGGAGTGACGAACGTATGAAATCACCCCTCCCACTGCGGTGCAAGGCGATGGGTTGAGAGAGTCCAGCTGAAGAGGTCAAAAGGTCTCTTTCAACCAGCCTATCCCGATCCGGCCTACCACGCAGTAGGTGGTCAAATGAAACTACCGCCATTACCTAGACAAAACCGCACCCCTTGGACCCGGACACCCCTGTTAAGTCACCAACGTTGCGATTGTTGCGAATCACTTAATTAGGGGTGAACTGTGGCAGGAGTGTTGGTTATCCAATAAATGGTTCCCGGGGCGGCGGTACTCACACCAGCATCCCAAATTATAATAAAATCATGCTAATAGGACGGTCAAAAGTCTGTTTATAAAATTTGTAAAACCGAAATACATCACAAAATTATAACATTTAATTTCATGCAAATAATAAATTTCTCCAAACAAAATTACTGCTTTTTTAATTTAAAATAAAACAATAACTTTGTAAACACCACTTTTATTTTTTATACTTTATGCCGACCGGGTTTCGCTACAACCGTAGCTTCTTCAGGGCAGTATAATACTCTACTAACATTAAGTTACATGTGCTATAGATAATATATGATTTACAAAATGGGCTGGACTCCTCAAGTGAAGGAGGAAGAAGGAATAAGTGTTGATGGAGAATTGGGAAGGGAATGGGCGTGTTCTTTGTCAATAGGGAACAATCTTAGTATGGGACTTTTATTTAAATTTAGTTGGTTATTAACTACCTTACTGTTTATGGCTGTTTATGGCTTTCCTTAGTTAAAGTGCCTTTAAACTGACAATTTTTAATAAGGTCATTTTTCAGGTCAATTTTTAATAAGGTCAGAGTAAAAATAGGAGTATAAGACGGAGCAGGTAAAGTAACAGTTAGGCTGCAAGCCAGTATCGGTGTTAGTGTGTCAAGTAAGTAGTTACCAGTGACCAGACCACCCTTCCCGTGTCGCGGGAAATGTGAGATAGTTACGGTCGCGAGCGAACGATGTAAGGAGGATTTGCTGCGGACGCAACTTTTACCGTACAAATGTTTTGTGAACATGATTGTCTTCAATTGGCGCTCGGTGCTGGGCGCTCGTGTGAACCGATTCTTTATACCTTATGGCTACGTTTCTTTATGTCTAACACTTCTATTTTATCTGGAATTATTAACGCCTGAACGGAAATAAATATCACATGCCTTCGCAAAATGCTTTTACAGAAAATCTCCCTGCAGCAACAGCTGTCACTTTATTTAGGTATTAGACTTGATATATATAAATATTCATTATTGATTTTTATTTAGAAATACAAAATATCTTCGTTAACAAGAAGATTTTATAATTTTCACTATCAAAATAAGTGCCTTTAAATAAAATTGAATATGGTATTCATTTAGACTTTTAGCAAAGGTCAGTAGGTGTTACATATAAATAAAATCGGATATGTTTAACCGGGATATCTATACTTCTAAATAAAATGAATAGTTATTGGATTAAAGATATCTATACATTTAAATAAAATTGAATAGTTATTGAACTATGGATATCTAAACTTTAAAAAAATTTTAACAGTTATTGGACTAAATATATCTATACTTTTAAATAAAATTTATTATACTATTCATTTAGACAATAGAAATAACATATAAATAATAAAATCGGATATGTTTATTAGAGATAAGTTATATTTATTATATTTATCAGTTGCGAACGTTACCTTTTTTATTTTTCTGTATCTTGTTCTTTTCGTGTATTTGTTTAAATTTATTAGTATTATCTTTTTCTTAAAGTGGTATTATCATAGATCGATGGATATAACCTTCAAAAAGTTATTAAAACAAGATTTTTTTACATAACCCCACACAGTGGGCCCAGAGGAAAATAATTTCCCTTAGGGCCTATGTCATCTTTGGAGATGCTATGTAAAGGGTCTTTTTAATGAAAGGAAGGAGAGGAAGTTCTGGGAAGGAAAATTTAAATTATTATTATTCCAATAAAAACAAAATACTTTTTTTTAGAAACGTTTTGTTAAATTCTGTGCCTTTTGAATAATTGTTTAAATAATTTAAATCTCCTTAATAAATCATTACAATGGAATTCTACAACAAATGGTCAGTACCAAAAATATAGGATCTTTTAACACTGGAGTAAAAATTCTTTTTCGGACCCAACATACGTCAAAAACGGGTCACAATGTGGCGACCAGAACGGTCGCCCTCTTTAGCTACAATCCTTGCGCCGCCACTGATATAGCAAGCACATTCACGAAAGGCACAATCTACCTAGAGTTGTAGTGTTTCACGCCGCATACGGCTACACATTCGGGAAGCGCATCGAAAGGCCTCGACTCAACAGCCGTCACATTCTTACGGCCGCGGAATGTTCCAGAGTCTTCTCTTCTTTGCGCGGGCGCTCAACATTACTTGGCGTTCCGAGTACTCACACGGTCGGCTATATAAAGCGCAGCTACACAGCGCTAGTCAGTCAGTCAGTTCCAGCCTCTTGTACCAGTAACAATACACAAACACATAGACAGTGCATCAAGTGATAACGTTCCAGTGCGGTAACCGCCAGGTCCACGGCGACATATACATAGATATACGACAATGTATGTATGCATGGATTTATTTGTATCCTGAGAAATGTCAAAACCATTTTCGTCCACAGAAAAAAGGATAATGTGAAAAATTGATTGGAAAGGATTATTGAATATTTATGTTTACATATAAATCCTTCATCACATTGCGTTTCGACGTATCATGATCGTAGATCTTAATTCATGGTGGAAATCCATTATATTAATGAAAAATGATTGATAAAGTATCCTGAGAAATGTCAAAACCATTTTCGTCCACAGAAAAAAGGATAATGTGAAAAATTGATTGGAAAGGATTATTGAATATTTATGTTTACATATAAATCCTTCATCACATTGCGTTTCGACGTATCATGATCGTAGATCTTAATTCATGGTGGAAATCCATTATATTAATGAAAAATGATTGATAAATTTTCGGACCACCTGGACACCGAAATATAAAATAACAAATAATGTACCTAATAAAAAAGTCCAGATTCATTCACAGCATTATTATGTTACCGCCTTTCTAAGGCCATAAACCACATAAAGGCAAATTATAAATATTAATATCAATAACTTTTAAAGTTATACATGACTAATAAACTAACATAATACTAATTGCACGTTACTACGCCTAAATTAATATACTCAATAGTTGGTAGGCTATTTTCTTGATTATTTATAATGTAAATTGCGTGCAGAGTCCAATCAGAACTTGTAATTTACGTGAGTACGAAATTAATACACGTAATAATATTATTTTTTACCTTTCTGCAAAGTCATGTGGCGAAAATTTATGCCTTTTAGGAATTGATCGTATCAACAAAGTTTTTCAATTACAAACGGATTGCCAGCGATTTGTTTCTCTCAGCCAGCAATTTAAACACGAAATTAGTGCTCCTTTACAATCATAATTACACAACACTATTAACTATTAACCACTTGGGCTAGGTTACTATGATCGAGATTATTATAATGATTAAATTCCACCATCACTCATTACGGGATAATTCCAAGCGAAGTGCTTTGAGCGCTATGGAGCGGAATTAGAGCTTGTTGCCTTGTGTTTACTACTTCCCGGGCGAAGAGGGTTTGGTGAAGAAAGTTTATGGAAACTTAAGCAAATGTTTTTTACAGTTTTGTTGATCGCCTTTGAGGTGGTATTTAACCCTTCAAGCCTCGCAACTATTTTGTCTGAAGGTCAAAGAATTTCCGCTTTTCAATAAACTCCAAATAAACGGAACATTTTTTAACTCATACGAAAATTTAAAAATGTTTTTGAAATGTAATGAAATACGCTTTAAAATTTTAGAGTTTCAAATAAATAGTTATATAATTTTGAAAGATAAACATTTTGAATGCAAACCTAAAAAGTTTTAAAAACGGCTCACCTTACGTTTTTACTAACTAAAATGACCGATAACGAAAACATAAAAACACTCTCATATTTTATTGGCATATGTATTATAAACGTTATCGTCAAATCACTTTTTTATCGTTAAATGTAAAAATAAATAATAAAAAATTCCTAAAATTTCATAATTTATTTTCAAATTACGGGTCGCAGACTTTGGTTTTATAGAGGTGTATATTTTAATTATTTTGCGGTTAACTTTTAGATTTGAATATAAAGCGAGATGTTTTCTGTTTCTAACAACGTTTAGGTGAAATTTCTAACCATGATAGTAAGGGAGTCACAACGATGTCTATGTACCTATATGAGTTATTTCGAAAAGCGAACAAACTAGCCTGAGGGGTTAAAACAATACCGCCATAAAATTTTTACAAGAGTTATTACAATTATTATTTACCATGCATTAACACCATCATGCCGATTTGCCAAATATGTCTATAAATATATTTTTTTCGTTTTGAGAGCGTGATTTCCACCTTCAACAATATGCGTTGACAGATTTTGCGAAAGAAAAAACTTGTAGTGTAGTTACAGTATTAAGTTAGCAAAATCAAGCGGTTGTACCGGTTCCATGCCAACTCAAAACAACCTCAGAAAGATCATCAAAAGCTACGAAAAAATAATTTTAAAATAGACGGTAACCCTAACCGAACTTAATCTATTTAACCAATTTTTTTTATCATAACTCTTAATGACCTTTCTGAGGTGTTTCTGAGTTGGTTTCATTCTGAGTTTCATTACAAATTTAAACGGAAACAAATGTTCCATTTAGCCTACTTTTTAGACATCGCGGATCTTCACCTCATTTGAAATCGTGAACACAGTTTCTTTTGGATAAGTTTTTTTATACTCTACACTAACAATTACACATCGTCGGATCTACCGGATCTGCCCTGATGATGGACACTGCAACGCTGTCCGAAACGTCGGCTATGGAAGGAGGTAGCGCAACACGGCATAACACCCCAAAAACAAACAACGAAAATAGTTTCTTTTGATTATTTCATTTCTTTGAAAGAATTGAAGTAATCAAAAGTCTAAAGCAGTGCCTATTAGAAGCTACTGGAAACCCATGGTTCAGACTCTAGACTTTAGCTTCTAGACTCCGGACTACAGATTAAATTAGACGAATTCACCACCGTCGAGACGCCCGCGCCGCGCACCGTGACGAGAGTTTCCGCATTTCTGCCGCAACTCCTAACACTCCTCCATAACACACGTTCATGTTATATCTCACACCGGATGTAGCACATAACATTTTTTAATTATTTAGTATTGTAAAACTGATACTTCGTCATAATGAATTCATGAATAAGAAAAAATCGTGAAATAAAAAAATAAAATTATTGTTTAACCCTCAACTGACGTGGTGAACAAAAATTACTTACGTTACGTCGTGGGGTCTGGGGACTCCCAGACTTAAAAGGAAAAAAACTACTCCTTTTAAAAGATAAATTATCATTTACAAATCTTTTCAACAAATCACAGATATAATGCAAAATAAAAATAAAAACAATGGTAAAACAACAAACACACTTGAATTTAAGACGGCAAAATTTCTTGCACAAAAACATATCTATAAAAATAATTAAATTCTACACAAATGTTACATCTTCGTTACTAAAAATGATGTTTCCTTATAATAAATGAAACCCATTTAAAATTTGTGTACAAAAAATATTATAATGAAAATATGTATGTAAAGTAACACGTATTTTTGCGGGTGACTGGACAACTCAGAATTAATTGAACTCAACACCTCATTTGAAGAGTCATTAAAAGTGATGAAAAATATACATAAAAAATTGGTTTAATATGTTACGTTAGGTTAGTTTATTTGCTATTTTTCTTTTTTTTTCATAATTTTTAATGACTTTTCTAAGAAGTGTTGAATTGAACTGATTCTGAGTTATCATAGAACAATTTTTGCGTCATATGCAGTACATCTTGCACGATCTGGGATTGAATTTTAAATGTATACTTCGTTTTACAGTTCATCCAATAATTACTTACGCTTCATAATGTGATCTTTGAAATAAATATGGTATGAAACTTGGTCCGGGGTTTTGACTCGCTGTCTTGAAAATTAAACTGGAAAAATAAATTTAAAAAAAAAACAAAAATTACGTTAGTGACGGGGTTCCTGGGACCCATATGACTCTTGTAAATAGACTTGGTACTTGCGTGCGGGAGCTGTCTATCCTCTTGTCTAACTCAAAATGTTAGAGACGCTCGGAGCTCAGTGGTGAACAGGATGAGAGAGGCATAGGGGGAGTTTCGATGAGGGTCCCTTGGATCCACGACGTCACTTAAGGGTTAATTATTTTTTATCGGATTAGTTGCAACAACGAGTCTGAAAATATGGGGAAATACTTGTTAACTTTGCTATTATAACAAACTCCCCTTAGTATATAAAAAAATAACTACATGGAAATGGAATCTTGGCTTTAGGAAACATTGGAAAAAGATTTTACCAGTATATTAAAAAAACCGTCATAGGAGTTTCTGAAAAAACACCTAAACAAAACCATGAAGTTATAACATAGAAGTCGCTGAAAATTTATTCAAAACATTGTCTCCTTCAGTACAAAATTTCGTAGTGATGAGGACTACAAAAAATCTACATCTATTTTATAATTATATTCAATGAAAATGGTATGAACTAATGACACAATAAATAACATTCTGTTTCAACAGTTTGATAATTCCGATATTTATGTGTGTTACTTTTATTGAATTGTGAAATTATTAACCCCGAAATAGGCGAAACCTGGTGGGGTTAATAATTTATTTAATATGCTAAATAATGTATTTTAATTGTGAAGAAACAATAAATAAATTTAAAATGTATCTTCTATAAATATAAACATTAAAATATACTAACTGAATAAAAGAATTTATAAAGGTTGTTCTGTAGTTTAACCGCATTTAAACAACCGACTGCAAAACAAAAATATCTACAAATAGGAGAAATATTGAGCATTGTATTCATTATGAGTTTATGAGAGACCATAGTTATTTATAAAGCATCTCTTTTGAGATTTTGTGCAGATAGAATATCATTAGTGTTAGGATAAGCGTCTTATTCGTTTGTCAAATTTGATTAAAGGAATCTGAATGCGTATCCTCCATTTTAATGTAGTTCCATCGAACGGTAGTAGCCTACTAACTACCTACAATATTATGCAAAATTCTATTTTATCATGGCAAAGTAAAATAAATTTGCATAAACAATTCATTCGATTACATTGTCTCCCGACATAGAGGAATCGAACAGCCGACAAATTAAAGGGCAAATGCCAAGTCCATTTCTTACGCAAAGCCGATGCCAAGGGATATAATTTATCTGGAACATCTTACACCGTTCCAGCAGGAAATATCTCCAATCTGGAATCGGAGGGAGTTTCCAGCCACTGTAATGGTAACTACGGCCATTTGTGCCAATCCACGTCTCGGCGTTATTACATTTTAACAAAATGTTCGACGTTTGTAAAACAATACGTTTGATCTTGCCAAAATTGTTCAAAGTTCAGTCGAATAATCAGAGATGAATCCGTTATACCAAGTTTATTGGTACCTATCTAAAATGCTGTCATTTAGAGATATTTTATTCGTAAGACTATCAATGTTGGTAGAACAATACTAACTTAGTTATTTAGCAGTGGTTTATATAACGATACTTCGTCTTTAAAGAGTAGTTGATATTGATAAATGGAATCATTATATTTTCCCTTTGAGACTTTCTGGAAAGAAATGACTTATTCCTGCAATAAATCTAAAACAAACCAACAGAGGACGCAGCCGGATAAATGGTCCGGATATCTTGACTGTGTGAAATATTGTCCCATCCTTGGCTGGCAAAAACTATTCCTTTCTATGGATAATAATTAATTGCGCCGAATTCCTTCATCTGCGGGCGGGAGGCGGAGGGTTGTAAAGGGAGGTAGGGGGGAAGGTGGTTATGGGAGTTAGGGGGAGGATCAGGGTGACCGGTGGAAGACAATGGCAAGTAGCTACAAAGGGACACAATTCCCTCAACCTTACCCTTGTCCAACTGCGGAGGGCTTATTGATTTATGGAGTATCAATATCGTATCTGTCATTTCAGGTGTTTTAATGCTGGTGTTATTGGAAGGAAGATTGAATGTTATTGCTAATCTACTACTAGCTAGTCCGCCATCATTAATTTCTAAAATCACGATGAAAACTAATATTTAATTTATCAGATTTTTCTTCCCCACCTTCGAATGTTTGGACTTCTTTTCTGTATTTTATTTTGGGATCAAAACTGTAGTGTTTATAAATATATTTGTGGCTTTAATATCTCTCAACAGATGTCTTTTATGAATAGTTATACATGGTTTTCAGTTATCTCAACAGAGGTCAATAGTACTGTCACCCGCTCGGGTGTTTTCCCGAACGATCACGGAGATTTCCAATTGACAGCGAGCATTGCATTAGGCGGCTAACACAGAACACGCAGAACATCCTTCATTGTGGACATTAAGGCGCGGTATACCCGCCCAAAAAGAAGAAGATGGAGAAATATGTATATAAAAACTATAATATTTAAGCGAAAATTGTGAAATTGTTTAATAAAACACGATTAGTTTAAAATAGAGCCAAAATCTCGAGGGGAATGTCTAAAATAGCATTTAAGGAAACGCTGTGAATTTTTTCATACGTATAACATGTAAAATAACTGAAACAAACGTGTTTATAATAATTTTTGGAGCATATTTTGACATTTTTTTCTATCGAAGGAATTTCATATAATTGCAGGTTTGGCGTGGAGAATGTATGGACATTATCTTCAAGAATAACATATATTTTTTAATAGCTTTAAAACTGAAAGTATTTACGGAACATAATATGTTATTAATTAATGTATAAAATTTATTTGTAATTTATGAATCTATTTGTTACTAATAAAAAATAAAAAAAATAAAAATCGATTGAAATGCGGGAAGCCGTGCGAAGTCCAGTTAGATATTCATTGTAAATACGACACGATAATAACGAGACTCTTAATATCTGACGAACTGAATTATTATTGAAAACTCCCGATCATCATAAATGTAGTGTTTAAAATAAATAGTTTTGCCTACTAGCTTTATCTATGAACTTCTAACGAAAAACTGTAATACTTGACAAATTATCTAGGTACATCCAGTAAGATAGATATCTTAGTGGGTTATCAAAAGTTAAGAAAAGTGAAGGGTTGTCACAGTTTATGACAAGTATGAAATGTAATGTTGACGATAATATACATAGACAAAGAACAAAGTCTTTGAGATATCATTTAAGTAGGTACGCACACCCGGCTTAGCTAAACAATATTATCGAACGTTATTAATACCGTAGCGTCTGCGTGGTTGAATTTAAGAATACGGCTTCGAACACACGTCTGCCGCCGCGCCACCCGTCGCACCATGTAAACATCCATGTATGTGGATTTTCAGACAAAGCTAATGTTGTAATTAGGTTTCTAATTCAAGACTACGTCACAAGATGTCATCACTTTCATTGGCAAGACGCATATGGAAGTGCCCTTCCTAGGCATAAGTTCTTCGAATTTGTGAACCTGGAGTATCTTCCGGATTTCGAAAGATTGATGGTAATTCTCAGTTGTATCAAGCGACTGTATATTACCTAAGACGTCATCGCCAGTCCCGGTTACTTTTTCGCGGTGACTAGCCATCACTGGTTGACACGTTGACAGTGGATACAAGGAACGGGCTTATTTTGAACCAGTTCCTATTCGATTTACAAAATGATCACTAACTGACACCAACACTAACTGGGCGAAACTGAACCAAAAGCCTCCCGCAGGGCATAGCAGTAAAAACCTGAGGAGCGGGTTTTTAACTGCTAGTATTCTAATGAACACAGAAACTCCTCCATGTCTGTTCCTGGAACTTCGTAAGAATCATTTTATTTTTCAATTATTTTGTTACTCATGCTTATAATAAGCCCTTTGATATAATTTTGACTGAAAAACAGAATACGACCGTGAGATTTAAAATAAGGTTTTTGGAAGAAAATAATTTAAATATTTAGAAAAAAGACGCCTAGGAAACATTTAATTTCATTATGTTTATTTGCCTCTCATAATAATACAAATATGAAATTTCGAGTCTCACGTCCACAAAATAAGGCACCAGTCCGTCCTGAGGTTATTATTTTTTATCATTATGTAATAATCACAATCATGATTAAGTAATAAATCAATAATTTTTAAAGCATTGTGGTAGATTAGACCATTTTACAATATATTTATAAACAGAAACAAAAAGTACATTAGATACCTCGGTGAAAACAATTTACAATTAATAAGTATTTTTCATATTGGTGGGTACCTATTATGTGTTTCATTGTAGTGTCTTATTTAAGGTATGCATATTAAGTAATTACCGAATGATGTGTGTAGTGGGACGGTGTGTGTGTTTGTGTGAGTATGTGTGTATGTATGAATGTATGTATGTGCATTGGATAATTTATATTATTGACATGATGCTCTTTTAAAATTTGCGCAGTGAATTGGAGAAAACGTCGATTTTAGAATTTAGACCAATTAAAAAATATATATATAAACATATATATATATATATATATATATATATATATATTATTAACATATGAAGAGCATGATTGGTCCAATATTATTGAACATATGAAGAGCATGATTGATTGGCGAATTTGTTA
Source organism: Limnephilus lunatus (assembly GCA_917563855.2). Taxonomy (NCBI): domain Eukaryota; kingdom Metazoa; phylum Arthropoda; class Insecta; order Trichoptera; family Limnephilidae; genus Limnephilus; species Limnephilus lunatus. Next base: position 18,966,043 of record OU830602.1, on the reverse strand, counting down.
CTGCATTTGTCTTCTAATTAATCGTGTGGAATAGTTATGTATGGCGTATACGTCTTAATGATATGTTAAAATTAACTGGGGTTCGGTACAGTTAATGTTATTATTTAAAATTTTGTGTATAAATGTCAAATCAGCTATTTCCCGCCTTTGTTGCAAAGTTTGAAATGTTCATTCAAAGTTATTGTTGAATTTGAAGGTAAGATATTTTATAAATTTGTTTTGAATATGTTCTATGCTATTTATGTATACTATGTACTGCGGGTTCCAAATCGGCGTGACATATTCCAGTGTACTTCTGACTAATGCAAAATATAATATTACTACTGTTCGCAGGTTACTGAACACTTTACTTATACGAAGAACAAAACCAAGCATTTTATGTGACTAAGTTTATGTGAACGATTGAGTCAACTAATGGCAGGTAATCTGGAAAGCATCAAGTAGATGGAGCGGGTGTAGTTGGCAGTTATTTGCTTGACATGACAGCTATGTTGCCATATGAAACCGTTTAAAAGATATTATTTAAAGTAAAAAAAAAATGAGATATAGAAAAGCAAAAGTAATTGGGAAAAAGGAAAATTTAGTAAGTTGTTTATGGCCTCAACTTATTTCGAGTTGTTTCCCTTATAGATAACTGTTTACGTATGTATCTACTCATATTTTTAATCTAAATAAGATGAGATATAAGTTTTGCTTTTTGATTTCAGATTGGCGGCGTGCGGCAGGAAAAACAATGTTTAACCTGGCCGAACAAGTCAGGTTTTTCCTTCCAATTGTCTTTTCCGACAAGAATTATTATTACACGCACGCGTACTTGATTGGACGGCCAGCGCGGAATAAAAATAGGCCACGCCCTTCCGCGCCTGCCGTCCTATCGGGTTTCGAATCGGATCAGACAATCGGATGGAAAAACCTGATGTGTGCGGCCGCGCTAAGACGATTTTCTCAAAGGAAGAAATGAAAAACGAGGTTAATCAATTTTAAACTTAATTTTATTTTAAACGTGTTTATTTATATTTAGATGCTCTATAAAATAACGATTTTCTCAAATTATACTGTAGGCACTTATATTAATGACATTCCAGAGGCATCTCATAGTCAGATGGAACAAAATATTTATTCCAAATAAAACTATATTTTTTAATCAGTTTACATTTAAATATTTTTATAGCACACATCCACATTTTTCTTAACTGTTCATCAATTGGAAATCTGTGCTCAAACGTTGTCATGGAGCACAAAAGAACAATATAACATGGAGGCATTTAAATAACATTTATTAATAAACTTTTGTAAAAAAACTGTCGTCTACCATCTGCCATTTTCTAAAAAATTGTTAACTGCTTCCCCGGAGCTGATCATTTCCTAAACTGAACTGAGCAATTTCCACATGTTAGCGGAGTGTGATTTTGGTTTTTACTTCGCTTGGGTTAGTACTACCATGTTATGTTACACACTCGCCGGCTTGCCCTGATCAGAAGACCGGCAGCCGGGAGCCATGGTAACATACTCGTATTATCGACAGGAGCACAGATAAGGTAAGAGGTAAGGAGGTAAGGAGGTTAGGATACGAGATGTGTGGGAGGGTAGTTAGTGCCCTCAACTCAACAGACAGTCGCACAAAAACAGAGCCAAGTGCCAAGTCCGCCTGTCACTCGAACAATGTAAGACTGATTGATCGCTTACCAGAACCAATAATAGTGGATTCCCGAGGAACACCCCAACATTACCTCAATCAATGAACATTTTGGAACATTCCGGCCTGTTTCTGTAGAACAAATCAATGGCAGATGTGTAAGCGAAGATCGATATGTCTTTTAAAAAAAAAAATATTTAGGTCGTTTGGAAACATCGCGCTGTGTTGTCATCTTATGCTATGATAAATTATTGCACTGTCAGAAAAATACGTCCATTTCAAATTTCATCTTTTAATGTTGGAATTCAAGTAAGTATCTAATCTATAAACAGTAAAAAAGCCTTAAAAAATAATTCTAACTCATTCTATGATATTATCACGCTCATTACGGGGAACGGCTGCGCGACCCTTTTCATACAAACAAAAAATCTTTTTTTTTGAATCAAAATGTATAGCAAATATGTAATACGGATAAGTACAACTTTATTTATTTGTGTTTAAAATTATAAAATAAAAGCCATTAGAATTCAACTTTTCTTGATTGTATGTGCGTTAATGATTTATGTTGGAACACAAAATTTGTCGTTTATAAATAAAATTTCTACCCGATGTAACACCCTTTTTTATTATTTTTAAGTCTTTATATTATTATGTAAAGTAACAATGTTAAAAATGATTCAGAATTAAATCACAAAAAAATGCCAAAAGTCGCTTCCAGAATCAAGCAAAATTGAATTCTTTAATGGCGTCTACATCACAATTTCAAATTAAAATAAATAAAATAGCAGATATTCGCACTAGATAATAACTATATCTTTTCATAGAAAAAAATAATTATTTAGTTAGGTTCGGTATTTTGTTCTCAAATATAAATATAAGTTTTGCATGAAAAGGGTAGCGCAGCCGTTCCTCTTAAACATTTATCATAAATTACACATATTATTGAAGAAGACAATTTCAACAACTCTCAATGAAAACATGCAAGGCAAGTTTGTCTGTGTTTGAAACTTGTCTGTTTTATAATTAATTGAGAGATTTTGATTAACTACTTCAGTGATTAAATATTGTATAGCGTCCTGGGTCGTGTTCTCCAGAAGTCTGCAGTCAGGCGTAAACTGCGCTGCCTTTGATGACTTCCATCGTTTCCACGCCAAGGATTGCCGTACAGTTTTAGAGGTTGTGATATTATTGATATTATTATTATCCTTGTATAGTAAAAACACTTATGTTAGTACTGGATATTGTTGTAAACTTTGTTTATTTAGTGAATAAATTTACAGATAAAGAGTTTTGATTCTGAACACTTGACTAACGGTTTGTAGTTAAATCGAGAACTGAATTGAGTAGAGAAAATAATGACCTTGTAATAATCAACAAGCTTATTTATAAACAAAAAGAGAAAGTTGACGCGGCCACAGACAAAAGAGATTAAAGATACAAAATTCATTGCAATTTTTTTTTTTATTTTTTTTTTTTTTATTTGAAATATACATATATATAACAGATTTACAGAAAGAAAATATTTGGTTCATAAAAAAACTAATTACAGATAAAGTTATTTCTTGTTAATGAATCTACCCAATTTAAAAGAGAAAACATTTCTCGTGTTTGAATTGGGGAGTTGTGCTATTATAGAAAAAGATAAAGAAAAAATAATATACAAATATATAATCTTTTTTTTTAAATTAAGAAAATAATTTTATGAATGATAACAAATATTGATTAATAAATTTACTGACATAGCAGTTACTAAAATAGATATACATGATACATGTTGTATAGATAATTAAAAGTAAAAATAATATTATTACATTTCTCGTAATAGGTGGGTGTTAGATGGTAAGTACATATAGTTGATTCTAACAATTGGATTAGCTGATAATAATTGCAGGAGTAGGTACATAATGTTAAGTTACAACAATAATCGCTACATTTCAGTTCGAATGCTGATGAAATATTTTAAGAGGATATGTGCAAATGAGAAGAATACATTAATTTATAATATTTTTTTTTTTTGTTAATTAATGAAGGAATTAAATGATTAATTTTGAACTAAAGTATCAAATATCATAATTAAGGCTTGATCAATTACTAATAATCGGTACAAATTCGTTCTGTGAAATTAAAATTTATAATTTGTGTTGGGTTGATCTAGTAGTTGTTTTATTTGTGATTTAAAGGCTTTATAATTTTCTTCAGATTTGATTTTATATGGAAGGGCATTAAAAAATTTTATACCTTGATAGGTATAGTGGTGTTGAAAAGCACTAGTTTTAATTTTAGGGATATCTAGGTTGCCACGTGATCTTGATCGGTTACTTATTTTTGTGATTTTTGTTGTAGTATTGAAATGATCTTTGTGGATTTGCAACAGTGAGTTCTTTTTGAAAATTTTGTTAAGACTAAGAACCCTAAAAGAGTCAAACAGCTGTATTGTTGGAAATATAGATGGTTTTCGTGTAATGACTTTTAGAATCAACCTCTGTACCCTTTCTACAGGTTGAAGGTTAGTTTTAAAAGTTCCCCCCCACCCGATTATACCATATTGTAGAATAGATTGAGCAAGAGAGAAATAAATAGTTTTAATCATACTAGATGATAGGATGTTTCTCAATCTAATGAATATGTAAATAAGTTTTCTTACTCTGGTTACCGTATTTTCGACTTGTTCGTTCCATTTTAAGTGTCTGTCTACAATGACACCCAGATACTTTATACTATTTTTGCATGTTATTGGTAAGCAATTGCCATCGTTGCATTCCTTTTTATTTTCACATTGTGCTGAATGGATTTTAATAGTTAAATTGATCTCGACATTTTTTTCTTTCAAAGAGAATGGAATAAAATAAGTTTTCTCTGTATTTAGTGAGAGACAATTTAGGTCAAACCATGTTTTGAGAATGTTTATATAGATATTAGCTATACTCATTGTTTCCTCCCATGTTTTGCAATATTTTAGTAAGAGGTGGAATAGAAACGAAAGTTTAAGGTAAGAGGCTCTACACATTGAGATTAGGTAAATGAGAAAATTAAAAGTCCTCAGTGCTAAAATGACGTTAAATATGAAATAAGACAATCACAACACACAACATACAACAAATATTACAATGAAATGTATAATCTTCCACAATCTGTAAGTTATGACTAATAAAATAACATACATTATTGATATAATATAACAAACACAAAATCACTCTTCGTGGAATTCTAATTAGCTAGAGGAGTCACGACTTCTAAATACTGTTCGTTTATTTAATCACAAAATGTAAAAGCAAATCAGGAATTCATTTCCTTTCTCACATTCCAAAAACAGACGGGTCTATAAACCTCACCATATTTAATTCACCTTGTCACGCAATGACCTCAGAGCGAGCAAATTAATTGCAGGCTCTGTTTATTACAGATACGTTATTTAATTACTTTCCTTTTACATAATAAATTTTCCAAATGTGTTTTGATAATACACCCTCGATTAGCGAAATGATAAAAGCGTCAAATACATATATTGTGGACATATTTTGTATAGGATAATTTTTTTTTTATTTTTACTTATTTATTTAGTACAAAATTATACATTCATATACATAATTTTTGAAATATTTTGACTGCCCAACTAGGAGGATACACGTTTTAGGACATTCAAATTAGGATGGTATGAACATATGGAACATGATCTGTACAAAAAAAGAAGGAAAATTAAGAAAATAAAAGGAATAGAAAGAATACAAAAAAGAGCTTAAAACGTAGCAGAGTTATTAAAATAATATTAATTTTAAAAAGGTATATACGTACTTAATAACATATAGTGACTTAAGAGAAATTAACAGGATTAAAACATATAGGTAACTTGTGTATGCATTGCATATTACAGTCCCACATCAATGTGTTGTTAAAAAAAATCAAAAAAGGGAAGAGAAAGAAAAAAATAAAAATAAAATAACGTATTAAAACATAAAATAGCCGTGGTTTGTTTAGCATAGTTATTGAATTGATAATAATAATAAAAAAAGGTACAAGTTATATTCTTAAATGCACAGGACAAAAACGTAAAGGTTACTGGATTTCATATTATAGTCCTACGTACACATTTTGTATAAGTGAGAACTAGAAAGAGAACAAAAACAATAAAATAAAATAAAAAAATTAAAATCTAATTATTACTGTTGTTTGCTAAGCATACTTATTAAAATAATACTTTAACAGGTGTTTACATTGCATATTATAAGCCTACATACATACATATATAATTGAGACATGACTTTAATGTTATGACAAATGTTAATTGGAAATGGTTTGTCCGAAAGTGTAAGTGTACGTGAATATGTATGTGGTTGCAGTGTCTCTCGACAGATATCGTTTGTGTATGAAGTTGTATGTAGTTTTAATGAGTCTCAACATAGTAAAGTTGTACTAAATGAGAGAGATAACTGTCGCCCATTCGCGTCTAATATCCGGACTGTTACGAAGATAGCCGATGATCTCCGATCCTTAGTGATATAGCATCTTTAGTGATCATTTCTCCTGTGGCAAATCTAATTAGAGAATCTTAATTATTAATTAATCCAGTTAAATATTCACTGTAAATAAGATGAAAATAAACACGATCCGTATCCTGACGAACCGAAATATCATTAAAACTCCCGATTATTGTTCGTCAGAGAAAAGTACACCACAGAAATTATGTCAAGAGATTATTAAATTTGGTCAAGTTTAACAGTAGTTTAACTCATGTTAAGGTATTATCAAACCGTGGTTTTACCACAAACAGTCAATCTAACATTAATTTATTTATTCTATTCTATTATTCTTTTTCAATGCGTTTTTTCAAAGATAACATTTATTTTCGTTCATGAAAATTTTGTTACGTAGATACATTTGAAAAAGAAAGAAACGTCTTGAAAAATTAATTTGAATATCTATAGAGGTACATAGATTAGCGGCCGCAAGCGGCGCGCGCGGCGGGTTCGACCAAATCGGCTGAAATCCTCGAGTCTTCAGAAATTATTTCAAACATGAAAAACATCATTATAGTGTGAATATAGAATAAAAATTTTGATTTCAAAAATGGTGAAAATGAAAATGATGAGAAAATCACCCGGAAAGGAGGAGGGGAACTCGGGAGGGTGGTTTGCGGGACGGGGAAAGAGGGGGAGTGGAGTGGGGAGAGGGAAGGTGGAGGAGGCGGAGTGGAAATGCGAGATGGGAAGGGGACGAGCGAGAGGAAGGGGAGGCGGAAGGGGAACGGCACGAATGGGAAAGGACACGCAGGGAGAAATAATTTTTATTAAATGGCATAGCAACGCATGCCGCGAACCAGCTAGTATTAAAGAAAACTTCTTGTGCTTACTGTTCGAAGATGTGTTCCAAATTCAGAAATCGAGATATCACCCGACGACTTAAGTTTGGGCGCAACTTCTTATAGTCCAAGAGCCCGCGATGATCAGACCTTCATTATTTTATAAAACCTGAAAGTTTCTCCGTGTGTGTCTCTAATACAGGTAAAGACGATCCTCGACTATGAAGTTTGGATCACGGTGGGTTTGAAAGATATTATGTATATTAATAAATTATAATTGTACTTAAGTTAAAGTATAAAAGTTGAATTTAATATATATTACTTGAAGAACTATCAACATATGTTTTCTCAGTAATCAGTCAGCTTCGATGGTTCTTTCATATTGTCAGACACATTAAAAGTCTTCCGTAGGTGTGAGCGCGATATATACATGCAAGCAGGTGGGAGTGAAATACTGCGAAATTTCTACGCTGTAAAAGTGCGAGCTAAATGCTCTTGAAATTGTGGTAAATTTTATATACCTTTGCAACCTGCTATCTTTCAAGGCCACCGCGATCCAAAACTTCATAGTTGGGGATCGTCTTTACCTTTATTAGGGACATACACAGAGAAACTTTCAGGTTTTATAAAATAACGAAGATCTGATCGTCACGGGCTCTTGCTCTATTAGACATAATGCTACTATACATTCATTTGAGACAGGAATAGGGTTGGGTGGGAAAGGGTAGGAAGAAGGGAGTAGGAAGTATTATTGTAGGAAGTTAGTTGTCCTCGACCTGATGGTCCTCGGTGCAGTAGCGCCTAAACAAAGGGCACTCGGGCTGTGAGGGCTTAAGGGCCGTGGCTCAAGGACTATCACTTCAAGCTTCATAGAACTGTCTTTGCTTTCACTTTCAAACTTAAAACGAATGTAAACACGACGAGCGATGTTGTTTTATGGGCCTTGAATATAAATAGACTCTTCTGTTTACGTAGAAGTTTATTTTACACCTAAAAACTAGATACTATTGTCTCAATTATTGAGACAGAACTTGTTTTGGATTTAAGTGTCATTTTAAAAATTGTAAGTGCTTGTGTGAAGAATAATAAAGTAGGCAGATACCTTACCGTAGAACAGAGGTATATTTTATTTTTATTTTGAAATTATAAAATGATTTTTCACGAGTCAGATAATTTACACGCGCATTTTTTTTAATTTCGCTCGCCAAGATATCTACATATAAATAGAAAATATAATTGCGAGTGGACACGTGACATATTCGGATGTATCCTCCGGAAAAAAAAATGTTTTAAAGTGAATTTGAATTAGGGGTTTGCAATTACACAAACTCGCATCCGGCGGATTTTCAACAATATTTGATCCCATGGATTTGCGGGATTTGCGGGATTTGTGAGATTTGTGTGATTGAACTAATATAATACAAAAATTATATCGAAACCCGCAGTTTTGATTGCACGTGTTGTGCGTTGCGAATTACATGATTAGCGAGATCAAGAAAGCACCGAAGTCAGTAATGTCTGTTCACGTAGGTGTGGTGACAGGACTCTCCATAGTCTAAGATCTTATTTTTTATCAAAGTCTTCTTTAAACAATGATTTTGTAATATTTTCAAATTTAAAAAAAAATATTACAGTACCTACCAACAATGATTCATGCAAAGAGACTTACCTTCTATATCTTTTTTTATTGCTGCCAAATAATAAAAAAAATTGCGAAATGTTGGCATTATTTCAATTCTTCCTTTAACAATAATCCCACAAATCCCGCGGGATCCTGCGGGTTTTATAAATTTCTAAGCCGCAATTTCGCGGGATTTGAAAAAAGTGAGGGATTTCTAAATTCTATCCCGCAAAACTCCAAGACTTGAAAAAGGTACGGGTTTTCTAAATTCTATTCCGAAATCCATTGGGTTTGAAAAATGTGCAAGATTGGCAAACCCTTGCCCATTTACTAATAAATTTGATTAAATTATTGTAGAAAGCAATCACTTTGTGGTTTGACATATTTAATAATATAAATTTTGTTTAAAACCACGAGTTTTATTAATTTATGATCCGACCAGTTTCGCTTTACTCAAGCATCATCAGGGTAATAATACATACCGGCATTAATTTGTACCCTGATGATGCTTAAGTAAAGCGAAACCGGTCGGTTAATAAATTAATAAAACTCGTGGTTTTAAACAAAAAAAGTATTTTATTTTATTAATTAAATCAAATTTCACACAACTGATAAACAACTATAACATCTTGATCAAAAAGTTTTAGGATTTTATTCATAAAATCGAAAATACAAGTTTATTCATCAAAATCGATATTGTTTCCTTCAAAGTACTCCCCGTCAACTGCAAAGCACTAACCCAGCGCTTGGTCCAATCCTCGAAACACCGCTAGTACTCAATTTTCAACATGTCCATCAGAGCCGTTTTTGATTTTTTCATGACATTTTCTCTGGTGGCATAACGCACTCCGCGAAGCGGTTTTTTAAGTCGGTTGAATAGGAAAAAGTCGTAGGAAACCAGATCAGGCTAGCCAAAAGGCTGCTGGATAGTATTAGTGTTGTTTTTGGTTAAAAACTCACGGATTAGGATTTTTTTTTTTTTTTTTTTTTTTAAATCATGTATATTATCGAGGCTTCTGACTCACACAATGTTGTCATTTTTTGCCTCATCTGTTTTTAAATTATAATATTATCTATAATCTCTAATGATCTTTAAAAGGTGCTTAGTCCTTTTATATTCATTTTGTATAAAAATTCACTTTCAAATATTTTCCAGTTTACATGATCTAATAAATTTCATTATTCTCGATATGGCATGAAACTCGGTTGAGGCTATTAAATTCTGAACTTCCGATGGGTTCGAGGTCATTAATATTGTCACTCTCTGTCGTTCATATTTAATGCACTTTGATAATGTGTGCTCCACATCTTCAATTTGTTCACATATCGAGCACATTGGAGAATCAGAGAGGCCTATCAAACACAATATTCTTCCCATTAGTGCATGTCCGGATCTTAATATAAAAATGGTTCTCATTTCTGATCTTTTCAGATTAACCTCAGTGAACCATGGTCTTTTAAACGGTTCATTTTGGAGCTTTCTGTACCATATTCCCTTATTGGTAGACAATGTTTCAAAATGATTATTCCACATATTATTGTATATGGAATTTATCTTTTGGGAGTAATCTTCAGCGTCTGGCGTCCAGTCGTAGATGCTTCCATTCACACATGCTTCGTTTGCCAACAAATCCGCCTCTTCATTCCCATGTATTCCTACATGAGATGGAATCCATTGCAAACATATGGACACATCTTTCTGCTGTAGCCGCCTTATTTTTTCAACAATATTGTAGCTTATTTTCCTACAGGGAACTCCTTTCGGAATACTTTTAATATGTTGAAGTGCACTTTTAGAATCGCTTAATATTACAACTTGTTTCCACTTATTTTTAATTGCATATTCTACTGCTTCTTTGATTGCTATCAATTCTGCATTCATAATAGTGCAATTTGTATTCAATTTTATTTGATGGGAAAAATTGTTTGGCATTGAAATGAAAGCTGCTCCAACTTGGTCTGATTTTTTTGATCCATCAGTGAAGATCTGGCTGAATCCAGAATATTTTTTAGTTAGCATATCGCTTACCATATTACTAATTTCATTTGGTAAGAGTAGTCTTTTGGGGGAATTAAAATTGTCAATCTCAACTGAAATACATTCCAAATTAAGTGCTCCAACCCAGGTTTCAAAGGAGTACATATCTAGACATTTATTTTTATTTATTTTCCAATCAATTGTTTCCGAACAAATTTTAATCAACATTGGTAATTTTTTATTGTTCCAGAATCTGTTTTGTATCAAGGATTTAAGTTTGAGAACCTCTAAAACTAGTGGATTATTTTCAATGGATACAGCTCTAAGCCAAAATCTTGCAGCTAGTTTCCAAGTTCTTATATGCAAAGGAGGGGCACTCATTTCACTTTGTAAAACATGCACTGGAGTAGAGTTCAGGAAACCTCCACATATTCTTAAAGCTCGTGATTGTATTCTCTCTAATTTTTCGAGATTGCTTTTGGCAGAGTTGTAAAAAAGTATACTGCCATAGTCTAATCGACTTCTTATAAGAGAAGTATACAATCTTCTCATGTGAAGAGGATGAATTCCCCAGCTTTTTCCTGACAACACTTTCAAAATATTCATTGGCTGATTCATTTTTAAACAGGTGTTATTTATATGTTTATTCCAAGCGAGTCTGTAATCCAACCATACCCCGAGGAACTTATGTTCATCTACTCGTTCTATAAGTACATCATTTATTTTTATATTCAGGATATTTCGTCGCTTTCCTTTTGCAAATATACATATTTTTGTCTTATTTTCCGATATTTCAAGACCTTTTATTTTAAGAGCATTCTGTAATTCCAACAGAGCTTTTTGAATAATGTTTTCGCATGTTTTTACTTTTGAGCTTGAATAATAAATACCAAAATCGTCAATGTACTGTACGCGTTTCACTTGGGGATAGTTTCCTATACCGGTAGTTCCAATATTGAATAAGAGGGCACACATGGGATCTCCTTGTGGTAGTCCTCTCGTGCACATTTGTTCAGCGAATATGTTAGGTTCCTTAATAATAATCATTCTTTGTTTCAAATATTCCCAGATATATTTTATAACTTTCCCTTTGATACCTTTGGAAATAAGAACTTTAATGACCTCTTCGATCTTTATATTATTGTATGCATCTTTAATGTCTACAAAAGCAGCAAGGGTAACGGCGTTGGTTGTTTGGGCAACTTGGATCTCTGTAACCATTCTTCCCAGATTATCCATTGTTGACAGTTTTCTTCTAGATCCTATTGTAGACTTATCAAATAAGAAATTATTTTCTAAATACCACTCCAATCGCCTTGTAATTATAGTGTTGAAAGTTTTGCAAAGACATGAAATTAATGAAATTGGTCTTATAGAGGTCATGAGCTTTGGATCTCTTCCGGGTTTAATTATAGGAATAATTTGTACCTGTTTCCATTGTATTGGTATAGTGGAAGTTCGCAAAATTAGATTGAATATATCTACAATAATTAATTGGCAAGAAGTAGGTAAATTTTTTATCATTGTGTAGGATATCAGATCTATTCCTGGGGAGGTATCTTTGGATTTTAATACTGATTTTAATTCAGAAGCTGTTATCGGTTTGTGAATACCAGTAGTCTCCGAGGTTTATTCTTCGGTCCACACATGTTCGATTAAATTTTCGTTTGGAGCTAGATATTGTAGATATTGTAGCGCCGATTCGCTGTTCTCAAAGATATTTGGACGAGAAGATCCTATTCCCTTATACCATTTCATTTTCTTCCACATATCAGAATAGGTTGTATTAGTATCGACAGAATCACAAAATTTTTGCCATCCTTCCCTTTTTGCTTTTCTTACTATTCGTCTGGTACTGGATTCCTTGCGCTTTAATTCTATATAATTGTCAATATTAACATTTTTCCGTAAATGAGTCAGCGCTAATCTTCTTTCAGCTATAGCTTTAGAGACTTCTTGATTCCACCATGGTTTTGGTTTGAATGCTTTATTTTTAGATTTCTTAAAGAATGGAATACTTTCATCTGCACTTTTGTTCAGAACATCTTCTAATTTGTTATAATATTCTTGAACTGACAATTTTTCTTCAGGAAAATTTTGTATGAATTTATCTACAGTGGATTTGTATTTGTTCCAGTCAGCTTTTTTGAAATTTCTTTTCATAATTGGTTCATAATTACAATCGATTTTTTCTAAAGTGATAATAATTGGTAAATGATCACTACCTATCGTATCTGTGTCTATCCTCCAATTACAAGTTAGTACAAGCTCAGAAGATACCAGGGTAATATCCGGGCTCGAACTCCTTTGTCCGGGATGTCCTATTCTTGTTACGTCACCGTTATTGACAATAATAAGGTTTGAATCTTGGCAGGCTTCTGCAATAAGATCTCCCCTCAAATCTCGTATAGCTCTATCCCATAGTGGATTATGGGCATTGAAATCACCGCCTAGTAGGGCTCCTGGTCCCATCTGGTCAAAAACTTTCCTCCATGTTTGAATTGTGATATTTATATTACTAGGACAATATATCACATTGACAGATTTCAGATTTCCGGCATTTAATAGTTTAACACTGCACAATTCTAATTCACAGGTCGTGGTGATGTCTAGGGTTCGTTCAATTGATTGTAAACTTTTATGGATTAAGATTGCAACTCCTCCATATCCATCGGCTCTGTCTCGTCTATATGTTGTATAGTCTTTAAATCTTAAAATGTAAGGAAATTGAAGCCACGTTTCGGAGATAAGTGCAATTTTGATATGTTGCTTTTGTAAATATATTTCTAAATCGGGTTTTTTAAAGTGCAAACTCCGAGCATTCCATTGTAATATATTAATATTATTCTTATCCATTGTTCGTCGTAAAGATTGATTTTAAAATTTCATTTAAGCCGCCTTCCTTAATAATTCCCATGATGGTGTCTATAAGTCTATTAACTGCTAATTTCACAAGACTTTCCCAATTTTCTCCATTCATAAATGTTGTTAATATTTCTCGAGCAATGTTAACATTAATGTTGTCTTTAGGATTAATCTGAGTTTCACCAGTGTTAGTCTTATTTCCTTTAAGTTTTTCAGCATAACTGCTTTCTCCACTTGATTTCGACACATTTTCTTTATCTGAATTAGTCTTCTTTCCTGTTTTTACATTTTCTTTTTCTTTTAAGTTAGGTTTTTTCTTATCTACAAGTATTTTCGCTTGTTTATATGTAACTTTTTTTTTTGCCATTTTTTGGGTTATCTCTTTCTCGTTCTTCCACTTTGGACAATTAATATCGTTAGCCGGATGATCTCCTCCGCAGTTGACACACTTACCTGCCTTGTCACAGGTCTCATGTTGTTCATCACACTTAGGGCACAACTTTTTTTCTTTTTTACCACAGTTTTGAGCAATATGCCCATATCTCCAACAACTATAACATTGCATAACTCTAAATATATAGGGTTCTACTCCAAATTTGACCCCATATATAGAGACATACGATGGGATCTCTTTCCCAACAAATTTTAGACTCACAGTTGTCGTAAGCGTGAGTTGTCCTTCTTTTCCTTTTTTAGAGAGCCGCTTTATGCTAACCACATTGTTATCACTTTTAATCACTTCCATGATCTCCTCATTAGTGACATCAAGATCTAAACGTCTGATGACACCAAAAGTATATTCAATGTTCTTTTTTATTGTCACTTCCCATTTCTTTAGAATAAAAATCGAATTTTTTATGGCCTTTTCAGCTTCCAAATTATTTGGGAACGTAATTTCAATTTTAGTTCCGGATATTACTTTAATTTTTTCAATTTTCATTCCTGATTTAAAAAGAATTTTAGCCATACCCAATTTACCAGGTAAGTTTTCTCCTTGAATTATAACAATTCCTTTCTTTTCTTTAATTTCTTCATTTTTTGTTTCACTTGTCTCCGAGTTCATCCTTGATCTTTTACCGGATCGTGTAACGGTTTGCCACACCCCAGCAGACTCATCATTTGGAGCACTTGCTATTTCCATTTCTTCATCACTATTTTGGGCGATAGTGGGTACGCCATTTTAATAATGGAACCAGCGCCGTCTGGTCATGTTCTATCCTTTATTTTACAATAATTAACACGTTTAAACACATATAAACACAAATAAACTGTAAATTAGATGGGAGCAAATCTCGAAAATGTGCTGTCAAAACTGATGTTATTGTTGCAATGCACGGATTAGGATCGTTATTGTGGTTCAATATTGATGCCATTTTCAGGCATATAAAATGGAAAACACGAAAAAAGGTAGAGGTACTCAGTACAGAGTAACTTTTACAAAAGTCAAGCTATAACACTAAAGTTTAGAGGGAAGTGTTAATGACAGATGTGGTAACCTAACAAGAAGAAAAGATTTTTTCAATCGGGTGATTTGACAGCGTCACACGGTGGCCGGTCCTAAAACTTTTTGATCAAGCTGTATATCCGACATTAATGTTTTTTTTCACATCAGTTCCATTCAGGTATCTCTGGGGGAAAAAATTCCCACACGGCCTATGTCATTTGGAGGGAATTTTTAAGGAAAGGAAGGAGTGGAAGTTCTGGGAAGGAAAAATGTACAAGGGATGGGTAGGAATCTGGGAGTGTACGTCTCCAGGACTGACAGACGCATGCATCCATCCCTCCACCGTGGTGCAAGGCGATGGATCGAGAGAGTCCAGTTAGAGAAGTATCCCTCAACCAGTCTCTCTCGATCCGGCCAACCACGCAGTAGGTGGGCAAACACTTTTGCCGCCAAGACCTAGACAAAAATCACTCCATGAACCAGAGCACCCTTGCTAAGTCAAGAAGCGGAACAAACCACTTGGGGCGAGATAAACAGGAGTGTTGGTTGTCCAATAAATGGTTTATCAGAAGTGTAAAATTTAAAACATGTTTATTAGGAAAAGCCCTCAGTGTGTAGTCGAGTTTCATGTTGTATTGTGTGTTGTGTTTGAACAAGGCCACGAGGGGTGTCCACTGGAGTGATCAGCGGTGAACTGTAACACTGAAACACTGAACGCTGTAATACTAGAACTAGAGGCTTAGTTAATCCGTCACTGGCAGAGCTCGGTGTACCTAACTGCTGCGCCCGCATTATGTCCTATCCTGCCCTACCTAGTGTTGGGAATATTCCCGAAACAGGGAATGTTACTCGTACCAATGGAATTTTTAAAATTATAAGTGATGTTAATTAGAGCATGGTGAGGACAGAAATTTTTGAATTTTAAAAAAACCGAAAATATAATCCAGTGTTTTGGTTTCAGTGAGAGCTCGTGTGGACGTCATCGACGTTCGTACTCTTCTTTTTCATGTGTCTTCCTCGAAAATGAATAAGACAGTAGACACCAGAACGATGACGTTCGCAATAGCTCTCGCTGGAACTAGTATATTTGAGACCAGCTGACGAGTGAATAACATCACTGTACATAACAATAGGCGCGGCAGTATTAGGTACAGTGTGGCTAACGAACAGCGCGGCAAATTCGATACCTCCTATTTTCTATTCGTATGCCAATAGCGGACACGGGCCTTTTTATCACCGAAGTTTACCAACGACAGGTGCCGACCTAAGAGAGAATTCATTCCGTTCCCGATTGCCGTCAATCTAATAGCTCGCGGATTGCTTCGTGTTCACTACCCACTTTCCGATAACTAATATCGTTAAAACTGTAAATTATGGTGCTGGATTATTGTTTAATAAACCTGCAAGCAAACAGCAATGCTTATTTGATTGTCCCCATAACAGCATTGGCGTTCGATTTATGAATTGTACTATTTTGTTTCTTCCGTGACGTCACGAGACACGATTCAAGATGTTTTACCCAAGTTCATTTATGCTTATAATTTTATCTGATATCGTTATTTTCCTGCCGTTATTGATTCACATAAGAAGTAATTTTCAAAAAAATGGAAATTGGGAGAAATGGTTAGGAGTCAACCTAATTTTAAATAACATTAAATGAAATACAAGTGTGCGGTTATAATTATTACAAGTGTACAGTTCACAAGCTTTAGAAGTGAAAACTTCAGAAAACTAAAGTAGACAAGAGGGGTAGTAGGAGTGGGGAGGCTACGAAGCACCGCATGAAGAGAAGACCGATGCATTTGTTTGTCTCTTTTTAGTGTCGCTTTTTCAATTCATCGAGTTTCAAATCGCATATTAAAAAAACACGTAAAAGACTCAGATCAAATGCTGGCAGAATGTACGTCACTGGCAGAATCTATTCTAAGATATGGATTAACAGTATGGGGAAATACTACTATAGCCAATCTGAAACAAGTACAAGTTGTACAAAACTATTAGTCGTCCCTAATATTTTCAAACAGAGACATAATACACCGTTGCTATATCAGAGAGCTAAAATTTTACCTGTTAAGGCAATACTGTGGCACAAAATTGTAATTCAGCATATATTTACCCCGCAGCATAAAGAGAAATTAGAACATAAATACAGACGGGTTAATAGTTCCGAAATTTAATAATAAGTACGGACAGAGAACGTTTGAATACAACATACCTAAGATATTTAATTTATTACCTGACTCTATAAAGCAGAGTAATTCTATGAATAAGGTTAAATATATGGTGAAAAATTGGCTACCGGAAAATAAAATTATATTGATATGCATGAAAAAATGTTGAATCTGTGGATATAAGATGTAAATTATAACTTTTAAAATGTATATGTAACTAAATTATAAGCACCTGTTGACAAGCCAATTGAATTGGCTTAGAAGGAATTGTTTGTTGACATGTATTAACTATTTTTTTTCAATAAATATAAAAAAAGCGGTGCCAAAGAAGTTTTCACTTCAAAAACTCTCGACTTTGGGGACGTTACAATAGAATATTCCCGGATGCACATCCCTAGTCCTACCTATTCAGACCAGCTCAATATAGTACAGCCACTTCACGCCAAACCATTCACAGCAGGCACTTGTGTTTACCGCTGCAGTAGGCAGTAGGCTGCTAGCACTAGTACACCAGTACACTGCTACTGTTAAATGCATGCCTGCGTTATTGAACCACGTTGACCATAGGCTATTATAGGCTACTGGCTGTTGGATGTTGGTTATGGTAAGCGAGCAAGTGTCAGTCCCAACAGATCTTCAACAGATGTGTCAGTTTGCACGAATGGAAACAATTTAAATATAACAATTACATTAAAAAATTTCAAAGCAGCTTACGAAAACAAACAAAAATGTTTCCAGTCAGCAGTTTCCGAAATCGTCAAAAAGTTTTTTTAATAACGTCAACAGTGTAAAGGACAAAAAAACGTCCTCTCCCAAACCCAAACATAACAGTGGGAATAGTAAATTGGCAGCCTCCATGGACGAGGGGTAAGGATATCGAATAGCAATCCGAGGATCCTGGGTTCAAATCCCAAGCGTGATACAAGAAGATTGTTATTTCACAATTAATTAAATAATATTGTATATTTGCGGCACGTTTCAGAGTGGAAGATACTCTCAGTATCAATCTGGTGTAAGACCATCATTTGTTTGAAATGGTTTTAGCCGTGTTTGGTGAACAGATCTGAATAATCAGCTACTTCCCGAGACGGATCTCTGCCCATCTACTCTCCCCCCACTACCTTCAGCCTCACAACATACCTTGATTAGGGGTGCCATAGTCTTACTGGCTCCAGACGGAAGCAGTTAAAACTCTTGTGCGGTATTCACAAAAAAATAGAAATACCTAGTGCTGTAATAATAATAATAATCATATAAAATGCTTCAAATTAAAAAATGCCATCCCTTACTCATATCATGAAAATTCATTTAATTTCTAGTTAATGACAAAAATGAAATATTTTGTTTTAAAAAGAATTAATTTTTATATTTTTTAAAACATCGCCTTTGTGATTTTCGATTAAAGTGTCAAAGAAGGGAAAACCTTTTATGAAAAAGTGATAAAACCTAAACAGAGAATATTTGCGTTTCAATAAATTATTAGTACATTGTGAGCTCGTCAACAATCACTTAATATGCAAATTGATATATTGTTAACCTTTATAAATACGTGTTAAATTACTTGTGAAATATTAAAATCAGGGGGCTTTCAGTATTGACAAAAAATTACAATCCAAAAAAATATAGGTTACTTGTTTTATTTTGAAAATATATGGTTTGTCAGTAGCTTTACCACAGTTGGGCATGCGGTGGATTATTTAAACAAAATAGTTAGATTTCAACTTTTAACAACTTAGACTCAAAACTCACTTGGAAAAAACAGATCCAAAAACAAGTTAAATTCATTAATCGCCTCATAAATTTTCTCAACCCCATATTTGAAAAGAATTGTGAATTAAATATAGAAAATAAAATACTCCTACACAAGACAACTATCAGGCCCACTTTTACATACGCTACACCTTTTTGGGGAAACGCCGCAAATTCAAACATAAAACCCTTACAAACCCAGCAAAACAAGGTCATTCGACTAATATCGAATGCTCCTTGGTGGATCAGGATTAACACTTTACCCAAAGATACAAACACTCCCCCGATAAAGGAACTGATTAAACCACTTACAAAATCATTTCATGTCGGATTACCTAGCCATGAAAATCCAACGATAAATTCGCCTGTGATGCAAATTCCACACTCAAATACAAAAGACCGAAGACGGTCCTCTTAGAAAAGTAACTCCTCCAGCGTATCTGCATTTAGTTTCAGGACATTTTCCTATTCCCACAATTTCAACACAATGTCTAAAACGTAAAGTAAAATTTAAAAAAAAGAAAATCCTTTATGTACGTTAGAGCCAAGGTGCATGGAAAATGAATTTAACATACATTTTCCACGAAACTTGCCTTAGAGCAAGAAAATTTTTATAATAATGGTATTCTGAATTTAAATAACGAATACCAAATTCAATTATTTTATGAAAATAAATTATAATGGACTTTTACAATAAACTTACATACAAAATCTTCATATAAGTGAGAACGGCTTTAGAAATACGAGTACTTTACAAAAATATTTTATAAAAATAATCGTCTTCAGTAATCGCAAAATAACTTTGTAGTATCACTTCAATTTAATGACAATCAAATGCGTTCCATACACCACTACTTAATCAAAAAAATCAACATGTTTCATAATCAATGATTTCTTCGTCAAGATACACCGTCGAAAATATTTTAACATTTCATTAAATATGTATGTTTTTATAAACGAAATATGTTGATTATTTTGATTAATTTGTGGTAAACACGAAGTCTTTTATTTTCGTTGAAAATGGTTTTCAAGGAAAATTAAAAATAACAATATTAATGATCGAAAAATATCGGTAAATAATAATGAATACCTCCCCTCTTTTCTCGGAGAAACAACTGCGATGTGAAGTATCCACGCCATGGTCACCACAACTTGATGGAGATTAATTAATAAACCAGTCGCAGCTGGTTCCTTCTTCCTCCGGACCTCCTGCACAACTCCAGGACCTCCTGCACAACAAATCAATATTATTCAATGTCTCTCACAAAGGACAGGTGCGCCACCTACAGATGGAGATAATTTCGGAGATTTGCAAATCAATTAAAGACATTTAAAAATATGCATTTAAACTCGAAATATAAGCGGGGAACTGGTGAATCAAATCAGTTAGAAGATTTGAAAACAGTCACAAAATAAACAGAAATGGGTGCGTTCATTATATTTTAAAGGAATCTGGCAAAAGAAGGATTATAAGCAAGAATACACAATGCACAAATCATTATTATTAAAATTTCAGAAAAACCCTAAAACGACTATCTAAAAAAAAAATATTAACGTGCAACAATTATCGTGGAAAGCATGTACATGTTGCAAGAAGGCAAGTTTATTATGTTTAGGAATCAGCAGTTATCTACTTATAATATGATAATTCTATTGTTCTTTTTCATGTATTTTATATTTATATTTTTTATATTTATATATATTTTTTATCTATGCATATTCTGTATTCATATGTAAAATAATTGAAATTCTTTTGTAAAAGCCGCTTTAATCGGCGTTAATAAATAAATAATTACATTGCAAAATAAATATTTTATGAACCAATCAAGTTCCATTAATTGTCTATTTATATAAACTAATTATAAAAGGTAGGTACTCATCAATTTTTGGTCGATGTATGACTACAAACAAAGAGTTGATAAGTATGCAGAAAACCTACTGGGAGAGTATCAGGCAGGCTTCCGCACCGGTAGATCCACAACAGACCAACTGTTCACCGTCAGGCAGATCTTGGCAAAGTGCTGGGAGTTTGATATAGATATACACCAACTATTCATAGATTTCAAGCAAGCATATGATAGCATAGATCGGGAGTGTCTGTATGACATACTACTTCAATTCCAGATTCCACCTAAATTGGTTAGGCTCATCAAAGCCACAATGTCAGACTCAAGATGTCAGGTCAAAATAGACGGGGAATTGTCGGAAGAATTCTCAGTATCGCAGGGACTAAAACAGGGGGACGGTCTGGCTCTAACTCTCTTCAACATTGTGCTCGAACATGTAATTAGAAAAACGCTAATAGACACTGGCTCCAATACTTGTTTCAAGAGCAGTCAAGTTGTCGGATATGCGGAAGACATTAACATTGTCGGAAGATCAATTTCAGCCATTAAGGAGGTTTTCGGCCCTTTAGAAACAGCGGCACGGGAAGTAGGACTGCGGGTTAATGTTGACAAAACGAAAATGATGGTACAGAGCAGGAACCCTTCACACAGAAGAAGTAGTGCACAATTTAAAGACAATTACTCATACGAAGATCTGGGCGACTGTTGCAGGAGGCCAAAGCTCGATATGGGCTGTAGCGTCATCGAAGAAGAAGAAGATGACTACAATATAAATAAAAAATAAACAATAAGAACATTGAAAACAGTTAAAAGCATTGTCTGCAATTTTTGCAGTAACAGATAAATTCAGCAAGTTTAATTTTATATGTTTTCAAGGTACAGTTGAAATTGTCTAAATGTCTTAGTGTATTTGAGTAATTAATATATATTATAAAAGGAAGTCTAAAAAAATGTGCGACTCGCAAAAACTCAGAAACGAGTCCCGGTACGATCAAGGGAGTTATATGGTGAGGTAGATCTTTATCCCCCCTTAGGGAATAAGGGTATCCCTTTTTACCTAAAGGGTGTGCTTTTGAAGATATAAGGGCTGAAAGTTTCGCCCTTTTGAAATTTCTAGAACAGTCTTCCGAAAAGTTCTAGAAGGTTCCATAGAGCTCTAGAAAGTTCTGGAAGGAATGGCGGAGATGGAATGTTCGGGAATAGGGAATCGGGAATATCATTGTGGAACCTTCCAGAAAACTCCCGAATTGTCCTGAGCGAAGCCGGGTAACCCAGCTAGTTATTTATAAGGGAATGTTTTCCAGTTACGTCCCAATGAATTTTGCGCATACTTAGATTTACAATGTTTATTCTGAATGAATCCTTCGATCTTGTGTGGCGTTCAAGGCAACGAAATGCAATTATTTCTAATATACATTTTATGATAAAAAAATATACCAAACTAATACTCAGAAGCATTAAAAATATATATAAATGCACTCGCCAAAGTGTGTTGAAATTTTAAATATGTCAAAAATGTACCTAATGATTATTATCCACGGAAAAAGAGTGAAAACATGATAAAAGAAGTAGTACACAAATCCCGACAGGAGAAGGCACTCCGAAGAAAATATTGACCAGTGCGTTACAGATAGACATTTTTATGAAATTAAATTTTATTCTATTTATTAACAAAATGGTTGTGTTTATTAAATTAAAGAAAAATGCTAGAACCTTTGCGAGGAACCGCTTTGCGAGATAGATTTTATTTGTTAATAGCTGGTACCCGGCATGCGTTGCAATTCCATTCAAAGAAATAAATTGATTTTACCTGCATGTCCTGTCTTCTCAATCCCTCGACACCCCTCCCCCTCCTGCCTTTCCTCCCTGCTGCTAAAATATATGAAATACGCAAATTTTCCCTTATAAAAAAATCATCACGGCAAAGCTTACCATATATATATATATATAAACTTCGCGGGCGTGCACACAACAAATCACCAAATATTCATCGCAATCGGATGAACGGTATGGTAGCGCATAGAATACGAAACAAACAGATATATATTAATTTTAATATATAAGATTATTCATATTCAATAATTTTTATAATTAATAAATAATTAGTTAAATCACTAAGACAGTTCACGATTTTGTAAAAGCATAACGCATCAATGATTTTTTTTTCGTTTGTACAGAGCAATATACGGGACGTACTTACTTGGCTTACTTTAACCAGAAATTATTTGGATTAGAAAATGTAAATTAAGTTTTTGTCTCCGAAGATATTTTTGATATATTATCATTAATTGTTTGTGTGTTCAATTAGAACTCCATTTATTTTTTTAAATTATAATTATAATTAAATTTGATAATATTATTATCAAATTCTGCAAGTATTTTGGTATGTATTTTTGTTGCAGCTGTTTCGGTTTACAAGACTTATAGTGACAGTTTTAAAATGTAAACCGAAACAGCTGTAACAAAAATAGATACCAAATACTTGCAGAACTTGATAATAACATTATAAAATTTAATGTTAATTAAAAAAAATAATTTTTTCACCAAAAACTTTAAAAATTACTAGGTATTGGACAGTTAGGGATGGGGTGGTGGGAATGTGTGGTTTTTCGTTCGGTAAACCAGTGTTGACATGTGAAATAATTTGTTGTGATTTTGAAGAAATTATTTAAAAAAAAAATGTCAGGAATCACTGTTTAATGTAAGCCAATTATGTCCCTTAATATCCTATATATTTAATAAATGAAGACCATATTAGCGAAACTCAATCAAAAATGTGAAACTCGAACATAGGACATTCGGCTTTCCGGGCCGCAGGTCTACCAACTGAGCTAATGTGACTATCCGTTTCGGATACAGACACATAGCTCAGTTGTTCACATTAGCTCAGTTGGTAGAGTTACGGCCCGGAAAACCGAAGGTCCTGGGTTCGAGTCCCAGTTGGGTTTCGCTAATATTGTCTCCATTAATTTTATATATTACAATTTGAGGTTTAACTCATTAAGTTAAAATGAAAACCCTATATATTGTTATTTATACAACAAAATAGCTGAAAGCATTATGATTATCACGTCTCAGTTACCATTATGCACTGTATGCATCCGGCATGCGCTACCCGCGTGGTGGCTACTGTTACTACAGCTAGTGGCTGGCACTAGTGACTAGTGACCGGTGACCAGTGGCACCAGTGCGGACCGCAGTCACTGCGGCTCGGTGACAGACCAGCTCACTGCACTAAACTACTGCAACGTCACAGCACGCAGAACACACGACACGTACCGGTGGTCACTAGTAATCGGTGACCATGTGTTGAATAAATACTGATGAAACCCTTGCCCACGGTAACCAAAGTGGTTCATTTTAAATACGTTTCAGTACCATCATCGTCATCATTGGATGCATAATATTATTCAAATCATTATTTTGTAACCTAAAGTACTGTATGTTCTGTTTTTTTATGAAGCCTGTGCAGAATTTGCTCTATTGATGAAGTTTTAATTTTAATATAAGCGATTTATAGTGTAATATTGGCCCCCGAAAATCGACAAATCCTGTCATTTAGAATTCTGAAGATTTCACAATTTTGAGGCGAGTTAAAAATACTCGTATGTATAAAAAATTCTTGATGGAATTCTATCAGAATGAATAATATAATTACAAATTTATAAGAACAACTCTCTTTTTATAACTTTTGACGGTTATTCCCATCAATATGAAGGCACAAAAAATAATTATGAAAGTTATTCTTAAAGTTCCCATAATAAAAAGTACTGTAGATATATTCAACAAATTCCATGTATTAGATATTCGTCAAATTTACACAAAAACAATCTTAACTCATCTGTTTAAAAATAAAACGCATACATTTTATGAAAATACCCAAAATATTGTAAATAAGCGGCACAAAACCAAATAATTCATACAATCACAACAATTGGTAAAAGAAATTTCAAATACATTGCGTCTAAAATATACAATAACCTACCTGACAAAACAAGACAATCGAATAATATGAATAAATACAAAATCCTGATCAAACCATTAATCATCGAAGAAGGTCGTACAATAATTAGTCACCTCACCCAAATATAATCCTCTAACTCAGCGGTTTCCAACCTTTTTGAGCCTGCGTACCCCTTGACCCTTACTATAAATTTGTTGTACCCCGTAACTAGTGGCGTAACTAGCATGGGTGTCACCCCCCCCCCCATTACAATATTCATTTATTTACGCCTATTTAGGCTTTTACATAAACATGTATAACAATATTTACAAAATTCTACTCATAAATAGTGCAGGAAACGACTGTTTAAAACCCTTGTATAAAAATAAATATAAAGTAAAAATATTATTGAATTGATCCACACAGTATGTAGATACAAAACATACAATACGTGTATGAAATCCAAAATGATGAATATGGCGCACAAAAACAATAATTTCCGTCTGATTTGAAATAATTGAAATGTTTGTAGGTACTTTCGTCTACTTGCAGAGAAAAATATTTACTCTTTTTTACTCTACCTACAACTGACATCTCGACATCTTGAGACATTTCCCGAATTCGCCGGAAAACAGTCCAGTATAACAGCAGTGTGTTTATTATTTTCTTTGATATTTCGAGGCCGAGCATGCATCAGACAATGTCTTTGGCACACGGTATAATTAAATCCTCTGCAACTGTACGATTTTTTCCTGATTTAACGATTCGATAACTTCTCTGATATGATGCTTCCAAAGCTGTTTCCTGTGCTTTAGTAGTTCTTGAGAAAAGCGAACCTATATTGACAGTTAAATGTTTTTGTTTTCTTCCAAAAAAATCTCTAAACTGAGCTGACTGACTGACTGATGTATGGCGTTGCGGCAGGCTGCCAAACCACCGAGCGTAAACCGCCGAAGTTTGAAAACTTTGAGTTGTGTTTTAAATCCTACATTCGTGCCGCGTACCCCCAATCTTGCTTCGCGTACCCCAAGGGGTATGCGTACCACAGGTTGAGAACCACTGCTCTATGTCATTATTGTTACCACTACTTACCAACCTGAAATTTTTTGTCAAATATTTTTGCTTCATTGAAAAATGTACATTATTTAATATTTATAAAATATTTGTAAGCTAGTCTGTCTCGATACAGGATTTCCTAGTGAGACAGGCAAGGCCAATAAAACAGTATGTAAACGTTTTTTTTTTTTTTTTTTTTAATAAATAAATAAATATAATATATCATTGAAGAAGGAGAAAAAACAAATAATCTGAACGAAAATGTGAAAGAGAACAAGCCACAAAAAAGTTGAAAAGATAATTGTTGCAACTGGGACACGAACCCAGAACCTCTCGTCAATCCGGGACGTGCGTTTTTACCAATTCAGCCATTGCCACCTTTCATCAAACCGTCATATTTTTCAATCTCATATTTTAAAATTAACAATATTATCTTCAACTAATTTTTAATATTTTCGTTTGGATTATTAGTATAATCTTCTTCTTAATTGAAATAATAGGTATAATAATTACACAAATCTGTTTTCTACTTCTGGTATTGCAAAAAATAAAACAAATGGGTAAAGATTTATATTAGAATAAGTTAACAATAATAATCTAAACGAAAATATGAAAGAGAACAAGACACAGAAAAACAGAAAAAGACAATGGTCGCAACTGGGACTCGAACCCAGGCCTTTCCGTCTAACCGGGATGAGCGCGTTAACCAATTGCCACCTCCTGTCAAAGCCGTCGTATTTGTCAATCTCATATTTTCAAATTTCAGAATTACATTATTATCAACTAATTATTTTTCTCCATATTACGGGCAACTAACCTTTTTATTGGAAACAATCATTGCGACCATTGTCTTTTTCTGTTTTTCTGTGTCTTGTTCTCTTTCATATTTTCGTTTAGATTATTATTGTTAACTTATTCTAATATGATACATTTCACTGATGGGAATAACCTTCAAAAAAAGTATAAAAAAGAAAGTTTTTCTTATAAAAATTGGGTAAAGATTTAAATTACATTCATAACATTTATCTAAACTATTATTTTCGGCCAATAACGCAACCATTTTCTTACACTAATAACAGGTAATATAAGAGGTATTTGTGCTTTGTTTTACTCTTCTAACATATTCTTTGATGGTTATATTCAATAGTATGCTTTATTTGATGTTTTATGTGCGTCATTATTTTGAGCAGAAATATGAAGGAAGCGATACAATACTCACGGAATGACGTGAATTCATCATGTATAAAGTATGAATGGCACAAAAACCTTCTCAAGGCGTATAGTTATTAAGACTACCTTAAGGCTCGATGACACACGGCGAGTTTACAAGCTACTATCTACTAAATTTAAAAGCGGGTGAATCGGCGAGTGAGATTGTCATGATGACACACAAAACTCTCCACTCGCTCAGTATCTCGCGACATTTTTGTAGGAAACTGGACTCGCACGTAGCTGCTAGCGCCAATAGCGGAAATAACGTGAACTAATCCTTCAGACAGTTGACAGTCGAAATCAGCTGGTTTTTGGCAGCCATATTGGAAACACAAATAAACCAATCACGAGTCGGCTTGTAGCGTGTAAAGTTGAGGACCTTTCAACTTTTTCCGTGGATTGTCAACAATCTGCTAGTTAGCAAGTAACACGATGACACTGAGCGAGTTTACTAACAGATAGTGAATTTCCGAGATAGTAGCTTGTAAACTCGCCCTGTGTCATCGACGCATTAGCATTCGTACTTTCACAAGTCAAAGAACACGATATGACTTTAATAATTCCGCCGATATATCAGCTTCCCGCCACGTCGAATGTTCCACCAACTTCACTTGCATATTAGAATGTCCCCCCATTAGGGTGGACACCCCTCGGGGTCACCCTAGTAGGGTGGGACGGGGACACCCTAACGCCGGCAGTATCCATCACCCGAGAGGCTTAGAGCAGAGCTGGAGGGATAGGAAGAAGATTCTTGACTTTGAGAAATGTATCGAATATTATACGCCATTCACAGCCTGACTTGCACATTTTTTTACAAATAAAATTCCAAACTTCCGACATTTTCACGATTTGATTTTCGAGGCATCTTTTGATGTTCTTGTTTGCGCAGAAGATTTATAACGTTAGCAGTAATAAGAACAAAACGATTCACATAATATCAGGCCTCCTCAATTCTTTTGACTTCTTTTCACACTAATGCAAAAAATATTTAGAAGGTTCCAAAAAGATCTTACGATAAAGGTTAATTATCCCTATTCGCTACTTGTGTGTTACAAAAACAGTTTTCTGGCCAGCTGTGTTTTTGGGTCATTTTTTGGCGATGTTTATGGGAAATGCCCATTGTAGGCAGCGCGTTAGGCAGCCTTTATCAAAACAACCCCTCGGAAAAAAATCCAAAAACACTTTGAGGCCGAGTGAAATGTAAGTTTGCCCGCAGAACTGTAACAATGTGAAAGGGTTAGTTGTTCATTGTTTAGGCCGGTTAGGAGAAGGGGGTTGGAGGGGCATGGGAAGGGTTGCTTTAGTAAAACGGCCTGTAAAAATGTAACGTCTCTCTCGGGGTGAAATAAGCTCATTATTTATTTATTCGTAAGCTAACCCTTAACCACGGGCCCAGGGATTCTTTTTCGCATTTAAAAAAATCACTAACTCTTCATTTTTGCAAATTCAAAAATGCCGAGACGCTAAATCAACACAGCTTAGGATCTTTCCACAGTAAGAAAAAAATGGAAATAGAATACGAAATGTATGTACAAAAAAATAAATTAATTCGCTCACGTCTTTAATAAAATAATATAATTATTTATAGGCAATTCCGTGTGTGCAAAAAACCAGCTTGTTGTTCCACAGCGGAATTCAGGAATAACTTCATTTAATAAGAAATTAGATATAATGATATTTAACCTGGACGGGGAGAGTATCAACGTTCGGACTGCCACGTAGCACATTATCCGGGGGATATTTCCCCAGCTCTAGACCCAATAAGGGATGAAACCGTCCAAGGTGACAACAACCATTTTCAAAGAACCCGCACCAACCTGTCGGAGGGAAAGGGGTGGATCTAAACTTGCCAAATAAACATATATTTCAATAAATGTTTTACCCAAACAAGAAAAGGGATTTCAAATATACTTTTGCAGAAGTGCTTTAGAATATATACACGAAAAGAGAGAACCCAAAGTTAGTGTGTACAGTATATAGAAGGGTATGAGAAATATAATATGATTAAAACGCTCCGATACCCTTTTTCCCCGGTTTATTTTTGTTTCATGATGTTTATTTTTTCACTTGTTTATTATTTTAAATTGTGCGGCGTGTTGTGTTTTACTGTTGACTGCTGTGTTTCCTTTTTTGGTTTATCCATAAAGCATTTCTAGGTAATCTAATCAAGTGAACAGGTTTTTAAACAAATTATTAGAAACAAAAATAACCAAGTTTCATTGTTCAGTAAGTGATACAAAAATTCTCGTAAATTAAATGTAAAGTGTACGTAAATGTTTTCAGAGAAATAAAGATTTCTGAAAATATCGGTTTACCTGCCAAAGCAATCTTTTTGCTACGGGGTCAAGTGCGGTAGAGAGATTTGTGCCAATTCTAAGACAACAATGCCGCCATCCACCGTCCGCTAAACCGAGAAATAAAAGACGAAAGCAATAAACTCTGACCAACACATAGACATTAGATACTGGACACTCGATACTGGAAAATAGAGAGTGGACACTGAAATCTAGGCACTGCGCAAGGGGCAGTGGACATTCTCTCTGTCTGAGGTAAAATAAGCTGAGAATAAGTCATTTCATAAAGTGTCACAATTCGCAATAAATAAAGTCGTAGAGGAAATCAGGGAACCAATAGTTCCGAAATATTCTTACCGTAAGAATACAACGTGACACTTTGTTCATGAATCTGTATTTATGGACAGATTAATTGAAGTTCCTGGCGTTGACTGGACTTTACGTAGAGTTTTTTGAAATCAGATGAAGATAGTATTTTTCCTCTGATTTTGGAAATGGGGAAACATTCATCAAGAAGTTGAAAATTTTTGCTTTAAGGGGTGGGAAACGGGGATGGGGTGGTTTTATGCAATATCACGTAGACAGTGACCTTGCTCTAGTTTTGAGAGTCAAGTGTCCATAACAGAACCAATATCGGAATAAAACTGTAGCGGCTAAAAAAAAACTTTGTAAATACCACTATTAATTAATTAATTTAATTTTCAAAATTATTTGTTTTTTTAAATTAATAATGACGCCACAAAGTGTATTTGCAAAGTAATTTTAACTTCTCTGCTACCGGTTTTGACACATTTCCATGTCATTCACTAGTAATCTTAGAACTTTTTTTGTTTTAAGTTTGCTAGTGAATGAAATGGATGTGCGAAAGTGGTAAAAGATAAGTAACAAATGTATATATGAAATTAAACTCTAGAAAAAATGTCTAGGAATTGATACATACTAATGCCTAAGAAATACAAAATATTTGAATGTACATATTTATGACATCTAAATTATCTATATAAATAAAAATCAATTGGTGTTCGTTTTTCTCGCTAAAACTCGAGAACGGCTGGGCCGATTTAGCTGATTTTGGTTTTGAAAATTTTGTCGTAGTCCACGGAAGCTTTAAAAAGTGAGAAAATATGGAAAAAAATTGCGAGGAAGATAGTAAAAA
The DNA here is from genome assembly GCA_917563855.2 of Limnephilus lunatus. Lineage (NCBI taxonomy): Eukaryota > Metazoa > Arthropoda > Insecta > Trichoptera > Limnephilidae > Limnephilus > Limnephilus lunatus. The sequence continues at coordinate 18,935,775 of OU830602.1, read as the reverse complement.
CAACAATTTCTTTTTCCCATATAAACTGTTCAGAATATTTCAAACGTCAGAAGAAAGCAAACAAATTGTTGCCTTGGAAACGATGTTTTTTTTTTGCATTAGGCTATTCACCCTCAAAAGATTTCTTTGTTGACGTCGTAGTTAATACCTATCTCTAAAAATGAATCGCCGAATTGCATGTATGCACTATCTCTAAAAAAGAAGAAAATTCTACAATCGCAATCGAACGCATCTTTAAAAAATAGGGTGTGAAGATTTCCTTGGTAACAATAACATCATAAATTCTTACAGTAACGCCTTAAAGAAGTGTATTACAATAAAGATGGCTACGAAAGAAGCTAAAGACAGGATCATCTCCCAAAAAAAGAAGACGGGATACTTCTCCGCCAAAGACATTAACCTCTCCAATTCTGAAAACCCTATCTACATTAACGAAAAGTTAACGCCACAAAATAAACAACTGCTCTGGCTAGCGAGAGCAACAAAGGCAATGGGTTACCAATATGCATGGACGAAGAACGGGAACGTCCTTCTACGCAAAAACAAGGATACTCCAATTATATATGTCAAAGACGCGAGCGACATACCACTTCAATAACCTGGACTCCCGTTTATACCTTCAAAGACGACCATCCGGACTCAATATAAATGGCTTCTTCAGAAGAAAACACCATCCCTGAAACTCACGAATGGAACAATTTTGAAGAAGTAAACACATTATTCAATAATATGTCGTTCAATTTACTAAACATGAACATTAGAAGTATTAGGAAACATTTTGATGATTTCTGTATCCTTTTAAATTCGTTATCCTTCCAAATTGATTTTATAGCACTCACTGAAACACAAATGCGCCAATGTGTTCCGTTCAACTTACCAAACTATACTACCTTTTCAATTCCGGCTAGACATACCTCTCATGATGGCATTACCATATTTTACAATGTACACTCCATATCCAACATTAATATAGACAACCCAAATTTCAAATATTCCAATGCTGCCCACGCAACTTTTACCTCCAAAGGGAAAAAATACTCAATTTTGACGGCATACCGCTCACCCTCTTTATCTACAAATCTGTTTACAGAAGAAATTAAAACTTTTATTAAAAACAATAGCTCTAACCATTTCGATTTTGCATTTTTTATGGATGACATTAATATAAATATACAAAACGCCATACTAAATCCGGCCGCGAACGAATATCTAAACGTTATGCATTCCTCAGGATATCTATCATACAAAAATAACACCACCAGACCTAATCATCCTAATGATACTTGTCTTGATCATATATTCTTAAAATCAAATAAAAATAACCACTTTAAATCCGCTACACTAAAAATTGACATAACTGACCACTATCCTACCTTCTACGGCCACCATACTCCAACTTTGCCCATCTCTGCTGAACCAAATAGTTTTAACAAAACATTTACTAAAATCAACTACTCAACTTTAAATACCTTACTGAACGAAGAATCGTGGATCGCGGTCCTATCTAATGATGACCCAAATTTAACTTTGAATACCTTTTATGAAGTACTTCAAAAACATATTCTAAAAAGTCAAGAACAAATAGCACCACCAAAAAGTAAGCATAAGCACATAAAACCATGGATTACGCGTGGACTGATAATCTCAATACAACACAGAAACAAAATTTTCAAAATTTACAAAAACCTTGAAAACCATTGCACATCCATAAACGAAGCACAGATCCACACCAAACGGAATGAATACATTTTATTTAGAAACTACCTAAACACAATCATAAAAAAACGAAAACAACAATACTACTCTACACAACTACATAATGCTCAGAACGACTCAAAAAAAACATGGCACGTAATAAATGAAATTTCAAATAGGAACCAAAAGGTTGACAAAATTCCACAAAAAATCATTACTGATAATAACACAACCATTGAAGACGCTGAGAGCATCGCAAACAATTTCAACCACTTCTTTACAAACATTGCCTCAACCCTTATAGATAGTAACCCAAGTCTTAATATTCACTCAAATCAAATTCCTCCCGACCTTTTAGAGTCTAACGACACTACCTCTGAGCTTTCTACATTCAAAGAAATAACAAAACTCGAAATTTCAAGACAAATTGACAACCTTAAAGATAGATCTGCAAAGGGCCCAGATAACATAAGCAATACCACCATCAAATCAATTAAAAAACACATAATCATTCCATTACATCACATTTTCAACTGCTGCATCAGACACAGCATTTACCCCAATAATTTTAAACTCGCTCACATTATTCCAATACATAAATCCGGATCCCAATGTAAAACAGACAACTACAGACCAATAACCTTAACTTCACAATTTTCCAAGATCTTCGAAAAATGTTTAAAACGACAAATTATGAACTTTCTAGAATCTAACGCAATCCTTTCAGCTAATCAATATGGTTTTAGATCTAACCTGTGCACCGACGACGCTGTATTTAGTTTAACCCAAAACATATATTCTAACCTAGACTCTAACAATAAAACTCTAACCATTTTATTGGACCTAAAGAAAGCGTTCGACACAGTCAACCACAGAATTCTATTAAAGAAAATCTTTAATGTTGGAATTGAAAACAAAAGTCTCATGTTATTAAAAAGCTATATATTAAATCGTCAACAACGCACAAAAATAGGATCAAGCTTTAGCACTTATGATCTAGTAAAACATGGTATTCCTCAAGGAACTGTCTTAGGACCACTACTCTTTCTAATCTACATCAATGACCTATGCAATATTGTGATACCAGGTAAAATTCTCTCTTTTGCCGACGACACTGCAATCACAGTACAAGGTAAAACGTGGGAAGACACAATCAGTAAAGCCAATAAATGCATTGCAACAGTCAAAGATTGGCTAGATAGAAATCTTCTCAGCCTAAATTATGATAAAACTATTTTTATTCCCTTTTATAATTTCCATAAGTCATCCCCTAAAAATAACCTTAACTTGAAGTTCCATAATATTAATTGTAACTTTGAGACATGCTCAAACTGCGAAGATGTAAAATTAGGAAAATATATCAAGTACTTAGGTGTAACTATAGACAGCCAACTCAAATGGACTTACCATATAGAAAAAACTGTAAATAAACTGAGATACTTAATTTACATATTCAAACGTATGAGCAATATCGTCAGTACAAGAACCATGAAACTTGTTTACGACGCACTGGTGCTTTCGTCCATTTCCTATGGAATAATCGCCTGGGGTGGAACATACAATAACCATGTAAAACCATTAGAAATTGCTCAGAAGTCCATCATTAAGGTAATGTACCAAAAGCCCAAGACATATCCCACCAATCAGTTATTTCAAGAAACCGAAATTATGGAACTAAGGCGGATCTACTGTACCCAATGTCTCAAATATATATTTACTCGTCCTAACAATTTCACTAAAAACACAAATCGCTCTAGCCAGAGACATAACACATGCGTGTTCACAGTGCCTCACTGCAAAACCAGGTTGGCCCAAAGACACATTAATTATATTGCCCCAAAATTGTTCAATTCCCTACCTCACTCCACCAACATGTGTCAAAATTTGAACGAATATAAAAAAAATGTTAAAATCTGGATAAAAAATAATTTGGAACTGAGTAATTTTTTTCTGTAATTCAAACTAACAGCTTCCAAATTGCTAAAATATTCCATGTCGTTCTGAATATTTAGAATAAAAAAAGGAATGGTAAATGTATTTTTGTAAGGGTGTAAATATGCGATATAATTTTTTAAATATTTTATTATTGAAATATGTATATATCCAAATTTAAAAAAAATAAAATAAACTCCAGTAAAATCAATCATGTTGATTGATCTCTATAGCCTCTATACATATATATATATATATATTAAATTTTATATTAACTACCACTGTTATCCACATAATATAATACCCACACACAGGCTTCGCCTTCGTGGGATTTTTTTTTGTTACTTATATATATATATTTTTTGTTATTTTGTATTTACTTGTTAAATGTACCAAAAAAATTTGCTAATAAAAAAAAAAAAAAAAAAAAAAAAAAAAAAAAAAAAAAAAAAAAAATCTTCCGATAAACTGCACCAAATTGGATAATTGTTTATGTATAAAACTAATATTGAGCTTTGTATAAAAAAATTGTAATAGGTGGCACGCTAGCAGTTAGAAAACTGAATGTACCGGGAATGAATGTGGGGAATGTAAGAAATGGGAGCGGGGAGGGGGGAGGGTGTGGGGAAAGGGAGGAGGGTGGGGTGGAGGGCTTGTGGGAGTGAAAGGGGGGAGGGAAGGAAGGGGGTGAGGGTTGTAGGAGGGGGGAACAGTAGGGTTGGGGGAAGAGTGGGGTAGTGGGTGGGGTGTGGGGAAGGCTGGAGGGTGGGGTGGAGGGGTTGGGGGATCGAAAGGGGGGAGAAGGAAGGGGGGGACGGGTGTAGGGGGGGGAGGGGTAAGGGTGGGGGAAGGGGATGGCGGGAGGGGGATGGGGGGAGTCGAGTGGGGAGAGAGAAGTTGGAAGGGAACTCGGGAGGGGGAAGGTGAATACGGGAGGGGGAGGCGAACTCGGGAGGGGGATCCGCGAGAGGGGAATCCGCGGGAGGGGGGAGACGAATACGGTAAGGGGGAGGGGAACTTGGGAGGGGAGTTCGCGGGACGGGGGAAGGGGGGAGTAGAGAGGAGAGGGAAGGTGGAGGAGGAGGAGTGGGAACGCTAGAGGGGAAGGGGACGCGGGAGAGGAAGGGGAGGAGGAAGGTGAATGGGACGAATGGAAAAGGACGCGCAGGGAGAAACAATTTCTTTATTAAATGGCATAGCAACACATGCCGGGTACCAGCTAGTGTATGATATAAATGGATTTTTTCAATTTAAAGTGGTAATTAAACACATTTTTTAAAATAATATAACAGCGTGCTTAACTCTCTTGTTCCCAAGACGGCAGTCGACGTTAGTTGTATCTTTATTATTTATCATATAACTTAATGTATCTCCAGCTTTATCTAAATCGTTTTAGCTATTCCTATAAAATATAATATAATATTTGCAAATAATTCCGCACCTTGCACGTTTTTTACATCACCAGGAAACATTAGCATTCACTTCTATGTACCCAATGGGTATCTTCGCCACCGACGGCATAGACTATTCTATCTTCCGTCCTGCAGGACTAATTTGCCAATGGTCATGCCGGTTGGGAGAGCAATCTTGCAGTTAAACAGGATTAATTCGGATATCGACATATTTAGCATTAGTGAAGCTGCCTTTAAAAGGCAAGCTCTATTAATGCTTGTATAGTTTGTGTTCAATATAGTACAAATGTATTTTAATAAAAATTGAATTGAATTGAATTGAATTGAATTAAAAAAATATTTTCGAACACAACCAATCATTAAAAAAATTCATTGAAATTAGAGATAATACCTGTGCGGCAGATACACAATTTAAGATTGTCAAATTTTTATTAAATTAACGCTTTTATAATTTTAAATTCAAGAGGCTTGTGTTATGGCTTTTAACAAATATTCTTTTCATATTACTTGAGCCTGTCTTGAAAACTTTTCCACTTGAATTGATTTATTTATTTATTGTTGTTATACGCCCATAGGGGCTTTTACATAGGTTATAAAATAATATTTAGGTTATTGAGGATTACACATACATAGAATTTATACCAAAAGTTATAAACGTGAATTTTTTTAAAGAATATAGCGTAAAACCGTGAAATATTTTAAACAATATAATCTTTGACAATAACACAAAATAAAATATATTAAAAAAATAACAATAAGACATCAAATCGAAATATTAAATATTTAACAATTCTTAACATTATTACATTCCCACGTTAAAATAATATGTAGGATTCTACAAAGTGTTTAAATTGCATTTTAGATTATAAATTATAAAGGGAATCAGCGAATATATCTACAACACCATTAAACTTGTTCGCTAAATCATGTATCCTATTGGTAAGTGAGTGGGATTTATAGTTGGTTTTGTATGTGTTGCAAAAGAATGTTATATTTTGTCTAGTATTCCTTGTCGGTATATGGAGTTTAATAGTAGCAACGATGCACAGTGATTCGTTTCATACAAGCTAGACGCTAATAAGTCACTTTTGAATTCCCAAACAATGACGTCATGGCGACATTACCAGATAGACAGGATAATAAATGCATGCTCAATTGGAGTGATTAGTGCACGCATTGACTCATACCAGAGGCATAATGTCGAATAATGTGTTTTGAAAATTATCATTTGCATTTATTCGCTCGTCGCAGCTCGACGTTTAAAATTGTGTACTAAGCTTGAAAAGTGTTTTTTTTTTGGTTCTGTAAAATGAAGGCTAATTTGGAAAGTATGTTTTAAAGTTATTTCTAAATAATTTAGTGTAAATAATTTTAGTTGTTTTTTAAATAATAAATAAGTTTTGTGTTTTTTTTTGGCCAAAAAATGATTAAATTTCTAACTTCTCGAGAGTTTATGTCAGAGAGTATATCAAGAAAGCACGACAATTTTCTTTTCTTTTTTTAAATAGTGCAACTAATATTCTATTCAGATCAGTTTCGATATTAACCCGCAAGAAACAACATTATTATTATTTTTTCATTTTACAGGAACCTTATTTGTTCCATGTATTACATTTTGACCGTAATTTTAGCAATTTATTACACTCAATACACTATTTTAACTTTTTACATATTAACTTTATTTTATTATGAATGAAGTAAAATTTTATTATGAATCTCAAATTCTTTATTAACACATTATTTAAAAATTATTAAAAAAACGATAGGAAAACATATCTATCAATAATTTTTAACACTAATTTTCACAAAATTAGTGTTGACTACACCTCATTAGAGGGTTAAAAATAATTTAATCATGTGTAAGAGTTTTTAGCGTCTAGCATGTATGAAATGAATCACTGTGCGATGGCAGGGCTGTCAATTAGGTTGTTCGTGACTCTGTATAATAACTTTAGGTCTGAAATTATTCTTCTGTCAGACAGCGTAATTACATTAAGTCGATTCATCAAACTTAAATTATTAATGTTTTCAATTGGAATTTTGAGCTTGAAATTTAAGTACCTAAGAAATTTGTGTTGAACCCGTTCTATTTTGTGTACTTTATAGAAAGGAGACCAAATAGGTGAATTATATTCCAATTGACTTCTAACTTATGAAATGTGGAGTGTTTTCACACAATCCAAGGACTTAAAATCAGTTAGGGTTCTACAAATGAAGCCAAGAATCTTTAAAACCTTATTAATTATATCATCTATATGTACTGTGAATGTTAAATTTTAATCGAATATAACTCCCAAGTCGCGAATTTGTGATACTGGTGTTAATTTAACATTATTTAAATTATATTTATGTGAGATTTGCGAATGACTTCTGGAAAATCGTATTACTTGACATTTCCCAATGTTAAAAAATAACGTATTTTGCTCGCACCATTTAAAAAAATCATCTAAATTCGCCGGAAAAATTAGGCAATCATATATATTTAGTATTCTTTTAAACAATTTTAAATCATCTGCAAAACGTAGGACTTAAACATCTTTAAATATGCTTACAATGTCATTAATGAATATTAAGAACAATATTGGGTCGAGGTGGGACTCTTGCGTGAATACCTACATACATATTCCAAATGTTATGGGTACCACTGTCGTGTCAGTTTTGGGAAAGGTAGGAAGTTTTCATGCTTAAAGGTAGGGAAATATACAAGAAAACAACATAATATTACGTGTATCGTGTTTTTCATTGCACGTTATTTATTTAAAGGGTATAATGAATTTGATTTAATATTCCTCGGATTAGGGATACCGTATTCTATTAGGGTCGAGGCAATTGGGTTTCATGTGCGACCTGAAATTATTCTAAAAAAATCTGTTTTGAATCTGTGATGGAGGTCGTCAGATTACGACTTTAAGTTAAAATACTATTAACTCGTGAGGACGCGCGCAAAAAAAACACACAAAATGTAAAATGTTCACGCCTTTTCAAATGCAATTTTTTACCTAATTGTTTTATTACATTGAAAAAAAACGGTAATTCTTCGGAACAAACGTCGACGGTTAATACGCACTTTTTTTTGATAAAACTTTTAGATTCTTCTTAATTACCATAAAAGACAACTATTTGCATTGGGGGAGGTTGAAAATGTTACATTTTTAATTTTAGTTACGTAAATTGAAAATTTGCTTTAACACTGTCAAATCGCTCTGTTTGCAATTTATTTATTTATTTATTTATTTATTCAACGCCCAGAGGGCTTTTACAGTAATACAGATATAACAGATGATTTTTTAACAGATAGAGAAATGATAAGAATAAAATTAGATAAAAATGCACACAAGTCACAAAAATACAGCGATTTGATAAGTTTACAAAAATACATATATGTTTAGGAATAGTATTATTATTAATTTTGTTATTATTATTATTATTGTTATTTTAATTTTATTTTAATATGTTGGTATTACTGATATTTTACATTCCATGTTACACAAACCTAGCGTAGCCGCTAAACTACTTGAAAACTGGGATGTTTTTCTTGCCTTGACGTGAGTAGGCGTCATAAAGGGGCACTTTCTTTTGAATCACAAACCATGTTACACAAACCTAGCGTATAGGTTTTTTCGGTTACGCGCCTTTGAATATATTGCCATGAAGACAGTTACGGTATGATGTAGCCTTCCATATAGTATCAGTAATACCAACATAATAAAATGACAATAATCATTACAAATATACAAATTGCATATGGTGAAGCGTTGTGTCTAAATACGAAAACAAATTTTCAATTTACATAACTAAAATTAAAAATGTAACATTTTCAACCTCCCCCAATGCAAATAGTTGTCTTTTATGGTAATTAAGAAGAATCTAAAGGTTTTATATAAAAAAGTGCGTATTAACCGTTGACGTTTGTTCCGAATATTTACCAAAAAAACTGATTAAAATAAATTAAAGTATATCTAGGTATTTAGTATTAAAATGGGCATGATGTTTTGGTGACCGGAGAACTTAGAATCGTGCATTTTCAACACCTCCTTTGAAAAGTCACTGAAAGTGTTGAAAAAATTGTTAAATAGGTTACATTAAGTCAGATTGTGGATTATTTTTCAAATTTTATTTTTATAACATTTAATGACTTTTCAAAGGGATGTTGAAATTGCATGATTATCGCTACATTTGGTGACGTAACAGGGATGCCCGGGTTCATGGGGTGATGTTTGTCCAGGTCTTGGCGGCCGATGCGTCTGCCCACCTGCTGCGTGGCAGTCCGGATCGAGAAAGACTGTTTGACCTCTCCTGCCAGAATCCTTCCACCCATCGCCTTGCACCGCAGTTGGACGGATGTATTCATTCATTCCATCACTCCTAGACACCCTGACCCCTCGATTCCTACCCTCATTCCTATTTCCTTCCCAGAACTTCCTCTCCTTCTTTTCCTTAAAAAATCCTCCACACAGCATCCCCTAAGATGACAGGGTCTCCTCTGTGGAGCTATTGTAAAAAAGGAATATGAGGTGTATCTTTCACTTACACCTGATCAAACAAACTAACTAACTAACTAACCATCACGCCGTTTCCCCGTAGGGGTAAGCAGAGAGGACGGACCACCAAACAACTCGGTCTTGGCACACACTATTTGCCTCACTCACATTTATTCATCGTCTCATACATTCTCTTTTATTATTATGACTTTTGACATGGCCCGACTCAAGTATCTGATTCACTTGATCGTGCCATGTCTTCCTCGGACGTCCACGACTTCTTCTACCATTCACATTTGCGTCGTATATTCTTCTTACACTGCTTTTTTCGTTCATTCGCTCTACATGCCCAAACCATCTGAGGGTCCCTTTCTTAATCTTACTCATTATGCATACATCAGCCTTACATTCTTTGCGGATATCCACATTTATCACACGATCATACATTGTTTTATCACACATACGCCTTAGGGATCTCATTTCAACAGCATTCAGTTTACTTTCATCCTTCCTCTGCCAGTTCCATGCCTCACTGCCATACATCAGGGTAGGTACCAGGACTCCATTGTGGACTGCTAGCTTCGCTTCTTTTGACAGTTTTTTATTAGCGCCAACGGCATTCAGTCCTCCATTAATGGAGTTACCAGCATTCACCCTTCTTTCAATATCCCTATCAGCCTTCCCATCTCTCGTATTTCCATGATCATCGTTATTTCAGAGCCGATTCCAGATTTTTATTAGCTTGCTGATATTATTTAGGATCCCGTAATAATAATTGACACAAAAAATAACATATTTTATAGAAGGAGAGTAAAAACTGTAACCAAAGACCTCGTAACAGTCAAATTCAATTATGTTTTAGATTGTTATTACAAAACAATAATCCTGTTTAATAATGTTATGCATAAGGACACGAAATCTCCATAGATGATCATGAACTCCATTGAATTCAAATGATTGATTTGTACCTACAAGCTTAAATTATTATGAGCTGGCAGTTGGCAGTCCTTAAATACTTGGATTATTAGGAATTCCATCAAAGCGTGGCCGATGGAACGGCAATCCTGTTGCAATCAGATTTAGCCGCAGTTCCGTACAGAACAGTTCAACATTTCCAAGTTCCGCGAGTTAGTTTACCAAACACACACCCCTAAGAAGAAGTTGAATACCGGCCTAGTGACTGGCGACTAGTGAATTGAGTGAGGGGGTATCGAGCCGGAAGATTGTTGGCCGGAAATTTGAACACTGCTACTACCTTCGTAATATTCTCGTAGATATAGCACAACATCACCTTATTTGGACAAGGTTCTAACTGACATCTATATACAATGATAATAATATTTGGATTACTTGTATAGCGCAGTTTTTGTGAAAAATCTCCTCAAGGGCGCTGTACAAATTTATAATACGTTTATACAATCTTATTTCAACTATAGACAACAACTTGTGGCTAAAAATTGCATCCACCGGTTCATCGATCACCGATACGAAACTATATATGCAATGATTTGACCAATGAACGTGATGCTGCTGTAAAAATGCACTGTACAGGCAGAAAATATATAAAAGACCATACTTACCTGGAGGGTCACTAGAGATTAACACTGTTATTGTTTATTTAGAGAAATTAAGACACAGTTCGCAAGCAGAGGACATAATTGGGAACTATAATATAAAATATGTTTTGTAATGAGCGTATTTTGAAAACAAAAGCAAAATTTTATGATACTCTCCGATAGGTATTTTTGTTTAACGGTATGAGAGCCCAAAAAGGTACGTTTTTAATTTGGACCTAAATTCTGTTGGACTTGTTATGCATCTAAGTTCCGGGGGAGTTTATTCCAAGCCTTAGGTCCAGACACACCGAAAGCGCGATCTCCAAATTTCGTATTTGGATTGCGTTTAGGCTCTATTAGTCTGCCTATAGATGATGATGTTGCTGATCTAAGGGTTGACTGCCTCGGACCAGTATTTTCTGGGACACATAGTTCAGAGATGTAAGATGGGGCCATTTCATTAATTGTTTTAAACACCATCCAGCACAATTGGTACTGGATTCTTTGAGGGCACTTGAGCTAGTGAAGATTACGAAGGTGTTCTGAAATGTGTGAATATTTAGAGACTCCGGTAATGAGTCGAACCGCTGCATTAAACACGGTGTATATAAAAGTGAATCCCTGTTTCCCTTGGTCACGCCATAAATTTAGAACGACTTTACCTCTTACATCTTTTAAAATTAAGTTTTTAATACTCTGTAGAAGGTTCTTACGGAAAGAAAAATTAAGAAAATTGCGCAGAAAATTGGATAATTTCAGAAAACTTAACGACTATTTTTACTTTGAACGTTTGACAGAAATTGAATTTAGCAGGCAGCTGTTTTTTTTTTGTAACAAAAGAATTGTGTATGGATTTTTTAAATTAAATATATTTTAAATAGGTACCTATGTAAGGTACCAAATTTGATTGATTGGTCTTATAATATACAAACATTAATATTTATAACACATGATAAATGAATAAAAAAACTATAATAGGTGGCACGCGAGCTGTTTGAAAACTGAATGTACTGGGACTGAATACATGGAATGCGGAAGGGGGGTTGATGGGACGGGGGAGCGGGAGAGGGGAGAGGGTAGGTCGGGAAGGTGGAAAGGGAATGCGGGATGGGAAGGGGATGCGGGAGGGGAACGGGGACGCACTGGAAAGGACATACAGGGAGAAATAAATTGTTTCTCTGAATTAGGCGTTGCAACGCATGCCAGGAACCAGCTTGTATTTTTATAAAAATTAACTTTAAATTAACTTTTCTTTAGCTCATTTCTACAAGTAATATGTATTGTATTTCGGTAGATACTTGTTGGACGAAGTTAAAACAAGTTTTTAAAGCTTTCGTTTATTGTGCTTCTAACTTCTAAGATTCTAACTTCATGTTCAACCTTTTGCAAATGTCAATTTCTTTGTGTATGACAGTTGATCGTTTATGTGAGGTGAGGTGTACGTAATTTGTCACTTTAGTTGGACAAGTTTCTAACTTCGACTTTCCATGTCCTTATTTCACATAATCTTATTTACTAATATACAAACATTTAATATACATTTCTTATTGTAAGGTTCAATCCTTTTTAAAGAATTTAAATTAAAAATATTTTAAAGATAAATATTTAACAAGAACGTGGCATTATATTGGATTTGCATTAGAGATATACAGTTAGAACTTGATGCAATGAATTATTATACCCTAGATGGGTGCATATGTTTATATTTGCATGTTTAGGTATAATCTTAAATGGTCAGTTTACGTCCTATTTGAAAATTTCCCATAAAATATATTAAGATAACATACTTTACACAAGATATAACCTCAAAATCAGAAATTGGTAAATAGATTATGAGAAATCGTCTTTTAAAACTTTGACACCTCGTATCTCAAAACGAGGTAAAGTCAAGTTAGAACCCTGTCCAAACAAAGAGACGACAAGCTAAAGGTAGGTACGAGTATATACCGGGAGACGTAATGCGATCAGCTTCAACTACTATTAATTAATCATAGCTGATTTATTGAGGGTTAGCAAATTTATTGTTTCTTACGCCTTATAACGATAACTCAAAACGAACCCGGACATTTTAAGAGACAATTAAAAACACCTTTAAAATGGATTTAACTTATCGCTGCCGAAAACTCGACTTCTAAGATATTGTAACTTTTTAAAAATTTAGACAAATTCATAATAAATAGGTGGTGTCAAAAAAAAGCATTATTTATAAACTAACATCACCATTAAATGATCGATTTTAATTAAAACGTGCTGCGAATTATTTTATACGCATTGCTTAACGTAGGCCTATGTTAATTACATAGATCACCTATGTAAACATTATAAATACGGGTGGTACTCTCTAAACATCCGACTGAGATTTAATTAGCCTTCAGCTCAGCTTAGTTACATAATATTATAATATATTAGGTATATAGAACAAACTTCTACTCCTACGTCAAGAGTCAGAATAATAGAAGAGTATGTATGAGACCATGTATGAATGTGAATGAGGGAAGGAGTGTGTACGACTGTGTACTAAGACCGAGTTATTTGGGGGGTCTGTCCTCTCTACCTATCCTTGCGAAGAAACGGCTTGCGTGATGGTTAGTTAGTTAACTCCCAAGGCGGTTGTTACAAACCAAATATTACTAAAATAAAGAATAATGTACATTAAAAAATATATTTATTTACCTTAGTGTCTTAGCAACGGATCAGCCAAGTTATACGTAAACTTATCTATTACTTTCATTTAAACAAAGTTCAAGGATAGGAAAGGTTTTATTTTTATTCAAAATTAAATTAGTAAGCGGGGAAGATTTAAATTTCCAGGAATACAAACGGTGCGTAATGCCCGTGAAATGTTTTCAATGGAAAACTTTTTAAGACGTCTTTCTTAAGTTTTTCAAAAAAGTTATAATTCAGTGGAAAAATTGCTCACCCAACTTCCAGAACCAGCCCAGTAAGTCTTGTTAAGGTTTTGGAGTAATCTTTTTTTCAAATGAGACATTTTGTGACTGCGTATGAGTTGGAACATTATTATCTACGCACCATGTCGTAGTGGTAATATACACGAAGAAATGTAGGTAAATAAACCTACATTTTAAAATGATTTTTCCGCTTTGAAATATATTAATATTAGCTGATGTATAGTTCTCCAAGTTTATTTAAATCAGATGTAGGCTTATTCGGAATGTCATTTTGCAAAATTTCAGCAAGAAATAAACTGTTTTAAGGGATGGGAAAAGGGGCTGGGTGGGTTTTTGAAATCTCATATAATTGGTGACTTTCCCCCTGTCCTGAAAGTCAAGCATCAAAAGTTCGAAAAAATAAAAAAAATAAAAAAATCATAAACCCACACGGCGACACTCTTTTTTATGTTAAAGATGTGTAGATCATATTTTAAACAAACTGAAAGCTGTTAAAATCTACAAAAGGCGTTCTGAATTGAGTCAATCAGTCAATTCTATTTACCGATGTGCTAATTAATTACCTCAGCGTTTCGTTGAATTGATAATATACTGTCACATCACTATTGTTTTGTGTGTCACATTACTACAATAGATAGGATATGGTTATATTATTATCTCTGAAACCAATCTTACCTCAATGTCTAAATTAATAAAGTCATATTATAAAACAGTTATCAGCGTTTCCTATAAATCACAGAAAAAAAATAATGAACGTAACATTTTTTTTTTTTTTTACATTAACTCCACACAGGAGGCCCTGAGGAAAATAATTTCCCTCAGGGCCTATGTCATCTTTGAGGATGCTGTGTGGATTTCATCTTTGAGGATGGTATGAAAAAGGAGGATGTTTATAATTATATTATAATTTATTGGAAATATTATTGGAAACACAAGATATCAAAGTCTAATTCGTTAAAGTCGCACAAGCAATATGATTTTCACGCTTTTTCAAATTTGCAAATATCAACGAATAATATTAACATGGAAAAATGGTGGCAATATTTTGAAATATACCTGGTGGCATCAGGTGTGAAAGAAGCTTCAGAAAAAATAAAAAAAATATCAATCCTACTTCATTCGATTGGAAATAAAGGTATGGAAATTTTCAAGTCATTCAACATAAATATGAAAATGGTCACATTACAAGTTAAGAAAAAAATCGTCAATTATTTCGAACCTCACAAAAATTCAACCGTGATCAGACATAATTTTTTCACAAGAAGACAAAACGACTCAATAGTGACAAAACATCAACAATTTTCTACTGGATCTAAAAAAACACGAGTATGCAATGTGAATTAGGAAATTTACGACAATCTCTTGTAAGAGATTTATTCATTGATAATATGTTATCGAATTTACGTCACATACGTCAAAGCCTTTTACGCCATTCGACATTATCGCTGGAAAAAACAGTAGATATCTCCAGAACCATCATTATGTCACAAAATAATGCTAAGAAAATTACCCAACAGATAAATCCAGAAAGTATCGTTGAAATTTGTCAACATAAAAATACATCCGCCGTCACGACCTAGACAAATCTCACCCAGTGAACCCGGGAAGCCGGGAACCCCTGTTAAATTGCTGGACGTAGATTTCCACTTTGAGTGACCAATGGCTGGTTATGGTTATTGGTTGTGTTGGTTATCTAATAGTACAAGTTCAACTACGAGTTGTAACAATACTGTTAAGGCCCTATGGAAAACTTAAGCGGACTGTAATACTTAAGGAGATCCAATAGTCCACGAAAAAATCGAAATCCGATTTCACGCCCTTTATGGGAGGAGTTTAAAAATACTTGAAAAAACCCTCGGAAAGGTTGGAATAGGTATTTGAGAATTTTTTTTCATAGGTTGATTTCGTAAAGGCCTGTAAAAAACATTAATTCCTTTTTTACGCATTGTTTTTTGCAATAAAATGGAAATTTAAAATTGATTTTACGAAAGCAAGTGGCGCGGAGCAACACGTCTATTTCCCGTTATGGCCGGGGCATAAATATACCAAACCACCCACGGCCGGGGCGTGACTGATACGAAATGGTTGTGCCCAGTGCATGGTTTATGTGCCCATGCCATAAAGGTCACTTCAAGATCCAAATTCGTAGAGTGCGGGCCGTATTGATTGATGTCAAAAATAGCAACGAGAAAATGCATGTTTTATTTTATTTTGTGAAGTTTGGGCGTAAATATATTTTTTTTGCGATTATTATAAAATAAACAAAATTTGCCGCATTATACAATAAAATCATATCCAAAAAGGGGTTTATAAGTAGGAGAGTTTGCACGTAAAAGTGTTTTTATAGACCTAATACTTTATTTTATTCTAGGCTTATTAAAAGACTTGTAAAAAAAATGACCAATATTTTTAAGGGACAAGGTATTTTCTACACGCAGTATTTAATTGAAGCATCTATAATACTTCTAAGAAATCAAATTTTCTAAACCAAACACATATGACTTTGTATGATTTTGCATTATTTAGCATGACTTCATCTTAAGATAATGATTTTTTCTTGCATTTTTTTATCACAGGAGAAGATAATGACGGGAAAAGTCTTAATGCCCTAAAAAGATTTTTTTTTTAATGTGGCGATCTGCTGGTCCATCCACGGGTTGGCACAATTACACCGTAAAAGCGTTATACAAAATTTGTATGAACCCGAGTTTTGAGAATAAATAATTTCTGTTATCACAAGCGCAACAATATTTCGACTGATAATGTGGGTATTTTAAGAATAATTGTATAATAATATTTCGAACTGGCCAATTAGGTAGGTTTGTAGCCATCTTTATTATTCTCTCAAGGGGTCCTTTGTAAGGAAAGATAGAGTAAGAAAGGACGAGGTGATGAACTGAACAGGACCTTAAGAAATGAATTAGTCCCGAAGCTGTTTCTGTATCAAACAAATACTATCCAACAACAAGTACACAATAAACGAAACAGAACAGACACAATTTTTAGCCTCTTCGCCAATTCTAAGCAAAACTCTTTTATTTATCATGGTTCACTCACTTTTAATACACACTATTCACAATTTGACATTTTTAACTTTGCAGCACACTCCTTAAAATCACACAGACGATCTCTCGATATTTTATAACTAAAGATACTCATCGAATGTTGCCACCATTCAATTATTGAGAGAGTTGAATGGGGGGGGGGGGGGGTCTGTCTAGTAGAAGTATTTTAGTATGCATATACTATAATAAATAAATAAATAACCTAGATATTTTTATGCTGAATTTCAATGTAAACTGTTAGTCTCCCAAATAAAATTAAATTGCAAAAATGGTTTATTCCAGAATGTATGCAGGGGTAGTGCAATGTAATACAATCCAAATTTCGAAATAATTATAAAAATACAAAATAACGATACGTGTCGTACATAGAATAAAAAACAGAAAAGAGGCGAAATATTAAATATTAAATACAAAAATTTAAACAAATAGTTTAATTTCCTCCGTGGTTGTGGGCTAAGGCTCTCTGGATTCAAATTCCAGGAAGCAAAAGTTTATTTAAATGAATTGTATCATTTCACAATTTAATCATTTAAAATAATATACTTAAGGTTTATTTTCGCCACGTTCCAGAGTAGAAGATGGTCTCAGTATCGCTCTGGTGTAAGACAACCATTCAGAATTTAAATGTTGCTTGAAATGTCTTAAACGGGGTTTGGTGGCCAGATCTGCCCATCTTCTTCATCCCACCACTACCTTTAGCCTCTCAACATACCCTAATTGAGGATGCCATAGTCTCAATGGCTCCAGGCGGTTGGGAGCAGTTGCGACTCTTGTACGGTGTTCACATTTAGAAAAATGGAGCAATTTATTTACGCCTTCCAAACTGAAATATAATATTCCCAAGTATAACAATTTATTGAAAAGAACATGAAGACCCACTGCACGAAGGAATAATAGAAAAAGGAAACCCTTAAAAATTTGCAGAATTTTTTCATCGAGTATTATTTACGGTATTTATCTACCGTACACGCCTGCGCAATTTTACAGAGCGAGTTTATCAAACGGAATGAATTTAAGTTATTAAGGCTGATAAATCGGTAAATGCTTGTCTGGAAGTTGTCAAATAAGGAACTCCACTCAATTTATTCACCCCCTAACATTAATAACAATATTTTTTTTATAAATATCGTTTTTATAGCTAAAAGTTTGAACTTTTCAAAGCCCGCAATAATGATCAAAAACGTCAATAGTAAGACCATTCCTATGCAGATAGGTTTTTTTTTTTACGTTAACTTGACAAAGTAGGCCTTGAGAAAAATAATATGCCTCAGGGCCTACTTTAATTTGGGAAGCGGGTATGGGTACCGCCGTCTCAGGAACCATTTATTGGATAACCAACACCTCCGCCATAAATCACCCTAAGTGGTTTGCTACGTTTTGTGACTAAGCAGGGATTCCCGGGTTCAGGTTTGCCTAGGTCTTGGAAGTGAATGCGTTAGCCCATCTTCTGCGTGGCAGGCCGTATTGGGAGAGACTGGCTGAGAAAGACCTTTTGGCCTCTCCAGCAGGACCCTTGCTTTGCACCGCTGTGGAAGGGATGGATTCATACATTATTTATTCCTGGACACATTGACCCCCAGATTCCTATCCACCCCTCATACCTTTTTTTTTCCCAGAATTTCCTCTTCATCGTTTTCCTAAAAATACCCTCCACACAGCATCCCCCAAAGATGAAAAAAAGGCCCTGAGTGGAATTTTTTTCCGTAAGGTCTCTTGTGTGGACCTAATATAAAAAAAAGTGAACAATCCTCCATACACAAATAAATGCCTCGGTATTTTTTATGCACAAGTTTAAAAAATATATCGGAAGCTGCACAGAAGTAAAAACCTATCAAAAATACTAATTTAAAATAACTGCGAGGTAAATTATTAGCAAAAACGCAGTCTTTTGGTAAAAAAATTATTACAAAGTTTTTTTTTGATCATCGAGAATTGCTAAAAGTAATGAGCTTTTGTATCGAAGTTGAGAAGCCAGTTAAACTCGTAAAAGCCCATATTTATATTTTCGGACCTTCCGGATGCGCGGAATGCCTTATTTTTTATTCTTCGTCCATAAAACACTTTTCATAAAGAAAAAAGATTCGCCTTTTCTTGGGAAAAGCTGTTGAAGATCAATGTCTCGGAAGTAATCGGAGGAAAAGAAGAGGACGCAATTCCCGAAAAGTCTTTTATTTCCCTGAAAAATCTTGTCGAATTATTATCGGCGAAAACGGGTCATTCTGCAGATTCACTGGAAAATTGAATAAGAACCAGTGACGTCTGCGCCGACAGCAAGCTGTCTCTTTTTCCTATTTATGAATAATGCAATTAAAATAAATATTGTTTACCGACATTTTTCACAATGAAAGATAAAAGGAGCCTATTTACGTTGAAGAATGAGCGTGATTTCACCTAGAGCTCAAGCTAATTTGGTCGCCTTTGGGAAAAACTCACGTGAGTCTCACATGAATGGTTGTGTCTCATTTACTATCATAGTGAGAAACATGATCTAAACGCTGTTAGAAGAGAAAAAAACACGCTTTATATTTAAATCTAAAAGTAAACCACTAAAGGATTAAAAATTGCACCTTAATGAAATCAAAGCTTCCAACCACTTTTGAAAACTTTTGATTGATTTGATGAAATTTTGTGATTTTTTAATAAATTATTTGTACATGAAACGACGGAAAAGTGAAGCGATACAAATACATTGTGTTTTTAATTTTTTTCGTAACCGGTAATTTTAGTTAACAAGGTTTAAGGTTAATCATTTTAAAAACTTTTTTGAGTTTGATTTAAAAAAAATTAAACATAAATAATTACAAATGTATTTATAGTAATACAATTCGGATGCGTATTTTAACATCTTTCAAAAAACAGTTTTTAGTTTTCAGATACATTAAAAAATATTCCATTACCTTGGATTTTATTGCAAAGCGGAAATATTTTGAATTTCTAACAGAATACGCTGGAGACCTGAGGGGTTAAGGGGGATATTGTGTATGCTATCAAACCATCTTCCTGAGTGACCAATTTTTTTTTTTGTTAAAAAAAACGACATTATAATCGGTGCATACGCGGTTTCAGGCGGCTTTGAAGTGGTATTAATTTGAAAGGATAAAAAACAGGATATAATTTATGTTAAAGATAACCTCGCAGCGTTATTTTGGCGTATGTTTTGATGAAAATTTATCTCGGTGTCTGTTTATAAAGTGTTATCTTCCAAACGTTCATAAAAGCCCCGCCATAAACCCGCCGCGGGTGGTTGCTGTTGGCTGTACACTGTTCACTCACTCCACCCTGACATTCTGAAACCCTGTGCTAACAGTGGCGTTTCTTCACAGGGGGACAATGGGGACAGTCCCACCAGTTACACTCAAAACCTACTAAAGGAAATAACAGTCGATGCTTTGTCTTCGCCAAAATAAATGAATTCTTTAAACATAAAAGTAATTAACATTCGCAGAACTAAAATACAAACAATCATTCCGGATGATTTTAATAAGACCTTATGCGCGTTCAGCGAACAATGTACGGCGCAAAAAACAGCGGGTCTATTTCTTAGTGCGCAGAATTTAATGCGCACTTGGGGGGACGATCCGAACCACCATACTTTCCTTGCGTTGTTTCGCGATCGTATGCAACTGCGCAAGTGCGCATGCGCAGTAGCATGTGAATTCAAGTACCTGCGGAGACAATCCTTTGAATCCCAATAGAACCATTTCTTTGCGAAGTTACGGGCGGGAATCGCTCGCGTTCAAATTAGTTTGATAGTAATCTTGCAAGGTAAAGCTTTATTTTTATTATATTATATTATAAATTGGCATATATCTGTAGACATTTTATATTAAATATATCCGACTAGCATGATTAGACCATCAATTTTTTTTTGAGAAATTTTATATTATATTCTACCGGTGGTGAGATTACGGTACAGTACGTAAAAAAACGTCGATCCCCACCACTAAAGAAGTGCTCGAGCCGCCACTGCGTGCTTGCTCCGGTACTTCCGGCGGCTGCAGATTGGGTGGCACGTGGCACAAGCCACATGGCGCATATACCTTTATGGCAATCCACACCCCAGTGATGAACAGTAAATGACGTTTCATCAGCACGTCACACAAAACTGGCTAACTTTATACTTTATTACTTTCTATGGTGAGGTTTAGTGTTCAATCTCAATTTATCTTCCTGTGAAATGTTCAATTACCTTTTATGTTGCGATTAGATGCCTCGTGTTCAAAATATTTACTTTTAATATCTCATCCTCCAGCAAGATGCGAAAATATTAATATTGGAACTCTGGTGGTCTCGAATGTGACAAGTCAGAAGGGACTAGGTAAGTATAAGTTACGGAATTTTTCATAAGAGAATCTCGATAAAAAAACTTAATACACAATATAGAAAAATACATTAACGTTAATAATGAATTTGACAAATGCGATTTGTGGCTGCAAGACAAGTTTGATTCTTTTTCTTTTTATTTTTTTTATTTGTTTATCTTAAAATTGATACATATTGTAATATTACTGGTCTTCCATTAAAAACATTAGCTTGTGGATGGAAGAAGAGTTTACATTTCATATATGTACAAATACAGTCACGTGTACACGTGTATAGTTAATACAATGCAGTTAATACATTTCATATATGTACAATTACTATTTACTATAGTCATGTATTTCAATAGGTATATAGGTGCAATTAATACAGACACATGGCAATCAGACCCGTAAACTAAAAGATACAAACGTAGATGTATTCAGTAAGAAGAAAAATAAGTTTGATTTTTAGTGTAACATTCTCTAAAATACTTTTTGATGGAGTTCAACAATTGAACTTTGTTTCTTATGCTTCTGATTTCTATTGGTAGGTTATTAAAAAATAATTTTCCTTGGTGAGTATAATTGTGTTGGGTAAAAGAAGTGTTTAATTTGGGGCACACAAATACATGTTTAAGTCTAGTACGATTTTCGGTTATGAATGAGTATTTGTCTTTTTCTTTTATAATTTGTACGATTGAATTTTTTAAAATAAGTTTTTAAATGTTGGGACTTTGAATTCTTCGAATATGCGATCAGTTGGGAAGAATACGTGTTCGCAACTTCGCGGATTGTGCCAAAAATTAATTAATTTATTTATTGTTTCAAACATTTACAGACTCTAGTTTTTGGACTGTTAATTCGTGGTGGAATTCCATTGTATTATTACGGCTTGATACTGCTCTTCCCGTTTGTCCTACGTAATATGCAGGGCAATTCGAGCAGTTTACCTGATAGACTCCAGAGTTTTCCAGATTATCTCATTTATCTTTATTTCTTTTTGTCACTGTCTATTAATAATAAACTTTATTATTACCTATATATACCCTTAATTAACAATATAACTTATAATGCCTTAAATTAACAAAATTCAAACATTTATTACATACAGACAATGTTGTGTACCCCTGAATAAGTTTGTATAAATTCCGTAGCATAAGAGTTTCAACTACCAGTCTGAAAATGTCCGCAGTAGGATGAAACCGGTCCTGGTGAAAATAAATAAGTGGAACAAAGTGCAAAAGTTTTTTAATTTCAATTATAATTTACAGACTGTTAACAATTATTACAATAATCGAATTGCCATCTCGATGCGCTTAGATATTAACACTCCAATTAAAAATGTTCATAACATGCGTAATCAAGGTTTAGTTGTCACTAGGCGGAGATGCTAGTAGTGTAATAACAGAAATAATAATAATCAAAATGAAATATAAAACCTGAAGAGAAAGAGAAGAAAGAAAAAAAGAAAGAAAGAACAAAAATAACATGATAATAAACCAATTACATAACTGTTCTCCATGACATATCATGGAAGAAGATTGTTAATTTGTTTTTTGAAATATGTGAAACTGTTTGCGTAGATATCTTATATGGTCACATTCAATGGTATTACGCAGATGACAAATTCGAGTTTAATTAGAAAATTCGACCCCCGTTTAAAAGCCAAGAAACTAACGGATTGCACTAACATGGTCTTCGTTATTACTCAAAAATACTTTTACGTTTTTGTTTTTCACAATAGCTCCAAACAGGAGACCTGAGGAAAACAGTTTCACTCGGGGCTTATGTAATCTGTGGGGATAGTGTAGAGGGTCTGTTTAAGGAAAAAAAGGAGAGAAAGATCTGAGAAGGAAAAAGGTATGAGGGGTGGGTAAGAATCTGGAAGTCAGTGTGTTCAGGAGTGCCGGAGGTATGAATCCATTCCTCCCAGTGTGGTGCAAGGCGATGATGGGTAGAGTCCGGCTGGGGAAATCAAAAGATCTTCCTCAATCAGTCTTGCCCGATCCGGCCCGCCACGCAATAGGTGGACAAACGCATCCGCCACCAAGCCTTAGACAAACCTCACCAATTATCCAATAAAAGGTTCCCGGAGCGGCGGTACTCACACCCGTCTCCCAAATTGTAAAAAATATACTATTTAACAAAATAAAACACAAAGCTTTAATTTTAATTAAGGCTTTTGTTACATTCTGTTATTCATTCAGAGTAAAAAAAAACATTTGTACTCGAGAAATGGTCACAATCTTCCATTTAATTATTGTGACGGCTTGAGACATGATTCCTGTTTCTTACCCAACTGTAGACAAAGCAATACCTAGAATTAGTGTAATAATGATAAGCTCGGGTTTTAAAAAAATGGTTTTTGATTACCACATATTTTATTTTTTAATTCAATTTAATTTTAAATGGATAAATATCGAATGTGGGAACCCAGATTAAAAGACAATTTTTATCATACTTTGTAGATTTATTGCCTTTATCTGAGAAAGTAATAATATATAGTTAGGAGTGGCAGTTATGCCTCTGTTCATGCTCACGATCGATGCGACGCTTTTAGTTTCATATCAAAGTTATTGCGACTTCCAAATGGGAGGCGCTAAAATCACGGAATGGCTTTCATGGCGGAAGATACAAGTCGGTGCTAAAGTTCACATTTGGGCAATAAAAAGTCTGACAAGAGAACTTTCGCACAATCACGGATCATCAAAACTATTAATACGAGTAAATAGAACTAGTCGTATATGAGATATAGCGCGCGGAAGTAGTTTCATTAGGAAAAGAAGCGAAGGCGATATTAAAGTCTCAAGTCCGCCTGTTAGCCGACTTTAGTCGGGGATTGTGTTCTTAACCGGAGATTAACGTTTCTTTCATCCCAACTTAAAGTTAGTCTGCTAATACACCGCCATTACTGTTCGTCGCCTGTTTGCCTTTAAGCTGCTTGATTCTAAAATGATTCAAATCACATTTCTTTCTCGAAGTAGTACATTATCTCACTTTACAAGGTACCCATTTTGACTGTTTGTTTTTACCCTCGAAAAAATTGCAATAAAGAAGGCATTTTTGTTTAATTTACTATAAATTTTCAATATTGATTAAAAATGAGCAATTTTCGATTTGCCGCCAAAACGACACGTTAGATTTTTTGTTTGTGATTATGGCGTTGTTAATGTCACGCCGGCTAATGTTGTTGATAGCCATCATACCAGCCAGTTGCGTTTTCTACGTCAGGATGACGTTGTAGTCACATAGAATTGTTTCAGAATTTGTTTTTTAGATCGCTTTTAAAATCAATAATTATAATTAAATAAAAACAAATACCTTTGTAAAACAAAAAAAAAATTTTTTAAACTTTATGAGTAAAACCTCAAATTGTAATATTTAATTAAATGAAGATGATATTAGCGAAACTCAATCGAAAATCTGGAAACAAAAAATCAGAAAAAGATATTTGCACCTCTGGAAATCGAACCCAGAACCTTTCGCTTTCCGGGCAAATGCGCTAACTGCGCCGTTTTCTGATTTTTCATTTTCCAGATTTCGATTGAGTTTCGCTAAGATTGTCTTCTTTTTGATTAAAAAAAAATATTTAAATTACATACTTTTTGTATAATGATTAGAATAATAAAAATTGATATAATTTCTTTTTACATAAACGCAGCGAACCACTTGGGGAGACCTTATGGCAGAGGTGTTAGTTATCCAATAAATGGTTCCATCGTAGCCGCGGTGGTACCTATACCCGCCTCCCAAATTTAAGTACCTATAAACGCCTCCCAGACTTTCATTCTTTCGCACACTTTTAACGGTACGCATACATTATGAAAATAACACATTCAATGCAATCAAAATGGGTAGATATTTACCAACCAACATAATTAGGTATATTATTTGATTAAAACAACAATTCTCTGACATCCATTTTTACTCTTTCCTAGAATATGGGTCTATTGAAAACCCATGTTCACACATTCCTCTCCGCGAAAAAGATTCTCCACATAGCGCCCTCAAAAATGTATATTTTCCTCAGGTCCTCCTGTGTAGAGTTAAGGTTGAAAAAATTGTGTTGAAAGAAAAAAACACACACGAAAGAGATTCGGATAAAATTGTTTATTAAGAAATGTGTTTTATCTGATTCTCTTAAACAAATTCCTTAACAATGGTCAATTTCCGCATTAAATCTACCGATTCTTTGACTAATGGCAACTTAAATACCGTTTTGTCCCAATATTCTCAAAGACTAAAAAAGTTTGATAAATAATAACGAACATTTAACAATTTTATCAGCGGTATTATCAAATAGACTATTTATCATTTACTACTCAACATACAAAAACTATACAGTTGTTATGGTGAGCATTTTACGCCTGTTTCGTGTTGAAAACCCCAATGAAATATTTATGTGCAGTAAAGTTGCCAAACAAAGGTGGAGCGTTCCGACGCCAATAGAAGTGTTCAAATAGTAAAATGGGGTTTTAAGTAAAATAAACGCCTTTCTGTATCGTTTCCGGTGACGGTTCAACTTCAAGTCTGTAGTCCCTAGACCTCTATTTTAAGGGGCTATACTGTTATATTCGTAGCACTAGATTCTGATATTTTTCTTGAAGTACGTGGAATAAAATTTTACTTTGTATATTACAGTGAGTTGAGCAGCAGAATGGACGATATAACTAAATAAACCAAATTTTGTAAATGATTCAAGCAGTATGTTATAAAAGATAAAAATAACAAAAAGGCTGTGCTCCACACAGTTGCAAATAGATATTTTTGCACGACCCTTATATTCCAATGAGTGGCAATCCACTGAATGATATTAACACTCAGTCGTTCACAGGTCAAATAAAATGTTTGGTTTTGTTCTTCGTATACCTAAGAAAAGTGTTCAGTAACCAACGTACAGTACTAATGTTATGTTTAGCATTACGTCGCCTCAGTTCTTAATTGTCCAAACGACCATTTTAGTTTTTGTTCAATCCCGACTTTAAAACTAAAAATAAAGCATAAAAAATGATAGTTTATTACTAAACTAAGAATTATTTAAACTTATCAAACCTTTACGTTTACGGAAATAGCTTTATCTTAAACACCTTTCATAATTTTTCATTGAAATAATGAAAGAAAACTTTCTCCTCCTACATAATTTTCAAATGGTCGATTGGACAATTAAGAACTGAGGCGACGATTAGTCAGAAGTACACTGGAATATGCCCCGCCAATTTGAAACCGGCAGTACAAAGTATTCATACATAGATAGCATCAAAACAAATTTACAAAATATCTTACCTTCAAATTCAATAATAACTTCGAATGCACATTTCAAACTTTGCAACAAAGGCGAGCAATAGCATAATATTTTAAATAATAACATTGACTGTACTGAACTTCTTTCCCTAGTTAATTTTAACATAACCTTACACGTCATATAGAATTATTCCACACGTTTAATAACAAGATATATGCAGCAAGTAATTCGCCAATCAATCGTTCTCTTCATAATATGTTCAATAATATTGGTCTATCTAAAGTCTAAATTCTAACATCGATATTTTCTCCGATTCACTGCCCAAATTTAAAAAGAGCCTCACGTCAATAATATAATTTTTTCAATGCACATACGTACATACATACTCACACACATAAACACATACACACACACACACCCTCCCACTACGCACATCATCCGGTAATTACTTAATATACATATCATAAATAAGACACTACAAAGAAACACATCATCGGTACGAACCATGAAATTTACTTAATTGTTTTTACCACTGTAACTAGTGTACTGTTTGTTTCTGTTTATAAATAAATAAATAAACACGCTTTTTTCGTAATTAGTAGGAACAGATTGACACACTTACCTGTACACGTGGCCAAAAGTGAAGTTATAAGTATAAGAGGTATAAGTAGAGGTATTTGAATGTTCCGAACTCTTGCAACTTAGAACGACACGATACAAAACTCTGTTCTGCTGCAGTATACATCAGCGCAACTATATTGCTCATTCTCCGGTACAGCGGTTTCATACGATGGAAAATCAAGACTTGGTTATTTTGGTTTGTTTAATTTTGTATCCATCTTAATTTTATTTTTGAAGTGTAACTTCGTTAGCTCAGTTGTGATTTGAAATTCGGATGAAACGGAAATGCGTCACTAAAATGTATTATTTGACGGGTCCTTGGTTCTATTATAATGCGGTAAATTCACGGCTCTGCGCGAGCCTCCGATAGCGCAGTGGCGTAAATCTCACCGGCCAAACAGACATCCAGCGAATGGAAGTTCGAATCCTACGAAATCCAAAAAAATAAACATTTTTATTTTTAAAAAATCAATATCCAATCTTAAAACCACTTTAAAATAAACAGGCAAAGGAAAAGAAAGCGACATCTTGTGACTTTATTGTTTCACTTCTACCGCATGTGAATTGCACAATTCAATTTTATATTATTTCTTTCTCATATTCAATATTGTTTCTCATGCCTAAGTTATAATCATGACAACAATGTTTTATTATTTTTAATTGATAAACTAACGTTTAAGACAAGATTTTTAAGCATAGCACAAAGGTAGATAACAATTATTATAAGCAATAATTATCAGCCTGAAACACTTATCTACATTGAAAAATCTTCAGAGAAAAGATACTGGCCGCCAACGGGACTCGAACCCGTGTCCCGTGTCTTTTGTGCCATGCATAAAAATCTAGTTTATCAATTAAAAATAATAATTAATATTTGACAAGTTAAATTATTTTCACCAATAATGCAGACATAATTAGTCTCGACGCCATCTAGCGAGAGATTTAGTATTTAACAATATCTCTCTCACAAAAATAAAGTTGGTTGTTTTCAGTTGTCATAAGAAGTAATTGTCGAATGAAACACTAGTATATATTGAATTATTTGGCGGGTATTAGATAAGCTGCCATAGCTCAGTGGTCAGAGCTCCTGACTGGCAATCAGAGGGACACGGGTTCGAGTCCCGTTGGCGGCTAGTATCTTTTCTCGGAAGATTTTTTCAATGTAGATGAGTGTTTCAGACTCATAATTATTGCTTATAATAATTGTTATCTACAATGTTTTATGTTTATTTCAGGGTGTTTGTACTTCCTATATTTATGTAAAAGCCTTAGGGGCGTAAATAAAATAAATATAGAACATAGAACAAACGAAATTTTTTAAGCTCTTTTTCTTCTAGATGTTCAATAATGTTATTATTTAATTTATAAAAACAGTTTATTCATAAACAAGTTCTGATGTGTAATCACTATTAGGTACGCGTGACAGCTCTTTCGCCTTACGAAGTCATTATAAAACTGTGGTTATACCACTCACAAATGATGTGTTTATATTAGTTCTAGATAGATATTTACGATGAATTTTTTTTATTGCTTTTAGTTTTATGACCTATGCCTTTATTGATTTCCGAGTAAAATATTAGATATTATTGAATACATAGAAATAAAAAATTAAAATGGTGTTGTACAATTTAAACTTGATAATAGTAAATAAATTAAAATGGTGTTGTATAATTTAAACTTGATAATAGTAAATCAATAAAAATCCACCTATATTGTCCACTTGACTCCACAGATAAATGTATAGATCTGTACGTAAATAGTTATAATCATAAACAAAACGGCCGCCAACACAGAAATAGCCTCCGTAAAGTGATCGAATTACGGCGTCTTCCGTTTTCCTTAAAATAATGCCAACCGATTAAAATGGAAATTTATGTTTTCATTACTATCTATCTATGAACCTAAAAACAAAAAGCCATTAAATGTAAAAGCCGTTTAAAATAAGTTTAATCTAAAGTATTCTGAGAACAGTAATTAGAGCAGTTGTATTATTAAATTCTGCCGCCTTTTTTCCACGTTCACTCGAATGGTTTAATTTTCTAAATAATATTTTATTACCCTTTGTACCGACAGGAAATTAGTACTGAAGAATTTTGTGTAATATTTGCGAAACAACTATGGAACACCAATTTAATAATAATTACGTAACTTAAAGGGCTAATAAATGGCAGTGTAATCTATATTTATAAATCGCTTTTCATGTCCCGTCAAAAATTCGACAAATCACAACATTATGAAAGAAAAAAGATATCTTATTGACCCGGTATTCTGTACACCAATTATTTATAAAAAAGTAAACAAAAACAACTTCATCTTAAAATACAAGAAGATAATTTAAGCCACTCTAGCATCTACAAGCTTAATTGCAACGATTGCCCGGCAATATGTATAGGTAAAACCGCGCCTAACGTAAATATTAGAGTGGAAGAACACATCAGGTGTTCAATAAGTCAGGTACGTCATACATTTGTCTGGTAACATTAAATTATGGTAAAGCAAGCTTATGGGTCCGAATGGTTAAAAATACAGGTTTTCAGAATTTTCACAACGTTTAGGAGTCCAAGTAATACACAAAATAGAATAGGAACACGCCTTTATAATTAAGAAGCATTAGAAATATCAAAATCAAATAAAAGTAATTGCCAAATTAAAAAAAAAATCTGTTGGAATTAACCGACTTTAATTTTAAAGTCGTATACCTTCTGCCTATGTTATAAACCTTCCCCTTCCCCTCTACCTGTACCTACCCCTCTATCTCTTTGTCTCTGGTGGTCACTCTTTCTATTATAAGCTTCTATAGGGTCCGCCATCTAAAGTTTTTTTTTTCAACTAGTGCTTATTTCGTGAATGGTAACACTTAGCTCATGTCTGATTTGACAGATAATTAGTTTTATCCTTCCGCTGAGCGAATATCTGACCATCCAATGCGTTTTCGCTTCGCTGAGTGGGCCTGCGATCGACTTACAGAAGATGCCGATTTTGCCAAAAAAATCATCTTTTCGGATGAAGCTCATTTTGATCTTGGCGGGTATGTAAACAAGCAAAATTGTCGTATTTGGGGCACAGAAAACCCGCACGCATACATTGAAAAGCCGGTACACCCAAAACGAGTCACTGTTTGGTGCGGATTTTGGTCCAGAGGCATAATTGGGCCATTTTTTTGAAAATGAGCAAGGAGTGGCCGTTACAGTCAATGGCGATCGTTATCGGGCCATGTTGAACGAATTTTTGTTCACAAAAATTGAAGAGGAGGATATTGGCAACATTTGGTTTCAACAGGACGGCGCTACGTGCCACACAGCCGAAGCTACACTCGATGTTTTGCGCCCTGTTTTCAAAAAAAAAAAGTTATTTGGCGGACCCTTTATTTCTCTGTTTTTTTTTTATCTCATAATCTTTGACTGTTCCGTAGCTTACAACATGTTTATTGTCCTGATGAAGTACGAGATTAACCAAAATCGATCGACGTGTATAAATCAAATAAAGTGGTTTTAAACAACTTTTTCATTTACATAATATGATGAAATCGAATAAACCTTAAAGTTTCTCATTTTAATCGTTAAAATTATTTATCGATTTGCTCCTTCTTTGTTGCAACTCGTCCAGTTCAACGTTTCTTGCCATAGACTCCGAAATAGTGAATCGTTTTCCACAATCAATACTAACTACCATTTATAGGTACCATTCTCCACTGTCCAGAATGCCGAGCCTTGTTAACTTATGTCGGACTTAGAAATTTTTGGTACCTATCTAAATGGTTTTAGTCTATCTTAAGGGAATAATGTCTAAATTATTGACTCTATCAAATATTTTTCAGGCTTTAACTCGAATATTCTGTCAAATGTATACATTATTATATTGTGTCCTAAGTTTGTATTTGCTTCATTCATTTATTATCCACAGTGATTTCCGTGTGCTCGGTTTAACATTCGACTATGCGATTTTAATCAATATCAAGCCTCGAAATATTAATCCGGAAACCTATGTAATGCTTCCTTCGCTTTAAAGCCAATGAATCCATCACTATTTCACCATTCATCCCATATTTTTAGGTTTTATGAAAAAAAAATCGATAAATTTATAATTCATTTAAAACTATAAAAAATCTTTGTTCCACATTTCAATAGTTATCGATGGAATTGTTTTACACATTTTCTATAACTTATATCATTTATTTTATTTCTATTTTTATCATTTCGTGTTAAACGCATTGTAAAATAGATAATAGTTCGTTAACAATTTTATTTATTAATTTTTAAAAACTGGGGTTTCTTTATACCTAGGTAATTTTCGATGTTTCATCTTTCTAATTCTGTAAATAAATTGTTGAATTTAACCCATCGTAAAAATAAAGTAGGAAATTCGGTCAGTCGTTTAGCCTCTCCCTGGGCGTGCTTTTAGTTCTACGATTCCAAGAGACAAGACGGCTGAGAAGGTCGGAAAGGCATAAATAATGAATGAGGATGGTTTTGACAACGTGCGAAGACGTCGCGGAGCGGCGAATAGAGGCTTCAGCAGCGAAGGTGGAAAGGAATTGAAAGAATGGTTAGGTGTTTTGTTTAGTGACCGTCAGTTCCTCACATGATTTTCGTCCTTTAATAATCAACTAAGTGCCCCTTTGGTCTCTTGAAAGATCAATACTAAACGTGTTTACGTGTACATTATTGGGTTTATGAGGAAAAAAAACATTTTAGATTTCTTTATAAAGATTTCGAAGAATTGGGATATTATGCGAGTATTTTTATAGTTCTCAAACATTATTTACGCTTTTGTAGTTGTATTTGAGAAAAACGGTAAATATTTATTTTACTTTCCTCTTGTAACAGAAATTGGAAAAATAAGATTTGCTATTTGAGGAACTCCAGGAAATATTTGCTTTCTGCATGTATGTTTAGCGTTGCGAGTAAAAACAAACTGTTTTATTATGAAAACGATAATAGGATAAACAAATGAAATACTTGATACTGCGTAACAGCGCGTACTTCAGGTAATTTTTCACGAAACTAGTGCTATAAAAATTAGCCAAATATTATTATATTATCATAAACGATACGAATGAAGTGAAATGGACTATACGAAGAACCCTGCGGTATTCCGGAGAAAATAATTAAGTTTGATTGTTAATTTCCAACCTTTACGGCTTGCAGACGATTGGAATAAAAATATTTCATTAAAAAATCTGTATAATAACGGACTTTTTCATGGTGTAAATACACGTATTTTTATAACCCACATAGAAGGTTCAGGCTGAATATGTTGAAGGAAAGTGAATTCTTCAAATTCTAAACCACAAAGTGATTGCTTTCCCTGAAAGCTTAATTTTATACTAACGTTATGTATAACACGTATAACAAAATCTTTCAGATTATCTGATAATACAAGAACGAAGAATTGTTTGAGTTTGTTAAAAATTATTTATTCGGCGTTGAAAACTATTGAGTTGCTACATTTAATTTTGTTATATATTCCAGTAGGTAACAAGACAGCACTTTGAAACAATTCTTCTTCAACGTCGCAATTTTATACGCCAATGAGATGAATCCAAAATTTGGAATACGTGTACTCCGATGTTGTAGGTACATTTATTTCAACATTATTGCAATAAAAGCTGGCTTTAATGTGTTTTTTGTCATCGAATAGAGCTGATTTATGCTGTGAAATTGTCTCTGGATGTGAAAAAGAATGATGGTTTGTGGCTCCTAATTTTTAAATATTTCTGTCTTTCTTTCTCGTTTATATTTATGAAAATATAGTATAAAATAAGAAAATATCCATGTAAAACAAAAATTAATAAAATTATTCACCCATTGAACCGTATTGTGCAAATTTGTACGAAAATGTAGCTAAAAAGAAAATTATCTATTCTACCTACCGATATTTATTATGGTTCCAAGACAACTCAAAATCAACTCACTCAACACCTCTTTGAAAATGCATTAAAGGCGATGATTTTTTTATCAAATAGCCCATCACCTAACCTTACGTAACAATTTTTTTCATCACTTTTCAAAGGAGGTGTTGAATTGAATTCATTCTGAGTTAACCGGTCATCATTTACCGTAATGATGTACATTACATTACTGTACTATCTAAAATTTTGGTTTGTAAAAGTGTTACGTTTGTAAAAATTCCACGGGTTTAAAATAAATAAATAATATATAAAGTTTCCGAAAATTTTTGAATAATAAGTTTTGGTTAGGTTTTAAAGTAACGGCGGCTAATTCTAAGAATTTAAAGAAATGACCTTTAAGGCTGCCTATATATTTATAAACCGAGATGGGAGCCGAGTCACAAATTATGCGAAACGAAGCAACCGCAAGCGGCGATTCGCGAAGCTTGTGGTTGCTTCGTTCCTATCGCATATAATTCGGCTTGGCTCGCGTTTTGTTCGCAAATATATTATTTAGTCGACGTCGAAAAAGCGAAAATGATATTCATCTAAAATATTGAAGGCGTTTATCACACTTTTTTTTTGGTTTTGAGAATTTTTTTTTTCATAAGACTTTATCCACCATTAAAAATGGTCTTTAGCAGTGGTGGCCCATGAGTTTTCAGTGAGCTAGAGTGCTAATATTGAAAAATACGACCTGATTTATGTTGTAACTGAAAATGATTTTTTTTTTCAAAATTTCAACATTTTGTATGAAGATTTTCAGTATTCTACTGAAATGTCGTAACAATGCTACATCATATTTATAACGTATAACGTCGTATTTTACAATCTTGGTACTCTAGCTCACTGAAAACTCACGGACAGCCACTGGTCGTTAGGAATTATTTTTTTACTTTATTTAAACCCACAAACGGTTACAGAGCACTACAGTTTTGCGTTTTAAAAAAAAAACTATCCATAAATAGTTTCGATTGTTTGCATGACATACGTAGTGCGTAGTAACTCTGATATGCTTTGAATTTAAACTATTAAACAACTATTATAATCAATAATTATCAGCCTGAAACACTCATCTACATTGAAAAAATCTTCCGAGAAAAGATACTGGCCGCCAACGGGAAATGAACCCGTGACCTTCTGATTGCCGGTCAGCAGCTCTGACCCCTGAGCTATGGCGGCTCATCTAATACCCGCCAAATAATTCAATATATACTAGTGTTTCATTCGACAATTACTTATTATTATATTTTTCTAACTGAAAACAACCAACTATTTTTTTTTTGTGAGAGAGGTATTGTTAATACTAAATCTCCCGCTAGGTGGCGTCGAGACTAATTATGTCTGCATTTTTTGCTGAAATACTTTAACTTGTCAAATATTAATTATTATTTTTAATTGATAAACTAACGTTTAAACAAGATTTTTATGCATAGCACAAAGGGTAGATAACAAATATTATAATCAATAATTATCAGCCTGAAACACTCATCTACATTGAAAAAATCTTCCGAGAAAAGATACTGGCCGCCTAATTGGCTGGCTAATCATTCAAGCTGTCCTTTTGGCGTTCATTATGTAGTACCTGCGTGGTGCCTATAGGCTGATTGGAGGTGGGGTGTAGAGTACCGTGTTGGGGTGGAGTTGGGAGATTGAGAGGATGCTGAAAGTAATGGTGAAACTAAAAAACCGATCAAACTTTACGGTTGCGAGGATGGGTGGGTGATATCCAACTAACGCAGTAGAGCCCTGACTGTATGAGATGTTAAAATAAAGGGGAAATCTATTTAAATAAGGAAGAGTGTCTGTGGCAGGTGGCCGCTGGTGGACACTGAATTAAATTTTTATATTTTTACAATATTGATGAAATTTTGCTCACTTGACATTTTTTTTTCAAAATCAGATATAGACAGTGGACTTCCTGTTTTTTTGAAGGTCAAAATTCAACAATATATGATGAAAAAATCAGATGGACAAGAGTCAGAATAACGAAAGGGTATGTATGAGACTGTGTATGAATGTAAATGAGGCAAGAAGTGTGTGCAAAAACCAAGTTGTTTGGCAGTCCATCCCCTCTGCATATGCGAGGGAATGGCGTGATGGTTAGTTAGTTATGGGATAGCAAATAGTAGACAGTGGGGAATCCAAAATGAATAGATTTACTGTCCTAATAATGTAACTCACAAAGATGAATCGATCGTCCAGTTGATTAGTCAGACATATCCGAAAAATCGATATTTGAGTTGAGAGTGCATTTATACCTAAAAACCAAGGTATAAAACTCAGATTACTCATAAACACCACCAAATCAATTGTAATTCAGAAAAACTTGTTGTGAATTAAACAAAGTGTTGATGCTGTCTGGGTCACTAGTAATATATTTCAAAATGTCATGCTGACATACCGAATCGTTATGCTTTGCTGTATTATTTTTTGGCCTTTTTAATATCTTAAACAAAGATATCAAAATCTAACATAAATGATGTTAGATTTTTGGTGAAAATTTTCAATATTGCTTTCCTCATTATCACACAACTTAGTATTTGAAGATGTCTAAATGTCTAATCAACTGGACGATCAAAGTACCGATAGTAGTATAATTTTAAAATTATTTCATTTTTGTACAAAATAAATTACAACATTCCAGATTTCTTATGTATGTGATAACCCCCCCCCCCCCCCCCCTACGAAGTAAAATCTATAAATTTTTGAACCAAAGCTGCAGCTAGCCTGCTACAGCTACAGCTACAACCCCGCCCGTCCTTTAAAAACTCGTAGCTCGCCCGTTCTCGCGTCTCTCCCCTGCATTTCTTTTGCAGCGCCTTCTCAACCCCATCACGTAATACTTTTATGCAAACGTGACGAGATACTTCTAATTAATCAATTTGTAATTAACCCCACAACGTTGTGTACTTTTTTGTTTTAGTGGTTTGGTATAGTTAATCCAATTTAATTAATAATTTATTTGTGGTAAACCCTTGTCCTTTTAGGTATGGCGTGTTACAATTTGCAAGGCTTCGAATAACAATGACTGGGTCTGACTAACTTGAAAAATAACTAATTATCTATCTATATTCATCCAGCTCCCTCCCCTAGCACCTATTATACACCTACGCTCATCGACGACTATTTTTATTGAAGTAATCTGCATTTGCCCTCCTAGCATCTAGTATATAAATTTACATTTAAACGGCGAATTGAGAAGATCCTACCTTTCGATGCGATGTCGCGTACTCTCTGCGGCTCTATAAAATGCTATCTTGAAAATAATTTGACATTTATGTATATTCTAACAAAAGATTTACACTCAAAGCAGTACGGAGTGCAATAATTCTACACTTACAGTTCTAGATGCAGTTTGTTAGTTAGCTAGCTTGTTTTATTTTGTTAATTTGATTCTACGGGTAGGTATTTTGGATTAACATGAGACAAAACATGTGCTGTTTAAATAATTGGACTCCTCCATAGCCCAACTGATAAGGTGATGGTCATAGACCGCCAAATCAGATTCCAATTCCAACGCCTCCAGAGAATGTTAAGGTCGCAAGCGACGAATGAAAAACGACATGTTTTGCCTTCTGTCGGGAAAGGGTTTGATGTGTGTTTCTGGATCATAGAGTGGTAATGGGAATAATATCGAACAATACGCCGCCAAATTATAACTGTGTTGATGATGATGATGAAAGGTCATCTCATACCGTTTGATATGAGGGTCTGCTCCGATTAATGGCGTGATAGCCGATGTCAGGAACTGTTCAGGAAATGTGTGGGTGGCACGAGGTTTTGGAACGTGACATCCTACTCTGGATTGATGATGATGTTGAAGTTCTTCAGCATGCCGATGACTTGAGTTCCATTAACTCCTAAAGCACCGGCATAAACATTAAACCGAAGTTGATTAGACAATCGGCAATGTCAGGAGATCGGTGGGGCCGCTCTCTCCTCTGATCTGGCGATGTATGAATTTAATTAAGGAAGATTTTGATGTCACCGACCCTCGCCTTGGCAGTCACTCATGTCCTCAATAGTCCCGTTCTCCGTCCAGCACGCCGCCTTGAACCAGTAGAAATAATGATTACGTTTTTTCCTAGGCACGTTACAGAAACATGCGCCAGCCTGCAATCGCGATGGTCATCGGTATTTGATTTGAATGAAAAATACGTCCTCTCGCATAACATACACAAGCGTAACTTGGGACCTTCCCCGATATGTTGTCACGGGCATATGCTCTACGATAGGCGTACCCCAAGCTCAAACTCAAAAATCAGCTCAAAGAAAGGAATGTCAAGCTCGGCGTCCAGGGTGCTGGGTCCAAGAATGAAAGGCACAAGGTCGTGAATCTGGCTTCCCTTCCTTCTATTTCCCCTGCTGCGCTTTCGTCCAGAGTACAATCCCACCCTGATGCTGGATGATCCCTATTCCTAGTGTGAGGGAGTTAAGAAGACTTATCCGGATTCCAACAAAGAAACGTCGAACCAGTAGAAATATTGATTACGTTTTTCCTAGGCACGTTACAGAAACATGCGCCAGCCTGCAATCGCGATGGTCATCAGTGATGTTTGATTTGAATGAAAAATACATCCTCTCGCATAACATACACAAGCGTAACTTGGGACCTTCCCCGAAATGTTGTCACGGGCATATGCTCTACGATAGGCGTACCCCAAGCTCAAACTCAAATATCAGCTCAAAGAAGGAATGTCAAGCTCGGCTTCCAGGGTGCTGGGTCCAAGAATGAAAGGCACCAGGTCGTGAATCTGGCTTCCCTTCCTTCCATTTCCCCTGCTGCGCTTTCGTCCAGAGTACATTCCCACCCTGATGCTGGATGGTCCCTATTCCTAGTGTGAGGGAGTTAAGAAAACTTATCCGGATTCCAACAAAGAAACGTCGAACCAGTAGAAATATTGATTACGTTTTTCCTAGGCACGTTACAGAAACATGCGCCAGCCTGCAATCGCGATGGTCATCGTGATGTTTGATTTGAATGAAAAATACATCCTCTTGCATAACATACACAAGCGTAACTTGGGACCTTCCCCGAAATGTTGTCACGGGCATATGCTCTACGATAGGCGTACCCCAAGCTCAAACTCAAATATCAGCTCAAAGAAGGAATGTCAAGCTCGGCTTCCAGGGTGCTGGGTCCAAGAATGAAAGGCACCAGGTCGTGAATCTGACTTCCCTTCCTTCTATTTCCCCTGCTGCGCTTTCGTCCAGAGTACATTCCCATCCTGATGCTGGATGATCCCTATTCCTAGTGTGAGGGAGTTAAGAAAACTTTTGCTACTTATGTAGGTGGATATAACGCATTACGCTTAAAATATGAATACCTACCGACGGCTTCATTCAACCAACAATGTGAAAGTTTTTGCTAAATCGAATATATCGAATGGAATATAACTAAATCGTAAACCAAAAGGTGAGTATACTGTACTAAAATTTTATGTATAGTCCTATGTAATAGACTTATTGTGATACCTAAAATTTGGAATAAGGTGTGGGAAATTTTAGGAGTGGGAATTTAATTATGTCAGATTTTGTTAGTAAACAAAGGTGCCCATGCTACGCACCATTTTATAAACTGTTAAATTACCTCATGCTTTTTTTTTCTAAAACCCTTTCCTGAATATAGTCCCCTAGCTACGTTTAAAATATTATTGCGAGACTCGTAAATAATAATTATCACCTCAAAGGCGCTTTACACATTAATTTATACCTACATTCTATACCTATGTATTTTGGTACCCGTTATGTATTGGAGAATACCCAGTAACCTAGTTTTCTCGATCACCAACAAAGCACTTTTAAAGGATTTTATTATTGTTTTGTGGTTTCAAAATCCCGTCTTTTAAATGAAGTCTCTCGTCTAAGATTTATTGCCCGAAAGCGCACTTTGTGCTTCAAATGCTAGTTAGTTAATTGTATCCCAAAATTATAATATTTTACAACGTTATTGTCTCAAGAATAACTTCACCCAACAAAGGTACTTGCTAGCCGGTCAACCCGGAAACGTGCAAAGCTCTTCGTTCCCCAACGCTCGACAAAAAAAGGTCCTAGATTCCTAAGGCTTGTATATAAACCCTAATTGACTCTTTCCTGCAAGGCCCGTACTAAATATGTTAATAATTTTATACAAACTTACCAAATTCGCCATGTTGCACAAAATAATTTCACAAATCAATTCACTACAATAATATTTAATTCAAACAAACACTTCTAAAACACAACCCGTCATGCAGTTATTTATTCCAAGATGCAGCCGTCAAACACAATTCTCGCGTCGATTTCTTTTTTAAATTTTATCCTGACCCTGATAAATGCCCCGAAAGTACGTCCCGACCACCTCAATTTACAAATTACATTATTTAACTTCACCGATATGAACTCGCAAGCTTCAATCTCTGACTTCCTTATTCGCGTGGACTCTTTTTTGTTTAATAAAACGAAATATCCTTTGTTTAATTAAAATGAAATATCCCCGATTTAGACGCACCAAACTGGTCTCCTCGCGACTATCGGACCTCGATCCCTTAATTTAAACCTTGCTTCCCAACGACCAAATCTTGACTCCCCTCAATCGCGTGAACTATTATCCTTTAATTAAATGAATTATTCCCGGTTTAGAAGCACCAAACTATTATTCTACCGTTTATCAAAACTCGATCATTTTAATCCCGACCGCGCGCCCCCAGATTCTTTCCCCGACCGTCTTCCAACCCGACTCTACCCCGACTGTCTTCTCTTTAATAAAATGAATTATTCCCGTTTACGCGTACCAAATTATTATTCTACCGTTTATCAAAACTCGATGATTTTTATCTAGACCGTGCGTCCCCAGAATCTCTCCCTCACTCTCTTCTAACACTTCTCTACCCCGACTGTCCTCTAACACTTCTCTTCCCCCACTGTCCTATTATTATTATATATTACTATCTGAATTATTCCCGGTTTACGCGCACCAAATTATTATTCTGCCGTTTATCAAAACTCGATGATTTTAATCCCGACCGTGCGTCCCCAGGTTCTTTCCCCGACTGCCTTGTTCCCATCCTTTTGTGTGGCTCCATCAATGCATTGGTCACCTCTTAAAATCTCAAGTGATAAGCACATCTTCCAATATGCATATATCAACGTTTAATAGTCAAAAAATGTCACATTATAACCATTATTTCAGAGAATTTTGTGTAGGAACCATGTTCCTATTTTTTTGGTGTAAACTAATTTTGTCTGCGCCGGAGTCATAAATTATCCCTGGACCTTCTAAAGCATAATACAGTGGCGTAGTTTAATTTATTACCCGTCTTCATTACTTGCGTCAACTTTATTGGCTATATAATAATATTATATATTCATTGTCTGTACACGTTTTTGTCCTTTCTACGTGCGTCACTATTTAACGAATTCTGCAATCCTATTTCGACAAATTTGTTAAATATTTTAACCCCTAATCCGCGCGTCGCTCTAGTATATTTAAATGCACCAACGATTAATCTTTATTGCCTAATTTTCAATTCCCTACTGCCATAGAAAATTCACCAGACAATTGCTTCGCAAATCAATTTGCTCGCGTTAAAGTCAGTCACCACTCGGGCAAACATTCATCGGCCGCCCCTGACTTGATAATCATATATTCTTTAGGATTCCTCCCTTAGAGTAACAATATAAAGAGGGATGACTAATATTTTTACAAATCGTCGACAAATTCGGAAAATATAGCTCTCCCTTTCCGCTCGTTTCCATGAACGTATGAGAAACAGAGACAAACGTTTTCTGTTAAAAACATAGGATTCAAACCATATGTAGCCACTTTTGGAAGCGCGCGAACTTAACACTGTTGTGATCTGTCAGACGTGCGTACGGTCGAAAGTGCAAAAATATTGATATAATTTCTTTAATTGAGAGAAATTTAAAAAAAAAACGCTATGGCTATGTGAGCAGTGTATGTGTGCTTCAACCGTAGTTCAAAAGGATAAAAAAAAATCAGTTTTCACAGGTATTTATTAAAGAATTCATGTTTTTTGCCTTGTTCAATCTTTAATCTCAAATATTTAATACGTTTAACTACAAAAAACATAAGTAACTTCCACCAATATTTAAACAATCGTTTCACTATTCGTGTCAATATAATAAACTTTCGATTTGTTTGCGTTTTAACGCACTTTTAATATGTTTTAGTAATCAGAAATCTTGCGGAATTATAAGAATGCAACATACCGATTTCAGTCGGCATCTGAATGTATCTCTGTCTCTTCCTATCTTATAATACCACCGTTAAATTGTTGGCGAACGTATAGAGACAGAATAATCTTTGTCTTTGCGTTTCTTTTTCGTTGTAAAAAAATGAGGGCTGTGCTAAAATTGGTTTATTATTAAATATTTAACTATTCACAGATTTCCAAAGGATGAAAAAAGGCTTAAAGAGTGGATTAAAGCAACTAATAGAGAAAATTGGTCTCCAAAATACCATAGTGCAATATGCTCAGCCCATTTTATAAGTGAGCACTTCAATACAACCCAAACAAAGGTCCATCTGAAGGATTTCGCGGTGCCTTGTAATTCAAGAGTCTTGGTACAAAAGGTAATGCATATTTTTCTTTCGTCCGTTTTGACACCACCATTAAAAACTATTTGAAACAAAATGTACTTATTGTTAGCAATTAAAAAAAAAAGTAATTACTTACTATTGACTAATACAGAATAATAATTTCAGATTATGCCAAAAAATGTGTCCTCCCCGACTGGGTCAGAACAGGCGCTTAGATTAAATTCGAAAATAGATGTAAGTATATCGTGTGTAATAAAAATATAAATATAGCCATGAAAACAAAATTGAAATAAATAATTATTGGGTTGCACTTTTACAGAGAAACCACCACAAAATAATAATAATAAAAAAACAAATTTTACTTATTATCAATATTTTTTACGTAATGACTAATGACTAATAAACTACTTACTTACTACCAACTAATAAAAAATATATTTTCAGATAATACCAAACTCAAATGTCTCCCCCCTTCTGTGTCAGAACAGACGCTTACATTTAATGCAGACATAGATGTTGTAAGTATATTGTGTGTAATACAAACGAAATACAGCCATGAAAACAAAAGAGATTTTTTTTTATTGAGTTTCATGTTTGCAGATTATGGAAAATTCAGATGACCTTGGACCCGGAACTCCCGTCCCCATACCTGAGACCCCACGAAAACTAATTTTAAGGCGTATTATAGATCGGCGTAACACGAGAATTGTTAAGTTAAAAAGAAAAATCTCAACATTGCAACAGGCAAAGCGGCGACAATCGAAAAAAACTTGTAATTTGACAAAAATAATTCAGGACTTAGATAAAAAGGGCTTTGTTGAAAGTGAAGGTATTGAGATTTTATCATCAATGGACGGGCCCAACAAAGATTTTTTAGAACGGCAAATTTCCACGGTAAGTGAACTTCCTTTAACAAGACAGTACTCTTCTGAACTAAGGAAATTTGAAATTACCCTGCATTTTTACTCTTTTAATTTTAATTTGTACAAACAGTGAACGGGTTTTCAGAGAGGCGCGTAGTCGATCTGGTGGTAAAATAATGAATCCTCAATTTTCGATAGAACATTTAGTTAGTAGAGTTTTAAAAATATTTGTAAATACGGATTGTTTTGATGTATTACTTTCTCACATGTTAGACCAGTCACCACTGGAGAGCCACACTGTGCACCTAATAAGGGCAGTTGCTTCTAAATATTTAAATATCAGACTTGATTTCCTGGCCAAATCGGCTGTGGAGCCGACTAAACGAGTGAGACAATATTTTAATAAATTGACATTGTTTCTCAACCAATAGGTTAATACTATTTTCTTAATTCGAAATTCTTAATGTTTTGAAGAGTCAATTAGTTGAAAAAAAAACCTCAATTTATTAAAATATTGTCTCACTCGGTTTTTTATAAAAAATTATTATGGAAATTGATTTTATATATATAATTTTTTTTTGGCTTATTACTTTTGGCTTTCTCTAAAAACTATGTTAAAATGTTATTTAAATCTCCGCCTGTAATTGTACCATTAAGATTAATAAATAAGTAAAAAAAGTTTTGTTTTTATATTTTTATTTTTAATCTAATATATATATATAAAAAAGATATATGTATATATAAAACAGAAATTGCTTTTAATTATTTACGACTCGCTACAAAATACCTAATTGTCTTAATTTGTGACAACCCTGCATCAGTTTGTAAGCCACATCCCGATTGGTCATCTGAAAAAAACCATTGGTCACAATCTGCTTACAACATTTCGCATAGTGCTCTCTCTTTATATTGTTACTCTGAGATTCCTCCTTAAACCAAAGTGCTATGGCACACGTGTTTATCTTAGTAATGGCCCGGTTTCATAAATCACCCTTAAGAGTTAAGAACAGAGAATCGTATTCTGAATCCATACCGTGTTACAAAATTAAATATATTTCTAAATCGATCTCTCAATTTTAAAAGAATTATTTCGTAGGCCCAAAGGCGAGATCATCACATGTAATACATTGTAAAAGGTGACCCGGCAGTTGATCCGCCGACAGTGGCACCCAAAAATTATATTTTCTATAAAATTATAACGTTTTGTGCAATATTTACCAATTTCAAAAGTATGTAACTATTAAATCACTATAATAAGATCTTTAACGTAAAGAACCCGTTAGACAAACTGCTAAAAAGTAGTTTATAGGGACTTTTTGTCTTGTATTTGTAAAGTGTATAAAATAAAAAAAATAAAAAATAAATAAAATAAAAATCGACTTAAAATACCCTTTCAAAATAAGTTGGTATGAATAAAAAACAGATTTATAAACTTGAGTCAATTTTTTAGTACTTATGTATTCGACGTAGCGACCAATGACTAAAT
This sequence comes from Limnephilus lunatus, assembly GCA_917563855.2. Lineage (NCBI taxonomy): Eukaryota > Metazoa > Arthropoda > Insecta > Trichoptera > Limnephilidae > Limnephilus > Limnephilus lunatus. Next base: position 18,891,777 of record OU830602.1, on the reverse strand, counting down.
AAAATATCTTAAGAGAGCTTTTGGCGTACCAATAAAACATTCTGTCCAAACGGTTACACATAAATGGCGGCCAAGATGGAACCAATATTTATTACTTTTCATGTTATCTGAATAATAACCACGGAAACCGCCGCCTTTTGTATAACCGTTTGGACAGAATGTTCGATATGTATTTGGGTGGGTAGGCCAAGTCTCTGTTTTGGATGCGATTCACTCGACAATACAATACGTTGTGGTGACGTCCCGCGTGTGAGACTCGGGCACAAATATCTGGATTTGTGCCAGAATCTTACTATTAGATACGTTGCTGTTAATTAATTAAAAAAATATTTATATTTTATTGACGCAAAACATCTACGAGCTTCCGGTAAGTGATAGGTTGCAATACCTAGAAAAAAAATGAAGGTAAAATAGAGAGGAGCCGCGAAAACATATAAGTCCATTTTTTTTAAATTCTTTTTATCTTCAAAATGAAGATGCTTCTTATAGGTCCCAAATAATAAATAAATTTACTTCAATGCACTTATCACCAGTGAGGTGTTAAGTAATAGTATTTTTTTTGTTTGTTTTTATATTTTTTTTATATTCGTTGTTATTTTTTTAAATTTTATTAAAATTAAATTTAATAATATTATTATTAAGTTTTGCAAGGATTTTTGTTTTTAGACAATTTAGAAAGAAAAGAAAATTTAGGCACCTTCAAAAATTGATTTTTAGATTCGTATAAGTTGTCTCAAAGTGGTTTAACCACAGTTTAAAAATTGCCTTGTAAGCCGAAACAGCTGTAACAAAAATAAATAAAAAAATACTCGCAGAACTTGGTAAAAGCACTACATCTATCCCATTATTATTAAATCAAATTTAAATAATTTAAAAAAAATTAAATGGAGTTCTACGAATTAAACACAAAAACGATTAAAAATTGGGTTGGGTTGTTTCACAGCTATTCAAATTTGACATTGCATCAAATGGCCATTTGTCATCGATCCCCGTTAAACGCCATTCTAGGTACGTTTCAGTTTTCTTTAGATTTAAAAAAATACTGACAAGCCTAACCACGTGAGAACCTCTTCCGCTGATCACAATTTATTCAAAAACTGAATCAACATGTAAAGGATTATTCCTCCTTTTTTCCTACCAGCAACTTTTTGCATAAATACTATTATTTAACCAAATTCAGTGCAGTGACAGACTTCAAATAAGTGAAAACCATGAGAGATCATTACTATTATTTTATTAGCATGGTTTAATTTGAGTTTTTGTGATGTGTCCATTAAATTCTGTAAAAAAACTGTCTGAAAGCTGAATTTACTGAGCGCTCAAAATCGGTGCATAGTTCAGAACGCCTCCATTCTCCTGCTGAAGACTTTGTTTTGTGCCATACTTGTTCCCCAAATGAGTATATCTAAAACAATTGGGATCTTTCAACTGTCAAAAATCAAAATGGTGCTGACTGGCCATTTGATGATAATGTCACCTACATTTGATTTTTTAAGAAACAACCCAATCTTAATGTGAGTAGGTTTTGGAATGAACTAGAATTACATATGATAAAGCCCACAGTTTATCTTTATATATAAAAATCTCGAGTCACGATGTTTATTCGAGATAAACTCCGAAAGTATTTAACCGATTTTTATGAAATTTGGCGTACTGTGTGTAATTTGGTCCAACTTAAAAGAGAGCATGGATTTTATATCGATTATTGATCTCAATATTTATTATTGCGAATTAAATATTTATTGAATGTTTGTTATAGGACAATGCTTTGTAATTATTTGAAAGTTCCATAAGTTTCTAACATATGGTGACGTGAGTTAATTAATCTACATAAAACTTGATTATCTAGGTTGAGCAACCTTCAAGCAGATGGCGTTGTGTTTCGTTAGCCACAGCAACGCGTGGCCGGGTCAGTTAGTGGGTATGTATATTTGTTTCGTACCTAAACTAAATGCGCATGACTTGCTAGATGAAATCCAAAAGGTACCTCTAAAATTTCGTTAGGGCTGATGAATTCATTATTAATTCGTTCGTAAAATGTTTCGTAAATAATTACTCGAATGGTTGGATCTGAACCTTCCAGGATTCCGGGGTGTTTCGGGAGGGATCCAGTTCGGATGGGAGACTCCGTGACCTCTGTGTTCCGGAGACCGCATCGGAATGTGAAAAGCTTTAATCAAATATCTCCACGTCACGCCGCCACGCGCGCCGTCACGCGTCACACCGCCGCCGTTTCATATTTCACCGCAGTGTTACTTCACCTGTCCCGTCATTCCGAGTTCACGAGGTCTGGTTTCTACACAAGAACCAAATAAATCACGCTAAATGCTACCAGCCCCTGTATTACCTGCCTAACCACTGAACAGAAAATTCCTAGATGATTGATGTATAATGTACTAAATATATTTGATCATATCTATATAATTAAAAATTTATGGAATACTGATATCGTCCAAACCTTTCCGAACCCAAATAGGCTAAGCTAAAACATGATTTGGAGGTATCTGTGGTATACAAGAAAGTATTGCTCATTGCACCCAACGGAATGATAAAATGGTAGGTATTTTTATTCCAAAATATATACCCGACCAGATAAAACCCAATCATATTGTCCAAAATAAAACAAATAAACCAAAACCAATTCAAAACAGGGCCACACAGTAAGTACGGTTTATGCCGTAATAGATCCTGGAGCATTGAGATAATATGGGTATTGATAAGCTTCTATGATAATACGAGCCATTCTCAGAGCAGTCTAGTTCCTTCGAGACTTGAAGTACGGACTGCGCAGCAGAGCCTGGAAACGCGCTGGGCTATCCACAGATGGTAGAACTCTCCGGGCAGCTCCACCAAGGCGCGCAAACGCCGCCGCTAAGGTCACATTCAGTTAAGTACTCAAATACAGTACAGCAATCCAGTCACTGCAGTTCTCACCCTCTGGCGTTCATCATCACTATTCACGGCATTGGCAGGGAGGAGTTTACCACATCACCAACTCACTGGAGGACCAAGAAATCCTCGATCTTCACTGTCAGTTGACTAAACATCATCATCAAGCCTCCATACGCCGCGCATTGAGCATAGATCCACATCCCAACATGATGTAACCGACGTGTTATGTATCACATCGTGATATATACATACAACTACTGTGCATAATAAAGACACAGTACTACATATCATTTTTAATTGGTGCGCTCTACCTGCAGAATTAATATGTTAATATTGACTTTGCTTGTGTATGCAGACACTTCCACAACATGCTTCTATCGGTATACATATTCATTTACAGTAGTCTTGAAGAATTCAAGAGGCATTTAAGTATTACTATTTAAGTGTTACTATTTAAGTGTTACTATTTAAAGTGTGTCACATGTGTATTGTAAATGGACACGTAGTCTGTAATACACAATTAAAAAAAAAAAAATATATTTCCTCAGTGTCCCAAGCAGATATCTACTCAGTGGGAAATGACCACTTATCACGAAAACCAGTGCGTTATTTGTAGAAACACGCACCAGCATTCGAGAAATGAAGACATTTAGAAGGATTGAAATAGATTTTTTTCATATTCTCATTCTTGTCAAGAATCAGTGGACATCGGCCATATACAATAACTAAATTTCTGACAGATTCCAGATTTATAGTGGTTCTCAGCCATACCAATAAAAAAGACATAGATGCTATGAACGATGTTCTGCTTCATATAAACGAAGCGGAAATTTTATAAGGACTGTTGATTAAAAATAAAAATAATTAAATTTAAAGATTGTTGGAATATTCTTTCAAAGCAAACCCAGCTGCATGCCAGAAGCCTTACTCAAAGGAATTGGAATTAAGTTTTAGTAGGTACTTCAAGGAATACTAATTAAATGTAGTTCTGGCAAAATCTTAATAAAGATTATCAAAGCCATATCAAAATAAATTTTAATTTTTAAATTTGAGTTTTTTGCAAATGGAATGTAAATAGTTTAAATAAATTAAGCTACAATAAATAGAAAAAAAAAATAAAAGCATTTCTCGTTAATCAGTTTACATAACTAACACAGAAGTAAAATTCTTAAATCACGAATCATTAACTTATAAATAAAGGGCACTGTTTATTATGTCAATCACATTTTTTATCCAATATTTTTCTTTTATAATAATAAAACAGAAAGACGCTTCGGTGACAAGCAGTTAGTTGTTCAATTTGTTCGAAAATTTGACGAGAGAAAATTCAAGCTCGCAAAACAAAAGATAAAATGGTTGAGATTATAAAACAGGAATCTACAGATATCAATTAATTTAATTGATGAAAGAAAAGTATTGCCATGGTAAAACAGGAATCTTTAATATTGTTTAATTGATAAACAAAGTACATAAATGGTTACCATCAAGGTGTGTAGAAAATGCGTTTCACAAGGTTAGTTCATCGAGGGGACAGAGCGGTGATTGGCTAAAAAACCCTTGACGTAGCTCGCAGTCCATGTTCTACTGGGAGAGATTGAATTAACTGCGATACAAATTGCGGTACTTATTTTACTTCTTTTAGTGACCCAACGAGTTTTTATTCGAAAAAAGCACGTATAAATTAAAAAATTTGTTAAACGCATTTTCCACAAACCTTGCCGTATGAGTTAACCTTGTTAAATGCATTTTCTACGAACCTTGCCGAATGAACTAACCTTGTTATACGCATTTTCTACGAACCTTGCCGTATGAGCTAACATTGTTATACGCATTTTCCACGAACCTTGGGTCACCAAGGTAAAATAAAAACCCACCTATTAAAATCTTGATAAATTAATGAAATCTATGAGAAATTGACAATATTAGTTGCAGGAATCATTTAGCAAAACATCTGGATATTGTAATTATTATTTTGTTCAGACCTTAAATTAATTAGTAACCTTTACAGTAAACACGTTTAAACATTTAAAATTAACATTAATCAAAATAAAGAGCCGTCAACCCTAGCACGCCTATTTCATTACCTAATCGTTTAATTTTTATGTAGCAATTTATTATTTTACAAGTCGTCGTAAAACCACTATCGACAATCTAAGCACACACCGGTAACTAACTAACTGAAGTTCCGAGCGAGCTTAACTTACGTGGGAACTTGCCGTATGGCCGTGTGTTCTCCGTTGGATATTTAATTAAACTTCCACGGGGCGAGAATTCCTCCAGTCTTTTCGGGAATATTATAATTCTGAATTAGTTGGGAGTGTTGAGTGTGTGCCGTATGCCGTGTCAGCTTACAGCTTAGTCGAGCTGATCCAGAACAAAGGCAGTTTTACTTACTCACTGCAAACAGTGCAAATCTAACAAAAAATAGAATGAGAATTTATTGTGACTAAATTTTTTAAGGAATGGATAAAAACAAAACAGATGTTGATATTGAACGCAACTATTTTTATATATAAAATAATTAAAAAAAAACTATCATCAAAATCCTTGGCAAAAAAATTATCAATATTATTCTAACTTTCAATTTTATGCAATATATACATCGATCATTATATGTAAAAGTTTAACCTACCTCAGATTAGGCTACCTGATTCAATACCCAGATTAGTCATAAACACCACCAAATCTGTTATAATCACGGACGTACAAAATATATGGACATGCCCTTACGTGTTAAAAAACGTGTTATTTCCCCCTCCCATTGGAACCATTTTTCGGAACCGGCTGGGCGTGTCCGGACCAGTGTCGTGCTCTCATCGTACATTTTACGCACGGACGCTGTATGTCTATGAAACACATACTTAGACATCGAGATACATAGCGACGCGAAACACAAAGCCGCTGTTTACTGGGTTAAGTAAATCATGAAACATTTGTAAAAGTGTATACGGCCACAAAATATTCCACTATGAAAATACTCAGGACCTTACTTTGCGAATTTGGATTTTACACATCTGTTCATACCGTGGCATGCAATTCGCGCTCCCATATAAAAAGGTCTATTCATGCAAAAGCAGATTTTACTATCAAGAACTATATAGTGATATTATAGTGCGAGGTGCCTATATACTGTTAGATTGGTTTATTGGCTAATCACAAGTCTCTTTCCTCTCTTCGCCCCGCCATAGTTGGTTTTTACCCCTCATCTGTAAGTTCTCGTCTAGTTATTTGTATGTCTATGGTTATAATGCAGAAAAACTTGTAGCGAATTAAGTAAACGAATTGTTGATGTTTTCAAGGTCACTACTAGAATATTTCAAAATGTCATACTAATGTACCGGATGCCTCCCAGTGTTACACATGCACACACGTAAATAATATATGGTGAGCATTGAACATTGCTTTACTGATTATCGCAAAACTTTGTATTTGGAGATGTCTGACTAATCGATTGAACGATCGATATATGTAACAAAAAATGATGTAATAAAAAGGAAAACAAAAGTATATACATAATAAATTAATGAGAGAAAGAAGAAAGAAGGAAATATAATAAATACATAAGAGAAAATAGTCAAGACAAAGCTCACGCAAGGTTTTGGTAGAATTCATGATATGTAGACATTATTCCATAAAGACTGACAAAAATCATTAGACTGGCACCAAAAAGACCCTGACTTGAGTTATCATGTCTCGATATTCTAAACAATGAAAAATGATGTCCATAATTAATAGATACTCGCAACCCAACAAGGACATTAAAAAACATAGCACAAGGGCGTGAAAGGAAATAAGACTACCAAAAAGGACAAAGGCAATACGAAAAATTGTTAGTTGCGTTGAAATATTATAATGCGCCACGGAAACCGTAAAAACTACACCAATTAATAAATTTAAAAAAAAAACATTGTAAGAAACACATTAAGCCAAATAAAATTTAATAATGTAAGTTATAAGTTCCTAATTAGTGTTTTTTTGAAGCATGTAGTGTTTATATTTAATCTCCCAGGAATGATTGTAAATTCTGTGTCATCTTAGAAAACGCTGTGTGGAGGACTTCTTTGAGTTTATGTATTATAGTTAAAGACACATATAGTATAAGTATATTTCGCTTTCAAGCTACGTAATTCAATGCTATTATCATAAATAAATAATATAATATTATTGTTATCTCACAGATATTATGTGAGGTACGTTATTTTAAAAAATCTTCGTAAAATAATATTCCATATTACAGCCCATTATAATTATGTTGACTTTTGTTAAGATTGAGGTCTTAAAAATACTTTAATGTTACGAAACCCAACGGCTTAATAAGGAATCATTCTTATGGGAAAATAACAGCTGTCAAGTTCAAATGTTTGTTGAACTTTCTAACTCCTGTACCCTGCGCCGCAGTGTTTAATGGCGAAGAAAGCTAGATCTTCAAAGCGTGTTTTATTTTGATTAAAAAACAGAACAAACGCAGCAATTTCATCTTTATCATCAAGATATAGAAAGCTATCCCGTGGTCGATAGTTTCAAGAGTTTTTCTAGGTCGATATCTACATATGGACTCAAAACCAGAGGTGACTACAAAGCTCTACAGAAGGGCGCATTGTGATCAATATATAAGGTCATGCTGCACTGCTGCGCCTTGATTCTAGAATATAATCTTAATATTCATAGTTGGCATAATATTCCTGAAATTTATTCAAATGGAACAAAATGTTATAATTACAATAACTTCACCAAGCTGCGCACTTTCAGTCTTTCAAAAAAACACTCATTGTACAAAGACCGTACATTTTTTAATTAATTTTTTTACGAATGACAAAAACACCAACTTTTTTTTTCACATGGGGTAACACTGAATCACATTTGCGCTGATTGCGATTATATTTGCCGCGCTGAAGATATTTTTTTTGAAAAATTTCTACATAAATCGCGTGACTTTTTCGTAAATAATCAATTTATATTCGTATAATTCGATATGTTTTCAACATGTTTGTGTAATTTTTAGTTTGTTTTAGTAACGTTATCGAATAATAAATAAATTTTGTGAATTGAACTCTCAGAAGTATTTTTATAGGCTTTGTCATTTTTGAGTGTTTAATGTATAGAAAATTCTTGAAAGTGATGTTTCTTAAAAGATTAATGTGTAATACATATGTTGGTAAACGTGTCAAAGGAATGAACCCTTTAAGATGTTCAAGCAATGCAATGAAATTTCAGTTTTTTTATCGTTAATATTTGGGAATTAAAAGAAAACTATTCTTTTTTTAATATTAGTAAATTTTTGTAAATTTAGATTCAATCACATCTCCAATTGTATAATTATGAAATGCAGTAATTAGGTTACGACGAAATACACATTACACGTTCAGTTCCGCATTTTGCGAAATTAGAGCAAATATCTGTTTATGTCGGTAAGGCGCTGTTGGTTGGGTAGCATGTTCGGAGTTCCTCATTAAATCCTCTTCATTACTTCCTCCCGACTTCACGCTTCCGTACTTTAAATGACTTCACGTCTGCATCATCCGAGTGCATTCACAGTGCATTATAAGCCACCCATTCCTGTGCGGGCAATATTAAATAGACGCATGATCAGCATTCAGCATTCAACAAATTTAAACTTTTCGCATGTGCTAACTTCATTTAGTACGGACTCGCTGCACAGCGCTGTATAGCGGATGGTGTAAGCAACATGGGATGGGGCATGTTTGCATATAATTAATAGTGTTTTGATATTGAAGAGAACGCAGTCAGAATAATCACGTGTTTATCGCTGAATTTGTGTTGTAATTAATTAAAATATTCACAATTAGTTATATTGAAGCTGGCGAGCAAGTTGTTTTACTAATAAGCAAGAAGTCCAAGTTCGACCTATATATTCGCCGGTGTTTGTGCTATGTTTTTGGAGTGTGTGATAAGAAGCATACAAGCGAGAAATGCTTGCGGTGATTTGTAAAAGGTATATTATTTATTGTTATCAAATTTAATTTGTAGAACTCCATTTTAATTTTTTTATTTATTTTATATATTCAATAATTTTATTATTAAATTAATAAAAACAGTTTATTTATAAAAAAGTTCTGCTAGCAAATTATTATTACGCGTGACAGCTGTTTCGCCTTCTGAGGGCATTATCAAACTGTGGTCATGCCACATACAGACAATCTATTTATAGTATTTTTGGATAGGTTTGTACTATGACTCATTTCTAATTTCTGATTAAAAATGACTGAAATTATTAATGGTTATTATTTTCTCAATGACTGTTATTTCCCACTTGACTGAAAGTCGTTAAGCAATCTAATTGTGAGTCATTCACAAATGCTGACTCATGGTTTTCTTTTCAAGCATAATTAGTTATTTAAAAATTGGTTTTTAATACATCTTAAAGCGGAGAGTGTATTATATTTTTTTGTTCATTTATTAAAATAGCTTTAGGATTATTATTATGTTTGTTAATTTCCAGCTGCTCTAAAATATTAAGTTTACGTCCTTTATTTTGAATGTGTAAAGGAGTTGGCTTATTATCATCGCTAAGTGAGTGATTCTCATCTAGGAGATGTTTGGCAAATTGTGATTGTATTTTATTATTATTTTTAAATGATCGCATGTGTTCTTTGAATCTAATATTAAAGGACCGGCCAGTTTGTCCAACATAAACAGCGTTACATTCGTCAGAGGTATATTATGCACCGTTAATTCGCCCTGTTTTTGTTATTTGGCTCCCCCTACACAATTAAAGTTGTAACAGTTAAAATTTCTCCATTTTTAAATAAGATCTTACAAACATCATATTGGCGCAGTCGGTAGCCATTTTTGAATACTACCCACAATACATTTCACTTATGTACGTTTAATTCGGTAATAAAAGAAGTATGAGATTTCGAACGTGGTGGTGTGCGTATGATTTATTGGATATAGGTATAACCAACCATCTTAAAATTAAGTTAGATCCAAAGATCACAATGCCCGATGACGGGTGTTTGTGTCCAATGTGGAGCCACCTAGTGGTAGACCGAAGGATGTAAAATGACTGTATGCAAAATGAGGTAGAATGGATGTTGGATAGGCCTGAGGACTCGACATTCTTTAAGGAGGCCAAATTCTGTACTGAATGTAACTAATCATAACATTACATTCAGTACAATGTAATGTTATGAATGTAATGTTATGATTAGTTACATTCAGTACAGAATTTGGCCTCCTTCTCATCCTTTATTATAAAGGATGAGAAGGATTAGGCATTTTAGCAGTTTTATTAAATTTAGTAAACTTAATGCATTAAGGACGGGTGGTTTCAAACATTTGAACAATTCAATAATTTTAAAGTAAATTTTTAAGTTCCATGAATGCTCTGTTATTAAATCATTATTTTTACACATAAATTTAAAATTTGATGAATTTTTCGAATTCTGTGAAAAATCTGTCCTTAGTAATCGGATAATACTTTCTGGGTAACTCCATAATGAAGGAGGAAGGTAGATGATTTCCTGTACATTACAAGCCAAGTTAAACACAAGCTTTAACTCGAGAGATGAAGGCTCTCAAATACCAGCAAAATCTTCACGCATCCCACACAATATTATTTTTTATAACCAAATTCCTTTTTGCGTAAGGAACATTGAAGAACATTGAACGTCTTTCCCTGGTGAATAATGTATTTTGAATATTTAAATAAATTTAATTGTATCTCCTCCTTTCCGAAGAAATATATTCACGCCGTCGATTTGGGATCGGAATGAACATGGAAATTGCGCGAATTCTACTGACATAATGGGCCCGATACGAATATGGCATTCATTTTCCGCCAAGCGAAGGAATGAAGTCTTCTTTCTGAAAAAAAAATAATAATTCACCGTTATTTAATCTGAATACCGCGTTCCAGCATTTGCTCTAAACATCGTAAAAAAGATTGTCTTCCCAATACCCTGTTCATGAATTAATTATTTTGAGGCAATATAAAAGGGAGCGCCAGGTTTCCAAAATTGCCAAAATTGTAAAACGCTAGAAATTCCGAATTTAATCTTTTGTAAGAAGGCACGTCCGATGTTTGTGTTTCGGCGAAAAACCTTTTATGAAGAAAATACATCAAGGAGATATAAAAAAAAATCGTGGTTGCCTAGGTATTTCCCGCTCGCTTTTTGTTAAGGCACATTAAATGCCGGGGCGCTCCGAGCCTATGTGGGAATATGCCCACATCGCGCTTTGGCCACATTGCCCGCGGTGTTCTGGGCTGGTATCCGTGGTAATCGAGGGGGTCGGGAAGCCTGTACTGTAATGGCTTTGTACAATTCATGCCTTTTAGGAACATAGCCTCCTTGAATCATCTCCAGTTATCAGATACGTCCAGTGGCGTGAGTTATATATTATTTTTGCTCCCTATATGTGGTCAAACATTATTTATCCGTAAAATGAATAAAGCGCCGAGGGAGGCGGTTTAAAAGACGTCGGCTTTTAATGTTTGATTTAAAATAATCCAGAGTTCTTACGATAAGACGGTTACCGTAAATTCTTTTCTGCGGGTGACGTGATCAGATTAATTTTAAAGAGATTATTTCAATAGTTCGATTATTGGGAAATGGTGATATTTAAAACGATTGTAAAAATGAAAGCGTTTATCCCCTATTTTTTTAGAATGCCGGCAGAACGTTTTTACTAAGTCGATTTGGGAGGCCGGTATAAGTATCGCCACCCGAGAACTGTTTATTGGATAACCAACACCCCTGTCACAGGTTAACCCAAGTTGTTTGCTACGTTTGATAACTTAGCAGGGGTGCCCGGGTTCACGAGGTTTGTTTAGGTCTTGGAGGCACATGCGTTTGCCCGCCTTCATAGGGGGGCTGGATCGGGAGAGACTGGTTGATGGAGACATTTTACCTCTCCTGCCAGACTACCGCAGTGGGAGGGATAGATTCGTACATCCATCACTCCTGGACACATTGCCTCCCAGATTTCTCTCCTCATACCTTTTTCCTTCCCAGAACTTACTTTCCTTCCTTTCCTTAAAAAGACCCTCCACACAGCATTCCCAAACGAGACGAAACGTGATATAGGCCCTGAGGGAAATTGTTTTCTCAGAGCCTCCTGTATTGAGCGAAAAAAAAACCCAAAGTTTTAATAATCCTATAACGATCTGTTTTTTAACCTCCCCAATATATTTTTTTTTCTAACTAAATACATAAATATTTTTGCCTTTTAATATCGTAATCTTGATGTTACTTTATTAATTTTACATGAGTATTTTTTAATCCTTTATTATAATAACAGAAATATAAACTAACTTACAGAAATCCAAACTATTTCATAAAATTGTACCCCCTTTTCAAATGTATAATTTTCTTCCAGCACGGCTTCTAATGGAAGAGCAGTATAAATTATTCCAGACAAAATTGTAAGATATACCAATAAATTTTTTTTTGAGATAAAACATATTATGTAAGGCACCTATAAAAAATATCAAAGAAAACATTCAATGTTTTATCGCGTTAATTAACAAATTGAAACAATGAAATAGACGACGTTTTTTGTTTGTTCAGTATTGTGAAAAAGATTCATAAGTTTTTATTATGACTAGAGTGATATTTACCCCATATGTAATGGGCTGAAAGTACTTTGAATACAGAAAAAGTGCCTGAAAATTTGTATTATTCATATGTTTGTAGTTATGTCGGGAGTGAGCCGCCTAGCGCCAGGTGGGAGGACTTTATATAATCTAATTATGCAAATATTATACCTGTACAAGGCGGCATTAAGGATCATTCTAGCGTACTCCGCTACAGTGGAGTTGGTACCTTACACATTTATTAGGAGGTATAATTATATCAACTTCAAATAAATAGTACCGCGCGTTTTCATCACGCGACAAAATATCCCTTGAAAGGGCAAAATATCCCACGGAAAAAACATACTCCAACAAAATATCTACTAAAACTTTACTTAACCTAACCTAACCTTACATTTTACTATTTTTGAACAATAATGTATTGTCTTTACAGGATATCTGTATTATTTTTGTCCCATTTTACTATTTTTGAACAATAATTTATCGTCTTCACAGGATGTCTGTATTATTTTTGTCCCATTTTACTATTTTTGAACAATAATTTATCGTCTTCACAGGATGTCTGTATTATTTTTGTCCCATTTTTTGTCCGGTTAGGTTAGGTTAGGTTAGGTTAGGTTGGCTTAGGTTAGGTTGGGTTAGGTTATGTTAGGTTAGGTGAGGTTGAGTTAGGTTAGGTTAGGTTTTAGTAAATATTTTGTTGGGGGATGTTTTGTCCGTAGGATATTTTGTCAGAGGATGTTTTGTCCGTAGAATAGTTTTTCGGGGATATTTTGTTGGGGAATGAAAAATCGCGGATCTGAAATAAATAGTTACACTTTATTTGGGAACTATTTCCATCAGCCAGAACCAGCTATAATTTGAGGATGATAATGAAACTCGTCAAATGGCGGCTCGTTAGAACTTTACCACCAGGAATACCTGCCATCTACCTCAAGTACCGAGAGGCGCTCTTTCCACACTGTTTGTTTCTAATAAGAATAATTACTATCCCGACCAACTGGTCCAGGTGAAATGTGATAACATTAATCTTTCTGTTTTTGTACGATTAAACATCGGCAGGGATCCCGGTCGTAACAAAAACATTTTTTCTAATATGTTGTCTGGAAAGGTAAATGTAATTTTAAAAATTAATTAGACAATTAGGGAGGAGGTACCGCGGCCCCTGGAACCATTTATTGGATAAACAAAACCTCTGCCACAGGTCACCCCAAATGGTTCTCTACGTTTGGTGACTTAGCAGGGGTACCCGGGTTCATGGGGGGGGAGGTTTATCCATGTCTTGGCGGCGGATACGTCGGCTCACCTGCTGCGTGGCGGGCCGGATCAAGAGAAACTGGTAGAGGAAGGTTTTTTATTTATCTTTTTGAGCTTCCAGGACTCTCTCGATCCACCGCCTTGCACCGCAGCTGGAGGGATGGATTCAAACGTCAGTCACTTCCGGACACACTGACCCCCAGATTCCTACAAACTTCTCATACCCTTTTCCTTCCAGAACTTCTTATCCTTCCTTTAAAAAACCCTCCACACACCATCCCCTATGGTGACATAGGCCCTGAGGGAAATGTGAAATTATTATTTTAAATTGTGAATTTATTATTTTATTTATAATGCTATCGTTATTGTATTGTTTATTTTGCCTAAAGGTCGTGAAAGTTGGGCCAATTGGTGATACCAAATGAATATTTTGAAAGAAACATAGGTGTTTTCCCATATAATCAATATACTTATAAAATTGAAGCATGAAAAATGAGCTGAGTTAAACCGTATTATCTAGTACTGGTAAATAAACTAAATTACCAGTTTGTTCATTTATTAAATAAACCTTACATACCTATATGATGTTAATGGACGTACCTTACTTACTTCAACGAGGGATTGACATTATATGGAGTAAAAAATGAAAACGAAATTTCGGTCTAAAACCTATCATAAACTAAAAACATTAAAAAATCAGTATAATTGGACATTTAGGGACGACTGGGGGGTTTGTCGATTACTCGGCTGAGTGACCAGTGACGACTGTGGAAGAATTTTTTTTGTTTGATTTTCGAGAAAAAAATTTAATCTCACCAAAATTTCTTTTACATTTTTAATCCAAATAATATTAGAAATCACCGGTTAAATTAAGTCAAGTACGTACCCGGTGTAACGATTACAACACAAAACTTGTTTATACCAAGATTTCTCTTTGAAAATTGAATAAAGATATTTTAAATAAAGATAATTAAAAAATAAAGATATTTAATCGATATCTTAAATTTTATCGGAAGGACTTTTTAAAAACTTTTGAAGATTGTATCCATCAATGTAATAAATCATTGGGGTAGAAATTATATTTATTTATTGTTATCAAGTTTAATTTGGAGAACTCTATTAATAGTTTATTTCTTTTATATATTCAATAATATTACCTATTTTTATTTATTTATTTATTTGAAGAATTTTGTTTTTACAATACAAATTATTACATGTGCAAGGTTATACAATAATTCATTTTATATTACTACTATTCCATAAATTGAGCTCAAGAACTCATGTTTATGGGAGGAGTATTAACATGCAAAAAAAATTAATAGTGTTTTTGAGATGTTTAAACAATGATCAAAGAACTTATGAAAATAAATACAAACATTACTTGACAAAGATACATAATTTAGAAAAAAGAGTTTTAGTAGGACAATAACAGTATATATATATATATATATATACTTTTAATATTAAATATTACAGTTTCAGTAAGGGTAAGTTAAATTAAGGGTACAATATATCATTATCCAATTTCAGGGACTTAATTTGCTTTTTAAATTGTTCATATTTCAATGTTCCCGTTATATTAATTTTGTTTTTGGACAATAATATATTGTACCATCTTACACCTAAATACAAATAGTGGTGTTGAGCCGTGGTTGTTCTAAGCAAAAGGATGGCTATTAAGCCATTAGTTTTAAATCTATTGCTTATGCTATCTGAGGGGGAATTTTTTGAATAAAATATTCTTTATATATTTGATATAAGGCGTTTATCTTATACAATTATATGATTGATGGTACATTAAATTCCCGAAATAATTCTAGAGTAGGGAAATCGTATGGTTTCCTAAGGATGATTTTTATAATTATTCTTTGAATTATAATTATGGGCTGTAAGGAAGATTTAAAGGCCCCTCCCCACCCAATAATGCCGTACTGTAATACGGACAGAATTAATGAATAATAGACCATTTTTATAGTTTTTTTTGTTTAAAATATTTAGTATGTTATAGAATAAATAGATAATTTTTCTTATTATTTCCACAGTGAGATTGATATGATCTTTCCATTTAACATTTTTATCTAATAGGATTCCAAGATATTTTACATTTGATTTATGATTTAGATTATTGTTTAATTTAACAGCGCCATTGAGGTGATGCTCCAAAAATATACAGCGCCCTTGAGTGGATTTTTCATAAAAATGGCGCTCTACCAGTTAATATTATCTAGTTATTGTTATATCTGCACGAAACATGAAACAGATCAAGAAACAGAAGAATAAATAGGTAACGGTCGCAACTACGAATTGAACTCAGGATCTCTTATCGTATTTGTGAGATTGTTCGTTATCTTTTAATTTTTCTGTGTATCGTTCCGTTTTGTGTTTCGTTTAGATTTGTAAGTATTATTTCTTCTTCAGTAAAGTCTGCAAAAACATTGAAGGCAAATCCGTGACATTCAGTAAAAAAAAACACAATTTCTCTAGCAAAAAAGCATCTAAAACATTTTTATAGATGCAATATTTTGAATAGTTGGGTCTCTGGACTGGTTGGGTTGGATCTTAGTAGGTATATAGAGTGTTGTCGCGGTAAGACCGAGATCCTGGATTTGATCCGACCGAACGATCGTTACCTTTTTATTTTCTGTATCGTAGCACGTTCTGTTTTACGTTTCTTCGAGATTAATTTATTTCTTCTTTTTAAACATTGATGTCAAATCCTTCTAAAGTTATTCTAATGAATCGAAGAAGACTAATTATTGAAAGGTAAGTTTGCGACACGAACAAAACTAGCAGTCTTTTAGATATGTCACACAGACATATCTTAAAGACTGCTAGATACAAACAAAAAACACTCCTTAATAAAGAAAATAATGATATTTATGAGATTTGTTCTCCCACGCAAGCCTCCAGTCCTCAGTCTGTCCCAGTCCAGTGCCTCTAGCCAGGTCGTGCGTGAAAAGAACACCGCGCTCATAAATGGAAAAACTAAGTAATAATTTGAATCTAGACCATGATTTCACTTTTAATTCATTTAGGGATGAAACATATTATAGCTGGGGTCAGGGGACGTTGGTTACGCGGAGGGAGGGGTGGTTAGGGGAGGGTAGTGGAGGTGGAAGAGGTGGAGAGGGTGGCGGTTGTCGGGCACCCATTCTTGCCGCGCAAACACTATTTATTTCCCTCGCCAAGGAGCCAGATTAAACGAACCTTCCTAATACAGGATGATTAAAGGAAGCAACCTTCTTTTTGGACATAGATATCCTTTCAAAGGTATTTTATGGTAATTTCAAACTTCTAATAAAAAAATCAGTTTCAAGTCACTATTCAGGGTTTTCTTCAGTGAAAAATGGGAGCCACAAAATCTACGATCTATAAAAACCTTTCTCAATAGATATTTTGATGGAAAATCAATAAACTTTGGGGCATTGCCATTCTATCAAGTTAAACGATCAAATCATTACTTTTTTGTGGTGGGCGTTGGGATTTTAAAAAGCAAAGATAATAATTTATATTCTTGCTCAGACCATGACACAATCCGGAGAAATTAAAAGAAATATGTACGTATGTGCTCGATTCTTATGAAAATAGGTTACATGCATGGATTTCGTATTACGGAAAAAATTCTATGGGTAGATTTTTCTACTAAGATTCCGAAAATGTTAATACATTTTTTTAGAAATTTATAGTTTTTTTTTTTTAAATAAATAACTACGTTTTTTGGGCTCGAGACGTCACCACATGAAAATGGTCCCGTCTCCGAAATATTCAATTAATTTTGTAAAATTCCACACAATTTTTTTTTTATATGGGTACATTTTGATTTCGGGCGAATTTTTCAATTAGACACTTAAAATTAACTAGATTTATTGTTTGTTACCTTGAGAACTTATGTTTGTTTTGACGTTTTCACAGATGGTATAAAGTGAACATCGTATAGATGCTTTCCTCAGCGGCTGACTTAGGAGCATAATGGTAATAGTTCTAATTTTAACAAAGTCAAATTTTATAATATTTCATTTTAATTATAATTTACAAGTACAAGTTTATAAGATTGGATTGGAACATTATAATGATTAATGATCAATAAGATGGATCAAGGAATTTATGAGATGTAATATTTTTGGTATGCCTCGTTATTCTCTTGTGCCATTCATGTGGAAAGCGTCGTTTTATAAATATGTCCCGTCTTTCCGGTTTATTAAAAATGGTCCGATTTTTCGGATTCATAGTTTCAAAAAATCGCCAGGGTTTTAAAAATACGATAAAAAAATACGAAAATGTCTTAGAATATTTGACTAAACCCGATTTTTTTTAAATGTGATGCAAGTGGCATATTAAGTTATTATTTTAGTTGATTTTTGGGAATGGGTCATAATCCTCAACGGAAACTGGATTACTACGTGTTTTGTCAGACATAACTCTTGCTATAGAGTCGGGAAAATTGGCACTCCTTTCAGTCTTGGACATGAGTGCCGCTTTCGACACAATCGACCATGATTTTCTTATTAAACGATTAGAAGAATCCTTTGGTTTAAACGGCGTCATTAAAACCTGGCTAACATCGTACCTGGGAAACCGTTTACAAGCCGTAAAGGTAGGTAAAAACCAATCAAAATATGCAACCCTTTCATCTGGAGTACCCCAGGGGTCTGTTCTGGGCCCACTTCTTTTCATCCTCTTCACAAATGATGTCGCTAAAATAATCGAATCATTTGGCCTTCTATCTCACTGCTACGCTGATGATCAACAAGTTTACTTTTACTGCTTACCAGAGGAAGTAGACAGTCTAAAAACTCGCATAATTGAGTGTCTAGAAGCAATTACCCGCTGGATGACCTCAAATAGATTGAAACTAAATCCGTCAAAGACTGAGTTTCTCTGGACCGCCACAAGCAGACGTCAGCATAACATTGATAACTCCCCAATAACCATTTCAGGAAGCGACATCACTCCAAAGACGTGTATAAAACTACTGGGTGTCAATCTGGACGCTGATTTTTTCCTTAAAACCCAAGT
The DNA here is from genome assembly GCA_917563855.2 of Limnephilus lunatus. Classification (NCBI taxonomy): domain Eukaryota; kingdom Metazoa; phylum Arthropoda; class Insecta; order Trichoptera; family Limnephilidae; genus Limnephilus; species Limnephilus lunatus. The sequence goes on along the minus strand of OU830602.1, from coordinate 18,873,056 downwards.
GAACAGAACCGTAAGCACGGGGTTCTTTCAATTAAGGCAAATTAAAGCAGTAAGGAGAAATCTACCAACAGAAGCGACTAAATTACTAGTCAATTCGTATGTTGTTTCACGTTTAGATTATTGCAACGGAATATATGCAAGTCTTCCAAAATATCAAATCAACAAATTACAATCCGTTTTCAACGCTGCGGCAAGACTTATCACCGGCGTATCTAAATATTCCCATATTTCAGAGCATCTCAAAAATCTTCACTGGCTCAAATGTCCTGAAAGAATCCAGTTCAAGCTTGTGATGGGTCAAGCCCTTACTTGGGTTTTAATACCTCTCCTCTCTCGCGTTTCGATCTCCGGACGGTAGACCCCTCTCTCGTACTGTATGATTCACCAATAATGTCTTGAATCATGACTCGCTTTTCCCACCCCTGTGACTGAACACAGCAAAAGGCTTTCTCCTTCCGGGAAAACTTTACAATAAACCCTTTCCTTTACGTTGTGTTTTATTTTTGTTTCAAAGGTTCTAGAAAATCTAGAATAGGTATTTAATGTCTATATGTGGTAACTTTTGGTTCTTTTAGGTAAGATGTGGAAGAATTTCTCTGTATCTCTTGAACGTATGAAGGATACTTATTGTCTAAATCTATCCTAAATATATCCCCATTACGTCTCTAATGTTGTACGTTGTTTAATACTCTCGCAGTACCCCCTGTAATTCTGGGAAGCCTATAAAGTTGATTTATGATCCTATACGTCTTAATAGATTTTAAAATACATACCTAGAATGTTTCATTTAGTTATTTGGCGGCTCCTTCGCGCCGCTCTCCATGACTGGACCCTATGCATAATTATGGTAATATTCTATTGTTAGTAAACGCAAAAATCGTACCTAAGATGGAAGGGATAAGGGAGGGATGGTGTGGATCATGCATTTTTTGCAATCTAGTACTGGCTCCTCCACTTGACCAAATTGACCAGGTGGTCGGCTCTCCGGACACGACCTCCCGACCAAAGCATGTCAAGGCTATACCCATGGCACCCAGAAGATCTCTTGACGACCAACCAGATACCCGGACCCTTCCATAACCAAGGAAGGACGGCATGCCTTCAAACCTTTCCCGATCAACCCCAGTATCGAACACCTCCGGGACTACGTTACTGGCTCTAGAAGGGGTAATCCAATTCGTCCCTTGTCACGGCTCTACTCGCGAACATGTGGCTACCGCTTGTGATAGACAGATCCTTCCTCCTGCGTGACCGGTCCAACGAATAAACCACCTCTAGTAGCGAACATACAACCTAAGTATTGTCTAGGCGTTATGATTGCTTCTAAGTCGATAGAATTAAAAAATGTGCAGACGCTGCAGGGTTGCTTCCACAAAATGAACTGCTTATGCTCCTCCCACACTACCTTGCCGGCAACCCGAGATGCTTTTGGCCAAGACGCCTCCGTCAACGAACCGCGTCCTCACATACCGTTTGGCAACTCATTTCAAATCCGTCTCGTCACGCCCATTCTCTCGACACGGTCCCGCGAAAGGGAATTGCTTCCAGCATCTCGCGTGACCCGATCAGTCTATGGTGAGCATCCCCTCCTAACAGGACAATGTGGGAAGACCCTTACCGATGGACCAGACATTGACACATATGTATAGCCTCGGTGTCGTCGTCACATTGTTCAACCATAAAGTTTAAAAGGCGCAATTCAACAAATAGGAATTCAAAGGAGTACCTGTTAGTTTTAAATTTACGTTTGTTTAGGTTGCAGACAGTCGCTTTCTATTGATATGTCGTATACCCCGATGAACTCTCCATTTGGTTGAGGGTACAACACTCGTTCCTTTTTGCTCCCTCGCCCGTGCCATCAGCTGTCTGAAAGAAAAGGTCACTGCCCTTGGTGATAACACCGTTGAACATACCCTGAAGTAATATTATGAAATTTTGTCATTTATTTAAATCTTCAGTTTCACGAGGCAGCTTCGGTTCTGGCATCTCTGCGTCGCGTTCCGGAATGGCCTGGGAATTTAAATTAGGTATAACACTTACCGAATACGTAATTGCTAAAAATCCCGGTCGGAGATATACACGACCAATTCTTAATTACGTATGCCGTAGACCTGTGGAGAAAACAAAACTTCCTACGAACTTCTAAACTTTTATCTGTAAACTAAATATAATTTGGTAAATGACCGCTCGATGCCGTTTATGTGAGCTTTCGCAAATTGAACGTTTTCGTAGATTACTATGTTCTAACTATTGGAATTAAAACATACCAAATTCGACATCATTCCTGACTCCCGAACCCTTGCTGAGATTATTTAAATCTAGTTAAGTTTATTTTTAATTTCTTTCTTTCGCGGACTATCTTGACATTTTATAAAAGGAATGAAATTTATTATCGCAAAACTGGGGCCATTATTGTAAACCTAGAACGACTGTTTATTCGTTGATCCGTTATTACTTTGAATTAAGTTAGTTAAGTCCCCCTCCCCATCCGAATTTGCACCATTTATTATTATTATTAAAATTCATGTCCGATATTTTTCTTTTAGGGTAAATTTTTATAGATATCTTTTATCTCTCTCTATAATAAACGATAACAATCGCGAACTTTTACCGACGATTATTTTTGTGAATAATCAACACAACACCGGATAAGATATAAGACCGTCATTCTCATAATACGTATTTACTGACTTTTATTTCGTCCAATCGATAGGTTAAATATTATTATTAGAATTTATTGATTTACGTATTATCCTCTTCAATCAATTAACACTTTTCACCACTGACACGAGAATCAAGTCATGTATTTTCCACTGAATTTAATTCACTAACACAATCATGCTTATCAAAAAGGTTAATCCCACAATACAACAGTCTCGATTTTTCTAAGTCCAGCAATCAATTTCCGATACACGCACGATTTTCAGCCTTCCTTTCCTGAAATCTAGCACCGAACTTCCCTCTCCCCGCCCAAACTACCCCTTTTAATCCCACGTTTCTCCCATCAATCAACTTTAAATTATGCAATTTACAACCTTACCAACGCGTAATATCGTCTTTGTTCAATACCATTCTCCTATCCCACCGGTTACTCCCTTTTCCTTCTAACGTCCCGATCCGATCGACCCGCCTTTTTACGATGATACTCTTCTGTTGCAATCGATCAGGGGCGTATTTGGGTCTAAACATCTAATTCCCACTCGAGTCTCCGCATGATTAGTGGATATAATCCACCTTTTATCGTGTGAATAATTAATTCAACTTTTCTCGAAAATCTATAGTGTCCGTTCTACTCCTTTTTAATTTGCTTCCAAATACGGTGTATCCTGAATATTCGATATAACTGCCCTACTTTCTTGGCTTAACCCAAATCCAATTTCAACTCTTTAACCTACAACATATCCCGACAGTTATCTATTAAGCATTCATTATTTTAAACTTCTCCCAACACGTCACTGCCTAGATATTCCGACGTTCTAACATTTGGCTATGGATTTTCTAGTAAATTTGTGACTGAATATCCTGTATCGAACGTACCGCTAGTGTGCACACTCAGCAGTGTTCGTTCCTGGCTATATGTCGCGTTTCTTGTGTTCGTATACAATTTTAATATTTCTCGCATTTGCAAATGCTCATGTGCAAACTCCAATTACTTGGTCATCTCCCAGCAAAGTCGTGATGCTCGTAAGACCTTATTTTATAATAATCTAAACTTTTATAACCTCGATTCTCCTTCCTATGGGCTATAACCACTGCCAAGATCCCATTTCAATCCTGCCTTCAAACGTTTTTTTTTCCTTTTTCCTAGTTCCTCCTACATCTTACATCCTTCTCTGGCACCAAAACCGATAATTCTCCCGTAATTTCTCGCCTAGTGATCAAGAAAATACTTGAGTTTTCGAATAATTTAAAATCCTGACAGGTCGTTAAATTTTATGCTTTTTCACTAATTTCTTTCTCCTATCATCTGTATGTAAAATCAAGTGGTGATTTCAGCTTAATGCATACCTTAGAGACCCAAAATCATGTCCGATGTCTCACACTCGAGACCCACTTAAGTAGCAAGAGATCGTAAACCTTCCCTCCCCTCTAAACTAACGGACAAAAATCCAATACAAAATCTTAGATTTCATATGGTCACTAACATGAATTGTTTTCCCTCAACTACCTCGACGAAATCGGCTCATGTGGGTTTCCCACGTCTAACACTTTCCCCATCGTCTACCTGCAGAATCTGCTAGATATTTGTCTGGAAAAAGCGGTTAAGACCGTCAATGTCCACTCCCGTTTCACGATTACTAAGTAATCGAGATCGCTTGCTACTTTAATTAATCAGTGCATGACCTTTGTCCTTTTGAATTTTTCCGCCACCGAGATCCCCGCAAAACTTCCCGATTCCAGACGTGAAATCAACTGTTGTCGATCCCCTCCTGCTCCCATAAAATTGCGATTTATGACCAAGTTAGAAGTGGTCCTATCCCCTTAAAATATCTGCCCGACCAAACCGTGAGATAATCTTGGAATCTTAATTTTTCAAATCCCTCACCCCACGCCCCCAGCCTGTGATTGGTTTAAGACGCACCTACTGTCCTCATCTCTATTCTGATTGGATAGTCGATTTTTTTTCCTAACTGCTTACACCCCTTCGTGGCAAGGAAACCCCAAAAGTTTTGAAAGATTCCTTTAATATTGATTTTAAAACCACCCGAAAGATGTCGATAGTGTGATCATATTCTATATTTAAAAAAAAAATTTACCCACCTATACCGGAGTGAAACAGGTTCATCACAGCCTCTCTATAGAAATTATCTCCAGTATCAAAACACGCTATTAGTGTTTAGCCAGTGGAGTCATTTCTAAATGCAGGTTTTAGCAAGCTTCCCCTCCCCCTACTTTTCGTTTCTTCCTTTTTCAAAATTTGTCGTACCTAAATGTTTTGTATCCCTCCTCCTTGCAGGTAGGTTACTGTCCGTTCTATTTCCCCCCTCCCTCCGGGGTTTTTTTTTTTTTTTTCTTCCACAACTCTAGACTTTTCACAACCGTTCTATTATCCTACACCCCGATGGTCATCGTATTTAAATTATTTATCTATTTTACTTTTAAGAATTCTTGAGCGTTTTTTCCCAATTCGGCCCTGCCTCTATCGGTCCACTAGTGCTCTCCCCTATACCTGTTTTCAAACTGTCGCCCTGCAGTCCTTAAATAACCATTTTTTTTCGCATTCTTCGGTATCCGCTGTTATCTGTTATCTGTCTTTAAGAGGCGCCCGGGCCACATTTTATTTACAATTTTACCCTTACACTTTTGTAAGTAATCCTTTTCGAACCCGGACCGTATTTAACATAAAACGTTTTCTCGCAATGTAGTTAAATTTTCTCATCGATCCGCCCCAGTTGGAGTAAGATAAATGCCAAATTACGGTGAACTCATCCGTTTACCAACTAAACATGTATCCTCTTAATATCTCCATGGCCTACATCTGTACGTACCCTGCGCTCTGTCGGGTCCGTATTTTTTTGTTTCCGCACGCAATTCTATGACCGATCCCTTTTTTTCTTTCGTTTGTTTGTGTTTTTTCTTTGTTAGGCTATCTCTATTCAATATAACGATTAGAGTAGATATCTATGTTTACTCCGGTAAACAGAACTACCCAACGCTGGTTCGATTGCATAAATTTTAAACTAATCGTCTGGTCACTCCAATTTAACAACCGTTCAAAGCCTATTGGAGGTTGACTAACATCAATATTATCACCCCGGCGATTTGATATTGAATGCATTATTGGAGGACTATCTCCCCTCATAGTGACACACTTTCTCACCGCTTCTTATCGAAGGTTGGATACCATTAAATACTCTTGATTATTTTTGTTCAAAAAATTATTTTTTTTTCTACATAACTCCAACTGATTTCCAACCCGTTTGAACCTAAATCTCTCCTACCCGTGTGGTTCTAACCCAACCCATGTCTAAATCCACTTACCGTTAGCCGATTTCGTTTACTTTTAAACAATCCTTGATGTGCCACCCATGTCTTTATTCTCTTCCATTTTCACTCGCGTGGCTCTAGGTTCTCAGACTAAAGGTCTGAATGATAATAATGTATCTACACACACGTGCACACCCGGCACACATATATATATATACGTACATTTTCAATTTATATTTTATTTTATTTTATTTTATTTTTTTATTGGACACGCCCCTCGACTCGCGTGGCCTAGTGACCCTCAACCTGGTTGGACCAGAGTCTCCTGCACATATGGTCAAATCAAAGATTGTTTAGATCTCGCGGTCCTAATCGACCATACAGCCTACGGAAAAGGTGAGTGTATGTGACGTGAAAACCGTTCGTCTTATCTCAACTTAAACGAAAACGTGCGTATCTCGCACACTGCTTACGTATACAAGATATTAAAAAAAAATGGAATTTTTCTTCACCCCTTTGTCCGTAGTCCATTTGGTATACATACTTAGTAACATATTTTTTTTCCCTTTTCCTCCCAATTTTTTCTCTTTTGAAACTGTTTAACTACTCCCTTTCAGCCAGATTTATCTGTTTCTATTTCCATTTACCACCTCGCTCTCGTCCCCAACGCTTACATTCCTTTTGCCCTTCACCGTCCGATCCTCGGTTATACTCCCTCAATCGCTACTCCTTCATTTTTTTTTTTTGCGCATTTCCCCTCACGAAGCCCCCCCCCCCCCTATCCCAAAGAAAATAATTCTCTCCCCTGTTTTTTCTGAAAATCGCATCAACCTAGACATGAATATACCAACCACCCTTCTGATCCTGTCCCCTTACTAAAACAAAACCCTTCTCGATTAAACATGAACATTTCCTATACTAAACACTTTTGAATGTAACATCCATTTGATTTGTCTCAACTCCTCCCTAACCCACTAAAATCCCTTATTTCTTACACACGAAACTTCCCTAACATAAACATACGTGAATTTTACAACCATTTCGTCGGTTTCATCGCCTCCCTAACCCTCTAAAATCCCTTACTTCTTAAACACGAAACTTTCCTAATCTAACATGGGTGAATTTAATAACCATTTCGTTGGTCTCATCGCCTCCCTAACCCTCTAAAATCCCTTATTTATTAAACACGAAACTTTCCTAATCTAAACATGCGCGAATTTAATAACCATTTCGTTGGTCTCATCGCCTCCCTAACCTTCTAAAATCCCTTATTTATTAAACACGAACTTTCCTAATCTAAACATGCGTGAATTTAATAACCATTCCGTTGGTCTCATCGCCTCCCTAACCTTCTAAAATCCCTTATTTATTTAACACGAAACTTTCCTAGTCTAAACATGCGTGAATTTAATAACCATTTCGTTGGTCTCATCGCCTCCCTAACCTACTAAAATCCCTTATTTTTTAAACACGAATTTTCCTAGCCTAAACACGCTTGACAACCCCCCCATAACTCCAATGACGATAAGCCCGGTCGACTTCCTCCCGTCATGCACCGCCAGATTTCCCTAATTTCGTCTTATCTTTAACGAACTCTCTCTCCGTCTTCCTTATTCAACCCTAAATCTAAAAGGTCAATTTTCCTTTTCTAAATGTGATTTCAAAAGGTCCCTAACCATCGAATGCTATCACTATATTTTAACTCTCCTCCCTACCTAACATTTAATCGATTTCTATCACCTGTACCTCCCCCCCTTGTTTCTCTGTTTTCCCGAAATAATACCTAGCTAAGTGTATGGCACTGTAATCACCCCGTATTTCCTTTGTCTTTGGATCACAAAGCGTATAGGTGTTGCAGTAGGGAACTGCTGCAATCACAAATGGACCATCGAACAATAGACCGAACTTACTCGTCTCTTTCTTCAATAAGTTTGATTGAGTGTACTTTTTGAGTTTAACAAATGTTCCTACCTCATAAGTTGCTAACCTTTTCTTGATATTGTAGAACTGCTGTCTCTTTTCAGCGTTTCTTACTAAATTCTTTTGTACCGCGTCCCTAACTTCTGCTTCTGTTAATTTAGGTATGTTACTTTGACGCATAAATTTATCTAAGCTATACTGTGGCTGCTCCCCAAACACAACCTCATTTGGTGAGAACCCGGTCGTACAATGTACCGTGTTATTATATGTCCTATCAATGTCCTTCAGAAACATTGGCCACTTGGTGTGTTTGTCATGACAGTATATCCTAAAAATCCGTCCCAGCTCCTTGTTCACCCTTTCCGTAATGTTTGGTCCAGGATTTCGCACCGATGTATGCATGACCTTTATTCCCAACCTTTCTAGACTCTGGTTCCATCTCTTTGAGGAAAACTGAGACCCGTTGTCCGTTAACATAGCCTCGACCTTAACCTTTTTTTTGAAAAGCTCCACGCACTTTAACACTGTACTAGTGTTAGCTACCTTTAATTTATACAACTGTATAAATCTACTAAACGAATCTTGGATCACAAAAATAAACCTCACTCCTCCTATGCTCCTAGGTAATGGCCCATACAAATCCGCCATAACTAACTCCCCCACCTTTTCCGTTAAGATTGACCTTCCCGGCCCCACTGTTGGACGAATTTCGCGCTTCGCCAACTGACATAGATGACACGTTTTTACGACCCATTTGATCTGCCTATTGATCTTCGGCCAAAAGTACCTACTTTTCAAAGCTTGACCCGTCTTTAACCCGCCGGCATGGCCGATTTCCTGATGTACGAGTTTGATTAGGTCCTCGGATAAATTACTAGGTATAGCTAATACCGTACCATTGTTCTCCGTTTTATAATATAACGTCCTACCCCCCAGCTTGTAATTTTTCAAATACCTAGCCATCCTTCCCGTGGATAACTCGCGAGACCCTCCCTCTAAATGTTCTATTACTTGTCCCAAAAACTCATCTTGATTTTGTAGCTGTTCTAAATTTTCTAGGTGTGATTTTATCAAACGCTTCCCATCCACTTCGAAAGCCGCTACCTCCGGAAACGCCACCTTTTCCTCCTGAACATTCACCGCATCCTGAGAATAGCGTGACAAAATATCGGGCCCGATGTTTTCCTTCCCCTTTACATATTCAACCTTAAAGTTGAATTAATTTAAATATAGTATCCACCGTGTCACTCTAGCGCTATAAAGTTTCCACGTCTTTAAAAACGACAACGCCTGGTGATCCGTACGTATTATCAGTCGCGCGCCTCGCAAATACGTTTCAAATTTGCGTAACGAATAGATTATGGCATATAGCTCCTGCTCAGAAACGGTCCACTTTAATTCGGCCCCGGTAAGCGATTTGCTAACAAAACCGATCACATGATGGTTGCCCTCGTCATCTAATTGATACAATTCCGACGCGATGGCGAACCCCGAACTATCAGTCTGTAGGTAATAAGTTTTGCTCGGATCGTGATGCGTTAACATTACCGATTCCAAGAATAATTCTTTCACGTTTTCGAATGCCTCCTGCTCCAGAGCGGTCCACCTCCAAGGCCTGTTTTTTTGTAATAGGTCGCACAATACTCGCGTAGAAGCCCCATACTTGTCCGCAAACCTCCGGTAGTAATTGCACAATCCTAGGAACCCTCTCACCTGCTTCACCTTCTTGGGCGCCGGGAAGTTCTTAATGGCCGAAACCTTTCCTGGATCCATACAAACCCCAAAAGGCGTTATTATATGGCCTAACATTCTTATTTCCGTGAACAGAAATTGACATTTTTCCAATTTGCAAGTCATATTGGCCGCCCCCAACCTCCCTAAGACTGCATCTAGATGTACTAAATGCTCGTCAAAATCTCCACATGAAAATACTGCTAAGTCGTCCAGGTAGTTAGTGCAATACGCTTTCATTTCATTTCCTAGAACCTTGTTCATGGCGCGTGAGAAGCTCCCAACCGATGTCTTGAGCCCTTGCGGTAATACGTTGTAGACGTAAGACTTGCCATTATAAACGAATCCGGTATATTTACGGCTTTCTAAACTTAATGGGACCTGAAAATAAGCTGATTGCAAATCTAGAGTTGATACGTGCTTAACCCCGTGAAATTGCTGTAGTATCTCCGATGTAAGCGGTGGTCTCTCCGTTTCCCCGGACATTCTCGTGTTCAAATTGCGGGCATCAAGTAGTATACGCACAGTACCGTCCTTTTTCATTGTATACGTTAAGGGACTCGCGAAAGGAGTTGCCTGCCGGCTGATGATGCCTAAAGCCTCTAACTCGTCTATTTTTTCATCCACCTTATTCCTATACGCGAAGGGGACCGGATACGACCTTTTTACAAATGGTGTCTCATCTATCATTTTTATCTCATGGGTATACAAATTTGTTAACCCCGGACTATCTATGAACACGCGATTATGTTTGTCTAATACCCTTTTTAGTTTCTCTTTCTTAATATCATTTAACTCCAAACCAGCCACCATAGATGCAATTCTCTGTTTAGTCTCCCCCGTCAGGTTCGACAATCGGCTAATCTCAGCAACGTGTTTTGAAATGGTTACATTTTCTAAGGTTTCCCCGCACAACAGTTTTCCCGATTCACTTTTCGCAACACCGGAATTTATTAGATCAATTTTTTTTTCCCCCTATCTGTAATAACTATCAATTCTCGCTTTTCCCCACATTTTACTTCTGCTGAGTAATTATCTAGCCAGTTCACACCTAGTATTATTGGTCTTATTAATCCTGGTACTATGAGACATGACGTGTTAATCTGAATGTCCCCAAAACGCAATGGTACCAGAACTAACCGTGATATTTTTTGACTTTTTTGTCCCATGGCCCCTTTAATTTGCACAGAAGCTACCGGCATAATTGGGTAACGCGATTGATCGCTCAAATGACTCTCCCAAAATTCTTGCGCAATACACGTAATCTGACTACCTGTATCTATCAAACAATTTACCATCAACTCATCGACGTAAGCCCTTGCCTCTGGTAATTGTGGCAATGTACTTCCCCTCCCTATTTCTTCGTAGTCCTCGTCTTCAAATACGGTGTTAAATCCGCCACATTCGCTTCCCACCCCACTCTCATTCACCTTTACCGCGTTCCACACATCGCTTAATTGTTGTAAAGAGTTCACATACGCCGCTATTTCCGCTCTTTCCTCCACCCGTTCTTCAGCTGCACTCTCTCCCCTGCGTACCGCCTTGCATGCTTTTATTGGTGTGGTTATGCCCTGATTATTTTTCCCTAAGCCCTCACCCACATTCCAATTATATCCTAACATTATTTTCAAAGCTGTATTATATTTCGGTGTCGCTGCTCTTTTATCTTCCGGAGTCGTATTCTGCAGCGTTACTGAGCCGACCCTCTCCCGTTTCCCGAGTCCTGAATCACGTACACCTCCTTCCTGCCAGCCGCCGTAGTATTATTAGTCGTTGCCGATCGCGTGCCAATCCCTCTGCAGACTCCGCATCCCGATGTGTCTTCCTCCGCTATTGCCGTGACCTTCGGCCTGATTGCCTGTCGCCGCTCTCGGTTTCGATCGAGAAACTCCCTCTCGTCCCTGCCCCTTTTATCGGTGTTTTTTTCCTGGGGCGTGCACACCATGTTGTCAAGTCTCCTCAAAAATTCACCCGCGTCTATCTCGTCCCTTTCCCCACCCTCACGTGAAAACCACAACGCCTGCGTTTCCTTCGGGAAATGTCTCATTATGTCGTTAATGACGCACACGGGTGTATCGGTGATTTTTAGCGCTCTAGCGAACTCCCAATACTTCGCAAAATGCCCCAACATTGTTGTTCCCCCTTTCGGCTGCCACACGTCATCTTGCAGTTTTCGGCGTAAATTTTTCTGTTGTATGTCTCCCCAGTAATTTGCGAGGAAATCATTCTCAAAATCTTCCATAGTGGCCCATCGCTTCCAGTATAATTTCATCCAGCTGCGTGCGCTTCCTCGGAAGCTCTCCTTCACTTGGATCATGATGTCCGACCTCTTAGTACGTCGAGCATAATCCTTTAGGTCCTCTAGGAAGGTAATCGGATTCTGCGACCCCCCGCTGAACGTGAGTTTCTCCTGCGTAGGTAGCATCTCTACTAATTGAATCACATTCCTTGTCACCGTCTCTTCCGCTACCGGAGCAGGGCCCGCCGCAGGTGTTTCCCTCCGCTTCTCTAACTCTTGAATCTTACTGACCAGTGGTCCTAACGCCTGTTGTATTATCAGGGTAACCTGCCCCATATCCATCTGAGCAATCTCACTTGAAGTACTCTCCAGCGCGGCTGACATCTCCAATTCCCCCTCGGTCCTCTTCTGTCGCGATCCAGTGCGGCGTTTATTCTCCGACATTTTTATTCTCTGCCTTCTTTTTCACTTTCTCGAAACGGTGTAATGCACTGCTCTCAAACCACGCCGATTTCCTATCTCTACTGTTTAACACTACGATAAAGTAATTTTTTTTTGTCCAAAAATTTTTCAAAATTTTTTTTTTCTGAAATTAATTAATTCACGTTAGTTATCCCAAACCAATTCCAACGGTCCCATGCGTTTGAATCTCGTTCATACAAGATAATGTAAACGTGGTTTTATTTGATTTATTTATTTAATTTTTTGTGTATTTATTTATTTATAACCGTGTCTTTATCTTATCCAGTGATTTAATTTGTGAATTGAAAAGTGATTATATCGGGTATCTTTACTAATGATCTGTTTACTCTCCGCCCTGGGTCATTAACCGTAATATTTTTTTTTCCAACCCAGTTCGTTACATACTGCAGTTGTCGCAGTCGAACGCAAAGTCATAAATCTTCAATCTTTATGATGTGTTTGCCGGACCCTTTTTTTGTTGCATCCCTTTTTTTTCTCCGCACTCTGACTGAAAAGGCAATGACCTACATTTAAACAGATGAAGTGATAAATCTTCGTTAATGGTTTGTTGACATTTTTTTTCTTCTTTTCCGTATTATCTACCTGTCTAAGCGGCAATGACCTACATTTACAGATTTAAATTTTGCTACTGATTTCTTTGTATGTTTTTTTTTCTTATACCACGCAATAATTAGTAACTATCCTTCAAATTGCACTAAGATACATCGAAACTCCTCCAGCTTGTAAAACCTTACCTCCTGGTTTCGCGGCAACACTTGTGATGGGTCAAGCCCTTACTTGGGTTTTAATACCTCTCCTCTCTCACGTTTCGATCTCCGGACGGTAGACCCCTCTCTCGTACTGTATGATTCACCAATAATGTCTTGAATCATGACTCGCTTTTCCCACCCCTGTGACTGAACACAGCAAAAGGCTTTCTCCTTCCGGGAAAACTTTACAATAAACCCTTTCCTTTACGTTGTGTTTTATTTTTGTTTCAAAGGTTCTAGAAAATCTAGAATAGGTATTTAATGTCTATATGTGGTAACTTTTGGTTCTTTTAGGTAAGGTGTGGAAGAATTTCTCTGTATCTCTTGAACGTATGAAGGATACTTATTGTCTAAATCTATCCTAAATATATCCCCATTACGTCTCTAATGTTGTACGTTGTTTAATACTCTCGCAGTACCCCCTGTAATTCTGGGAAGCCTATAAAGTTGATTTATCATCCTATACGTCTTAAAAGATTTTAAAATACATACCTAGAATGTTTCATTTAGTTATTTGGCGGCTCCTTCGCGCCGCTCTCCATGACTGGACCCTATGCATAATTATGGTAATATTCTATTGTTAGTAAACGCAAAAATCGTACCTAAGATGGAAGGGATAAGGGAGAGATGGTGTGGATCATGCATTTTTTGCAATCTAGTACTGGCTCCTCCACTTGACCAAATTGACCAGGTGGTCGGCTCTCCGGACACGACCTCCCGACCAAAGCATGTCAAGGCTATACCCATGGCACCCAGAAGATCTCTTGACGACCAACCAGATACCCGGACCCTTCCATAACCAAGGAAGGACGGCATGCCTTCAAACCTTTCCCGATCAACCCCAGTATCGAACACCTCCGGGACTACGTTACTGGCTCTAGAAGGGGTAATCCAATTCGTCCCTTGTCACGGCTCTACTCGCGAACATGTGGCTACCGCTTGTGATAGACAGATCCTTCCTCCTGCGTGACCGGTCCAACAAATAAACCACCTCTAGTAGCGAACATACAACCTAAGTATTGTCTAGGCGTTATGATTGCTTCTAAGTCGATAGAATTAAAAAATGTGCAGACTCTGCAGGGTTGCTTCCACAAAATGAACTGCTTATGCTCCTCCCACACTACCTTGCCGGCAACCCGAGATGCTTTTGGCCAAGACGCCTCCGTCAGCAAACCGCGTCCTCACATACCGTTTGGCAACTCATTTCAAATCCGTCTCGTCACGCCCATTCTCTCGACACGGTCCCGCGAAAGGGAATTGCTTCCAGCATCTCGCGTGACCCGATCAGTCTATGGCGAGCATCCCCTCCTAACAGGACAATGTGGGAAGACCCTTACCGATGGACCAGACATTGACACATATGTATAGCCTCGGTGTCGTCGTCACATTGTTCAACCATAAAGTTTAAAAGGCGCAATTCAACAAATAGGAATTCAAAGGAGTACCTGTTAGTTTTAAATTTACGTTTGTTTAGGTTGCAGACAGTCGCTTTCTATTGATATGTCGTATACCCCGATGAACTCTCCATTTGGTTGAGGGTACAACACTCGTTCCTTTTTGCTCCCTCGCCCGTGCCATCAGCTGTCTGAAAGAAAAGGTCACTGCCCTTGGTGATAACACCGTTGAACATACCCTGAAGTAATATTATGAAATTTTGTCATTTATTTAAATCTTCAGTTTCACGAGGCAGCTTCGGTTCTGGCATCTCTGCGTCGCGTTCCGGAATGGCCTGGGAATTTAAATTAGGTATAACACTTACCGAATACGTAATTGCTAAAAATCCCGGTCGGAGATATACACGACCAATTCTTAATTACGTATGCCGTAGACCTGTGGAGAAAACAAAACTTCCTACGAACTTCTAAACTTTTATCTGTAAACTAAATATAATTTGGTAAATGACCGCTCGATGCCGTTTATGTGAGCTTTCGCAAATTGAACGTTTTCGTAGATTACTATGTTCTAACTATTGGAATTAAAATATACCAAATTCGACATCATTCCTGACTCCCGAACCCTTGCTGAGATTATTTAAATCAAGTTAAGTTTATTTTTAATTTCTTTCTTTCGCGGACTATCTTGACATTTTATAAAAGGAATGAAATTTATTATCGCAAAACTGGGGCCATTATTGTAAACCTGTAACATGATAACTAGCCATGAGGGTAGTACACGATATTTAAATAAAAGTCTGCAATAGGAAATTAACATTTATTGTGGTGCAACATATTATAATGCAATATAAGGTAGAGCAAGAGATCCTATAGTCAGGTCGTGACAGAAATAATGATATTTCTGTTAGTAATAATGTGGTAACATGTGCGTTGAAGACGCAATTAAATTATTTAAAATGCCGTCAAAACTATGATGCTTCTAACTAAAGTAAAAGGGCGCCAGCCAAGGAAGCAATCCTGGCAAAATTTATAAAATAGTAAACCCATAATCTAAAATACAATCTTATTTCATTTGTCTTACAACGTGTTCCAAATTCCAGTTCTACCACCAGCGGCACGGCCGTAACATCCACCCTCACGAACGGTACTCTCACAACTCAAGATTGCGGGGCAAACTTGTAATCATGTTCTTCGCTGCTCGCGGCTTACCAACCTCAGGATAATATAGTAGCGTCGTTGTCATAATTGTAATGCAGCAGTAGGTACCCGCTACAAACCTAGAACGACTGTTTATTCGTTGATCCGTTATTACTTTGAATTAAGTTAGTTAAGTCCCCCTCCCCATCCGAATTTGCACCATTTATTATTATTATTAAAATTCATGTCCGATATTTTTCTTTTAGGGTAAATTTTTATAGATATCTTTTATCTCTCTCTATAATAAACGATAACAATCGCGAACTTTTACCGACGATTATTTTTGTGAATAATCAACACAACACCGGATAAGATATAAGACCGTCATTCTCATAATACGTATTTACTGACTTTTATTTCGTCCAATCGATAGGTTAAATATTATTATTAGAATTTATTGATTTACGTATTATCCTCTTCAATCAATTAACACTTTTCACCACTGACACGAGAATCAAGTCATGTATTTTCCACTGAATTTAATTCACTAACACAATCATGCTTATCAAAAAGGTTAATCCCACAATACAACAGTCTCGATTTTTCTAAGTCCAGCAATCAATTTCCGATACACGCACGATTTTCAGCCTTCCTTTCCTGAAATCTAGCACCGAACTTCCCTCTCCCCGCCCAAACTACCCCTTTTAATCCCACGTTTCTCCCATCAATCAACTTTAAATTATGCAATTTACAACCTTACCAACGCGTAATATCGTCTTTGTTCAATACCATTCTCCTATCCCACCGGTTACTCCCTTTTCCTTCTAACGTCCCGATCCGATCGACCCGCCTTTTTACGATGATACTCTTCTGTTGCAATCGATCAGGGGCGTATTTGGGTCTAAACATCTAATTCCCACTCGAGTCTCCGCATGATTAGTGGATATAATCCACCTTTTATCGTGTGAATAATTAATTCAACTTTTCTCGAAAATCTATAGTGTCCGTTCTACTCCTTTTTAATTTGCTTCCAAATACGGTGTATCCTGAATATTCGATATAACTGCCCTACTTTCTTGGCTTAACCCAAATCCAATTTCAACTCTTTAACCTACAACATATCCCGACAGTTATCTATTAAGCATTCATTATTTTAAACTTCTCCCAACACGTCACTGCCTAGATATTCCGACGTTCTAACATTTGGCTATGGATTTTCTAGTAAATTTGTGACTGAATATCCTGTATCGAACGTACCGCTAGTGTGCACACTCAGCTGTGTTCGTTCCTGGCTATATGTCGCGTTTCTTGTGTTCGTATACAATTTTAATATTTCTCGCGTTTGCAAATGCTCATGTGCAAACTCCAATTACTTGGTCATCTCCCAGCAAAGTCGTGATGCTCGTAAGACCTTATTTTATAATAATCTAAACTTTTATAACCTCGATTCTCCTTCCTATGGGCTATAACCACTGCCAAGATCCCATTCCAATCCTGCCTTCGAACGTTTTTTTTCCTTTTTCCTAGTTCCTCCTACATCTTACATCCTTCTCTGGCACCAAAACCGATAATTCTCCCGTAATTTCTCGCCTAGTGATCAAGAAAATACTTGAGTTTTCGAATAATTTAAAATCCTGACAGGTCGTTAAATTTTATGCTTTTTCACTAATTTCTTTCTCCTATCATCTGTATGTAAAATCAAGTGGTGATTTCAGCTTAATGCGTACCTTAGAGACCCAAAATCATGTCCGATGTCTCACACTCGAGACCCACTTAAGTAGCAAGAGATCGTAAACCTTCCCTCCCCTCTAAACTAACGGACAAAAATCCAATACAAAATCTTAGATTTCATATGGTCACTAACATGAATTGTTTTCCCTCGACTACCTCGACGAAATCGGCTCATGTGGGTTTCCCACGTCTAACACTTTCCCCATCGTCTACCTGCAGAATCTGCTAGATATTTGTCTGGAAAAAGCGGTTAAGACCGTCAATGTCCACTCCCGTTTCACGATTACTAAGTAATCGAGATCGCTTGCTACTTTAATTAATCAGTGCATGACCTTTGTCCTTTTGAATTTTTCCGCCACCGAGATCCCCGCAAAACTTCCCGATTCCAGACGTGAAATCAACTGTTGTCGATCCCCTCCTGCTCCCATAAAATTGGGATTTATGACCAAGTTAGAAGTGGTCCTATCCCCTTAAAATATCTGCCCGACCAAACCGTGAGATAATCTTGGAATCTTAATTTTTCAAATCCCTCACCCCACGCCCCCAGCCTGTGATTGGTTTAAGACGCACCTACTGTCCTCATCTCTATTCTGATTGGATAGTCGATTTTTTTTCCTAACTGCTTACACCCCTTCGTGGCAAGGAAACCCCAAAAGTTTTAAAAGATTCCTTTAATATTGATTTTAAAACCACCCGAAAGCTGTCGATAGTGTGATCATATTCTATATTTAAAAAAAATTTTTACCCACCTATACCGGAGTGAAACAGGTTCATCACAAGCTCTGCTGGATGGTATTTAAGTCCCTTAACGGAATGGCTCCGGCATACTTATCGGAATTGTGTATTCCAGAAAATTCAAATTCTCGACAGTCAACCCTAAGGTCAGCAGCGTCATCAGCTGTTGGAAGGTTAAAGGAACCAAAGCGCACACCAGATACTAAGTTCGGTGAGCGCGCTTTCGGAGTGTCGGGACCTAAAGCCTGGAATGGACTGCCACATGACTTAAGAACGATCACAGACTCGGCAGAATTTAGAGCTAAACTTAAAACCCACCTTTTCAGACAGTCGTATCCATAAACTCAAATTCTTTCACCTTCACATTCAATGCCCGCGACACTGTAAATAACTAACCTAAAAATGTAGAGAAAAAAAAAAAAAAAAAAAAAAAAAAAACAAAAAAAAAAAAAACAAAAAAAAAAAGTAAAAAAAAACTATTTGTAAGCGTTTTTAAAGGTCATTTCAGTAACATTCTCAAGCCCTAAAGAGTCCTAAATTCTCCAGTCTTTTAAAATACATATTTTGATATTATCAACTCCACTTTTGTCACTAATCTTTTAAAATGTAATACTTATAGTGATGGGGGTAGCAATGCAATGTCCAGTGTTTTAAATATACCTAATACCCTTCGCGTGCAAAGCCGTATCTTTTCCAAGCACAAACTTTCTAATTAAAGTGTCTATCGGAAGTGACCTGCAGGTAAGTATGTTTCTGTATCCATTTGTAAATATTAAAATTAGATAGAACCTAAGAATTATGAATAAATTGTACAGCGCCCTTGAGGTGATTTTTCACAAAAACGGCGCTCTATAAATTATCCAATTATTATTATTATTATTAATCCTGGTAGGCTTCGTAATTCGTAATTCATGAAATATCCACATTTTTTATTTTTTCTTCACAGCCACCATCTCCGTCACAGCGACCAAATTTTGTCTAAAACCCAATCTATTTCTCTTATGCATATTAGGTAATACGTTTCAAGTATCCATCGTGAACCATATATGTTACAAGTATCTATCTTTAGGACCAAAATTTGGTACTGATGTATACAGTGACAAATATTGCAAGTCTGTCTGATACGCGGATGGTTTGAAAACTCGGCTATCATGGAGAGCATTCATTTCTATGTTCCCGATGGTTATCTCCGCCACTGACAGCGTAGAATGTTCCTTCTCCCTGCCTGAGGGACTAACTTGCCAATGGTCATGCCGGTCGGGAGTTGGGAGAGCAATCTTGCTGTTGAACAGAATCAATTCGGATACCTATCGACAAATTTAGCGCCGGTGACACTAGCTTTAAAAGGCAAGCTGTTATAATGCAAATATAGTTGCACAAAGGGTAAAAATTATTATAAGCAATAATTATTAGCCTTAAACACTCATCAACATTGAAAAAATCTCCCGAGAAAAGATAAATGCCGCTGACGGGACTATCTTTTTTCGGGAGATTTTTTCAATGTTGATGAGTGTTTCAGGCTAATAATTATTGCTTATAATAATTTTTACCCTTTGTGCTATGCATAAAAATCTTGTCTTACACATTAGTTTACCAATTAAAAATAATAACAAATATAGCTGATCTACCAACTGCCTTATGTTTTATGTAATACTCTTTTACAAATGTACCTATTTAAAAAAAAACTAACATGTATAATTTTGTAATTATTTTAAAACAATAAATAAATTGTATTAAATAAACTGACCCGTGAAGGAATAACATGCTACTTACAGATTATTTAACGATAATGCCGTACAATTTGTAACCAAATATACTAATACGTAATCCAATTCATAATGAGGCAAAGAGTGTGTGCCAAGATCGAGTTGTGTGGCGGTCCGTCCTCTCTGCCTACCCCTGCGGGGAAACGGTGTGATGGTTAGTTAGTTAGTTAGTCAATTCATAATTCTTGGCTACCGAATCCTGACCATCCTTCAATTCTGAGCACTCCAGTTGTGAGTTTGAAGAGAGTGGGGAGGGTAATGCAATGTGGAAAATGACAGTTTTGATTGGAGGGTATTTTTAAGGAAAAGAAAGGTAAGGCAGTTCTAGGACGAAAAAGGGTATGAGAGGTGTGTGTGGAGTGTTGGACGCATGAATCCATCGCTCCCACTACAGTGCAAGGCCACTCGGGTCGATAGTCTGGCTGGAGAGGTCAAAGGGTCTCCCTCATCCGTCCTCCCAGATCCAGTCCGCCACGCAGAAGTGCGGAAGATGCCTCCGCCACCAAGACATATACAAATCTCACCCCACGAACCCTGGCACACCTGCAAAGTCACCAAACGTAGCGAAACGTTCTGGGCTATGTTGAAGATTTTGTTTTTGTAATAAATGGTTTCAGAACGCCTCCCAAATTTACAACATTACCAAATGTTCCCAAAATCTTTTTAAAATATTTATAAACGGACTTAAAATATATTCGTATTACTTTGACGACTCAAGATTGTTTTCGCAAGAAACGACAGAGCTTATCCGGAGTTAAGCGACGCGAGACAAGAATTTCATAAACTTTGAAGAAATTTACAATTTTCGACGGTCGCACAAATACACCATTAGGAGATATTATCACTTCAGACAGAATATTGCTTCAACATAACAACACGAAAGTTATTCGCTTTGAGTGTCATGTTGAGGTTTCGGCTTTTATTTCCTTTGAAATGCATCCATTTAAATAAGACATACAGTTATGTTTTCGTACATAATTTGTAAACTCAAAACTCATGTAAATCAGTAGAAACACATGAACGGTGCTTCAACAAATCTGCACAGTTTTGCAATATAGTATTTCTAGATCAAAGCAAATTTTTCAATTTAAGAGGTGGGTATGGGAAACACCGCCACGGGAACCATTTATTGGATTACCAAATCCTCTGTCATAGGTCACCCCAAGTGGTTCGCTACGTTTGGTGATTAAGCAGGGCTGTCCGGGTTCATGGGATGAGCTTTTTCCGGGTCTTGGTGGTGGATGCATCTGCCCGCGTGACTGGCTGAGGGAGACCTTCTGACCTCTCCACCAGGACTTTCTCGGAACATCGCCTTGCACCGCAGTGGGAGGGATGTATTGATTCGTTGATCACTCCTGGAAACACATTTAGAATCGGTAACATGTATTTTTGCGTGAGATTTTTTTGTGTTTGTGTGGAAACTTACTATGCACTAATATTGAAATCAAAACGACAATTAAATACCATGGTATCACTATTGAAAAATGCCTTCAATGGACATGCCATATAAACATTCTCAAAAACAGAGTACGAAAGTTGTCCTGTATACTGTATCTATATAAAATTTGTTTTAAAAAGTAATCTTTTAGCTATTTGAGACATATTCTAATGGACAATGATCTACTTCGCTTTTAGTCAATCCATAATCCAATATGGTATAATAGGATGGGGTGGCGCTTATAAAAACCACATATAACCTCTCTACGTTAGGCAAAAACTAATGATTATAATCATTTTTTTGCCCTTCTTAACTTATATTTAAAAAATTTAAAATCAGAAAATTAAAAACTCTGTTCTTGTATCACGCAACTTTACAGGGGTAAAAATAAGATGTTTTAAACAAAACCATACCATTCTAGTATTAGAAAGGAATGCAATGTAGTTTTTTAAGAGTTCAACGTTAGCAGGTTACGGTCAAACCATGTTTTTAATTCAGGCATGTGTGTATTAGCCTTTTTATTAAGTTATAACTATGTGTTTGCTTGTAGGATAATATAATATGTTAGAAATACGTTCATTATATGTTCGAAAAGATGTTAATAACAAAACATGTGGAGAGGTTACCGTTATTTTCTAACGTAAAACCCTATATCCAAGTTATTTTATGAAATTGTGCTTTTTAATTACAATTTCGCACACGCAAAAACTCGTGGCTACCGGGTAAACATGTGTCCATATGTGTTAAGTTTTGTGTATTACGGAATATGATGAAAATGAAATGAGAATCTCCGCTTGCCGCGTAGATTACGTCCCGATACCGCGTTGCGTTGTCGAAAAATATACCAACTACCAACGAATACGGAATACGAAATCAGTAAACAGTAAAGTGCAAAGTAAACTGCCTGTACCATTGTAATCAACGCCACACGTAATGTCCGCTCAATCAACTAAACTAGATTGGGATTGGATAAGTCTACCGCGGTTGAATTGTTCGATTACACTCCGCTTATTTCTGTTAGCTACCTTCCCTACCCTAGACCTATATCTATACACACTAGCAGGTACCTTCACAATACACACAATCCTACAAAGCCAATTTGATCATCAATTTACATTTTACTGCACCAAATCCAAAACTTTAATCTATAATCAATTAAAAAATGAGAAAAAATGCACACCACGTTTATAATATGTCAATTTTATTTCTCAAGTCGGCAAAAAGGTAAATAATTTATTTGTATTTAATTAAATGAAGACAATATTAGAGAAACTCAATCGAAAATCTGGGGGCAGAAAAATCAGAAAAAGATGTTGACACCTCTGGGACTCGAAACCAGGACGCTTCGCTTACATGGCAAGTGCTCTACCGATTGAGCTAAGGTGTCTATATTTGATTCGGTCACTTTTAACTGTATCATACTTCAACTAAGAACTACCAACATTATCTTAATTTTCTTTACCCACATATTATTGGCTGCTATCTTGCAAGATTCAACTCGAACTAAATGCTATCTAGATAGTGTCTGGATAATTTTTTATCCATTTTATTTTTAATACGCGACATCTATTGACTTTTCTGCAAGTCTGGGACGAATATTTTTTTTATTTATTTAACTGTATGAGTTAAATATCAAATTGTAGTATTTACTCAATCGTTAGAGCACTTGCCATGTAAGCAAAGGGTCCTGGGTTCGAGTCCCAGAGGTGCTAATATATTTTTATATTTTTTCTGTCTCCAGATTTTCGATTGAGTTTCACTAATATTGTCTTCATTTAATTAAATATTATAATTTGAGATTAAACTCATAAAGTTAAAAATAAAAATAAAGTTCATTTGTAAAAAAAAAAATCGCCAGACGATTTTTACAGCAATTTATTAATGCACACGTAATTTTTATTTTTATAAATTTATTTTAGTTAGGTACTCTTTTATTCACCCACAGTGTTTTTACAACGGGTACACGATGTTTATATTTTTTTACACAATAATAATTTAATTAATCCAATTAAAAAGTTATTTCTTAAGTTACTGTGGTTTTCAATTAGATAAAATAAAATAAAATGATAATTGTAATAAACTGTAATTATCAGAAATAATATCTTGACATAAAAAAATACAAGTTATGCAGTTCACACGCTGTAGACGTGAAAAACTAAAGTAGACAAGAGTGGGAGGCTACGAAGCACCGCACAAAGAGAAGACCTATTATTCTATCTGTCTCTTCTTAGCGCTTGCCTCTTTTTAGTGTCGCTTTTCATTTCATCGAGTTTCAAATTACAACGGTGCCAAAGAAGTTTTCACTTCAAAAATTGTTGAAGTAAGTTATATCGAATTTGTTACATTACAATACAATGTTGATGATAAAACTATTAAAATTATGTTATTGTTGTAATTATTTTTTGATGATCTTTTTTTTAATGATTTCATAAACTAAAATAAAAATTTTGAAACATACTTTATTTATTGATTTATTTTACTGCATGAATATATGATTTGTAATGTGTGTTGTATAATACAAAATTTTCATAACATTACCGGATAAATGAACAATCTTTCGAAATCAATTTATAATTTTTTGTGGAAAAGAGTCGATACGGCTAAAATTTTATTTAAAAATGACGTATTTCCGGTTTTGTCCGGTTATTCCCTCTTAAGGTGAATTGCCATTTTGAGCCAGTGCATAAGGAATATTAATATACAGTTTTGTCCACTTAAAAAGGTTTTTTTGTTTTCAAGAAAGACATTCAAATACAATATCGTATCGATGATTCAATACGCTATTGTATTTGTACACCTTTCTTTAAAGAATTGAGTTTTTATACGGACCAAATTATATAGCTATTCAGATTTATATTCCATATGCACAAGCGCTAACAAAATGGTTTTTCCTAAAATAATCAAATTAGCGCCATCTATGAAAGAGTAGTTTATGATTAATTTTAAGTACCTTTACTCTTAAGGTTAAACGTCACGTACGTTATAATCTACGCATTCGCAGATGGCGCCAATCAAATTATTTTAGGTTTTTAATGCTTTTTGCACGTTACGCTTTAAAATATTAAGGTAAATAATTGTTTGCGACCGTACACATTTAATTAGAATATAAATAAATAGTTTTGTCCATAAACAAACCCAAATATTTCAAGAAAGGCTGAAAAATACAATATTGAATTGAGTCACCGATACAAAATTGATTTTTTCTACCTTTCTTGAAATATTTGGGTTTGTTTATGGACAAAAATATTTATTTATATTCTAATTAAATATGTACGATGGCGAACAATTAATTTACCTTAATATTTTAAAGCGTAAAGGGCAAAAAGCATTAAAAACCAAAAATAATTTGATTGGCGCCATCTGTGAAGGCGTAGATTATAACGTACGTGACGTTTAACCTTAAATAAACAACATGCTTTTCCTAGCCAAAACGATGAGTTTAATTTTCTATCAAGAGTCAAGTCGAACGCATTCGAATCCGCTCGTTTCATGAAAATTATGCTTTTAAAAGTTAAGACAATAATTGTTGGTATAAGGACTGAGGACTTGACGATTTCCACTTTGAATCCTTTGATACAATTAACCAGATCTGATGTCTGCCGAGCTGTGCTAGTGCTAGTACCAGAGAGAGTTCGTAGTCATCATTCTAGTATCTTCTATCTTTTACATTTTCATACAAGAAGTATGAGAAGGAAGAGGACGACCATCGATGACGTACGTACGAACTCTCGCTGGAACTGGTAAAGTGGGGAGCGGGTGGCAGATAGCAGAGAGATAATCCGGGCTAAACACCGACACTATAAAGTATTTACGAGCCGAATGAGGCCAAAATGACAGGAGATCACCGTTATTATTTGGATATTAAAGCATTACGGTGTGACGTAATGCCCGCTTATTCAGATGATTCCTTGCTTTGCTTCTATGGAGCTATGATAATTCTCATGGCTTATTGGTGGGGTCTAAACCGGAACAATGTCCTGGAAACTGGGCATTTCGCTTTGCGTGGAACATTTCACCAAATTTTATTAAACGTTATAGCAAGTAAAGTTCAACGTGTATAGTATATGATTAAGTTTATTTTACCTGACGTTTAGTTGGTAATACAAATAACTTATGTAAATTATAAGTAACAACGGTTCTTTTAAACTTTATTTTTGAAACAAATTATGCATGTACATATCTACCATATATTTAAAAATCTAAAAAATGATTGTATGTCCGCTATGCGTTGCTAAACCATTTATCCTATTGTGATGGAACTTTGGGGATTTGATGTGTGCATGCCCGCGATGGTTTTGTATACAATAGTGAGCTCTGGCATCATGAAATTATGCATTGCTAAACCGTTCATCCTAATGCGATGAAACTTTGGGGATTCGATGTGTGCATGCCCGCGATAGATTCTGTATACAATAGTGAGCTCTAGCATCATGAAATTACGCATCGCTAAACCGTTCATCCGATTGTGATGAAACTTTGGTGAGTTGTGAGCACGTCAACGTATATATACTGGTGAGCCCTGGCATTATGAAATTAGCACGCGGTAGCACGCGAGCTATTTGAAAACTAAATGTTCAGGGACTGAAAGTGTGGAATGCGGGAGGCGGGAGGCGAAATCGGGAGGGGGGTTCATGGAACGGGGGAAGTGAGAGAGGGGAGTGGGGAGAGGAAAAGCGGAGAAGGCAGAGTGGGAACGCGTGAGGGGAAGGGAATGTGGAAGAGGAATAGAAGGCGGAAGAACAATGGGACGAAGGGGAATGACACGTAGGGAGAAACAACATCTTTATTAAGTGGAATAGCAACGCATGCCGGGAACTACAAACCCAGAACCTAACGTATTTTGATTTTTATAAATATAGATTTTCCCCTAAAACCATGCGAGCGAAGCCGCAGGTAAAAGCTAGTTTTATATAAAATTACATGTTTACTGCGTCGCGTAAACCAGTGAACCTTCAGCATAAAATACATTTTTTCAAAAAATATGAACGTTAAAAGAAAAAGATAATTATTAACAGTGAAATTCTAAGAAAAAAATTCATTGAAAAATGACAGATTAAAAATATAAACATAGATAAAGTAAAATGAAACTGTATATTATGTAATAAAATTCATACATTATAAAAAAATACAAAAGGTAAACAGTATACTGAAAAAAAAACAAGATAATTAAAATTTAAAAAAATAACTCACAGCAGAGAAAGGGAGTTCATAATCAACCTTTTGATTTAAAACTTTCTCGTCTGCATTTAGTAAATTGACCTGAGGATATACAGAACGTATCAGCATCTGAAAATATGTTTTTAGGTGTTCTTATGTTGGATGCTATATTACAGTTATCATAAAATGCAATTTTTTGCATAACAGGAGTCTGGTGTGGAGTTTAAATATTGAGAAAAGAGATTTCGAAAAGTTTTACAACCTACGGCAATATTTTATGATAATTTTTATACATAAAAATAAAAAAAATAAATGTGTTTTTAACATCTTAAAACACTTGGGTATTTATTGTATTCTATTATTAAGGGTCATGCGTTTAGTAAGTTGTCGTGCGTGAAAACATTAAAATTAACAGACCTAGCATGTTTATCAAGTATGTAGCAAAACCCACGGAAAGACATCACACACGTTACAAAAGTGCCAATTGGAAAGCTTGTAAAAAGATTGGGGTTCCTCCGGGTTATAAATTAACTCCATTATTTTTTTTTTTTTTGGTTATAATTCAAAATTAATATACAGTATATTAAACAAAAAATATAAGAAAAAGTTTCTTAGATCTTTTGTTTATCCACACGTTGTTGAAAATGATAATAATTGGAGAAATTTTTTATTTTTAAATAATAGCATTTCAAATTTAATAATTAAAAACATGCCAAATAATGTGCAGCCAGCTTTTTATAGAAATAACAATTTAAAAAATTATATATTAAATAATTAGGATAAATGTGATTTTTGGAACAAATCTGGGGTTTATAAATTAATTTGTAATGATTGTAACTTTTTTTATTTTGGAAAAACTTCTAGAAATTTTAACATTAGAGTTAAGGAACATATAAGATGTTTAAATAATAATAATTATTCTGAATTTGCCAACCATATTTTGGAAACAAGTCATTCTTTTGATATTAATACAGGTCTTAAAATTATACACAATAACACTACGGGCATACAATTGGATAATTTAGAAATTTTAGAAATTAGAAAAAGCATTAATAGTAATTTAAATAGATTATAATAAAACAAATAAAAAACTTTATTCCACTTAATTTTATTTGACCGTAACCGGTTTCAGCTCGTCAGAGCCATCGTCAGACTGGTACAAATAATTCTTAGCCAACGGTTTATATACATAACATATGGGGGAGGGGGAGAGGGGTAGTCTACAAGGATTTTAATGAATTATTTTTGTTACTAAGTCGTTTTAGACTGTCGAATTTCTAAGTATTTTGGTAATTCCAGTGGGCTAATTACTTTGGGTTTGTAGCTCACTTCAATATCTATTGATTAAGGAAAAACCTAACAAGTAATTTGAATTATTAATGGACTAATTTTATTGTCAAATCGTTATTATACATATCTATGATCAATGGGATTTTTTTTATTAAAGATAAGAGAGAAAAACTTGAAAACTCAGGCGTTTACCAAGTGAACTGCGCTGACTGCCCACCGTATTACGTTGGTCAAACAGGGAGATCATTCAAAACCCGAATTAAAGAACACTTTACAAACTGGGTGAATGACAAAGGAGAATTGTCGAATGTAGCATCACATTTATTAGAAAATAAACACTCGTTTGATAAAGACAGAGATGTTAAAGTTCTTCACACTTGCAATAAAGGTCATAAACTAGATAGACTAGAATCTTTAGAAATTACTCGCTTAACTAAAAAAATAGACCCTAACTTTGTAATGAATAAACAATTAGAATCATTTGCTAAGTCTCCGCTTTTGTATCCATTGTAATTTTCATAATAATTTCGAAATTTAAAATATGTATTTAGTTTAAACCATTCCTAATCTAATGTAAACATGCATCCCTTCAAAAAGTAACTTTGTAATTAATAAGCTATTAGAATCATTTACTGAAACACCAGGTTTTTATCCGGTATAATGTTCATAATAATTTTGAAATTAAAATATGTATTTAGGTTTGACCATTCCCACTCCAATGTAAACATGCATCCCTTCAAAAAGCAATTAAAAAATCCCATTGATCATAGATATGTATAATAACGATTTGACAATAAAATTAGTCCATTAATAATTCAAATCACTTGTAAGGTTTTTCCCTAATCAATAGATATTGAAGTGAGCTACAAACCCAAAGTAATAGCCCCAAATTAGTACCAAAATACTTAGAAATTCGATAGTCTAAAACGACTTAGTAACAAAAATTATTCATTAAAATCCTTGTAGACTACCCCTCTCCCCCTCCCCCATATGTTATGTATATAAACCGTAGGCTAAGAATTATTTGTACCAGTCTGAAGATGGCTCTGACGAGCTGAAACCGGTTACGGTCAAATAAAATTAAGTGGAATAAAGTTTTTTTTTTTTTTTTTTAGTTTTTTTATTTGTTTTATTATAATCTTTTATAATGGACTTCCACCACAAATTATCAGTTTCAAAAATAGAAATATTAAAAAGTAATTTAAATATTATAAATAACCAAACATTTCTTAAAAATATATAAAATAGCCATCTTTTAAATTTATTTTCTCATTAATACTTACAATAATTATTTATTTTTTGATTTAGACTAATTATTTTAATTATTTGTTCTTAAAAGTTTTTTATTATCTAAATGCAATTTTATTTTTCTTTAAATAATTTTTGTATTTAATTTTGTATAACTATTTTTAAGCAATTAATCACCTCTACTTTTTAATATTTCGTCTATGTTATAGTTTATTCTAATTTGTCTATACTTGTTTGTCATTGATTTTTCTTTATATTTAACATATCCTGCAGAAGATAACATTGTTATTGAAACATGTCGATATTGTTTATAAAAAATGGTTTATACAAAGTTATCTCTTATTAATTGAATAATAAATAATGCCACAAAGTTATTTTGCAATGTTTGAAGAAATTATTTTTATCATTATTATTACGGCTCTGTAAGTAAGAACCACTGAAACATTAAATTAAACTGAAATTAACATGATGTGATTTTAAATTTTCACGGCCAAAAGTATTATCGTTATTTATTTTTTGGGTATTGTGCCCTGATGCGCTGCCTGCTTCTTTGGTCAACGTTTCTAAAGAAGGAGATAGCCTTACACAGCATAACACCCAAAAAATAAATAATGATGGAAGGAATATAATTAAATCAGGCTCTTATAAACCCAGCTTAAAAAGTCTACCTTACGTAACCATACATATTTTTGTTTATTTTCATTAATATCATTACAATGTAGGTACCTAAGGGTAGTTTTATTTTAACAACATTGTTTGGGATTGTGGTATAATTATAACAATTATAGTTAACCTATAAAATCATATGTAACAAAAAATATGATTATATAAGTAGTTATATATATAGTCAGGTAGTCAGGTACCTTTGGTGTGACTTTGATCACTATGTTTTTTTTCTGACTGCCAAAACGTAAGCATACCTATTTATAGCAAAATTTTGTGATTTTTATACCTAAATTTCATTTTTTTTAACACAATATTGCCTGAAATATGATGTTATAAAAAAGTTATGTACTGTCAAAGTTTGAATTTGGTCAAAGTCACCCCATAATACGGTACTTACCTTAATACTTACATTTAATAACTTGACCCGTGTAACTTCTGAAACAAGTTATGTTGAACGATTTTAAGTTCGAGAACCGAAATCATTATGAATAGGTAAGTTCTCATATTACCTGTTACCTTTCTTCACGTTGACGAAAGTTTGGATGGTTGTAAAGTACTTTCTGATATTGAATTCGGTCTAACAAAGTCAAAATAATCGAAAGAGTAGTTGATTAAGTTTCTGGTATTCTTGACACTACTAAACGGTATCTTCGAAGAGATCCTCGAAAGCGGCAAGGTCACTTCGAAGTGACAGGCAAACTTATTTTTCTTATTTCTTAACTATGAAAAAAAACCGTGAAAGTTTAATTTAGCTTTCCACGTGCTTTCGTGAATCCCCTTTGACGCGAATTTTCAACCTGCGACAAAATATTTCCCAACGAAACATCTACTATAACCTAACCTATCCTAACAAAAAATGAGACAAAAATAATACAGACATCCTGTAAAAACGCCAAATTATTATTAAAAAATTGTAATGGTACAAAAATAATACAGAAATCCTGTAACGACAATAAATTATTATTAAAAAATAGTAATGGTACAAAAATAATACAGGATTCCTGTAACGACAATAAATTATTATTAAAAAATAGTAATGGTACAAAAATAATACAGAAATCCTGTAACGACAATAAATTATTATTAAAAAATAGTAATGGTACAAATATAATACAGAAATCCTGTAACGACAATAAATTATTATTAAAAAATAGTAAAATGAGACAAAAATAATACAGGAATCCTGTATAGACAATACATTATAAATACGCCAAATTATTGTTCAAAAATAGTAATGGTACAAAAATAATACAGAAATTCTTTAACGACAATAAATTATTATTAAAAAATAGTAAAATGAGACAAGAATAATACATAAATCCTGTAAAGACAATATATGTACATTATTATAAAAAAGAGTAAAATGGGACATTAATAATAAATAAATCCTGTAAAGTTAGATTAGGTTAGGTTAGGTTTTAGTAGACATTTTGTTGAGGAGTGTTTTGCCGGTAGGATATTATGTCGGGGATATATTGTCGGGGATTTTTTTAAATCGTGGAATGAAAAAGCGCATTACCGTCCGTGTCTATTGCCTACTATAGAATGACTATCAGCATCAGCAGTATGGTCCCTATACTATCAAATTCAATTGCGTGGGCAAATAAATTTTATGTGATTAATTTTTGTTATTTCATAATTAATTTATCAAAAAAATTGTATGTAGTATATTATTTGCGGCACGTTCCAGAGTGGAAGATACTCTCAGTATCGCCCTGGTGTAAGACCACCATACAGAATTAAAACGTCGCTTGAAATGGCTTTAGCCGTATTTGGTGACTAGATCTGAATAGCCAGATACTTACCCACCCTTCTCTTCCACATCTCCTTCCCCTACACAATAATTCAGCCTCACAAATTATACCAGACATATCCTAATTGGGGATGCCTTAGTATCACAGGCTTCAGACGGGAGCAGATGGAATTCTTGTGAGGTATTCACAAAAAAACCTTCGTCGTCCGGGTCAAGGCGTTCATTATGGACCTTTTCCATGAAAATCCAAATTGACGTAGGTGCTTTGTTGGTACAACATTAAATTTGAATGAAATTTTTATGAAGTAATTACTTGAATTAATTATCTTTTTTTTTACATAGGCAATTCACCCTAAAAATAGTGCTTTGTGATTAATTTCCTTAACATTATTAGTATAAAATATGACTTATTACTTACTGATTTCTAAAGGAATATTTTTATTATTTATTATGATTATTATTTATTTATCGGTAAATCAAAAAAAGATTACCTTTTGTTCAGTTTTGCAAATATTTTTTTTTTGTTATTAGGTATATGTAGTTTTTTCTCCCTGACTTTGCCTAAAACGTAAATTCTGGGAGAAAACATACGCTCTACCGCTCTTCTCAAATTGTACGTATTAAATCATATTTATAATAGACTCCCCCCCCCCCTTCCCTACAAGGACTATCTTTTGCCGTTGCCGTTTTAAATATCTTTTGAATTTATTTAACGCCCAGAGGGCTTTTACATGTTTGGTAGTACAATTAATTCATGACAGATGATTTTTAAACAGATAAAGAAATAATAAAAATAAAATTAGATTAAAAATCCACACAAGTTATAAAAATACAAAAAAATTCGGCGATTTGATAGGTTTAGAAAATATATTTAAAATATGTTTAAAAAAGATATTTTTTGGAATAGTTTTGGAATAAGTTTTTTACAAGATTCTCTAAATTTACCAAGTTGATGTTAAATATGTCAACATCACCTAAGTACTGATTTCCCATAGTGTTAAATCGTTGTATCGGAGAGTGGGCAATGTATTTCCGCTTATGAATGCTGCAGTAGAATAGTGTATTTTATCGTGTGGTTACTGTCGGTATTCGTAAGTTAATGAGTTGCAAGAGTTCACAAAAGTCGAATTTAGAATTAAGTGTTTTGAATAAAAATGTTAAGACACGATAAATTAGTATGTTTTCATCCATAATTACCAACTTTTCACCATAATGCATAATTTTTATTCCATGGAATTGTTTTTGGAATCTAAAATTGAATTTTCAAAAAGTTATATAGTGCGTTATAAGTTTTTTTTTTAAAATTATAAGTTTATAGTGCGGTTTTACACAAGAAAAATATGTATCAAAGATGAAATAAAAAAAGTATATTTTTTTTAATAAATGAACCTCGTTATCTTGTAGGAGTTTTTCAATCTACTTCGTACTACGCCAAAGGGGGTTTCGCAAAGTTTCTGCTCTCAAAGAAAACCGCATTACCTCATTGTATTAAA
The DNA here is from genome assembly GCA_917563855.2 of Limnephilus lunatus. Taxonomy (NCBI): domain Eukaryota; kingdom Metazoa; phylum Arthropoda; class Insecta; order Trichoptera; family Limnephilidae; genus Limnephilus; species Limnephilus lunatus. Next base: position 18,840,198 of record OU830602.1, on the reverse strand, counting down.
GTGTGTATTATCAAACAATAATGAGAGCTGGGGTAATAACGCACCAAATAACACAATAAAATACAAAGAGGGGTGGGATAGGGAGGAGAGAAGTACAGTCAGTGCACAGAATAGAACAGAGTTGCAGCCAACACCAAACAGTGCAGAGCCATTCACTGCACACTCTGTGTCTAATTGCATTTGGGACAATTAATTCCGTCGCTGGCTTCCAGATTTGGATTCTAGATTTGGCTATTTAATCGGAAAGTCCGATTCACTTTATCAAGTGAAGTCAAATATAATCTTAATCACATTAGAGTTGAATTTTCTTTGTGACGGTGTGACAATACTAGCGTTGTATGAAAATGATGGCTTCATTTTCAAATAATGTTTAAAAGTTATTGCATCAAGAAACAATTAAAACTTATGAAAATTCATTTCAAATGAAAAAAAAATTAAAAATCAAATAAAAAGTCCTTCCAACCATCCGTTTTTACAAGTGTATTTGTATATTAAACGTTTATTTAGTTACCTAAATATAAATATGTATTCAACGACGTTACCGATTCCGATATTTAATAACACTTTATGTTAATGGAACTAAAAATACTAAGAAAATAAATTCTTAAAAAAATATCCTCTTCAATATTCGTAAAATCATGTTATGAGTTGCCCATAAATCCTACGAACGAACTATACAAGCGGCAGGCAGCTGTGTGTCACGTGCTCAGTACATGTTCAGCATCGTATGATTATTGCTGTCCCTCTCAGGCTGGCAGAAGACATTACCATATATGGCCACACGGCGCGAAATCCAGCCAATGGCAGAAGACATTACCTTATAGGGCACGCGTTCGAGTCTTCCGTCTCGCTCATCACGGGCAGAGAGTTCCAGCCACCGATCGCCAAAGCAACAGACATATTTCAGACAACGGCGCGAGCGGTCGTACGCACTACTACGTACTGTCGGGCAGTATGCCACCCTTCGACGCGGCTAATTAAGCCTTCACCTACGATTCAAGTATGGCGCTATCACCACAGCCGCCTGTATAATCCTACTGCCGCCTACCATAGCAGCCATGGCCGCGCACGGTTTTTAATCCGCCTACGTGCCGACGAGCCGAGTAATTCACAACGGCCGCCTACTTAATACCATGGCCGCCCAGACGCGCACGGTTTTTAATCCGCCTACATTGCCGATAGCCGCTTAATTCACCGTTATCACCCACCGGTTCGGTAAGCTGACCGAATCCGCCCACCATGACGCCGAGAGGCCGCCCACGCACCCCGAGCCGCCCCGTTCCTGCACACGATCTATGAGCTTTGCTCTAGATCTCTCCACTTCGTAGGAAGCTGCCTGCATCCGTACGACGCCACGTGAGATTTTAAACCCTCTTATAGTATTTCCGAGCCTAAATTCAGTAGTATTTCTAGTGCCTCTCTCTCTCTTATGCTAGGCCTTAAACAGCTTACCTGGTTGCCTGTACTGTTCACCCTTGCATTATTGAATACATTTGAATTGTGCCCAAACCTTGTTTCATTGGAGTCAACCATCGACAGCCTCGGAGGAGCCCTACGACCCTGAGCTGAGCCTTCCAAGCCGAGGCATATTGCCCCCGGGGGGCCTGCTTAACACTTGTTCCCCCCCCGGGAGGGACATATTTCTGGAGACCAGAAGTATAACGCTGGACCCTACGTGGCTTCAGTATCACCCTGGCCCCAGGAAGTATGACACTGGCGCGCCAACTGGGCCGAAGTCTTGTCGATTGTTGTCTCCCTAGAAACATAATTATGTAATCTTAGCTATAAATATTTTATATTTGTGCTCCCATCAACAACGTTGTAGCTCTGTGTGAATTATTCCAAACGTCGCGAGTCCGTCGGCTAGTGCTATTCGAGGTTAGGTATTTTAAACATCGCTTATTACCGTAACGTTGTAGCTCTGTGTGAATTATTCCAAACGTCGCGAGTCCGTCGGCTAGTGCTATTCGAGTGTTAGGTATTTTAAACATCGCTTACTACAGTAGCATTCTCAAGCTATTACGTTTCTATCGCGGCAGTCAGAGTTGTTCGTCATTCGCGCGGAATTTTTTTTATTGAGTAATGAATCTCGTTATTTTAAAATCTCCACCTTGATGCTGTGTAGTTGTATTATTTCTTCCTTGAAGAGCAGCGGTTGTTTCCAATAAAAAAGAAATTTCTGCTGTCGAGTAGGTTTGTCCGCTCGTTTCCCTGTAATAGGAGGATATAATGTCGACTGCCAGCAACTGCTCTCGTCTTCTATAATCGTCCGAAATTTTTTTTTTTGCTTTGTTCATTATAATAACGCATAATCATGGAGGCCACCATACCAATAATGGATAGAATATTAAATTTCGAGAAAGCAAACGCGTCGGTAATAAGAAAAATGTTGATGGATAGAGGCATAGTCCCCAAAAGGGCTTTGTTGTCTTTACGGAAACAATGTGTCGAGTTTAATGAATCCCTTAGTGGGCGGGTTGAGTCTCCTGCTATTTTATTAAATTCTCCAAGTGTAGCAACCACCCCAAAAACTAGTAATTCGGGAAACCTCGTTAACATAGTATCCTCGCCTACGCAAAATCACTATGAAAGGACTACCACAAGGTACGTTGAAAGAAAAATAGTTAATTTAACAAATTGGAAAATTTCTTTTGACGGGAATTCGGATGTCCGCGCTTTTTTAGACAGAATCGCCGAATTACAATACGCGAGGGGCGTTGATTGTCAAGATTTGGCTAGGGGTTTTGTCGAACTTCTCACTGGTTCAGCACTATTATTCTATAGGAAAATTTTCAAAACTAATCTAAAGTGGGAAGAAATTAAAACAGCCTTTTTGAAGAGATTCGAGGACCCGACGTTTCAAATGACTGAGAAGTCGAAGTTATTTAACTTGTGTCAGAAAAATAACGAAAGAGCTGCGGATTTTATTTTGGAAGCTTTAGCTATTAATTCCAAGCTGAATTTGCCGTTAGAGGAATCGGAACTTTTATCGTTAGTCACAAAAGGTCTCACGCCAGATTACGCACAACTGAAGATCGGTAAAAATATCACCAACGTTTCGGAGTTACAAGCGTTATGTGAGGAGATGGATAAAATCAAATTCAGTCGCGCATCAAGTAAAAAGGCAGTCGAGCCGGAGGTCGTCTCAAGTTATAAGGAGGTTGACAGTGATTTGGGAATTAAATCTAAAATTCACCGTTACAAGCAAATGTATAACGTACCGGTTCGGCAGTATGTAAATCTAATATCATCCCTGAATGATAAGTTATCATCACCATTGTCTGAATTAGACTTGGTTCTTATAATTAAAAATGGGTTGTTGCACAAATATAGTAAACTATTCTCGTACGATGTGCCCCGTACTTGCGCGGAGGTAATACAAAGATGCGAGATCTTAGAAGATACTCATTTCGATAATTCCCAACAGAATCACAGGGTTAGAACTTTCGGCCGTAATAAAAACTCACAGCTCGCGGCGATTTCACAAAGAACCACGGATATCGCTAATCGTGCTTGTTTTAAATGCAATCAAAACGGTCACTTTGCAAAAAATTGCAATAAAATTAACAGCAACAGCGTCCCGCGCCGTAGCCCACGATGGAAAAAGCCTGATTACAGCAGAGCAAACGATTTTCCTGATCTCTCTAAACCACCCCCGACTCATTGTAATTCGAATCAAAAAAACTTCTAGGCGGTCATTGCAGTCCAAAGCCATCAGCAGAGACAATCGAAAAGGAATGGAATGACTGGTTAGGTTACGTGAAGGTTTTTCTGAATACCAATCCACTCGAGGCAGTGAATGTGAAGTGTAGCGGAGATGGCCGGCCACATGTCACATTCAAAGTTAAAAATCGTGTTTTATCAGGTTTACTAGACTCGGGTGCGTCACTATCTTGTATAGGTGGGAATTTGCACAAACAATTCACGTCTCGTGCGCTGTCCCCTTGTGATCTGGTAATTACTACAGCAGATAACAAGAGACAGGAAGTTTCTGGCAAGCTGTCACTTCCAGTAGTTTATAACGATAAGTTGCAGACCATAGACTTTGTAGTGATACCTTCGCTCGGCCGGAAAATTATTTTAGGCGTGGATTTTTGGAAAAAATTCAACATAGCTCCAAATTTATTTACAGCAAATCAAAGCATTACGTATACTTCCATCTCAGAAGTTAACGTAGTAAGGTCAAAAAACGATCTCACACCCGCGCAACTAAAAACACTTAGTGATGTGATAGAGGAATTTCAATCCATATCTTTTGCTAAACGCGGTTTAGGTAAAACTAATTTGATCGAACATGTTATCGAAACCGAAGGAACCCCAATAAAACAACGTTATTACCCCCTGTCACCAGTAAGGTTGAAACAGTTAGAATGTGAGGTGGATAAAATGTTGGAATTAGGCGTAATCGTTAAAAGTAAATCTCCTTGGTCAAACCCGGTTATTTTAGTTCCCAAAAAGGACGGAACAGCTAGGTTCTGTTTGGACAGTAGAAGACTCAATGCTGTTACAAGGGCACAAATTTATCCGTTGCCAAACGTTCATCGTATTCTTGATAACTTACGGCATGCAAACTTTATTACTTCCTTAGACTTGCTTAAAGCTTTCTGGCAGATACCCTTGCACCCTTCGTCTTGTGAGAAAACTAGTTTCGTAGTTCCAGGTAGGGGTACCTTCATGTTCGTAAGACTACCCTTCGGGCTACGTAATGCTCCTAGCGAACTGCAACGCCTCGTGGACACCTTATTTGGTCCAGAATTCGAACCCAACCTTTTTGCATATCTAGATGATCTAATAATTATCTCACGTACCTTTGAAGAACATATTGAACTCCTTAAAAAGGTTTGTAATATTTTAAAGGCCGCCGGATTAACATTAAATATAGAAAAGTCGGAATTCTGTAAATCAAGACTCAAATATTTAGGTTTCGTAGTGGACAAGGAAGGTCTCCGAACAGACCCGGCAAAGATAGATACTATCAAAAATTTCCCCCGTCCTCAGAATACAAAACAGGTAAAATCATTCCTTGGATTATGCAGTTATTATAGACGTTTTATCAACAACTTTTCAAGTATTGCAGCCCCTTTAACTCACATAACTGGTGGTAAAAAGAACCTACCTAATTTTACGTGGAATGAGGAGATAGAAAAATCATTTTCCGCCTTAAAGAATGCCTTAATTTCAGCGCCGGTACTAAGCTGCCCTGATTTTAAGTTACCCTTTATAATACAATGTGACAGTTCCAATTTCGCCATCGGAGCGTGCCTTTCACAACAATTTGAGGACGCAGAACACCCCGTCGCGTATTACTCCAGAGTACTCTCTAAAACGGAGAGAAACTATAGTACAACTGAACGCGAATTATTGGCCATTCTCGACGCCGTATACAACTTTCGCTCGTACGTCGAAGGGTCAAAATTCACAGTGGTCACGGACCATTCAAGTTTAAAATGGCTTATGTCACTCGAGAATCCAACAGGTAGACTTGCCAGGTGGGGGACACGCTTGTCTCAGTTCGATTTTGACATAATTCACCGTAAAGGCTCCCTTCATGTAGTTCCAGACGTACTATCTCGTATTGAAATTACCCAATTAAATTCATTACTTGGCACGCCTGGCTCTAAAGACAAGTGGTACTCAGAGCTGTATAATAAGTGCGCCAATAACCCACAAGCTAGTCCTAATTTCTTAATACAAGGTAATAGGTTGTATAAGCATTGTAAAGCTGATTTTTCCTTACATACAGACTACGAATGGAAATTAGTATCCCCGGTAGAGGATAGACAGGCCTTAATCTCAGAATGTCATAATTCACCCACAGCAATACACCCAGGTGTGTTTAAAACCTTTAAAAAATTATCGTTAAGGAATTTCTGGCCCGGAATGTATAATGATGTAAAAAAATTAGTGTCCAATTGCAATATTTGCAAGGCTTATAAACATTCAACTAAGCCAGCCTTAGGTCATATGTCCCACCCCAAAAACGTAGATCGCCCAATGCAAAGTCTTAGCGTAGATTTGATAGGTCCCTTTCCGAAAGGTTACGACGGAAACTTTCATATTCTGAGCGTGGTAGACGTTTTTACTAAGTACTGCTGGTTATTCCCATTACGCCACGCGACGGCAAAAACCATAATAGAAGCCTTGGAATACAATATATTTTTACCAATCTCTGTACCTAGAACACTCATAGTTGATAACGGTCGCCAGTTCACTTCAGGTGCTTTTAAAGCCTTCTTGTCTCAATACGGCGTTCCTGATGTATTTTATAATTCTTTCTATACTCCTATGAACAACACGGTAGAGCGCTATAACCAAACCATCGGAACCTCGTTGGCTATTTTGGTGGGCAACGATCACCGTCAGTGGTCAAAGCACGTCAGAACGGTACAAGCAGCAATTAATAATACGGTCAACCTTACTACTGGATACACCCCGTTTTTCCTCATGCACGGCTTTGAACAGACAGTGCATGGCACGTCACATTGGCGTATCTCCCCTGGTGCTAGTCAAAATAACACACAACCAGATACGGTAGTGGATTATGCAAATAAACTACAAGAACTTGTAGCCGTGTATGACAAGGTGAGCGATTCACTCGCCGCCGCGTATAAACAAAGTGCTTTTCGTTATAACACTAGACACAAGTTGGAATCCTATAAAATCGGAGACAGAGTTTGGAGAAGAAACTTCCCTCAATCTAAGGCAGGCGTATATTTTTCAGCGAAACTAGCACCCCGTTTTGTAGAGAACAGAATAAAGGAAAAAATCTCTAGCACGGTATATGTACTAGAGAATTTAAATGGAAAAATTGTCGGTAAATTCCACATTAAAGACATAGTAAAAAAGGGTAGTGACACCCCGGTCGTTGCAACCTTATAAGTGTTTTTATTTATGTTTTTGTTGTTATTTTCTCTGATTAGTCCGGTTATTAGTTGAGATATAATTATTACCCCGTAGGTACAACCCTAGGACGTCATGAACCCTAGTGGTTAGTACGAGGTTATAACGCATATAACTTAACCTTTGTTATTAGAGAAGTATACAATTCCTTTCTTAATGGATCGTCATCACAAGTATTGACAATCCGGGACGCCGGTATGTCTGCACGTGAAGACTTGTGTTATTATTGTTATTATTATGAAAAAAAGAGGTAACTCACCTTACACTAGTGAAATTACTGATGCGATATTTAGTTCATTTATTGTAATGACTATATTGGTAGTAATAATTTATTACCTTTCCATCCTAGTGCGTAGCCACTTAGGTTGTTTTTTTTTTTAAAAAAATTTTTTTTAAATTTATATATGAATATGGTTACATAAGTATATAAATTCGTCTAAGAAACACGACACGATACACTGATTGAGGGCGTAGTTCAAGGAACCCTAAATTAGGCTAGGTTTTTCATTAGAAAAAACTGCGTTAGGTATTCAGTATCCTGCCCGGGACCGAAGTAGAGACCTAATTTCTATTTTCGTGGAACAATTTGCATTCTAAAAAGTACTTAATTTTAGTTGCAATGAAAGAATATGCAAGCATATTCTTTTCTTTTCGTTGGCAAGAGACGGCATAAGAAAATTCTTGTACAAGTGGTAGGTATAAAGGCGCCTAGCTCTCATCATACTGGGGTAGGTCATTGGGTAGTAAGAAACTTAGGAACCTTATGGTTGTAAATAACCTTGTGTATATATTAATATAAGGTCATGTATAAATGAAAATATCATTTCAATTATAATTTTTTTTATTTTTTGTCTTTTTTTTTCGGGTTTTTCAATCTCTTTCATTGTCGAATTATTCTCACATGTAGGTTAAATCGTTATAGTATTGGACATCTCACACGTTGCGATATAGGAGAAATTGGGGCGGTAAAACGTTCACAATCGGGTAGTTACCCACTCCTTAACGGGGTATGTCTCAATTCTAGCGTATGTTGGAGTGAATTCACGATGAAAAGGCAATGTAATAATTATATTACCACATTTTTGTTATCAGAATAGGCCCAATAGACAACACTATTCGGTTCACATAGGTTGTGGTGGTATCGAATTTTAACCTTCTTCCGCGATCATATAACAACGGTTACTCGTTGTGTGGTATTATAGAGCTGTTACAAGTCTGATAGGATGGAACTTGGGTATCGACCTAACGTGTCATTCGGCAGGTAAACTATAATCCAAAGCGTGATAGGATGGCTAAACTCCTTAGAATTAGAGCAGGAAGGATTGTTGGAAACGCGAATTTCCGAACAATTAAAGTATATATGATTCCGGTGTTAGGAAGAAATTCGTTACTCAATTAAAAAATTTTTCCTCTTCTAATAACATTGTCGGTAGTATTAAATTTTCGTATTTTTTGGTAAAAATACGTGGCGTTGTTGTTATTTATTTTAAATTTTTATTTTTTTTTTTTCCTTCTTCTCTCCTTACGTAGTCAAACCCTGAGAGTTTAAGTTGAGTTGAAACAAACTCGAATTGAAAGTTATTTAACAAAATTGTACTCACACACATAGAGTTTTTGGTGGGTAAACAAATGTATATTCAAGTGTTTTAATTATGATAAATGTAATTAATTAAATTACTATATAAATATTTTGTAAACACGTAATTGATTACTTCGGTATCAATATGGTAAGCCAGCGTGTAAAGTCCTTGCCATATCAGGACGCAATTGTACGGTGTTTTGTAACTTGCTATATCACTGTATTCAAATAAGGAGTAGTACTTCTCGTAGTAAGAAGATTTAAAAGTATGCACCCAGTTGAGTAAATTAGCTCGGTAATGTCATAAAGTTATGTCATTCGGGTCGTATTGTTCTTATTAGAGAATAATGTAATTGCACTTATGGTCATTACGGTTCGTCTGGTTATTTTGGTGGGAACACCTAGAGGGTGTCCTATGTGGTTTCGTCGAACGCAAGTTCACCGTGAGGATTCCAAGGGATCTATCCGGTTGTCTATGTCGTTGCGGCAAGGGTATATTTCTAGTATACCAAGTACAGCGCTGTACGGGTCACCAAGGGTGAGTCGAGAAAACATGAGAGGATTCATATTATGCCTGAAAATTAATATTCATGATAGGTTTTGTAGCATTACCTTACAATTATATGCGAACATGAGAGGATGGTCGTTTATGCCTGATAATTAAATGCAAACCAGACAAACCATGACAAGCTGAGAGTGCGGGAAACTAACATTTGGGTTAAAATTGAATTGTGAAAATAGCATAAAGTGTATAAAAACAAAGTTGTATAATTTTAAGAATTCTATTGTAAGACGCGAATATGAGTTGGTTTCGATCATTTCATGACATTGGTCAGCGTACAATATTCCATAACAGGAATAAAGTGTATAAAAACAAAGTTGTATAATTTTAAGAATTCCATTGTAAAACGCGAATATGAGTGATTTCGATCATTTCATGACATTGGTCAGCGTACAATATTCCATAACAGGAATAAAGTGTATAAAAAAAAAGTTGTATAATTTTAAGAATTCTATTGTAAGACGCGAATATGAGTTGGTTTCGATCATTTCATGACATTGGTCAGCGTACAATATTCCATAACAGGAATAGGGTTGGAAATTTTTTGTCTAATTTTAAGATTTTTACATGGTAGTAATCCTTCTCGGAAGGGTCATGTTTTCCTTATTTCTTCATGCACCTTCGTTAGCGTGTCTTGTATCGCACTAGGTACGTCACATTTTTTTAATTTCTTGAGAGAGTTGGCAACCTTTGTTCAGTTTATTGCTAGTTTTTTTTAGCTTGGCTCACAGGTAGTTAAAATTTTGTTGGCTCTTAGGTAGGGAGTGTTTAAATCCTGGTGAAGAGGTAGCTCTGTACCTCACATTGTGGCAACCATCGCATCCCATGCTGTATGGAAGGTCGTGGTCCCCTGCATCAGCCTCGCTGCCTTTTCCCTTCATTTTTCAGGGGGAGGAGGGTAGTGTTATGAGTTGCCCATAAATCCTACGAACGAACTATACAAGCGGCAGGCAGCTGTGTGTCACGTGCTCAGTACATGTTCAGCATCGTATGATTATTGCTGTCCCTCTCAGGCTGGCAGAAGACATTACCATATATGGCCACACGGCGCGAAATCCAGCCAATGGCAGAAGACATTACCTTATAGGGCACGCGTTCGAGTCTTCCGTCTCGCTCATCACGGGCAGAGAGTTCCAGCCACCGATCGCCAAAGCAACAGACATATTTCAGACAACGGCGCGAGCGGTCGTACGCACTACTACGTACTGTCGGGCAGTATGCCACCCTTCGACGCGGCTAATTAAGCCTTCACCTACGATTCAAGTATGGCGCTATCACCACAGCCGCCTGTATAATCCTACTGCCGCCTACCATAGCAGCCATGGCCGCGCACGGTTTTTAATCCGCCTACGTGCCGACGAGCCGAGTAATTCACAACGGCCGCCTACTTAATACCATGGCCGCCCAGACGCGCACGGTTTTTAATCCGCCTACATTGCCGATAGCCGCTTAATTCACCGTTATCACCCACCGGTTCGGTAAGCTGACCGAATCCGCCCACCATGACGCCGAGAGGCCGCCCACGCACCCCGAGCCGCCCCGTTCCTGCACACGATCTATGAGCTTTGCTCTAGATCTCTCCACTTCGTAGGAAGCTGCCTGCATCCGTACGACGCCACGTGAGATTTTAAACCCTCTTATAGTATTTCCGAGCCTAAATTCAGTAGTATTTCTAGTGCCTCTCTCTCTCTTATGCTAGGCCTTAAACAGCTTACCTGGTTGCCTGTACTGTTCACCCTTGCATTATTGAATACATTTGAATTGTGCCCAAACCTTGTTTCATTGGAGTCAACCATCGACAGCCTCGGAGGAGCCCTACGACCCTGAGCTGAGCCTTCCAAGCCGAGGCATATTGCCCCCGGGGGGCCTGCTTAACACTTGTTCCCCCCCCGGGAGGGACATATTTCTGGAGACCAGAAGTATAACGCTGGACCCTACGTGGCTTCAGTATCACCCTGGCCCCAGGAAGTATGACAATCACTTTATGGCATAATTTAAATTAAATGAAAACAAATCACTGTGTGTACACCATTTCCATTTTAAACTACCAGAAAAGATAAGATTCGTTAATCAAAATTTTAAAGAATTCGTAACACATTTAAGAAAGACTTAGTCCACGGGCGTATCCAGTTTTGATTTAGGTAGGGGCAAAAAATAAAAATCTAGTACCTAATCGAAAAAAGTAGGCTTCTACAATATATTAATGCTTAAGGCTCTGTGAACACAAAAAAATGAACGAAAGAAGGAAAAACAATCCTATAAAGTGCTGTAAATTTGAAAATGCAACTCGGTCGTCCATCCTAGAGATCATGCATCGGCCAGCCAGGGTGGTGGGAAGGTGGGAAGGTGGGAAGCTCGCTTTCTCCCATGCTTGGTACTGATAATTTAGCTAAAAAACAACGATGGTAAACAAACTACATAATTACTAAATAAATAATACAGTTATACTTTTGAATGTAGCTATAACTTTGTGGTAATCCATTATAGATAAATTAAACAATGTTACTTTGTTTGAACCACTTGTATATTTGTTTGAAGCCGACCGGTTTCGGAATGACCGTTCCTTCCTCAGGGCAAACATATACGTATATGTTTGCCCTGAGGAAGGAACGGTCGTTCCGAAACCGGTCGGCTTCAAACAAATATTCAAGTGGTTCAAACAAAGTAACATTGTTTCATTTAAATAATACAGTTCCTCAAACACAGCAAACATAATTTGTGATACTATTTTAATTCAAAATTAATAAATTCTTTGTTTTAAAAAAATTTATCTTTAAAAAAAAGTGTCTTTCGTAAGCAATTCTTACTTAATTAAGGTTTACTAGTAATTGTTAACAATTAATGTGGTGAAAATAAATACACAAAAAATAATAATAATACACAAAAATAGTAATAATACACAAAAATAATAATAATACACAAAAACACAATTTTCCATTAAGTATTCGCATCCATAAATTAAAATATAAATACAAAAAAACTTACATAATTATAAGAATGAACATCTACACATGCATGATTTTTTAAATAAATACATTTCTTGGAAAAAATCCGTCTTTGATAATATCAATCAAGCACGTATTTATTATGCTTTCAACAGGTCGTAATACATCACAAGTCATGAATATTATAAGGATCTTGATACAGGTAATCTCAAAGGGAAGTTGAATCAAGTTGGCAGCCACGGTCTTCCGAAGGGAAAGGTTTAAATAAATTTAATCTCTTTTAGCAAACAACGATCAGTTTATTTAAAGAAATTTCCACATTAAATATCCAGCTCTCTTATAATTGACGTAGATTAATCAGTACACAGCACAGACTCGTTTGAACGGAATTGATTGTCAGTTGGTTCGTCCGATAAACAGATTCCTGGTATCTGATGAAATAGAGTGAAGCGGAGATTGAATCCAATGTTCGTGAGATATAGAAAGGAAATGACTTCATTCATAGCCACTCGAAAGACATTTCCATATCAGAAAATCTCGTTGCATTTTTACATTTCACACCGGATCAAAAGATTCGATCAAGCGGAAACTCAGCTATCTATCAAACCGCCTGTTTCTAGGAAATATGAAAATTATGACCTTACTATGTACTACCCAAATTATTTTTCACATAATTGCTACCTACCTACCTTATTGTACAGAATATAATCGCAGGAACGAATATTATCGTTATTTTATGAAAAGTATTTCAAGACTTGTGTTATGAATTCCATTAAAATTCAACTTCCCTTGAAATAATATTTATTTCTTGATCAACCATTCATAGCTGCTAGAACTACTCTACAGAATATCAGAATTTTCCAGAACTTTCTAGCCGTAGATAAACCATAAACTACGCATTCTGTGAAAAAAATTTACTGCATTTTTATTCCATATGCACTTCACAATGCCAATTTTATAAATATGTCATGTTAATTCCTTCAACGTTATGGATATAAAACAGCTCTACTCAAGGGCCATACTTATTCATTTACACAAAAACAACAAAACACTATACAAAGCTACACAGACAATACACAATACCCGAGCCAAAAACAACGAACTTCTCCAAACTCCTTTTTTCAAAACCACCTTCGGGCAAAGACACTCTAAATACATAGCTTGCATACTATACAATACACTACCAACTACGATCAGACAAACTGACTCCTTTACAAAATTCAAACAATATATTAAAAAATGGATTATAAGTATTGGACGCCACACTATTACAAACACCTGTAAAATAAATCACACAGAGACAAAAATAACTATTCACGTACAACCTAACCCATATAAAATAAATGAAAATAATGGAATCCTGTAAAATTTGACCTTTAAATAGATTAGGCAGAATTTACTTCTTTACTTCATCTCCAACATTTATTAAATAACTCTCTTTAAAAGATTTACCACCCTTCCAATCACCTTTCTGTTTTAATTCTATTCAAAGTGTTATGTATTTTACCTTAAATATCCTTGTAACTACAATATTCATTTATATACCTGTACGCCTGTCTCGACACAGGTATACCCTAGTGAGACAGGCATACAAATAAAACCAATGTAAATATATTTTATTATAGACAAATAAAAAAAAATTAAAAAAATACTACGGGAATATTCCAAATTGAAAAACAAAAAAATAAGTCACGTAACCCTTTACATCTGTATCTTAACTTATATATAAAGCAAAGGCTTGCAATGGAAGAATAGTAAAAATCATGCAACATATTATATAATGAATAAAAATAGTTTAATTAAAAATATATACATTGCTCGTAGGTATGTTAGTTAACTTTTTAAAATGAACACTGGAGACACAGTATGTTTATACAAAATACACAGCATATAATATATAGCCCGTAATCGTAACATCGTGAAGGAATTAAATTGCTTTCCGATGCGCTATTGTGCCGGCAGATAAACAATTATCGCGAAAACGCTGCACGCTTCTTGCTGCCCCCAACTCCCCATTCCGAGTCAACCTGACGAGTACTCCGTGCTGTGCCGTGTGCAGGTACACTCTGTACGATACAGTACACGTGCAGTATACTGTACTCTCAGATAATTCCTATAGCCGCAGCCGGTGTAATTATATAGCCAGGCCAGGCTAGTAGAGTCACGCTACAAGAAGTTCCCGATGTCCCGAGTTAACAGGATTACAGCACGATGACTCGGCAAGAACTTGGAGTGGCAGGAACCAGGGGAACATATCACGAGGCGAGATTGGGATCCAGGGACTATACTATTATTTATCTTCATCGTGTGCAGAAAGTGATGCATTTATTTTAAGCTAAAATATTATAATATGATAACGACATGACTCGGCATCACTATTAAATTTATTGCTTCATAATGAAAGCGATCAGAGCGACACGTGTTATAATCCATTTCGCTCCCGGCCATAACTTTTGTACGGGTACAAAAAACAATTACCTCAATTTTTATACACAATTGTGTGGGCTGCGTTTCTGCGTTTATGGTAGAATTTATTATTTTATTTTTCTCAACATAATTTAATCTCAACAGAAAGAGAAAAAAAGTTAAGTACAGAAATAAGAAAAAAACTCAGGAGCAAAAGGTAACAGCTATTCTTGGCGAAAGTAAATACTAAGACCGGTTTACTTGACAAAAAAACCTACGTTTGTTAAGTCTAATATATTATGATGTTTTATTCTAAATCATTGTTCTAGAAATTCTCATTCCAATAAAATTCTCTTCTGGATCGGAAGACAAAAATCCTTTGTGAAAAAGCTATGGTTAGTTCAAATACTCGGTCTTTGCCACCAGGCGAGCCGCTCTGAATTTCTACACACTGCACTATAAAAATTTCCTCTGTAAGTTCTGCCTATACTACATATTACCTAGTCAATGAGCAATGGGATGCTTGCTGGCTGCTATGGGCATCCAGTACTATTGGAACTACCCTCCGGCAACACGGACATTACATTTGTGGTTAGTTCGGCTGCTTCTTCCCTTATAGCTGGGATATATTTTTTTAAATATTTAAACATGGCTTACATCGAAAAACAAAACAAAAAATAACGAAAGATATTCTAAAAAAAAAAATTTTACATTCTGGATTTATTAAAAGGAAACGGATATTCTACACATTTTACTTCTAAATGAGCATATAGACCAAAGATACTTAACCTTTTTTCTCCTCGGGCCACAAACATGTATTTGTAAAGTTACGCGGGCCGTAACACTCTCCCCCCAGGGCAGACCAATTTTTTTTGAAGTTGAAATTTGCGTTCGACAACTTTAATGGGGGGGGGGGGGGGGGTGAGGGGTATGGTGACACCACGTTATCCGCCCTGGGTGCCACCCTTGCTAGCTACGCCACTGCGCAACACAATATTGGTATGTACTTTACACGACAGTAAGAAATGCTGTTAAAATTTGCAAGTAGGTACCTGACTAACCAGTGACATTAACTAGTGTTTATGTATTATAATTAATGCGATGGTTTCTAGAAGTGGCACTTTTATTTATAAATTATTTGTGCGCGTACTTGTGTGTCAAATATTTGTTTTTTGGGAATAAATCTAGCGTTTGCGTAGCAACACTCTTACACATCTGCCCTGATGATGAACACTGCAACTCTGTCGAAAACTGAAACCTTGGCTAAAGAAGGAGATAGCGCAACACAGCATAACACCCCAAAAATAAATAACGAAAATATTTTTGGCCGTGAAAATCTAAAAAACGTATCTCACTCTTATACCAGATTATGTGGACCATAATGACAATCATTTTCGGGTATCAGGAATGATGGGTGCGTCAAAGTCGAAACGAATCTCAAGACATACGAAACTTAGAATGATAGATTTTTTTTGTATCAAGTTCCTGATAATAAAGTGTTTAGGGCCGCACACAAAAGCTTGCCGGGCCGCAGGTTGAGTATGGTTGATATAGACCAAGAGCCCGTTACGATCAGACCTTCGTTATTTTATAAAACCTGAAATCTGTGTATGTCTCTAGTACAGGTAAAGACGATCCCCGACTATGAAGTTTGGATCACGGTGGCTTTGAAAGATATAATATTAATTAATTATAATTGTACCAACGATATAAAAGCTGAATTTCATATATGTTACTTGAGGAACTATCAATATATATGTTCTCAGTAATCAGACAGTTTCGATGGTTCCTTTACCTTGTCAGAAACATTAAAAGTCTTGCGTAGGTGAGAGCGCGATATACATATAAGTAGGTACATGCAAGCGGGGGGGAGTGAAATAGTTCGAATTATATTCAACCTGCTATCTTTCAAGGCCACCGTGATCCAAACTTCACAGTCGGGGATTTTCTTTTTACCTGTATTAGGGACATACACAGAGAAACTTTCAGGTTTTATAAAATAACGAAGGTCTGATCGTCACGGGCTCTTGCTCTAAAAGCTTATTTGTGCATAATTGTATAAAATATATCATTCTTTTTTCCATAACTATTAAGAGAAATACCAAGTAAATTTGCATTTGTTAAGAAGGAACATAATTTAATATTCTCGCAAACATCAGCGCTTGTTTTAACATAAATTTAAAGAAAAAATAAAAAAGATTGTCTCTCTGCATTAAAAATATTGTATGTACTTTTGTTTTCTCGATAATGATTCTTATTCCTTCTATTAATTTTCCATCTATCATTGCTGAAGTATTGTGAAAAATGCCAGCTCTTCAATAAAAAATAAATAAGCATCCATACATTAGATACCTACAAGGAATGGAACTCATCTCGAGTATCATGCAGATGTGGGAGTATAAAGTATTTCCCGAAGACTCTCCCTTTTCCTGCTTGTATACTACAATGAGATATTACACACACTACATTTCGGTATCACTGTGAAGCGATAGATCGTGATTTTTTTTTTTTTTTTACATGAATACCGCACAAGACAACTGCTCCCGTCTGAAGCTAGTGAGACTATGGCATCCCCAATTGGGGTATGTTGTGAGGCTGAGGGTAGTGGGGAGGGGAAGGAGTTAGGGAAGAGGAAGGTGGGGAAGTACCTGGCTATTCAGATCTGGTCACCAAACACGGCTACTGCCATTTTAAGCAACGTTTCAATTCTGAATGGTGGTCTTACACCAGGGCGATACAGAGAGTATCTTCCACTCTGGAACGTGCCGCAAATATACTATATATTATTTTAAATGGATAAATTGTGAAATAACATAAATTAATCAAATAAAATTTATTTGCCACGCCGGGATTCGATCCCGCGACCTTTGGTGTGCGAATCAAGCGTCTTACCGCTGCGCTACGCCGGCCGTCAATTGATGATTGATAAAAGAAACGTTAGAGTTGATAAATATAATAACATTTTGAAACCAGTGCATTGTTATTCATAATAAATCGTTTGTTGTCAGCATCATTAAAAATACTGTTCTAGGTACTTCTAGATCAGTGCTAAACTTCAACTCGTGGAGTTCCTAGTAAATTTTTACGAAGAAAAAATAAAGGATATTACAAAATAGAAGATAAATAACAGACTACCTTTTTGTTTCAAATTATTATTCACTCCGTGCTAGACTATTGTTACCTCCTGCAACTAATCAAATTAAAAGTTCTACCCCATCGAGATCCTCAACAAATTATATTATGTTACAATAGTCATTCCGGGAAAACTTAACCTATTTCTAGCTTAGATACACTTGGAAAAAAATTCACTTTTATTTACGACATATTTTAAGTTTACCCATAAGTATATTTGTTCATTAAGACAAGCACAGTAGATTACGATGCGATAAGTTATATTAAATTAATAAAAGTGATAAGTTATATTAAATTAAATTATGACATGGTTATTTTTACGTAATATCAGAAAGGTATTTTGCCTGTGATGAGAACGTCTCTTAAAACTTAACTAATGAATGTATGAGGATTATCCTTCCGATGTGAAATATTGCCTATACAGGCCATTTTGATTTTCAAAAGTGTTTTTTTCTGTCACTTGAGTTTGCCTTTGCTTTGTAGAATAAAACATATACCTAGGTAAATAATTCAGGTCCCACTTGGCCTATAAAAAGACACATCGCATTTTTTTTTAAATTTGCCTAAACGTTCTTTGTATTGACGTGAAACACATTCGATCATATTTGGTTGGCTTCTGTATACATCAGAGAGCATATATAGCATTTGCTCAGGTTGAGTTAGTTATTCGTCGTGTATGGACGTAAAGAAGTTTTATTTAACATTTTTTTGTTTTTCTAGATTTTTTAAAATGTTTTCTTTGGTTTTTTCATTTTCTCTAAAATGGCATCATCAGATGGTTCGTTTGCTAGAGGTCACAATCGCCTGATAAGTGTACAAATTTGCGAACATGAGGCAATATTGGATGAGTATCTGGTGGTGAATATTATATATGAAACGGATCCGTACGCTGAAGACGAAAACCATGATGTGGATTTCCTGATGCGGTAGAGGATTTTTATTGGTGGTTGAATATATTATTGATTTACCAGCAGTTGTTGAGAGGGCTATTGAGCCAGCGGCCAATGTGCCATTTGCTTGTGGTAGTAATGGCCCATAAAACTAGTTCGATGGGCCAAACTTCTTATGTGGCCTGGCCAGGATGCTCATCCAAAGGGGTAAAAGTATGTTGCCAATCGAAGGGTAAAATAAAGTCTGTGGAGAAAAAAAGAGAAATTTTGAGAGCAAGAATTATATGCGAATGAATTGAAAATAATTGTGAATAAAAGTTTAATGAAAAATTAAGTATACAGTTTTAAAATAAATTTAACTACTGTACGTATTTTTATATTATTTCTGTTTATTTACATAACTTAAAATGATACATTATATTATGAAATGTGGTTACATATTCATTGATGTAAAAATTACATAGTATTAAGCTATGATGTTACAATATATTTAAGATTATAATTTACAAAAAATAAAAATAAAACAACACTTCACATATAATACGTCTATTCTCTTCAAAATTTTAAATTTTGAAAAGAAGCGACGAATTGTAATATAAGATTATATTGGCCGGTATTTCTTGGAAGATCTCTATCGCTGTATGTCTATGTAGTAATGAGTTTCTGTGATTTTGACTTCTTTTGAAAGTCTTTTTTCTTCTTGTAGAGTGATTCTATTTGTGTTGATTTCGATGAAGTTTTCATTAAAATTCTGAAATTCGTCGGCTGTTATACATTCATCTACAATCTAAAACTTGTTCTTCTCTTTTATTTTTCTGTATCATGCACTTTTTATATATTAGGCACTTTTAATATTATGTATAATGAACCTAAATCATGTAATCTTTTATTGTATCTGCATGCTATTATTTTTTTCCTTCTCGTTTCTCTCTTTTCTTAAATATTATACATTTCCATGCACCTATATACTATACACCACGTTGTATTTCCTTTATTAAAGTTACATTTCTCAGTATCATGCACCACATCATGTTAAATGTAAGAATCACTTAGAAGCCCATCCGTGTGTCGATAATTAATAATTAAAAAAAATTACATCATAATATTTGGAGGAGTCTTTGGAGCCAAACAAGAAATGGTGTCCTCAATGCAATCACTTGAAATGTCGTCAACAATACTATGTGTTAAACTGGGATAGCTTGTCTGGCCTGGGAATAGGCACGGTGTAGCGAGGAGAGAAGATAACCACCAAAATGGCTGCTTTATAATAGACTTGCGAGACGAAGTTTGGAAATCTAAACATAATTGGCAGCATGGTGTCAAAATCTCGGGCTAAGGAACCCGAAGGAGACCGCAGGATATTGGCAAGAGTGAACACAATTCCAAAATGCGGTCAGGATTATTCAAAGGATAAAACGACGACTGGTAATATTATGATAAGCTATTTTTTAATTGGACTTAAAATTTTTTTCATTTTAGATTTTCACAGCCAAAAGTATTGTCGTACATATTTTTTGGGCTATTGTGTCGTGTTGCACTGCCGTTCTTTTAGATTAGCTCCACAGAGGGGGCGACCGACAAGGATTGTATCGATAACTTTCGTTAACTTCTCATCGTCCCCTAGCATAACTGTAGATTGCAATAACATTTATTTTTAACTTAATAAGTAAATCCTCAAATTTTAATATTTAATTATAAGAAGACAGAAATTCAATCGAAAATCTGAAAACAGAAAAATTAGAAAAAGATAGGGTCACATCTTGGATTCGAACTTGGCTTCGTCGGGGCGCAACTCAACCAACTGAGCTAATGCGTCCCTAACCGATTCGGTCATATTTAATCGTATCATAATTCGACTTAGCACAGCGCCCTTGAGGTGTTTTTTCATGGAAACGGCGCTTTATAAATTAGCCAAATTCTATAATAAGAACTACCAATTCTTCAATTTATTAACGCATATTTTTATTGGCTGCTATCTGTATATATGATTGCAAGATTCAAACTAGAACTAAATGCTATCTTGATAGTATTTGGATAAATTATTATCCATTTTAATTTTTAATATGCGACATCTATTGACTTTTCTGCACGTCCATGATGAATATTTATTTTTATTTTTAAGTAACTTAGAGTTTAACCTCAAATTATTATATTTAATTAAATGAAGTCAATATTAGCGAAACTCAATTAAATATCTGAAAACAGAAAAATTAGAAAAAAATATGTAAGTCTGTCACTAGTGTAATGTTAATGATTCATGGACGTTTTAACTACTGACTTAAAACTAGTGAAATAATGAAATCGACATTTACAAGTGTGACTTGAAGTTAGATATTTACAACTAACATTTAAAATGCTTGATTAGAATTATTATCACTGACAACCCTGGCAAAATGTCAGTGATAACATTAAAAACCAAACTACAAACAATCTCTGTAGGTAATCGTATATGTACAAACTCGAAGTAGTTTCAGGATTATATTATACAAAACATATTATATTCTACACATTTTATGCAAGTTATATGTTATATAATATTTTTTAATGTTATTAGCGAATGGCGTAAATAAATAAATTCTCTGTTAGGTTATCTTCAATAATACTATTCCGATTTAGAGTAGCATTTCATGTTGATAAACGACGCTGACGGGACATACCAAAGTAATAATAATAACATCGTTTCAATGGAACTCCTCGAACAAGTCTAAAGCCGGGCGAAACTAGAAGCGAATACGCTTGGAATACGAATTGAAAATTTCCTCCGTCGCATAATACATGAAATATAAATGTATTCAATTGCTTACTTGGACTTTATTTGCTGCAGAATTTTGCGGAAATGTTGTGAAAACTTTATAAAAAATCAAAAGAAACTCATTTTTTGGTCAAAAAATCTAATGCATGAAAGCAAAAGAGTACATGTTGACCTAAGATATTGAAACACAAAATTAAAAAAAAATTGTATTAATAAACAAATTTAATAATTATATCAAGTTCTGCAAGTATTCAGCCTCACAACATACGGCTTTTGTGCGGTATTCATATAAAAAAAGAAATTTTAGATTTTGAAGTGAAACTTCTTTAGCCCCATTGTGATTAGAAATTCGGATGAAACGGAAATGACGCAATACAGCACCTTCGAAGCATCAAACTGCGCTCGTTGGCCGCTTTGATTGTGATGTCTCTTTTCAAGGCTCCTGTTGGTTGAGATAAGAAACGGAAATGACGCTAGGTCGGCGCTCATTGGCCGCTTTGATTATGACTACACTTTTCAAGGCTTCTATTAATTGAGATTGTTTTGGTAAAGTTTCGCTTCTACCGCTTGTGAACTGCACTCGATTATTTTATTAATGTGATGGTTATTTCGGCGATCAAGGTAATTTTAAAACGGTTATAAGGCCACTTTGAGACGATTTATTTATATGAGTCTATTTACATTGTGCCTTAAATGATTTATTATCAGTTAAATAGATTTACTGAGAAAATCATTGTGACCGTAGATTCTCTGTTCTGTGGGTACCTACTTTGAAATTTGCTTTCCCCACATTAAATTGTAATGTTTTCTTAATTGTTTAATAATGAGGTCAATGCCATTGATTGAATGTGTTATATTGTTTAGATCTTGTGAACATACATAGGGCTGTATCCAAAAAACTGAAGGTAGAAGTATAAGGTTTTGAGTTGAAGAAAAAGGTAGGAGTAATGATTACCTTATACTTGCAAAAATATCTTCCAAGAATAAGTAAAAGGTTTGTGACTGTGACGCGGCAGGTTCCAACCTGTTTTCGATGAATTGTTTATTTACGGTATTTCTTTTTTATCGATGTTATTATGTTTGAGTACAGTACTTCGATCAGAGAAGATGTATTCGTCAAGCAGCGATAGTGAAAGAACAGAAAAAAGATAATACTGCAACTGAACTGCAGTTCATAGCAGATGAAATTGCCAATGCCCCCGTGATTTTGGAAAAATTCTTTGTAATCACGAACAGGTGTTGATAAACGCCGCTTGTATTGTTTAATCTCTCTCAATTCCACAACATCTGCCATCGCCACAACTGATCATTACACGACTGAGTCTGTTACTGCCCACACTCAAAATTATTGAATGATATGCTTTTTATTTAGAGTAAAAGGTAACGTTTATGAATAACCAAATACTTTTTGTGAAGGATATGCCCATACTCTATAAGTTTAAGGTTTTACTCGAAATATTATGAATTCGAACTGAAGGATTTCCTTTATATTCTGCAAGTATAAGCATAACCTTTTTTTATAAATACGGCCCATTGTCTTGTAAGTGGGGAATAAATATTTTCAGAACTTTATTAATAAATATTGTATTATGGTATTTCGTACGTTTATCGATTTCAAATTGTAAAAAAAACAAACTTTATACTGATAAAAATATTTATATTGTGAGGCTTTTGTCGGCTATGTGTTATAATTTTT
Source organism: Limnephilus lunatus (assembly GCA_917563855.2). Lineage (NCBI taxonomy): Eukaryota > Metazoa > Arthropoda > Insecta > Trichoptera > Limnephilidae > Limnephilus > Limnephilus lunatus. The sequence goes on along the minus strand of OU830602.1, from coordinate 18,817,336 downwards.
TTTATAGTTTCAATCTTGTAATATCATTGGAATCAATAGTAAATAGTGCAGGAAGTCAGGGGAAGTCGTGGGAAGTGGCGGACTGTGCTCTATGCACTTTACACTCTATACACATCCGTTGAGAGGACTGTTCCAACAAACATTTCATATTCCCACACGGAGCGGAGCATGGCACGGAGCACAGGGAGTACGATGTACTCCAAGTTCGTTCCTAGCTACAAGCACTAGGGGCTTAGACTTAAGTGGAACAAATATTATACTTACACCTGACAGTAAAATATTTACTTCAATGGCTCTACATAAATTAATATTTTAACTTATTCAAAGTTCACCAGTTCTGAAACTGTAAACAATTGCAAACAATGACGTTATATAAATAGACGCGGGGTAGAAATCTCAAAGTGGGAAGCCAAAAGCAAGGCAATTTCACTGGTCTCGATCTCTAGTACTTTGGTACTAAACTGTCACTCGTCAAGTAAGGTCGTGTCTTACCAGTAGGAAAACTGCATTTAAAAAGTGCCCAAAATATTCTCTGTGTGATGATAAAATGTTTCCATTACACGGAAAATAGTAGTAAAAGTGAAGAAAAAATATTTCATTTATATGTACACTTAAATAACTTATTATTACTAGCAATACGGCCGGCGTAGTGCAGCGGTAAGCGCTTGACTTAAACACCGAAGGTCGCGGGATCGAATCCTGGCGTGGCAAATATACTTTATTTGATTAATTTGTGTTATTTCACAATTTATTCGTTCAAAATAATATATCGTATATTTGCGGTATGTTCCAGAGTGGAAGATACTCTCAGTATCGCCCTGGTGTAAGACCACCATTCAGAATTGAAACGATGCTTGAAATGGCATTAGCCGTGTTTGGTGACCAGATCTGAATAGCTAGGTACTTCCCCACCTTCCTCTTCCCTATCTCCTTCCCCTCCCCACTACCCTCAGCCTCACAATATAACCCAATTGGGGATGCCACAGTCTCACTGGCTTCAGACGGGAGTAGTTGGGAAAAAAAATACAATTAATTTTCATGTTTCCCGTCCGACAAATTTATGCGTCATTAGAGAAAAAACAATAATCCTTGATTGTCTTATGGTACGGCCACACTGAGGCCAACTTCCAACTTCAAACTTTCGGACGATTGTGTAGAGGGGTAGTTCGTGCGTTGGAAGTTCGAGTTGGAAGTTTGGCTTCAGTGTGGAAATAGCATATTATCTTTTAAATACATGAATAACTTTTGAATTAAGAAATTACTGAAAACCGCTGAAAACAAAAGAGTGTTGCTTACTTGCCACATTATTTTGGGAGTATGTGAGACCATGGCGAGTCTATTTATATAACGTCATTGATTGCAAACACGAATAACCGGACAACAGAAGCATTTGAAATTTGGAAGACGAATATGGAACCATTTATTGGATAACCAACACTCTGTAGGTCATCCCACGTAGTTCGCCACGTTTGATGACTTATTCGTGGGGTGAGGTTTGCCCAGATTCTTTGGGTGATTTTTCATGTACTTACCCTATTTAGAGATTAGAATATTTGTTTCATAATGCACAGATGCACAAAACTGTTTAGTTTTTCCCTAATACATATGGAAGCAATCGGGAAGGTATGAGGGGTGGGTAATCTCACACTTCGGTGCAAAGCGATGGGTCGAGAGAGCCCTGCTCGAGAGGTCAAAAGGTCTCCATCAACAATGTCTCCCGTTCCGGAATGCCAAAGTAGGTGGGCAGATGCATCCGCCGCTAAGACCTTGACAAACCTCACCCCATGAATGCCTCCCAAATTGGGAAGTTTGCATGAAGAACATGATATAAATATAATGCATAATTCTAAGAGTAATATCACAGTTTTCACAGTCCTTCTCATTAGGGTTTCCTATTCTGAGGCAGTCGACAGTTTTGTATTTAAGTCTCTTTTAGGACAACATTCAAGAGCGTTCTGAAATGTTCCACAATGATGTTCCCGATTACCTATTTCAGAACATTCCACAACATTCCAGAATGTTCCTACTTCTCGAAACTTTTAGACTCACCGGCATTCTCCGCCACTCCTTCCAGAACTTTCCAGAGCTTTATCGAACATTCTAGAACTTTCCGGAATACTGTTCTTGAAATTTCTAGAGGGCAAAACTTTCAGCCCTTGTATCTTCAAAAAAATGACCTTTAGGTAAAAACGGGAAACGTCATCCAGGAGGGGGGATAGAGATCTACCACACCATATAACTCCCTTGATTGTACAGGGACTCGTTTCTGAGTTTTTGCGGTCTGCACGTTTTTTCGAACTTTCTTTTATAATATATATTGAGCATTTTTTTGTTTGATTGGATAGAGAATTATATAATTTTGTTGCATGAAATATAATATGTCTCCGTCCAAAAAATGTTTAAAGAGTTTAATTTTTGAAATTATTACCCATGGTCCTTGAAGAAGGTACAGCAATTAATAGTCAATGTTACCGGCGAAAACGACCAGTATACGAATCAAATGAGAGACCAGAAATACATTCAATCCACATTACCAATTAATATTAGTAAATTCATGAATACTATTTTTCACCAGTGTTTAAAAATAATAATCCGATACGTATATTGGTTTAATTTATAAAACCACACCGACCGTTTTCGGCACAACAGTATCTTTGTCAGTTCTTAGGCTTTGTCCATTGCGCGGGCAAACGCCAGACTTTTGCTTGACAGTCCCATACAACAATCAAGGTCATAAATGTTTGACAATTTTTGTCGACTTTCAAGGCCATAAATGTTTGTTTTCTGTCTCCTCCGTTTGGGGTGAAGTTCGCGCGGTCCACACAATTTGACAGGTGGTCTGGAATACGGACGTCCATATGAATCATGAATACTTGACGTTTATTGCATGTCCTAAAGTTACTATTTACTATTGAATTTGGATTGCGTACCTACATAACTGCAAGTGTCAAAAAATGAGCTCTGACGAGGAAGATGTTGAAGACATTCTTGCGATTTTAGCGGTCGTAGAGACAATTTCACCAGGGCGGACACGCCGATTTCAAGTACGACCGTACCTTCGACCGCGAAATTTTAATTTATACCAAGAATTAAAAATTGATGACAGATTTGGGTTGGGAAATTTCTTCCGCGTCTCGGAAACTGATTTCGAAGAATTAATTACATTTATTCGGCCAGATATTGAGAAAAAAACAACGTGGCGAAGCGACGTGATTTCACCAGAAATGCGACTTGGTGTAACGCTAAGATTCCTGGCGACTGGGGATTCATACACAAGCCTCATGTATCATTTAAGAATTTCCAAACAGCAGATATCAAAAATCATTCCTGAGGTTTGTTGGGCTCTCCACAATAGACTCAAAGGACTTTATTTAAAGGTTAGTTCGTGATCGTATATAATCATTCATTGAAATTATTTATTTACAATACCTATAGATATTAAGTCTATCTAAAACCCAATTGCGCTATTTGTTTCATCATTTTCGCTGATTAAAAAGCAGCATCCATTGAAGCCAGAGTCACGTTAGCCTCTCAGAAGCTGGGCACACTGTACAGGGCCCACAGATAGCACACAACTGCTAACCCTGCACAAATCGCAAGTTGTTAAATTTGGCAGTCACCTCTAGTCTTTGATTCTCTCTTCAAGATCCCCGTTCGCTCCTTTTCCTCAAATAACCCTCCATACAGCATCCCCAAAGATGACACAGGCACTGAGGGAAATTATTTTCCTCCGGTTCTCCTGTTTGGAGTTCATGTATACTATGTATCAATCAACAATTGAAAACCTCCCCGGAAGAAAGATCTATATGGAATTTTTTTTTCCAGGAGGCAGTGTTTAAAATTAATGAAGAAAATAATAACACAGACAATTTAGAAATATATTCTTTTTTATGTACATTATGCAGGAACAATTTATTACTAAATATAAATACATATTTAATACTAAATTACAGTTTGTGGAAAACGGATTTGTAGTTATAATGTTACATGGTGGAGTAGGGCTATAATTATGTAACATTTATTTTATTTACTAATCTTTGTGAAATAAAGTTGAATTTTATCATTATATACATTATACCACAAATTGAATGAATTGTAGATTACTTTCTTGTGATAAGAAATGAACAGAATAATATAAAACAGAAACATTATATTATAACTAGCTGGTACCCGGCATGCGTTGCAATGCCATTCAAAGAAATAAATGGTTTCTCTCTGCATGTCCATTTCCATGCGTCCACCTTCCCCTCTCCCGTCACACTTCCCACCTCTTTCGTTAACCTCCACCTCCTGCCTTCCCTCCCTGCCGCTGAAATATATGAAATACCCACATTTTAAAACCACCACGCGCAACACCTCTAGTAATTTTTTTATACAAATTGCATAATGCCAGAGCTTACCATTATACATATATCGAAACATGCAAGTTCTTTAAAAATGTTGAGTCAATCCATCAATTACTTTCCGAGATTTGCGGACACAAACATACGGAACCTAAATTTTTGTATATATATATATATATAGATATAATAAGACAGATTGATGTAAAACAAATTATTTTCATGTCAGAATTATATTAACGACAAGAAAATTTACTCAAGTCAGAAAAAACACTATTTTCAGGGACTTTCAGCCGGATTGCGCCGGAGAACTGTCGGAATACAGATTGTGCGGGAAATATTTTCGCATTACATTTGATTCCAGATAAATTTGCTGCTTTTTAACTTTTCAAAATAAAACTCTGTTCTTGAAATCAAAAGACTCAGATTTTAGTATTACAAATCGACATAATATCACCATTGTCATCCAATACAATGCTAGATATGGAAAGCCCATGTTAGATTTGAAATATGAATTTAGCAATAGCGCCTCCCACACGCACACTTCGGAGCGACCAGGTCCCGCGCCACTTTAGGCCGTCGCGCAGAAAAGTAAAGACCCAATGTTAAGGTAACGGCTTACAGCGCAGTTCATTGTGAGACTTTTCTGCGCGGCGGCCTGAAGTGGCGCGGGACTCGATCGCTCCGAAGTGTGCATGTGGAAGGTGCTAATGTACAATTACAACAATAACCTTAACCAATAATATAATGCTATATGAAATTTGATTTATGTACAACAACGCATTGTCAAAAATGTACAGATTAAAAGTAACGAAGAATGTAAAACAATTACACAGGGACATCCCTTTGACTGTACAGAAATGTACTTTTTTTCCATGAAATAAATAATAAAAAATGAAGAATACAGTGGATTGGGTCAGGGGACAGATACCCCAAACAACCAACTACCTCTTATTAAACTTCAATAAAAATGGAATAGGATTTTTTGTATTCTTATTTTCCGTGGTAGTTGGTTGTTCTTCCATCGGATCGTCGATTTTAAGTTCATCCTCGGACCCATCTGACCAACATTCTTCATTATTTAAATTATAATGACATCTTTCGTCACTTAAAATTTGCACATTTTCGACACTGCGCTGTTGAAAAACATTTGGCATTGATTGATTATTTTGTTGTAATTGTAAATCGTGCAATACAGGCTCATCGAACATTTCTCGATTGTCAACAGTACTGCACCGTAATAAATTGGCATGATAACTTTTCATATCTAAATCGTACATAACTTCACTAATCCTAAGTCTCGCCTCGTTTTGCAAGGGCACGCTATATTGGTCTAGAAGTGAAGCTATGTACGATCCGTATAGCATATTGGGAGACAATGGTAATAGCGATGGTGATGGGGATGGTTGACGAACCTTATCAGTTTTTCTTTGCCTGATTTGGTTAAGGGTTTTCATGGCATTTTCATGTAATATATTTTTTGATATTCTCTGGCGTTTACCTGTAGTACCAGAGGGTAATCGCAGTAGTGGTGGCGTTGGCATAGAGAGTGGCCGTGGTGGTGGCGTTGGAATAGAAAGTGGTCGAAGTGATGACATAGAGAGTGGTCGCTGTGATGGCATCTTTATGCCATCACTGCGACGTTGAGTGGACGCGAAGAGTGGTCGTTGTGGTAGTGGTGTTGTTGGTGTAGAGGGTGGTCGCAGTGGTGGCGTTGTTGGTGTAGACAGTGGTCGAGGTGGTGGTGGTGTGGATCCTTCACTCTGAAATAAAGATTTTTAAATTTAAAAATTACTATTCCCTTTTTATAGGTACCTACAGCTGAAAATGAATGGAAAGGAATATCTAGAGGTTTTGACGCCAGGTGGAATTTCCCTCATGCCATTGGTGCACTTGATGGTAAACACGTGACCATGCAAGCTCCAGCAAATACAGGGAGCTTGTATTATAATTATAAAAAAACATTTAGTGTAGTTCTGCTTGCAATGGTGGACTATAAGTACGATTTTGTTTATGTGGATGTCGGCTGTCAAGGCAGAATATCTGATGGTGGCGTTTTTAGGAATTGCTCCTTAAGCAGAGGGCTAAATAATAGAAGCTTATGCATTCCCGCAAACGAACCGTTACCAGGAAGACTCCTGCCTATACCTTATGTTATCATAGGCGATGATGCGTTTCCACTATCTGAATTTTTAATGAAGCCATACAGTGGTCAATTTCGACAGGGCTCAAGAGAGCGTATTTTTAATTACAGATTATGTCGAGCCAGAAGGATTGTTGAGAATGCGTTTGGCATAATGGCATCGGTATTTAGAGTATTTAAGAAACCCTTGACTGTGCAAGTGGACACTGTCATTCCAGTGGTGTTGGCTTGCGTCGTCTTACATAATTATTTACGGCGAAATAAGACGAGTGCTGATTTATATTCACCAGGTGGAAGTTTTGATAATGAAAATGTAGATGGTGACATAATACCGGGGCATTGGAGAACGGAACTGCCAGCAGAAGCTCTCCAACCATTACCAAGATTGCCACGACGACCGCCTACTAACGCTCAAGACATTCGCGAAGAATTGAGTTATTATTTTGTTAGTGATCGAGGAATGGTACCGTGGCAAAACAATGTTATCTAATTGTACTGCGAGTATTAAAATTGCCTTTGTTATTGTCAATTATAATTATTTTTCTGCCTCTATTTTGTAATTTGTAATTTTACATATTTATGTTTTTTTAGTTTATAATTTGTTTAATTAACCTGCTGAAAAATTGTTATGGCAGTTTAGTAGATTTTAAACTGAAGAATAAGAAATATATTCTCAAGCTTCAAAAATTATACTATGAGTATGTTAACCTTTGTTATATGATTATTCTTTTACCTCTATTTGTACATTGCAATTTTTAATTTTAAAAATTTATTCCTTGAGCGTTAGTTATATAATTTTGTTAAATTAACTTGCCGACTGATTGCTTTGGCAGTTTAGCAGGTTTTAAACTGAAGAATATAAAATATATTCTCATGCTTCAAAATTCAAACTTCCAAATATTCATTATATATGCTTCTGTTACATATTACTCAAATAATTTATACGTCAACACATTATTTCTATAAATTCATTGTAAATATTTATATTCACTTCTAACTATCACTGTAACTTTAAAATTTCATGAAACGTTAACATTGTAGCTAGTGTAATTTCTTAAATAATTTATGTTGCGCACTCAATACTTCAGAATAGTTATAATATTTCCAACTTGTGATATTTCCCAAACATTCTGATGGCAGTGCAGTATGGGTACACTAGCGCCTCCTAGCGGTGCGTGTTGGCATTCATTCTGGCGGATTGTGTTCTTTCATACATTTTGATTTATACTTAAAAAGAATTCAGAATCTACTCTATTTATTTGTTTGCACCCGTACATACGCAATATGAATTAATAGTTTTGTTCGTACACAAAACTCAATTCTTTCTCGAAAGGCATAAATAGAATATTGGATTAAATCACCAACACATTAAATAAATGAATATATATAACTGGAGTTGGGCGTATTGTTAATACTCTAGGCTATTTGCCCACACACAAGCAGTGCATATTTATGTGGGTTCCTATTCAATAACAATTTCTCTGTAAACTATTAATTTATATCATGTTGCATTTATTTTGTAAAAATTATGGGAAAAAATAGATAAATAAACAACATGAATAAAAATTGTACTCTCGTACTTTAATTAATTTAATAAACTTACCTCTAAATGTCCCAGGTTCGAATACGTCCTTCGTGGTATGTTCATCTCCATCAAACTTGCCATTTCGTTGAAGGCATACCACAAGGTAGGTATTTTATCTGCACCACTACCTGTGCGCACATCTATAAGTTAAAAAAAAAAAAACTTTTTAAAAAATCACTACATTGCTGAATACAATAATACAACAACCTCCCACGTAACGCAAAACAATAAAGATACTCCAATTTTTTAATTTAATTTTCCAAACGAATACTTCACATTGGTGCCTCTCTTCTCAGTCATGTAATTATTGCATAATTACAAAAAAAACATGGAGCGAGACATCAATCTCCAATTAATAATGAAGATTTTGATCTGAGAATAATAAATCCGATGTGAATTCGAGATCTGACATGTTGACGTTTATTGTATAATAGCGTAAAGTCGGTAACAGAAATCTGCAATACCCACAGAAATTTACAAAAAAAAAAACATTTGATTTGAACGAAACGTCTTTATACTGCACTTAATTTCGCCTCCGATAACTGAAATAAATTGTAATTAAGTTTAATCAAAGCATGCCTTCCGTAAAGAGTAATAAAAAATAAATTCTCACCTGCCATATTTTTTTTAGCCCTAGAGTACTGGGTTTTCAAAACGGCCCACTTGCTATTGACAGTTTTCGTTGAGATTCCCAATGACGTTACATTATAAATAGACTCGCCATAGTCTCACATACTCACAATATAATGTGGAAAGCAAGCAACACTCTTTTGTTTTCAGCGGTTTTCAGTATAATTTCTAAATTCAAAAGTTCATTCCTGTGTGATAAAGATAGACAATCAAAGAATGTACGTGAGTGAATGACATAGATTCATACTAGGGCGGCTTATTAGTTTCTTCGCCGAATACTACTGTCACATCACGGGTGTGACCTATGGGTGTGACTGAGATAACAAGATACTCTTATTCGGTTACACAATATGACAGGGAAGGGTAAAGGCGGGTAAAACGTGACACACGGGCAAATATTTTTATATTTATTATATGAGTTTTCATTAGTTATACAATATTGGTACTATTATAGTAGTATTGTTAAGTACATATTTTATTATACAGTACAGGTTATAGGTTCAAATGATTATACAAATCTATACAGATTAATAACACCTAGGACCGTTACTATTTACAATTTTCATCAACGACATTATTAAATTAATGAACGCGTTACCCTTTGTACGTTTTACCCCATCTTTCCCAATGGAATAAAACGAATGCGGGACGCTGTGTGAACCGACTTACTGTTAGTAGGTTGTCCCTGTTATGCTTATGTCACTTTGTGATGCAATTTTTGCTGTCTGCTTTTCGACTATTTGCCGTTTAATTGAAGCATTTTCTCATCACGCAGGAGCGCTTTGCAATACAATTTACTTACTGGTAAGACACGACCTCACTCGACGCGTAGCAGTTTAGTACTAAAGTACTAGAAATAGAGACAGCTACAATCGTATTGTGTTTGGCTTCCCACTTTTAGATTTCTACCCCGCGTCCAGTATTAATGTCTTTGGAGATTCCGAGAATATTCGCCACCTCTAATACGGCATCGTATCTCTTTAATTTATTTTTGAAATTTGGGCACTGGCCGTCCCAAATTATCGGCCTCTCCCTGATCAGGGAAATAAATTCCAATGTGTTTTGGTTTTCCATAATGCGCACAATCTCAGGACCGACTGCAACTCCGACTGAACACTGAACTGACGATTGTTCCAGAACGTCAGTCGCGGGATAACAAAAGTCGTAAAATAATAATAACAATGCTGTTTATGATATTGCATCCCGTTCCATATGTTCCCGCGCGGAGAATATTCCAGGCGTTTCTCGATTTCCATTTCGTTTCCGAAAAATTATATTAATATTTGTTATTATATTATAATTTTAATATCAAATATTGTATTTTAAACTCGTGATTATTCAAGCCCGCTCATTGCACATAACTTAAAAAGTCATTCGATTTATTCTTGCATATTACGACCTCACCGCGCGGCTCCTGTCAAAAAAATGACTCCCCACTCCTCCCCCCCCGCCTGCCTTCACCCGGGATGGGATGTTTAAGTTTTGTTTTGGAATGTTTTCCGCCGAACACGGAAAGCACAAACACTACACACATTATGGCCTTGATAGTTGGCAAAAATTTATGACCTTGATTGTTGTATGGGACTGTCAAGCAAAATTCTGGCGTTTGCCCTCGCAATGGACCCCGCCTTAGATAAACACAAATCAACTTTTCGTTTATCCTAACGAAGACCAAGTTGTGCGGAGTATTTATAATGGTCCATAATGATATCATTTTACATACTTATAATGACATAACATATAACAAAGTCTTGGCAATATTCGATAGCAAAATTTCATCGCTGTGAAAGAGATTCATTCAGCAAATCCTCAACCCCACTAACGTCTTTACTATTGGAAAACATGCAATTCCACAGTGCCTTACAGACCGTACGTTGAAGCAAACTTTTCCACATCCATCATTGGAAAACTGACTAAGCAAAATCTCGCTTCATCCTGAGAACATTCAACAGCGCTCGTACACTGATATACCTACGAATAAAAATATTGTGTTGTTGAAAACAAATTATTACTATACTTCTCGTTTAAATTTCCAACTTACATTATAAAATATTTATATCTAGAAGGTGGGCACGATCGTTCATAATAACAGACGTAATATATTAATATTTTGTAGAAGACCGATAATTATCATAAAAATATGTACAATTAACATATTAGTATAATATTGGCGAAGACCCGTGAAAATCTCGGAATAGTCTGCGATAATTCTTGAAAAGCTAGTTCCAGTTTTTAAAATGACACACTTAAAATATTAGTTTTGCAAAATACTATATTATAGGTAAGTACTTTATCGCTTGCCTGAATTCTCCACACAGACAGTTTCAATTTTGAAAATGACACCTTAATACCCGAGTTACAGACCGGGTCACAACCAAAATAAGTATTTTTTATTTAAGTAATATAACAAAAGTAAATATTTTAATTTCCATTTTACTGCTTTTTTATCCCACTGGTCACTGGTTAAATTAGTTTTATTTTCCCAATGAAATACGAATAATACATTTAGAAATAAACAAATTGTTTCTTAAATATCAGTGAAAATGTGACACGTTCCTTATAACTCTAACTAATAGGTGTGACAGTTCTACGATGAGCGGTTAGGCTGTTGATCGCAAGCCACTTAGCTCGGTTGCCCGCAGCGACGTTTTCTCTAGCAGTGAATATGGTTTGTTTGTTGCGCAAAATGTTTGCTATAAAAAAGCTTATGTTTCGCAGAAAATAATTTCGAAATTATTACTTTCACAAACATATGATTAATAATTTACTCAATTTGTCTAATTTATTTTTTTAAATACCAAATTATAAAATGATATTTTCAATATATAAAATACTAGCGAGTATCCAGCAAGCTTTACAATGCCCCCCTCCCAAGTCCCTCTCCCTCCTCCCACATCCCTTTTGTGAACCGCCCCTTCCTCTTCTTCGTTCCCCTTCTCTCCCTGCCACTAAACCATATGAAATACACACATTTTGAAACTACGATTTTATTTTTATACAAATTAATTAACGCCCGAATTCACCATTGCCATTCTATATATAGGAACCTGCGCGGGCATGCGCACAACAAATGACCAAAGATTCATCGCAATCGGATGAATGGTGTAGGAACGTATACAGGACAAAGAAAGAAACGTTCGTTTTTTTCTACATATATTTTCACAGCGTTAAAACAAAATTCTCGGTTTTCTTCTTGGCAAGTAATTTTTACGAGTAGCAACTAGTACCTACAATATACGAGGGGCGGTTGAAAAGTAATCGGCCTAAGTAAAAATACACAACTTTTCTTTTAAAACTTAATTTATTTGCAAACATAGACTCTTTTTAGCCCCATAAACTTCATCCAACAATTTTCAAAATTTTCAATGCCCTCCAAATAATACGATTTCTCGAAGCCCTAAAAATAAGCCCCTTTTTCAGAGATGACCGCTTCGTTTGGCTCAAATTTCTTACCGCCGAGCTATTTCTTAAAGTTTAAAAAAAAATTAAAGTCGCAGGGGGCTAATCCAGGGAATAAGGTGAATGAGGAACCAATTCGTAGAGCTAAACATGGAGTTTAGCCATTGCGACTGTGCACTAGTGCGCCGGTGTGTTGTCCTGGTGGAAGAGCATTTTGTTTCTTCGCCAAGTCGCCGATTTCGCTACAAATCGGTGTCTTATCGGTCTAAAAATTCTGCATAATATACTCCCGTGGTCGTTTTACCCTTTTGCAAATAGATTCGCATCCCAAGAAACTGTGGTCAAGACCTTTTTGCCCAACATACCTTCCTTGGCCTTCTTCGGCTTCGATTCGCGAGTAGTGGTCCACTCTTTCAACTGTTCCTTGGTCTCCGTGTACTGTGATGGAACCCTGTTTCGTTCACGGTTACAATAAATATAATTGCGTAAAAAGTCATGGCATAAAATGTCTACTTTATTGCAGTTGAACATCGCCAAACCCTCCTTCAAAATGGTCAGATGATCGCTTTTGTTGCCGACTGAAAACAAATGCACCACCTATCCGGCAAAGAGCTTCCTCATTTCCAAGTATTAAAGCAAAATGTTGAGCACCCATTTGGTTCAGATGCAAAAGCCGCTTAGCCTTATCTCATGCTTAGTCACTCGTTGACCGTCGATTATTATCTTTCCATGGATTTTATCGACCATTCCTATTTTGGACGGCCTGGATGCTCATCATCAAAAGTGCTCTTATAATTGCATACAATTTCAGTTGTCAAATATTTAATTGTTGATATCGAAGATGTACAGTCACCTTAAACATCTTGCAATTTGGTTTTGATCGGATCGTTCGTTTTCTTTATCATAAACAATTATAGTCTGTCAATTAAGAGTAGAAAGTATTAAAAATGGAATTAAAAAATTTGTAGGCTGGCAACACCAATTTAACTGTCAAATATTCTTTAGAAGCACTTTAACATAAATTTTATTAAATGGTGTTTTACAAAGTGATTTGATTTCATTAAATTTGAATTTAACAGAAGATAGAAATGAAGAATCACTCATGGTGCGTTTAGTTACACTACTTTTATAATAAACCTATCTGCAATTCTAATTTTGAGAGCGGGTATCTAAATTGCACTGAAAAAATATTTTTAAATGTAGGTTACACAGCTTTTCATTTCCACCATGAGTTATATTTTATAGTATTGCCATTTGAACAACAGTGGCGCCCTCTTATATTTTCTACTCTTATTAAAATTTGACAAACTGTATCTAAATTCGTTGTTCCCTTTCAAATGACTGTCAAACAATAACTGAATGACACAATTGCTTGAAAAAATTACAATAGTCATTCAAAGGTTAGATTTTATGAAAAACCACATTTATTTGACACAGATAACTTTTCAACTGCCCCTAGTAGATAACGCCTCAATGGATTCACCTAAAGATTTGACGTTCCGAGTACCAAATTAATAGTAACACGAGACTTCCACAGACGTTCTTTGTTTATTCGCCAAAAATAACTATTTCATTCATTATGCAGTCCAAAATACCAACACAATATTTTTTTATGGATAGATTTGTCGTGCGATGTGAAATGGCTCGGAAAAATAATACAATATCGTTGATTTCATAAAACAAAACTTAAGTCAAAGTTAAACAGAATGATTTTTTTTGTCCGTAGGGTTATAATAGTACAATTCCCCTATAAATATCGCAGAATTATTATCTCAATGTTTTGCTGCAGATATTGACTTAAGAGATGAAGGTTGATATAATAATTCAAATATTAACAAATGTAAGTCAACAACTTTCTATCGAAACAAATCTCAAATACTATTTAGTTAGTACAACTGGAGATATTAACTAAAATTAGAGACCCCGGAGATATGTTTGATGAGAAACTAGAATTTGTACATCACATAAATCACATTAAAATTATTAGAATTTTTGCTTGAACCCTTCGATCAAAGAAAGACTTTGATCGAAGCTTGGAACGATTAAAATTTTTAATTCACTTTCTTTCAAATTATGTGGAAAAACTCATCAATCATTGCCTACTTTTAAAAAAAATATGTGAAAATAATATTATTTCTATAACCACTCTAACGTAACTCGTTATTTAAAAAATTCAGAAAGATATGTTGAGTTTTTTAAGGCCAAAAGTATTTTCATTATTTATTTATGGAATGTTATGCCGTGTTGCGCTACCTTCTTTACTTGGACACTGTGATGCTGTTCGAAATGTTGGCTAAAGAAAAGGTATCGCAACACGGCATAACATCCCAAAAATAAATCACGAAAACAAAATTGCAAAACATTTGAAGTATCCAATGTAAACGCCCCATGAGGGTATAATAGAGTTAATAAAAATAAATAATAAAACAATGCAAACCTCAGGCTGATGAAGTGTGGGTATTCTCAAACCAAATAATAAAGACTACTCTTTATTCTATGGCTTCAACAGTGACGTCCCCACTTCAAAATTCAAGTCACTCCAGATCCCAGACTCCAGTCTGACTTCAGACTTCAGACTGCAGAGTTATCGCTGAGATTTGACTCTTTATCTTTACATTAGAGGCAGCCGTTAGTACGCTTCCCTTTCCTCTTCCGATTTCTCTTCCGGTTCACCCCTTTAGAAGTTACTATCTAAATATTCAACTGAAAAGCACATTAACATTGCTTCATCATGTAATTATGAAAGTTTATTACTTTGAGTCGTCATTTTGAGAGGAGTTAAATGTTTAGTTTTATATTCATGCTAATTGCATGACAAGCCAGAGAGAAGCTGTGGTACTTCTAGTAGGGAAATGTTATGAGGCTGATAGAATTTAGAGAAAGAAATGAGAAAAAAATGCCCGAAGTACAGACAAATCTTACGTTTGAATGTAATTGCATTTCCTGATTGTTTAGAAAGTTTTCGAACTTGTTTAGAACACTCGCTCAAACCATATAAGTATATACATAAATGAATCCCTGTTTCCCTTGGTCACGCCATAACTTCAGAACGACTTTACCTATTTCATTCATCTTTTTTTTAAAGTTATCTAATACTTTGTTGAAGGTTCTTACGGAAAGAAAAATTAAGAAAATTGCGCAGAAAATTGAATAATTTTAGAAAACTTAACGACTATTTTAACTTAGCACGTTTGACAGTTCACGCGTTTGATGAAATTGAATTTAGCAGGCAGCTTTTTTCATTGCGAGTTTTTGGGATGTTATGCCATGTTGCGCTATCTCCTTCTTTAGCCGATGTTTTGGACAGCGTTGCAGTGTCCATCGTCAGGGCAGATCCGGTAGATCCGACGATGTGCGTAACACAAATAAATTAGCACATATCTGAAACAGATATTTGCAATAAATTTTGATTAAAAAAAATATTCTTTGAATTTGGGTGGGTATTTTGGCATCACATACAAATGTAAGTTTTGTATGAAAAAGCGCAGCCATTTCCCTTGAGGGAGTTGGATATACTCAGTTTGAGTAGCTGCACGCTGCACTGCATCTGGGCTTACTAGAAGGTGTTGGTTTAATACGTACATTGGGACTGTTACTCGGAGGTCGTTAAACTAACTACTCACCAAGTTATTATTATATTTAATTTATTTACTTATATGATGTTTTATATTTATTTTATGATAACATTAGGTATCTAGTTATAGCATTTTTCTTTTCTTCTCTTGAAATTCAATGGTTGCATATGTGTTAGGTAATATGGCAGACAACCTCCCAGTCAAGCGAAATTAAAAAAAACTGAAATAAAATTATTCTTATTAGATACGATTGATTCATTAATTTCGTTTCAGTAATTTGAAAATCTAAGTTTACCAATTACTAAAAATTACATTCTGTTAGATTTTTTCTTGCTTAATTTGGCACCTACAATCCACCTTCACGATGCTAATTGGTGCAGACTTTATAGTTTCAACGGCAACGCTTTATAATATATCATCCCTTTGGAGAGTAAACTGTTGTTATTTGTCCTTTTTTTGGTAATCCGATTTCACTGCACCAGCATTTTGGTAATAGGCTTTTCGTTCACATATTTTAGGTTTAAATATCATCGGGTTCAAGGTCAGCATCTGTTTCACTGTTAGCCGATTTAGTTCCTTCAACATTTTAGTTACTTATTGCTCTATTTTGGATATTTATATAAACCTTCCTTCATCCTACTTATTTACCATACCCATCCTATCTGACAAACTGTGCCAATATTACTGTATATATCTGTAATATTGTGGAACAATATGAGTAACTACCAAGGAATAATCAGTCTGTTATGTGCTGTGTAATGATCCACATGATCTCTCAGTGCATTAAATATCGACTGGTTAAGAAGTCTGTTGGGAATTAATGTAATGATCAACTCATATGGGAGTTAATCTCTCAGTTCTATAATTGATCTCTCAGTTCTAAAGAAGCCTCTGAGCAATGATCAATCTAGTGGTCTCTCAGTGTGTTTGATTGGAGTCTGTTGCTTTATAACTATTGCAGTTATAACCTCATTGATAAGTCGGTTCTTTAATGTTGTTTCGTGCGGAGACTTGTGCTTGTGCTCAGCCGAGTGATTTATCAGTGACCTGTATACACCTATCTATATATCAATATTTGTTTGTTTGTTTGTTCGTATTTTATGTGCTGCCATAACGTTCTTCCGATTGTGATGAAACTTTGGTGATATGTTGTTCGTATTCCCGCGGAGGTTATAGGCTATCTATAATGGTAAGCTCTGGCGTTATGAAATTTGTATAAATGAAAATGTGTGTAGGTATTTCATATATTTTAGCGGCAAGAAGGAAAGGCAGGAGGGGGAGGGAAGGGGGAAGAGAGGTTTGGGGGAGGAGTGACGAGGGAGGGGAAAGGCGGGGAAGGTGGAAGGGGAACGCGGGAGGGGAAGGGGACTCGGGAAGTGAACGGGGACGCACGGGAAAGGACATGCAGGGAGAATCAATGTATTTCTTGTACCAGCTGGGTTGCCTATATGTACAAATTAGACTTTTTACGCCAAAAAAACTTCTTATTTTTTTAAATTTAATGTTAATGTCCATTCCGTAGACATGGCAAGATTTTTTTATAATGATAATTAACCCACAAAAAATGCCAAATTTGACATTAAAATTATTCAAAGTTGAATTCTCTAGTGGTATTTTTTTTCATCTACTACACTATATAAAGAGGTAAGGTTTGTTTGTTTGTTTGTTTGCATCGAATAGGCTCTGAAACTACTGAACCGATTTGAAAAATTCTTTCGCTGTTGGGAAGCTACACTATCCCTGAGTGACATAGGCTATATAATATTTTCAAAATAATTAGGGATCATTACTAAAACTCCAATAATGCAACCCAAGGTGTAAAAAAATTACCAAAAATATTCTTTACATCGCGTGCGCTGCGAAAACTATTGATGATAGAATAAAATAATGAACTAGGACTTTGTAGAACACATCATTATTTACAAAAAAGGTCGGGACAGCATATGTCTAACTATTATGGTTATGCCACAATAAGTATTCTTTTATTTTAAAAATTTAATTAATATGTCGCCGCTTGAAAAGGCTCTTTATTTGTATCTTGGTGTTAATCCTTATCAAAATAAATTACTTCACATTCAAGACAACTTCAATACCTTTATTTAACTTTTTGAATTTTTCAATTCGGATATTTAATTAGAAAGATATCACGAGTTTAAAAATGTTAGTATTAGAAAAAAGTTTCTGCTACGGGCCGGGCGGTAGAGGAGTCAAGAAATGAAGTGCCAGGGGGGTTGGCGGGACGGGGGAGCGGGAGAGCGGTGGCGGGGAAGGTGGAAGTGGAACGCTGGAGGTTAACGCACGGGAATGTACGCACGGGAGTAACATTTTATTTATTTAAATATGGCATTGCAACGCATGCCGGGAAACAGCTAGTAATCTAATATAAAGATAATCAAAGTAGCATGTATCCGTACTAGACATCTTTTGATATGTCTTTGGATTCAAAAAATAATTATTATGGCTGCACAACCGTTCCTTCCAAGTGCCAGGTCTTGTTAGTACTTGCCTGCAAAACGTAATACTGGATGACTGAACCCCATAAGAACATAACAAGAACGTGCTGTGGGATATACAGGCGAATCAGATTCCCTTCTTGTATACACTATTCACAATCCACGTAGTTTGTTAAATTGAAACACTATTTTTTTATTAAATTCTAAATTATTGATTACAGTACAATTGTTTCTCAATCTATTTGCGACTACACTGTGGTTATATAAGAAAAAAATCGTTAAAAATGTAAATTATAAATAAAGCCTTAGGTATTCTGAATCGTGAACAACAATTTAAGGCCCTAAAGATATTTGTTTAAAAGACTATGATAAGAGACCGCTCCAGAATGCTTAGCATAATGCATTTTCCGCATTTTACAACGTCCTAACTTGCACAAAGTTGTGCATCAAACTATCACTATTGCATGATTGTCGGAAGTTTTCTTATTTCCTCCTCGCTCGCTGCAGTAAGCGGGCAGACCGGGTCGTTGGGGAGGGGTTGGGGGGGGGGGGGGGACTGCACCAGCTTTTAAAAACTCAAAGCGTTCCCGGAATAACTTATTGTCCGACCTAAGAATGCCTTTTTGGATTCCGGAATGCAAAACTCTTTGCCGCTTTGCTAACTTTCTACTTTGTCTCTGATTCCTAACTGGAGGTCTTCAGATGACGCGATGGAGGTTGATTTCATCAAACAGTCTTTTGAGAACATTGTTTAAACAAGTTTTAAACATAATTTTGAATCTAACATAAAACTTTTAGAGAGTTTTGATTTTATTTTATATGGAGTGAGGCGTGGCAAACCTTCTGCGATATTTGTAAATAACTAGCGCAAAACCGTGAAAAATCACGAAATATATTTGAGTAAAAATGGATTTATTGAAAATGGAAAAAGCGTTGGCCCTTGTAAAATCACGAAATCTGACCATACCTAACACTAAGAAATTTAAACAAAAGAAATACACATCTGAAATGCAGCACTAAAACTACGTTCTCGTAAAAAAGGTTATATTATGAGCAGGTACTTTTTTGGTTTGAAAGGCAATGACTGCAAGCGACAACGTTGGCAAAGAACACTACTTTAACAAATTGCTTAATTAGTCACCAATGGTCCGTCTTCCTGGCAACTAGAAACACCCATAAAATTACATAAGAAGATAATACTAATAAATCTAAACGAAACATGAAATAGAAAAAGACACAGAAAAATAAATGAGGTAACGGTCGCAACTGGGCCCCGAACCCAGGAGCTCTTGTCTTATCGGGTATCCGGTGACTTTTTTGATGTTTTTTTTCTTCAAAACCCAACAAAAAAAAATTTCCACGTGACATCACTGGTCACCTTACTGAGTAACCGCCAATCCCCTCAACCTCTCCCTATTTTTTAATTTATTTGTTTTGGCAATACTAATAAAAAATACATATAAAGTTACAACAGTTACATAGTGACATAAGTTTTTAACAAAGAAACAACAAATTGCCTTTCCTCTCCATAAAGAGACAATGCCCTTGGTTTGGTGAGGAAATTCTAGCTCAATTAGCTAATGAAAAGATCGTGTAAGTTAGTAATAATGGCTATTGTAAGTTATAAGTAAGGTTAGAAAATCATATATAAATTTAAAAATAAAAATCGTGATAAATTTGAAAAATCATAATATAAATTAAAAATCATTATAAATTAATGAATCACGTAAGTTAGTAACAAAAAATATTGTAATTAGTGAGTAAATAATATGTAAGAAAGAACGCAAGAACGCATTTGTCAAGAATGTTCCTTAATACCCTGGGTACTAAATATAATTTAATAACGATATGTTTCGAAACCAAGGGTTTTTCGTTATTTGTGTTAATTTTTTTATTTTGTGTACACAAACAGGTATGTTTTCATCGGTGACCCGACAATTCGTCCGGCGAAAATTCATCCGGCGACAGTTCATCCGGCGAAAATTGATCCTGCCGACAGTTCATCCTGCCGACAGTTCATCCTGCCGACAGTTCATCCTGCCGACAGTTCATCCTGCCGACAGTTCATCTGGCCGACAATTCATCCGGCGACAATTCATCCGGCCTGATCATTTAGAAGATTTTTTCTTCAAGTAATTATGCAAAGAGGATATACGGCCGTACAACCAAAATCGATATACTTATATCTGAAGGCATCTTGAGTGGAAATCCGCTGTAAAAATATTTTTACAAACAATAATTTCGACTTTCCGAAGAAGCATGCGTGAATATCAAAATACGGCATACTTATACGTGCAGTCGGCTTAGCAAAAAACCGTAAAGATTCCTACTTGCATATAGTATAACTTTTTTATCTTTTTTTTTTTTTTACATTAACTCCACACAGGAGGCCCTGAGGAAAATAATTTCTCTGAGGGCCTATGTCATCTTTGAGGATGCTGTGTGGAGGGTCTTTTTGAGGAAAGGAAGGAATGTGAACATGGGTCTTGAAGAGACCCATGTTGTAGGAGGGAGGAAACACAGAGAAACACTGAAATTAACACCATCTTTTAAGGGTGAATTGACTAATTTGTTAGGTAAGGTTAGTTTAGGTTAGGTTAAGTTAGGTTAGGTTACAGCGGATTTCCACTCAAAATGCCTTCAGATATAAGTTTATCGAATTTGGTTGTACGGCCGTATATCCTCTTTGCATACTTACTTGAAGAAAAAATCTTCTAAATGATCAGGCCGGATGAATTGTCACCGGATGAATTGTTGGCCGGATGAACTGTCGGCAGGATGAACTGTCGGCCGGATGAACTGTCGCCGGATGAACTGTCGCCGGATGAATTGTCGCAGGATGAACTGTCATGGAACCGTTTTCATCAAATAAAACAATTACTTTGTTTATAATCACGATTTTTTTATTTTTTTATTACCGATCGGTTTTACTTAATACAGGCATCTTCAGGGTAAAAAAAATTGACTGATGAAAAGTTAAGT
The DNA here is from genome assembly GCA_917563855.2 of Limnephilus lunatus. Lineage (NCBI taxonomy): Eukaryota > Metazoa > Arthropoda > Insecta > Trichoptera > Limnephilidae > Limnephilus > Limnephilus lunatus. The sequence goes on along the minus strand of OU830602.1, from coordinate 18,796,229 downwards.
TTAATCTTATACTTAATGAAATAAATAAATCGTGGTTAAAAACAAAGTATTTGTTTTACTTCATGAAATAAGTCAAACCACGTAGTGTTCGCTTTCTACCAAAATATGATTTATTTTCATTAAAACAAAATGACATCACAAAGTGAACTTGAATTATTGAAGACTTACTATTTTGTCTATAATAATAATAATTATATTACCAGTTCATTGTTCACTTTGCACAACCCTCAAGCTATAAAAAGTTAGCCAAATTCTTTACTAAGTGGTGTTCAGGGCACATTTTGCTAAAATGTGTAAGCACCTAGTTAAAAGTTTTAAATTAATCCGAGTAATTTCATATTATTAGTTTAGTTACTAATTACTCACAGGTCTGTTGGTGGAAGAGAGAAACGTAATTCGAATTTATTTGAATTGGTTTTCATGTTCATAAAAGGCTTTAATTACGGTTTAATTCATTTGCTCAGAAGGTGAGCGTCTATTTATTGACATCAAATGAAATGATCTGATTCAATGAATTCAAAGTAATTGCCTAATTAAAGCTTATATCGGATTCAACACAAACTACTACGTTTTCCCGAACACAACTGCAATTCGACGTTTTCTTATCACTTGGTAAACGTGTGATAGTATCTATTGGGAGAATACGGTGACACCAAAAATGCTTTGCTCAATTAAAAATTAAATATGCTTATTTTCAAAAGATCACGAAATTTTATCTATCTGTCTATATAAATAAAAGTAAATCGCCGAAATATATGCACGAGCATAACTTCCGAATGACTGCACCAAATTAGATAATTCTTTTTTTTGTGTTCATTATTGACAGGAAAATGTTTGTATAAAACTACCGGTGAGCTCTGTCATTATGAAATGTATATAAAAAAACGAGTGTGCTTGAGGCCACACGACTGAAGTAAAAAAATCACAAACTAATGCCGTCTAACTAACTAACTAACTAACCATCACGCCGTTTCCCCGCAGGGGTAGGCAGAGAGGACGGACCGCCAAACAACTCGGTCTTGGCACACACTCTTTGCCTCACTCACATTCATACATCGTCTCATACATTCTCTTCTATTATTCTGACTTTTGACATGGCCCGACTCAAGTATCTGATTCACTTGATCGTGCCATGTCTTCCTCGGACGACCCCGACTTCTTCTACCATTCACATTTGCGTCGTATATTTTTCTTACACTACTTTCTTCGTTCATTCGCTCTACATGCCCAAACCATCTGAGGGTCCCTTTCTTAATCTTACTCATTATGCTTACATCAGCCTTACATTCTTTGCGGATATCCACATTGCTCACACGATCATACATTGTTTTACCACACATACGCCTCAGGGATCTCATTTCAACAGCATTCAGTTTACTTTCATCCTTCCTCTGCCAGTTCCATGCCTCACTGCCATACATCAGGGTAGGTACCAGGACTCCATTGTGGACTGCTAGCTTCGCTTCTTTTGACAGTTTTTTATTAGCGCCAACGGCATTTAGTCCTCCATTAATGGAGTTACCGGCATTCACCCTTCTTTCAATATCTCTATCAGCCTTCCCATCTCTCGTAAACATACTACCCAGATACACAAACTCATCCACCTGCTCCAAGTATTCATCATTCACAACTATATTGCATACTGTTTTCGTACTCTCTCTTTCAAACACCATGACTTTAGACTTACTTACATTCATCATTAACTCATTCTTCATACATACTTCGTTCATCCTAGATACGAGAGACTGTAGATCTTCCATAGTGTTAGAAATCAGCACCGCATCATCAGCATACAACAGGCAACATACTTTCAGATTACTCAATTTCGCGCCCAATCCCACTTCTTTCAATTCTTGCATACAATTATCCATGTACAGATTGAATAACCATGGTGACATTACGCAGCCTTGCTTAACACCTTTTGTGATGTCAAACCACCCCGTAAAACCACCGTTCACTCTAACACATGCAACGCTTCCCTCGTACAGAGACGCAATTGCCTGTATGAGATTTGTATTCACTTCATACTTGGACAACACCTTCCACAGCTTTTTCCTGTCTACTCGGTCGTATGCTTTTTGTAGATCTACAAAGGCGCAGAAAAGTTTCTGGTTTTTCGCCAGAAACTTCTCAGTGAGCATACGCAAGGAGAAAATCTGGTCCATACATCCCCTTCCACTCATAAAGGCACCTTGCACATCCCATATTTTATTCTTTGTTTCCATTCTTACCCTTTCAATTAATATTCTTCCGTACAGCTTGCCGACGGAACTTAGCAGGCTAATAGCCCTATGATTCCCACATTCCATACGTGACACTTTACCTTTGTATAATGGCATGATTACAGCCCTTCTCCAATCTAATGGCGTGTAACCCTCCTCTAAACACTGGTTAAAAAGTTTGCACAACCATGTAAGAATAACATGGCTATCTCCTTTAAAGTATTCCATTAACAATATAACAATAACAAGAATAAAAATATCCCCATCCCCTCAACATCCCCATCAACTCAATCATATCATATCAATATTTGAAAAATGTAGTTCTCTCTTTTAAGTTTGAGTCCATAATTTAAACCACGTTTTGATAAAATTTTGTTTAAACAACTGGTCTGTCATGGTGTTCGATGTAGCTTGTAATAAAACTAAATAAAACCATCACAAGCCTTCAACAGTGATGGTTACCGATCCATTTCCAAAGGCAGGGAAAATGATAAAATTGACTATGGCTAACACCATGTACATTTATTTCCAAACTTCACGTTTTTATGATTATTTACTACGGTGATTGGCATTTTTAATTGGTTTGTAAAAATATTGTAGAGAATATGTTTTTACCAAGAGAGCTAAAAAGATATTACGTGTTGCTTAGTCCCAAACATGTTATTTTTAGTTACAAAAAACAATAAAATAGGAATAGGAATACGAAAAACAGGATAGTAATATCAAACAATAATTTTCCGAATAAATTAAAGCACCCAGTAGAGCCTCCGGGCCATGTGTGGGTAGGTGAAATTAAAAGCAAAATAACACCAATTCTGAAACTCGAATATAAATTTTATCTTTTACCAGAACAAGTTAATTATTATCGCGGAATTTAACAACTGAAATAATAATGGTAACCAGGAATAATTAATATAATTATTGTTGGCCTTTTGGGACTTTTCTTTCAGACATTCTTTTTAGAAATTTATGAACTCTTAATTTATTATTATTATTAGGTACTTAATCTCATTTTAACAACTATTAGAAAACTTAACGGACTTTTTATTTCAGGTTATTATTGTACAAATCTGCAGGCACTGGGACCATGGTAACCCCATTTGGAGAAAGACGATGTACCTCATGACTTCGACGCACCTACCTAATTGGAGTGCTTGTTTTTTCGGACTGCAACCTACGGGATGAAGATTTCATCATCATCATCATCATCTTCTTCCCCTTGTCCTATTCGGGTCGGGGACCCATTGCATCGACAAGGCTCCTCCATACGTCCCTGTCTTGTGCTGATTGTTCGGCCTCCGTCCATGATAGACCCATCCTCTCGTCACACAGTTTCTGGAGTTGCCTCGCCCAACTGTGTCTGGGGCGGCCCACTGGATGAAGATTTACCTATTATAACCGATTTCATGATGCGTGATCTCTTGAGAGTTGATCTCACGACAGATAATCGCCCGGACATTTGATCCCACTTTCGCTTAACCCCTCGGACACTTGTGATCCCCCACATGTTTATTTTTGTTGTACTTCTTCTCTGATAAGTATCAGTAATATTTTGTTACACAGCCGTTTATACTCTCAATATACCAAATACTAAAGTTTCCAGAGTAGAAGCAACAGAAATAATCCTTTGGGGATATCGCATCCAAGACAGCGGGATCAATTGTTCAGGAAATCAACTTTCCGGGGGAACAATTGTCCGTGAGACCGACTGTCGGTGGATCAACTATCAAGGGATCAGGAGTCGGGTTACCATTATAACCAACATTCATAAGACAAGGCACCAGAAGAATATGGAATACTCTGAAAAGGTTTTACGAATTTGTGAATTCGAAATTCCGGTATTCAATACTTAAATATCATCCATAGCTTGGGAAGTTGGTATAGATACCGTAATCGTATATTCCGGAAATTTTCTACGTTTGACGTTGAAGGTTTTGGGTCCTTAAAGGGCCAACGTTTCACAACTTTTGATGCAGGTTAGCATCTGCCCTTAGCGGTCGCACCTGCTCACATAACCCAACGGAAGTTATTTTAAGGATCCAACATTTTCAATAATATTGGAATTCATCCCGAAATCATTTATTTAAATCGCTTAAAACCGAAATGTATTATTTCATGTGTTGGTTGCGGTACAAGTTTAGGAATGAAAACCTTTAGACGTTCTTGGAACTATCGAAGGTCTCCGAAAGCTACATCGATTATCGCACTGGCGCCATAGTTTTTTTATAAACGACCTACTTTTTCCGAAATAATCCAGAATACCTGCTTACCTAAGTTTCAATAATTTCTGGATGTCGTCACCACGGAACCCGCTAGGACCGCTAGAAGTTTACGATTGTATTCTTTTCCAAGAAAGTGAGTGACCATTCACGTAAGTTGTCCTGCAAATTATCATAGTAGTTTAAATCTACGGTCAAAACAAAGTACTCAAGAATTATGGATGCGTATATCGTTTTATGCACTTTAATTTATAATAAGTTCAATGATTACTTTTCATTATTTTAGAAACTATCTACTTATGCAAACTGCGATTTTTTTTTCAATTATTAAAGTAAATTTTCTATGTTTTTGGCCGGGAAAACTTTTACTTTATATACGTTTGCGTTTATACAGAGTGTCCGGGGGTAAAGTGCATTAACTTCGGGAGGTGATTCTACATGATAGTATAAGTAAAAAAGAAAAACAACTTTTTTCGAAATTCCAAATTTTGGGGGTAGTTTTATTTATTTCAAAACATACGGCACAACATGTGCCATTGACATAATTATATTTATCTACCTATATTATAATACAATGACATAAAGAAAGTGACATATAAATGTAAAAACAAAAGGTTAAAAAAAAAGAGTTAAGGTAATAAGTAGTAAATAAAAATAAGATGTATAAAATATAAATTATAATGTAAAAGTTAAAATAAAAAGTTTAAAGGCAGAAAATAATAATATGGTTAAAAGTAAAATGTATTGACTATAAGTTACCTTTATAAATAATAGAAGTTAAAAAAGTTATAAATATAAAAAAAGTATGACAAGTAAAGAGTAAAAAATGCTCTTGGATACAAATATTGAAAATAATATAAAATTAAAAAGTAAAATAAATAAAAGTAAAGATAAATTTTAAAGTAGGTACCTTTGGTAGTTAAAGTAGGTTTTGCGGTGAAAAGATGAAATTAGACCGGCGCGCGTGTCCGGGCAGCCATATTATTACCAAGCAACGTTGCAACAATCGCGCCCGGCAAGCTAACAGCAACTTTATTTTTACCTTACACTAAGGATTTTTAGTAGGTATGTCTTTTTGTATGGGAAAAAAAAATTGGAACTTCAGAAAAAGTTATTATTCTTTTTTACTCCTAACATAATGTAGATTCACCTTCCGAAGTTAATGCACTTTACCCCCGGACACCCTGTATACGTCTGATTATTAGGCTGGAGAAAATTACATCTTCGTCCATCACTTTTTTTAATCATTTTTTCAGTGCTCGCGGGGAGTTTCCAAGGAAGGAACGCTCTTTCGTTTGACGCGCTAAAACTGACGTTGTCAAATTGGCGACAAGTTTCAGTTTGTGAAATTGGCGACAAGTTCATCTTTGCATTTTGGGAGGAGGATATGGGTACCGCCACCCCAGGGATCATTTATTGGATAACCAACACCTCTGCCATAGGTCACCACAAGTGGTTTGATGAGTTTGGCGACTTAGGGATGCCCGGTTTCATGGGATGAGGTTTATCAGAGTCTTGGCGGCGTATGCGTCTGTCCACCAGCTGCATGGCAGGCTGGACTGGGAGAGAGTGGTTGAGGGAGTCCCTTTGACTTCTTCAACCGCACTCTCTAGGAACATCGCCGTGCACCGCAGTGGGAGGGATTCAAACATCCTTCACTCCTGGACACACTGACCCCCAGATTCCTACCCATTCCTCATACCCTTTTCCTTCCCAAAACCTCCTCTCCTTCCTTTCCTAAAAAGACCTTCCATACACCATCTCCATAGATGACATAAGCCCTGAGGGGAATTATTTTCCTCGGGGTTTCTTGTGTGGAGCTAATCTAAAAAAAAAGTGGAGTGTAAGCTAGTCAAGCATTTCACTTCCTTCGCAAAACAATTGACCCAAAAATGCCGTATTGGTGGTACTCCCAAAGAAAACAATAGTTTAACCGTTTTAACTAGCGTTATTGTTTCCACATCGCAGAGAATATTTTGTGCTTTATTTGAAAAATTGGGTTGTACAGTATTTTTGTAATTGGTTTGGAATTTACATTTTTACTAATTTATCATTTATGTAAGCGGTTTTATTGCCAAATCACTGTGAAAATAGGACAGGTAAGCCGTTAAAATTGATGATATTAGTTTAATAAATACAAATCATACAAAATATAACAACGATCCCGAAGAAAAATGTCGGATTTGCTAAAAAATCAAAATCGTTCTGTTAGCCTATTATGCTGATTTTAATGTCCGTATTTTCTGAATTTTTAATTAAATTAAATGAAATGCAAAATGTTAAAACAACAATACATAAATTTTTTTTTTTGGAAATTTGAAGCAAAAATATATTTCTCGATCTAAAAACAGTAAAAAGGCAGAAACGACAGCTCTACTGAATATTTAATCGAAGTAGAAAGACAGTAACAGGGAATAACGTGTCAGGAAAAACATAATAATTTTACCATTGTCCTTAAATAAACCTAGGTATGTTTCTAAAAGGTTTGGTTTTATGCGGCCAACATAAATTTAAATCTTGTTTACTTAGGTCATGAGAGCCTCTGAGTTTGACACGCCTGCTCTAAGCTCTACATTTCTGGGAAAGTCGTTCAACTTTAACCCAGTAAGCGTTAGGTTCAAATTCGTTACATTGGGAGGTTGGGTAATTTTTACCCGAAAATCTTACCTAGAACTTTTTTTTTATTCTCGACTAAGAACTATTTTTGATTAGATAGTATGCTTATTTTACCTGCTTTCTACGTACGTTTTTTATTAGAAACTAGCAATAAAAGTGTTATAATTAATAGTTTAATCACTTTTATTAGAACCAACATTTTTCTTGGAGAATTCAACTTATGGCACTTGACTGTCCATTTGTATATACTTAAAACTAAATAAAATCACAATAAAAATTACATCTTCTAATGTTCTAATCACAAAAAACACAAATAATGATAGTTTTTTTATTCTTCAACGAATCTTCGTACTTGCGAAAAATAGTATTACCGAGAGTTAGGTGGTTAAAACTCACCCGCCGACGACTTTGATGAGTTGCTGTACGTCTCTGAGCGGTGGTTGACTAAATCCACGTTTTTCGTCGTCTCCTTACCTCCCTCCGCGCAGTTACTGAGGGTCATGAAGTATTGGAGGTTATCTAACACTACCCGCCCTGGTATAAATAACAGATGGTTACTCCTTCAAGGCTCTCGCAAGGACTCTAATTTTTTTGAAAGAACGATGCAACATTTAGTTTAGAACGAATTTAGGCCTCTAATGTCCCTGCATACATTGTTAGTAAGCAGTATACAAGTGCTTAGCGGGAAATACAAGATACAATATACATGAAGCAGCAATTATTAACAACAAATAAATAGGGGTAAATTTTACTCGGGTAAATTTTACTCGGGTAAATTTTACCCAACCTTACACTCGCCGGGTTAAAGAAGTAGACATATTTCTGAAAACAATTTTGTTAAATTTTTATTTTCTGTTCTAAGCGCTAATAGGTTTTTTCGCCCAAAACAAATTGAAAGCTGTTTTTTGACTTTTACTATTTTTATTGCAAGTACATACCTAAATAGCAAAGAAGTCAAGCAAAGAAGCGCTGAAAATACACTTCTAAGGTGCTCCAAATTGTATCGCACTTTACTTTGATGTGAATTTTCTTTGCGAAATATATTGCTTATTTTTTAAGAATTCTCAAAAAACTTATATGGCGTATTTATAATTTTATTACTTGAATAAAATACAATTTTTTTCTGCCAGGTTAGTAAATGGAATGCTTAATCTTTTAACCCGATTGACAGTTTAAGAAAGTCTTTGAGTAACTCTAGTATATAGCATTAGACATACAGTTTCATCATCCTTCAACAAATGTCTTATTTAGATAGTTATGCGTAGTGTTTTAGGTGTCTCAACAGATGTTATAGGTACTTATATACACTGCGAACACTTCCACTCCGCGTACGGTTACCCCACGCGACTCTATCCCTATAAGCCTAATGAAAAACTTCGTGCATCACTTTTCATACTTTATTAAATAACTTAATTTAATTTTTAGAAAATATAACAAAAAATCAACATACTCTTATACTATAATATTTTACTGTATTATGATATTTTCACAGATGTCTATATTTTTAGACCGTAACATTAAAATTTTAATTTATACTTGAACTTGTTTGATGTAATGTAGCATTTTTGTTTGTATTACCCATACATAGTGCCTTAGGGGGCTCCCATTGCCTATTTTCATCTTATATTTATGTATTTACTTTTTGCTAATTTTCACACTACTTGTGTGTTATGTTTGTATCTTACTGTTTTTAGCAATTATGTAAAAACTTATTTTTGAAATGAATGTAGAAATAATGGAAAAAAAGAGAGAAAAAATACTTGTATTGCCGTACTCGTATTATTTATTGAAGGTGCTTCGTTACGTCGTGCATCGAATGATTTTGATACCTATGTAATCCGAAAAATATCAATAAATTTGTTTCGTAAGATCGCACTTTTTCTAAGCACTTTCCGGTGAGCGGTATTCCGAGATCGAAAAGCAGCTCAACTTGGCTTGGCATGAATGTACGGAGAAGTGATTCAAACAGTATTCCCGGACAAGTGTATTACCAATACTGCCATCACGCGTTTCACACAAGTTATTGCGCAGCTTTTTACAGACCACGAAAATCAAAAGACTTTCCACGAATTAGGAAATATACCACTTTCTAAAGAGAGGTTATATAAGAAGCTAAGTGGTAATTTTAAAAAACTCCGCAAACCCTTAGGTAAAAAAAGACTTCCAGATATGCTGGGACAATTGTATTGTGCGTAGAGATAATTCATTTTTCCCGTGAAAGGTTTTGATCTGAACCGTCAATACGAACTCTACAATTTTGTTCGTGTATCACAAATTTATTAATCTTATTTTAATACACGTGTAAAAGTTTACATAATATAAATCCTTCATTCCCCGAGCACATTTTGTCAGAAGATCAAATTATTTCCGCTTGGCAATAAAATCCAAATAAACGGAATATTTCTAAAAACTTCCGAAAACTATAAACATAAACATTATTTAAAAGGTGATGAAATAAGATTTCAAATTTTATAATTTTAAATAAACACATACATTTTTAAATATAAAATTTTTGAAAGCAAACATAAGACAAGGTTTAAAAATGGGTCGGCCTTCTTTTTTCTAAATAAAAATTACTAATAACGAAAAAAACACATATTATAAATGTTATCGTCACCTTCCTTTTTTATTATTTCAAGAAAAAATAATTCATAAAAAATTAAATACTTTTTTTTCAAATGGCGTTCGGAAACTTTGTTTTCTTAAAGCTTACTTTTTTCCAACTAAAATTGGCGATAACGAAAAAAAAAATCATAAATGTTATCGTCGCCTTCCTTTTTTATTATTTCGTATAAAAAAAATGAATAAAAAATTTACAATGCTTAATTTTTTTTTTCAAATTGTGTTCGGAAACTTTGGTTTCATAAAGGTGGATATTTTAAATATTTTGTGCATGATGCGAATACTAAGAGTGATGTTTTCTTTTTCTTTTTCTTTCTTTTTGCGGTTAACCAAGAATTGGAACGGTGAACTGAAATACTCGACTTCAGAGTATTCCAGTTCAATACCAATCACTCGAAGAATATGGAGCCCCGACACATAGTCGACTCCTTAATATAAAGCACCAGCCGTACAAAGAGGTAGATGGGACTCTAAGTTGACTATGTCGGACGTCGCGCCGGAGGCTTTGTTAGCCCACAAACTACTGGCCCGATTCAGGAACCCGAATTGCAGTGCCATAGTAAGTTCAGAGCTGTTGAGTTAACATTATTAAATGGTCTATGGTATGTCCCTTCTAACTATTTATGTTTATACAATATACATTTCTTTCTCAAAATCCACATTTTTTAATACCCTAACCAATATTCTAATGTAAAAACATTGCACATTCGCGTAAATGGAGTCTCATATTCTATTATCTGAGGGTTTGGAAAATATTCAGTGGCACCCGGATATAAATACCAAATCCAGTCTTCTGTAAAAAGTAACAAACAATTTAACCTACATATTCATCTCAACCCCGCCAATTCTACCTAACAATTAACTACCACGTCAATTATATATATATATATATATATCAACCTAAATAGATTTGGCCAAAAAATTGTACGAACAATCATATTTATTGTTTGCCAATGCGTATTTGTCCAACAGACCATTTGAAAGTTTTACAGGAGGAGAAGGTTTTCTTTCATTATTTCAATGAAACAATGTGGTAAGTGCTTAAGATAAAGCTATTTCCGTAAAGGTCTCGTTAGTTTAAATAATTCTTAGTTAAATGTTCAACTATCATTTATCGTACTTAAATTTTAATTTTAAAATAAAGATTAAACAAAAAGTAAAATGGTCTGTTGGACAAATAAGAACTGAGGCGACGAATGAACATCCGTAAAACTCAAAGATAACAGATATTATCTTTGGAAAACCATTGAATTAGAGTGTTGCTAAACCGATATGTGCTATAGTTCCCCTGGTTCCGCGACCTTTTATCCCGCGATAAAATATCCCCGACAATATATACTTTGAACAAAACATCCCCCAACAAAATATTTACTAAAACCTAACCCAACCTAACAAAAAATGGGACAAAAATAATACAGACATCCTAAAGACCATAAATTATTGTTCAAAAATAGTAAAATGGGATAAAAATAATACAAATATCCTGCAAAAAAAGAAAATTATTCATATATATATATTATAGTTTTAAGTTAACCCCGAAGAGGAGAGAGAATTGCTTTTGAAACAGGTCGGCTTTACAGACATTTAAAGTGGTTAAAACAAAGGGTGACCGGCCAACTCAGAATGAAACCACCTCAGAAAGGTAATTAAGAGTGATGATAAAAAACTCCCCCGTGATTACTTTGGTTTAATCTTTTTAATTATCATTTTTGTCCACTTTGGATTATTTTCCATCACAGAAAGCACTCTGATTGATTTTCTTTACTTTGTAGATTGCCTTTATAAATGATTTCCTTTCGTGGGATGCATCGACTGCGATTTATTTATAAGGAAGCGGCTGCAGTGGCGGTGAGTAGTGTGTGGTGTTAGAGGGTGGCCGGTGGCTAGTGGCAAGGATGAATGAGGAGCCCCAAGGAGCATTTGTCTGCCCCTCGGAAAGAGGTCACCGCAGGGAGATAGGAAGAGGGAGGAGGACGACCAAGAACGAGATGCCGCGGGACACAGCCGAGGCAAAGCCAACGAGGAGAAGATCTGAGTGGAAAAGTTAAACAAAACTCTGTCATGCACAATGCACATGAACGTCCTAAAGTTTCCCTAGTTTAACAAGTTTTGATGGAAGAATGAATATAATGTGATTTTTTAAACTAATATAATCAATATGATGAGTTTACTGCTCGGTAGAGATTTCTGCAGAAGTGTTTACCTATCTATTTTTTTTGAAGAAAGACAAATATTCTCGTGTTACGAATAACCCAACAATGTTTGAAAAACTCCCACTACCACCACAATAAGCAGAAAATGTTGGAAAATGAAAATGGAGGACTTAGTAAGACGAAGAATCGAACATGTGAAGCCTGTGTGGGGTCCAAACGCGATACCTACTCAGCCACCAACCGGTTTATATCGACAACAATACCAAAATAAATTTAATTCCATAAAATGAAGTTCTTCCAAAAATGTTATCAAAGTAAAAGCGATTCCAGCAACTCGACCTCGTTAAATGGATCATTATTTTATTTGAAAACAAAAGAATTTCTATTTTTTTTGGAAATCCATCCAGAAACTCGATAATGGTTTATTCTATTCCTAGATTCAGTAAGCGACGTTTCCGTTTAAGCGTTCGACTTTTAAAGTTCAATTCGTCGAAAATACTAGTCTAAAACGGGTAGGTAGGCGTGTACTCGGAATGATAAATTGTTTATGTTGATTTATGTATTTCAATCAAAATCACTCTTTGAAAATATATATAACGTTTATAAAGAATTCGTTTATTTTTAAGAATTGTTATCATTTCGTAAACAAACAATAATATTGTGAACATTGACAAAATTTCCGTTAAAAATTTCATCGATGTTATAGTAATAGAATTCACGTAGGTATCTACGTATTACAATAATTCTAAGCTTCAACCGGGTTTATTTTTATTATATAAAATCACTATCCCGCTTTTCCTCTTTTTTATCTAGGTTCCGAGACTTTTCATCCCGCGACAAAATACCCCCCTACAAAAATGATGTTTAATTTGATTTTTTTTTTCAATTATTTCTGGCTTTCACCCTAGAACACCCTTGAAAGGTTAAATCCAGAAATAATTTTAAAAAAAGAAGAATTTCAAACTAAACATCCACTTGGAGCACAAATAAAAAAAATTAATTGCTGTGATATTTTTCTATTTTAGAAAACAGACGAAAACTAAACTACTTAACCTTTTTATATTAATTATTAAGTTTGAAAATCGATAGTTATGAACTCCTCGATCTAATTAATCGACTTACTCATTCCAACTTTGGTTTGTGTTGCGAGAAGGGCCAAATGGTGCGATGTGAGATCAAATGCTCCTACTCGAGGGATCAAAAGCTCCGGTTCGAAGGATCAAACGATACGGCATTTCGTGGACTGTAATTGTGATTGAGGTTATGTATTTTTATATATTTATTTATCTATAAAAAGTATATTTACATTGGTTTTTTTTGGTCACTAGGATATACTTGTGTCAAGACAGGCATATAGGTATATAAATAATTATTGTAGTTACAAGAATATTTAAGGTAAAATACATATCACTTTTTTATAGAATTAAAACAGAAAGGTGATTGGAAGGGTAGATATATCTTTTGAAGAGAGTTATCTTATATATTTTGGAGATAAAGTAAAGTACTAAATTCTGCTTAATCTATTTATGGTGTCAAATTTGACAGGATTCTATTATTTTCATTTATTTTATGTGGGTTATGTCGTATGTGAATAGTTATTTCTGTCTATGTGAGATTTATTTTACAGATGTTTGTAATAGTGTGGCGTCCAATACATTTAATCCATTTTTTTATATCTTGTTTGAATTTTGTCAAGTTTTGTTTGTCTGATCGTAGCTAATAGTGTATTGTATAGTTCGCAAGCTATTTATTTAGAGTGTCTTTGTCCAAAGGTGGTTTTGAAAAAATGAATTTGGAGAAGTTTTTTCTTTTTGGCTCGGGCATTGTGCATTGTATGTGAGCTTTGTATAGTGTTTTGTTGTTTTTGTGTAAATTAACTAATAGGGATCTTGCTGCTGGGTAGGTACTCTCCATGCACTGGGTTTATGTCACCGGGAAGGTTTTGTTAGTGGGGAAAGATCAGGAAGGGAATGGTTATATTTGCTCTAGTGAACAGCGGAAGCGGAATGCCAAGCAGGCAATTTTTGAGCGGTGCGGTTAGCGAATATTGCGTAGACTTTTGCAGTTTTATCAGCGAAAAGGCGATGCGGTTTATGAGAACTCGTGTCCCTGCGGCGAACCAAATTCAACTAAATTCAAAAATTCAGTTGTTGGTTGCCAAAATACCACAACGCAACAATAAACTAGCGTAAGCAGTTTGCATACCCCAATATAACATCTACACAGTCTTGCTAAAAAATATTTAAACGATCTGGGTGTATTCGACAATATATTTAACTTAAAGTTTAAACAAATTTTAAAGGCCGCATGTACGAATATTTTATATCCAATCACTAAAGATAATATAAGCGACTCTGAATCGAAACTTTGAAACAGAAAAAACCGAAAAAGATAGGTCACTTCAAGGCAATGTGATCTTTCTAGATGGTCACAGATGAAGCGTGTCCCGGTTTAAGTCCAGTTGGCGGGATGTATCTTTTCTCGGAAGATTTTTTCAATGTAGATGAGTGTTTCAGGATGATAATTATTGCTTATAATAATTGTTACCCTTTGTGCTATGCATAACAATCTTGTCTTAAAAAACGTTAGTTCATCAATTAAAATGATAATGTAATATAATGAGTTACATTTGTAGATATATATTTTACAAAATATTATATTAAGGGTCATCATTGGTCATGTATAACCTTATAAGAAAAGAGGAGTTCTTGTGCCTAATAAGGAAGCTACGGTTCTTACTTAGGTTGTATAAAATACATGTATATATATTTTTTATTTACTCCGTACTGATATTTTTATATTTTCTGCTTCCTGTATTTCCATAGCTTTTGTGCATTTTTATTATTATTTTCATTTAAATTACTCAAAAAGTGCACTACGTAGAATTAAAAAGCCCTCTGGATGTTTAAATAAAAAAAAATGTTTCCGTTGATTTATATATTTCAATCAAAATCACTCCTTGAAAATATGTACAACGTTTATAATTTTTTTAATTTATTCTTGAGAACTGAACTGAAAAAAAATTGTATTAAAGAGTTGGGGAAAAACATTTGCTGGCATAAATTGTAATACTGGAAATAAACACACCCCTTCAGACGCACTGAAATGTGACGACCCATTAATCTATTATTCCCTACTCCATAATAATAAATATATTTTGAAACGATAAAGATAATGCCAAAGACAATTTACGACAGGAAGTGATACTAAAAGCTTCTCCGGATTATTTTGAAGAACGACGGCAATCAACAAAATAAAACGACACAATCAATTTCCTGCTTTTTACTGGAATAAACTCCCTCTGCGCTCCTTATATTATAACAGTGGAGCCTAATTCTGAAAACATAATTCTTTAATTAATTTGTCACAGCTCCATTCCGCCTTGTGCCTTGTATCTCGAGCCTTGTGTCTTGTGTCTTGGGCAAACAGATTTCAAAGGACGGAAGCCGAAACGTTATCAGAATTAATAATTGAGAGACGGAGCTGGAATTTTCCATTGAAACACTGTAAACAAAGATCTTTTTCAATTACTAAAATAATTTGCAAAAAATAATAAAAATAAAGGACTTAGGTGGACCCTAAGATTATAATATACTCGTATATATTTATACCTTATTCGGAAAAGGAAATAGGTCGGTTCCCACTGAGCATCGTAGTTTTGGAATATTTTGGTATCTATCATTGGTGCGAAGAATGTGCTGAGTCAGCGGTAGCTGGTTGACCGCCGCCTTAGTAATATTAAGGAGTACAAAATGACGGTCTAGTTGACGAACAATCTGTTTGCGGTTTTTGATTAGTTTTTACATATACAATATTTTAGTGCGGAGAAAGCGACACGAATTTTCCGGTTGCATTTCATTATTTTTTATGTATTTATTTTATTTGTTGTAAAATACATTCAGTTTAAGGAAGCTTTGAATATCCAATTAGGAAGGTCTCCCGTTCTAGAACAGTCAAATTGGCATATTCATATGAAGTTGGTAGGTACATTGTGATTCATACAGTATTAAGTAAAGTTAAGCTTCACAAATTGCATTTACATACTTAATTATAATATAATATACAGTGGAGAATAGCTTCTAGAATAAATTAATTAACAAGAAAAAGTGTATTCGAAGTGACTAAACAAGAAAAACATTAAATAAAAGAAAAAAAAAAAAAAAAAAAGATAAAGAAAAAGAAAAACAAAAAAAAAAAAGAAAAAAGAAAAAGAAGATAAAAAAGAAAAGAAAAAGAAAAAGGAAAAGAAAAAGATAAAGAAAAAGAAAAGGAAAAGAAAAAGAAAAAGAAATAGAAAAAGAAAAAGAAAAAGAAAAAGAAAAAGAAAAAGAAAAAGAAAAAGAAAAAGAAAAAGAAAAAGAAAAAGAAAAAGAAAAAGAAAAATTTTGGAAACAAAATAAATATATACCTAAGGTGCTTGTAATAGATAATTATCAAATAACATTTTATAATAATATTTCTGACTCTGTCCTGCTTAAATCTAGTGACTATTTTGTTATTTTTGGACCGAAGGATGACACTTCATACAGTTTTAGTTGTGAAGAGATTTTGTTATGCAATTTTGGTGCCAGGTATGAGAATATTTTTTGATAAGCCGTTATGTTGCTTGTTGAGTAGTAAGGTTATTATTTCTGCTCTTAATTCTGGTTTGATGTTTGTGTTCGACTGTTTTCATTTTATATTTATTTTTATAAGCATAAATTATTATCATTTTAATGTAACACTGTCGAACATCTAGTACGTTAAATTCCATGAAGAGAGCGTCCCTCGAATATCTGAAAGGTTTCTTCATTACAAACATGTAAAATAGATTTCTGTGCCTTCAATAACTGGTATAATATTGTTCTTCCTGTACCCCCCCCCCCCACTCAACGCAGCCATAGGTTATGATCGAGTTAAATGGCCCGTAATATTTTAATAGTTTATTAAGATTTTGGTTAGGTAAGCTTAGTTTTTATATTAGGTGATACTCAAATATTTTTCGGATAGAGTTTCAAAAGCTTAGGTGAAATTAGTGAAACGCAAGTATCTGGGTATTTAAGCTGGCCCATCCGACTCCTGACTGAGTGTCCAATCCACTGGACTATCGAAAACCTCTTATTTTTTATGCTACTGTAAAATAATTCTACAAATGAGTTTAATGCATATTTTCTATTATTTTTATATTTTCCTATTAGCATTCTTGTTCCGCCGTGCAAGAAGTACCGAAAGTTTCAATTGCTTAACATTATAGTGAACAAACTCATGTTAACCAAAGCGCGGTCGAAAATAGCATGCGTTACTTTAACGCCCGAACATTACCTTCTTGTTAATATCGGCTGCCCCCTCCTCTAACTTCCCCTGCCATTCCACTACCACTTGCCACTTACTACACCCCATTTTACAGTAGTTTTCAGCAGCTCGAACAATGGAGAATGGGGGCACGTGAAAGCGGAATTAACGTTTCCACGGCTAAAGTGGCGAGCAGTTTACCTGGGATGTTTGCAACCCACTCCGCTAACGGTACCAGCTACTTAACTCCGGCCTTCGCCTTTAGGGAGATCAGTCCCAAACGTGAATACACATAACCACACTTTGCAATTAAACCCAACTCCCCACTTATATTGGACATATTCGAAGGTATCATAGATTAATCTCAGTAAGTGCCTTGGCAATTAACTGCGCAAATTTATTATACGAATACCTACATTCTCTTATAAACCGCATCACGTTCAGAGAGGGTAGATCGAGACAGTCTTGTACATAATTTATATGGGGTGTGGAAGGGAAGGTAGATTCATATAATACTGAAAAGCATAATTATTCCATTCATCAATCATGTTTGAAGTATCCATTTCTGATGAAACTAACTTCTGTACTAACGATACTAGCAACATGAGAACGGATGTACAGACGATTGCGTGCCACATAGTTCGCCCTAGATAAGCTATTTCTGCATATTTTATCTTTTTTATTGTTCTTGTATTATCTTTGCAACCGTATTCTCCTTTTTTTGGTTTATTTAAAGTTTGTTTTTATTCGGGTTCTAATAAATTGTACGGTCAGATCCGAATTTAAAAATTATGTATCACAATATATCTATGAAAATATGAAGAAGACACAGAAAAAAAATATAAGACGGAATGTAATTAGGTGATGGTAAAGTGCCAGTCCCGGTTAACCCTTTATGACCTAAATTAAATCTGGCAGCGGTAGAACCTAGAAAAAAAAAGTTTTTTTCTATTGTTTAGAAGTGGTTGCTACTTTCATTTGAAAGAATAATGTTATATTGGTCTCAAGGGGCGTGTTTTACACAAAATGATAAATCTAACGCTGAAAACAAAACGCAGAAAAATAACAAATCGCTAATTTTTAAAAAAATACATACAAATTATACATTGAAAAAATATCTTCAAAACGTACATCATATTGACATTAATAAAAATAACAAAAGGCAAACTTGTATATGTAGCCAAATAAGCACTAAAGACAATTTTTTTTAGTTGTGCTTTATTATAAGGTTTTGTGGACGACATTTTTTGTACATAGACTGACTGATAGAAAATCATTTTTTTAAAGTTTCAATAATAAATTTCACAAAAAAAATCCTTAGAAATTGGAAAAAAATATAGCTCAAATTTTTTGGGTTTAAATATTTCTATTGTCAATAATAAATGTTAATTTACCTAATATTTTTCGCTAAGATACATACATATATGGATATCGTTATACATAAAACATCGAACCATCCATTTTCACAAAAATTAGCATCTTTCCATACTTAGTAGATTAATTATACTAAGATTATACTTTACTTGTTCTCTTTGTCTTTGAATAATTTTAACATAAGAGTACAATAACATATTTTTAAATTTATTGCAAACAATAACGGTTACAGTACGAAATTAGAGATAATATATGTAAAACAAAAAATATATGAAAAAATTTATTAGATATTATGTTTATCCAAATATAGTAACAGCAACTTAGTTAACAACGAAAATAATTAGAGAAAATTGTTATTTTAAATAATAATACTACAAATTTATTAATTAAAAACATGCCAGATAATGTCCAACCAGTTTTTTAAACCAATAACAAATTAAGAAATTATAATTTAAGTTGCAAGAATAAAGGTGATTTTTTGAACAAATCTGGGGGTTATAAAATAATTTGTAACAATTATGACTTTTTATTTAGGGAAGACTTCTGAAAATTTTAATAATAGAGAATAAGGAGCATTTAAGGTGATTAAAAAATAACTATTATTCTGAATTTGCCAACCATATTTTGGGAACAAATCATCCTTTAGATATAAATAAAGGGTTCAAAATTTTATAAATTTTAGAAAATGTTTTAATCGTAAATTAAATATCATTCATAACCGAATACTTTTTTTAAATTGCCATCTCTTAAATTTATTTTCATAATAATAGGTACTTACTTTTATTTTTGTTTATTTATAAAAGTATTAAGTATGTAAATATAATACTTACGTATTCTAAAATAATTTTTATATATCATGATTGTTTTTTCTGATACTATTAGTAATTAATCACCACTCCCTGTATGTTTTTGTTTGTAGTTTAGATGTCTTTACTTGTTTGTGTTTTGTTATTTTTATTGTGTTAATTTTATCCTGACAAAGAAACCTTCGGTTTTGAAACACGTAGATGATTTTCATTAAAAAAGAGGTGTTTTACAAAGTGATTTGTTTTCATTTAATTAAAAATGACGGAACAAAGTGATTTAGCAAAAACATTGAAGAAAAAAATGCCTTTCAAAATATACGGCCTGAACTAGTACCTAAAATCCGATTAGAAAATAATTCGCAAGCCAGTTTTACCAGCAATCGGAAAACGAAAATCGTTAATTTTTATTCGCTCTAAATAGTGAGGAAATCATTTGGAAATCCATGTACCCATGTTCAACACACAGTCTGAAAGAGTTAAGACCAGGGGATCGGGGTTCGTGTCCCACTAGCGCCCGTTTCTTTATTATTTTCTCTTTTTGAATGTTTTTTAATTTTTATTGGGAGGTGTTGATATTATTTTTGTCAATTAATAAATATCACAATGCTTAATTTTTCAATTAGATTAAATTTATAATTAAAAAAAAACATTACAAAATAATTCATTTTAATGCATTTTCAATAATTTTTGTGAAGGAAAATCACATAATTAAAAAAATGGATATCAACTTTGCTAATAGCAAAAGAACTTGCCTTTTAATGGCAGTTTCGTTGATGCTTAATATGTCGATATCAGAATTTATTCTGTTCAACAGCAAGATTGTTCTCCTCATCGACATGACCATTGACAAGTAAGTCCTACAGCCTGGGAGATAGAACAGTCTA
Source organism: Limnephilus lunatus (assembly GCA_917563855.2). Classification (NCBI taxonomy): domain Eukaryota; kingdom Metazoa; phylum Arthropoda; class Insecta; order Trichoptera; family Limnephilidae; genus Limnephilus; species Limnephilus lunatus. The sequence goes on along the minus strand of OU830602.1, from coordinate 18,776,062 downwards.
TTATGCTGTCGGTGACGGAGATAACCATCGTGAAATGAATGCTCTCCATGATAGTCGAGTTTTCAAACCATCCACGAATCAGTCTGAAGCAATGTGTAGCAATCTGTTTGTCTATCCCTTCTGACCCGTAGATGGTTAATTCCGAGCATAACCAAAAGGAAGTCGGTAGTACAGAACCATGGGTAGCTTGTAAGTTATCTCAGATATAAATTAATATTATATAATTAAGTTATTATTATATATTATTGGAGCTATTCAGCAGCCTCTACTACATCGCGTATCCATCACACTAGATCGAATAAAAATGACAGAAACCACACTTATTTTGCAACTAAACTCCATACTATTCTTCCTCAAGATATAGAAATATTTAGTGAAATAACAGAAATAATAATAAGCAAGGTAAATTGTATAATATAGTATTTATATAGTACAGAGAATGAGAAGAAAGAAAGAAAAGATTAGCTCAAATGCTTCTATTTACCATGACTTCGTAACATATTGCTAATAAACATAGCACAGAGACGTGTGAATAGCACATAGCCCTGATGATGGACACTGTAACTCTGTCCGAAACGTTGGCTAAAGAAGGAGGTAGCGCAACACGATATAAACATCCAAAAATTAAATAACGAAAAAAAAAAGTGTAGAACATGTTTTTTTTAAATATACGATACCGTTTATATGCAGTGAATGGTATAAGGAAAAGAAAAAATTTATATCCCTTTTACATTTATATATATTCTTTTATACAGCGTTACAAAATACGATGACACACCTGGTCCAGACAGTTGGAAATCTTGCGCGGTAGCTATCACAAAAAACGGATATTAATTGATATAAAACACACAAAAGCCATGACCGGAAAAATAACGAGAGCTGGAGTGCAATCTTTGTCGCTCCTTTTCTGCAGTCCTCGCGATTTTCTCCCCATTATACTGTGTGACAACCTATACGTCGGAAGGTCTGGGGATGAGGTGAGTTAGGACACATATATTGCCTAGTGGCCAGTACTTAGCAGATATTCCAGGGGTAGGTACTGCAGCCGGCCGGGTACAGAACCCGGAGAAGATAAAAATAGAATGCCTGCTGAAAAGCTAGCATTTAAAAAAACATTTAGCTCACAATGAAAGCTCCTGTTTTATCTTTCAATTTGAGCGCACATTCATCAGCCTGTCGCTGGAATGAATTTTATTCTAAAGTTAGATACCGCGTGTATTCGTGTGTGCATGTGTGCATGTGTGCAAGTGTACTAGTGTGGTAGTCGGCTCTGGGGCGATTAACTCAGATTGTGTTTTAATCAACCTGGAATGCTGTTATTCGAGGTAGATATATCAAATCGTTAACGGGGATGTTTACTAATAGCATTGAAGTTAAAAAGAGTAATTCATCACTCGTCAATCAATATCTATCATCATTTTTTTGAAATGTTAAAAAGTGCTCCATACAAAGATTACTGAACTGTGACCTTTCATTCAATGCAATGCAGTTCATTTAAAATATTTCTTGGAAAATCTGCGTAGGAAAATTAGGCGTAGGTCTTCTGAACAAAAACCTTTTTTTCAATGTTTTTTCTACTTAATAAAATTATTATTTAATGCTTTCGGAAGGCGAAACTGCTATAGTACTCGTATAATATTATTATAACACAGCAGGACTTGTTCATAATATAAAAATATTCCGCTGTTGTAGGTCACTCCAAGTATTTTTTTTTTTTCTTAGTGGTTATATAAAGTAATTGTATATACAAAATATAATGTGGTGAATTTAAGTATAGATAGGTATTGAATTTCTTAGTCCTCCTCACCAGGGTATCCTGTGCCGTTGCGGACTAAAGTTATTTACATTTAGTTAATTTCTCTTCTATGTCATTTGTAGTGACTTCAATAGGATTTTTTTCATTGACCTCTTTCAGCCATATTTTTATTCTTGATTTGAACTCATTAGATTTTTTTTTGTTTTATATCTTAGGGAAGGATGTTATGGAGATTTTTTGCAAAGTATGTGTAGTTTAACTTTATATTTTTTTAATAATTTTTATTCGATCTAGTGTTATGTATACACGGTCTAGTAGAGGATTTGAATAGCTTCAACTTCATTTGTTGTATATTCGTACGTCAAAGTTATTGAAAATTTCAAATGTTCCAAAGTGGTTCGCTACTTTTAGTGACTTAGCAGGGTTTACCGGGTTCATGGCGTGAGGTTTTTCCGGGTCTTGGCGGGTTACGAATAACCTAATAATGTTGGAAAATTTCCTGCTACCACCACTGTAAGCGGAAAATGTTGCTAGTACCGTGGTGGAGAAATTGAAATCAAAACGCCTGGCTGCAAACCAGATGCGATGCCAACTCAGCCACTTACCGGACTTATTGTACAAGCTTAGTAGAGTAGGTATGTAATACACAATCGATTAAACAGTTATTATAACCATTAAGCAACAAACTAGTGTAGAAATTAATAGCGATACTAATGCCTACCTATAATGGTCCATAGCATGACCAAGTAATATAATGGGCCCTTCAACATCCAATCATCTCCTTGATAGGACCTTATTCCCGGTAACTACAGCGCATAGTTCTTATTTCAGGCCGTCGACCTCACATCGGCTTCATTAATGAAGTCCATTGGCGTTAAGGTCTCTGCTAATGTCTGCTAAAGTTGGGAGATAAGCACCGTAAAGGCATACCATTATCATAGCATCTAGTAACATAGTACCATAGGCCCGAAACAAACCTTCCTCCCTTCTCGTCATAACTACATTTCTGTGAGGGAATCTAGTTTAATCAACTATAGAAAACATACCTTCGTGCTGTCATTAATGAAAAGCATTATATATTCAAATTAATATGCAAATATTGTGGTTATTCATTTAAAATGGCATTATATTTGAGTTTAATAAATAATTAACCAGTGACCAAGAGAAATTAGATTTCAGTCGAAACCGAAAAATATTTAAATAATACATGAAATTTGATAAAACTACGATTGTCATAAAACCGAAACATGTTTATAGACGTCTAAAATAAGGGTGTGTCAATTATTTCAACTTTTGAATTCAGAAACGTCTGGGGTCTCAAAAGTTGCATCTTACAAAGAAAATGAGAACAGCTTTTTTTAAAATGGTTACTGGCTCGCTAAAATGAATCGAAAATCAGTAAATAACATAAAACATGTTTTTTAAAATTATGGTAATTATTTTTTTTAATAATTTAACCTTTTTAACATTTGTTTGTTACTAAAAACTGCGTATAGCTGAGAAAAAAAGAAAAAAATCAAGTTTATGAATGCGGGTAAGTCTACAAAAACACTGATTTTATCCAGAAAAAGTGTTATTTTCCCCTTTTACATATATTTTTAACAAACACATCACATATGTTTATTTTTTTTGCGTTCTTTGTACTGCAGTTATGGAATAAAAACTAAGTTTGATACAAAATATAAAATAAGGACCCTTTCTTTTATTTTTTTTCAAAATCACGAAATCTATTTTATTTCAAAACTTCCGGCAATTTTAGCGAGCCAATAGTGAACACTAATTTAATTTAGATTTCAAATAGCTACAGATCATACGAAACGTTTGAGACCCCAGGCGCTTAAAAAGAAGGATTTTTTCTTTCGAAGGAGAGCGACACAAGCCATTGTATATACTCAGAAATTGTAAAAAATCATTAGTTAATTTTAAATAAATAAAAAAACAAAATGAAAAAAAAATACATCAGTTTTAAATAAATTAGTAGATAGATTTACTTTCAAAGATGATAGTTCTTTGATATATATATATATATAGGGTGGGTTATAAACATTTGTATTTTTGTAATCGTGCTAACGAGGATTCCGAACGGGGGACGAGAGCGGGTCACTTATGCGTGGCTCCTCTCTTCCTGGAAATTTCGTCACAATGGATCGCTTTGAGGGAGAGCAACGCGCTTTCTGGGTAAAACAAATTAAAAAAAAAAAACTATGATTTTGTTCTTTTCTGTTCAACAATGTTTATATTCTGTTTTACAAAACAACGATGCACGCCGCTTATTTCGTTCGCATCACTAATTACAGAGTATTTATCAGTGCCGAAGTATTCATTTAATTAAATCATGGCTTAAAAATTTCGAATAACTTGACAGGAAAATAAACAGAGTGGCCACGGAGCAAAATAAATATGTTATTCCTTCCCGCAGCCCGGATCTAACCCCAACTGATTTTTTTATGGGATATATTTGTGTATATATATATTTTATCTTACAAGTCGAGTATACGTAAATGAACTAGCTACTCTAATAAAGAAGAACATCTATCAAGAAATGGTCAACATACCCCGAGATTTGCGTCGAAAAGTTTTCGAAAATCTAAAGGTCTGGTTCGAGGAATGCCAGCGGCGAAATGGCGGCCATTTTGACCAAATGATTTTCCAGTATATTTTTGTTCTTATCAATAATGATTATTATTTAACCCGTCATTGGTGACGTGAATTTGAATAACATCGTTGGTGACCCCGGTCTCACGCACCGGGGTTTTTGACTACCAGTTTTTCAATAATTTACTGTTCATGCTACTTTTCATTGAAAAAACGTAGGTATTCCTTAAATCAATTCTCTTTTATTAACATAACACAATATCTTTAGATGTATTTAAATTATGAGATATGTTAACAATATTTATTTAAACCCAAAAATCTTAAATATTTAACGACAAAATCAGTCTTCGTCAGCCTTATGACATTTGAAACATAAAATAAAAAACATATATGACAAAACTATAAAATTTAAATAATAACATCGATTGTACCGAACTACTTTCCCTGATTAATTTTAACATACCATTAAGACGTACACGACATACAGAACTATTCCACACGCTTAATTACAAGACAAATGCAGCAACTAATTCGCCAATCAATCGTGCTCTTCAAATATTCAATAATATTAATCTAAATTATAACATCGACATTTTCTCCGATTCACTACCCAATTTTAAAAAGAGTATCATGTCAATCATATAAATTGTTTAATGCGCATACTTACATACATACATACACACATATTCACACACACACACACACAAACAAACCCCCCCCCCCCACACACACCCCTCTCCCTCAGTAATTTACTAATTTAATATAGGTAAAATTTATAATTTGTCACATAAAAACATAAATTATATAACAGCGACATGTCATTGGTACCAATTATTATATTAATTCTACAACTTGTAACTACTTTCTAATATGTAATTATGTACTGTTTGTTTCTGCAAAATAAATAAATAAATACTTATGTTTTTTTTTTTTTTTTATCTTATAAATTACACAATAACCATTTGACTTACTTAGTTACTGATGCCGGTCTCAAGCACCGGGTTGGAACCAAAACTCCATGAGGTGCGCCCGCGTCGCTGTCCCGGGGTAAACTGGCGGTAGGGGGCGTGGAATAAGGCAGCTACTCGAAATCGCAGTATGATTCGATGAATGGTAAAAAAAATATTACACTTTTTCGAATTACCCGGTCTCACAGACATATACGTCACCAATGGTGGGTTAAATAGAATCCGTATTTTTTTCATGAAGTTATTTCAAAAGTGCAAATGTTTATGGCCCACCTTGTATAATAGTTTTTTGGTGTACGCTGTGGGTGCTTTAACATTAAAGGAAATGCAAAAATGCAAAAGACCTTAGAACTGCTTACTATTGTCATTAAAATGACAAACTCTAATAAGATTATAATTATTCAATGTTATATTTTTTTATGTGAATACCTCACAATGGTCTCAGTTGCTCCTATCTGGAGCCAGTGAGACTATGGGATCCCCAATTGGGGTATGTTGTGAGGCTGAAGGTAGTGGGAAGGGGAAGGAGATGGGAAAGAGGAAGGTGGGGAAGTAACTGGCTATTCAGATCTGGTCACCAAACACGGCTAAAGACGTTTCAAGCGACGTTTCAATTCTGAATGGTGGTCTTACACCAAGGTAATACTGAGAGTATCTTCCACTCTGGAACGTGCCGCAAATATACTATATATTATTTAAAATTAATTAATTGTGAAATAATACAAATTAATCAAATAAATTTTTTTAGCCCACGCCGGGTTTCGATCCCGCGACCTTCAGATTGCGAGTCAAGAGCCTTACCCCTAGACTACGCCGGTCGTCCTATCTATTTGACTTTAATACGACTTTTATCTAAAACTTCTTAAAAAGTAGTTTCGATTGTTTTTGGGGCTAACACATCTTAAATGCAGTTTTCGGGTTCGGAAAATTTTTGCTAAAGCCATTTGCTGTGGCCGAAACTCGTTCATTGGCTGAAACTGAAACAGAGACGTAAGTTCGTGGTGTGTCGGATCACGTTCGGCTTCTAGAATCGAACAAAATAAAACCTCTATTTTCGAGACTGACAATTCAAACTCAGGCGTTTACCAAATAAACTGCGCTAACTGCCCGTCGTATTACATAGGTCATTCAAAATCCGAATTAAAGAACACTTTACATACTGGGTGAATGAAAAAGGCGAACTGTCAAATATAGCATCACACTTATTAGAAAACAAACACTCATTTGATAAAGACAAAGATGTTAAAGTTCTCCATACTTGTAATAAAGGTCATAAACTAGATAGACCCTAACTTTGTAATGAATAAGCAATAAGAATCATTTGCTAAGTCTCGGCTTTTGTATCCATTTTAATATTCATAATAATTTCGGGATTAAAATATGTATATAGTTAAGATCATTCCTACTCCAATGTAAACATGTATCCCTTCAAAAAGCAATAAAAAAATCCCATACATCATAAATATAACAACGATTTGAAAATTAGGTCATTAATAATGCATATTACTTGTAAGGTTTTTTATTAAACCATATTGAAGTTAGGCTACAAGTCCTGAGGTAATTAAGCCTACTGGAAAAAAAACAATATAATTAGTAATTCAACAGGCAAAGTAAAAATTCAAAGTAACAATTGTAAAAAAAACCTATATCGAATAAAATCATTGTAGACCACCGCTCTCCCCCTACCCAATATTTTTGTACATAAACCGTGATTTATGAATAATTTGTACCAGTCTGAAGATGGCCTTAACAAGCTGAAACTGGTTACGGTCAAATAAAATTAAGTGTGAAAAAAGTTTTATGTTCGTTTTATTATAAAATAAACAATAAAAAGTATATATTATCAAAATTATTGATGAATAATAATGTTAAAAAAAATTATGTTTACATTCTATCAAACCATCCGGTAACGTTATTTTTTTTAACTGAAAAATTTATAATGTAAAAGTATCAATTTTATCAACCCTTGTGGACAAAGCATTTTCCCGTGGAGCAAACATCCGCAATATTCCAGAGTTTTTAATTTACTTTGACGCTATGAAGCATTTTCATTTTTTCCATTTTTCAATACGAGCTGAAGGCATTTTTACCGTTAAACAATTTTTCCGGCTTTTCAATATGTCGGTAAAAGGTGACAAGCAACAGTCAGTAATCGGCATGCAGCGGAGGTATAAAGCGTATAAAGCTCGCGCGATCAAAACATTATTTGCGCGGAAATAATATTATTTTCAGAACGGACGCCGCTCATGCTGACCAGAAAACAATTCATCCAAATGAACTGTAAACTTTGCAAATTTTGCCTTCTCGTATTTTTGAAAATTGAGTTAGGACTATTATGTGAGTGCAAATGTTTTATTTACCATTCCCATCCCTCTCGCCCGGGGGATAACACGTCGCGCGAGAGGGAGAAAAGTGAATGCACCATGGGGGATGAAGTATCTCCCATTCCCGGGGTGTTTGGTTTATCTCGTGAGCACATCTCGTATCGTAAACACTTGACTATTTTTACCGGTAGAAATTGTTATCCCGGTTTGTGAATCAACCCGCGAGACAGCTATTTAAATTCATAACAAAACCGTTTCCAACTTCGCCGTTCCTGTTGAGCGGTGAATCTATATTATTAATACGTTAACGTCTGTCGTACACACTCGCTCTACGTACTAGATATGTCTACGTTGTCATCTACAGAACTGATACAGTGTTACATTATAGTTTTTCCGCGGAAGCTGGTTTTCACCTAAATTTATACCATAACCACTAAATTTATACCATTTCATGCAAACTGACTTATAGTTTATTCATTGTAAATAATAACAATACATATTACAGTAGTTGGTAGGTGTGAAGTAGGCCAGCCAATTTTAAAGGTAAGTCTTTATTATTAATACGTTAACTTCTGCCATATATACTCGCTCTACGTACTAGATACAAACGGAATTGCTGCCATCTACAGTATTCAAATAGAACTGTTAAAGTATTATTTACATTATGGTTTTTCTGCGGAAGCTGTTTTTCATCCGCTAGTAATAGTTTATTATGTTGCGCACTAGATTTATACCATTTTATGTAAACTGACTTATCATTTATTCATTGTAATCAATATTAATTATTATTACAGTAATTGGTAGGCATGAAGTCGGCCAGGCAATTTGTTAGGTAAAATGCATTTGTGTAATAAGTTTTTAGCGTTACCATTTTTATTCGATTGGCGATCAGAAACAATTCGAGCATTCGTGTATTCTACTCTTTCATAAAATAGCACGCGTATAATTATTTTACCGAAAAACGTTTTTAACAAGTTGTGCTTTTAAATATTAAGACTAATTAATTGTTGGCGCCCGTACATACCTACGCAAAATGAATTTGAATAAATAGTTTTGTCAATAAAAAAACTCAAACCTTTCAAGAAAGGCTAACAAATACAGTATTGCATCGGTGATTCAATCCAAAACTATATTTGTTAGCCTTTTTTGAAAGACTTGAGTTTTTTTATTGACAAAACAATTTATTCATATCCATATTACGAATATGTACGGGCTGCTTAATATTTTAATGCAAAACTTCTAAAAAGCGTGTTTCCCTAAAATAATTACACGCGCGCCATCTATGAAAGTAGAATATGAATTATTTTGGCAATCGCTTTAAATAAAAACCTATGACAACAGTTAAGGGTTGAAATAAAAAACAAATGAATTCGGTTAGATGTTTTAAGAAGTATAGGAAAATTAGAAAGACATAAATAACCTTCGTAATATTGTTAATATCAACCAAAAAAAAATCTTGTTTCGTGTTCATGGTAAAACTCGAAGAATTTCTGTCCCTTCATTTTTTCACCTCTTCTCTCCCTCCGCATTCGATTTTCCTGTTTCTTTTACACTACATTATGCGGTTTTCTTCTAAAAATGCTTATCTATAAAGTAGATCAAATGTGTCTTGCCCTTTTCATTATTAGTTTTGAAGTAAAACTTCTTTACGCACGCTTGACTTGGGGAGGAAGCTGGTGAATGCGTGACGAGAGCGTTACTAAAAGTGTGATCGGGTGAGGCGAACGGAAGTTGAGAGGGAGATATAAGTTAGTAAAGATATAAAGAGAGAGAGTTGCGTTTCTTATATTACTGTAGGGGCAAGAGAGAGAGATGCGAGCACACATTTTCTTTCTCTCTTTCTCTCATAGCCAGTTACGTTTCGTATATCTAAGACACAGTGCAGGCCTATTGTCTGTATCACACTGTAGGAGTAAGAGAAAGCAGTGCGCGCGCATATTTTCTTTCTCTATTCTTTTATAAGTTAGTAAAGTTTTACTTCAGACGTGTGGTCTAAAGCACACAAGTTTTTATTTTATTTGTTTCTATTTTTTTACCTGAGGAAAAAAAATTCCTCAGGGCCTATGCCATCTGAGATGCTGTATGGAGGGTCTTTTTGAGGAGAGGAAGGAATAAACATTAGTCTTGAAGAGATCCATGTTGTAGGAAGGAGGAAACACAGAGGCCGGCAAATCGTTCCACAGCCGAGCCCGTATGAGGGTTGGGTAAACATCTGGGGGTTACTGTGTCCAGGAGTGATGGACTTATGAATCCATCCCTATTTTTGGGGTGCAAGGCGATGTTCGGAGAAAGTTCTGCTAGTGAACTCAAAAATTCTCAATCAATCAGTCTCTCCCAATCCGGCCCGCCACGCAGTTACGCAGGCGCATCTGCCACTAAGACCTGAAAAAACCTCACCCCATGAACCTGAGTACTCTTGATAAGTCACCAAATGCATTAGTCAACCCGTAGCAGAGGTGTCGGGGTTAAAATCGTCCCAACGAAAGCTCGTACGGACGTCATCTTGTTTAAAAATGAAAAAGACATAAGATACTAAAACGATGACATCACGTACGATCTCTCGCTGGGACTAATATATGTACTTCCCTTATTAAGCTTGTGCGGACACGTTTGCAATAAAATGTTTTTCATTTATAACGTCACATCACGAAGTGTTGTTTTCTATGAAATTTTATTAGAAAGAACCTGCTATTACTGAAGGTTGTAAGTACTCATTCACATATTAAGGAACCTTCCTTGCAGAAATCATATTTAACAATAAGGGAATCAGGGGACCGTAAGGAAACCGACTCCTGAAAGCAAGTCACGTAAAATCGTTACGTTAGGTTGAACTTTCATTAAGACTTGGTGAAGGACGATCGCTTGATACATTTTAGAAATTATTAATTATTATTTGCGCCGAATTTCTTTTTTCTTTTGAGTTATTGGTATTAACTTTAGCAAATGTTCTTTATTAAAATTTAGCTTCTGGAAATCGCGATAATGATTAAAATGTAAGCCATCTAAAATTGTGCCTCATCTCCAAGTAAAATTTGATAAACTTATGGTTACCTGACTTGATCCCCCGGACATTAGATCCCCGCACATTTGATACCACGAAAACTCAATCCAAAAGAAAATGGTATTAGGGGTGAGTTGAAATCTGGGGATCAGTGTATCTAGGAGTGACGGGCGTATGAATCCATCCCTTCCACTGCGGTACAAGACGATGTTCCGAAAGAGTTCGGCTGAAGAAGTCAAAGGGATTCTCTCAACCACTCTCCCGATTCGGCCTGCCATGCAGCTGGTGGGCAGACGCATCCGCCGTCAAGACCCGGACAAAACTCACCCCATAAACCCGGGCACCCCTTCTAAGGCACCAGACGTAGCGAACCTCTCGGGGTGACCTATGGCAGAGGTGTTGGTTATCCAATAAATTGTTTCCCGGGACGGCGTTACCCATACCCGCCTCCAAAATGTATCCACTACACAAATATTTTTGACACAATGACGTCGAACTAGTATCCCTGAAGGAGTATTCAGAGTGAATGTACCAACGATTAAAAAATACGACATATTTATACATGTGGTCAACTTAGGGAAAATACGCAATATCTATTAGTAATAATCCTTTGTATGATCAAGTGTCCGAAGGATCAACTGATAGTTGGATCAGCTGTCCGGGGGATCAAATGCCTAGAGAATAACGGCCAAGGGATAGTGCGTCATGGGTTCCATCGTAATATATCACGTTAAGTAGGTATTCATGCTGTACATGTTTCGGAAGACTTAAAGTCGTTATTAATAACACCTTTTCGTCGTGAGTCGAGGGGATGTCAGCCGCCCCGGGGCGGAACAGGAGCATGGGGGGTGGCGGTGGCAGTGGCCGCAGGGCGCACTTTGTCTCACGATATCCGTCCCCCTCGCAGTGTCGCAGGCCCGGGCTCCAGTGCCCCATTGCGCCCGCTGCGACGGAACTACGCTAATAATCTCCTTGTTAGACGAGCGTAGATGCACATACAACAACCACTTTACTAAGAAACCGAAAGGAGAAGGGAAAATCTAAATTCTCGTTGCAGAATTCGTATGCAAACATTTTGAATTTCCTTATACGACTCATTATGTTATTACCAACGTGAATTTCACTATCTAAGGATGAACCGTTTCACAGAAATTGAACAATACTTTTTAAAATTTAGTTATAAAGTTAATATTAAAACTGTGTGAATGTTCTATTGACGTTCTGAATTTTATTTTATTTTAATAGGAACATTTACGTTCTTTTTTCTTTTTTTCTTTAGCTCCACACAGAAGGCTTTGTCATCCTAGGGGATGCTGTGTGAAGGGTTTTTAAAGGATAGGAAGGGTAGGAAGTTATAGAAAGGAAATAGTTATGAGAGGTGGGTAGGAGGAATCTGGGGGTCATTGGCTTAAGGGGTGACGGACCTATAAATCCATCCCTCCAACTGCAGTGTAACGCGACAGATCGAGGGATTCTGGCTGGAGAGGTCAAAATACCTCCTCTACCAGCCTTTCTCGATCCGGTCCGCCACGCAGCGGGCGGGCAGACGCATCGGTGGCCAAGACCTCGATAAACCTCACCCTATGAACCCGGGCACCCATGCAAAGTTCCCAAACGTAGCGAACCACTTGGTGTGACCTATGGCAGATGTGTTGGTTATCCAATAAATGGTTCCCGGGGCGGCGATACTTATACCCGCCTTCGGAAATGAAAACCAATACCCGCCTCCCAAAATGTGAATACCATACAAGAGTCCCAACTGCTCCCAAGCATTTGGAGCCAGTGAGACTACGGCATCCTTAATAAGAGTATTTTGTGAGGCTGAAAATAGTGGATAGTGGAACGAGATGGGGAAGAGGAAGGTGAGGAGTACCCGGCTATTCAGATCTGGTCACCAAATAAAGTCACTTAAAGAATGTTTTAAATTCTGAATGGTGGTCTAAAAACAGGGCGATGCTGATAGTATCACCCACTCTGGAACGTATCGCAAATATATGTTTTATTTTAAAAGATTAAATTGTGAAAGAACATAAATCAATCAAATGAGATTTACTTGCTTACTTTGGGATTTGAACTCGACACCTTCAGATAGCTAGTCTAACTTTTAAGTAAAACCTGATAACCGAGAGGTTAAGAACTACAAATAAATTAATATAATTACCTAAATATAACAAAATAAATTAGAAGTTATTGTTAATAATTTTTATAATTTATTTTTTCCGAATCATAATACAGATATGTACTAGAAAAACAAACAAAAACAGTGTACCAGATTTATGGTTAAGAGGTAAAAAAAAAATGTTAAAAATAAAATTATAAAAATTCAAAAACACATGTTAAGTCGATTTTTTATTTCAATTACAAAAACACAACCCTATCAATTTGAAAGAATTAATTTTAGTTATTTAGTAAGAATTATTATAATAAAACGACCAAATACCAAATTTACTCATTTTAAACTGTGACACAACCGGTTCATTTTAAAATAATATAAAACCGTAAATAGAACTTTCTCAAAACCTGACTTTTAGCTTTGAAATTTGATGAATTGTTCAAAATTTGTGTTCAAACAATCCGTCTGAAGCGTTTTCTTTGATTTAAATGTTTTACGTTGTTATAAATAAGAATGTTTTTGGATATACTTTGTGTGACAGAGAGTATGAAAAAGGAGAGCGGTACAATGCAGCATAATGATAAGTTCGTCATCTGGTCTGGGAGACCGGATACGGAGAGGGCTTGTCAGGGTGTTGCAGCGCTACTGTCTCCCAGAATGGTTGAATGTATGTTGCAGTATGAATGTGTAAGTTCGAGAATAATGTGGATCCGATTTAAAATTGGGTTGACAAGGGTGTTTCTTGTTATCGGCTATGCTCCTGTTAATTCTGAAAGCGACGAAGTGAAAGATGATTTTTGGACTGGTGTGAATGACGTAATGAGATTAAAAAAATTGAATGAAAGGATTATAATGGCGGGCGATTTGAATGGGTGGGTGGGAATTAGACGTGATGGATTTGATTCAGCCTTAGGTAAGTTTGGGGATAAAAGAACGAATGACAATGGGAATAGAATACTTGAAGTATGTTTAGAGTGGAACCTGTTTGTATCGAATACCTTCTTCGATCATAAAGGTATCCATCAATATACGTGGGAAAGAGGAAATGAAAGATCATTAATCGATTTTGTGGTAAATGACTCTAGGTTGAGAGCCGTTACTGAGGACACAAGAGTTTTCAGAGGGGCTGAGGTTGAAACTGACCACTTTCTGGTGGTGTCAAGAGTAAACCTCTTTCGCGGATGGCGCTCTAAAGTGAAAAAGGTATCAACTCCTACCAGAGTCAAAGTAGAAAAACTGCAAAACGCTAATGTCAGAAGTGAGTATGAGAAGCGTGCAGAGACGAGATTGAATGAGAAGGAAATGGATGGTCTAAGCATTGATGAAGCATGGAACCACATAAAGGTTAGTCTTTGTGAATCTGCTAGAGATGTGTGTGGAATAAGTACGCAAGGTAGGAAGAAAGGTGACGCATGGTGGGATGACGAGATTAAAGCACTGGTCTCAGAGAAGAAGAAAGCATGGTTATGTCTGATAGCGGCTGGCAGTGCTTCTAGCGAAGAGAGAGATAGAGCGAAAGAAGTATATAAGGGATGCAAGAAAAGAGTAAGTGTTGGAGTGAAAGTACGAAAGAAACGTCTGGAAGAGGAAGAGGGAATAAAAATGACAAAAAACTTCCAAGAAAACATTAAACTGTTTTGGAAGGAGGTCAAAAAGTCCCGGAGCGGTCCAGAGAATGGGAGCCTAAAAGTGATAAAATCGAAAGATGGAAGAATGTTGACGAATGAGGAAGAAATAAATGAGAGATGGATGAAATATTTTGAGGAAGTCTTCGAAAGCAACCCGAGTGATAGTGAGGCCAGCGGCGAATCGGGTATGAACGATGACGGAGTGAATGTTATCAAAATCAGCATGGATGAAATTAAAAATTCGATAAAATGCATGAAGAATGGTAAGGCTGTATGTTTCGACAATATTGCAGCCGAATACTTTAAAGGAGATAGCCATATTATTCTCACATGGTTGTGCAAACTTTTTAACCAGTGTTTAGAGGAGGGTTACACGCCATTAGATTGGAGAAGGGCTGTAATCATGCCATTATACAAAGGTAAAGGGTCACGTATGGAATGTGGGAATCATAGAGCTATTAGCCTGCTAAGTTCAGTCGGCAAGTTGTACGGAAGAATATTGATTGAAAGGGTAAGAATGGAAACAAAGAATAAAATATGGGATGTGCAAGGTGCCTTTATGAGTGGAAGTGGATGCATGGACCAGATTTTCTCCTTGCGTATGCTCACTGAGAAGTTTCTGGCAAAAAACCAAAAACTTTTTTGTGCCTTTGTAGATCTACAAAAAGCATACGACCGAGTCGACAGGAAAAAGCTGTGGAAGGTGTTGTCCAAGTATGGAGTGAATACAAATCTCATACAGGCAATTGCGTCTCTGTACGAGGGAAGCGTTGCATGTGTTAGGGTGAACGGTGGTTTTACGGGGTGGTTTGACATCACAAAAGGTGTTAAGCAAGGCTGCGTAATGTCACCATGGTTATTCAATTTATACATGGATAATTGTATGCAAGAATTGAAAGAGATGGGATTGGGCGCGAATTTGAGTGATCTGAAAATATGTTGCCTGTTGTATGCTGATGATGCGGTGCTGATTTCTAACACTATGGAAGATCTACAGTCTCTCGTGTCTAGGATGAACGAAGTGTGTATGCAAAATGAGTTAATGATGAATGTAAGTAAGTCTAAAGTCATGGTATTTGAAAGGGAGAGTACGAAAACAGTGTGCAATATAGTTGTGAATGATGAATACTTGGAGCAGGTGGATGAGTTTGTGTACCTGGGTAGTATGTTTACGAGAGATGGAAAGGCTGATAGAGATATTGAAAGAAGAGTAAATGCAGGTAACTCCATTAATGGAGGACTGAATGCCGTTGGCGCTAATAAAACACTGTCAAAAGACGCGAAGCTAGCAGTCCACAATGGAGTCCTGGTACCTACCTTGATGTATGGCAGTGAGGCATGGAGTTGGCAGAGGAAGGATGAAAGTAAACTGAATGCTGTCGAAATGAGATCCCTGAGGCGAATGTGTGGCAAAACCATGTATGATCGTGTGAGAAATGTGGATATCCGCAAAGAATGCAAGGCTGATGTAAGCATAATGAGTAAGATTAAGAAAGGGACCCTCAGATGGTTTGGACATGTAGAGCGAATGAAAGAAGAAAATAATGTGAGAAGAATATATGACGCAAATGTGAATGGAAGAAGAAGTAGGGGACGCCCGAGGAAGACATGGCACGATCAAGTGAATCAGATACTTGAGTCGGGCCATGTCAAAAGTCGGAATAATAGAAGAGTATGTATGAGACGATGTATGAATGTGAGTGAAGCAAAGACTGTGTGCCAAGACCGAGTTGTTTGGCGGTCCGTCCTCTCTGCCTACCCCTGCGGGGAAACGGCGTGATGGTTAGTTAGTTAGTTAGTTATGTTTTTAATTTTCTTAACTAAATATCCGACACATAGTTTACTCCTTCTTACAGGAACTTAGAGCCTACAGAAGTGTAAAATAAAAAAAATATCTCAGATTTCCATGATTCTTTAAAGAATTTGTAAAAGAATCTTATTCCCAGAAATCTGAATCCACTTCAACGTGTTTGAAAATTCTGATGCGCAACCTTGCAGAAAATGAAAAGAAATGTTTTTTATACTAAATACGTAGACATATTTCAACAGGATTTCAATTTCAGAATCAGCCTCACGGTGTCTGAAAAACATCTTAAGATGGTATTCTAGAAAAGTTATCGTCTGGTTAAAGCGGGGGGGGGGGGGGGGGGGGGGTCAAAAAAGGGATGTCTCAAATGTTTCTTATTCTGAAAAAAATAATGAATTCTTAATCAGTAAAGATGTCGCTATCGCTCCTAGCTCGGAGAAGTAAAATAAATTGTTTTTCACAAAATGGCGGCTATTTGAAAAAAAGTGTTTTTAACGGTATAAATTTTTTTAAACTGTAAAAATTCAAATTTTTGACATAGAGGGATGTATATAGAAGGTTTACGCAAAAATTTAAATAAATCGGTATTATAGAACTTGAGATATCATGCACGCCAGCTTAAAAAAAAATGTTTTCAGAAAAACGCGTTTAAAGATTGACTGAAAACTAACCTTAACTAAATACTCTGTTGTATTATTTTATTAAACATACACTATATCTTCTTCTTTTTTGTGTGCCTTATCAGGCCCCCCGATGTTGGCGATCACTCTTGAAAAGGTCTCTCTGTCTTGCTCTGCCCGGAATAGCTCCTCCACACTTCTAATGCCGGTCCACTCTCGTATATTTCGCAGCCAAGACATTTGTCTCCTACCAGGCCCTCGGCGACCCTCTATCTTGCCTTTCAATATTAAATGGAGCAAGTGATACTTCTCCCCTCGAAGTATATGAACCAGATATGAAATTTTCTTGATTTTAATTAATTTAAGCCGTTCTCTATCTGCTTTAGCCCGCCTGAGAATTTCTGTGTTGGTGATCATGTCGGTCCATGGGACCTTGAACATTCTTTGGTGAAGCCACATTTCGAAAACCTCTAACCTGTTCACTATATAATATATATTATATAGACTGTATAAGAAAGGTTTTGTGGGGTAATCCATCCGAAGGTAGTCGGGTAACGTCTACCATCTATTGTTCGATTTGTTACGGTTGGACCAGTTTAGTTGCCGCGTCACCAGTAACTCGGTAAATAATTGGAATTTTGAAAAATCTCTTGAGGACCTATTCTTAAACGTTTAAACTTTGAAAATATAAAAAAAAATAAAAAAATTTTAAATTTGTATACTAGAATACCCCTTTAAACCTATCCCCGCAAAATGCTTTTTAATACGTAAAACCTTTTTGTTATTATTTCTACAATATTTCTCGAACAGCTACAAAAAAAAACTACGTTTAAAGCTTTACTAAATCTTCACGATAAATGTTTCTAGATAATTTAAGTGCTTATTGATAATTCAATGGCGCCAAACCAGTTGAAAATATTTTAAATTCAATTAAATTAGAGCTTATATAATAGTATTATCACGCCAGTGGAATAGGTACTTGGGTTTGCTCACAGTCGTGGGGCAGTGCGGCAACACTATCGCAGAGCCAGGGGCAAAGCCGCTACCCCGGCACGCTGGGCCGTGTGGTTGTACGCTACTGGCACTATTTACATTACATATTAGCCCCGCTGCCACGCCAGCAATAAAAGGGTCATGATATGACGTTACCCTAAGTGACTTTCCACCTCCCCCATATCCTCTCTATCAATAGGGACTGGACATAGTCTGGAAGAGCCATTTTTCTGATAATAAACGCAAACTTTGCGTTCAATTATTATATTTGAAAAGAATGATTTATCGACCTTTTACCTATGTTCTCAAAATGTATCCGTGAGTAAAAATGGCACAATTACTTATTTTTATATAATTTATTTATGATATTTTTTTACTGTGTAGTGTTTGTATATTTTTAAAACTCAAATAATACACAATTATCATTATACATCCACATCGATAGTGGAAATTTCTCAAAGTTATTGTTTTATTTAAATTATTACATTTTTCGTCGTTTTTTTATCTATCGATCTGCGTCGTCGAAAAATTTCTAGGAAAATAAGTGCGTCTTTTACAACGTGAATTTTAAAGGGATTCTTTAAAAAAAAAAATTAAAAAACGAGTGTACTTTAGGCCACACGAATGAAGTAAAACTTCACTAACTTATAAAAGAAGAGAGAAAGAAAATGTGTGCGTGCACTGCTCTCTTTTGCTCCTACAGTGTGATACAGACAATCGGCCTGCACTGTGTCTTAGATATAAGAAACGTAACTTGGTATGAGAGAAAGAGAGAAAGAAAATGTGTGCTCGCACCTCTCTCTCTCTTGCCCCTACAGTAACATACGAAACGTAACTCTCTCTCGTTCTATCTTCACTAACTTATATCTTCCTCTCAACTTCCGTTCGCCTCACCCGATCACACTTTTCGTAACGCTCTCGTCACGAATTCACCAGCTTACTCCCCTAGTCAAGCATGCGTTAAGAAGTTTTATTTCAAAAACTTAAAAAAATGTTAAGCATTCTGAAACTCTATTTTTGTTCTCCTGAACAATTAACATTTTACTTCGCAAATACACTTAAAAAATACACTATATTCAAAATTAACATTTTGTCCTTTTTTTCAAATTTCCATGATCGACATGTATGAACGTCATATTACAGGTGGTCTTGTCGCCTGGTGGCAATTTCAGCGAACCGTCCATAGGTTGTAGAAATAATTGGATTTAATTTACATTTATTTTTTAAACATAATAAAGTACACATTATGAACACTGGTTACATGTGTGCTGATATAACAGTGACATTATAAATAGAAATAGAGTTTCAAACTAAGTAGGTATAGTATTTAAAGCTACAATTTATTCTTTACAAATTACAAAAAATAATAATTACACTTAATGTACCCATTTTATTACTTCTATTTTAAAAAATTTATACATTTTCCTCTTCTTGTACATTGGTCGGTATTTCTTATAAGATCTTCACAGTTCCATACACAAATGAGCTCTGTGATTTTGAATTCGTCCGAAGGGCAAGTCTTATTTCATTTTTTCTTCTAGTAGAGGGACTGTTTATGTTGATGTATATTAAGTTTTCGCATAAATTCTGAACATTGTTGGCCGTTTATCAACAATCTAAAAATTGTGCTTATGTAATCTGTATATATAAAAAATGGTTCTATGCCAACTCAGAATGAAACCACCTCAGAACCACATCAGAAAGGTCATTAAAAGCCATGAAAAAATAATTTAAAAATAGCCGGTAGTCTTACCTAACTTAATTATTTTTTTTAATCAACAATCTTAATGACCTTTCTGATGTGATTCTGAGTTGGTTTCATTCTGAGTTGGCCGGTACCCTTACCTAACTTAATTTTTTTTTATCATCAATCTTAATGACCTTTCTTATGTGGTTCTGAGTTGATTTCATTCTGAGTTGGCCGGTCACCATAAAAATCCATATATATTTGCTTGCTTGCATGTATGTATGTATGTTCCTCATGCGTTTCTAAACCATTCATCCGATTGCAATGAAACTTTGGGGAATTGATGTGATCATGCCCGCGATTTTTTTCTATATATAATAGTGAGCTCTGGCGTCATAAAATTATTTCCTACACTATTCATCTGATTGCGATGAAAAATTGGTGTGTTTTTGTTCGCACGCCCGTGATGGTTTCTATATTGTATAGTGGTGAGTTATGCGTTATGAAATTATTGCCTAAAGTATTGATCCGACGGCGATGAATCTTTGGTGAGTTGTTGCGAGAACGCCCGTGAATGATTTTCATATATAGATACTGGTGAGCTCTGGCATTAAAAAAATTTAAATTTACAAATAAAAAAATGCAATAGGCGGTACACGAGCTGATTGAAAACTGAATATACCGGAACTAAATGAATGGAACGCGGCAGAAGGGACGAAAGCGGGAGAGGGGAGTGAAGAAAGGAAAGACGGAGAAGGCGGAGTGGAAACGCGTGAGGAGGAGGCGGAAGGGGAAAGGACGAATGGGAAAGGACACGCACAGAGAAACAATTTTTTCATTATTTAGCATTTCAACGCATGCTGGGAACTCGCTAATATTATATATCAAACGTAATCGATTCCCTTTAATATTCTAAAGAATCACAAAGAAAAATTGTCTTATAAATTAAAAGTAAAAATTCGTTTAAAATTGATTGTTGATTCGTATAGAAACATATAAAACACATATTGTAATACTACTTACATACATATAAAGTAATTTAAAACTTAGGGAATGGAATGCCTTAATTTTGATTGCTCAATTGGCCAATTCTTTTGGGATATATTAAAGGACAATTCTCATATAAAATATCTTACGTTTTTTTTTTAGAACTTTAATACAGAATATAGATTTCCGCACCCAAGAATAGTCTAGTTTTTTTTTTAAGTTTGACTAATGAACCAAAAGCAACTTTTTGAAATATAATTTGACGGTAGAATTGTCAGAAAACTAAGCTTGGGTTAGGTTGTAACAGATTTATGTTTGACCTTCCCTAACTTGCATATTAAATTTAATCTACTGCGAGCCCAACGAAAAAAATCATAAATCACAACCTGCCAAGAATTTGGGGAATATTTTTTCCCAGTGCCGCGAAGGTAACGAGGATTTCAGATAATAAATTATGTTTTTTATGCAAACTTAATCGAGCAACAAATGTTTATATGGGAAACCAAATATACCAACAAACGCAAAGCGATCGGGGAACTGGGGGCTTAATTTACTTCCCATGTGAACTCGCGTTCCGAGATACATCCCCCTAAAAGGTACGAAATTATCGATATCTCTTGAATTATTAATACCATAATTTAGTAAGAACGTTTCATGAGAAATTCAGCTACGTAGAAATTTTTCTTTTATGATTTATGGTTGCCGAATAGTACTACTAATAGAGATTAAATATATACACTATTGCAAGTCGCAGGAAGATAATATCAAAATAATAAAGTACCTACCCGTTTAGCTTAGTATTGTATATATTTAGCAACGAGTATCTACCTACATTTATATGAAGAATACTTTCTATGGCGTGTTTTGGTGTTATAGCTGGTTTTGATGTTCATACAAAATTACAATTTTATTCCGAAATTGGACGAAATTTTGCATTCTTGACCTTCAAAACAAGATGAAGGTAATGAATACTTGACACTTCAAACAACCACTCTCATCCCTTTTACCATCCTCTCAGAAGAATTTTGATACTTCTTGAAATAAGAAAATAACTATCTGCATCTGAAATTGAAATTCTTTGAGTTAAGTCCGGGCAACGCGCCGGGACTTCAGTTAGTAATAAAATAACGTAAATTGAATTCTGAAAATAGAATTCAGATAAACTGAACACTTATGGAAAAAATATTTTTTAATGTGCAGCCTTACGATATTAAGGCATGGTACCTACTTATTTTAAATTTACACCAATTCGTTCAGAATTCATAATTATAATTCCATGCCTTTCTGGTTGTAGGTATATCCAATTAAATGCCAGGTTTGTCTCTGTTTTTAGTTTTCGGTGTAAATTTACCTTTCTGACTAATTACAATGGACCAGAAAGTGTGGGTGCTATTGAAAAAGCGGTATATTTTGAATGAAAAGGCTGTGTTTTTTCTAAAAATTAACTTTGAAAGGTAAAAGATAAAACGTCAAACGTCATGGAGTTCTGAACTAGGTAATTCTTAATATTTTTTACCCACAAAGTTCAGCAAAATGCCGCTTTAAAAGACATTATGTGAATGGAGCATCATAACTTGGAGAAATAATATTAATTATTATTTTTAATTGATAAACTAATGTTTAAGATAAGATTTTTATGCGTAGCACAAAGGGTAACAATTATTATCAGTAATAATAATTATTTAAATAAATGAAGACAATATTAGCGAAACTCAATCAAAATCTGGAGACAGAAAAATCACAAAGAGATATTGGTCCCACTAGGAATCGAACCCAGGTCTACCGAGGCAAGTGCTCTACCGATTGAGCTATGGAACCCATTTCCAATTCGGTCAC
This sequence comes from Limnephilus lunatus, assembly GCA_917563855.2. Lineage (NCBI taxonomy): Eukaryota > Metazoa > Arthropoda > Insecta > Trichoptera > Limnephilidae > Limnephilus > Limnephilus lunatus. The sequence continues at coordinate 18,753,747 of OU830602.1, read as the reverse complement.
TTTTTATTTATTAGACTGAAACACTCATCTACATTGAAAAAAATCTCCCGAGAAAAGATACATACCGCTGACAGGACTTTTAGCACTTACAGTGCCTTTCTCATCTAAAATAAAGTAAGTTAAATCAGTTGGTTTTTTGCAGGTGGAAAAATGTAATAAGTAATGAGCAGTAATTGTTTAATGAAACACTGGTATATGTTGAATTATTTGGCGGGCAGGAGATAAGCCGACGTAGCTCAGTGGATAAGAGCAGTTGAACGGAAATCAGAAGGAGGCGGTTCGAATCCCGTCGGTGGCATGTATCTTTTCTCGGGAGATTTTTTCAATGTACATAGGTGAGTGTTTCAGGTTAATAATTATTACTTTTAATAAACAATATTCCTTAAATAGTGTTTGACTAGTGATTGATATCCGTTTCGGCTTTTGAAGCAATTATCGAACTGTCCAAACTATCAATCTATCAAGCTATCAGACCGTTTGATAATGGCGTTGAAGATCGTCAAGTAGCCCACAAGCAATAGCTTACCTAAGTAGCAGAACCTTGATTTAATATTGTAGATTTTTAAATGAAGTTCTCCAAACTAATCGCTGAAACCTAAATGCAGTACTGTGTGGCTCAATGGAATGTGATGTGAGAAGGGGAGTCTGTGAGTAGTGGCTATATACTATGTACACAATATAGTATTGTACAAGTGCTGGAAGTAATCGCGCTGTAATATAACTTCAGGACTCGGAACTCGGGTCTGTCTGCTGTCTAACGATTGTGTGGGGAGATCTAACAGCAAACATCCTACCAACTCTTTGTGCCGTTTTGTAGAATGGGAGCGAATCAAGCCAGTGCAGTGCAGTGCTCTCATGGCCTTTATGTGCTTTATGCCTCGTGGCTTGTGACGATCGAGACACTTAAATGCACAAGCACGATAACTGAACATGAAAATAAACAAAAATTTTAACAAAACGAAAAACGACTTCAAAAATGCACTAAAAAGTAAAAAAATAATTTCGTACGATTGTTATTTTTGGAGTCGATGTCAGCCAAGGTAACTACATACATAGATAGTTGTAGGTGAGATGTGGAGATCTTGGCTGACACCGACTCCAAAAACAACAATCGTACGAAATTATTTTTTTACTTTTTAGTGCATTTTTTTAAGTGGTTTTTGTTTTGTTAAAATTTTTGTTTATTTTTTGATTTTTAGTGACGAGCGTGCGTAAAGAAGTTTTACTTAAAAAAAGAATCATCAAAATCTGTTTGCGTAATATTCGTCCATTTGTCGCGCACATACTTATTGCAAATTTAACACATATATGGTTTTCTCATTGATCCCATTGTCAGAATTGAACCAAATTAAAATGGGACCACACGGAAAGCACCAGATTTCTGATAAAAAAAGAATCATCAATATTGGTTCACCCAATCAAAAGTTCTGAGGTAACAAACATTTAAAAAAAAAAAAAACTGTTGAATTGATAACCTCATCCTTTTCGAAGTCGTTTAAAAATAACAACAACATAAGCAATGATTTTATACGAAATACAAAATTTACAAAGAGCAACGCATACCTTTAATTGTATAATTTTTGAACTTAGTAAGTTATTCTAACTGACCATAGTATTTTGAAGAAGCGCCAATGAAAACATGAAAATATTGGTAGATAAATCAATATTTTAAATGTTTTCATGGGTCATTGCTCAGTATAGCAATTTTTTCAAATAACTGAATATCTTTTAAGCTGATAAAAAAATTAAATATTTTTTAAAATATATTCATTCATTTACCGAGTTGAAAAATATACGAACTTACATCGATCGAAAAAATTGGTGTAAAAAATTATGTTCCGAAAATGATTTGGTTTTTGTTATTAATAATATCATAACATAAATATAATATTCGTGATAGTATTTACATATTTCCCTTTCAAACTGTCTTCTTCTTCTTTTTGACCGCTTACTACGGAACCATACCATTATCACACTTAATTCAACGGTTTTTTTTAATACATTAACTCCACACAGAAGGCCTTCAGGAAAATGATTCCATCAGGACCTATCTCATCTTTGGGGATGCTGTGAGGAGGATCTTTTTAAGAAAAGAAGCAAATTCTGGGAAGGAATAGGGGAAATGGGGGGTGGGTAGGAATCTGTGGGTCAGTGTGTCCAGAAGCGACAGACGTATGAGTCCATCTCTCCCATTGCGGTGCAAGGCAATTTTCTGAGAGAGTCCGGCTGGAGAAGTAGAAGGGACTCCTTTAACCATTCTCTCCCAATCCGGCCTACCGCGCAGCTGTTGGGCAGACGCATCTGTCGCCAAGACCCTAACAAACCTCACCCTATGAACCCGGGCGACCTGGCTAAGTCACTAAACGTAGTGAACCACTTAGGGTGACCTACGGCAGAGGGTTGGTTATATAATCGAAGTACTATTATTGTCAAGCATATGTATATGCAATTCCAATCTGTCAATTTCACCTGCCATACCACGGGGACATCGCTAACATTGCGGGTGATATAATACAAAAAAAAAATACTTTTTTCGTGAAATAAATCTTTTTTTTTAAATCAAATTTAATAATGTTATCATCAAGTTCTTCAAGTATTTTAGTATTAATTTTTGTTACAGCTGTTTCGAATTATCAGGCCATTTTTTAACAGTCAGTTTGAAAACGGCCGCGTAAGCCGGAACAGCTGTAACAAAAATAAATACTAAAATGCTTGCATACCTTGATAATAACATTATTAAATTAAATTTTAAAAGTTTGATGGAGTTCTACGAATTATACACAAACATAATTAATTTACGATTTAAGTTTTTCATTAAAAAAAATGCTTTTAAAATAATTTTGTCAAATATCGGTATTTTGTCAGTTGAATAGGAATACTTATTGGGAACCGATCAGGTCCCTAATCTCGCAATGTAAATGAATGTTTCTCGGTAATTTTCCTTTCAAAGACCCAGAATCATACTCAATATTTGTTTCTCTCCAAACGTATTATCCCCAATTCTCCTTTCACGGGATTTAACTTTTTCTTCTTTCATCAAACAGTTTGATCTCTCTCTCTCTTCTCCTCTTTCGCGGCTTACTGCTTTGTGTTCGGTACAAATCATCAACAGACAAACTTATCAGCGGATCATCTTCACATCCCGATCCTCAGCCGTCAAGTTTAGTATTAGCGGCGCTCTATTGATCCTCTTGATAGATAATACGGATTTCATTAGTTAGAATTAAATATTTATTAAATACGTAAATATGACAAAACGATACTTTGCAAGATAGATACTCTACAGATGGGCGATCTAATATTTGGACAATTGTTCCTTCAAGCACAGCATTGTCCAAACACAAAGTTCAAACATATTTTGGGTACAATTTAAATATTGAAAAAAATAAAACACTGCAAATCATTTGATTGGAATTAAACTATACTTTTAATTATAGTATAGAGTTTTTACGTTAAGTAACATTAACGTTATGTTGTATGAATTAATATTGAAATTTTAGAAATTTTAAAGAGTTTAAAGAATTCTTTAAACATAATTATCATTTCTTCAAACACAGCAAACTTATTTTGGGGCACCATTTCAATTAAAAATTAATAGAATACTTAGTTATTACCACTTTTATTGTTTATAAAAACCAACATGTTTCGTGAACAATGCGCACTTCTTCAGGGTTTACTTAAAACTAATTATAAATAATAGACATAGAGAATGGTGTAAATGGAAAAAAGAGAATGGGTAGAGGTAAGAGGGGCAATAAGGAATAATTTACAAAGGGAACAGGTTTAATATTGGGTCATTTAAAAACCATTTTTAATTATTAATAATATTCAAATTTGCATTCACGCTCTTTCTGATTTCCAAATTCTTTAATTTATCCAACTGAATGCCATTGAACTTACAGTGTAACAATAAATTCTATTCCACAACTGATGTTAAAAGTGTGACAAGTTTCCACCAAATGATTGGCAACATACGAGAAACTGTTATTGTTTGAAGATTTCATATGTTCTTTAATCACTATTTCGAAGTTTTACCTATTTTTCTTATATATATTACATACATTTTGAATAATAAAAGATACAATACAATAAAATAATACATTATAATCTTAATTAACTAATTTCAATTCCCGGTTATTGGAGAATTATTCTCGAATCTAACTGGGTAGTTAGCAAAGATATTTGTATTTCAATATCTTTGGTAGTTAGTCTATTAACAAATTTATAAATATTTTTATTAATATTAATAAATTTTTTTATTGTTCTTTTTAATGTTTTTAATGTTTCATAATAAGCAAATGCTTGTGTGTATGGGAGGAGGCATTATTTGTTTAGTTATTTAGATTTTCTTTGTTTTTATTTTGTAGTTTTTTAAATATATTTTATATAAAGAATTGGAGATTTTTTATTATTTATTTGTTTATTTTTATTATGGGCCAGTTGTATCACAGAACTGAAATAATAACAGAACTTGAATAAAACTTTCACGGAACTTGAAAGTTAACTTCGAAAATTGATGATTATTTCTGTTCTGTGAAGCAAGTATTTTAAATTTTTTTAAATACGAAAATTGGGATAAAACTAAAGGTAGGCGAAAAAATTGGGATAACTCGCAAGATTATTGATTTTTCACTCAAAAAATGGCAACCGTTTTCCAACGATTTGTAACCAATTTCGTTATAATATATAAGGGCCATAATGTCATTTCACCCATTACGTTTAGGGAAACTGTTGAAAAATATTACTTTTATTACAAGTCTCGTTCGACTTACATAGTACGGCAATTAAATACTTCAACAAAGGGCCTCCCAACCACACATTTTTCTAGACTTGTTCATTAAAAAAATATTATTTTGAAAAGTAGAAAACAATGTGTCGGTAAGCTTTGAAGCAATTTACGAGTTTTCGACCTCAAAAACTTGAAATGAAATTATTTGAATTTCGTCCTGTAGGAAAAATGTCCGTCGCATTGGAAATTATGTTACACGGCCTGAAACAGTTCGAATAAAGTTTATAATTAGTTTTATAAATCTTAAATGAAGGTCTTTGTGAAGTCAGATTGGAGACAGATTTGAGATCGTCGTTTCAAGTCCAACCCGTCATTTTAAACAAATATATTTTACATTATTGTATTTCCGGAAAACCATTTGATTTTCGTGAACTTTAATAAAGTCATTTTATCTTGAAACAAAATCGTTGTGAGAACGGTTCTATTATAACGAACGTTTAAGAAAATTAATTATTCGGGTAATGTTCATTGGTTCTTCATGACGAATTCGAAAAGCATAAGTGCCGAGAAAATGGCGGTGAACATGTGGATTATTTCCAGCTATTTACAATTTTCTTAAAACGCTGAGGCACTTCCTACGCAAAACCACTTACAAACAAGACGTATTTGACGCAACCAGAAATCGTCTACAGATATGCTACTCTTTTCAGCTGATTACAGTACATAGCGCTATCCGAATTATACTGAAATTTTACTTTTTTTTTCGTGCGGCCGTGGAGTCAATACGATGTAAAGTGTCTCATGCGATGAAGGCAATTTATTGATCTTTTCTAAATTAATTCTATGAATAAAGAACGATCTAAAAGAAGATTTTGGTTTTAACCATGCAACGAAATAAGGATTAATTGCAAGCTGCGGCATTGCAGCCAAGGAACTACGTGAGAATTATGTTAACTTGATTTTTTACCAATCTCAATCCACACCTTCTCCTCTAAATCCTTTTTTAGGTTTTTTCGGTAAATTCTAGTCCTATGCATAAACATAAATATTTTCCCATCTCTAGAAAAAATTTTACATTCAAATCATGCTCGGACACCATTTCTGTCAAGCGAATAGTAGATGCCTACGTAATTTGCGCCGTGCGCTACGAGCACTGTCCGCAGCGTGCGACCGACATCAAACCTATTGTCGACGCGTTACATTGTGTACGAAAATTATCAAATAGTATGGCGGATACGTACGACCGACGCGTATGCCATGCGCACAATACTCGAGTCACGTGTAAGTACCCTCTTGTAAAAATGGCCTTACAGTGTCCTTGAAATCTCAGCACAGTATAATTCGAATTCCAGCCTTACTAAAAACCCCATGAATAATTTATTCAAATAAACGGCCGCGGATGTGAAATCAAAAATAAATACAAATTTATTTTATTACCAATATAAAATGTTTTAAATTGATTTTTCACATCTGTGCTCCAGTTAACAACATAATTTCAGTTGTGAGTATAAAACATGATGTGAGTATGTAACATTCCATATTTAAGAAATACCTACGTACTTTCTATTTTCAGTAAATATAATGAAAATATTCGATATAACGATTCTCGGCCGTATCAATTAAAAAAAATATAGAGATATATGTGTAGTAGTCGCGTTTGTTATATAGATCAGACGAAAATAAGTTGGGTAAATTTAAAAAAAAATTATTAATATTGGTTCTTGATAAACAAAATAATGAAATATAATAGCGCTGCATTGAAATATTTAATTATTATTTCTAGTAAAATTAGTGAAAATGTAATTTACTTTTAACTGGAATAAAAAAAAAATAAAAAAATAAATGTTCTGCAAATCACTATAGGTTCGAAAAACATAGATATTATTGAAAACGCATAAATACCAATTAATAGGTACAATTTTTTTTTTCTTAAATACTACATAACTTACGGAAAAGATTTAAAAAAAAATTAACATGACAGAGCTAGAATTGAGTTAAAATGTCAATGCTGTTCGATAAAAGGGAAGTGAAAATGTCGGTGGTAGTGGAGTAGTTTCCACAACGGATTCTTTCAGAGGGGTTTCGGGCGAGCATTTGGTCCGATGCCCAATTATAGTCCGTGCAGAAAAGGAGAAAATAGCCGCCCTCCCTCGGGCGTGGGTGGCGGGGGTGGGCGGGGGCGGGCATCAGTAGGCAGTCAGGTTACCTTGGCCAGTTCCATGCTTCCAAAACCCCAGAGGCAATACACCACAATGAGTGCGTGAATTCCATATTATAGACCCGTATTTTGCACGTCATTTATAACGGTGTTTTATATTATACAATATTAATTGAAAACCTTGATATTAGAACAGTACAAAATGAAATAAATCGATAATTTTATGTGATTTTCAATCTGAATACAATGATATTAACGTATTATCATATTCCAGAGACAATGGGTGCTGAAAATCCATTATGTGCGCTGTCGAGGAAAATTAATGACACCCAAATAAAATGTTCCATAATATAATTAATCTTAAATACAGGATGTAAATTTTTTTTAAGCTGTATAATAAAATGAAATCTTTTATAAAGTTAAACACATTTTATTGTTTAAATAATATTATAGAATGTAATTTTGAAGGTGGGTATGGAGACCGCTGCCCCGGGAACCATTTATTGGATAATCAATTCCTCTGTCAATGTTTACACCATACGGCTCGCTACGTTTGGTTACTAAGCAGGGGTGCCCGGGTTCATCGGGTATCTTAGGAAGACTCTTGACTCACTAGATTCATTGTCTTGCAACACAACGGGAGGGATGGATTCATACGTTCGTCATTACTGTATTAATTGACCCCCAGAATCATACCCACCCATCAAACCTATTTTCTTCTTAAAATTTCCTATCCTTCCTTTTCATAAAATGATCCTGACATGGACCCTGAGGGAAATTATTTTTTCAGTGAAATTATTTTCTCCGGTGTGGAGTTGATGTAATAAATGATTATTTAGCAGATAATTTAAACAGTATATAGTACATGTACATCGGACAGCGGAATAAAAAGATAAATAATAAACAAATAATTTAACTAGGAAGAAAAGACTATTTGCTAAATTTACATAATAATACATATAATATTTTAATGCCAAGGTCTTCAAAAATAAAAATTAGTAATTTTATTATCGCGGTCCGAAATACCTATGTACATAACTTTCTCAGTATATCCATTTGCTATGTTACAGGAGCAAAACAGGCAACCGTTTTTCCATTTATTTAACACTATTTTTATCCCGAGAAAATACGGCTGTTTTCTTAGTTCAAATGTCAAATTGAAAAAGTCCTATCTTTATCAGTTTCGAATCCGGATCCTGAAACAGAATGTTACTGAAATCCATTTGTATTCGGCGAAGGAACAGGCGGCTCCTGAAACACGTACAAACTTCCTGCTAAAGCACTTCAACTTAAATAACAACACATGCCTATTATTTACAAACCTTTCAAAAACCTTTACACTCTCCCTAAGTATGTGCATTGTACGTGTATAGTGTATACAGTAACATCATGTTACCAAACAATGGGCAACAGTTTACAAAACAATGGTTTAATAAATAAATTCGAGAAAAATCGACAAAACGCTTTTAAAAATTTGATCGCATGAAAATAGTTAAGATGCTTTAATTAAATACTGCGTGTAGAACACGTTGTAATTCCGGGTTATTCACAAAATTTAAAATTTAAAAAAAATCTCCGTGGTCATCCAAAAACTTTTGATTTTTATTGGTGATAGATTGTAATGAGTTCGGATAACTTATTAGCAGGAGGTAGGCGGTTGAAATGATTTCCGGTCCCAACCTTGAGGTTGCAATCGCATTATCATCTTCTACGAAAAATTCGCACTAATGAACCCCTTTTCGGATAAGGTTTTCATTGTAATACTTTTGTTGTATTATTGTAACTTTATATTGAACATAATTTTATTGTAAAAACTAGCTGGGTTACCCGGCTTCGCTCAGGACAACATTCGAGAGTGTTTTGGAATGTTCCACAATGATGTTCCCGATTCCCTATTTCCGAACATTCCACGAAATACTCTGCCACTCCTTCCAGAACTTTCTAGAGCTCTATGGAACCTTATAGAACTTTCCGGAAGACAGTTCTAGAAATTTCAAGAGGGCGAAACTTCCAGCCCTTATATCTTCAAAAGCACGCCCTTTAGGTAAAAAAGTGTACCCTTATTCCCTAGGGGGATAGAGATCTACCACACCATAAAACTCTCTTAATCGTACCATAACTCGTTTCTGAGTTTTTGCAGTCCGCACGTTTTTTTGGACTTTCTTTTATAAAATATATTGATTATGTTCTTTAGATTATGATAGGAAAACATTGTAATATTTGTGCCTGCTTGCGTATGCTTTGTGTGTTGTGTATGCTTCACAAAATAAAATTAATCATGTATTTGTAAAGATTTTTTGCATAATTCAAGTCGGCTGGTGTTAAATGAGAATTTAAACCTTAACGCCATCGCATAAGTAGTGTTATTTTTACCGGCCTGATCACGAATTTCGCTCGCCGGGGTACATCACCTTAAATAACCTTAAAACTTTTAACATAGTTACCTACCTTCCTGATATAATATAATGATTATAATATGTTGTAAAATAAGATATCTACATTGTAAATGGATGAAATCTGCCGTAAAAGACGAATTTTATCGCCATTAGTACGAAGTGCTTGATTTCGTCCTATTACGAATGTTATCCGTAACGCTTCTTTGGGGAAGATGAATATTATGAAATTGTTGGATTGCTTTTTCATTTACGAGTATATCTCTTCCCGGTGGCATTGGTGCACATTTTGCAATTATAAAATAAATCTAAAGTCTTTCAATCCTTTGTGAACCGAAAGCTAAGTGCTGTGTGGGTTAGCTCTGATCCACGGCCCATCGCATACTAGTGATATTTTCTATCGAAGTTTTTAATGGAAGTTGTTCAGAAGAAAAATATCGAAAACTTAAAAAATAATAAATGCACGTTCAATGTAATTTCACGGTTTTATGAACTTACTCTGCTTTTCCGCACATATTGGAGCACTGCATTAGTTTTTGAATAATAAAAAAAAATTATATCCGTTGAAAATATTAACCTTTTTTAACAAATAAATATGAAATAGAAAGACACAGAAAAATATAAAGTTTAAGGCTGTGACAAAACACTTCCAAAAAATGCATTTCACAAGTAAGCTACCGAAGCCCATTTAGTTTACGATAATTTTTATGCTTTTTTGGTAAAGCAATCAAATTTAATAGTTTTTTCAAGTTCTTCAAATATTTCAATTATCGTGACATCTGTTTCGGTATTAAAAACTGAGGTTACGCCACATCGGGACGACTTATTCATATGTTTTTTTACCCCTCCGCTATTATCAATTTTAATGACGTTTTGTATGTTTACGTTTTAAGACACCCCAAAAACAAATAACGCAAACGTTTTATACAGTTTTCTTGAATTTTTTTTTTAGTACTTCGCACCCATATATATTATATTCATTTTATTACCTATGTTTGATTTGTATACTTCACAAAGAAGCGCAAAGCTGTAAAAAAATGAAATTTTTGACTTTCATTAAATAAACATAAATTATTTTATGTTTGGCACGTTTTTTGTTAAAGTACGTACTTGGCAAGAAATCGACTACAGACTAAACATCTGCAGAGCGACGAACGGTGCACACATCGAAACGTACTATTTAATCATTAAAAGTATGACGGCCGGCCGTGGTCGAGTGGTAAGGCTTCTGACTCACAATCTGAAGGTCGTGGGATCGAATCCCGGCCGCGCCGCGGCGTGGGCAAATACATTTTGTTTGATTAATTTGTGTTATTTTACAATTAATTAATTTTAAAAAATAGCTTATTTGCGGTACGTTCCAGATACTCTCAGTATCGCCCTGGTGTAAGACCACCACTCAGAAGTGAAACTTTGCTGGAAATAGCTTAAGCCATATTTGGTGACCAGATCTGAATAGCCAGGTACTTCCCCACCCTCCTCTTTCACATCTCCTTCCCCTCCCCACTACCTTCAGCCTCATAACATACCCCAATTGGGGATGCCACCGCTTCAATGGCTCCAGACGGGAGCAGCTGGAACTCTTGCAAGGTATTCATATTTAAAAAAAACGTAATGTCGAACTCTCAATGAAAAATATGAAAACAGAATCAGACACCGAAAAAAAACGTAATGTCGAACTCTCAATGAAAAATATGAAAACAGAATCAGACACCGAAAATTAAAAAAGATATCGGTAGCAATTGGGACTAGAACTCGTTTTCTTTTAATTTTCGATGTCTTGTTCCGTTTTTCTATTTTCATTAAGTTAATATTATATTCATGGATTAAAATATTACCACCAAGTTTATACTTCAGTAAGTTAATGGTATTAAAATAAGAGTATATTCTTTGATAACCCCGTTAAGAATTGTCGTATATTGCACAGCCTTTATCTAAGAGCCCCATTCTTCAAAGAATGTTGGCGACCGTTCTGTCATCGATTGCATAATATCACATTACCAGACTGGTCTGGAAGTAATGGACTTCCCACTCCGAGATGTGTTTATCTGCCAGTCCATTTGCGAAGTGTTTGTTGCCTCGCGCACTTCACCCGTTATTTACAAATGCGGAAAATAACAAATAAATATAAAATCTTACAATTTGACTAAAGCGAAGTTTCCGTGCGAGTGGATCTCAGAACGCTTTACGAGGTAGATCGCCGAGCTCCTTCGCAGGAATCTAGGTTTCCGAAAGAGGAGGCAGATTATAAAGCGGTCAATGTGTTTTATGGGGCTGTAAGTCCGCCTTTACTGCAGCGAGATATCGGGGGGGTGCCGCAGGCCCGGGCTCGGCCCCGACATCCCCCAGCAGGCACCCCAATCCCCCCGGCCAGGCACCCAGCTAACGATATATTCATCCCAGGAATTTGCTTTTTGTAGCACTTTTACTATCGTCGCTATTTTTCCTGATATATTCCAAGGCGGTGATTTATTTCAATGTCTTTGAGTTAACTTTAAGCTTTCAATAAAATCGTTTACCGTTATTGTTATTTATGTTCGCCTTATACAGTAACACAGTAGGAGGTAGTCTTTTAAACATTGTGTTTACTTAATGTGTTTACTTTTATACTGTATTAGTTGCTTTGTTTTTTAAATTATTCATTCTGTTGTATGGATATGGACTTGACCATTAATTTTTTTTTGGGAATTACATTGTTTGGCCGTGGATTATCTTTACATAGTATAAAATTAAGTCGCTCGCGCTGTCTGTGCGCTTAGATCATTTAAACTACGCAACAGATTTTCATGCTGTTTTCACCAATAGATAGAGTGATTCATGAGGAAGGTTTATGGGTATATAATTTTTTAAGGTTTTGTGTAAATTCGTTGAAATATATACATAAAGGGAGCGGGCTGGCAAGCGGACAGCGGGCAGCGAACTGGCAAGCGGGCGGTGTGGATTTGATTTAAGGCCGTACACAATCCTAATAATTTTTGTTTGCTCAAAAAACTTTTTTATTCAGATGTTGTCCTGGGGATGTAAGTTCTTTGTATTTAAGATTAATAAAAACAATACCTTACCATTAATATATTTTACGTACAACGCCTTTAAAAAATTGTAATACGTTGTACAACTAAAGTTAGCGGTAAGCACCAGATTTTATTTTTCTAGACGATAAATTAATAACTTCGGCAGTGCGGCATCATCCCACATTTTCAATATTTGTAACACATTATTCAGAAATAATTAAATTGAACGCGGTAAAAAGGTCTAATCTCCATGCCTGCTAGGGTGAATTTCACCGTACGTTCATCCAGTACGCCGTGTAGCGGGTGCATATTTGTTTACAAGCTTTCTTCACTTACGTGGTTAAGATTCCCACATTATTTGTCTTCTTCTTCTTTTCTATAGGGCAAATTCGACAGTGGGTCCGTGCAATACACGGGTCGCGAGACTCTATTTGTACGGCTTCTTTACTTACGACGTTAAGATTCTGAATATATTTTAGGGTATATTGTCATCTTAACAGATCGGGTTGGTTATTAAGGTTGGGTAATGGTGTGGCGTTGTATTTCAATAGCCACAGCAACGTGTGGCCGGGTCTGTTAGGGCTAAATAAAGGGCATTACTTTTGGCTAACTCATGATGTATTGTTTTGATTTAGAGGTAGATCTGTACAGAAGTAAACGTTTAGATACATAGTTTATCATAACCAAATCACTCTCGTTTTAGATGCACTGCCCACTGCCCAGGTCGATTTTTATGTACAGTTTTTGCGTATATTTTGCAGAATTTCGCATTATTCGAACTATTCCCACGCGTTCCCTTATAATGAAAGTTCTTTAATAGGAAACTTGTTAAAACTCTCCCAAAAATCATATTTTTACAAAAGAATAAACCCGCATAATATGTCTAATTTAATATCAACTGTAGACAATAATTTCGAAGATATTTTTCATAAATTAAACGCAAGAACAATTTTGACCGTAAACTCCTAAGGAATGGGAGTAATTTATTCAGTTTCTGTAAGAATAGTGGCCTCATAAAATATTACATAAAATAATGCGGAGAGTCATAAAAATATTCGTATAAAAATGAAATATTGCGGATATAAAAAACGAGAATTTTCATTTAATTATCCCCTCGTTCCTTCATATTACGTTTCCAGCGAAACTGTCTTATCAAAACCTTAATGGGACTGCAATAAGGACACTCATTTGTCCTTTCACTTGACTCATTTAAGATTAAATACATTAATAACCGCACTCCATTTCGGGGAGGAAAAATCTCATTTGAGATCTGCCTGAGTAATGTTGCCTTGCCGGGTACAGGGGTGAAGGGAGAGGGCGGGGGTTCGAGGGCGGCGCGGTAGGATGGGCGGGCAAGTGGCAGCCTCTATTAAAAGTGACAAAATACTGAGGATAAGGTTCACCGCACCTCACCACATGATGAGAGGCTGAGTGGGCCCTCTTTGCATCATTTTATGTTTATTTTATTTAAATCTCTTATCATCAAAACCACCTTCATAGGAATTACATACGCCTAGGCTTGACATATGCAGGCAGACTGCTCCGGGGAGGAAACCAAGCTTTTTAGATAAAGCTTATACCTTCAAATGACCAAACATACAATGCACCACTTCCTTTTAAATTATATCTTGCTTTAGAATAGATTTGAATTCCCTACGCTACCTACTCGGGATATAAACTTTTCAAGTGAAGCTGACGTTCTTTCCAAATGATGTTTTTACTAACACTGTGAACATAGACAGAACATACAGAATTCAGTACATCATTTTATTAATAAACTTAGACTTACGGATTTCAATACTTCGTTTGTATGGAAACACTATGATAATAAAGTGCCTTCTAACTTCAAGTAAATATTTACCTTATACTATTCGAATAAATCTACCGTTTACCTATTAGTCTGTAATAATTTCATATTCCTATTAGAATAATATAATCATCATCAAATAGTATTAATAGTCTTACGTCTGCGTGGTTTAATTTAAGAACCCGGTTTCGAATGCATGTCTGCCGCCGCACCGTACCCGCCGCACCATATAAACATCTATGTACCTACGTGAAATTTCATGCAACGCTACCGTTGTAATTCGGTTTCGAATTTAAGAATTCGTCAAAAGATGTTGCTACTTCGGAAGATACAAGACGCACATGGAGAAGTGGCAGCTCGTCTGGGGACGTTTCCCTCGTAGGTATAAGTATTACGAATTTGTGAATTTGAGTATTACTTCGGATATGGAAACATTGACGGTGATACCATTAAAAACGGCATTTTTCCTAAATTATGGAAGCTGTCGAAAGTCACCCCCTTACACAAAGAAGGTGACAAGTGTCAAGCAACCAACTACCGTCCTATAGCGATTCTTTCCGCACCTGCCAAGTTATTAGCGGTAATTATCCATAAATATGTTTATGCCAAAGTTGAACCATTCTTCATCGATCAACAACATGGATTTAGACGTGGCCGATCAACTACTACAGATTTAATGGTTTTCACAGATTACATGGCGAGAAAACTCGATAACAATGAGCAGGTTGACACATCATACCATGAATTTGCGAAGGCTTTCGATAGGGTGGGTCACTTAGTGCTCCTAAGGAGGCTCGAAGAAATTGGTTTTTCCAATCGAAAAAACTTACTAAAACTCATTCTCAATTATTTGAACGAAAGGGAACAATTCGTGTCCTATGGTGAGTTTAACTCTAACACGTATGCTACAAACTCTGGTGTGCCACAGGGATCCAATTTAGGACCCTTATTGTTTTTAATTTTTATTAACTTTTTTCGGGAAAAATCAAATTCGTCCGTTTTTTACTTTTTGCAGATGACATTAAACTCTTCTTGAGAATAAGATCTTTAGAAGACTGTAGAAAACTCCAGGAAGATATAAATGCAATTATTGACTGGAGATCCTACCCTAATCCTAAGATATAAATGCATTTATTGACCCAGATCCTACCCATCCCTCGTACCTTTTTTCTTCTCAGACTTTCCTTCCTTCTCTAAAATGACCCTTTCCACAGCATCCCCATAGATGACTTAGGCCCTGAAGCCTTTTTTCTTTAAGGCCTCCAAGATAATGTATATAAATGTATACCTATATATATATATCCCTAATAGTATAATAATAATAATATATAGGTATTATTATCTTGCTGAAATGAATTGGTTTCCGAGATATGTTTTCTTTCTGCATAAATTACAAATGCAATGTGGAAGGGATGTTAGAAATTAATTTTGCTATTGCTAAAAAATATTTACGTTTGTTACATTTATTATTACATTGACCGTCTAGTTTATTGGTCAGAAATCTTCAAAAAATCGAAATTTGAGATGAGTATGCAGCTATATCTAGAACAATACTAAGATTACTCAAACACAACCAAATCAATAACTCATAAAAAACTTGTAGTGAATTAAACAAAATGTTGATGTTTTCTGGGTCTCTTCTTCTCAGGATATTTCAAAAAATTCATACTAATATGACGGACCGTTCGGCTTCCCGATGTTATTTTATAGCATATTTGATTTGTAAAACAGACACGTGTAAAAAATATTTTTTTTGTAGTGAGTGAGCTTTCGAATATTTCTTTTCTCATTATCTCAAAACAAGGTATTTGGAAATATATCTCTAATCAACTGGACGATCGACATACCCAAGTAGAAAACTACATACATAGTTCCATTCATGAGAATGTTTTTTTTCTTGTAAATAGAGTTTGGAATCCAATTCGTTTCATTATTGGATGAGTAAATTAAATCACACTTTAATAATTGAAAACACAAAACGAATTTACATGTCAGTTGGGAAATAGTTTCATCGAAATAAACCATATTAATTACTGAATAATTTCAATTAACATTGCAAACGATTTAATCCATTTTAGCCTTGTCAACATAATGTAGTTACTTGTATGGGTGTACTGCCTGTCCGGACAAACCTCCAATACACTCACTACACTCCTACTTCTATGACAGAATAATTAAAAACAATATTACTAGAAATAAACGCAATTCGTTTAAAACCCTAGAAGCCCAATCATATTTTGCTATGTAAAAAGCCCAATCGTAGGTCAAATTTGCCTACATGAATAAATACACTTGTTACGTAGTTTATTCTGTGTAATTAATTATTTTTTTATCATTGTTTATTAGTATTAACTATTTAGGAAATGAAAAAAACGCATAATTAGAATAATATTAGACTTTGGAAAAACAACTATTACTACTTAATTAATAGGTACAAAAAAATAGTACAAAATGAGATACTTTCGTTTTGCTTTAAAAAGCCAAAACAAAATCTTATTTTTTCTACTAACTACTTAATGTTTTATAACAATTTCACACACATTATCAAATTACAAAAAGCCTAAACATAGGTCAAATTGACCAACAACAGTACGATAACTCCAATATGAAGGGACTAACCAAGGCAACACCGCCGTCTCCTTTGGGCTTTTGGCGGGTACTAAGTTGGTTTGATCAATCAGGTCAATCGAAAGAAGTGTGCGAAAGAGAAAGTACATATTTGTTTGCGTCTAGGTAAAAATGACCTAGATTGGGCTTCTAGGGTTAAGTAAATTTGACAATGTTATGACAATCGTGTTTTGGACATTTATTATGCAACTTCATGCCAAAACATACTACCATACCTCTTCTAAATCAAAAATACTTTTGAAAATGTCCAAACCACTCTAGATACTAAACCAAATGATATAATCTATTACTTTTTCCATTTCCTTAAACAAAGCTATCAACGCGTGTCCACTGACAATTAGAGAAAACATAACTTATTTTAAATTTAAATCAGACATCAAGTCTTGGGTCATCAGCCAAAACAGAACATCAAAGATTTTTATTAAAACCAATCTACATATAAGGATGCATTACCAATGGTACGATGCTGATCGTGTTTTACTTTAAACGTAACGTTGCGTTGTGTTGTTTTTTTTTAATATTTTATATTTTTGTTGTAAACTTTCATAAACTGCGTCTCCAAATAACATGCATTTCCAATAGTGATGATGATTGTCTGCTATTTGAAATGTAATATTGTGTTTTTATTGGAAATTTTATTATAAACTGCTTCTGCTATGATTATGCTTATGATTTCCTAGTGAAACATGCATAGTAAATCATTAATTATAGTCTAGAATTAATAAAGATGAAATAAAAAAAATACAAACGGTTTTTGAGAAAAAGATGATACAAATTTCCCGATTTGATATACCTACCAAAAAAGCAACTGTATTCAAAGAGACAGTTCTTTTGTTAAGCAGTGAAAAAGCCTTCTTGGAATGAGAATTGAGCCAAAATGTTGAATTGAGTGGAGTGCTGTCAAGACTGTCACGGAGAAACAATAAATCATCAACAGAGAATAGAGAGACAGACATAAGGTATCAGATGTCTCAAAGACTTTGCATTACTCTGATCTCAAGTTATGTCAGTTAGTTTAGTGAGAGGTGTCTCGCCGCTGTCACTCACTTAATAGATATTGCGAAAAAGTAAAATTCTAATCTTTTTATCTACACGATTTTAGGATTCAGTCGTGGTGTATTAGGTTTACAATACAGCTAGCAGATGTGTTATGTGTAAATATGAGGAAAATAGTGAGTGTATTGAATGAGCTAGTAACCAGCGCTAGTAACTAGCCTGGTTACGCCAACACCCAGCGCCAGCTCTGGTTGCACCAATATACAACACCAGGTCTGGTTGCACCAATACACAATGCCAAGTACGATTTTACCAATACCCAGCGTCAGGTCTGGTTGTACCAATGTACATCGCCAGTTCTGGTAGCTCCAATGCACAACGCAATGTCTGATTGCACCAATGCACAACGCCAGGTATGGTTTTTCCAATACCCAGATGAAGGTATAGTTACACAAATACACAATGGCAGGTAAGATTTTCCCAATAACTAGTGCCAGGTCTGGTTACATCAATATACAACACCAGGTTCTGGTTGCGCGTTGCACCAATACACAACGCCCGGTATGATTTTTCCAATATCCAGCGCCAGGTCTGGTTGTACTCATATACATCGCCAGGTCTGGTGGCACCAATGTTCAACACAATGTCTGGTTGCACCAATGCACAACAAAACGTCTGGTTGCACCAATGCACAACGCGAGGTATGGTTTTACCAATACCCAGCTGCAGGTAAAGTTACACAAATACACAACGGCAGGTTCGATTTTCCCAATAACCAGTGCCAAGTCTGGTTACACCAATATACAACACCAGGTCTGGTTGCACTAATACACAACGCCAGGTATGATTTTACCAATACCAGCCAGATCTGGTTGTACCAATATACATCGCCAAGTCTGGTTGCTTCAATGCACAACGCCAGGTCTGGTTGCACCAATGCACAACGCAACGTATCTATGGTTTTACAAATATCCAGCGCCAGGTCTGGTTACGAGCCCCAGATATTTTGCAACAAATACGAGTCCGCATAATGATTAAACCGCTATTTATCATTCGGTTGAAATAATATTCCACGCTAATTAGTAATTTATTTCATCTCGCCCACGGCTAGAAATCATTTCCTCTCACGCAGTACAAATATTTACACGGTTTTAAATAAATAGTATCCTGTAAATTTGAACGGTTTTTATAAATTAAAGATTTCATTATTAATTATGTTTCTTAAAATGAACCAACTTTTCTCAAATATTACCAGTTACCTATGTGATTTTTTTAGAAAATGTAAATCGCAATAAAAATTGATTTTATAAATATTATCCATCCACAAACAAATGCTTTTAATGCAAGATAAGTCATTTAAGTAATATGGAAGATAAATAAAAAAAATTAAGGATACCACACAACAGTTCCGACTGCCCGACACCACCGGTAAGAATATGGCATCCCCCATTGGAGTATGTAACGAGTTTGTGGGGAGGATAAGGAGTTTGGAAAGAGCATTGTTCAGAAACATCCGGCTCTGATCTGATTATCAAACATGGCAAATTCCAAGCAATATGCAACGTTTTCACTCTGACCATGGCCTTCACCAGGGAATATAATCTAACACTTTGGAAGGTATAGCAAATACATTTTATATTTACGGTGCTCCAGATTTTATGTCCGGGTTGAATCTTTCCCAAATGAAAGACTAAACCCTTCCACACACTTTTCCACAAATGAATATCTAGTAAATTCACGCAATGTAAGTGCATTATATAAGATAATAAATACAAAACAATACAAGAACAATACGTCAATCCACCAGAAACATAATGGGAAAATATTTCACCGACTCCAGATATTTTCATATCAGAGGGTTCGGCTCTGATGAAATCCTAACTGATCCGATAAATCCTACTGATCCCTCAATATAAATATTTAAAAAATCTTTCGTAATCCTACATGTATTTAAAATAACCGACTTTTGCATTTTTATGAATAAATTTTTCGACAAATCTAATACGCCTAAATTTTGAATGAGAGAGCTAGGTATAATGCCAGTAGCCGAAATAACAAATGGTAATATTTTTATAGTCTGAGAATGCCAAATTCTTTTAATCTCATTTCCTAAATCTGTATATTTTCTTATTTTTTCAGAAACAGTTTTCTGAATATTACAAGAATTTGGAATAGCGACATCAATGATATAAGTTATTTTCTTAATTTTGTCATGTAAAACTATATCGGGTCTATTATGACTAATTGTTCTGTCTGTTAGAATAGTTTTATCATAATAAATTTTATAAAATTCATTTTCTAAAAATGAATTTGGTTCATATTCATAATATGGCACATTACGGCAGTCAATCAAGTTATGTTTAATTACCAAACTTTGGTGAATTATTTTTAAAACTTGATTGTGCCTAAATGTATACTCGGACGGCGCTAATACAGAACATCCCGATATAATATGTTCTATAGTTTCCGGAAAAGCCAAACATTTTCTACATAAATCATCAATTTGATTTGCATCTTTGATGATATGCTTCCTATAATTTTTAGTATTAATGACTCTATCTTGAATAGCAAGCATAAAGCCTTCTATTTCTGCGCTCAACTCTCCAATACTCAACCATTTGTTTGACGAAAATTTGTCAACATATGTTTGGTTGAGATAGTTGAAGTGTTTTGCGTGAAGAATTTTATTTGACCAGGAATCTAATAATTCCTGGTTGGTATTTATAAGAATGCTGGCATTCTCGTCGTATAAATTTAATGGCGAAATATTTCTATCTGCCTTGCAAATTATTTTATGCATTTCTGAACTATCAGCTTTCCTATGGAAAAAAATTCTTAGCATTTCTACCTGATTATGTTTTAAAGATGTTATTTTGACTATATCTCTACCTCCTAAATTTCTCGGTAAATTAATTCGTTCTATAGCTGAATTTGGGTGATGGCAATGAAATTTTGTTAATGTAGTTCTAATTAATCGTTCTAAGCTATCTAAATCTGTATTAGACCATTTAATTATGCCAAATGAGTAAGTTAATAGAGGTATTGCCCAAGTATTTATCGCCTTTACTAAATTTTTAGCAGATAGATTGCATTTCAAAATTTTTCTGATCCTAGTTTTAAATTTAATCCTAATATCATTTTTAATACTAGTATGATCTAATCTATTTGATTGCGGATATCCTAAATATTTATAAACCTCATCCCCTTTCATACTTTCAATTTTGAAATTTCTAAATATACCCTCATCTCCATCTACAATTTTACCTTTCTCTATATGGATCGTTCTACATTTATCTAAACCAAAAGTCATTTTAATATCATCTGAAAAATTTTTAACTACTTTAATCATTTTCTCTAAATTTGGTTCAGAATTCGAATATAATTTTAAATCATCCATAAATAATAAATGAGAAATTATATTTCTCTCTCTTGTATTACCTTTAATTTTTATTCCAAACTTGCTTTTAATTAAAATTTTAGATAGAGGATTTAATGCGAAGCAAAACCAAAGAGGACTCAATGAGTCTCCTTGAAAAATCCCTCTTTTTATTGAAATGCCCGGTACTATAATTTTCTTATCTTTCAAATTCAAAAGCAAATCGGTATTCCAAAATGCCATAATTTTTTCCAAAAAGCTAATAATAACTGGGTTAATTTTGTATATATTTAAAACTTTTATCAGCCACGAGTGCGGGACACTATCATAAGCCTTTTATATATTATATATTTATATTTTATATATTTATTTTATATATTATATATTATATTTTTTTTTTCTACTCATATATTTTAATTTGATATTAATTTTTATTTATTAAATTTATTGTACAGGGTGCAGCAAATCAAAAAGTGCAGTTCTGAAAAGCTATTAAAAAAACGGCGACACTTACAGAAATGGGGGTTTATTTTATTATATTCGGTTCATCGTGCCGTTTTATGCATCAAGTTTTGAAGATGACATCAGAAAGATAATGGCGCCCAGCAGCGATACACTGATGAAGGCGATTTCTGAAGTTTTCGACTGCATTTTGGCACATCTCGATGGGCATAGCGGAGATTTCCTTCCGAATTCGATCCTTGAGTTATTCCAAGGTGTGAGGCCGATGTTTGAAAACTTTCTCCTTCAGATAGCCCCGAAGGAAGAAGTCGCAAATGTCTAAATCAGGCGAGCGCGCGGGCCACCCCTCAGAGAGGCGAGACGCGCAGGCAACATTTGTTGCAGTTTCGTCATTGAAACTCGATCAGTATGGGCCGTAGCACCATTCTGTTGAAACTAAATAACTCCCAGATCTGTTTCCATTGTTATTTCTTCCAATTGAGGTTAAAAAAATTTCTAACATGTAATCATAACGTTGAGCGTTGACAGTCACGGTTCATCCATTCTCCTCAAAAAAATACGGCCCAATCACCCCAAATTTGGAAACGCACACAACACAATCACTTTTGTCTAGAGAAGAGGTCTCTCGTGAGTAAGTTGCCTTGGGTTATTTTCAGCCCAGTACCGAAAATTTGGTTTATTCACCGCTCCACAGAGATGGAAGTGGGCCTCGTCACTTCGCTATATTTGGTTGTTTTCAAGATACGAGCGGACGGCAAAGCTCCGGTGTAGTCCGGACCAAACCATGGCAATGGCTAAAAACTGCATGACCTTCCCGATTTAATGAGTCCACTTCCAGGTTTCTACTCCCACAACACGGGATGTACCGACCTTTCAAAACTGCACTGTTTGATTTGCCGCACCTTGTATTATAGATTAATTTTACATTTACAGAACAAGATTTCTAATTTTATAATATATTGTGGGAAAACAGATAACCACCATGAAAAATTACTATTCAATTCTAGACATTTTTTATGATTCCTTGCTAATATACAAAACTAATTTATAAAAATGTATTAGTGTTAATCTTTAAAACCCGAGCACCCTTGCTAAGTCACCAAAAGTAGCAAACCAGTTGGGGTGACCTATGGCAGAGGTGTGGGTTATTCAATAAATGGTTCCCGGGGCGGCGGTTCCCATACCCTCCTCCCAAATTGACATAATCTTGATAATCAAAATTTCACTTCTTTCCTCACACTTTCTTCATTTTTATTACTATCACTCATATATTTACTGCTTTAGTTTTAAGAGGCTTCACATCTCGGCGAAATTACCTAATTAATAATAATAATAATAATATTTGGACGATTTATATAGCGCCGTTTTTGTGAAAAATCACCTCAAGGGCGCTATTATATTCTATAGACTTGCTTAATGAGTATTATAATAACCATGTAGTAATTAGATAAATTTAATATACCTATTTAATATATGACTTGCATCACAATGCACGGTGAATGTCTTAAAGTTTAAATTTATTTAAGGAGTTAATATACAGGTTTCTATTGAAGTGGAAATTTCATTTAATAGCACCAGTCCTCTTGTCATTCTATGCTGTGATAGAACATCTGTTCGGCTGTGTAATAATATGAACATTTCGTCGTGAAGAGTACGTCTGAAGTTTTCGGGCATGTAGATATAAGCCATAGCATTCTAATAAAGAGTAACTACTATCAATAGAGTTATGCACTATACATATTTCAACTAAGTGTTGTAATAGATTGGGATTCCAAGCTAAATCTATTCGATATGAAAGAGTATTTTTTTCTGATTTTGTTCCAGAATATTTATGTATTTTGTTTGGTGTGGGTCCGTACCATATTCCAGCATGCTGCTTATCTTTTTTTAACTTTAGCTTAATTGCACCACACAGGAGACCCCGAGGAAAAGGGTTACCTCAGGGGCTGAATCATCTTTGTAGGTCTTTTTAGGGAAAGGAAGGAGAAGAATTTCTGGGAAGGAAAAAGATATGAGGTGTGTCCAAGAGTAACGGGCGTATGAATCCATCCCTTCTTCCACGTTACAAGGCAATAGGTCGAGAAAG
Organism: Limnephilus lunatus; assembly: GCA_917563855.2. NCBI lineage: Eukaryota > Metazoa > Arthropoda > Insecta > Trichoptera > Limnephilidae > Limnephilus > Limnephilus lunatus. Next base: position 18,730,101 of record OU830602.1, on the reverse strand, counting down.
ACCGTCTGTAGAGGTAAAAAGGTCTCTCTGAACCTCAACTCTCTCCCGATCCAGCCCGTTGCGTAGAAGTAGTAAGAAATAAACAAACCTCACCCTTTGAATCCGGGCGCCCTCGCTAAGTCCCCAAACTTGGGATTAAATATGGCAGGAGTGTTAGGTTATCTAATAAATGGTTCCCGAGGCGGCGGCACCCACATCCGCCTCCCAAATTGTAAAATTAATTCTGGATCTGTAAATTGCTTAGATTTTCATTGCTCATTAATTATTTTTGAAGAATACATATATTTAAATAAGTATAATAAACATTTATTTGCACTGACTGGGTTTTGAACTGGTGACTTCTTAATCTGAAGCCAAGGAGGTTGATCTTACTGGGTCAGAGGGGAAGATAATACTTAAATAACAAACAAATCTTGTCCAATCTTTTTCAGCTTTTAAAATTCGACAATCCCCTATTTTTCCTTCTTTATAACGAAATAATAATAATAATTACGTGAGATTCCAGTTGAGAAGAAAGCCTACGGATGTAGTAGGCAGGAGCCCCTTGACGAAACAAAGGACGAGTTTGTCTCTTATTGTTTGGTTACCTTGGGAGGTGAATATATACCTAGTACAGCTACAGTAAGACTGGAATACAGAGTGTTCCCAGAAGATGACGTACGCGGATATTTAGATCGCTTGATCCCAGTCGAGTCCGGGGGGATGTTTCCCAAACGTTCTTCCGAGAGCTCCCGACCGCTGGATAAATTATTTATAAAATCCTTTTCGCCAACCTTCATATATCATTCTGGGTCGTTAGACATCTCCTCTCACCCCACCACCACCCCCTTCCAGCCACCCTCTCCTCCCCCGGACAGTACCACTTCGATTCATCTTATTTTTTTATTATTTTAGATGTAATTTGTGGGACGGCGATTCCACGCCTAGTTAAGTCCGCGCCCGCCGCCCCCCGGCCCGAGTGTTGGACTCCTCTTCCCTTCTGGCTTCGGGCGAAGGAGACAGGATAACTGCTGTAGAATCTATGGTAGCTAGCAGTAAGTTAGAAGAGTCGTTACTGAATTAAAAACGTTACCAACGAGTTAATGTTTTTTATAAAAGCGTTCTTCAAGCAGTTTCGATTTTCATCTATCTTATATACATACATATATATAAAAATCTAAAAATGTTTGTATGTCCGCTATGCGTTGCTAAACTATTCATCGGTTTGCGATGAAACTTTGGGGATTTGATGTGTTCATGCCCGCGGTGGTTTCTGTATAAAACAGTGAGCTCTGGCATCATAAAATTACGAAAAATTAATTAATTAAATTAAAATGAACCGCAGAAATGTATGTACGCGCATAACTTCCGAACGACTCCACCAAATTGGATAATTATTTTTTTGTGTTCGTTATTGTCAGGACAGGGTTTGTATAAAACTACTGGTGAGCTCTGGCATTATGATAATTGTATAAAAAAATTGAAATAGGTAGCACACGAGCTGTCTGAGGACTGAATGTACCGGGACTGAAATTATGATATGCTGGAGGGGGAAGGGGAACTCGTGTAGGGGGTTCGAGGGAGAGGGGGAGAGAACTAGGGATCGGGGAGGGTAACCTGGGAGGGGGTAATGGAACTCGGGAAGGGGGTTCGGGGACGGGGAAGGGGGGGGAGTAGAGTGAGGGGAGGAAAGGTGGAGGAGGCGGAGTGGGAATGCGAGCGGGGAAGGGAACGCGGGAGGGGAAGGGGAATGGGACGAATGGGAAAGGACACGTACGGAGAAATAATTTCTTCATTAAATTGCATAGCAACGCGTGCCGGGTACCAGCTAGTCTCATATAAACTTTTTGCTAAAAAAATAATTTATTAACACTACAAACGGTGTCCGTAAACTCGTCGTGCAAGCGGAAAACTGATGAATCTACATTAAAAATGGAGTCGATTTTGAGGTATAATTTTTTGTTTCAAACTTTCATTTCGAGAAAATTGAATTCAAAGTTGGAATCTCAAAATCAAATTTGAAAAAAATAAGTCGCTGCGGGGTTAATATCAGCTGTTTTATAAGTCTTTTTTGCGTAGGCCTTGCTAAAAACTTCGTTTGCCCTTCATTTACCGATAGCAAAGCAAAAAAATAAAAGATAAATCTTTTTTTTTTCTGGACACCGTGTAAACCTATACAGAATAAGGCCTATATCATTTCTTTGGGAACTCACAAGGAAGATAAATCACGATCAAGTGAATCAAATCAACTAGTCGTACAATGTTCGAGAAGCCGAGAATGCGTAGTTATCTGATTATCTTATTTTAAGCGCGCGTCGGTTTGTTACTTTCTACGTAGTACATCTTTTTTGAGAAATGAAAATACAATGAGCATAGTAGTAAAAATGCACAAAAGTTAACAAAATATAGAAAATATAAATAAACATAAATATAAATATACAAAGAAACATTAAAAAAATAATCTACTAATATCAAATGTATGAAATTGTTGTTCAATAATTTATAAATAGTTCTCATTTACGTAGTGAATAATGTGTGTTTTGTGTGGATGCGGATGTCGAAGGACTTTGTGTGTGTGTTTTGAAATGTAGGTGTGCGAAAGACCACTGTAGAAGTAGAAAGAATGCACTTAAAGGAAAGGAAGGAAGGGACTTACTGCTGTAACTTGTGACACTCTGCTATCTTGGCTGGTTTATTCATGCACTTATATACTTAAAATTGAAAATTATATGCTTACGCGGCGAGTTTCGATTGACGACATTGACGGTTATGGCAACGTTAACAGGTACATAGGGATGGGATAGGTGGGGAAAATTATAGGGATGGGAAAGGAATATTTGACAATCAAGCTACAAGCACAGAGTCTATGATATATGTAAATATATGTAGGTAAGGGTAGCTATGAATTGTGTAAACGCCCAAACACGTCGTATTTTCTTTTAAATAGTACTTTATTAAACCCTATGTAAACATAGATTTTTTATGTTTTGGGCGCCAAACAAAGAAAACCAATTAAGTAGTCTAATTATTTTGAGTCTAATTAGTATTAATTTTTTTTTTTTTAATCGTATTTTTGAAACCCTGGCGATTTTTTGAAAATTTTAATCCGAAAAATCAGACCATTTTTTATAAACCGGAAATACGGGACATAATTTTATGTGTGCGAAAAAAAGATAATTACATAGCCGAAAAACATTTTAAAAAAAAGAACGTTTTCCACACGAATAGCAATAAATTGTACGGGGTTCTCTTCGTAACATTTGTAAAAACACCGCCATCTTTATCAAAAAATCAAACCAAAGGATAAGTTCGCATAGAACAAACAATAAATCTAGTGAACGTTAAACGCAAATTCAATTATTCGCCGGAAATCAAAGTGTTGCCATATAAAGAAAAATAATCAGTGTGGAATTTTACAAAATTAAGGGAACATAATTGGAGACGGGACATTTTCATGTAGTGACGTCACGAGCTCAAATAATGGATTTATTTATTTAAACATAAGAAAAACTAAACATTTCTTAAAATTTCTACTAACATTTTGGTAATCTTAGTAAAAAAATCTATCCACACGATTTTTTCCAAGTCGTTATGAAATCCATGGTGGCCTATTGTCAGTTGAGTAAATATGGTTCTAGGTTTAGGGACCACGAAATCCAGGTTTGATGAAAAGCGGGTGTATGCGATATTACTTTGTTATTATGACGTAACGCTAAACCATATTAATTTTCTTCGAAGTGTAACATTCTCTCGAAAAATTCTTTTTTTTTTTCGATTTTCTGATTGCAAAAAAAAATACAAATATATATGACATTAAGCGCTATTTTTTGTAATGCTAATATTTATAAAGAAACGTTTATTATTGTAACAATAGATAATAACAGAAGAGAGGTAGGGCGAACTTTTTTTACGCATATTTTTTTCTTTTTTATCGCCACGTTCAAAAAAAGTAGAATCAATCCACCAAAATTTCGTCTCAATCGTACGAATGGTATAGGAACGCATACGGACAAACGAAGACAAATGTACTTTTATCTGGAAGATTATTATCGTGCTATACTCGTATTTTGAGCCGCAGTTATCGGCGATATATTGCATAACTAACTGTAAGTATGACATTATTTCTTCAAAGACAGAAAATTTATATTCAAAATTAATACATTTTATTTGTTTTCATCAAGTTTATTGTTTATAAAAAAAAACGATATTTTTCGTGAGAGATACTCACTTCCTCAAGGTTTACTTTAAAAAAACATGTCGGTTTTTTTATAAACGTGTTTAAAACAAAGAAATTTATTAATTTTGAATGAATTATTATTATAACCTGCGAATATTTATGTGAAAGGTAAATATAAATAAAATTAAAGCTAAACTTATATCATTATTGACAACGAGAGCATAGCAATGGGGCAAATAATGTGATGATATACTTCAATTACAAGTTAACAAAGTGCATCAACAATAATCGTAAATAATACCAGAGTTAATTAATTAAGTTAATGTATATTTTTATACGTTTAATAAATCAACTTTATGTGGCTAAGCAACGGTTTGATAAAGCCTTCGTAGAGCGAAAAAGCTATCACATTATCAGGTAGTGAAGATTTGCAAAAGGAGTACCTATTTAATAAAAAAATACAACAATATGAAACTTTTTGCATAATATAAAATGGATTTCCAGAATTTATCATTTAATATCATTTAAATGTTTTTCTATTATATACATTCATGATATTATAAGGCGATGAGTTTTATATTTCACTCTAAAATTGTTATTTTTGAATATTATGCTTCATGGTTTGCATATTTAAAATATACTTGTAGTAAATTATTCTAATACGGAACACTTGCATAATGTTATGTAAACTATCTCATATCAGCACTGCTTTTAATTAAAAATATCAAATTAATTCAAAACATCAAAGCAAAATTCAATGAATTTTTACACCACGTACTTATTCAGTAGAATAATTTCTTACATATAGTTCGGGCTTTTTTTAAAAACAGTTAATTTTTTTATATTAGCTCCACAAAAAAGGTCATGAGTAAAAAAATTTCCCTCAGGGCCTATTTCGTAACTGGGGATGCCGTATAGACGGTCTTTTTGGGGAAAAGAAGGAGAGGAAGTTCTGGGAAGAAAGAAGATATGAGGGGTGGGTTTGAATCTCGAGGTCAATGTGTCCAGGAGTGACGGACTTGTGAATCCATTCCTCCCATTGCGGTGTAAGAGATAATAATAATAATTGGACAATTTGTAGAGCGCCGTTTTTGTGAAAAATCACCTCAAGGGCGCTTTACAATTCATTATGAATTCCTAGGTTCTAATTAATTTTATTATTTACAGAAAGATACAAAAACATACTTACCTGCAGGTCACTTCCGAAAAACACACTTTATTAGAAAGTTTATGCTTGGAAAAGGTACGACTTTGCACGTGGAGGACAATATATTCAAAACACTGGACATTGCATGACTTTACCTTTGCTACCCTCAACACTGTTGGTTTTACATTTATATTTATAAGAAGATTAATGCCAAAGTTGAGTTAATATTTATTTGAAAGACTGGAGAATTGTAAGAATTTGCTTTATTTTTACAAAATTAGTTATTTACTATGTCGCAAGCCGTGAAGCTGAAGTTACTGATACGACTGTCTGAAAAGATGAGTTTTTAGTTTAGCTCTAAATTCCGCTGAATCTGTGATCATTCTTAACTCTTGTGGCAGTCCATTCCAGGCTTTAGGTCCTGACACTCCGAAAGCACGTTCACCGAATTTAGTATCTGGTGTGCGCTTTGGTTCCTTCAACCTTCCGATAGCTGATGTCGCTGCTGACCTGAGGGTTGATTGTCGCGAATTGGAATTTTCCGGAATACACATTTCCGATAAGTAAGCCGGAGCCATTCTGTTAAGGGATTTGAATACCATCCAGCAGAGCTTGAACTGGATTCTTTCAGGACACTTGAGCCAGTGAAGATTTTTAAGATGCTCAGAATTATGGGAATATTTAGATACGCCGGTGATGAGTCTTGCCGCAGCGTTGAACACAGATAGTAATTTGTTGATTTGATATTTCGGGAGACTAGCATATATTCCGTTGCAATAATCTAGACGTGAAACAACATACAAATTGACTAGTAATTTAGTCGCCTCTGTTGTCAAGTTTCTCCGTACTGCTTTAATTTGCCTTAATTGAAAGAACCCCGTGCTTACAGTTCTGTTCACTTGAGTTTTAAGGAAGAAATCAGCGTCCAGATTGACACCTAGTAGTTTTATGCATGTTTTTGGAGTGATGTCACTTCCTGAAATGGTTATTGGGGAGTTATCAATATTATGCTGACGTCGGCTTGTTGCTGTCCAGAGAAACTCAGTCTTTGCATGATTCAGTTTCAATCTATTTGAGGTCATCCAGCGCGTGATTGCTTCTAGACACTCAGTTACGCGAGTTTTAAGACTGCCTATTTCCTCTGGTAAGCAGTAGAAGTAAACTTGCTGGTCGTCAGCGTAGCAGTGAGATAGAAGACCAAATAATTCGATAATTTTAGCGACATCATTTTGGAAAAGAATGAAGAGAAGTGGGCCCAGAACAGACCCTTGGGGAACTCCAGATGAAAGGGTTGCATATTTTGATTGGTTTTTCCCCACTTTAACGGCTTGTACGCGATGGGTCGAAAGTCCGGCTGGAGAGGTCAAAAGATCTCTCTCAACCAGTCTTTCCCGATCCAGCCCGCCACACAGTATGTGGGCAAACGCATCCGCCGCCAAAGCGTAGACAAACTTCACCGCATGAACCCGGGCACCCCTGCTAAGTCACCAAACGTAGCGAGACACTTGGGGTGACCTACGGCAGGGGTGTTGGTTATTCAATAAACAAGTGCCTGGTCGGCGGTACCCATACCCTCCTTCCAAATTAAACTTTACTGAATATTAGACAACTTTATTTCAATTTTTAATATTATTTCAATATTAATTCAATATCTGAGCAAAGCATTTAACATTTTTCCACAAATTGTAAAAATTAAACCTATATACTCGTACCGACTAGTTATGAAATATTTATTATAATTCTTTACTGATTATAAGAATAATTATATTATTCTATATCTCCAAAAATGCCGAAGTTAAAAGATTTCAAAGTTAACTTGGGTGAAACGAGTACAATCATGTCCCGTGATGTCACACGATATATAATTCAGTTCAATTCATAATTCAAATGATGTTGCTGCAGTACTAAATGATGGACTGGTCATAAAAATCACATTTATCAGCCGGCCGCAAATATCAACACATGGGATGTTAACAGACGTACTTGACTTACTACCAGTAATTCCTGACATTATTTATAGTAAAAGCTCTCATTTAAATTTTGGTCTCCATCGACTTTTTGTTTTTTTTTCTTCCACACATCGTCACTGGTAAATCTGCAAAGTAATTTCTCAACCCTTTACTCTGACCCTAACTGTTAAATACCTATTGAATTTTAAGATATTTTTAGGTATTTAAAAAAAAATCTAATAGTTTTGTCTTCAGCTTCTCTAATTAATAAGACACATTTGTGAGCAAAGTGAATTTTCGTTTTAGGAGACAACTTCTTTGGTTAGTTTGGGAATTTCACAATTTAGAAGAAAATTTTTCTGTGGTGTCTGTTTAGGGAAAGGAAGGATAGGACGTTCTGGGAAGAAAAAATGTATGAGGAAATCTGGGGGTCTATGTGTTCAGGTGTGACAGACGAATCCATCCTATCCTCTACACGGCTATTGCGATGGTTCGAGAGATTCCGGCTGGCGAGATAAAAAGGTCTTTCTCAACCAGTCTCTTCCGATCCGGCCCACCACGCAGTAGGTGGGCAAACGCATCCGCCGTCAAGACCCAGACAAACCGCAAACCTTGAACCAGGGAACCTCTGATAAGTCACCAAACGCAGCAAACTAATTGGAGTGACCTGTGGCACAGTTGTTGGTTATCCAATAAATGGTTCCAATCAATGTGAAGGATAATTTTTTCCATATTTTTGTCGTCGAATTCCAGTGCACCTTTTCCTATAAATTTGGTCATCTTAAATATTTGTGATTTTTTCTTCAAAGTTAGTAGATGTCGCTTTTTTTGTGCTTCCTTTGGCTGTTCGTTCTGGAATGGTTTGAAGATTGGATATTCATTTTTTTATTTTTTTTATTTCGTAGGGTTCGATTCTTGGTCCACTGAATGTCTGGCCGCTAAAATTCGTCGGGCGCTCTTTACCACTTGACTAAAGGAGACTTGCGTGGGACTGTGGGTTTATCGTACATGGCACCGAGTGCCCGCTAAATATTATTAATATTAATATTTACTTCAAAAATATATTATGATGTCGGTATCTTCAACTGCATCGAAAGGTATTTTCCGCGTAAGCTCCTTCCTATCATCCGAGCCATGGAGAGGGAACCTACTGACGTATAAGGATTGACAAATTTAATATTTATTGAATAGTGAAGAATGGTAAATGAACCTGCCACAGTTCCATTCTTATAAATAGATTTCCCTTCGGAAGATAGATAGCTACAGGCTACAGTCGGAAGTTAGATGGAAGTAGGTACTTACAAGATATCGCAAATGAATTTAATACAGATAAATAATATAGGGAGAAATTCCATCTCGTATATTCCCCGTTCACGTTATCATATCACGTTGCCAATGATCTGGAAATGATATTAATCTCAGCCGAACATTCGCTCGCAGATGCTGGACCATTATCTTCTTCTGCTTGCTCTAGTCTCCTGCTCCCGCCGCACATTGAGAGAAAAATTATTTCGAGAAAGTAAAAAAAAATCAAAAAGTGTGCAATTTACACACGGTAGAAGTAAACCTAAAAAGTCGCTAGATCTCGCTTTTTTTCTTTTGCCTGTTTACTTTAAAGTGGTTTGAATATTGCATGTTGATTTAACAAAAATTAAAATGTTTATTTTTTTGGATTTCGTAGGATTCGAACCTCCGGTCGCTGGTTGTCTCTGGCCGCTGAGATTTGTCACGCACTTTACGCCCGCTATTAGAGGCTCGCGCGGAGCCGTGAACTTACCGCATTATATTAGAACCGAGGACCGGTCAAATAACAAATTTTAGTGACGCACTTCCGTTTCATCAGAATTTCAAATCACAACGTGGCTAAAGAAGTTTCACTTCAACGCGTCAGAATGTATACAATTTTTTAATTTTATTTAGATATTTTGGAACTCATTAGACTATAGCTCGGTGCTTTAATCTTATTGTGTTATGTTATGTCCTCATTTCACCCAATTACTGGTAAAATTTCGCAAAGCTTTTTGCCGATTAATGCTGTTCGTTGTTTTATGCAAAACATAAACTTTATAATCGGTTCTTGCGAATAAGGGAAGAAACTTGTCAAGTACGTGAGAATATGTAGGATTTTCATGAGTAGCTAGGTTCATGAGGTTTCAAAATAAATAATATGAAAAATCACAAGTTAGAAAATCCAAACCATTTAACAAAAACTTGGGGGCACATTAAAAACGCAAGCATTTTAAATCACCAAAATTTCAAAAGGTTTTCAGCTAGAGATTCCTGAGCATACTTGGAGTGAGAAATGTAGATGTCATTTTGCTGTCCGATGTTAAATAAAAAAAAATCCATCACACGTCACAACTAAGTGGTCCGGTTAAAGCATAGAGGCGGGTCACATAATAAGCACCCCATCTCGTTCTAACAAAACGGCAACACACGAAACAGAGTGTATTTTGGTTTCGTTTTTAGATTGTCGATCTGCCGGACACATCTGTTGGATCTGCCGGATCTGCCCTGATGATAGACACTGCAACGCTGTCCGAAACGTCGGCTAAAGAGTAGGTAGCGCAACACGGCATAACACCCCAAAAACAACTAACGAAAAGAGTGTATATTGCTCCCTCCCGTCGCGACCTTTAGGGATGGGATCGGTAGCGACGTGCAATTGAAAAATATTATTTTATTTTTAATAAAAAAAATACAGCAAAATGATACATGTATACATTTTTTAACTCCAAATATTCTCAGGAATTTCTGGTTAAAATCCTTTGGGTACATGCTGTTACACCATGTTTATCTACATATATAAACCATAATTAAAATTAGCTGAATAATTGAAAAAGTTTTTTTTAAAAGTCTTTTATTAGATTTACACTTGTGAGAAGACATCTCTCTTAATATTCGTATGAATATATTATTTTTATCACTAAGTTCTTGACGCGTCCCGATGGATGTAGAAAATACGACAGAGAAAGTTATCTTACTGATAATACCACCTAACTTATTTTTATAATAAGCTCTCAATTATTTCCACTAACTAAATGCATTTTTTAAATTTTATGTTCTTAATGTATGTATCCAATAACTATATAAAGGTGTGTTATCCGAATTTGTCGCTGTCAACATTCATAATGGACTCATTATTCCTAGAATTAGAGATTCTCCCATTGTGCGCCGCTCCGCTCCTCACACGTTATTTCTCTTCACTCCTCATCTCTCGTGTACACCTCCGCACTTCCCCATTGAAAAAAATACTACAAAATCATGAAGTTATTTTCTTTTTACAAGAGACGGAAATATATTTTTCAGAATTCGCACGATATTAAAAAAAACACACATTAAACGTCGACTACCGTTTGTCAATGTTTTCCAACGAACATGAATATGAAATTCACATCCACTCCCCGTTCAATCAATTCTTTTGAATGCTTATATCAAATTCACGTTTCGTATCTTTGGCAAGAAGTTTGCTGAGCCATCTTTTGTTAAGAAAATAATTTGAATGAAGAATTAGTAATGGTGATTTTTTTCATAATATTATGTAAACAAAAAGGTTTTTCTGATTGATTTTACTAAAAACTTGTAAAGTTCTTTTAGGTTTTATGGAAGATAACTCTAACGAGAATAGTCTAGCCTAGAGTAATACGAATAGTCTCTATTCCTTTCAAAAATCCGTCTGCAAACAACAAATTTGATTTGGTTCTCGTGACAGTTAGTTATCTTCCATAAAACCTGGGGAAACTTTACAATTTTTTATTAAAATCAACCTGAAAAACCTTTTTGTTTACATAATATTATGAAAAAAAATCACAATTACTAATTCTTCATTCAAATTATTTTCGTTTGTTTGCTTAACAAAAGACGGCTCAGCAAACTTCTTGCTAAAGATATGAAACGTCCTTTAAAAAATCCTTTGATAAATATACATAAATTATCCCTTCCTATTGAATACTGTAAAATTAATTCATTTGAAGACAGGGATAAAATAAATAATTTATCTTTTTCGAAAATCTGAAAAAGATAGGTTACTTCTGGGACTCGAACCCCGTACCTTCAGATTTCCGCAACTCTACCAACTGAGCTAATGTGTCCCCATCCAATTCGGTCATTTTTAACTGTTTCATAACTTCGACTAAGAACTACCAACATTATCTTTATATTGGCATATTTTCATTGGCTGCTATATTTATGTATGATTATAAGATTCAACCAAAACTAAAATAATGTTGTAGCGTAAAACCATAGCGTAAAAAAGCGCAATTACACAGCAGTTTCACTGGGAAATTTTAAATTAAATAAATTTAAATGGGATAACCAATAATTGATATGTTTAATGATAAATTGGTGAATTTTGTGGATCATATTATAAAAAACCTATTCTTAAACCTTCAGTTGCCTCTTTGTAAACCTACATGATCACTAAATTTTCAATAAATTTGGGTCTTGTATTTTTTATCAATTGTGTACCTCCTGTTTAAAATTATAAACTACTAATATTTATGTAAAATGCCTATGCTTAAAATAAATTAAATGAATGCTAGATGTGACCGTATATTATTCTGATTTTTCTGTTTTCAGATTTTCGATTGAATTTCGTTAATATTGTCTTCATTTAATTAAGATTTATTTTTTATTTTTTTATTTTTTTATTTAATATTTGTTTGTTTTTACAATAATTATACATTTTTTTTACATATTAAACAGATTTGTAATATTAATGTAATAAAAGCCTTTCCTCACCATAAAGAGACAAGGCTCTTGTGTTTGGTGAGTGAATTCATACTCAATTATGTTATCAATGTTATCATTTGAGTAGGTGAATAATAATATTTCAACTATTAACAATAGATATAGTAAGAGAAACTTAAGATGTGTCGATTAACAGATTTAAATGAAGTGAAATAGTAATGTAACTCTTACAGTTGTTTCAGGTAATTTTTTAATTTAGTTTGGAATTTACTTTCATTTTCAATAATTTTTACTTCTAATGGGAGTTTGTTGAAATAATTTATACCATGATACAGATAGGAATTTTGGATGTGCTTGGTATTAAATTTTGGGATTTTAATATTGTTTTGATATCTTGCTGAGATATTGAAATGTAATTTTTTTAGCTGTATTTCTTTGAAAGTTTGTAGAATTGAATATTTTTTATATAAATTGTCTATTGTAGTTACTTTGAATATTGAAAAGATTTTTTCGGTAGAAAATGTAGATGGTTTTTTCAATATAATCTTAATTATTAATCTTTGAACTATTTTAAGAGGATTTAAAATAACATCATATGTTCCTCCCCATCCTATAATACCGTATTGTAATATAGATTGAACAATTGCATAGTACACTCTTTTTAGGTTTTCCAGTCTAAGAATATTTCTGAGTCTTATAAATATACATATACATTTCCTAATTCTTTTGAAAAGTTCACAAATATGTGTTTTCCATTTAAAATGTTGATCTATATATACACCAAGATATTTAATTTTGGAAGTTGAATTCAGTGTAGAACATTCTGGAGTGCAATTAGTTCCACTACATTTACTCTGATGTATTAGAATTTTTATTTCTGGTTTAGATTTAAATTTTTTGATAGAGAATGGGATAAAGTTTGTTTTTTTCGGTATTTAGAGAGAGGAGATTTTTATCAAACCAGTTTTTCAGTGTATTGATGTCAATATTTGCTAGGTTGTTCACAGTATTCCAATCAGCACCTTCAATTATTATGACAGTGTCATCAGCATAAGATATTATTTTTCCGTTTATTCTTTGTGTGAATATATCATTTACATAGATGATAAACAGTAACGGCCCCAGGACTGTACCTTGAGGTATACCAAAATTACTTGTATCTTGTTGGCTAAGCACATTGTTGATTTTTACGACTTGGGGGCGTTTGAAAAGGTAGCTTTTTATCCATTCTAGAGCTGTACAGTTTAATCCAATGTTTCTTAATTTAGTTACGAGTTTGCCATGTGATATGCTGTCAAACACTTTTTTGAGATCTATGAAAATTCCAATACATTTGAATGATTTATCTAATGAATTGAGAACAAGGTTAGTTAATTTTGCAATTGCATCCTGTGTGCTTCTACCTTCCATAAATCCAAACTGATTTTCATCAATTATTTTATTACATTTTATAAACTGGTTCATTCTTTTTTTTACTATCTTTTCCAAAATTTTTGCTATATTTGAGATTACTGATATTGGTCGGTAGTTGCTTACTTCTTCTGGATTACCAGATTTAAATATTGGAGTAATGATAGTTTGTTTGTAAATAGATGGGAACACACCGCTTTGGAAACTTAAATTTACTATATGCATTAATGGTTTAGAAATTTGATTTTTAATATTTTTTAAAATATTAACCGTAACTCCATCAAATCCCGGTGCAGAACCTCCTTTCATATCGTTTATGATAGATACTATTTCATCCTCTGTTATGACTTGAAATGTTGCTATTTTATTTTCTGTATCAATATTGCAATCTGAAATTGGGTTGGTATTTATGTGATTTGCAAGATTTTTTCCTTTGTTTGCAAAGAATGTGTTAAATATATTTGCAGCTTTTGACGGGTTTTCTTTACAGCATATTTTCGAGTGATCGTGAGTAATAGCATTGATTTCATTATTCCTGCATTTTTTCTTATCAATTATTTCATTTATAACCGTCCACACTCTTTTACTATCATTTTCCGCCTGATCAATCATTTGTTTATAATAACTTTCTTTTCTGTGTTTTATAATATATGAAAGTTTGTTTTTATATGCCTTAAAACTGTTTAGTAAATTTTTATTATTTGGTTGTTGGGTAGTTAACTTGTAAAGGGCTTGTTTATGTCGTACAGATATTATAAGACCATGGGTAATCCACGGTTTTATAGGCTTGTACTTAGATTGTTTGGATTTGGAAATATTAATATTTTTTGTCGAATCGTTTATGTATGTAGATATTTTTTCTTCAAACAAATTGCAGCAAATATTGACATCATTACATTGTAGTAATTTATTCCAGTTTTCTGATTCAAATTTATGTAGTAACGTATCCATATTAAGTATTTTTTTTGAGGCATTAATTTGGTTAGGTAATGGAGAAGATGGATTACTGCATTTATAATTAAATATACATGAATAATGATCAGTGATAGTCGTATGTATGACAGCTGAGGTTATATTTTTAATGCAAGGGATATTTGTAAATATATGATCTAGACACGAAGGCCGTTGACCTCGGACGTTTCTTGTATAATGATTTATGCATGAGATGTAGTTTAGTTCAGCCAACTTGTTAAGGTAATCATCTTTATTCTTACTAGAGGAATCGTTTGCAATATTTAAATTCACATCTCCCACAAGAATATTATTTTTATTTCTAAAATTTAGTAAAATGTTTTTTAATCCATCTATAAATTGTGGTAGTATCGATTTATGTGTACGATAAATAGCAATAATATTATAATATTTATTTACATCTTTAATTTCTATATTTAAAATGTTAACATTACTAATATTAATTATCTCTCTAATATTGATAATATTATATTGGTTTGAAATGAATATTCCAATACCAGAGTTTTTGTTAATTTTTGTTATTGTTGTATGATATGAGTACCCAGGAATAGAGTAGTTCAATTCGCCTGCAGAATGTGTTTCAGACAACACAATCAGGCCCGGGAAAAAATTTAAATCTTTTAATGATATTATTAATTCTTCTAGGTTTTTTTCTATGCTTCTAATATTTATATGAAATAGGGTAAATCCTTTTTCAGTACAAATTAAATTGAAATTTCTTAAGGAGTTTTAATTTGAGGTTTTACTCATTAAGTTAAAAATAAATGACTTCTTCAAACACAGCAAACTTATTTTGTGGCACCATTTTATTTCGAAATGAATAGAATTCTTACCACTTTTATTGTTTTTAAAAACCGTCATGTTTCATGAACAACGCTTTCTTCTTCGGGGTTTACTTAAAACTAATTATCAATAATAGACATAGAAAAATAAGGATAAACAGAGAAATAAGGATAACGGAACATAAGAGATGTTTGAAAAATAGCAGTTTCTCAGAATTTGCCAATCATTTGTTGGAGACGAGTCATACTTTTTACTTCAAAAGTGGAATTGAGTTATTGCATCGTAATTTTAAAGGTGCTTATTTGGACAAATTGGAAATCTTAGAAATCAGAAAGAGCGAGAATGCGAATTTTAATAATATTATTAAAAATCAAAAATTGTTTTTAAATGTCCCATTATTAGACCTTTTTCCTTTGTAAATTGTTCCCTATTGCCTCTCTTCCTTACCCATTCTCATCTTTCCATTGACACCATTGCCTATGTCTATTATTTATAATTAGTTTTAAGTAAACCCTGAAGAAGTGAGCATTGCTCATGAAACATGTCGGTTTTTTTATAAAAAAATAGAAGTGGTATAAACTAAGTGTTCTATTAATTTTGAAAAATAAATCAGTTTAAAACACAGCTAAGCCCTGTACAAATGTGCCAATAATGATTGTTAAATCAGTAATTACGCAACCCAATCAGAAACCTGAAATGTGTAAATAATGTTGATTGGAAACCGGTGATGACTTAACAAATTTACTGATGCATATAACCCAAACAAAATAAATAGGAACGCTTTTACCTGATCATTGTAATGTTTGATTAATTTAAAAAAAAAAAAATGGTAAAAATGTGTCAATAACAGTTAACATAACGGACATCTACTATAAAAACAGTAAAACAATAAATTTTATTTTAAAAATTAAATAAATTCACTTAAATAGGATAGGGTCAGAGCACTGACTCGGCAAGTCATAGGTCCTGGGTTCGAGTCCCCGATATGACCTACCTTTTTTGATTGTTCTGTTTCACATTTTCGATTGAGTTTCGCTAATGTTGTCTTCATTGATTAAATATTATAATTTGAAGTTTTACTCATTGAGTTAAAAATATTAATAATAGCACCCTGTAAGTCACCTTTGTTGACCACATGTTCTATACTAGCTAGTACCCGGCATGACATTTAATAAAGAAATTGTTTCTTCCTGCGTGTCCTTTCCTATTCGTCCCGTTCCCCTTCCGCCTTCCCTTGCTCTCCCGTGTCCCCTTCCCTTTCGCGTTCTTAAACCGTCTCCTCCACCTTCCCTCACCCTACTCCACTCCTCCACTTCCCCCGTCTCGCAAACCCCTCTCCCGAGTTTCCCTCCCCCGTCCCAGGTTTTACTCCCCCCTCCAGAGTTACCCTCCCTTCTCCCTCCACCCGCATTCCATACATTCATTTAGTTTTCAAACAGCTCGCGTGCCACCTATCGCAATTTTTTATGCACATTATAATGCCAGAGCTCACCAGTGAGTTTATAAAAACCTTGTTCTGACAATAACGAACACAAAAAAAATAATTATCCAATTTGGTGCAGTTGTTCGAAAGTTATGCGCGTACAAAAATTTCGGCGATTTTTTTTTTTTTATATAGATAAATGTTTCCAATTATTATTGTCCAAGACGCCATAACATGTTTCACCTGAATACATTAAAAAATAATATTTTTCCCCTATTTTACCTATCTGGCCCAAATGTGTTGACTATGATACAATAAGATAGAGTGTGCTGAAGTAGACATTTTTGTCTATAATTTATACGAATTCAGAAAAAAAAATCTGCTATTTCTCAAAAATATGTTAAATTATATATTGAAATTATAGTGTTTCTTATGTATCTTGCCGGTCTTTATATTATTGGTTATTTGAGTGAGCTTTTATACAATTTTGTATTTTTATGTCGAGATATTATGTATCCTATAACTGAGAGGGTTTTTGTAATTTAATGTACCTATTTGTATGCTCACTGATTTTATATAACTGGATTGTTTTTACGTAAGTCAGAACATCTGTACGAGTTTACGGACACCGTTTGTAGTGTTGATAAATTAATTTTATAGCAAAAAGTTTATATGAGAATAGCTGGTACCCGGCACGCGTTGCTATGCAATTAAATGAAGAAATTATTTCTCCGTACGTGTCCTTTCCCATTCGTCCCATTCCCCTTCCCCTCCCGCGTTCCCTTCCCCGCTCGCATTCCCACTCCGCCTCCTCCACTTTTCCTCCCCTCACTCTACTCCCCCCCCCTTCCCCCGTCCCGCGAACCCCCTTCCCGAGTTCCACTCCCCCCTCCCAGGTTACCCTCCCCGATCCCTAGTTCCCTCCCCCCCCTCCCTCGAACCCCCTACACGAGTTCCCCTTCCCCCTCCAGCATATCATGAATCCAGTCCCGGTACATTCAGTCCTCAAACAGCTCGCGTGCTACCTATTTCAATTTTTTTATACAATTATCATAATGCCAAAGCTCATCAGTAGTTTTATACAAACCCTGTCCTGACAACAACGGACACGAAAAAAAATTATCAAATTTGGTGTAGTCGTTCGGAAGTTAAGCGCGTACATACATTTCTGCGGTTCATTTTTATTTAATTTATTAATTTTTCGTAATTTTATGATGCCAGAGCTCACTGTTTTATACAGAAACCACCGCGGGCATGAACACATCAAATCCCCAAAGTTTCATCGCAATCCGATGAATAGTTAAGCAACGCATAGCGGACATACAAACATTTTTAGATTTTTATATAATATATGTATATAAGATAAGATAAGATATATGAAAATCGAAACTGCTTGAAGAACGCTTTTATAAAAAACATTAACTCGTTGGTAACGTTTTTAATTCAGTAACGACTCTTCTAACTTACAGCTAGCTACAATTGATTCTACAGCAGTTATCCTGTCTCCTGCGCCCGAAGCAAGAAGGGAAGAGGAGTCGAACACTCGGGCCGGGGGGCGGCGGGCGCGGACTTAACTAGGCGTGGAATCGCCGTCCCACAAATTACATCTAAAATAATAAAAAAATAAGATGAATCGAAGTGGTACTGTCCGGGGGAGAAGGGGGTGGCTGGAAGGGGGTGGTAGTGGGGTGAGAGGAGATGTCTAACGACCCAGAATGATATATGAAGGTTGGCGAAAAGGATTTTATAAATAATTTATCCAGCGGTCGGGAGCTCTCGGAAGAACGTTTGGGAAACATCCCCCCGGACTCGACTGGGATCAAGCGATCTAAATATCCGCGTACGTCATCTTCTGGGAACACTCTGTATTCCAGTCTTACTGTAGCTGTACTAGGTATATATTCACCTCCCAAGGTAACCAAACAATAAGAGACAAACTCGTCCTTTGTTTCGTCAAGGGGCTCCTGCCTACTACATCCGTAGGCTTTCTTCTCAACTGGAATCTCACGTTATTATTATTATTATTTCGTAATAAAGAAGGGAAAATAGGGGATCGTCGAATTTTAAAAGCTGAAAAGGATTGGACAAGATTTTTTGTTATTTAAGTATTATCTTCCCCTCTGACCCAGTAAAATCAAGCTCCTTGGCTTCAGGTTAAGAAGTCACCAGTTCAAAACCCAGTCAGTGCAAATAAATGTTTATTATACTTATTTAAATATATGTATTCTTCAAAAATAATTAATGAGCAATGAAAATCTAAGCAATTTACAGATCCAGAATTAATTTTACAATTTGAGAGGCGGATGTGGGTGCCGCCGCCTCGGGAACCATTTATTAGATAACCTAACACTCCTGCCATATTTAATCCCAAGTTTGGTGACTTAGTGAGGGCGCCCGGATTCATAGGGTGAGGTTTGTTTAGTTCTTACTACTTCTACGTAACGGGCTGGATCGGGAGAGAGTTGAGGTTCAGAGAGACCTTTTTACCTCTACAGACGGTCTTTCTCGACCTATTGCCTTGTAACGTGGTAGAAGGGATGGATTCATACGCCCGTTACTCTTGGACACACCTCATTCCTTTTTCCTTCCCAGAAATTCTTCTCCTTCCTTTCCCTAAAAAGACCTACAAAGATGATACAGCCCCTGAGGTAACCTTTTTCCTCAGGGTCTCCTGTGTGGTGCAATTAAGCTTAAGTTAAAAAAAGATGAGCAGCATGCTTGAATATGGTACGGACCCACTCCAAACAAAATACATAAATATTCTGGAACAAAATCAGAAAAAAATACTCTTGTATATCGAATAGATTTAGCTTGGAATCCCAATCTATTACAATACTTAGTTGAAATATGTATAGTGCATAACTCTATTGATAGTAGTTACTCTTTATTAGAATGCTATGGCTTATATCTACATGCCCGAAAACTTCAGACGTAGTCTTCAGCACGAAATGTTCATATTATCACACAGCCGAACATATGTTCTATCACAGCATAGCATGACAAGAGGACTGGTGCTATTAAATGAAATTTTCACTTCAATAGAAACCTGTATATTAACTCCTTAAATAAATTTAAACTTTAAGACATTCACCGTGCATTGTGATGCAAGTCATATATTAAATAGGTATATTAAATTTAATTACTACATGGTTATTATAATACTTATTAAGTAAGTCTATAGAATATAATTAGGTAAATTCGCCGAGATGTGAAGCCTCTTAAAACTAAAGCAATAAATATATGAGTGATAGTAATAAAAATGAAGATAGTGTGAGGAAAGAAGTGAAATTTTGATTATCAAGATTATGTCAATTTGGGAGGAGGGTATGGATACCGCCGCCCCGGGGACCATTTATTGAATAACCCACACCCAAACGCAGCGAAACACTTGACCTATGGCAGAGGTGTTGGTTATCCAATAAATGGTTCCCGGGGCAGCGGTACCCATACCCGCCTCCCAAATTTATATGATTGAGATAATTAGAGAATTATGTTAAATTCAGTGCACAGTTTTGATCTTAAAAAACATGTGTATATTTATATAATGTTAGGTAGGTACCTACCAAAGATATTGAAATATAAGGTACCTACATACATTATTTTTAAGTTTACCTATCTCTGCCAATGAAGAGTTTGGCGTGGGAGATATGTACACATAATAGGATTATACAATGTAGAAAGTACGTGTCTTTAGTACCAGGGCGATGTAACATTCTTACAAATAAATATTATTTGAATTGGTGAAGTTACCGCTTTTTGCTTACATCGCCCTGGTACTAAAGACACGTACTTTCTACATTGTATAATCCTATTATGTGTATATATCTCCCACGCCAAACTCTTCATTGGCAGAGATAGGTAAACTTAAAAATAATGTATGTAGGTACCTTATATTTCAATATCTTTGGTAGGTACCTACCTAACATTATATAAATATATACATGTTTTTTAAGATCAAAACTGTGCACTGAATTTAACATAATCCTCTAATTATCTCAATCATATAAATTTGGGAGGCGGGTATGGGTACCGCTGCCCCGGGAACCATTTATTGGATAACCAACACCTCTGCCATAGGTCAAGTGTTTCGCTGCGTTTGGTGACTTAGCAGGGGCTCCAGTGTTCGTGGGATGAGATTTGTCTAGGCCTTGGCGATGGATGTGTTCGCCCACCTAATGCGTGGCAGGCAGGATCAGGAAAGACTGGTTGAGGGAGACCTTTTGATCTGTCCAGCCGGACTCTCTCGACCTACCACCTTGCACCACAGTGGGAGGGATGGATTCATACGTCCTTCATTCGCGACATTGAACCCCAGATTCCTACCCACCCCTCATGCCTCATTCCTTCCTCTCCTTCCTTTCCAAAAAAATACCCTCCACACAGCATCCCCAAAAATGACATAGGTATTGAGAGATTTTTTTCTTCTGGGCCTTCTCTGTGGAGCTAATGTATACAAAAATTGAAACGGGATATAAAAATTAAGGTTATTATTAAAACAATAAAAAAAATCCACTTAATTTATTTCTGACTCGGGGTTAAAAGGGGTGGCAAACAAATCCATTTAATTTGAATAAAATGTATACCACCCCTGTTAACCCCCCGAAGATGGCCTTAACAGACTGAAACCGGTTACGGTCACAAATAGATGAAGTGGAAAAAGTTAAATTGTTATTATTTATAATGCAACTGTCAGTACCATAAATTGAAATATTAAAAATTAAGGATTTAAAAAAAAATATATTATTTAAAATAAATTTCAAATTAAAATATTCATTAACATTTTCACGAGCAGCACACTAGACTCATGCCCGTATCATGACAGTCGTATACAGGCTATATTAAAATGTAATACAAAATATACTAAATGCAGACACAAAAATTGAAACAATATTTAAAAACATAAAAAAACCATTAACAAAGTAAAAATGAATGATGAAATAGACATTAGAAATAAATAAAGAAAATATAAATATTTAAAAGTGAGATTAAAATATACGCAAGAGTATGTTGTATGACCTTCCTTTTGAAAGACGCCAAAATTACAGAACTCGTTTACAGCTGTATAGAGCGGTGAAAAGCTTCCTAGAAATACCAACCAACTCAAAAAAAGGGTCAAATTTATTAACATTTTACAAATAATAATGAAATATGTGAAGCGTAATTTCCAATTCATGTTCTCTTTAAAAAACTTCTACACCTTTCAAATATTCAATATTTTACACGGGTAGTAAAAGTGATGAGACCATATCTGTGCTCAATGCATTGTATCTTTTAGGAACGATAAAACAGAATAGGCCACTTGCATCACATTTAAAAAAAAAATTCTGGTTAAGGCAAATATTCTAATACATTCTGTATTTTTTATTTTTTTTAATCGTATTTTTGAAACCCTGGCGATTTTTTGAAAATTTCAATCCGAAAAATCAGACTATTTTTTATAAACCGGAAATACGGGGCATAAATTTATGTGTGCGAAAAAAAGATAATTACATAGCCGAAAATCATTTAAAAAAAAGAACGTTTTCCACACGAATAGCAATAAATTGTACGGGGTCCCTTAGTAACATCTGTAAAAACACCGCCATTTTTATCAAAAAATCAAACCAAAGTTCGCATAGAACAAACAATAAATCTAGTGAACGTTAAACGAAAATTCAATTATTCGCCGGAAATCAAAGTGTTGCCATATAAAAAAAAATAATCAGTGTGGAATTTTACAAAATTAAGGGAACATAATCGGAGACGGGACATTTTCATGTAGTGACGTCACGAGCTCAAATAATGGATTTATTTATTTAAAAATAAGAAAAACTATACATTCCTTAAAATTTTTACTAACATTTTAGTAATCTTAGTAAAAAAATCTATCCACACGATTTTTTCCAAGTCGTTATGAAATCCATGGTGGCCTATTGTCAGTTGAGTAAATATGGTTCTAGGTTTAGGGACCACGAAATCCAGGTTTGATGAAAAGCGGGTGTATGCGATATTACTTTGTTATTATGACGTAACGCTAAACCATATTAATTTTCTTCGAAGTGTAACATTCTCTCGCAAAATTTCTTTTTTTTTTCGATTTTCTGATTGCAAAAAAAAATACAAATATATATGAAACGTTTATTATTGTAACAATAGATAATAACAGAAGAGAGGTAGGGCGAACTTTTTTTACGCATATTTTTTTCTTTTTCATCGCCACGTTCAAAAAAGTAGAATCAATCCACCAAAATTTCGTCTCAATCGTACGAATGGTATAGGAACGCATACGGACAAACGAAGACAAATGTACTTTTATCTGGAAGATTATTATCGTGCTATACTCGTATTTTGAGCCGCAGTTATCGGCGATATATTGCATAACTAACTGTAAGTATGACATTATTTCTTCAAAGACAGAAAATTTATATTCAAAATAAATAGATTTTATTTGTTTTCATCAAGTTTATTGTTTATAAAAAAAACGATATTTTTCGTGAGAGATACTCACTTCCTCAAGGTTTACTTTAAAAAACATGTCGGTTTTTTTATAAACGTGTTTAAAACAAAGAAATTTATTAATTTTGAATGAATTATTATTATAACCTGCGAATATTTATGTGAAAAGTAAATATAAATAAAATTAAAGCTAAACTTATATCATTATTGACAACGAGAGCATAGCAATGGGGCAATTAATGTGATGATATACTTCAATTACAAGTTAACAAAGTGCATCAACAATAATCGTAAATAATACCAGAGTTAATTAATTAAGTTAATGTATATTTTTATACGTTTAATAAATCAACTTTATGTGGCTAAGCAACGGTTTGATAAAGCCTTCGTAGAGCGAAAAAGCTATCACATTATCAGGTAGTGAAGATTTGCAAAAGGAGTACCTATTTAATAAAAAAATACAACAATATGAAACTTTTTGCATAATATAAAATGGATTTCCAGAATTTATCATTTAATGTCATTTAAATGTTTTTCTATTATATACATTCATGATATTATAAGGCGATGAGTTTTATATTTCACTCTAAAATTGTTATTTTTGAATATTATGCTTCATGGTTTGCATATTTAAAATATGCTTGTAGTAAATTATTCTAATACGGAACACTTGCATAATGTTATGTAAACTACCTCATATCAGCACTGCTTTTAATTAAAAATATCAAATTAATTCAAAACATCAAAGCAAAATTCAATGAATTTTTACACTACGTACTTATTCAATAGAATAATTTCTTATATATAGTTCGGGCTTTTTTTAAAAACAGTTATTTTTTTATATTAGCTCCACAAAGAAGGTCATGAGTAAAACAATTTCCCTCAGGACCTATTTCGTAACTGGGGATGCCGTATAGACGGTCTTTTTGGGGAAAAGAAGGAGAGGAAGTTCTGGGAAGAAAGAAGATATGAGGGGTGGGTTTGAATCTCGAGGTCGATGTGTCCAGGAGTGACGGACGTGTGAATCCATTCCTCCCATTGCGGTGTAAGAGATAATAATAATAATTGGACAATTTGTAGAGCGCCGTTTTTGTGAAAAATCACCTCAAGGGCGCTTTACAATTCATCATGAATTCCTAGGTTCTAATTAATTTTATTATTTACAGAAAGATACAAAAACATACTTACCTGCAGGTCACTTCCGAAAAACACACTTTATTAGAAAGTTTATGCTTGGGAAAGGTACAACTTTGCACGTGGAGGGCAATATATTCAAAACACTGGACATTGCATGACTTTACCTTTGCTACCCTCATCACTGTTGGTTTTACATTTATATCTATAAGAAGATTAATGCCAAAGTTGAGTTAATATTTATTTGAAAGACTGGAGAATTGTAAGAATTTGCATTATTTTTACAAAATTAGTTATTTACTAAGTCGCAAGCCGTGAAGCTGAAGTTACTGATACGACTGTCTGAAAAGATGAGTTTTTAGTTTAGCTCTAAATTCCGCTGAATCTGTGATCATTCTTAACTCGTGTGGCAGTCCATTCCAGGCTTTAGGTCCTGACACTCCGAAAGCACGTTCACCGAATTTAGTATCTGGTCTGCGCTTTGGTTCCTTCAACCTTCCGATAGCTGATGTTGCTGCTGACCTGAGGGTTGATTGTCGCGAATTGGAATTTTCCGGAATACACATTTCCGATAAGTAAGCCGGAGCCATTCTGTTAAGGGATTTGAATACCATCCAGCAGAGCTTGAACTGGATTCTTTCAGGACACTTGAGCCAGTGAAGATTTTTGAGATGCTCAGAAATATGGGAATATTTAGATACGCCGGTGATGAGTCTTGCCGCAGCGTTGAACACAGATTGTAATTTGTTGATTTGATATTTCGGGAGATTAGCATATATTCCGTTGCAATAATCTAGACGTGAAACAACATACGAATTGACTAGTAATTTAGTCGCCTCTGTTGTCAAGTTTTTCCGTACTGCTTTAATTTGCCTTAATTGAAAGAACCCCGTGCTTACAGTTCTGTTCACTTGAGTTTTAAGGGAGAAATCAGCATCCAGATTGACACCTAGTAGTTTTATGCATGTTTTTGGAGTGATGTCACTTCCTGAAATGGTTATTGAGGAGTTATCAATATTATGCTGACGTCGGCTTGTTACTGTCCAGAGAAACTCAGTCTTTGCAGGATTCAGTTTCAATCTATTTGAGGTCATCCAGCGCGGGATTGCTTCTAGACACTCAGTTACGCGAGTTTTAAGACTGCCTATTTCCTCTGGTAAGCAGTAGAAGTAAACTTGCTGGTCGTCAGCGTAGCAGTGAGATAGAAGACTAAATGATTTGATAATTTTAGCGACATCATTTTGGAAGAGGATGAAGAGAAGTGGGCCCAGAACAGACCCTTGGGGAACTCCAGATGAAAGGGTTGCATATTTTGATTGGTTTTTCCCCACTTTAACGGCTTGTACGCGATGGGTCGAAAGTCCGGCTGGAGAGGTCAAAAGATCTCTCTCAACCAGTCTTTCCCGATCCAGCCCGCCACACAGTATGTGTGCAAACGCATCCGCCGCCAAAGCGTAGACAAACTTCACCGCATGAACCCGGGCACCCCTGCTAAGTCACCAAACGTAGCGAGATACTTGAGGTGACCTACGGCAGGGGTGTTGATTATCCAATAAACAAGTGCCTGGTTGGCGGTACCCATACCCTCCTTCCAAATTAAACTTTACTGAATATTAGACAATTTTATTTCAATTTTTAATATTATTTCAATATTAATTCTATATCTGAGCAAAGCATTTAACATTTTTCCACAAATTGTAAAAATTAAACCTTTAAGAATATAATATACTCGTACCGACTAGTTATATATAATATTTATTATAATTCTTTACTGATTATAAGAATAATTATATTATTCTATATCTCCAAAAATGCCGAAGTTAAAAGATTTCAAAGTCTAGGGTGAAACGAGTACAATCATGTCCCATGATGTCACACGATATATAATTCAGTTCAATTCATAATTCAAATGACGTTGCTGCAGTACTAAATGATGGACTGGTCATAAAAATCACATTTATCAGCCGGCCGCAAATATCAACACATGGGATGTTAACAGACGTACTTGACTTACTAACAGTAATTCCTGACATTATTTATAGTAAAAGCTCTCATTTAAATTTTGGTCTCCATCGACTTTTTATTGTTCTTTTTTCTTCCACATATCGTCACTGGTAAATCAGCAAAGTAATTTCTCAACCCTTTACCCCGACCCAAACTGTTAAATACCTATTAAGTTTTAAGATGTTTTTAGGTATTTAAAAAAAAATCTAATAGTTTTGTCTTAGCAGGCTCTAATTAATAAGACACATTTGTGAGTAACGTGATTTTTCG
Source organism: Limnephilus lunatus (assembly GCA_917563855.2). NCBI lineage: Eukaryota > Metazoa > Arthropoda > Insecta > Trichoptera > Limnephilidae > Limnephilus > Limnephilus lunatus. Next base: position 18,703,729 of record OU830602.1, on the reverse strand, counting down.
TTTTAGGAGACAACTTCTTTGGTTAGTTTGGGGATTTCACGATTTAGAAGAAAATTTCTAAACATACCCCAGTATTCCCCAATATTCCCTAGGGTTGTTCCAGTACTAAAGGAAGCATTGTAGAAAAATGTAATTTTATGATGTGGAGTAGATTGGTTGTTCCTTTCTTAATTTGAACCCAAGCAATTTTGTTTTTACATTGGTTTCCCAAGGAAAACCATTTCTCTAAGGACCTTTGTCATTTTTCTGTGGTGTCTGTTTAGGGAAAGGAAGGATAGGACATTCAGGGAAGAAAAAATGTATGAGGAAATCTGGGGGTCTATGTGTTCAGGTGTGACAGACGAATCCATCCTATCCTCTACACGGCGATCGCGATGGTTCGAGAGATTCCGGCTGGCGAGATAAAAAGGTCTTTCTCAACCAGTCTGTTCCGATCCGGCCCACCACGCAGTAGGTGGGCAAACGCATCCGCCGTCAAGACCCAGACAAACCGCAAACCTTGAACCAGGGAACCTCTGATAAGTCACTAAACGCAGCAAACTAATTGGAGTGACCTGTGGCACAGTTGTTGGTTATCCAATAAATGGTTCCAATCAATGTGAAGGATGATTTTTTCCATATTTTTGTCGTCGAATTCCAGTGCACCTTTTCCTATAAATTTGGTCATCTTATTAGTATTTGTGATTTTTTCTTCAAAGTTGGTAGATGTCGCTTTTTTTGTGCGTCCTTTGGCTGTTCGTTCTGGAATGGTTTGAAGATTGGATATTCATTTTTTTATTTTTTTTATTTCGTAGGGTTCGATTCTTGGTCCACTGAATGTCTGGCCGCTAAAATTCGTCGGGCGCTCTTTACCACTTGACTAAAGGAGACTTGCGTGGGACTGTGGGTTTATCGTACATGGCACCGAGTGCCCGCGAAATATTATTGATATTAATATTTACTTCAAAAATATATTATGATGTCGGTATCTTCAACTGCATCGAAAGGTATTTTCCGCGTAAGCTCCTTCCTATCATCCGAGCCATGGAGAGGGAACCTACTGACGTATAAGGATTGACAAATTTAATATTTATTGAATAGTGAAGAATGGTAAATGAACCTGCCACAGTTCCATTCTTATAAATAGATTTCCCTTCAGAAGATAGATAGCTACAGGCTACAGTCGGAAGTTAGATGGAAGTAGGTACTTACAAGATATCGCAAATGAATTTAATACAGATAAATAATATAGGGAGAAATTCCATCTCGTATATTCCCCGTTCACGTTATCATATCACGTTGCCAATGATCTGGAAATGATATTAATCTCAGCCGAACATTCGCTCGCAGATGCTGGACCATTATCTTCTTCTGCTTGCTCTAGTCTCCTGCTCCCGCCGCACATTGAGAGAAAAATTATTTCGAGAAAGTAAAAAAAAATCAAAAAGTGTGCAATTTACACACGGTAGAAGTAAACCTAAAAAGTCGCTAGATCTCGCTTTTTTTCTTTTGCCTGTTTACTTTAAAGTGGTTTGAATATTGCATGTTGATTTAACAAAAATTAAAATGTTTATTTTTTTGGATTTCGTAGGATTCGAACCTCCGGTCGCTGGTTGTCTCTGGCCGCTGAGATTTGTCACGCACTTTACGCCCGCTATTAGAGGCTCGCGCGGAGCCGTGAACTTACCGCATTATATTAGAACCGAGGACCGGTCAAATAACAAATTTTAGTGACGCACTTCCGTTTCATCAGAATTTCAAATCACAACGTGGCTAAAGAAGTTTCACTTCAACGCGTCACAATGTATACAATTTTTTAATTTTATTTAGATATTTTGGAACTCATTAGACTATAGCTCGGTGCTTTAATCTTATTTTGTTATGTTATGTCCTCATTTCACCCAATTACTGGTAAAATTTCGCAAAGCTTTTTGCCGATTAATGCTTTATTTTATGTGTTCGTTGTTTTATGCAAAACATAAACTTTATAATCGGTTCTTGCGAATAAGGGAAGAAATTTGTCAAGTACGTGAGAAAATATAGGATTTTCATGAGTAGCTAGGTTCATGAGGTTTCAAAATAAATAATATGAAAAATCACAAGTTAGAAAATCCAAACCATTTAACAAAAACTTGGGGGCACATTAAAAACGCAAGCATTTTAAATCACCAAAATTTCAAAAGGTTTTCAGCTAGAGATTCCTGAGCATACTTGGAGTGAGAAATGTAGATGTCATTTTGCTGTCCGACGTTAAATAAAAAAAAAAAAATTCCATCACACGTCACAACTAAGTGGTCCGGTTAAAGCATAGAGGCGGGTCACATAATAAGCACCCCATCTCGTTCTAACAGAACGGCAACACACGAAACAGAGTGTATTTTGGTTTCGTTTTTAGATTGTCGATCTGCCGGACACATCTGTCGGATCTGCCGGATCTGCCCTGATGATAGACGCTGCAACGCTGTCCGAAACGTCGGCTAAAGAGGAGGTAACGCAACACGGCATAACACCCCAAAAACAACTAACGAAAAGAGTGTATATTGCTCAATCCCGTCGCGACCTTTAGGGATGGGATCGGTAGCGACGTGCAATTGAAAAATATTATTTTATTTTTAATAAAAAAAATACAGCAAAATGATACATTTTTAACTCCAAATATGCTCAGGAATTACTGGTTAAAATCCTTCGGGTACATGCTGTTACACGCTGTTTATATGTATAAACCATAATTTAAATTAGCTGAATTAATAAAACAGTTTTTTTTATAGTCTTATATTAGGTTTACACTTGTGAGAAGACTTCTCTCTTAATATGCATATGAATATATTATTTTTATCACTAAGTTCTTGACGCGTCCCGATGAATGTAGAAAATACGAAAGAGAAAGTTATCTCACTGGTAATACCAACTTACTTATTTTCATAATTAGCTCTCAATAATTACCAAATGAACTAATTGCTTTCCTTTAATTTGATGTTCCTTAAGTTGTTATCCAATAACTATTTAAAATTGTGCTACCAGAATTTGTCACTATCAACATAACGGACTTATTATTTTTAGAATTAACGAATCTCCCATTGTGCGCCGCTCCGCTCCTAACACGTTATTTCTCTTCACTCCTCATCTCTCGTGTACACCTCCATATTTCCCCATTGAAAAAAATACTACAAAATCATGAAGTTATTTTCTTTTTACAAGAGATGGAAATATATTTTTGCAGAATTCGCACGATATTAAAAAAAACACACAGGAAACGTCGACTACCGTTTGTCAATGTTTTCCAACGAACATGAATATGAAATTCACATCCACTCCCCGTTCAATCAATTCTTTTGAATGCTTATATCAAATTCACGTTTCGTATCTTTGGCAAGAAGTTTGCTGAGCCATCTTTTGTTAAGAAAATAATTTGAATGAAGAATTAGTAATTGTGATTTTTTTCATAATATTATGTAAATAAAAAGGTTTTTCTGATTGATTTTACTAAAAACTTGTAAAGTTCTTTTAGGTTTTATGGAAGATAACTATAACGAGAATAGTCAAGCCTAGAGTAATACAAATAGTCTCTATTCCTTTCAAAATTCCGTCTGCAAAAAAATTGATTTGGTTCTCGTTACATTTAGTTAGCTTCCATAAAACCTGGGGAAACTTTACAATTTTTTAGTAAAATCAATCTGAAAAACCTTTTTGTTTACATAATATTATGAAAAAAATCACAATTACTAATTCTTCATTCAAATTATTTTCGTTTGTTTGCTTAACAAAAGACGGCTCAGCAAACTTCTTGCTAAAGATATGAAACGTCCTTTAAAAAATCCTTTGATAAATATACATAAATTATCCCTTCCTATTGAATACTGTAAAATTAATTCATTTGAAGACAGGGATAAAATAAATAATTTATCTTTTTCGAAAATCTGAAAAAGATAGGTCACTTCTGGGACTCGAACCCCGTACCTTCAGATTTCCGCAACTCTACCAACTGAGCTTATGTGTCCCCATCCAATTCGGTCATTTTTAACTGTTTCATAACTTCGACTAAGAACCACCAACATTATCTTTATATTGGCATATTTTCATTGGCTGCTATATTTATGTATGATTATAAGACTCAACCAAAACTAAAATAATGTCTCTAGCGTAAAACCATAGCGTAAAAATGCGCCATTACACAGCAGTTTCACTGGGAAATTTTAAATTAAATAAATTTAAATGGGATAACCAATAATTGACATGTTTAATGATAAATTGGTGAATTTTGTGGATCATATTATAAAAAACCTATTCTTAAACCTTCAGTTGCCTCTTTGTAAACCTACATGATCACTAAATTTTCAATAAATTTGGGTCTTGTATTTTTTATCAATTGTGTATCTCCTGTTTAAAATTATAAACTACTAATATTTATGTAAAATGCCTATGCGTAAAATAAATTAAATGAATGCTAGATGTGACCGTATATTATTCTGATTTTTCTGTTTTCAGATTTTCGATTGAATTTCGTTAATATTGTCTTCATTTAATTAAGATTTAATTTGAGGTTTTACTCATTAAGTTAAAAATAAATGACTTCTTCAAACACAGCAAATTTATTTTGTGGCACCATTTTATTTCGAAATTAATAGAATTCTTACCACTTTTATTGTTTTTAAAAACCGTCATGTTTCATGAACAACGCTTTCTTCTTCGGGGTTTACTTAAAACTAATTATAAATAATAGACATGGACAACTAAGGATAAACAGAGAAATAAGGATAAAGGAACATAAGAGATGTTTAAACAATAGCAGTTTCTCAGAATTTGCCAATCATTTGTTGGAGACGAGTCACACTTTTTACTTCAATAGTGGAATTGATTTATTGCATCGTTATTTTAAAGGTGCTTATTTGGACAAATTGGAAATCTAAGAAATCAGAAAGAGCGAGAATGCGAATTTTAATATTATTAATAATCAAAAATTGTTTTTAAATGTCCCATTATTAGACCTTTTTCCTTTGTAAATTGTTCCCTATTGCCTCTCTTCCTTACCCATTCTCATCTTTCCATTGACACCATTGCCTATGTATATTATTTATAATTAGTTTTAAGTAAACCCTGAAGAAGTGAGCGTTGCTCATGAAACATGTCGGTTTTTTTATAAAAAAATAAAAATGGTATAAACTAAGTGTTCTATTAATTTTGAAAAATAAATCAGTTTAAAACACAGCTAAGCTCTGTACAAATGTGCCAATAATGATTGTTAAATCAGTAATTACGCAACCCAATCAGAAACCTGAAATGTGTAAATAATGTTGATTGGAAACCGGTGATGACTTAACAAATTTACTGATGCATATAACCCAAACAAAATAAATAGGAACGCTTTTAACTGATCATTGTAATGTTAAATTAATTGGAAAAAGACTAAAAATGTTAAAAATGTGTCAATAATAGTTAACAGAACGGACTTACTGTAAAAACAATAAATTTTAATTTAAAAATAAAATAAATTCACTTAAATAGCACTTAGAGCACTGACTCGGCAAGTTAAAGGTCCTGGGTTCGAGTCCCCGATATGACCTTTTTTGATTGTTTTGTTTCACATTTTCGATTGAGTTTCGCTAATGTTGTCTTCATTGATTAAATATTATAATTTGAAGTTTTACTCATTGAATTAAAAATAAAAATAATAGCATCCTGTAAGTCACCTTTGTTGACCACATGTTCTATACTAGCTGGTACCCGGCATGAAATTTAATAAAGAAATTATTTCTTCCTGCGTGTCCTTTCCTATTCGTCCCCCTTCCGCCTTACCTTGCTCTCCCGTGTCCCCTTCCCTCTCGCGTTCTTAAACCGTCTCCTCCACCTTCCCTCTGCCCATTCCACTCCCCCCTTTCCCCGTCTCGCGAACCCCCCTCCCGAGTTCCCCTCCCCCGTCCCAGGTTTCCCTTCCCCCTCCCGAGTTACCCTCCCTCTCCCTCCACCCGCATTCCATACATTCATTTAGTTTTCAAACAGCTCGCGTGCCACCTATCGCAATTTTTTATGCACATTATAATGCCAGAGCTCACCAGTGAGTTTATAAAAACCTTGTTCTGACAATAACGAACACAAAAAAAAAAATATCCAATTTGGTGCAGTTGTTCGGAAGTTATGCGCGTACAAAAATTTCGGCGATTTTTTTTTTTATATAGATAAATGTTTCCAATTATTATTGTCCAAGACGCCATAACATGTTTCACCTGAATACATTTAAAAATAATATTTTTCCCCTATTTTACCTATCTGGCCCAAATGTGTTGACTATGATACAATAAGATAGAGTGTGCTGAAGTAGACATTTTTGTCTATAATTTATACGAATTCAGAAAAAAAAATCTGCTATTGCTCAAAAATATGTTAAATTATATATTGAAATTATAGTGTTTCTTATGTATCTTGCCGGTCTTTATATTATTGGTTATTTGAGTGAGCTTTTATACAATTTTGTATTTTTATGTCGAGATATTATGTATCCTATAATTGAGAGGGTTTTTGTAATTTAATGTACCTATTTGTATGCTCACTGATTTTATATAACTGGATTGTTTTTACGTAAGTCAGAACATCTGTAAAACCCAGTATAAATAAATGCTTTTTCAAACGGATATCAGCCATTGTAAAAATCATTACCGGAATTTTAAATTTCGTTTACTTAGTCACGTCGTTTGGGCAGGCGTTTTACTAAAAAGTACGCAAAGTAATCCTGAATGGATTAGCTAATTGTGTTATAAAACGCTTACTGCCGCTGCCGCTCTACGGGAAAACGCTGCGGGGAACTGAAGTAAGCTAATTATTCGTGCAATATTCCGTGACAGTTCCAGCGAGCAATTGATATCAATATTTAAAGGACCGGCAGCGTTTGCCGCCATTTGTCGAATGTTGGATTGTTGCCAACTTCATGTGAAAGCAATCAGCCTTTAATGGCCATTAGACCTCGAGCGGATGCGCCTTCAGCCGTCGATATCACCATCGCACCAATTCTCTTCTCTTTTGGAATAGATAATGACGGAAATTTTGTTTTTTTTTGACAAACAGCGTGGAAGAAAGAAAAAAAAATATTGTGAAATGGAATCCACCGCGGGAAGGAGCGGATCTCCGTGAAGTTAAGCGAGGAATATTATGTGCCAGCGAGACGTGAATATTGAGTGGAAATTATATATAGATTTCAATATCGCTGACTGAATGATATTTGATGGGATCACGTAAAAATGCGATTGATGAACTCCGTCGATCCTGAAACAAGGAATCAAATTAGGTGAAAAATAATTTCTTTCAACACTTTTGTCCCGAAAACAACTTATGATGAAAATCTGAACAAAGTTATTGCGTTGCTTTTCAATTCCGGCGCTCGATTCAATTACGCGATAGAAGTTTTCAATTGATTCCATAATTTCATATGCCTTCAAATTTTTATTGAGCGTGTTATTCCTTCGAGCTATAAAATTTTATGTAGCACTAATCGTAAACACTCTTCGTTCACCTTCTCGGAAAGAAGGAAATCGCAGTAAATTTTACGTCCAATTATTCGTCGAGCGTATTATTTCTTGTCGCCATTAGTTGACATTATGTACCTACTCCACCAGTGGAAGGTCTGGATCCGGAAGTAGATTAACTCACGTGATGATGCCGAGCTGCTGTGATGGAGACTGTGACGTCACTCGGGAAATGAGCAAATCTGTTTACTTCCTAACACTGTCGAGGCAACAACTGGCAAAAGGGTCGCCCTACGCCCTCCACCACACACATGACCTCCCTTACCCTGACAGGAGTTAATTTAATGTATGTTCATAGAACTAGATTACGGCTACGAACACGGAGTGAACGGGTTCAAAGATGCCGCTCTCTTTTCGTGTCATAATTTATACGGAATAATAATTTCACGTTTTAATTCACAAACACGAATAGAAAAAGAGCATCTCTACGCTCGGGACCGTAGAGGCTGCATTTGATGGGAGACACCGAAGCTTGTTTGCATGCAAAACATAATATTTAATTATGTTGAAAAGAATACGTGTCTGGGACACTTTTTTAATGAGAGCGTGGCGGTAGAGGGATACATTTAAATTCAGTTGGGTGTTGGGAGAACGTGAGGTGAGAGTTCAAATTTAACAATGTCCTCCATTTAAAACTTTGCCTTTTAAAAATCTGAACTGAATAGAGACCTTGATTTCAGTTAGCTGACAGTACACTTACTACTTCCTTCGGCAAATAATTTGATAAACGTACATATTACTATTCTTCGATCAAAAATTCATGTCTTCTTTACGTTTTAAGTAGCTGAAGTCGCCGACGATTCTAAATTAGACATATAGATAGCAATTTTAATCCTATTTTGGACGTCAAGTGTGCAAAATTTAACAAATACATATCGAAATTCTGCTATAAGAAGTCTAAAAATGGGATAAAGTGATTTTTCGTGTGAAGACTATCACTTTCCTCTTGTTTTGAAGGTCAAGTAGGCAAAATTTCAACAAATTTGAAATAAAACTATAATAGGTATACAAAAGAAATCCACCCACCCACAGATACTAACTAACTAACCATCACGCCCTTTCCTCGCAGGGGTAGGCAGAGAGGACGGACCGACAAGTCGCCTAACAACTCGGTCTTGGCACACATTCCTTGCCTCGTTTACATTCATACAACGTCTCATACATGCTCTTCTATTATTCTGACATGGCCCGACTCAAGTAACTGATTTACTTGGTCGTGCCATGTCGTTCTTGGGCGTCCTCGACTTCTTCTACTATTCACATTTGCGTCATATATTCTCCTTACACTCCTTTCTTCATTCATTCGCTCTACATGCCCAAAATGCCCTCTACATGCTTTTCTTAATATATACATAGCTACATGCCCAAAATATGCCCAAATTGTATATTATATAATTACATGCCCAAAATTTGCTCTACATTCTCTTCTTAATATATTGCATAGCTACATAGGTCACTCTGCAAGAGGAGTAAGTGAATATAATATTTCGGAACACAATATACGCATGAAATTAGACAATCTTAGAGTCTGATAAATGTGTATTTAGGTATCCTGTAATGTTTACATCTCCTGTTGTGTTTACATCTCCTTTTGTGTCAGTTGTGAATTAAAATAGCAGGAAACTTTGTGGGAGTCCCAATAACTCAAGCCTCGCTAAGACGTTTGAGGTTATATTTCAGGCTTGTTATCTAATAACTGAAAAAATCTCGCCCGTTAAGTGAGTAAAAAGTTAAAGGTGAAAACAGAAAGATAAATACCTCCTTGAATATTCCAGAAACAAATGGCCCAATTTGTTTTTCTGGCGAAGGTGTGCGGGCTGAGGGTGGTGGGCGGGGAGGGGATGTAGTAGTTCAGAAAAGGGAGTGGGTGACTCCCCCACCAGCTAATTATTCAGTGTGTTCAGGATATGGAGGACAAGGGAGCCGTAGTGTTTACCTGAGATCGTTATTATTAGGTAGGTTCTATATATCTATATAACACATCACTGAAGTTTAGTTTCTTGAACACTTTACTTAGTTTTAATATTTAATAGATTCCGTAACATTTATGTACCTATTTTCACAAGAGTTTTTATTACTTAGCGAGAGAATGATTGTTTGATAAGATTATTTCGCTGAACATCAACTTCAAGAACTTATACATAAATAAAAATTAAAATTCTTAGTTACACCTACACATTAAAAAAAATACGTGCGAATGAACGGTTGACTGATAGAAATTTCAGATAAGCCCAATCTTAGTGATATTTTATGGATTCCTATTATGATGTGTTTTGTGAAGTGTTGAATAAAATAAAGATTAATCGTGATTAATTTGTGGGTATTTACGTCGGGCTAAGTATTCATTTCGTACAGCTTTACGCTGTCCGAAACGTTGGGTAAATAAAGAGGAAGAGGAAAATAAAGATTTTGTAGCTTTTAGCGTTACGTATTTATCATAAATAATATGATGAATAATTAACACATAATCCATAATTACAACGCAAACTATAAATACATATTCACTAAGAACACACAGTTACCTGATGAGGGATCTATAATATACATATCTATAGGAATGATCATCATCGTAATCACTCTTTGATCTACAACCCCTGGTGGGTCTTGGCCTCCTCAATAGTCTTCCTCCACTAATCGCAGTTTTGTGCCAGCTCTATCCAGTTTACAATCTCCAAGGTGGATACATCTTTGAAGACGCTGTCGCTCCATCTTAAGGCTCCGTTACCGGCCCCAAAAAGAAGAAGACGGAGAGATACGAAATGACGAATGTTAGAGGAGAGCGCTAACATTTACAGCGCCAAAATCGATGCAAAATTTGCGAAAATCTTTAATAAAACACGACTCGTTTAAAATAGAGCAAAGATCTCTAGGAGGCTGTCTAAAACAGTATTTAATGAAAAACTGAATTTTTTCATACATTATAACTCGTAAATTAATTGAAACAGACTTGAAAATAAAAAAAATTTCGAGCATACTTTGCGATTTTTTTCTATCGAGGGAATTTCATATAATTTGCGTTTCGGCGTCGGGAATGTATAGATAGTATCTTCAAAAATAACATATATTTTTTTAAGAGCCTAAAAACATCATTAAGGGAGGTTTGCAAGAAATCGGTAGAAATTCGGATAGCGGTCTTCCCAGGCTCATTCGCCCTGTCGGTCTTGAGTTCAGCAGGGACTTTGGTGTTTGATGCTCGGTCATTCTCTCTACATGACCCAACCACCGAAGTCGTCCAAGTTTTTTAAATTTTGTGACGTTTAGATCCCTAAACAGAGTATATAGCTCATTGTTATAACGTCTATAGGTACACACTCGTATATATGTATTGTTATGAAGTACTTTCTTGAATCTTAACTTCCTACCCCTATAAGATTATTTCCGTCGTCAAGTACTAAATTTAATAATATTAATTGTCAAACGTTGACAACATTGGCTAGACGCTTTGATTGGCCAGGAATTCGGTGGGGGAGGGCGAGGCGAGCGCCACAGGGCTTCGGGCGCTCACCAAGCTTCTTCTGGTCGTAGCTTCCCTAGGGGTCGGTCACGACACCTTCATAGTTTGCTGAGATCCTTAATATCATAACAGTTTTTTGTGTTAAGAGATTAAAATAAATTCAGTGATTTATTTATGACGAGGAGCCAGCTCTGCATATGTAACCCGTGCGAGATAACGTACGTAAGCCTTATTTCATTATGTTATCAATTCATTCCTTTTATTGTGGTTTAAAATCATTAACTTTCCGTTCACAAAGAGATAAAAAAGCTTTTTCCTAGAAGTGTAGAAGCATAAATAAATTCTTCAGTATTTAAAGCGACAGTCAATCTTTTAATTTATTACGCCTTACCTGTATAAATTCTACCAATGAAGCGATAATTGTTCTGAAACAAGTACCCGAGCGGACTGCAAATACGATAATCTACCGAATGAGCTAGCGGTGAGGATTCGTAAGTATTTAAATATAACATTGTGGTCTTATTCTTTATTAATTTACCAATAAGTCTGTAATCAAGCGGTTCAAAACCGTAAATATGTAGCAGTATATGTATTTGTTGACGCCTTGAAGGTTTTTACGTGGATATATTATAAGTAAATTTTCCAGAGTATAATAATAAGTGTTTACCTAGTACCTAACATAATAAACTGAATATGAAAGATGTAAGTAGGTATAATACAAGTAGGTATGTAGATTCATAATTATGTAAATTTGTACACAGGAGTTCAAGAAGTGTAAGTATAATAAGAGTAAAAAATGTACTTAAGGTACTATAAAAGTAGTTACAGAGCAATGTCTAGTAACTTCGTTAATATTATTATAACCATAAACCTAAATGATTTAAACCTAAAATTTAGAATATTAAACACATCTTTACATCCCGCTGTCTGTGCGCTTAGATCTTTTAAACAACGGAAAGGATTTTCATGCGGTTCTTCAATAGAAAGAGTGATTAATGATGAAGGTTTTTAGGTATATAATTTGTTAAGGTTTTCTGTAAATAAGTTGAAATACATAAAGGGAGCGGGCTGGCAAGCCGGCAGCGGGCTGGCATGCGGGCGCGGCGGTGTGGATTTAATTTAACAGATGGCGGTGATATAAAGGTTATGTAATGGCGTGGCATGTGTTTCGTTAGCCACCGCAACACGTAGCCGGGTCTGCTAGTCTTTAAATAAGTTATTTTTGCAGAAATTTGGTTATTGATTTTTTTTATTGTCACATCACTATGTGTTATGTATTGCGCATCACTAGTGATGAAATACCTGTATAATATTTGTCATCTATGTTCACTCTATAAAGTATGTCAATCGTCTAAACGTCTAGTAAATAAAAGTCTTAATTAACAATAAAAGTGTTTTCATCCATGATTAGTATATAACAAAACATGGTGTCAGAAGTCGGATCTTTATAGTAATAATATAATAAATTGAAAACACAAGTGAAAAAACAAGATGTCGAAGGATTCGCCAAAAGCAGTTGTCCAGCAAGATTTCAATGCCTTTGTCAAATCTTTAAGTATCGCCCAATAATTCAAATAATGATGGAGTGTGGAAAAATTGGTGGCAAAGTTATGAAAAATACCTGATTGCACCAGGATTGGAAGAAGTCCCAGAAAAAAGGATAATTGCAATTCTACATCATTCCATTAGATCCAAAGATAATTCGGTGTAATCATTAATTTGAAGTTTAATGGTAGGTTATTTTATATTTTTTGAAACATTTTTCGTAATATAGGTACTACAATGTAGTTTATTTATTTATTTATTTATTTATTTAAGGAACATAAACAGTCATAGTAATAAAATATACATAAGAGGATGGCAAAAAAACAGACCAATTATTAATGTTCACAGATAGGTATTTAGAAACATAAAAGTAACTGAATGTAAACTAGAAAATTTAAGAAAAACAGAAAAAATAAAAACAGAACTAAGCAGCAATTTAAAAAAAAAAAATAATACAGATGTTAAGTCAACAAGTGATAAACATGTTATAAACAATAATAAAATAATTAAAACAATACTTAAATAGACTGCGAAATAGGTATTTGGGTTGGGACGGGTAAGGGGAGGAGAGGGATAAGGGAAAGTTGCCACGCAAGTAATATAATAATATTAGGTACAATGAATTTAGTCATGAATATGTGTTATTCGCACCTACATAGAATGTAATAAAGAAATTCTGTAACGACAGTAACTAGCAGTGAATATGTCAGCAAGTGTGTCTATATGTGCAAGTTTATTATTATAGTATTTACATGCCCTTTGTATAAATTCATTTTGGTTGGAATTAGTGTTGCATCTATCAATGTAGAAAAGGGTATTTTGTCTGCTGTATCTAGTCGGCGTGTGGAAATTTATTTTATTTAGCAGCTCCTGGCAGTCAACTTTTGAGTTAATAATTTTGTACAGGAGCATCTGATCAGCGACAAGCCTCCTATTGAGCAGTTTCGAGATTCGAAAATGTTTCTCGATTTCGTCGTAAGAATTGTATATGTTGAATGATTTAAAATTGAGAAATTTGAGAAATCGCTCCTGAACTCTTTCTAACCTGTTAACATAAACAATATAGCGCGGGTTCCAAACCTGTGAACAGTATTCCAGGTGAGGACGAACATGTGAATTGTACAGAATCAGATAAGTCTTAGTATTTTTGAAAAATTTGCATGTTCTCAGTACAAAGCCTAGACTCTTTGTTGCTTTGGTGACAATATTATCAATGTGTTTATCAAAAGTAAGTTTAGAGTCCAAAATAACCCCGAGGTCACGTATATAATCTTTATTTGTTAACAGAGATCCAGAAATGGTGTATTCATGCAGTATTTTTTTATGGTTACGTGTGAATGTGACTTTGCAACATTTGGAAATATTGATAAAAAGCTTATTTCTGAGACAGTAATCCGTCAGTCGGTCAAGATCTTCTTGTAAACGCACAGAACAGTCATGGGAGCTTATAGGAAGGTATATTTTCATATCGTCGGCAAATAGTAAAATTTGAGCATTGTGAAAACATGTAGTAATATCATTTATATAGATAGAGAAAAGCAAAGGACCCAAAATGGACCCCTGAGGCACACCAGAAGTAATGATTTTCCAGATGGAAGAAAATCCACCTACTGTCACAGCCTGGGACCTGTTTGTTATGTATGAAGATAACCAACGAAGGAGATCTCCATGAATACCATGATTAGCAAGTTTTCTAAGCAGGATCCTGTGGTTGATCTTGTCAAAGGCTTTGCTATAATCAGTATAAATTGTATCAACTTGCACACGTTTATCCATAGAGGCAGACAAGAAATTTAAAAATGTTATAAGATTTGTAGCAACAGAGCGACCTGCAAAGAATCCATACTGAAATTCGTTGATCGAATTCTTTACCACAGGGAATAACTGGTCATAGACTATGTTTTCGAACACCTTTGAAAAAATGCAGAGCTTGGAAATGGGTCTATAATTATCTGCTTCGCACTTAGTTCCCGATTTATGAATTGGTGTGATGTAGGCTCTTTTCCATATATCTGGAAATGTACCAGTCTTAAGCGATATATTATACAGTATTGATAGCGGAATTGACAAATGATTTGCACACTCCGTAATGAACAGTGGTGGGATACCATCTGGCCCAGCACCCTTGCTGGAATCGAGCCGTTTTAAATATTTAGATACAAGATCAGCATCGATAAAAACTGATCCTATCTCACAAACCTGATTAACAACGGAGTCGTGGCAGGAAGTCCCCAGAGGGTCAGCCGGTTCATAGACGGAATGAAAATATTCAGCAAATAAATCACAGACTGCCTGGCCACCCTCGGCTGTTAAATTCTTAAGATTTAATACGCTAGGAATAGATGCTGATAGTTTTTTTGATTTAACATATGACCAGAATGCCTTGGGATCTTTGGCGATATTCTCTTCAGCATTATTAATAAAGTCTTCATGACACTTCTTAGCCATTTTTTTCTGTCTGGTGCGTAGCCTAGAAAAAGTAATGTAATCGGAAGGGTTCTTATAAGTAGTATATAATCTGTGAAATTTCTGCTTTTCGCGAATAAGTTTTATTAATGATGAGCTATACCACGGGGGATAGGAATGTTTACCAGAACGCCTCAATGGAACCTTATCAGAGATCAAATTATTAATAATATTATAAAAATGTGATAGTGCAGGATTGACGGAATCGGTTAAGTTAAGTGTGTTCCAATCTACTTGCGCCAGGCTGTCTCTTATGTCATCGTAGTTAGCTTTGTGGAATGAAGGCCTTTTAATTGAGTTTTCCTTTATGACCGGGGGTTCAACAAACTCAGCAGTGATAATGATAGATTTATGGTGAGTATCCTCAGGAACAAACGGGTCGTTCGCGGGAGCAACGCGTACCGAGAAATTACAGAGAACGAGATCAAGAATTCTTCCTAACGTATTTTGAACACCATTATATTGGTGGAGGTTACAGTAATTAATATTATCGATAAATGTTGAACTTATTGTAGAAGTATAGTTGCAAGGAATCATGTTTACCTCATCCACAGGAAGAGACCAGGTAATATCAGAAAGGTTAAAATCTCCCATAATAAGAAACTTGTCGTTAGGTTGATTCAAAAGCTTAAAACCTAGATCATTCAAAAAGCCGGAGATTCGAGCATTGAAATTGAAGCTTTTGGACAGGTAGATACAACAAAGATGAACGCTAGTAAATACATTGGCACGTGGGATGCGAAGAGTCACCCAAATGTCTTCATCCGTAGAACACCACGAGTAATTACAAATAGCATTGAGTTCCTTTTTGACAGCCAAGAGCACCCCACCACCCATTGTTACACCTTCGATACTTCTGTCGCGTCGGAAAACATTGTATCTTGAGTCAAAAAGCTCCTCATCTAAAATAGAATCAGTAAGCCAAGTCTCTGTTATACCAATCACGTCATAATCACCGCTCGTAACACTGCGAAGAAACGTGTCATTTTTTGTTCTCAGTCCACGTACGTTCTGATAAAAAATACTTAGAGGCAGGGACTCTTTTTCAGTTTAGTGTCAATAACAAAAATATGCAGAGAATGTGTGAACATAATATGAGGTGTAATATGTATAGACACTTGAAATATGGCCAAGTATGTTAAAAATAAAAAATTGAGTACAGAAAGTTAGAATATCTTGCAGTTGACAGGAGTTGAGAACAGGAAAATATAATAAGGTAATGTAGTGCGAATGTAATAAATAAATATAATAGTTATGCGATGGCAATGTGAGATGCGGGATAGGCGGGCGTGTGGAGGAAGAGGAAGGAGTATGCAATAATAATCGGATGAGCAGTAGGTATTTTCTTATGTTATTTTCTGGAGGTCGTCTTCCCTCGTGACTAAAAAAGCTGGTGAATTGGTAGTTACTGCAATCATAATGGATTTCGACTTGTACTTTGATTTTTTTATTAAACTTAATATAAAGGTAACTACATGACATAAAATCTCCTCGTTTCTGTCAAAAGTATATACCATGGGCAAGAAACCGGCGAAAATATTATTTTCTCAACGTTTCGGGCGGTTTTCAGCTTTTTCACAACATTTTTCAAATTACCGTAACATGAATATTTTCAAATTGATCGTCATCAGAAAATGAAGAAAAATAGATCGTAATCTGCCCGGCCTTCCCTTCATGACTCTACTAATAGAAATATATCGTCAGAGGGCGTTAGTAAATAATAAAAAATCGTGATTCTTTAAATATTCCCTTCAAATCGGCCAAGTTCATAAACCTTTAACCTAATATTTATCGCAGTAACTCATCGTACCACATTAACCCGCCAAGGGGGGAAGAGTGCTTTTTGCCGGGATTAAGCTGGCTTACGTAATTAATTTGTGGTCAAGTACTGAATCCCTTTATTAATACACTCATGTCTCTTGTATTAATAATGTGTTTTTTAAACTTTGAATTGGATACATTCGAGTTGGAAAGCTAAATACAACATTTGAACCAAATTTTCAGTAGTAGGTAACATTTAAGGTACGTGCCCAAAGGGTTCATATTGATTAAGTTTATGGTGCAAATTTTGTAACACTTATAAGTTTGTTTATTCAGAGTACAAAAATTAAAGAAAGTCTATTTCGAAATCCGAAAACAGCAAATTATAATTTTTTATTTCATCGTGATTATTATGTTGGCGAGTTGTACTGTCTCCTTATTTAGCAAACATTTCGGACAGGGTACAGTGTCCACTACCAGGGTAGATGTGATGGACACCATAATACTGTCCGAAACGTTGGCGAATAAACCAGCAAGTGCAATACGGCATAATAACCCAAAATATAATCACGGAATACTTTTGGCCGTGAAAATCTAAAAACATCTATTTCTTAATTGATAAATTTTGGCACTTTTTAGTCTTATTTTCAAGCGTGCAATAACTATTTTCGGTATTATTAATTTGGGAGACGAGTATGGGTACCGACGCCCCGGGAACCATTTATTGGATAACTTACACCTCTGCCATAGGTCACCACAAGTGGTTCGATACGTTTGGTGACTTGGCAAGTGTGCCCGGTTTCACGGGGTGAGGTTTGTCTAGATATGGCGGCGGATGATCTGGACACACTGAACCATAGATTCCTATCCACCCCTATAACCTTTTCCTTCCCAGAACTTCCTCTCCTTTCTTCCATAAAAAGACCCTACACAGCATCCCCAAAGATGACACAGGCCCTGAGGGTAATTATTTTCTTCAGGAACTCCTGTGTGGAGCTAATGTAAAAAAATCTAATTAAATGAAGACAATATTAGCGAAATTAAACCAAAAGTCTAGACAGAAAAATCAAAAAAAGATATTGGCACCTCTGGGACCTGAACCCGGGACCTTCTGCTAACATAGCAAAATGTTCTACCACTCAATTAGTAGAGCATTTAGCCATGTAAGCAGAAGGTTCTGGGTTCCAGTCCCAGAAGCGCCAAAATCTTTTTCTGATTTTCTTTTTCTGTCTCCAGATTTTCGATTGAGTTTCGCTAATATTGTCTTCATTTAATTAAATATTATATTTTGAGGTTTTACTCATAAAGTTAAAAATAAAAATAAAATCATTCAAAAGCAATATTTACGTAAGAAAATCGAAATTAATTCAGTATTTTTTAATTTCGACTAAATTATTTGTAGCATCGAACATCAATAAAATTTATGGAAACACGAGTTTAATAAGGAAGCATAAAATATTTAAATAAAACTGACTTGAAAAAAGCAATGGCGCTGAATATAGCGGATTAAAATGAATGTGTGCTTTTAACGTTAACCTTTACATCGCTTCAACATAGAAAATCACAATGACACAAAGCGGCTTTCTATCGATAATGGTTCATTCGTTGGTTGTTATAAGAATACAAGATGGTATAGAATTAGCATAAAAGTCGGGCAATATCGTTAATGAAACGCCGCGGGCTTTCAAATCGGGACTTCTTCAGTTATTATCTGCTTTCCTTGCTATTAACTTTTGCTTCGCTCGCGCACGGATTCTACTATACTGTTTCTACAAGTATTGAACAACGCTTCCGAATCTTATCTTCACAATTCTGAAGAGATACTAATATATAAAGAAGAACATTTCAAACGGATAAATTATTAATGGAAGAACTGACCGTCATAGTATTTTAGTTTAAGTAAGTTTTATGGAGGTTTCAAGTAGATTTCTGAAATATTTTTCGACAAAGGAATTTGGAAACCATTTTGTTTCAGAGCACCGTGACTCTCGGGTAGAAGGGTATATTATGTTAGTAAAAGTGAATGGTTCTGGAAACAAAAATAAAAGTTTGATAATTTTTCGATAAAATCTTACCTATGTTTTCGAGCAACATACTTCGAAATTGGTCAACTAATAAAGAAACCAATTCAGATCTTCCTTTGAAAAGTCATTAATAAAAGTCATAAATTAATAGTAATAGCTGATTTGACATTTATAGACACAATTTTAAATAATAACATTGACTCTACCGAACTTCTTTCCCTAGTTAATTTTAAAATACTGTTGGAAGTGTTTGTTAGTTAGTGTAGGAGTGGATGGAGAGTGTTTGGTGTAGAGATCCTCTCCACGTCAGGCAGGATTGCTTTCATACCTTACCAATATTGAGGTTTAAAATGCTCCTTGAGATCACGGCACTTCCAAGCCGTGATCCTGTGTTCAGGCTTATAATAATGATGATGTTTAATTGAAAACACTTAGTTGTCCGCGATATTAACTTTTATTTTAAAATATTATTTACAACAAATATGCGTTCGTGTACGAACGGGTAGAGAGGTTAATTGCCGTGCAACCGGATTGATCGAGTACTAGAAGCGGAATAATAATATAATTGTATTTCGGAGCAATCGGTGAGATTTAGTGCGGGTCATCTGGGATACCATACGCGTGAAAAAGTGTTGTGAATAAGTACTGCCATATACCTCCCTACCAGCGTTGCACGCGAATTACAAAATATGGCATTCAAAAAGAAAATAATTATATACACCTAAATAGGGTTTAGTATGTGTCTGAGATATACATATATACAAAATATAAACAATGTTTTTCATACTTGAAAATATAATTTTTAACACAAATAGTTTGTGAACAATGCTAAATTTACATAATTAACTTAGAACATAAAATGTCTATAAAAAAGAAAAAGTAACAAAAGTTACAAAATGTTTAAACGTATTAAAATTATAATGTTATTTGTTTACAAGTCCTAATTATCGTTAGTAATAGGAGTAAGTACCTATTTCTCAGTCGGTATTGACCGATTAAAATTATTATTACTTGTTCCTTCTTACGGCTAGACGTATAGTGTTGAGGTAGGTAGGTACTGCTAGAATGCATAACGGTGATTATTTACAAAGGTGAGTAGCTGCTGGCTTACTCGGTACATACATATTATGCGTTTATACAATTTCAACGAAAGTAAACATAACTATGCGTAATTGAATACAAGTGTTATTTTAACGTCTCTTTGTTAAATGTTGTATTTGAATTAAAATATAAATAAAATACATAAACCTTATTATTCAAAATTAACTTTATAAATCCTAGACTAAGGAGTGAATTCATTTTTAATCGAGGGAAAATAATACTTCGAATTCCAAGAGCTGTCTTTGTTTATTACCTGACTTTAGGTACATACCTCCGCAGTGGTATTGGAATGTCGAATTATTATTTATTATATTGTTATTGTTAAACAGATACAGTTTGGTTAGCATTTATGACGGTCCGATTTAATATGTGATTTCTTTTTAATAAGATAACACTAGGTAAAATTAAAGAGATCGGAAATTAACAGAAATTATATACAGGTTGGATAACATATTTGCTAAATTTAATATACCTTACTTATCTTATTAATTAGTTATTTACAAATAAAATGTAGACTGTATACGTTGCTAGTAACATACCTTACGACAAGTTAGCTTTGTATTTATTTCTAGTTCGGTATTAGGGATACGAAAATGAATTGATATAATATTATTATTTGTTAGAAATACTGACTACGTAATAATACAATAATTTATAGGGCGGTGTTTCGCTAGCTAAATACCTAAATAAACTTAGTTTTATTTCACAGTAGTTAATTAGAATTTTAATCAATTAAGAGATACAGTGATACAAATCGTATAATAAATTTTGGATACATCAATATAAGTTTTCTAATTAATTTGTTTAAACGATAACTTTCTTCATTGAAGTATTGCCAAGTATTACTAAAACGACTGGTACCTCAGGAAAATGTACGTGTCTTCCACAGCGTGTTTTTCTTGTTGTTATTGTGGGCAGTGTGCTTGCCGTTTTTTGCGGTATTTCCTCAGAATTTTGGAAAAATGCAGGTTTGAGTCGGTCGACCGAAACTCTTTTAGATTTTCCATTGATAGTTATAACGTATGTTTTATCGTCTCGTTCGATTTTGGTGTATTATCGATTGTGAGCTCAGCTGAGAACATTTTGTTGTTCATATTGAAGTATCAGGAAACATTAATTTAACATAGGACGAGGGCGGAGTCATCTTTTGCCTAAATATAATCGTCAGGTTGACTCTGCGCTTTCCCTTCAATCCTTAGTTGCTTGTAGTAGGACAGTTAGTCTCTTCAGATTGAGATATTGTGTCAGCTACTCTATATATAAATTATTGGAGATGTTGAAGTTGAGAAGATGGCGGTAAAATCGATTTGTCTCTTTAAAAAAATTCGAGATCGTAGCTATTCAGTAGATATTCATAGATATTCATGAGTCCTTTAGTATTCCTGTTCCCAGTTGCCTGTTGCCCGTTTACTGGATCTCGTCCAGTCGCATGTTGCCTGTTAGCTGGTGATATCTGTTGCCAGTTTCCTGTTTGCTGACTCTAATGGTCAGTTTCCTGTTGTCTGTGCTTGTTAAATGGCCAGTTTCCTGTTTGCTAACTCTAATGTTCAGTTTCCTGTTTGCTGTGCCTGTTAAATGGCCAGTTTCCTGTTTACTGACTCTAATGGTCAGTTTCCTGTTGTCTGTGCCTGTTAAATAGCTACAAGTATTTTTGTAACTTGTGCGTAAGTAAGGAAAGTTACGATGGACTGCTACTGTTAGCGAAATCACACTTATTGTGTGGCGTCGCAGTTGTTTTTCGAATTATCTCTGTGAAATGTGCATGGTTGAATGCAGTTGAATGATTTCTCCCCGAATTTTTTATGGTATCTGCAGTAGTCGTTTGTTTTTTTGAAGTTCATTGTAATTGTCCGTTCGATCGTTCGACCGGGATCGATGTTGGCAGTCGGCATTTGAGTACGATGTCGATGGATGACGCCATTCTCGGCGGGGGCTAGGATTCCGCCGATTATAAAAATGATGTACGGGGCTATGACTGTCTCTGCGACTTGACTTTAGTTGTTTGACTTCTAGAGATAGTGCAGAAATTTGTTCACGTAGGCTCTGAAAAACGGAAGTGATGTCGGGATCTTCTCTGTAATTGTTATCTCTACGTTGATTTTTGTTTATCGCTCCGCACTCGGTCGTCTGGTAGACTTCCAGGATTTTATCGGCTGCTGACGCAAGTTGTAGTAGATTGTCGTCTGGCAGTGCGGTCAATATAGCTTGTACATGTTGGGGAAGTCTTTGTAGCCATAACATGCGTATGATTGCGCTCTCAGCCAACCCGGGACCGGCGAGTTCATGCATCAATCGAAGTAGTCCGGATGGTTTCCTGTCGTCCAACTGTAATCCGGTTAGTAGTCGGGTGAGACGCTTTTCCTCGGAATCTTGCAACCTCGTGATTAGTGCAGTTTTTAGGGTAGAGTACTTGTCCGTTGCTGGTGGCTTGATGACGACATCGCTAACGGTCCTGAGGGTTTCGATGTCCAGGAAGGCGACAATAATGTTGTACTTCGTGGTGTCATCTTTGATTCTTGAGTTGGAGAACTAGCTTTCGGCCTGGGCAATCCAGAGCTGTATGTTGTCACACCAGACGGGGGGTAGTTTAACTGATACGGAGTTTATGACTGGGTCCATTTTTGTGTTATTGGCGCTGGTTCCTGATGCTGTTTCTTCTAGCGGCATATTGTCGTTGTAATATGGCAAGTGATAGGCAATGGCATAAGCAGTAGTAGTACTGATAGACCGTGTAGGAATGCAGATAAAATTATCAAAATTGTGCATAAAACAAAATAACAATAAATCTTATCCAGGTCTGAAAAGTTAAATTGATGGTATCCAAAATCTTTACAAATCCCTTATCTTTGCGTTGAAATGTTAGTACAAATATATTGTAATATTGTTAATGCTTTGTTGCAGTGTATGTTAGAAATTTATACCTTGTAACAATATTTGCATATTCTCGCTGGGTTGCTAAATTTCGTTGAAATGTTCGGATTAGCAATTATTAAAAAAGATCACTGTGAGAAGTTGAATTTGCGTTACTTGCTTTACTCCGATCTGCGGCGGATGCTATGGGGTCGGGTGTAGGACATCCAGGTATATGGCATCCGGGTATATGGCATCCGGGTACCTGGGTCTGTCTGCAAAATCGTGTCTGTTGGTTAGGATACTCTGCCTTAGCTGCTGGGCTTCTTGTTTATCTGAAATTGATATTTACCGGCAATATACTATCCACATAAACAAGTAATGAGTTGCGGGGAAAGCATTATTAAGAAAGAAGTAGCGGGAGGTAGGTATTTTCGTACGCTACTGAATTTGGTGGACAATAATGTTCTTTACTGATTTATCTTCATATGATTCTAATGTACATACTGGACCTACTGAATTTAAGTTTAAAAAATTTAAACGTTACTCACAAGATTTTGGGTGTCCAGGATTCCGCATTCCAGTACTCAATCCTCCGTATCGGCAGTGTTCATCATTATGTATGGTAAGTTTGTACAGCGCCCTTGAGGTGATTTTTCACAAAAACGGCGCTATATAAATCGTCCAAATATTATTATTATTATTATTATTATAATCATTAGAAATTCTCGGGGTCACCAATGTTGGAAGTGTTTGTTAGTTAGTGTAGGAGTGGATGGAGAGTGTTTGGTGTGGAGATCCTCTCCACGTCAGGCAGGATTGCCTTCATACCTTACCAATATTGAGGTTTAAAATGCTTCTTGAGATCACGGCACTTCCAAGCCGTGATCCTGTGTTCAGGCTTATAATAATGATGATGTTTAATTGAAAACACTTAGTTGTCCGCGATATTAACTTTTATTTTAAAATATTATTTACAACAAACATGCGTTCGTGTACGAACGGGTAGAGAGGTAAATTGACGTGCAACCGGATTGATCGAGTACTAGAAGCGGAATAATAATATAATTGTATTTCGGAGCAATCGGTGAGATTTAGTGCGGGTCATCTGGGATACCATACGCGTGAAAAAGTGTTGTGAATAAGTACTGCCATAATACCATTAAGACGTACACGTCATGCAAAACTATTCCACACTAATTCGCCAATCAATTGTGCTCTTCATATGTTCAATAATATTAATCTAAATTCTAACATCGATATTTTCTCCGATTCACTGCCCAAATTTAAAAAGAGCATGATGGCAATAATATAAATTGTTCAATGCGCAAAAAAAATACATACATACACACATACTCACACACAAACACCTTCCCACAACAAACATCACCCGGTAATTACTTAATATTCACACTATTGCACACCATAAATAAGACAATGAAACACATAATAGGTACCCACCATGAATTATATTTATTAATTGTAAATTTCTTCTCTCCAATGGATAATATAATGTACCGTTTGTTCCTGTTTGTATATAAATTCAAAGTGGTGAAAGAAAAATATAAAAAAAATGATAAAAATTGTTAGGGTTATAAACTATTTTTAACTATTTTTTTTCATAGCTTTTAATGACTTTTTAAAGGAATGTTGAGTTGACTTGGTTCTGAATTGGCATGGAACCTTCGAAATCACCTTTCCAATTATGCAAATTGCAAGTGTGTCGGTTAAATGGTACATTGATTTATAAAAAAATAAAATTCTTTCTTAAAATACTCAGTTCCATCATAAAATATTTTATTTATCGTCCATTTTTGGCGTTGATTGGAAACTTAACCTTCCGCCCGTTGCGCGTTTTTTGTAACGTGAGGTGTCGCGCGGGGTCGCTTAGGACCCCAAAAAGAAATATGATTAAATTGTTGTTATAGCATACATTCCATATGTTATTTTTACTGATTACAGTTAGGTGATAATGGCTGATTTTAAATAAAAATAAAAATAAAAAAAAATTATTTTCAATGCAAGAGCTTATAAATCAACAAGAAACATTTCTTTCATAATATCGAATCATATTTTTTTAATAGAAAACCTTTAAAAAAAGTCTAACCAATTTTTATTATTTATTTTTTTTTATTTTTTTATTTATTTATTCAACGCCCAGAGGGCTTTTACAGTAATACAGATATAACAGATGATTTTTCAACAGATAAAGAAATGATAAGAATAAAATTAGATAAAAATGCACACAAGTCACAAAAATACAAAAATACAGCGATTTGATAAGTTTACAAAAATACATTTATGTTTAGGAATAGTTTTGGAACAAGTTTTTTACAAGATCCACAAAATTCGCCAAGTTGATGTTGAATATGTCAACATCACTTAAGTACTGATTTCCCATAGTGTGAAATCTTTGTATCGGAGAGTGGGCAATGTAGTTCCGCTTATGAATGATGCAGTAGAATAGGGTATTTTGTCGTGTGGTTACTGTCGGTATTCGTAAGTTTATGAGTTGTAGGAGTTCGCAACAGTCGAATTTAGAGTTAAGTATTTTGAATAAAAATGTCAAGTCGTTTATTTTACGTCTGTCTTCTAGTGTGTGTATTTTTAGAATATTTAGTAATAGATTATATTTTAAGTCTTCTAGTGGGATATTTAATTTAAAATTTATAAAACGCAGAAATTTTTTTTGTATTCGTCAATATTATTAATGTGAATTTTGTAAGATGGAGACCAAACTACCGAGTTGTATTCAATTTGGCTTCTAACTAGAGATACATATAATAGTTTAATGGCTTCTATGGAATTAAAGTTTTTAGTGGTTCTTAAAACGAAGCCTAGTGTTTTCATACCTTTGTTCATAATTTGGTGGATATGATTGGCGAAACTTAGTTTTTCATCCAAAATGATTCCAAGATCCCTCATTTCCGTGACTCTTTCTAAAGCTGTGTTATTGATGGAATATTCGAATAAAACAGGATTTTTATTTCTGAAGAAAGTCAAGGTTTTACACTTTTCTACATTTAAAAATAAATTATTTTGAATGCACCAATCTTTAAACTTACTAATATTTGACTGTAATATTTGGCAATGATTTATATCAGTTATTTTCTTGTATAGCTTGATGTCATCAGCAAAGAGCAATACCTCGACATCATTGAAGCAATTGGTTATATCATTGATGAAAATGAGGAACAAAACCGGGCCAAGGTGACTGCCTTGCGGTAGGCCACTAGTAGCCCAGAACGCTTTCGACATCCAAGATTTTATTTTGACGAACAGTTTACGATTAAATAAATAGCTAGTAAACCATTTTAGCATATTACCCCTTATTCCTAGAGCAAATAGTTTTTGGATTAGTAATTTATGGGATACTTTGTCAAATGCCTTCGAAAAGACTGTATATATGCAGTCGACTTGTTTATTTTCTGCAAAAGATTGTAATATGAAGTTTTGAAATATTGTTAGGTTAGTTGCGGTAGATCTACCTTTGATAAAACCGTGCTGTTTTTGGTCAATTAATTTTATTAATTTGGGATAGATTTCATCAAGGACCAGTGATTCGAAAAGCTTAGGTAGTACTGACTGTATACAAATGGGACGATAATTGGCTATATTAGTGTCGTCTCCTTTTTTGTAGATAGGTGTAATGAAGCTAGATTTCCAGCGGTCTGGAAAGTGTCCAAGGGTTAAGAGACGGTTGAATAATAATGAGAGTGGTTTAGACAATGTATTAGAGCATTTTTTGAGGAATATTGGTGGAATGTTGTCTGGGCCAGCGGATTTGTCAGTGTCCAAGGAAAATAATTTCTGTTCCCAACATTTTTGTGTGATATGGCAATTTGTTAAGTGTGTGGTCTTGCTAAATTTGTATTCAGGTATTTTGTTATCTGGGGTTTCTTCATCATATACATCTTTGAAGAAGTCCGAAAAGAGGTTTACAATGTCCTGTGTATTGTTTGCACTGGTTCCATTCATTTGCATTATTGGCATGTAGTCTGTGTTTTCATTGTTTAGTTTTTTTAAGAAATTTCCAAAGATTTTTGGATTTAAAGACAGTGTCCTCGATAGAGGTTATATACATTTTGTAACATTGTTTGGAAAGATCTTTACATTTTTTCCTGGTTTCGCTAAAGATTTTATAATCACTTATGGATTTGCTTTGTTTGAATTTTTTGTGTTGACTCTTTTTTTGCTGAAGAGAGGCAGTTAGCTCTGATGAGAACCAAACCGGGTAGGTATAGCTTCTCGGTGTATAAAAAGGTACATAGGATTCAATAATATTAGAAAAGTATAAATAAAGTTGGTCTAAAGATTCATCAATGTTTTCATCGGATAAAAACGACCAGTCTGTATTTGAGAGATGGCTGTTAATTGAGTCGAAGTCGGCTCGTTTAAAGTTTAGGACTCTTTGTACAGGTATTTTTTCATTTTCGCATGTAATATTTGAGAGTTCATTCATTCAGTAAAGGAGTGGATCATTTGAGAGTTCTACAGATATTTTAGGATAGTTTGATAAAGCTAAGTCTAATAAGCGATTGTTACTGTTATAAATAAAATTATGTTGGTGAAAGTTTAGAAAGTTTACCATGTCCAAAACTTCACGTGCACGATCGTTTTCACTTTCGTTTGTGATGAGACCACAGTTTTTTGCTTTCCATGTTAGGTTTGGTAAGTTATAATCTCCAAGGATAACAATTTTCGAGTGAGAATATTTTGATGAAATTTTTTCGATGTCTTCACAGTGGTTTCTGTATGTTTGAGGGTCAGAAAGTGGTGGTAGATAGGCCGTTCCAAATATAATTTTCTCGAGAGGAGTCGTTACTTGCAAAAAAAAGATGTTCGATGTTATTGTAGTTCGTGGTTAATTTTCTAGATGACAACTTCTGTTTTATAGCAATCAAAACTCCTCCACCTCTTGACTTGGAACTTGATCTGACATTTCTGTCGCAGCGAAATATTTTGTAGTTTGTAAGACCGAGTTCAGTTGATTTGATGTCAGAGTTTAGCCAGGTTTCCGTAAGTATAATGATGTCATGATGATGAGAAGGTAGGGCTGCTCGTAGGTCGTCAAGTTTTGATCGTAGTCCTCGGATGTTTTGGTAGTAGATTTTTAAAGTTCTGGTTCGATTGTTAGTTGGAATTGCTTGGATATTTTTGTAACTTCCTAGTTTTTTGGCAGATTTGGGACAATTCTGGGCGTAGAGTTTATGTATTTTATGGTGACATCTTCACCATTTTCTTTCCGTTTCTCCAGTTGAACCCTCAGATCTTTTAGAAATTTTTGCTGCGCCGGAGTTGAGTCGGGATAGATTCTGATATTGTTCTTAAGAAGACCTCGTTTGCTTAGAATATTTCTCGATTGTATGGAATTCTCTAGTTCGATTTTTATTGGTCTAGGTTTGCTATTTGATAATTTACCGATTCTATAAAATTTCGAAATATTTTCATTTGCTGATTTTTCGATTTCACTGATTATACTGGTGACACTTGCCTGGTCATCCAAGATCCTGCCGGTTTCTGTTGTCTTAATACTTTCAGGCACATTGCATACAATAATATTTTTGGAACGCACTTGTTGCTCATTCATTTCCGAAATCGCCTCGCAGATGTCAAAGTTATTTAGGGAAGAATTTGCTCTAATATCCTTGTATGCACGCAGTTCACCTTCTAAGCTGGCAGTTTTGGATGTCACAGCTGATGGATTTAAATCAAACTTATAACTATTTGAGATTGATACAAACTTATTATTATAACAACTAAAAAATCAACAAAATACAATGAAAAAACATAAAAACTTGATTTTTCATGGTATTTTATTGATTTTTTTGAGCCTCACGCCGAAACACAATTCTTATCTTACATCGCACATGCGCAGAGTGAATTTTATCGGCGCTAGCGTCAAGTATAGTCCGTTTAAGGAAGCTACCCAAAGTAAGGAATCAATGGGAACATTTAAAATGAACATAATTAGCATTTATGTAAAGCCTGGGCTTTTAAAGACCCCACGCGACGGGTGGAGGGTTAACATCACATTTTTCTTCATATTTCAAAGCGGTTGATTTGCGTTAAAATACATTTTTAACTTGATTTTTTTTCCTTTTACTCAAACATAACAGCACATTTTGTTTGTAATTCGGTTTTCACGTACCCGTATTCCTTTTTTAGAAAGTAATGCCAATATTCCCCTTTACTCAAATGAAGATAAAAATGAAAGCATTCGATCTGTAAACTTAACTTAATTTGAGATATACCCTTTTACCCGAGAGCTACGGAATGTAATATGTACTTTTACCTTTATTCAAATAATCTGCAATAAAAGAGCCACGAAATTCATGAAAAGGAGTTAATTCATTTTTATTTATCATTATTAATTACATTAAAATGGTGTATGTGCTGTACCCTTCTCGCAAGGACCTCATGTGTTGAGAGCAGGCGCAGTTTATAATATAAGCAGTTTACATTTAAAAAAAAACGTCAAACAGCGTCGGATATACATACTTATAAATAGGTTTAAACAAAATCGTTGATCTATCTGGGCTAATAATATATTTATCGTATAGCGATTAGTAGGAACCGGAATTAACAATAAACATTTTAGACTTAAATTAAAACTGAAAGTGTTCACGCTTGCAGATATTTGATCTCATTTTTTTCAATTTGGAAGGCGGATATGGGAACCATTTATTGGATAACCAACACCTCTGTCATAGTTCACTTAGCAGGGATGCCCGAGTTCATGGGAGGAGGTTTGTCCGGGTCTTAGCGGCAGATGCGTCTGCCCATCAGTTGCATGGCAGACCGGATTGAGAAAGAATGGTTGAGGGAGTCCCCTTGACTTCTTCATTCGTACATATGTTTGTCACTCCTGGACATTCCCATATGTTTGTCACTCCTGGAGTTCTCCAGATTCCTACCCACCCCTCATATCCTTTTCCTTCTCAGAACTTCCTCTCATTTTTTCCTAAAAATACCCTCCACAGCATCCCCAAAGATGACATAGGCCTTGAGGGGAATTATTTTCAGGACCTCCTGAGTCCAAACATAAAAAAAAATAATTATTTATTGTCTAGCGATTAGTAAGAACTGGAATTAAGATTAAACATTTTAAACTTAAATTAAAACTTTAAGTGTCCACGCTTGCATATATTTGGTCTATAAATACGCATAGTCAAAAAACTTTTATTTCTAGGGCCAAGTTTATCACTTATGAATATCAAAAGCATAATTATTTTGTTCCTGTCATATTATCGTTGTGGTATATTTTATGGTTTATAACCCAAAAGTTACTTTTACAGACAAACGCATTATTTATTTGAGATGTTAGATTCAAATTTTGTTTTTATTTCAGAATACTTAAAAATTTCATCTTAGTTGGTGAGTAAAATGTCGCTAGTTATAAATAAACTCGGGTCACTAACACCGCAGGTCCCACTAGAGTACCTTGGGGAATCGGGAGACCCTAAACCATGTCCCCACAGCGATACAAAAATATGTTCCTAGGTTTTAACAAGAAAAGTTTGAATCTGATAAAGATGTGCGAATATTTTCCTTCAGCCAGCCGACTAACCGAATTAATTGTTTTACTTTACAAAGAACATTTCAACCTTAATTTATGCCGCTTGTAAATACTAAAAAAGTTAGGCACCGCGTGCGATTGTAAAATAGACGTAAAGCTGGCATTTTATGCGCCATTTAATAAATTAATGTGAAATCCACACCTTTATTTATACAGTTTGTATTAATATCTAACAAGGAACAGTTTTACAAAACTACAAACAATTATTTTCTAATTTGTATGAATTTCAAATCTAAATCCCTTTTATTTGTTTATTCATTATGTAATAATTTAGCGACCAGCGTCAATTTGGTAGGCGGATATGAGCACCGCCGCCCCAGGAACCATCATTACCCGATTTCATGTGGCGAAGTATCCAGGTCTTGGAGGCGGATGATTTTGAATGCCTACTGCTTGGCGTCCCGGATCGGGAGTGACTTGTTGAGACTTTTGACCTCTCGAGCCGGAATCTCTCTACCTAATGTCTTGCACTGCAGTGAGTGGATGGATACATTCGTCTCTTCTAGACAAATTGACCCCCAGATTCCATCCACTCCTCATACCTTTTTTTTCTACCCAGAACTTCCTCTCCTTCATTTCCCTAAAAAGATACTTCACACGGCATCCCCAAAGCTGATATAGGCCCTGAGATATTTTTTTTGCATCAGGGCCTCCCGTGTTGAGATAATTAAAAAACAAAAATCAAATAATAATATTTAATAAAATGAAGACAATATTAGCGAAACTAAATCGAAAATCTGGAGACAGAAAAATCAGAAAAAGATATTCGTTCCGCTGGGACTCGAACCCAGGGCCCTTTGCTTACATAGCAAGTTCTCTACCAACTGAGCTATGGAACCCATTTCCAATTCGGTCACTTTTAACTGTATCATACTTTGAATAACAACTACCAACATTATCTTCATTTTCTCAACATATTATTGGCTGTTATCTTAATATATAATTGCAATTGATCAATCGATTGAACCCGAACTAAATGCTATCTAGATAGTGTCTGGATAAATATTTATCCATTTTTAATACGCGACAACTATTGACTTTTTCTGAGGGTACAAATAATAAAAAATAAAAACAAAAGTTAAACCCATCACGTAGCTCATAGTAAGTCAAGTACGTCCATTAGAATCCTGCAAAATTTACTTAAATACTATATTTGTATTATCTAAGCTGCTTGTTACTAAAAAAATATAAAATAAAGTCACCCTGCAAAACCTTCACGCTTCTCCCATTTAACCCTTAGCTTTTCGTTTGAAAGGAAAGGTTTGCTGCAATGCTAAATAATTACCACAGAAAAGGCTTGTGCAGGTAAAGTCCACGTGGCCCGAGGCAGATAAAGAGTTATATATTTCGTATATTTATTTCTATTCCCCAGTACTTCTGAGTACCGGGGGCAGTCAGAAACGAGAGTCGAGATGTTCCTTCCTTAAATCCTGTAATATGTATTTACGGAGCACTTCGAGGGACTGCGGAAGTTTTAAACGCTGTTTATATTTTATGTTAGTACAAATTTTATACGCCATCCAAATATTAAATCGCATTTTCGCGGAAGCCAAAAGTTTGTTCGCAACTTTTACGTAGGTAAATTATCTTTAAAATGTGAAATTATCTTTTTTCCCGGGATGAGCTTAGTAATGCTGTCGAGAGGCGTGTGTTTTAAAACGAAGCAAGTTTTTAATTTCTGGTTTTATTGTGCGTATAATAAATACTGAAAAGTTGGGTTAAGAGCCTTTCCTTGCCAACAAGGCGACAATCGAGTTGTGACTTGTATTGGGTTGGGTGATTTGAGGGTGGGTTAGATCTCTGTGGGTTGAAGACATGAAAGTTTGAGAGCCCCTCTACAGTGTTTTATGGCGGGAAAAATCCCGAGTTGGGCCAAAATATCGTTACCTTTCGGTGACGGAGGACGGATCCTATTTCGGAGATAAGACTGGCAAATGTGATATGACATTTGGCAATGAAATAGGCTCACAGATACTGACAGCAAAGTAACGGGAGAGTCAAAGGGAGGAATAGATTGCCTCGCCTACCCCCGGTTCCACCCCGTCACATTAAGGCCGATCTGCTCTACATACTAGAACAGGTTTGAGTGTGGTTGAGTCTTGTTGAGTGTATGGTAAATTTAGGTACATTAGAGAAATGAGCTGTAATTTCTAACTCTCCCACAGACGTAAATATGTACCGCAAATTTACGATTCCGGAGGTTTATGTCCGCAGCGAAAGGGTTGTTTAAATTTTTATACACTGTTGTATTTTTATTAACGGTCGTAAATACGGCTTACAGTACAAAAACGTCACGTGGGCGTAAAAGTGTTAAAAGTTTAATGTCCGCAATGCTAGTTGTGTGAAATGTTAATGCTTTAATGTCGAGTTGCGTGCTTTCTTGTTCGAAGTTGAATATTCGTATATTTCAATATAAACTGGGTAGTATCAACATCATTAATTTGTAAATACTTACAAACAATGCAGAAAATCTCTTCATTCACAGATAGCGTAAATAACCAATACATCGTAACAAAGTAATACATTACAGAGCTAAGAAGTAATGTTGTCGCGAATGATGATAAGTGTTTTCTTCACAAATTATAAGCAAATTCTTTTACTTATCAACAAAATATTATATTGCATTAACCCTCCTAAAATTTGGCATTTTTTTCAGATGGTCAAAGTATTTTCGCTTTACAATAAAATGTAAATATTTGGAATTTTTCTAAGCACATTCAAAAACTAAAAACTGTTTTAGAAAGGTGATGAAATACGCTTTCAAATTATATAATTCGAAATAAACAAATATTTTTTTAATTATAAATTTTTTGCATACAAACATAAAAAAGTTTAAAAATGGATCACCTTATGTTTTTTCTAACTAAAGTTACTGATAATAAAAAAAAATAAAAATACATACATATTTTATTATACAGACGTATAACAAACATATTGTAATCTCACTTTTTTGTCGCTCCATGTAAAAATAATTTATAAAAAATTCCCGATATTTCAATTTGCGATTCAAAACTTTGTATACATAAAAGTGTACACTTTACTTTTTCAGTGGCTATTTTTTAGATTGCAATACAAAGCGTGGTGTTTTTCCTTTCTAACACCGTTTAGAACATATTTCTCACTATTATAGTAAGGGAGTTACAGCGTTTTATACGAAACCTATGTGCGTTGGGACAAATAAGGTCTCCTGCCTTTTAAAGGGTTATGCACTATGATGATATATATTTTTACGTTTTTTAAATAGATTTTATCAACTGTGATAACTGATACCCATTAACTAAGGATTTAGAACACATACATTCATAGGTATGGATTGTTAACCCTTAGAATGCAAGGAGACCATATTTGTCCCAACTAACATAGGTCTCGTATAAAACGCTGTAACTCCCTTATTAACATAGTGAGAAATATGTTCTAAAAGGTGTTAGAAAGGGAAAACAACACGCTTTATATTTCAATCAAAAAAATATCCACCAAAAAAGTAAAATGTATACTTTTATGTATACAAAATTTTGAATCGCTAACTGAAAAAAAAAATTTAATTTCGGGAATTTTTTATAAATTATTTTTAGATAGAGCGACAAAAAGTGAGAACAATATGTGTTTGTTATACGTTTGTCTAATAAAATATGTATGTGTTTTTATATTTTTTTATATCTGTAACTTTAGTTAGAAAAAACGCAAGATGAGCCATTTTTAAAACTTTTTTATGTTTGTGTGCAAAAATTTTATAATTAAAAAAATATATGTTTATTTGAAAGCGTATTTCATCACCTTTCTAAAACAGTTTTTAGTTTTTGAATGTGCTCAGAAATATTCCAAATATTTGAATTTTGTTGTAAAACGAAAATATTTTGACTATCTGAAAAAAATGCCAAATTTTAGGAGGGAAAATGCAATATAATATTTTGTTGATAAGTAAAGCGAAAATATTTTGATCAACCGAAAAAAATGCCAATTTTTTGAAGGGTTAAATTACAGGCTTAATGATATCTTAACTGCTGATAGTAGATACTTTATCGGTGTAACTCTATTCTATCATAATTTTTTGTTATTGTTATTATGTCGTGAAGTGCTTTCTTCTTTAACCAATGTGTTTGACAGCGTTAAATTGTCCATCATCAGGGCAGATGTGTAGATTTCGTTATTGAGTATGAAAAAGTTATTAAAAAAAAAACAAAGGAGATTTTTAACTAATCAACAGGACGATCGATGTACTGGCTAGTGGCTAGTTTATTCACGACAGATTAAAGACGGAGGTTTCAAAATTTTTATCACTTTTCCTACTACGTTATTATTTTCTCTGCGATTTTCCATTACGTATAATTTCATAATAAATATTGTTTCAATATTAAACGATAAGGTAAAATTCGCTTTGT
Organism: Limnephilus lunatus; assembly: GCA_917563855.2. Lineage (NCBI taxonomy): Eukaryota > Metazoa > Arthropoda > Insecta > Trichoptera > Limnephilidae > Limnephilus > Limnephilus lunatus. The sequence continues at coordinate 18,669,077 of OU830602.1, read as the reverse complement.
TACTGTTTAAATTTTATCCAGAATAACGCCAAGAAACAAATTTTCCCCGAGAGATGTTTCATTATTTCTGGTTCATATTTCGTTTATGTTTTAATATTCTCGCGATTTAATGTCTTCTGGTTTGTTTAATAAAATGCAAATGGGAAATATATTTTTTCCGCCTTTCAAAATTTATGATCCCCCTGATAGCGTTGATGTAGCTATCCGATAGTCCTCCTGTACTCTTTAGTAGAGGGTACGTCGACATACAGGGTGTTAAACGACGTACTGGACTTACCAGTTTTTCCAGGCATTATTTGGAGTAAAAAATGAAAACACGTAAAGTTTTGGGTTCCGGTGACTTATTGAAATGATTTTATTTTAATTTTTTTCAAAAACACAACAACAAAAAAATCTTCCACACGTCACCACTAGTCACTCAATTGAGTAACCGCCAAACCTCTCATCCTGAACCTAACTATCCAATAATTCATAATTTATAAAGTTTTAAGCATAAAAAATAAAGAAAAGAACATTTAAAATGTTGCCCAATACCAAAATTTCATTTATATTTTTTACTCCAAATAATGTAAGTAATTACTGTTAAGTTAAGTTCGTCCCTTAACACCCTGTATAATGAAATACACAATGTATGATCGTGTGAGAAATGTGAATATCCGCAAAGAATATAAGGCTGATGTAAGCATGATGAGTAAGATTAAGAAAGCGACCCTTTGGACGGTTTGGGCGTGTAGGGCGAACGAACGAAGAAAGTGGGCTAAGAAGAATATACGACGCAAATGTTTATGGTAGAAGAAGTCGGGGACGCTCGAGGAAGACATGGCACGATCTAGTGAATCAGACACTTGAGTCGGGCCATGCAAAAAGTCAGAATAAAAGCAGAGAATGTATGAGAACTTGTATGAATGTGAGTGAGGCAAAGAGTGTGTGCCAAGACATAGTTGTTTGGCGGTCCGTCTTCTCTGCCTACCCCTGCGGGGAAACTACGTGATGGTTAGTTAGTTTATTAAACCAATATGATTGGTTTCGGTATTAATTTTAAGGTTCACACGCCCTGCCTAGATAATACTTGGTATATAAGTGGACTGCGGGCCGCTCAGTTCCGCGCTCAGTGGTACGCTCAGTCCGGGGATGGGGGAGGGGGCAATGAATTAAAAAATGTTTTATGAAGTAGCAAGTTTATAAAATTCCGGCTATATTATAATTTTTCTGCTTATATATTCTCCCTCGTTATTTATCTCCCAAAGCTGACATTACATTTCCTATAAAATACCTCCGGTGGCTTTTTTCTGCAAACAATGATTGTAAATCCGCGTGTAAGCAACATTTTAGATTAATATTGTGTAGGTCGATGTTTCTCATACGGGGCCCGTGTTTCCAGTGAACTTTGTAAAGGAGCGATATGTTAAAATAGTGTTTTAGGGAATCATAGAAAATATTTATTTTTAAAAAATCGAGCGCAGTTCGCTCACGGCAGAAGTGAAACTTCACAAACATAATCTCAACCAATAGGAGCCATGAAAAGTTAGCTCATAATCAAAGTGGCCAATGCGGTAAGGTTTTATTCCATCTCATTCTTTCGCAGGCTAAATCCTATAGATGTATGTGTTTGTTTCTTTTTTGCGTCGTTTTCATTTCATCGAGTTTCAAATCACAACGGTGCTAAAGAAGTTTTCACTTCAAAAATAGGCATATTACAAAGTTTATAATAAATAATAATACCTTTATTTGGAAAACAAACAGCTTTACAAAAATACATAAAAAAGTAAATACTTAAATATGCATGATAAATAGATAATAAAAAACTGCATTTAGATAATAAAAAACTTTTAAGAACAAATAATTAAAATAATTAGTCTAAATAAAAAAAATATATAATTATTGTAAGTATTAATAAGAAAATAAATCTATGTACATAAAGTATGTTTACGTTGGGTTTTTCGATGCCTGACTCACTAGGATATATCTGTGTCAAAATGCAGATGGCATAAAATACTACGAGAGACCAGTTGAGGAATACCTTTTGACCTCTCCAGCCGGACTCTCGACCCATCGCCTTGCACCGCAGTGAGAGGAACTGATTCCTACGTCCGTGACCGCACACTGACCCCCAGATTTCTACCAACCTCTCATATATTTTCCTTCGCAGAACTTCCTTTTCCTAAAACGACCATCCACACAGCATCCGCCAGATGATGACATAGGCCCTAAGGGAAATCGTTTTTCTAAGAGACTCCACTATAGAGCTTATTTAAATAAAGCTATGTTTACGTCAAAATTACGGCTGTACAACAATACATGATTACATCGCCTAAAATTATGTTGATTTTATTTGGCGTAGCCCGCCTGGCCTTGTAATTTAAATTTGAACATGAAATCAATACAGTACTATTGGCGATGTTCATTTACAGTAAGAATAAACGACCTTTCCACGCCGTGTTTACCACAACACAAAACTCCCTTACTCGCATTGTTGGGCAGAAACTGCTTAGGGTCGCAAATCACCCGACAGAAGTAATATTATCCGTGTATTTCTAGTAGTTTATGTAAGGTAAAAATAAAATGTGCTTAAGTGCTTTTTTGGATAATAGGCTTTAGATAAAGGGTCGAATTATTCCATCTGCCCGTGTGGAGGGTCTTGGCGGGTGCCTGTTCGGGGCCTTTTGATAACAATCCTCGGAAAACATAATATTTAAAGTCCTTATAAGACAGGTACGTGTTCCATTGGTACAGGATTCATATGTGCAAGACTGGTATAAACTAAAAAAAAAAAATATTGAATACTAGTGAAATTACTAGCAAGATAACCTGACAATCTCAAACATTTAGTCCTTTCGTCACAGATCAAGCAAATAAACTTTGCATTTATTTATAGCAGCTGAAATTTTCGGCATTGCCCGGGCTACACATAGAGTTTTTTTCAAATCAGATGTAGACAGATATTTTCCATACATTATTTTATTTATTTGTAAAAGACAAACAGCTTACACATAAAATACAGAGATACATATAATACAAAGTTAAATTAAGTCAAGCCAAAAAGGTCTCCTATGTTAAAGTTTCTTGGAGGTGGAGTTGTATTATATCTTAAAATTGATTGAAGGTGAGGAGGAGAGGAGGAGGAAAATAGGATAAGGATAGGAGATGCTGCCGATACATTCCACACTCTTGTATCAATTTTCGATCGTACGCGTTACTTTCATTCGGTATTTTTGAAGGATTGTTACATATTAACGGTTTTGAACCGCTTGATTACGGAGTTATAGGTAAATTAATAAAGAATAAAACCACAATGTTGTATTTAAATACTTACGAATCCTCAACGCTAGCTCATTCGGTAGATTATCGTGTTTGCAGTCCGCTCGGGTACTTGATTCAGAACAATCATCGCTTCATTGGTAGAATTAATACAGGTAAGGTTGTAATAAATTAAAAGATTGATTGTCGCTTTAAATACTGAAGAATTTATTTATGCTTCTAGGAAAAAGCTTTTATCTCTTTGTGAACGGAAAGTTAATGATTTTAAACCACAATAAAAGGAATGAATTGATAACATAATGAAATAAGGCTTACGTACGTTATCTCGCACGGGTTACATATGCAGAGCTGGCTCCTCGTCAGAAATAAATCACTGAATTTATTTTAATCTCTAAATACAAAAAACTGTTGTGATATTAAGGATCTCAGCAAACCATGAAGGTGTCGTGACCAACCCCTAGGGAGGCTAAGACCAGAAGAAGTTTGGAAGGACGCCTGCAGCCCTGTGCCGCTCGCCTCGCCCCTCCTCCACCGAATTCCTGGCCAATCAAAGCGTCTAGCCAAGGTTGCCAACGTTTGACAACTAATTTTATTAAATTTAGTACTTGACGACGGAAATAATCTCATAGGGGTACGAAGTTAAGATTCAAGAAAGTACTTCATAACAGGATATTGTTGAAAATGTCTATATTGTAAAAAAAATATTGTATTGCCCACATATATGGAGAATTTGGAAATTTTTGTAATTTTTTTTTTAACGTTCAAAGACCATCAATATTCTTTTTTGAAGGTCATTTGTGCTAAATTTCATCAATCTCGGAATAAAACTGGAGATTTGTATACAAAACGAGGACACTCTTCTTTATAGTTATAATTATATAGATATACATACGTGTATAGCTGCTTTCATTATTTTATTGTTTTATCATTTAGCCTCAATAAACCAAGTCAACCCACAATTAATCATGTACTAAAAATATTTGCACATTTATAAAACTATAAACAATAATTATGTTTTTGAAAATGACGCAATAATCTTGTGCATAACTTCTTTTCCTTTTTTATTTACTAGTTTCCATTAAAAAAATCTCATTATAAACTTTCTACTATAATTTATCCAATTTTCAACATCTTTATATATTTAATCCATGTGTTCACACTAGACACCATAAAATAACTATATTCCATTGGTCACAATGAAACAGACAGCCACCTAGTATGATGATGTGATGTATCATATATATAAAAATGTTTTAATGTGTTATCATGTAATTTATAAATAAATTGTTATATTTAAAAATACCTTTCGGCTGTACTGTACCTGTAGTCTTTTACTGTGTTACTCTGTAGCCGTAGGTAGAATTGAGTTTAAAATGGTGATAAAATATGAAACAAGGGAGGCCGCCGGTAATTTTTTCAGCAAATTATGAGAAGCCGAAAGGTTTTCTCAGGAAAACGAGCTTCTTAAAACAAATCTGGGCTAAAATGTGAAGAAATACTAACGAGGTATTTTACTTACAATATTTTTCAAAACTCTTTTGTATTTTATTCACATCCCGTGATGTTTTTTTGCTGAGCTAAAATAAACAAAGCTTTATTCCCAAGAGAAAAAAAAATAAAACGTTCTTTGTTTTTGTGGCTGACAGAAATTTACTATTTTAGGGTAGGTACCTATAGCACAATTTTGACAAGTACTCGGGAACAAAATTAGTTCGTATTAAGAAATATATATTTTTTTTATTAAATTGATGAAGGCATATATAAAATAGGTTTTACGTTACGGTTTTCACATCTGAGATTTCAATATTACTCTTCCATTAGAAGCTTTTGCTTGTGGTTGTAAAAGTAGCTAGGTGTATTCTAGCAATAATTTATCAGTAATTAAATAATTATAATATACTTACATGTATATAATAACATAATATATAAAAATAAAAAAGCCTTTTATTTCTTGCAATAAGTAGATATGTTACAGAGTTACGAAAAAGTAAGAAAGAGTATAATTAATGCTATTAACGAAAAATGTAACACAGATATCTTAAATTTTTCATAAACAAGAACCATTCTCTCAGGCGAAGGTATGGGCCTCCTCTAAAGAATTTAATTTATCTCTTATTTATTCTTGGTTTAAGATTTTTTTGTGATTGAGTGTTTACATCTCTAGTGCATTTTACGCCTACATACCGAAGAAACTGAGTCTAAGGGATAAAAAGACAAGTAACAGAAAGGCAATTGTGAGTAACAACTTATCCTAGTGCATTTTAAAATAAAATTAGTGAAATTATAACCTCACTTCTTTGAATGATATGCAAGATTTCTCCAAGAAACTAAAACGCCATCTGTTGAAAAAATCAGGAAGTACGTCAACAAGTTCCGAACCACTCGAGATCGAGAAACGGCTGTTCAGTCGCCACATACGACGTGTTTCTGTGAAAATCCACGAGAGAGCACCCGTTCTACCAAAACAACAATCTCAAAAATAACCATGGTAGAAGTCATGAACGCACTTCGTAAGATCGAGAGCGAACTCGACGCACAGAAAAGCACAATCCTTAAATGCGAAGAAAAAGTAACGGAAACAGTTGCACAAAATATAAACAACATACTGGAAGAAAAGTTTAAGATTTGGGATGAAAAATACGAAAACCTCAAAAAAAATTTGGAAAACCAAGAAAAACTAATTTATTTCATGGAAAAACAGGCACAAAAAAATAATATCGCCTTTTTCGGCATTGAGGAAACCGGAACCTAATACCAAATATTGAAAAAGATTACTATCAACTTTGTTAAGGAATGTTTCTCTGTAGAATTAGATCACAGAGATATCCAAGAAATGAAGAGAATCGGCAAAAAAAGAGAAAAGTCTCCACCAATAATTGTTATATTTACCACACTTGGCACCAAAATAAAAAAAATATTTAAACAAAGAAGAGAGGCACTAAGAGAAACCACATAATGCATAACGGAAGACTATCTGAAACAAATACTGGAAAAAAAGAAAAGGGCTACAAGTGCAGGTAAAACTCTAGAGAGAGAACGGCAATATAGCAAAAATTAAGTATGACAAACTTGTCATACAAGTCAAAAACAAAACCACGGACAGCAATAAGAGAATGCTTACATTATCTCCTGAAACACCTACAGATGACGGAACAAAAGAAAAGGCCAACAAGAAAAATAAACAGCATTCACAAAAAAGAAGAACTTCTAGCATGTCTGCAAGAACTGTGAAACCAAGCATGCTTAACTTTTTAGTAAATAAAAATCAAAAGAACATGCCCAGAGCTCACAAGAACATGCAACAAAGCCTTAAACTTGTAGCAACTACCGCCTCCCTCCGACACAGGCAACATGCAAAAAACAAAAACAACAATAAAAACCATCTAAAAAATTTAAAAAAAAACTATAAATGAATTTAAAAAATTAAAAAAAAAAACAACAATATAAAACATCCATAAAAATAATAAAAAAAAAAATCAACAACAACAACAAGAAAAAAAAAAAAAAAAAAACTAAACTAAAAATGACCATAAAAATCAAAGCACATCTTCCAACCCCGCTGGTCACCGTGGAAGATCAAGACCAAAACTCTCTGAAGAAGAAATTCTAAACTTCCTCAAAAATACAAGAAGTGACACAAACATGTATATATGCTGTTGTAAATACATCGCAGTTAGAAAAAAAAACAAATATTTGTGGTGAAATTAATGTAATTAACAGTATTGTATTATTGAGCATGCATTTAGTAGAGAAGATTATGTAATAATGCATTATTTAAGGAGGTCATCCCGTGTGAAGGTATTTTTTTTCACTTGAGTGGCTAAGGTGAATATTTCGGACTAAAAAAATGTAAAGTGTGCTCAAAATATAAATAAATATGTGGTGAAAACTTCACAGATGTTTAGTTATTAAGAAAAAAATTCCAAAAAAGAGATAAAAAACAGCCTACTCAAACAGACTTCCATCCTTGAGCACCTATTTAGTAGAGAAAATAATGTAATTAACAATAATGCGTTATTAGTTATGTATTTAGTAGAGAAGATAATGTAATTAACAATATTGCGTTATTAGATATTTATTTAGTAGTGAAGGAAATGTAATTAACGATGTTGCGTTATTTATTATTTTTTTTTTTTAATTATTTATTAACCAAGATCATATAAGCACAAAAATACATTTTTTTTACAGTTTGAAGTACCTACAATTTATTTTAGTATTATTTTTTTGGTATATACCACCTCACTAGGCTGAGCCTGTTCCTGTTATTAGTTATGTATTTAGTAGAGAAGATAATGTAATTAACAATATTGCATTATTTGGTATGCATTTAGTAGAGAAGATTACGTTATTAACAGTATTGCGTTATTAGGTATGTATTTAAGAGTAAATCTTGTAATTAACAATATTGCGTTATCAGTATGTATTTAGTAGAAAAGATAATGTAATTTAAATTGCATTATTATGTACGTGTTCAGTATAATGTATTTAACAATATTGCATCATTAAGAATTTATTTAGTAGAGAAGATATTATCACTTATTATCATCATTGGAAAATAATCGAGATATATGTTGGGTTCTTTTTAAAAATCAATTCAAGAGGAAATATTTTTTTAGATAATAAGTCTTTAAGATATTTATTGAGAAAGCAATACCCGGATTTTATCATTAGGTTATGCTTCTTAGTAGTCGATTGAAAAAAAAAAAGTTTTTGGTAATATTAGTAATGACGCACAAGAAGTATTTAATTTTTGGCACACGAATACCATTTTCAGTTGTAAATTTGTGGTTGTCTATTTCTTTCATAAAATGAAAGTATTGCATTTTTAATGTGTAGATCTCTAAATAATGAAGTACATAGGAACATTTTTGTACTTTAAATAATTTTAATTATTCCCTGTACAATTTCTATTGGAAGAAGGCCGACACAAGAGGAAAATAATTTACCAAATTCTAGGTTTGCATAATTTTCAGTTACAAGAGTTTAACAATTAGACGGTTCTTCCCACCTTCCCAGTGTGCTACGTAAGATGCAGTCAAAACTTTAGTCTGGTTCCTCCTTCACCTCCTGGAAACTGATGCCAAAGTTCGCGGAATACAAACCACTTGTGATTCTTGCCGCGGCTTACGTTAAAGTGTAACTCAAATATTCCCTCAGAGCAAGCGTGTAGATTTGCACATGTAATGACGGGATATTCCGAGACCTTTAGAGGATTTTCTCAATTGAAAGAAGTTTACCTCGTTCCCGAGTTGTCGGCCCTCCCCCCCGACCCAAACACCATCCCTTATTATGATGGGCCACCCCCATCCCCGGGGAAATCTAGCCACCCCTCCACATCTCTAGTTTGGCGCAAATAAAACTCTAAGTTGACATATTCAAAGCCTCGGGGATCAAAACATATATTTCCAGCACAACACGTGTTTCACGGAGTATCAATACTTGACATGTCGCGTGGCGTGTCGACTGTCGCTTGTCGAGATGCCAGCCCAGCCGCTGGGAAACTTTACCAACTTGTTACAAACTTCAACACACATTCTTTCAAAGAACTGTATTCTATTAAGTTGTTACGTTAAGTAAAAGACGAAAACATCAACTCGTGATAATATTATATCTGCATTCTTTCTGTTCGCTTTCTGGAGCCCTTGATAATAAGTACCTATTTTTTGCGAGTACCTTCAAATTATTGACTTTGAAATCTCGTTGTGGGAGTTCAATAATATTATATAAGCCAACGTTATAACCTTGTTCAGAGAGAACTAAAAAAAATGTATTGTATTGAGAGCATTATGAACCGTAACTTTATAATATTATTTGACTTTATAATGCTTACGATCATACCACTCGAAATTTGATAATGGATTTTGATTAAAATTGTTTTATACTTAATGATATTTTAGCTACTTGAGTTAAGATTGATTTATTATCAGTACTAACTAATATAAGCAAATGTATTAAACTTTATTATACATATAGTGGTGTTTTAGATATTAAAAAGTGAATCATTTTACGATAATTTGGATAAAAATAAAACATCCAGCGGTTACTATAAATCACATCTTAAAAATTTAATATTATAATCAACGAAGTAAGAAAAATGAAGTTTACGACACTTAATAATTGAATTATAATTAATGTAAAAATATACAATAAAGTACAGAAATGGAATCAGAGTAAAAAGGGTGTTAAAGCGTGTATTTGAAGTATTTTAATCAGCAATTCTTGCAATTATTTGGAGAAATAAATGTGAAGGAAGTTTTGGTCTCTGGTGACTTTTTGACGTTTTTTGATAACCCTTCACCCCGACCCTACCTGCTCAATACAATATCAATTATCAAATCAAATATACTAATTTCGATTGTGGGTCTGGTCATTTTCAAAATTGTAGCTTTTTGGTCAAGAATTAGCATTGACTCGTGGTTTACATATTATGGGATGTTAAGGGTCGTACTTACTTTTCAATTAAGTGATTTCTGGACATTATTTGAATTATAAAATGTACTTAAATATTTTTTTTATTTCCGGTGACATTTTTTTTATTAACTTAAAACATTAAATAATTCAATACGTATTGGACAGTAAGGGTCGGGAGTGTCGGGAGAGGTTAGTTGGTTACTCGGATGAGTGAGCAGACATGTGGAAAATCAATTTATTCAGTAAGAAAAAAAAAACTTTTTTTAAATTTCAATTCAAAATAAAGTCAGGAATCACCGGTTAATGTTAGTCAAGTACGTCCTGTAATTATTTGTATATTATGTAATTATGAAATTATTACAACGCACCGGAGTACACCGCAACATATTTTTTAATAAACGTAATATAAAATGTATATCTCGAAAAGCTTACAACAATTACTCGTGTAATGGCAAGTAGGATATCTTGGTGCAGTTTAACACAGGAACAACAGAATTTTTATATTACTAGCACATATTTTTTCTTTTTGGAATTCACACCGCGGGCGCGGGTTCCTTTTATCAGCGCAGTCCAGGAGCCAGTAGTATCAGAGCAGGCTACTGAGAGCTGAATCCAGTTCAGTAAAGCGGTACAGAAAACACGACTAGTGCGGTTGTTAGACTATAGTCGGTGGTATTATATGTAGTCTGTAGTCACTAGTTTAGTGGGTACTGGAGCAATAGAGGGTGTGGGGGTGTAGACGGTAGGGTCTGGAGGGATGCTCTAAAGAGCCTTTCAAGTAAAATAAACATCGCCGCACTAAAATCCCCTTTTTAGCCTTAGGATTTCTCATTTATTCTTTCTTTTAACGTTGCAGGTGTATTTGTATAGGGATATTACTATAGAGGAGGCTTGACTCTGCTTTGAAGCCAAGTATCGCCTGGCAAAGGTCCCGACACTGCGGCAATCAGGGTGCTGTTTTACTTGTGTCTAATTTTTCGAATGTTTTGTTTAGACTATTTTCTACTAATTTTACCGTAGATATATAACCAATTAAGTGTGAGGTAAACACTCGTATGTGCATAATTTAATTTTAAAAAAATTAAGTTGCTCCCAACCATCTGGAGCCAGAGACACCATGGTAGATGGTAGGTATCCCCAATTGGGGTATGTAATAATATTATTTTATCCCAGAGCGATCCTAAAGTCATATACCACTCTGGAACGTGCATAATGAATATCCAGGGCCGCCAGCGTACACCGTATACCGGTTCAGTCGCGGCAGTGACAATTAACATTCTAATTACACCTCTATATTGGTTATTTTTTTATTACTATCCAAAAAATTTTTTTTATCTAAAATCTAGATAAAATATCCTTTCAATGTGTTTGTAAGAAATTAGTAATTTTATTTCTAAATATTAAAATATTGATATTATTTCCATACATTGTAAATACACCTTTATATTGGTTATTTTTTATCAGTTTGCAAAAAAAAATTGTTCTAAAATCTAGATAAAATAATCAAACTTTCAATGTGTATGTTAGAAATAAATAATTTTATTTTTAAATATTAAAATTTTTATATTAAAAACGTAAGTTGACTGAACCGATATAGGTTTTGCAATTACGCGGGCCGGCCCTTTGCAGGCGCAATTGGAGCAGTCCGCACTGGGCGACGAATTTCCAAGGCGCTCGAGCCAAGGAGCTGATAATTCCTAATACCTAAAACAGCGGTTTTGAGGTTTTTACTAGCGCCAGGCGCCGTTTGACTCACAGTGGGTCTTGTGAAATAACACAAATATTGTCTGGATTTCTACATCAACTTCAAACAAATATAAGTTTATCAATGAAGAAGAAGATAATACCAACGAAACATGAAACATAACAAGACAAATCATTAAGTATTGTATAAGTAAGATAAGAGATCCTGAGATCGTTACATTTTTATATTTGCTTTGTTCTCCTTCAAGTTTCATTTAATAAATAATAATAATAATAATCTTTATTTGGAAAACAAACAGCTTTACAAAGATACATAAAAATAAAGAGTGCTAAAATAAAACAGTAAGCCTAAAAACATGTTTTCCCTGATAAAATTTGTTTTTTTTTCGCTGACAAGAAAAACATAAAGGAAAACTAAGAAAAAAATAGTTAAGAGAAGCTAAATTAAACACAAAGAAAAAGTAAGAAAAAAAATAGTAAGGAGAAGCTAAATACTTAAATAATGCATGATAAAATATAGAAAAACACAATAAAGGGTAAGCTTATGATCTTATAGGAGTATATGGATGATTTGTATGTAATTAGGGAATATGAAAATATATTGCAAATTAGGAAAACGAATCTGATTAATAATATAATAAATAAATATAAATATGGATGTTAAGTGGTGTGTTGTGATGCATTACATTTATCTGATAGTGTTGCTTTGAATTTGTTGAAAGTTATATTGAAGATGTCTGTATATGTGAGGTGTGTGTTATGATAGTGGCAGGCTCGATGTATGAATTCATTTTGTAAGTAGTTGGTGTTGGAGCGGCTGTTATAAAAAAGGTATACGTTTCTGCCATTGCGACCAGGAACTCTAATATATATTTTTTGTAAAAGATACGGGGAAGATATCGTATTATTTAGGATTCTGTACAAAAACAATTGATCAGAAATAATTCTCCTACAATTTAATTTCGGGATTTTAAAGAATTGACGAATATCTTCATTTGATTGGAATGCATAAAACGACCGAAAATTTATGTAGGATTTAGATTTATTAGTAATGGGTAACATTCAAAAGTTATTAAAAAAAATATTTCAATAGTATTAGATGTAAGTTAAATATTCAAAGACTTATTTATGTTTAAAAATTTAAAGTGGCTTTAGTGCGTTCTGAAATAATTCTTCAAATGCTTTTACAGGCCCTCCCACTTCCTTCCTTCCCAGCGGCAGAGTAAGGGGGGAGGGGGTTCGGGTAAGTCCATTTCATTTAAAAGGGATTCCTTTCTAGTACGTGGTGTATTTCTCTCAAATAAAAAGATCCCCACCCCTCCCAAAATAAAGAAAGAGAAATGGTGGGAACGAAACATCCCGAAACATCGATTTGACAACTTGCGGCCAACATTGATTTTCAGTGTTGGCAATCCATTTATTTTCAATATCGAAGTTTGTGAAGAGCGGCTGACATGTTGTTTCTTTATAAGAAAAAAATAATATTGAACGTGATAAGAAAAAAGAAACGCATTGTAAAGAAAACTTTTGCGAAATAATTTTATAAATATAAAAATGTCTTTATTACGGTGACCGGATAACTCAGAATGAACTCAACTCGACACCTCCTTTGAAGTCATTAAAATTAATGAAAAAAATTGGTTAAATAGGTTACGTTAGATTAGGTTATGGGCTATTTTTTATAGGTTACCGTAATAAAGATATTATATTTATAAAATTATTCTATATTTATAAAAGTTTTCTAATTTTTTTATTTTTTTTATTTATTTATTTCATCCAAAAAATATATGAATACATTATATAATCTCATATTACAGTCGGTATTGGCTACAATTTTAAGAACATTTTCCATTTTTATTTTCTTTTACACAGTAAGTAGTAATAATAACATAATTTTAATGACAATAACATGTTACTTACAAAGTTAAAAACATGGGGTAATGAATGATGCATTAGTAAGTAAATATCTATAAGTTAATAACGTTGTTATTAGAATAATGTTAAAATAATAATTGATGCCAATAAAGCTGTATCAAAATAGGGAAAAAGATATGGAGGTAAGAACTGTTATAATATAGAAGTAACATAATATATATTTTAAGTTGCGCATAGTCTGCCTCACTAGGCGAACCTGTATTGAGGCAGAATTTTTAGTAAAATTGTTTCTCGTAATTTTGTCTATGGTTTACTTATGAATGTATAATATATGTTCTTATACAGCAATACTTTGTTTCTGTTTACATTATTGCTGATACACAATACAAAAACAGCAATTTTATTACTACAATAACCATTAATGACAAGGCGTTTGGGTGAGGGCACCAGTAAAGGATCGATTGTTAGAACATATCCAAATTTTAACATTTTTTTTTTAAATTCTTTATTACTTAGCAGGCATCAGACTTATTGGTACTTGAACCATCCGGGTTCAAAACCCGGCGAAGTTTATAATTAAAATATCTATAAATGATAACTTAACACGAGAGAGGATGGATTGTAAATCTAAATTTTATGTGTTCCAAGACAATTGATGGCGGTTTTCAAATCAGTCACAGGAACTGGCAATTTGACAAGGAGAAAGCCCCTACCTTTGCTGTGTTTATATGCTGTCATGGTCCAATCTTGGTATTGGCTCATCTTCCACGATGATGCAATTTACCAACACTTTTGTATTAATTAGCATTTTTACGAGCTTTAAGCGAAGTTGCAATGGACAACTGTGCTCGATTCCACTAAAATTTTCGGCTGAAATAAATGAGGGTAATTTTCGATATTGTGCAATAATGTGTATGTGTTCCAAGTAGGTATGCATCATCTTCCTCTTCTTCAAAGTAAGTAAGCAGGGCCTTTCAAGGAAGGAAAGAGACAAAGGGAGAAAATAACAATGCAAGGAATTTGGGAAAATGGGTTTCAGTTCATAAGCTGTTTCGGAACTAAACAACTTTATTTATGAACATATTATTTAAATTCTTTACAATTCTTCTTCACCCGTTGCCGGTGGGACTGTTGTATTACTAAAAACATAAGAATGCTGTTAGGTGAAAAAAAAAAAAAAATCGTGAGAGTAATGAAATTTAAATATTTAATAAAATTCTCATAAATATTTCCTTAACCGCCGCACTTTTAACAGGCTCAGTTTATGGAAATTACACTTCGTTTCAACTTAATTACTTCAAGAAGTAACTAATTACTTTTAGATAGATGGTTTAAGTCTAGTTAAAATTCCATTTTATTTAATCAAAGTTCAAAAATCCCTCTGCCGCCATTTTGGATATTTTTGTTGTAATGATTGACATTTGTGTAAATTTTGTTACAATCTGAATAAGCACGAGTTACCTAATTAACCCAAACTAAGAACCTAATAACATTTTTTTTTAAATTAAATGGTTGTTTCTTTTTTTATATGAATACCGCACAAGAGTCCCAACTGCTCCCGTCTGGAACCAGTGAGACTATGGCATTCCCAATTGGGATGTGGTGTGTGGCTGAAGGTAGTGGAGAGGGTAAAAAGATGGAGAAGAGGGGATGGGCAAGTACCTTGCTATTCAGATCTGGTCACCAAACACGGCTAAAGCTATTTAAAGCAACGTTTCAATACTGAATGGTGGTCTTACCAGGTCGATACTGAGAGTATCTTCCACTCTGGAACGTGCTGAATATATCCTATATATTATTTTTAATTAATTAATGGGTTCGAACCCGCGACCTTCGGTTTGTGAGTCGAGACAGAGGCGTAGCGAAGGGGGGTAGGGGGAGGGGTGGGGCGCCCCTCCCCGGGTGCCACCCAATGGGTGAGGGGGGGGGGGGGGGGGGGGTGACACCTGACTGAGTGTCACCAATTTTTTCAAGTGGAAATTTTCGTTTGTCAACTTTAACGGGGAGAGGGGGGTAACACCACGTTATCCGCCCCAGGTGCCACCCATGCTAGCTACGCCACTGAGCCGAGAGTCTTACCTTGGCCGCGTTTCTTGTTGAAACGAACCGTAATTTGTATAATTAAATATGTGCACAAAAGTGCGACGCTTAGGAGAGTATTTACCGGAATTTGTTTTTAAACACATGAATTTAAACTGGTTTCTCAGTCTAAGAGATCCATCTTGGAAATATGTGCAAAAATACTTTTGAACCAAAAATATGTTACATGTAAATATGCATGAAAAATCCCCTGCGTCATACAAATTATTAATTGGGATATAATAATGCACTCACTTTAACGACCTTTGTGCAGCACATTGAAACAATACAATCAGCTTTGATGTAGAACATCATTACAGGGTAAAAAAGTTTTATAATTTCAAACAATTTACTCAGGAATCAATAAGGGCATTGGTAATAAAAAATACAAGCAATTTTCTTTGTGGGTACCTTATATAGAATTACTTTGTTTGTAGGCGGCTACACAACAGTTAGATAATGCCTTAAGAAGACGAAACAATTGTTACGCGTAATAATAACTATCTACAAAGTAGAGCTTGTTCATAAATACACTCTTACGGTGCTCCAGATTTTATGTCCGGCTTAAATCTTTCCCAAATGAAAGACTAAACCCTTCCACACACTTTTCCACAAATGATTATCTAGTAAATCCACGCAATGTAAGTGCACTATATAAGTATAATAAATACAAACAATACAAGAACAATACGTCAATCCACCAGAAACATAATGGGAAAATATCTCACCGACTCCAGATATTTTCATATCAGAGGGTTCGGCTCTGATGAAATCCTAACTAGTCCGATAAATCCTACTGATCCCTGAATATAAATATTTAAAAAATCTTTCGTAATCCTACATGTATTTAAAATGACCAACTTTTGCATTTTTATATACAAATTTTATGACAAATCTAATACGCCTAAATTTTGAATGAGAGAGCTAGGTATAATGCCAGTAGCCGAAATAACAAATGGTAATATTTTTATAGTCTGAGAATGCCAAATTCTTTTAATCTCATTTCCTAAATCTGTATATTTTCTTAATTTTTCAGAAACAGTTTTCTGAATATTACAAGAATTTGGAATAGCGACATCAATGATATAAGTTATTTTTTAAATTTTGTCATGTAAAACTATATCGGGTCTATTATGACTAATTGTTCTGTCTGTCAGAATAGTTTTATCATAATAAATTTTATAAAATTCATTTTTTAAAAATAATTTTGGTTAATATTCATAATATGGTACATTACGGCAGTCAATCAAGTTATGTTTAATTACCAAACTTTGGTGAATTATTTTTAAAACTTGATTGTGCCTAAATGTATACTCGTACGGCGCTAATACAGAACATTCCGATATAATATGTTCTATAGTTTCCGGTAAAGCCAAACATTTTCTACATAAATCATCAATTTGATTTGCATCTTTGATGATATGCTTCCTATAATTTTTAGTATTAATGACTCTATCTTGAATGGCAAGCATAAAGCCTTCTATTTCTGCGCTCAACTCTCCAATACTTAACCATTTGTTTGGCGAAAATTTGTCAATATATGTTTGGTTGAGATAGTTGAAGTGTTTTGCGTGATAAATTTTATTTGACCAGGAATCTAATAATTCCTGGTTGGTATTTATAAGAATGCTGGCATTCTCGTCGTATAAATTTAATTCTCGAAATATTGCTATCTGCCTTGCAAATTATTTTGTGAAATTATTTTTAATTATTTTCTGAACTATCAGCTTTCCTATGGAAAAAAATTTCTTAGCATTTCTTCCTGATTATGTTTTAAAGATATTATTTTGACTATACCTCTACCTCCTAAATTTCTAGGTAAATTAATAAAAATATAATTGAAGTAGAGTTCCACAAATTAAATTTGTTAACAATAATAAAAAGACGCAAAAATTACTACAAAAAAACGTTTTTGTACACACCGTTTATTAAACTATTTTTCTACATCTCTTTCCGCCTACCCAGGCCGTTCATACATTAATAACAGTCTTTTGAAGACCAGGTTGATTAAGCTATGTTGGAAACATAGACATTCAAATTGATGTCTACGGTTGGAAAGAATACGGGTTGACACCGCATAAACCATTTTAATTCGGCATTCATTAATCTTAACTTAAAGATATTTGGATGAGTATGAAACTGACGGACTTTGGGGGCTTCCTCGCCGCCAGGTGTTCCTTTGCGGGTCTATGTCCACTCTTGCCTCATCCCCTTGAGATTTGGGATGGGATAGGATGGGAAGAAGAAGGGATGCTGCGGAAGTTGTTTATGAGAAAAGTTTGAATGACCAGCGCGAGGGCTGCGGTGAAGGGAAGGGGGCGGGGAAGGGCCAATGAGGAGCTCTGCCTGTCACTTTGTTTCTCCTTATTCTTCTGTGTCGGTGGTAGTCGTTCGGTGCTGCCGGCTGCTGTAGCCATTCTAATGGCCACTGTCTTAACTATCTTCGCAACTTCACAATAATTCCCGGGTCAGTTTATTGGTTTTGATATTTGCGGTGTTTGGAATATTACTGTCCGTTCCTTCCAAAACACTTCATTTTAGATGTCAAACTTTATTTACAACAGAATACTTCGTGAAATAAGAGAAGGAACAGAATATAAAGATAGTTTAATATCACTAAATCATATACACACTAGTGAGTTTAGTGACCCATGATGTGCCATAATTTTCATTCTGAAATTTAATTGTTCATCTCAAAGTGGTAAATACTTCCAGTGTCACCCTGATGAAAAGCCACCATTCAGAATCGAAACGTTGCATTGGTTGAAATGGGTTTAGACGTATTAATAGCCAGGTAGATACTTCCTAAAATTGTAAAGAATATAAGTAAGTACATTATAAGTAATCATAATCTTATAATAATATTACCTTTATTGGATAACCAACACCTCTGCCATAGGTCACCCCAATTGGTTCGCTACGTTTGATGATTTAGCAGCGGTTCCCGGGTTCATGGGGTGAGGTTTGTCAAGATATTGGAGGCAGATGATCTGGAATCCCAGATTCCTACCCACCCCTTAAATCCTTTTCCTTTCCAGAACTCTCCTCTCCTTCCTTTCCTTAAAAAAACCCTCCACACAGCATCCTCAAAGATGACGTAGGCCCTGAGGGAAATTATTTTCCTCAGGGCCTCCTGTGTGGAGCTCATTTAAAAATATTAAATTATTTTTTTAACATAAACGTAATAACAAACAACGGATTATTGCATATCTGCAAGTGTATTTGCATCATTTTTAGTGACATTTTATGTGTAAAAAATCTACATATTTTGTTACATTACAAAAAAATTGTTTTTGCTTTGACAAACCATTACAAAAAAGAACAAAATTCGCATTTCCAGTGCCAAAGTATAAGAACCGTCCTTTTGATAAAATATCCTTCCATCCAAAAGACAAGGAGAAAATAAGATTTCCCCATCTTGTATCACGTACACGTGTGTACATATAATGCTTATATATTTATATCTTTTATACATATACGTCTAATTGGGGCCTTTGAAAAGAGATTGGTGTACAATAATCGTATAGAAATATTTGACAGCAACGCTCTTCCAGGCATTTAAATAGGACCAGTGTGAAAGGTAGAACCTTCTTCCCCGTCCAAAGTGTGGTAATTAAAAAAAATTTGATCTTCCGAAAAAAATCAAGTTTCCGAAAGATTTTTAGAATGCTATTTGAGAATGTGAAATAGCAAACAATTAAGTATATGGACAACCAATGACAGTAGATCGTCTCGTATAGAATTCCGCATTCGTCTTAGTGTAAGCGAGTAAGCGTATCTTGGCATCTCAGTCACACCCGTGATGTAGAATGTGGTATTTATTTATTTAAATTGTTTAAACTGTTTCCATTACTAAATTCAAAGAAATATTAAAGCAAGTTTCCATTATAAAAATGTGTAAAGAAAATCTAGAATACTACAAACCCATGAGAAATGGAAAACATCATTTTAAAACATCACAAATTCAAAATCAATAAATTTACCAAGATAACAAGCCACAAAAAATGCACTAAACTCCGTATTACTGACAAATCAGAACAAATAAATTACAAAAAAATTCTTACGAAAAACTTACTTAGTATTGAACATTATGTAAATACGTTAAACGAAACATTTTATAAATTAATACCAAAACAGAATACATATCATGTGCCTATCAGAGTAAGAATTGTGGCTCCCTTATCAGAGAACTCCTATTTTCTGATAAGCTAAACCTAAATGACCAAGAACTCCCTCAAATGTAATATTTTGAAAAATATCTGTATAAAATGTTACCCATATTTTTATATTAAGTACAATATAAAAATAAAATAAACCAACAAACAAAGACATTTTCCGTATAAAAATCTCAGAAAAAGTAACACGTCCCAAGGGATGCCTTGACTTTTTTGACAGGAATGTGAAATTTGCTTAAAATATCTCGCTTAATTTATTTTTTATGGGAAGTTAAACAGATTTTAAGATTTTGTTTTTTTATAAAATGAGATGTACGAGTAGCGTGTTTTAATAAATTAAAAAATCTTTTAATTTGAAATAGTGGTTTAAAAAATGATATTTCGAAATACTGAGAAAACAGTATTTTGTTAAGTTTACAGTGTTTAGATGATTTTATACACAAGTATGTATGCATGAGAAGTAAGTGGAGAGAGGAATAAGCAGGTGTTGAGGAAGTACTGGAGGGGGAGGGAGTATGGAGAGGCGGAAGGTAGAGGGTAGAACGGAGGTGGAAGGATACCTGCGGAACATTCTGGAACTTCCTCCCTAAATCTCTCCTCACAATTTATGTCCACAATGGATTACTCCATTACATGAGCCATTTATGAAACTAGCGACCTTCAAACTAACTCCACCTCTAACTTAGCAATTTGCCGGAGTAAATTTCTTTTATGTATTTTCTTTACAAACTTGTAATAAAAATTAATATATGGACTACATCTCGAGCATTATTGAATTTATTACAATTCCAGTGAACTTTTTTCGCTTCAAGGACAGTGAAGAGTCAGGATTAACCGCACTTCTACACACTGTCTGGCCGCCAGAAATCAATAAGATCATTTCTATGACAATCTTCCGCACTTTTTAATATTACAAGGGTTTATCTGCTCAAACAGACAATATAATCATTTGGCAGGCTGAACTACAGAGTGCAGAAGGTCTACTATTTAATAATATGCCAATGAGCCGTTATTCGGTCTGGCTTCATCTAAAGGTCGACTGACTTGAAGAAATGATTGCGATTACTATGTGATCTTCTGTAGTGTACTTCTAGGTAATAATTTCGTCATTATTCTGTAAAACTATTCTACTAACGACCAGTTCCGGGAGCAGTTATAAAAATGCAAATTCAATAAATTACCTGTCACTTTATATTTAAATTCATTTCTGTCTATGGACTATTTCACTTTCAACTTATAGTCGCAACTTATCTTCATTTTTATATTAAAAAAACTTATCTATGTATCATTTTGTTTCTGCTTTCTCGAGCAGCAAAAATATCAAGTCATCAAACCAATTGTCATCATTCCCTTGTAAAAATTCTATCATTACATTTCTAAAAGCCTTACAGCATCTGAAATCATTTTCCCTTTATTGTAAGTTTATCTGTACTATTTAAACGCAGTTAATCAATATACCATTTAACACAAGCAAAAGTGTTTCATTTCTAGTATAAACTTAATCATCACTGTGCGATCAACCTCTTTATTTTGTAAGAGAGGAAAAATCTTTTCATGATATCGAATTCTCGATAAAACAAGAAATAACCACACCTTATCCTTGTATGCTAAAAACACCTGTCCGGTCTGTCCCAGTATCCGTGTACAACTGTACAGTGTAGTGTACATAAACTCTTATGCAAGTACTGTTCAAAGTATAGACTGTAGATACCCTACAGAATCTCTATATTATAGGTATTGTTCATGTACGAGTATATCCCGCCGCAAGGCAGCGGTTGCCCCTTTGCCCGTTATCCCATTCCTCATTATTTAGCGTTTACCACATTTTTATTGAACTCTTTCATATTTTTACACGCCATATGTTTTAGACTAGTGCGCACATTGACCATTTTACCTTTTTTGGTATCCTAATAACAGTGTTCCGTATCACTTTCTAACAGGCTCCACCGCCCTACAATAAGGGTATTATATTGAATCGTTCATCTTTCCCGACCAACCCCTATTCTCCATTTAGCCTTATTCTAGCCAAAGGGGCGATGGTTTATTAAGCGAGGTAAAACCAGTGTTCCAAAATATTACGAAAGCGACATTGATTTTTCACGTTCTTCGTGAGGACGATCTGGTTAAGAGGAATATAAAAATATTACGTTGTCTACGAACATATTATTTATTTATGTATGCATGATGGAATTCGTGGCTGAGCCAAAATCATTTACGCTCTGGGGGTCTAGCACGGTGAAATCTATAATTTAACAATATCGGATAGGTAGGCTTAACTGATGAGGCTTTCATATCGATTTATTGAGCACCGTTTCGCTTGTTTGGTGTTGATAGCCAATCCGTTATTTATATCGAAATAATCAATAAATTGCCCAACGATACCAACACCGATTTGACGGTCATTTGACGGCCTATGTGGTCGAGGGGCAAGACTCTCGACTAGCGATAAGGAGGTCGCTGGTTCAAATCCCGGCGTGCGTTGATAAATTTTATTTGTTTTGATTTTGGTTTTATGATATAATCATTAAAAATAATATAAGGTATATTTGCGGCACGTTCCAGGTTGGAATATACTCTCAGTATCGCCCTAGTGTAAGACCACCATTCAGAATTGAAACTTTTCTTGAGATGGCTTTAGCCGTGTTTGGTGACTAGATCTGAATAGCCAGGTACTTCTCCACCTTACTCTTCCCCACTACCTTTAGCCTCACAACGTACCATAATTGGGGATGCCGTAGTATCACAGGGGGGAGCAGTTGGGACTCTTGTGAGGTATTCACATAAAAATCTTTAAAAAATGTTAAAAAACTAAATGTCAAACGACTACGTAAATACAAATACATTGATATTGATATCGGCAGTCCGCATGTACTTTTTGATACTAAAAAAGGAGTTAATTGTGCAATGAGGTCTTTAGCTATAACTCGTGATATTATGAACAACTTTTCGGATCCCATTTCTTCAAGCTCGACCGGATTAAATTTGTTAGCGTGTACGACGTCTATCAATCCAACAAGTTTGACCAGACTACCTCCGTTCATTAATAAGTAAGTAATTTTGCATAATGAACGACATTATTTAAAAATTGTTGACAGTTAAACGAAGCTCAGTCACAGCCAAGACGTCGCGCTTAATTAGGCGTCTTTTTTCTACCGGTTGCCGGAACATCTTATTATTGCAAAGGTGATTGTTGACAGTTCAATGGCTGAGTGGGCATCGCGATTGGGTTCCACCCAGGCGTCGTTTGGTCGATTCCTCGGCTGGCTAAGTCCTCCATCGCTACACAAGCAACATTTTCCGCTTAGTGTGGTGGTAGTAGGAGATTTTCAAACATTGTTGGATTATTCGTTACTCGGGAATGTTTGTCTTTCTTTTAGAAAAATAAGGTAATCTAGTCTTCTTTCAGGGAAGTCGTATTCTCAAGAATCCTTCCGCTGACATGCTGAAACGCTGGGGGTTACCGCAAATGGCCAGCTCAGGCAGAGGGCCCTGAGAAAAAAAATCCCCTCAGGGCCTATGTCATCTTTGGGAATGCTTGTGTAGAGGGGGTATTTTTGGATAGGAATGAGAGAGAGTTCTGTGAAGGAAAAGGGTATTAAGGGTGGGCAGGAATCTGGGGGGTCAGTGTGTCCAAGAATGACGGACGTATGAATCCATCCCTACTACTGCAGTGCAAGGTGATGTTCCGAGAGAGCACGACTGGAGAAGTCAATGGGACGCCCTCAACCATTCTCTCCCGAACCCGCTTTCCATGCAACTGGTGCGCAAAGTATCCGCTGCCAAGACCCGGACAAACCTCATCCCACGAACCCGGGCACCCCTGCTAAGTCACCAAACGTAGCAAACCTCTTGGTGTGGCCTACTGCAGAGGTTTTGGTTTTCCAATAAATGGTTCCCGGGGAGGCGGTTCCCACACCCACCTCCCAAATTGACTGATGGCTTGTTAACCTCCTCTTCCTAATACGTATCAGCTTAAAAACATTCAGTTGTGGGTCTGTCTGTAAATAATTGTTGCTGAATGTACTTTGATCGAATTTAGGAGTCAAGAATTCAGACAAGCGAAAAAGGACCTGATTGGTTTATAAAATTTATAATATTTGATTTTTCATTTCCAAAATTGAAGATTTTACTAGAATTCAGAGAAGCGATAGAGTACCTACCCGTAAAATTCATAAAATTCATAAATTCATAAAATTCATAGTCTTTTTCAAAATTGGAACTGATACGTCAAGAATTCAGACAAGTGATAAATTACTTACCTATAATAAGAAATGTGAACGTATTTCTTATAATTAAATAAAATTTTATTTCGTGATTTTTCAAGGGTTTGCGTTTTTTAGCTAACACGCAATAAAACGATTAAAATATCCCTTGATTTTTCACGGGTCTACAGTAAGTAATTGTATTAAAATATTTTATACTATCTGGTCCACGGCATGCGTTGCAATTCCAAATACATTGTTTCTATCTGAATCACCTTTTCCGTACGTCCCCGTTCCCCTCCCGTATACCCTTTCTAGCTAGCTTTATAAATTATAGCCTTTGTCACCCGGGGATAGTGTAGCTTCTCCACAGTGAAAGAAGTTTTCAAATCGGTTCAGTAGTTTCGGAGCCTATTCAATGCAAACAAACAAACAATCAAATCTTTCCTCTTTATATATTAGTAGAGAAAAAAAATCCACAAAAGAAACTATTATTATTACTAGGCAACGAACTTTTGTTTTATATTTAAATTATATATTTTATGATTGCTACGCTTTTTTGTATTATCGGCATAAGGTTTTGTTTGTTTATTTGCGGAATTTATTTATTTGCGATGATCTCTAGGGAAGGCTTTCCGAGTGGATTGCCAGCCCGACATAAATCATGAACATCAGCCGCACAGAATATTTACCAACATTTAATATTTGATTTTAAATTCCATGAAGTCTTATTATTATAATATTGTAATCGGAAATATAAAGTTATTATCGAAAGTTCAGCAAACAACCTCGAATCAGAGATCGGATAAAGTGCCGCGTACGAAGAAAACAAAGGTTATTGCCATCCCATCTCGCATTCTCATATAGATTCTTAGAATTATCTAATATTATGATCTTCGTTATAATACAGATTTGACTCTGCTTTGAAAACGTTAACGAGAGATTAAGTTATTCAGATTCGCAATTGTAAAATTACCTAATTGGAAAAATATCTTTGCTGAGGAGAAAGGATTTAGTGAAGAGATTTTTTTAAGCATTAGCTCCACACAGGAAGCCCCGAGGAAAATAATTCCCCTCAGGGCTTGTATTATTTTTGGGGATGCTTTGTGGAGGGTATGTTTACAAAATGAAGAAAAGGAAGTTCTGGGAAGGAAAAAGGTATGAAGGGTAGGTAGAAATTTGGGGATCAGGGTCCCCAGGAGTGAGGGATGTATGAATCCATCTCCCCCACTGCAGTGCCAGGCGATGTTTCGAAAGAGTCCTGCAGGAGATTTCAAAAGGTCTCCCTCAACCATTATCTCCCGATAATTCCCCTCAGGGCTTATATTATCTTCGGAGATGCTTTGTGGAGAGTGTTTTTAGAAAAGGAACGAGAGGAAGTTTTAGGAAGGAATAAGGTATGAGGGGTGGGTAGTATCAAATTGTCAGCATGTCCAGAAGTGACGGAGGTACGGATCCATCTCTCCTACTGCGGTGCAAGGCGATATTCCGAGAGAGTCCTGGTCTAGTTTCTCCCGATCCGGCTTGCCATGTAGGCACCTCTGATTAGTCACCGTGGGTCTGGTAAAAATAAATTATCGTGAAAACAAGCTTATGGGTCTGGTTGGTTAAGGAAAAATAAAATCATTCTCAAAAATTAAAAAAAATACAACATAATAATTTATTTTATTTACACGTGTATGTAAAAAAACTTTTATCCTCTCGTATTTATTTTGTAAAAAACTACAGGAAAAATAAAGATTTTTAAAATTCACAAAATATTTAGTAAGACGAGAACGTTTCATTTCTGCAGAATTAAGTCCACTAATATTAAACGAACTCGATTTAAAAAAAAAACTCCAGTATAACTTTCAATACTTTATTGACTTCTCAGAAGTTTTAATTTCGTGTTGAGTTTCAAAAGCTGTCAGAAAAAGATGATATCCGATATTGCGATCGAATAATTTAAGGAACATTTAAAAACAAGACAAAATGATCAGCAAATTAATATTATTATAATTCACTTTAAACAAAAAAAAAACATTAATGGAAACATTATTTCAACTGGAACACGTAAAACGCTATTTATTAATGGTATTTAACCTCCGAGTGACGGCTTCTATTAGCAGAGTGACATTTAATTACAAAATTCAACGAAGCTATTTTTAAAAATGCTTTCCTTTGATTATTTTTTTAAATCCTCTTTTTAGATGAATACCTCACAAGAGTTTTAACTGCTCCCGTCTGGAGCCACTGAGACTATGGCATCCCCCAATTGGGGTATGTTGTGTGGCTTAAATTAGTGGGGAGGTGAAGAGGGAGGTGGAGAAGTACCTGGCTATTCAGGTCTGTTCACCATATACGTCTAAAGCCATATAAAACCAAGTTTTATTTCTGAATGGTGGTTTCACACCAGGGCGATACTGAGAGTATCTTCTACTCTTAGGAATATTAAAAATGAACTGACATTAAAAAGATATGATTTGAATTTTTTCGACGATAACCCGCAAAAAAAATCACAATAGTCTAAATAAAAATATTCCTTCATTTTAGCATAAATTGAAGATTTACATGATACCATGTTTGTAATTTTTTTTTTAAATATAATTTTCCGTTATCTATAAGTCTTTCTATCTTTAAATTTATTTTCTCGTTATGATTATTTACAGTACTTTATTACTTACTTTTATATGACTTTATTTTTTTAGTATGAATTTTGCCAACAAACACAAGAGCCTTGAACCTTTGTGATGAGGAAACGCTATTATAATTTTTTCGTTAATAATAAATACACTGCGTAAAATGTGAAAATAAATTGTACACTTTTTATAAAACGTAAATTTATTAAATAAATAAAATGATTAAAATCAGCAGGAAAAACCTTTTGCTTTTATTCACTTGAAGTGAAACTTCTTTAGCACCGTTCTGATTTGAAACTCGGATGAAAGAGAGACAAACTCATACATCTATAGGATTTAGCCTACGAGAGAATGAGATAAAATAAAACCTTACCAAAGAACGAAGCCTCGCGCTGGTCGCATTGGCCGCTTTGATGATGACATCAATTTTTAAGGCTCCTATTGGTTGTGATTGTTTTGGTGAAGTTTCGCTGAACTGCACTCGATTATTTTATTATTCAGAAATCATTTCGATGGAAACAATAAATAGTGCAAAAAAATGGAAAGAGTTAAAAATATAATACCATTTCGAAGGAATTCCATCTTTTCCAGTATAAGGTGTTTTGAACATTATAACTATTTAGCAGGTGATATCTTTCTGCAGTGTTATATAAAATACCTAATACACAAAATTAAAAATGTTCTAAGGAAAAGCCTTAAAAAAGCGCCGCGCTTCACGATGATGTTAATTGATCCATTCTTAATCTCTTACTACAAAAGTGAATATTTGTTCATGGTTCTCAGATCAGCAGTAAGTGTTACAAAAACCACATAATTCTCGTTAAGGACCAACCCTTTAAATATTCATTGTCGATATAATCCCCTGAGGTCGCTGTAGGTATATCTGCGGGAACCAGGGCTAGGGGCCTAATCTGCCATTAAGCGGCCGAAACCAGTGAGTGATGCCTTCCTCAGTCCATAAAGAAAAGGTGAGGAAATTGAGGTAATCCCTTTAAGTAGAAGGATCTATCCGGTAGGCGCTAATCTCACGCCTTTAATGGGCGATAGTTCTAGGCACAGCCCTAGACACCGCCTGCCTCCCTCCAACCCCCGCCCTACAGTCCCGAAGAGCAGACACCGCCCTTGACTGATATCATATTCCTGCTTGGAATGCCTCTACATTCGAGTGATACATTCAGAGCATTTATTCCACGTACGCATTGTTCCCATTTGTGTAAATCTCTCATGACATGTTTTTTCTGCGTGTTCAAACAATATTAGTAATAACGCCTTATCTGCAAAGTGTCATTTCTTAAAAAAACATTTTATTATTATTCCGCCCAAATTTCTTCCAAGTATTTTATAAAAGCTGCCTTGAAGCGAGTGGAAGGTTGTTGACGTTCAACGAAATGATTGCTTTCCTGGTAAAAAAATGTAATTTACGAAAAGAATATGAATAAATTTAGCTACTTTGTGAAAAAAGGTCGTAATTGTTGAAAGGTTATTAAAAAAATAAGGATTTCTAAATAAAAAGGATATTGAATGTGATTTTGAAATGAAACCAACAGTCTAACTTAGTGAGAGCACATCACTTTGATATATTATCAGAAATCGTGCCTCTATTAGGGCAGACAAATAAATATAAATAAACGTAGTTGGAGTGTCAAATAATACCAATGAACTAATAATGTTCATTTTTGGATAGTATAAAACATCAAAAACAAATCGCAGAGTTACGTACCACGAATAAGTTAGAATAAACATAGTAATAAAATGAAGTCGCTCAAAATGTCTGTGCGCAAAACTTTTAAACTACGCAACGGATTTTCATGCGGTTTTCATCATTAGATCGAGT
Source organism: Limnephilus lunatus (assembly GCA_917563855.2). Taxonomy (NCBI): domain Eukaryota; kingdom Metazoa; phylum Arthropoda; class Insecta; order Trichoptera; family Limnephilidae; genus Limnephilus; species Limnephilus lunatus. The sequence continues at coordinate 18,640,921 of OU830602.1, read as the reverse complement.
GATTCAAGAGGAAAGTTTGTATGTATAATACATGTTTATTATAATAGAGGAATGCTGAGAAATTCAAATATTCAATTCTGGCAGCGGGCAGCGGGCAGCTGGCAGGCGGGTGGTGTGGATTTTATAAACGTTGGGTAATGGCGTTGTGTTTCGTTAGCCACAACAACGTGTGGCCGGGTCTGCTAATTTAACTATAAGTTCCGTGATGAAGGCATAGTTGTTCCGAATACGATTGGCGAACTTTAGTTGATGTAGTAATCCCATCACAATATAATTTATTATTTATTAAACAAACTATTGTGATGTATTATCCACCAGTTGCAAAATATGTTTTAGCTCTTAGAAAGTCTTCCGCTAATTTACCGAATTAAATATCTAAGATGATTTAATTACCTCTACCTTCCGCACCAGGACCTTTCCCTGCGGGAGATATCTAAGTATTACATTATTTTTAAAAATAGCCTTACTGTTTTCCCGATTCTCGGGTCGGTGATTCCAGTTTCAATGAATTTTGACGGATGCTTCCTTGCCAGTTTACCGTTGAAAAATAATTAATTCTTTGTATAAGTATTAACTTTAATTTCCCGAAAGAATTTTCATATAGGATCATTATATGTTTTTGACGATTGTTGATTTTTTGTCTCGTCTATTTTAAAGAGGAAGATTAACGATATAGCACATTTATACAGAGTTTTTATGTTGGTATTAGATCCATAATTGAGATCTTCCTTTCACAGCAATACGGCAGTCGTCAGGGAAAGTTCACCCTGCTGCTGATATCGAGTGACTGACTTTCAATATCGGCTCCAAACACATGGCAAGCCTCCGCAAGCGTCCACAAGACCCAGCGTCTGGAGCGCGCGTGGGCTTGGCTTGCGTAGGCTTGCAAGAGCTTGCGAGAGCTTGCCGCCGATCCGATCGAGGTTGGATATTTTGGCCACAAGCGGCAAGCGCTTGAGGCAAACGCTGGCGTGGCATCCACACGTTGGTACAACTTACGGACAATAAACAAAATATTATAATATTAAATGAATTACCTGGTACGATTTCTATGGATTTTAATCATCCACTATCTTCTCTTTCGAATTCTTCGCTTTCTTTCGTTTTGTTTCGCTTTAAAATAGAAATAGGTTAGCGCAAAAATGACAGCTGATGCTGCGCGCGCTGCGAATGTACTGGCGCGCTTGCAAGTGTGGGGACGCCAGCCATTCGTTTGCCAGAGCTTGCCTGAGCTTGCGACAAGCAGCTTGTCGCAAGGGTCTGGACGTACCATTAATATGTCAGTAATAACAAGTATGAACAGGTAAGTAATAACAGGTGATAATAACAGGTTAGTAATAAAAAGTTAGTAATAACAGGAAAGTAATAATAGGATGGTAATAACAGGTAAGTAATAACAGATTATTCATAAAATGATAGTAATAAAAGGTAAGTAATAACAGGATAGTAATAGTAGGTTAGTAATAGTAAGTTAGTAATAAAAAGGATAGTATTTTTTTTTTACATGAATACCGCACAAGAGTCCCAACTGCTCCCATATGGAGCCAATGAGACTATGGCATCCCCAATTGGGGTATGTTGTGAGGTTGAAGGTAGTGGGGAGGGGAAGGAGATGTGGAAGAGGAAGGTGGGAAAGTACCTGGCTATTCAAATCTGGTCACCAAAGACGGCTAAAGCCATTTCAATAAACGTTTCAATTCTGAATCGTGGTCTTACACCAGGGCGATACCGAGAGTATCTTCCACTCTGGAACGTGTCGCAAATATACTATATATTATTTTTAATTAATAAATTGTAAAATAACACAAATTAATCAAATAAAATTACCACCACCTTTGGAATGCGAGTCAAGAGCCTTACCGCTGGACTACGCCGGCCGTCAATAACAGGTAAGTTATAATAGATATGTATTAACAGGTAAGAAATAACAGTTAAGTGATAACAGGTAAGTAATTCAGCGGTATTACAAAATATGACCATTGTATCAATATATGTAGTATGTACAAATCACAAATATTACTTCACGGGTATTTGTTCCATAAAAACGTAATATTTTCATCATAAAATTATTTATACGCGAGGCATTTTATTTATTTATCATTAAGCCAAACTTTTTGATTACCATTGCTTGCTTACAATTTCCCATCCGACATGTTTTTTTCCTTATTTTACACCAGTATGTAAATCGCCTCCGTCCCGCGATGAAATCTGTCGATGCATCAAAAGTTACAAATTGACTATGTACATAATTTTTACTCCTATTTGCTTTGTGCTTGTAGTGAAAGCAAAGGGCTTACATGAATGTTTACTTTTCCACTGGCAAAACGCGACATATAAATGTTTATGTTAAAGTTCCGAAAGGAAAAGTATTCTTATATGAAGGATAAAAGGGATAATCTGGAATATTTGCGGGAACCAAGTTGCCTTTGTCAAGACTAAAGCGATGAGCCTTCAAATAATACTCGGCTAGAAGTACCTAGAGAGACGAAGGGTTTCGGAAGGGGGACAATTAAATGGGCTTTGACGAGAGATGGAGTTAGAATTACAAAATCATTTAGTTGTGACAAAACAAACGCGAGATGGATTATGGTAATCACATTAATTCCTACTCAGATTATACCACCTGAACTGACTTAAACACCTCATTCAGACGTAGAAATGCTAATGCAAAGCTGCCTTTATTTAGCGGAGGAAAATATTTATCCAAAATTGAGAGCCAAAAAGTTATGTATTTTTGCGATCATTGACGGTGCTCAGCAGAGGTAAAAATAGTCAGAAAAAAAGACCAACACAAAGTGAACACTGCTTCCGGATTCCATAAAAAAAATCAGCAAAGCAATAGTAATAACTGCATTTTCCTAAAATAATTCTCTTGAGAACTGAGAAATGAATTTTCTATCTTAGTTTATAGCAGACACATAGTTATATAGGATATGTCAGCACGTGGTTCATACAGGATGATAACCTCCTGTTGACCATTTTATTATAGTAAACAGTGTAGATGTCATATTGCTGTCCGATGATATTTCAAATTTAAAACATCAAAACATGTAAATTCCAAAGTAAAAAAAAGGTTTGGTCGAAGAGACCATTTCAAATCTAATTTTCAATTTCAAAATTTCGCATCGAGATATTTACAAAAATTTCCCAGCATCGTTAGGGGAGTGGGTATTATTACGTGAGACAGCTGTTTCGCTTTCTGAAGGCATTACTAATTTTGATAATGCCTTCCGAATACGAAATAGCTGTAAGGCATAATAATAATAACACAGCAGAACTTGCTTTTTTTCATGTGCATTCCTCACAATAGTCCCAGCTGCTCCCGTCTGTAGCCAGCGAGGCTATGGCAACCCCAATTAGGGTATTTTATGAGGTTAAAGGTAATGGGGAGGGGAAGGAGATGGGAAAGAGGAAGGTGGGGGAAATACCTGGCTATTCAGATCTGGGCACCAAATACGGGTAAAGCCATTTCGAGCTACGCTTCAATTCTGAATGGTGGTCTTTCACCAGAGCGATACTGAGAGTATCTTCCACTCTAAAACGTGCCGCAGTGTATTATTATTATTTTCTTCATATCTTATGTATCATTTTTTTATATGGATTAATTGTGAAATAACTCAAATAAAATTCATTAGCGCACGCTGGGATTCCATCTGGCGACCTTCGTATTGTGAGTCAAGAGCCTTCCCCCTTGACCACGGCGGCCGTCAAAAATTTTTTTTGTTATTTTTTTTTTAATTAAATGAAGACAATATTAGCGAAACTCAATCAAAATCTGAAGACAGAAAAATCAGAAAAAGATATCTGTTCCACTGGGACCCAGAGCACAGTTATAATTTGAGTTAAAAATAAAAAAAAAATATTCATACCAGACTTGCAGAAAAAGTCAATAGATGTCGCGTATTAAAAATAAAATGGATAAATATTTATCCAGACACTATCGAGATAGCATTTAGTTCGAGTTGAATCTTGCAATCATATATAAAGATAGCAGCCAATAATATGTGCGTTAAGAGAATGAAGATAGTGTTGGTAGTTCTTATTCGAAGTATGATACAGTTAAAACGTGACCGAATTGGAAATGGGTTCCATAGCTCAATCGGTAAAGCATTGGCCATGAATTCTAAGGTATGTGGGTTCGAGTCCCAGTGGAACCAATATCTTTTTTCTGTTTTTTTCTGTCTTCAGATTTTGATTGAGTTTCGCTAATATTGTCTTCTTTTAATTAAATAATATTTTTTTATTAATCCAAATCCAATGAGCGGTTAGTAGTAGGAAACAAAATGATTGGGTTTTCATCCAAGCGACGCGTCGTCAATTGTCTCCGCTAGCTACGTCCTCCAACATTGTACAAGCAACAAACTATCTACACGGATTTTTCAAAAGCCTTTGATAAAATTATTTGAGTTTTTACTCATAAAGTTAAAAATATTTTTTTTTGTTGTTTGCCAGACTATTAAAAAATGTCATCCGTACAATCGTCCTACCAAGTAGATTTTTTTAAAAATTAATGATGTTTACAAAATTCAACAACTATACTATTACTTTTAAGACATTTCACAACGACGGGCAAATCAAATAAAAACATTTTTTTTGTAAAAGATCCATTCTTATCCATCTCGATGGAAGAATAAATTTCCTTAATAACACTACTCGTTGGAAAGTTTCCACGAACTAATTAGATGTACATTACGTAAGCTAACTTCATCGATCCCTCATCGAGTTAAACTTTGTTATTGGCTTTTATTTCCTAAGGGCGGTCAATTTACAGGGTAGTCTTTTACATCGGGAATCAGGAAAACATCCCCTCGCCTCTCATAAATATCCCCCCTACCCACTCTGCTCTCCCGGAAGGTAAAAACATCATACAATCACTAGTTTACAACAAATCTTCATGTATTAGGGGCTACTTACGAAGAAAACCCTGAATTCCTGAAGTTGTTTGTAGCAATTGCTATTGATTCAAGATTTAAATGACTGTTATACAAAAGAGTAGGTAGGTACTTATTTCAATAATAAATGGAATATATTTTCATTTTGTTACATTTCTGTTATTTTTATCGCTCCTTTAGATCTGAAATCAATAAAAGGTTTTAACGTAATAATCACACAACAGTTTTAACAGTCCATGGTCAGTTATACATTATTCTTTGACATCATCTATCAATGAATGCTTTGCATCTAAACAAAACTATAATTGTTTGTTTTTATGGTTTTGTCTAGCAATTTTATTGGTTGATTTCCTTCATTGTGCACTTTTAATATAAATATTATCACTGGCAAACTGCATACTGACGGTGAAATCATTTTAAAGAAATTCTTGTTTATGTAGTGGTGTACTGTAAATCGTAAGACAAATACATTTAAAATCATTTGGCTGTAAATGCCCGTTAATTTAAAATTAACGGGCTTGTACAGGAAAGTTAATTAATATGCTTGATATATTGCCATCGAGCAATTTTTTTATTAAATAATAATGGTTCTCAAAAATTAGCAAAGTGGGGACAATATTTGGCTTTTGGGCCTACCTCTCTACAACATGGAATTAATAAAGTTGCCATTTCTTTATTCCATTTGAAATTTAAATTCAATGGATTAGTCCACAACGCCCCTTTTTACATAACTAAACTGTTGGGTAAGTCTAGGAAGTTGTTACATAGCAATAATATCGTGAAATATATAATTTTACTACCCGGATAGGGACTTGAGTTTTAATACGTTCTATATTACCTTAGAAAGATGATCATATTTTGATGTACGGTAAAGAATCATAAAATTGACGCATGAGTTTTAAATAGCTGTGATATTTTATTTTGTTAATTGATTTAAATAAACCTATCGGTATTATATTTTTACAAACAAATGAAGTAAGAAATAAAACAATTTGTGAATATGTTTTTATTTGTTATACAGAAAAAAAACGAAACGTTAAACTTCTTTAATAATCAACAAAACTTAATAATTTTTCTTTTATCTCAAATCACTTATTTCTTACTAATAGTCAGCCATTTTGATTAATGTACCTACTAAATAATTAAGATATATCGACCGGTCAGTGGTTGAGTGGGCATAGTGCTTGGGTAATAATAAAATATAAAAATCAATCAGATACAGCTTTGGAAAGTATCAATATTATGCTTTTTGGCTCATGCGGTCGTTATATCTTAAAACTGGTGACACCTACATCAGTGACGCGCGCACCCCACGGAAGGTTCAAGCAGCGAGTGAGATGTCTGAAAAGCACAGCGACAGATTTGCACTAAAGACCTCGTCAAACAGAACGCGTGATTCACGCGGCGTTAGGCGTGAATAACGCCGCGTTAATAACGCTGCGTTGTGTTGTACTGAACATTACTAGACCAGTCAAACAGAGTGAGGGCGTTAGCATCACGCGATACTCTAACGCGGCGTTAGGACGTCGCGTTGTATTTTTTTAGAAAATTTTGTTTAAGGGCCAGCCTTCCATCAAAAGAATTGAGATTCGGTTACCACCCACAAAATTAACAATATTTAGTTTAAAAAGAATTCGACAGAGGTGTCACTGTCTAAATTCGCGTTGAAATAGTTTTAATTCAAAAGACTGAATTACATTAGCGATATCTGTTGCAATTATAGAAAAACAAAATCCTTTTAAGTAACATAGGCTGAATACCGGCAGTTAGAGCACGAACGTTAAAACGACGGTGATTGTCAAAGTGTGGGGATAGGTTAGATTTAATTAATTAAATATATTTTTGAATTTGGAATTCCAAACAAGTATTTTTTTTTTCTTTTTTACTTGTACTATATGGTGAATCACCTCCCGAAGTTTATGCACTTTACTCCCGATATCTTGTATAATATGCTTAAAATAATATTTATACACATATAATATCTAATTTTGTACATTTATATAAATTATATACACGTATACATTTTTATGCTTATAAAATATTTTATATTATAAAGATAGATAGAAATACCCTATGTGCCTCCTAAGGACTTACAAATCAGAAGACTTTTTTTGTATTTATTTATTTATTCATTTAAACAATTCAATAATTAAAAAAGAGTAATAAAACATGCAGGCAAAATAAAATAATATTCAAAAATCTTTTTTTTTAATAATTAAAAAGCAGTGTCTGTATGTTTGTGCGAAAGGGGCTTTATTTATTTTTCTTTTTAAGAAATTTTTGCTACTACTCCTTTTAATAGTTTATAATAGCTAATAGCTTTCAATGAACTTTAATTTTTTTTAACTTCTGTAAATATTATTTATTTAAATTGTCAAATATAATTTCAACACTAACATATTACAAGATTCACTCAAAATGAAGAGATAGGTGGTTCCGAAATGTCCCAATAAATACGGTGAAAGAACCCTAAACTATTGCCCTAAACATGTTTCGAGCGAAACATTATTGTCAATCTGAGCAAAGAGTTGGCTTAATGTCAAAAATACTGTTGGAGTGTGGACATGTGTAGCGTCAAATTTACAGAAACTGAGACCGAAAATCTAAATGGACGTCAATATAGCAACAGTATCGGGGATGACTGAAGGAATTGGGCTTGTTCAACTGTCCAAGCTTTTGATGGCTGTCAACATATCCCATATGTACCAAAAATGTATAATAAGTCAAATGTATTAGTTTCAAGTGAGTGGGAGAAATGCGCATTACTCACAGTGGAAGTTACAGCGTAACGAGAGTGTCAAACTGCTATTGAAGAAGGTCGCTGCAGGATGGAGTGGAAGTGATAGACGTGATCGCAAAGTGATCATACATATAGATTAAATTATATAGCAATTTTTAACAGACAATTTTGAGAATTTTTATACCTCGGCGTTAAAAATAAATATTGTTGAATTTGTGCAAGAACTGAGAACCAAGGTACATTACCTAAAGAACATGCTTTGTACAAAAATTATACAGGAAGGGTCCAAAACTTCCGTTTAATCGCATAACTTGATACATGCAACTTATATTGGTCGGCGACAGCATTACTTATCGTAAGATAATCCAAACGAGACCATATCCGAATTAAATCATCTAGAAATTTGAGTGTCGCAATCATTTACTTCAAAAGTTTGTGCAACAAATTATTCACTCCAAAAGATTATTCGCTAATGTGAAAGACAAAATAGCCTTTTACATCAGCGAAAGATGATCACCACATAATGGATATTGACCATCGGAAAGGTGATTTGTAACGTATTTGAGAGCATAAACAAGATATTGAGGAGTACATGTCAAACAGAACTAATACACTATATATATGTAGATATAGACGTCAGCAACAGTTACAATCAAGTGCTCAGTCAACATCAAGAAGCAAAAACCATTATTGTCGGAGTGATATAAAAGTGATAACCTCGCCAAAAGACTTGTTCCTTCTGCCTTATGGCGTAGAATGAAGGTATGCATAATATTTGGATCTTTGCATCAAACGCAAGAGGTTTGATGATGTTTGAAAATGTATGAAAACCTTTAATCGTATAATAGCAATATTTACTAGGATAGAAACGGCGAATTATGCACTTCGGCAAACTTACGAGAGCCGTTGTTCTGCCGTATATAGTTTCATTCAATGCCGAGAGACCCGTTTACAGTCTCAAAAAAGCAATACTGGGGCACAACCCTAGAAGCAAAGCTAAATGATTGGAATACAGAAAGACAAAAGCACCCCATTGTCAAAAATGTCTTCGACGTAAATGATTAAATAAAACTTGATTTATTCAGGAAGGCAAGCATTACGGTGATCGATGTTAAAAACCTAACATGGGCCCAGAATAACTCCAGTGTCTTTAAGAAACGTTTCTCTAAAACCTTTGAAAAAAACTGAAAATGACAGTTAGATATACCATTCTACAACAAGGAAGTGTGAAGTCTTACAACATGGCTGGAAGTGTGAAACCACTTCATAACGGCCTAAAACTTTGGAAATATTGTAAAAACAAAAATAAACAACTGGACTTTCAAAAAACTTTATAACACAAACAAGACATCTTTAAATGTACAATCCATCAGGCTTGGTGTTAATAAAGAAATGAAAGCTCTTAATCAGTTGTTATCGCAACTTAGTATTACCAAACCAAGTGGCTTATGTATTGATTGATAATATAATGAATATTGATATTCCATATTTCGCTTAGTTGACGACTGTAAAATTGTTAAAACTAAGTGTCCATTTATAGCATAAAATTAGAGATCAATTAGAGATTTAGTACAGCAAAAGAAATTTAACTTCTTAAACTCAAAGGAGAAGAATTCTTTATCAACAAGAATCGAGATTGGTATTTTCAGGCAGGTGGTGCAGGTCAGCTTTAATTTAAGCCATACCGTACGGATACTTATAAGCGTCTCGAGTTTCATGCGCATAGCACATGCACCGCTCGTAAGTACCGTGAGTAGTTATGAATACTAGGAGTTGATAGGCCTCGGCCAGACTGAACAGGCTGGTGCTAGCGCGGGGGCCTAGCGCGGTGGCGGTAGTACGTAAAATCGCCTTGTCACGCCTTCCCGCAGGGTAGCCACAACGGGCGTTTACATACTACCGCCACCGCGCTAGGCCCCCGCGCAAGCACAAGCCTGTTCAGTCTGACTTAGGCCGCCTTTACACTTGTAAGTTTTTTACGTAAGTTACGACTGCTGGCCAATGGGCATATTGCATTTTGAAAATCCAATGTGCCCATTGGCCAGAAGTGGTAACTTACGTAAAAAACTTACAAGTGTAAAGGCGGCCTGAGACCATACTGATTGTATTCTTACATACGTTCAAATGAAAGAATACAATCAGTCGCTTCTAAAATTTGAGATGATATCGTAGGTTTACTCGTTTTATCTGTACTTTCTGAAATAACTGTAGGAAAGAGTTCAGATGTTTTGTTTTTTATGACTGGTGGTTTGCGAATTGGTAAATTCCTCGCGAGGCGAGGATCTACCAACTCAGGCAAAACATGTTCCAAATAAAAATCTTGGAGCTTATTTACCATTATTTTCCCCCAAAATTCATCGTCCCGTTGAATTATCTCTACTTTGAGATGGTTTTTCTCACCTGACCATATCCCGAAAATACAATCGTTTTTTTTCGTAACGTGAAGTTGACCTTGGACCTGAAAAAATAACAAATTTGTTAAAATTAAAAATAATAATGTATTAACTTCTGCATGCTGTAATCATTATGAATGTTTGTCTTCAACTATTTACAAAAAAAAACGAATTTATTAAATATATGTAGAAGTTATTGCTGAACTTCACCACCCACCTGAAAGTACCAATCGTGATTCTTGTTGATAACTAATTCTTCTCCTTTGAGTTTATAGAAGTTAAATTTATTTTGCTGTACCAACTCTTTTATTGGTCTTGAATTGAATGCTATAAATGGACACTTAATCTCAACAATTTTATCGTCGTCAACTAAGCCATCAGGCGTAGCACCTAAATATGGAATATCACAATCAATAAATAAGCCACACGGCCGTATGGTAATTCCAAGTTGCAATGACAACTGGTTTAATGCTTTCATCTCATTATTTATACCATGTCTGATAGATTCCACATTAGAAAGGTCTTGTTTGTACAGTAAAGCTTTAACGATTGAAGGTCCAGTTGTTTCTCTTTTTTTAATAATCTTTCCGAAGTTTGAGGCGGTTATGAGATTTCTTCGTAATTCCAGCCATTCACTACAATCGCGTTGTAGAATTGTGTCTCTTTCTGTTATTTTCATTTCTTCTTCAGTTTTTTTAAGATTTTTCAAAAAGGTTTCTTTTAACTGCTGGAGTTGTTCAGGAGCCAAGTCAGGTTTTTGACATTGATCGCCATAATGTTTGTCATATTGAACAGACCGTGATTTGTTAAACAATTTACGACGAAGACATTTTCTGTTTAGGAAATTTTTTTTTATCCTTCTGTTTGCAAATTCTTTAGATTTGCTACTAGGACTGTGCCCCAGCATAGCTTTGTGGAGGCTGTAAATTGGTCTCTTGGTATTGAACGAAACGACTGCGGCTGAACAACGGCTCTGGTAAGTCTGTCGAAGACTATAATTCACCCTTTTCCCCCCAACAAATTTCGCTATTATATTGTTAAAGGATTCAACGCGATTGCTATCAACATCATTGATCAAACTTCTTGCGTTTGATGCAACGGTTCCAACAATAAACTGTATTCTATACCATAAGGTAGAAGCAACAAGCTTTTTGACGAGATTATCATTCTTTTTACCACTCTGACAATAATGACTTTTGCAATTTTCATGTTCACTGAACGCGTGATTGTAACTGTTACTGACGTCTACGTACAAGTTATTAATTCTGTTTGATAAGTTCTCAGATCCTTGTTTATGCTCTCGAATGGCGTGACAAATCACCTTTCTTATGGCCAGTATCCGTTGTGTGGTGATCATCTTTCGTTGAAATAAAGGATACTTTGTGTCTTTCGTTAAAGCGGATAATTTGTTGCACATATTTCTAAGCAAATGATTGCGACACTCAATTTTTTCGATGGTGTAATTTGGATACGGTCTCGTTTGGATTAGCTTATGATAAGTACTACTGTCGCCATCCGCTATTAGCCGCCCATATATCAAATTATATGATTCAACTGAAGTTTTGAACCCTTCTACAAGAATTTCAGCTTCCATTCCTGTTGAAGGTCCTGTATAGTTCTTGTAGCAAGCATGTTCTTTAGGCAATATTCCTTGGTTCTCAGCTCTTGCGCAAATGCAACAATATTTATTTTTAACTCCGAGGTATAAAACTTCTCCAAATCTTCTGCCGATAATTGCTGCCGCACCGGAGAGGGCGGTATAATTTTTTCTATATGATCGCTTTGACCAACAGCCATCCGCGATCGCGTCTATCACTGCCACTCCGTCCTGCAGAGAACCTTCTTCGATAGCTGCTTGACGCTCTCGTTCCGCTGCGACTTCCATGGCGACTAACGCGCATTTCTCCCACTCCCTTGACACTAACACATTTTTCTTGTTGAACAATTTTTGGGACATCGGGGGTATGTTAACAGCCGTCAAAAGCTCGGACAGTTGAGCAAGCCCAATTCCTGCAGGAGTCATCCCCGATACTGCTGCTACATTGACGTCCATGGTATGTTTAGGTTTTGGGTCGCATGTGTTGACTGTAAATTTGGTGCGACACATGTTACATTCAAACAGTATTTTGGACATAAGGCCAAATCTTTTCTCAGATATGACAATAAGGTTTCCAAATCCGCATCCAAAAGGAGGATGGTCCGATATGGATTTTAGCTGCTCAATAAAATAAAAAATATCGACGATACGTCTTTCTTGTCCTCCTTCGGCTGTATCATTTTTATCCAACCTAGAAAAGCAAAATCAGCGTTAAAAATGGACATCGATTTATGAAAGAATACATTGATTTGAATGCCTATATAAAAATATTATAAATTTTTGTATGTTTGTATTACTTAAGATTGTTCTTTTCGTATGAAGCAGCTATTTTTTCCCATGAAACAGATGGCTTGTAGATTAATAATTCATCTCTCCGGAATAGTCAAATAAATCACTACAACATACCTATTGTCAGTACATTGCGAAAGACCACTTCGATCGATAAGTTTCTTGTTTATGGCCTTGTTTTTGTTCTTATTTATGTAGACACGTACATCAGATAAACTGTAAAGAAAAAATAAGTAATAAATAATAAAAAAAATAATTCACAACACAATAATTTCAATGAAAATCTTAAATCCGTTTTACCTTTCTACATTTTCTATATTCTGTTTACGAGTAAAATCCTTAGGTATTGGCTTTTCAGATTGTTCGTGGAAGCTAGACAAAAATAAAATCATTGATTGTAACTGCACTTCAAGAAATGACATTTTAAAAAAACAGTAAAGGGCTCAAATGATTGTATTATTACCTCGGTGCTTTAACATCTTTACAAGATTCAGGCAAAACATTCTGCAGCGGAGTATAGATTTCACATCTGAAATATAATGAAAGAGTTTATTGAAAATAGAACACCTAGGTACGGTTAATCAAAAGATTTACAATAAAGTTAATTCTAGGTAGAATTTGTAGTTGACATTTGTTCCATAAGAACGGGTCGTTTTACGGCTCGTTCAGGACCGGTTCAGGACAGGTTCACTCCCTCCTCCTAAAAAAGACCCCTCTACACAGCATTCTCAAAGATGACATAGGCTCTGAGGGAAATTATTTTCTTCAGGACCTCCTTCCGACATAAAAAATAACATCACTAAATTAAATTAAATTCCCCACAGTTTCAGAACTTTCAAAGCTGTTGGCTTCGTTCCTCCTTTGGGTAGCTCGTACGATATTATTATCTTGTGAAGTGAAGTGACGTGTGTGTTTTTTTACGTAGAAAGTTAATTAAAAAATAAATCACGATCGTATAGGTATTCCTCAACAGAAAAACTAAATAAATTAAAACTTACCCCGTAATTTCTAATGCATTGGAATTAGTTTTATTTCCCAAAATATGTTTTCTGAAAAAAACAAAAGAATAACTAATTTGTACTACATAATACATAAAAAATATTAATTACTTATTTTAATAATAAATTATCGTTTCAAATAAATATAAGCTTATAAATCAAATATTGTATATTTTTTTTCTCACCTATTAGCTTGCATCATGCGTTGAACTTTTTGGAGATTTAATGTTTTCTTTGAAACACGAGATGTCTTTCGATTATTTCCCATCTTTGAAAAAACTATATTTATAAACTGATATACTTTACACGAGTAAAATTATCTTTATAAATTAAAATATTTGCTCGTAATCGCACGTCTGTAGATCGTAGAACGTTGAACGACACGTCTGCTTACGGAGCCCTCGAGTTGGCGAATGAAGGTTTTCAAAGAAAGATATACAAATCTTCTAGTGGGAGCGAGCGCGATGTATTTAATATGATTTATAATTAATTGGCGTAAGCGACAGTTGTGAAAATATTTAATAAAACACGACTTATTTACAATAGAGCAAAAATTTCTCTAGTAACACTTTAAGTAGCTTTTAAAGAAGCAATATGATTTTTTTCATACATATAACTTGTAATATAACAGAAACAAACGTGTTAATAATAATTTTTGGAGCATACTTTGCAATTTTTTTCTATCGAGGGAATTTTATATAATTAACGTTTCGGCCCTAGCAATCTTCAGATATTATCTTGAAAAATAACATATATTTTTTTAAGAACTTAGAAACTTAAAGTGTTCAAGGGAAATATGTTATAAATCGGTAGAAAATTGGAATTCCGCCTCTTAACGCCGGACGTTATTGCTTGACAGTGGTAAAAACGAATATTGAAAAGTTGATGGATTTTTTTTTCTATTCTTGAACATACACATTATAGATTATTACATAGATAATAAGTTTAGTAATAAGAAGAGATTGTGGGAGGACATTGGAATTTAAATAAATCAATCGGGTCTACGCTGCGTTAATCACGCGTTCTGTTTTTTTTTTATAAGTTTTTATTCCAGTAAAAAAGAAAGTAACATTTTCACTTACTTAACTAGAATATTGAATTTATACATAGTTTTTACATTTCATAACCTTAAATTACATTAGATTGCAGTACTAACATTTACATAACATTATATTACCATACGATATTATTCACTTTCACTACTTTGTTTTTTGTGAATAAACATGAATAATTTTTTTTTTGAATTTGCACATACTTTTTTCGTTTTTGATATCATCTGGAAGGCAATTATATAAGTTGGCCCCCTCGTGACTAATTGATTGCTTACCGTAGTCAGTATGAATGGTGTTTAAACGTATGTTATCGTGTTGTCGTGTAAAATGTTTGTGTACTTGGGACGTTTTTATGAATTCTGTGTTTGTATGTATGAGTTTATTATTTATTTTGTATATAAGGAGACATATATTGTACTCGTATAGTTTTCTTAATGTTAGCAGTTTTGTTTCCAAATATAATTTTTTTGTGGATGTTTTGGATTCGTAGTGAAATAGTTTTTTGATTAGCTTGATGTATGTTTCATACGCATTTCCCCAGATTTCAATCAGGTAATTTAGGTGTGAGTGTACGAGACTATAATATAAACTTTTTTTAAATTTAATTGGTAATAGATATGATAACCGGCTAAAAATGCTAATTAAGGGTGTGATTTTATCTTTTACATCTTGTATGTGTTGTTTAAAAGTTAAATACTTGTCGATGCACAGCCCAAGATATTTTTCCTGTATCAGGATTTGCAAATCTTTATTTTCAATTTTTAAAGGTACATGAGGAGGAATTATTTTACGGTTTGAACTTAAAATCATGTATCCTGTTTTTTAAATATTCATTGTTAGGATATTTGATTGGAGCCAACTGCAAATTCTTTCTAGGTCACTTTGTGCATTTTCTAGTAGTATGTTTAGATCTTTACCCCAGTAGAATATTGCAGTATCACCTGCGTATAAAAAAATTTCACCGTTTAATTCTAATTGCGAACTATCATTGATATATATTTTGGGACAGTAGTGGCCCTAGTATGGATCCTTGTGGAACTCCATAGTTTATTGGAAGGCGCTTACTATTTTGATTGTTAATGCTTACGAATTGCTTTCTTTTGCTAAGATATGATTTGAATAGAGTAAGAGCAGGACCAACTACACCAAGTTTCTCGAGTTTCTTGAGAAGTATATCACGGCTTACTGTATCAAAGGCTTTTTGAAGGTCAACTAGTATAGATAAAATATAATTTCCACCATCAATACCACTCCTAAGTTTACTGATTAATTCGTTTATTGCCGCAGGTGTGTTCGATTTTTTCCTAAAGCCATATTGTTTTTTATAAAAGAATGATTTTTTTAAAAGAAAATTGTTTAATTTTTCGTAGATTACACGTTCAAAAATTTTTGATAAGATTGGTAAGATTGAGATGGGTCTGTAGTTTGAGGTATTTGTTTTGGACCCACCTTTGTGAATTGGTATCACTTTGGCAATTTTACAACTGTCTGGAAAGGTTCCCTCTTTAAAACATTGGTTAATCAATTTTGATAAAATAGGAACCAATTCCGTTGAGAGACTTAGCACTGTCTTGTATTTGAATTTATCGTAACCGGCGCTCGCATTTGATTTCAATGATTTTAATATTTTGCTTATTTCTAATTCTGTTGTTGGTTGAAGATATAAAGATTCTAAACTATCATGTGCTAATGTTATTTCATTGGGCGGTTTATGTACGACTTTGTTACGTATGTTATTAGCTAAGGAGGAGCCAATGTTGCAAAAGAAATTGTTAAAGTGGTCGCATATCTCTACATTGTTAGTGACTATTTCATCATTAATTATTAATTTAGTACAAAAATTATTCGAAGAATTAGACTGATTTTTAAGAATATTATTCATTAACTTCCAAGTTTTTTTAATGTTATTTTCGCATTATTTAAAAAGATCATTGTAGTGTCTTTGTTTTAAGTTTCGTTTTTCTGTAGTGATGTTATTTCTTACTTTTAGGAATTCTGCTTTCAATAATGTGTTATTGGGTTGTCTTTTTAATTTCAGATGCAATTTATTTCTTTTGTTGATCAATTTTATAAGGTCTTTGGTTATCCAGTCTGGGTTATTTATATTTTTTGTTTTAATTTTAGTGGTGCTATTAGAAATAATTTTATTTGTGAGGTAGTTTACAAGATTATCATAATTTAATACCGAGTCATTATTCATATTAAGATTAAAAGGATTTTGGATGACATCATTCTTTAGATTATCAAGATTAATATGTGTATATTTTTGGGACGATTTTAATGATGTCTTCTTAACATATGTGTGAATTACATTAAGGAGTAGTATATTGTGATCTGATATAGAATTATCACAGTTCGTTAGTGAGTATGATAGTTTTGTATCGGTAAGTATATGATCTATTATTGTGTTCGTATTTTCTGTGATGCGTGTGGCGTGTTTTTTGTTTATTTTCTTCAAAATAGTGTAATTGTTCAATCTAATTGTATTTGTGTATTTACAAGTTTGTGCATTGGTTGGGTCGAGCAGATTTACGTTGAAGTCTCCAAATACAATACCTCTTTTGTATGATTCTAGATGAGAGGATAGTGTCTCCAGGAAGTCTTTGAAAACCGTGTTTGGTTTTTTATACACTAAGCCTATTTTTATATTAAGTTTGTTTAAATGAAGCCATAGAAAATTATTGTCGGAGTCGCACGTGTTATTAATTACATCGTATTCTAAGGAATCTTTTATGAAAATGGAGACTCCGCCACCAGCTCCCTGCGGCCGGCAGGATGCTTCATGTTTGTATCCTTCTAAGTTGATGTACTTCAGGTCCGCTTCTTTGAGCCAGGTCTCACTCAAGAGGATGATGATGAAGTTTGAGATTGTAGATTTCAGTAGGCATTTAATATCATCGAGTTTACCTTTCAAGCTTCTCACATTTAGATACATAAAAGAGCGTGAGGTTTGTCCTTTTGATGTAGTTGGATATTTGTGGCATGATATTTTTTTAATTCTGATGTGTTTTTTCAGTTTTTCTGAAGAAATATTTTTATGAACAGAAAAGGTCTCGATGAAAGGTTGTTTACTTATTGTGTTATTCATAAAAAAATTCTTTGATTTTCCAGATGTAGTGGGTTCCTGTCTTTGATCTGATTGAGATTAGGACCATTTTCCCAGTATTTTCGTTTCATCATATCGATTATATTTAATCTTACTAATCCCATAGATTTTGAAATATTATAATTATTCATTCGGTCATAAAATATTGGCCCAATGAATTCACAGTTAGTTTTAAATAGAGCAGTATTTGATTGTATTTCAATGTTAAGTTTATAAGCATTCAATTGATTATTTTTTGGTACAGAGTGTACAATAACATTTGTATTTTGGAGATTATGTAGAAGGTAGTACAGATGGCTAATTATGTTCTTTGGTGATTTTTCATTACTGCCAGTAAAAATTTAAAAAATTGTAAAAAGTTTTTACAAGATTGTATTATGGTTGAAGTGTATTTGTCTATTGTGGCACCCGGATATATGTAGCTGTGGCATTCTACATTGTTGGTGCTTCTTTCAATGGTTCTTCGCATTTGCCTCGCTCCTTCCTCCCCGTCTCCAAATATGACGAGGCTTTGTAAATTTTACGTAGATTGTCTTTCCAGGGTTAAAATACTCATCAGGTGACGTAGTTATGTACAAAATGGCAACATAAATTTGATTTCTAAATTTTATCGGGGTAATATTTTTTTTTACATTGGCTCCTTATATATATAACGTTTCACATAGCATTGCTCCTTCATACTTCCAGAATAAAAAGTAATAGCATTAGGATTATATGAATCAAAGAATAATTATAAGTTGCTTATTTTGTTTTAGTCCAAAAATGAAAAACATTTATTTTTCATATGAGGCTTCAAATAAATAAGCACAGTTTTATTTAAGTTAAAATTTACACATCAGACAGATGGATAACATAACAAAATTACATTTAAATAACGCAGAATAAATACCCACCGTAAATAACGGTGTACAACGTAAAAAATTAAAGAAAAAAAAATCATTAAAAAAAATTAAAATTAAACATATTTAAGAAATTTTGTAAGGTTCTGGTGGCAATGGTTAAACGTGTTCGGAATCTTGCGACTACAGTGGATGTTATATTCTTAGTCAACACATTAGCACAAAAGGTTGGGAGAAGGCAGTTGGTTATTTGGAAAATAATATGAAAATATTCGGGATTTCTGAGCAGACAATAATTTATTTTTATTTTGACTGTGGCCAATATGGAAGATATCCACATGGTTATTTATAATTTTGAAAGCAAATTTTATGTCATTTTCTGATTGTCAATTCTGATTTAAATATTCTAGATCTTTCTTATCCACAACAATCCGGTTCTATTGAATGATTGAACTTTATAAATAAACAATATTTTTGAATGCTTCTACATGTCACTCAAACAATCGAATAATAATTTGATAATTTGTGTAGCGTCATTCATGTGAAAAGTCACCTCGAGGGTGCTGTAAAAATATTACTTGTAAGTATCACCTACATAAACCATAAAATTATTATTACTTCGTATTTGTAAATAACTACTCACCATTAAAACTTTTAACAAGCGGTGCCAAATCCTAATGATATTCATTTAACTTATAATGACATACGCGTTGTATACAACCGTGATGAAGTATAAACTTTTAGCAAAATCGACAATCATAAATGAATCAATAAATTTTACGAAAGGTGTTATTTTGGGCCATAAATTTTAAAAAGGTGGAATTCTGGTGTCAAAATGAAGCTTTCTCATTCCTGAATAATGTATGTTTTCGAACTGGGTCACAAAAAAATATTTCATTAGAACGTAGAAAACTTTTTCTCGAAGTTTTGATAAGAAGATCTGTTTAAGAACTCTTGATTAATATTTTTAGAAAGTTCAGATTCAATCTCACTGTTTTGAAGGCGGCTGACGACCGAGGACTGGATGACCTTACACCGGCCTGGGTCATTCTCTCTTCCGCGAGGGATAGGGGTCTGAGGTGAGGTGTGAGGGGCACTTTGCCAGCCAGACCTGGTCATCAATCAAAATACAATCCAATCAATCAGTTTGCTTACCTTCCCCCGCACTTACCCTCCCAACAATCTCCCCTCGCCTGCTGGGAGAGCAAACACAATGATGAGCAGATATTTATTGAGAGCGCGGATGGCACGCCTGAGCTATGCCCACCATACCTGCCTCCTAGTTAGTGTTAGGGTAGTAAGAGAGGGTAGTGAGGTACCTCCAGTATATCTACGTCTGGTGTATAATGTGGTAGTGGATGACATGCCGAATGAAAATATTGTGATATTACGTCAAGGAGATTGATGATGGAACATTGTTTTTTTACGCGTTCTTGACAAGCGGGGTACGGAAAGGTTCTGGAAAATTTGTTTCAATTAACCAAAATATTGCGCCAGTCGTGTTTCCGTCAGCCGGTTTAATCACACTTGTATATTATTACTCTAATAATAACAATTAATACAATAGAACATTAACACACAGCAATACAGTGATATTTCACCAAAAGTTTGCCTCTTACTCTAGTAGCTCTTCCTAGAATAGTATTATTAATATTGTACTTAGAATATCTACTCAGAAGTGTTATTCTTATACTAAACTACTAAACTTCAAAGGTGATGTTTACAATATAGTAATATTATCATCCTTATTTACAACTTTGGTATTTAACAGCTGATATTTTTAACATTAATTAGCAAGATAATAATGAAAATACGTATGTGATGCTAATGTAGTGGTACCTACATTCGGCAAAAACTTAACAGCCATAAAAGATATTTTATAAGAGAGCAACACCGAATAAGAGAAACACGGGTGACTTGTCAATTTGCGATGGGCTCGGTTTTCATTCCCGCTGGTGATCCGTCTTTTCGTGGTTGTTTCGTTGTAGC
This sequence comes from Limnephilus lunatus, assembly GCA_917563855.2. NCBI lineage: Eukaryota > Metazoa > Arthropoda > Insecta > Trichoptera > Limnephilidae > Limnephilus > Limnephilus lunatus. The sequence continues at coordinate 18,620,526 of OU830602.1, read as the reverse complement.
TCTTAACTATTGTCAATTCATCTTTAAATATTGTCGCAAGTAAAAATAAATATATTACGAATTTTATACAGCATTAGATTTGTCAAAGAATTTGTACATAAAAATGCAAAAGTCGGTCATTTTAAATACATGTAGGATTACGAAAGATTTTTTAAATATTTATATTGAGGGATCAGTAGGATTTATCGGACCAGTTAGGATTTCATCAGAGCCGAACCCTCTGATATGAAAATATCTGGAGTCGGTGAAATATTTTCCCATTATGTTTCTGGTGGATTGGCGTATTGTTCTTGTATTGTTTTGTATTTATTATACTTATATAGTGCACTTACATTGCGTGAATTTACTAGATATTCATTTGTAGAAAAGTGTGTGGAAGGGTTTAGCCTTTCATTTGGGAAAGATTCAACCCCGACATAAAATCTGGAGCACCGTAAAAATTACTTTTATTACCTCCTGTGATTGAGAGTCTAATAACTATATCCCTGGATGGCGAGGTAAGTATTACAAAAACAGCCGTCCAGCATTATCGATATACTAATTTAGGTTAATGTGTTAAGACGTAGAAAATCGAAAACTCTTTAATTGCTATTTTGGTATCTACTCTTTTTACAATGGCTCCATTCAGAAATAATAATATTTGTATCATATGGAAAACAAATACCCTCAGGGCATATGATATCTTTGGTGATGTTATATGGAAGGAATTTTTTAGGAAAGGAAGAGAAGTTCTGAGTAGGAAAACTAGGATAGGAATCTGGGGGTCAGTGTGTTCAGGAATGACGCATGTATGAATCCATCTCTTCCACTGCAGAGGAAGGCGATATTCCGAGAGACTACTTTTTTTTTACATTAACTGCACAAAGGAGGCCTTGGGAAAAAAATCCCTCAGGGCCTATATCATCTGAGATGCTGCGTGGAGGGTCTTTTTGAGGAAAGGAAGGAATGAAAATTGGTCTTGAAGAGACCCATGTTATAGGAAGTTACTGCTGGAGAGGTCAAAAGGTCTCCCTCTAGCAGTCTCTCCCAATCCGACCAACCAATTAAATACATTTTTGAACTAACCATTAACAATGTATGTACACTCAGTAAGAGTTTCACCAATAAATAATAATAATAATAATAATTGGACAATTTGTAGAGCGCCGTTTTAGTGAAAAATCACCTCAAGGGCACTTTACAATTCATTACGAATTCCTAGGTTCTATTTAATTTTATTATTTACAGATAGATACAAAAACATACTTACCTGCAGGTCACTTCCGAAAAACACACTTTATTAAAAAGTTTATGCTTGAGAAAGATACGACTTTGCACGTGGAGAGCATCATATTTAAAACACTGGACATTGCATGACTTTACCTTTGCTACCCTCATCACTGTTTGTTTTACATTTACATTTATAAAAAGAGTATTACCAAAGTTGAGTTAATATTTATTTGAAAGATTGGAGAATGGTAAGTTTTGCTTTATTTTTACAAAATTTGGTTTTTACTATGTCGCGAGCCATGAAGCTGAAGGTGAAAGTTTTTTTTTTTTAAATTTTTTTTTTTATTGTTAATTTTTTTTTTAATTTTTTTTTTTTATGGATACGACTCTCTGAAAAGATGAGTTTTTAGTTTATAATACTTTTTAAAAATTTCACCATCCCAAAAGATAACTTTTTTACTTTATTTTATTTTATTATGTTTGAAAATATGCTTGGTCCCTACCGGGAATCTATTTCTCACCTTCTTCCTATCCAGTTCCTACTTCCCCCTAACTTGATCAGTGGTGACGGTGATGGAAGCATATTTTTATTGTTTTCAATTGACAAAAAAAATCATCGGACAGCAGAATAACATCTTTATTTCTTTGATTGGGGACAATTTTGTAAAATTTGATATTTGTATCAAGAAACCTTTATTTATGGCTTTTCACCCCAATAGAGGAATGTTCGTAAGTTGGCGTCTTAATTACTATTCATCTTGAGTTGTCGCACGTCTTACACATTGAGTTTTAAGACTTCACCGTATCACGGGCGCAAGTAAATATTTGTATACTTAAGAGCGTCTTTGAAATCTTCGCTGGTGCAAATATCCTGTAAGATTCCGGTTAAAGCGTTGCATGTTGGTTTATAAAGCAATTAACTGAAGCACTTTACATATTCAGCCTGTGCATTTGTGCAATCGTGAAAATACCAACTAACGACAGTCAATAAATTCTTAAATCAACAACTTCATCAGCTAACAAAAGAGAAGGTTAAAAGAACCAAAGCGCATTCCAGGTCGGAGATTGCGCCTTCGGACTAAATACCCACTTAAATTGAGGAGCAAAAACTCAACAGACTTCTCAGCAAACCTCAAGCCGAGAAAACTTTTAGTCTCTCGAAGATGAAAAAGCCCGTATAAAATGCCACCATTGTACTCATTTTGATTTCTTTTATTTTTATTTTTTTCATCCTTAAAAGGGCACGAATCTAACTAAAAATCTGATCCTTTTCAAGGTCTAAAAAGTTTGCTAATTTGTAAAATACCAGTTTCGTTTGTTTTATTTATGTAACTGGCTTAGTTTTTATGGTAATTTAACTGTAATTTTAAGTTAATTTCTAACTTTAAATTTCTAATTTCTAAATTGTCCTTGAGGTGATGTTTACCAAACCGGGCACTATAAAAAATATCATAATTTTCGTTGGTGCTTTGCAATATTTTAACAAAAGCATAATATAAATGAACAATGGTTCTCATAAAATTTGCAAATGAAAGCAACAAAAATAAAATAACAATGAACGAACAAGATTTTCTCTCTACTTCTATTCAAAGGCATCAACTTCTTTCAAAAAGCTGTCAAATGATCAGATAAGCTGAGAAAATCTCCAGATTATGTTTGTTTTTCATCGAACTCTTATTACGTGGAAATATAACATACAAATATACGAGTAATAAATCTCAATGAAAACGGGGCACGGTATTTACACCCAGAAAAAAAAAATTATTTTGTAAAATCAGACTTTCTGTTCGAAATTTTCACAGTCGGTGTACGTAGTCCCTAATTACTTGTCTCGAATTATTTGCTTCAGGAAATATTATTATTCAATTATATTTAAATATTCTTGATTTCTGAACTCTCTTAAAGGTATTTTGCGATTGTGCAAGTGTTTTGTGTTAAACGAACTGTCGGATTTATAAAAACTTGTGTTATTTCCGAAAGCTCTATACATGAAATATTTCTGAACGTAGCCGAGTATTAAAAACTGTTTTTGAAAGGTTATAAAATAAACTTTCAATTGTTAAATTACAAATAAATACTAATATTTATAAATATTAAAATTTAGAATGCAAACATAAATAAATTGTGAAAATGACTCACGTGATGTTTTTTTATGTGAAAACGGTACTTAAATGACGGATTATGTAAAAATACAATTATTATATTGTATAAATGTATCAAAAACAATTTTGTGGCCTCACTTTATACTATTTCATGCAATAATATTCAATAAAAAATAACAATGTCTAACGGCACGTTGGCGATTTGGCGGGTGAAAACTGTTTTTACAAAATAAGTATTTTTTATGTACTTCCATGGTCAATTTTGAATAGAGATGTGAAGCTTGATTCAATATGGATCTTCTACTTTTTGTTTTAGGGTTGTCACTAGAAAAATAAAAGAGGTATAACGATTTCCGTGGGAACACACGCGTTAACATGAAAACACGCTTATTGTACTTGACTGATATTGTTACATTGTCGTGTAAACACGCTTACGGGTCGGAGTGGTTTAATAAAGTTTGTCATGTATTTTAAGACCCCAAAGCCAAATATTTCAGCTTCTTTAGTCCAATTATTTATTTGTGGTAACAAACAGCTTTTTTAATAAGAGGTAAACATGAACGTGTGAGGTTTAAAAAAGTTGAGCCAAACAAATTGTTATACTAGATAATATTGGTTAGGTAGATGTTTTATTTTACGACTAAATAAAATACCTTGTAGCATACCAATAAAACATTCTGTTCAAACATTAGTACAAAAAATGGCGGCCAAGATGGCCGCAACGCCGGACCGTTTCCATAGTTATTATTCAGTGGCTTGACATTTGGGAGCAATAACTATTATTTATTACCTTCGCATAAATAAAACACATTGTTGTTTGTGCAGTACTGTATTTTTACAGTAATCAAGTAAACTGTAGTGAACATCGAGGAAATTATAATATCAGTTTTCAAAAAGAAGATTCACTATTTATCAAAATATGTAATTCGTATTATTTTTTTATCTCCATACAGTGGCATAGCTAGGAGGGGCGGCAGGGGTGGACCGACGGGGTGGAAACCCGACCGTGAAAAAAATTTATGAATGTAAAATATTGCAATAAAAATATTTTACGCATGAACACTGTCTGTTATTTACATTTTCGTAGCGCTATGTCTCAATCGGTCGGTCGATTCCCCAAAAAATTCTGTTGTTTTATTTTCGTTCCCAGCTCTAACTATAGCTCAGTAGGGGGTTCTCCTGAAATATTCCTTGCTTGTCACTCTCATTTCTGTGCCATTCTCATTTCTTTCGTGTATAGTGATTGACGTGAACTCGTGAAGTGAATTGTCACTCACAAGTAATTTGTCGACCACTTATGTGTGACAATTCACTTCACGAGTATATGAAAGCCTTCAGATTTTGTTCAGTTTTCGATTCTTTAGATAAGAGGCCACCCTAGCTTTACTAGGGCCGGCAATCATAATATCTAAGTTATTTTCTTCAATATTAGGCACTTACAACAATATCCAAAATCTATTTTGAGGATTGCTAATTCTTTGGGTGACATCAGTTTTATTCTTGAGGTGACACCATGTTCATTCTCGCTTCGGGTGCCACCCATGCTAGCTATGCCACTGACTTCATGACCTATTAAAAATAATTTTATATATATATATATATATAAATATAATTTCATACTGCTTCATCCATCGAGTTACATTCGATGTTCTGATGACGAAACTTTCTTCAAAATGTTTTGAACACAGAAGAGTTCTTGGTTGACATCCAAACCTCAGGTCGCATTGTTTTGAAGCACCCTCTTTTGCGCTGCTACGAAAACGTGGAAAGTGGAGATATATCACAAACATGACTGGTCAATGGCTGAGTCGGCTTCGTGTTTGGGTCGCACCCAGGTGTCGTTTATTCAATTCCTCAGCGGGCTAGGTCCTCCATTACGACACAAGCAACATTTTCCACTTTGTGGCGGTAGTAGGAGATTTTCAAATGTCTGGTTATTCGAATCCCGGGTTTGTTTCGTTTCATAAAAAAACAGTTTAGTATTTGTAATAATTTATAAGTTCTCTTCTCCTGCATACAAGCATCGGTTTTATTAGGATAGTGTGTGAAATATTTTGTTAAATGATATTATTATGTTGTAAAAATTTATAGAGAAATAAAAAACATAAAAAAATAATATTCTGCACGTACCTGCGAAAACAGAAGGTGCTAAATAAAATAAATCGTGACTGAACATGGTAAGGAACTTTCAGCAATAATTCAATAATAACGAAAAGAAAATGATTTTCTTTGTAAAACTTCACCTTTTTCAAAACGTTCTTAAATATTTATTGCCGGTATTTATTGGTATCGAGTTTATTTGGAGAACTCCATTTTAATTTTAATTTTAATTTCTTTTATATATTTTATAATATTATTATTTAATCAAGGTATAAAAACAGTTCAATATAAATAAGCTCTGCTGTGTGATTATTATTACACGTGACAGCTATTTCGCCCTCTGAAGGCATTATCAAACTGCGGTTGTACCATCTACAGACGATGTATTTATATCATTTCAAGACAGGTATTTATTATGAAAAAATTAATTGCTTTTATTTGTATTACCTGCGCCCCTATTAGGTAAAATGACTGAAATTATTAATGGTTAAGTTTTTCAATTACTGCATTGTTTGAATTTGACTGAAGGACGTTTTCTGGCCGAATATTATTATATGTATTTTATTTCACATACCTACAAAAAAAAAAAAATGGTCGGTAGATGATAAATTTTTGAATGGTGCGTAATTAATTTTTACGTGAATATAAATGTCAAGTTTAGCCCCGGGTCGCGTGGCATCTTTGCCGAGCCTCTGTGTTATTACTGTACAGTGCAAATATTAGCACGAAATTGCGCTTTTAAATGATATATATAACATAGAATCTTGCAATAAATATTGTCGTAAATAATAAGGTCCTCGGTGAATACAATATAAACTAATAACATATTTAAATATCGTACGCTAAAACATATTTGAATGATACAATAAATTGTTTAAGTTTCACTTAAACGTTAAAAGATATTCTAGCAGTTTCTCTATTCGAAACACATTTACAATTGCATTTTTAACACTTAAGCCGTAGTTTTGTAATAAATAAATAATAAACAATTACGCCATTATTTGAATATTAAAATTTATAAAATTATAAAGTTTATATTGTTTTTAAGCTAATGTTTTATAATTAGCCCACCAAGGTTTGTAGAAAATACGTTTAACAATGTTAGCTCATCGAGGGGGTCAAAGATGACGGGAAAGAGCGGTGATTAGCTAAAAAAAAATGTGACAGAGCTCCATGTTCCACTGGGAGATTTGAATTAACTGCAATACAAGTGGCAGTCTTTTACTTCAAGCAACATTTATTTTTCAAAAAAGGCCCGTATGAGCTGATCTTGTTAAAAGCATTTTCTACGAACCTTGGATTGTACAAAAAAATTGGTTTGTCAACAATGGAGCCACAAGTAAAACTGGACAGACGATTGAATTTGCCAATGTAGTTTAAAAAAAACGTGGGCGATGAAACTCTTCTAGTATCTGACTAACAAGGAATACGCAATTGCAAGGGAAAAGCGTAACTATGCGATCCTAATAAATCTTTTTTTCTCTCTCTCTGTATTATCAGGGCTTGCTTCCTCGAATTCAGAATAACTTTCTGTTATTGTCTATTCAATGCATTAAACTAACAAAGGTGTTTTAGATATTTTATCCAGAGGGTTTAACAGTTTACAAGCTTTGCCACGTCTGTAAACTGTTTTTTTTTTTTTTTTTTTTTTACATTAACTCCACACAGGAGGCCCTGAGGAAAATAATTTCCCTCAGGGCCTATGTCATCTTTGAGGATGCTGTGTGGAGGGTCTTTTTGAGGAAAGGAAGGAGTTAACATGGGTCTTGAAGAGACTCATGTTGTAGGAGGGAGGAAACACAGAGGCCGGTAAATCGTTCCATAGCCGAGCTGTTGAACTCAAGAACGAATCGTAAAAACGACCCGTTCTCATGTGACTAATATCAACTGTGTACAAATGTTGGGCGCGTGTTTGGCGTGTTTCCCGACTATGCACCGGTGCCGAGGGGATCAATGACGCTAGTTCCTCGGAGCATCTTCCATTGTAATACCGGTAGAACAAGGACAGCATTCCCACCTGACGCCTATGCTCTAAAGATTGCAATCCGTCTGTTAAGATGGGAGAATCTATCAAACGGACCGCCCGTTTCTGCACAGAGTCAAGGGTTTTTTTTAGGTATTTTGGAGCTCCAGACCAGAGGTGGCTGCCAAATTCAACCGTGGGGCGCACTTGCGATTTGTACAGGGTTAACAGTTGAGTACTATTAAAGTATCTGCGGGCCCTGTACAGTACGCCCAGTTTCTGAGAGGCTAACTTAACTCTGGATTCGATGGAGCCCCCATACCTGAGCTGGTCACTAAGAGTTACACCAAGCATATCAATGGAGGTCCTGTTCGGGAGAATGCTTCCGTTGAAGGACACTAGATTATCATTTCGATCCCTTTTAGACGTTATCAGACATGATTGGGTCTTTGAAACATTAAATTCGACGAGGTTATTCTTACCCCAAGAGAAAACACTCTCGAGGTAACCGTCCATTCTCTGCTTCAAAGCCCTCCGAGCTATTGGGGTTTGTGTGCCCTTTGGAGGCTTGTCAAACAAAAAGCTATCATGGACTGTACTGTCATCCGCGTAACAATGAATCGGTGCACATGACAAGAGGTCGTTGATGTGCAACAGAAACAAAGTCGGAGACAGAACCGATCCCTGTGGGACGCCAGCATTTATCGAATGCGAGGAAGAGGTGAAACCGTCAGCAACCGCCTGAATCGACCTCCCCCTCAAAAAGTCGGCAATCCACGCACACAAGGATGCGGGAAGTCCGTAAGAACGCAGTTTGTTGACAAGCGCTCGATGCCAAACCCGGTCAAAGGCCTTGGAAATGTCCAGTGAAACCGTTTGGGTCTCACCAAAACATTCCAGGCACCGTCCCCAAACATGCGTCACATACGCGAGAAGATCACCGCACGAGCGGTTCCGCCGGAATCCGTATTGACGGTCGTTAATAATTTTGTTCTTCTCGAGGTATGTGAGCAGTTTGTCATTGATCACACGTTCCATCACTTTTGACAGAACAGATGTGATCGCTATGGGGCGGTTGTTGGCTGGGTTGAAGCGGTCACCCTTCTTTGGAATAGGGTGCGTGTGTTGTGGAGGTTTTTAATAATAACTCTTGATTTAACGCGAGTCAAATATATTTACATTGAAACTTTGTGTTACAATAATTTAGCACAGATTTAATGATTATCTCGCTTAGAGAAAAAGCAGGCGGACGGAATGAACGCTAAAACCGGTATAATTTTGCATTATCATGCACTCGGCCAGAGAGCGGTGGCCGGTGATACCATTGTATAAAATCGGATTTTAATAGTATTTTTATGGTTGTTCGTTGCTCGGCTACAGTGTAAGGGGAAGGATCTAACGGCCTTCTATTAACTACACACAAACTATAAATTAACCAATAAATCATTACTTGTACGTAACAGCGAGTCTTCGAGTAAAAATTGACCAACCAAACCAGAAATCTATTTTTGCAAATGGTTCCACATTCAAATCGAAGAATAAACATCAAAACAAATTGAATATTTCAATCACCTTTGTGATAAGTAGCCACTACATAATATAATGATTCAGGGAGAGTGGTCCGTTATCGCGTCGCGCAGACAGAAATAAACCCCAAAAAGGATTTTCAATATATTCATCACCCGCCGCCTTCCACCACCTCATCCAGCATCCCTTCAATCACAAAGCAGAGGAGCTAACGGCCCGACCAGAGTGTGGGCATGTAGGGCCATTGGCTACTAGATGGTGTCTTAACCAGTGATGTTCAACCGGTCGCCTGTTGGGTCATGAGCACTGATTAGAAATAGGTTCCTAGAAGTGTGAACTGTTTTATAGAAATCTGCTGTGAAAAATGTACACAGGGCCCCAGACAGGCCAAAGAAATTGATTATCTTTTCATGGAAGAATATGGATGTTTGATCAATTTTCCCACGAAGTTAGTTTTCCATTGGAGCGTTCCGTTATATTATCGATTTCAACCTTGAGCGCTCGGAAATTTTTTAAGCCTTCGGTTTTGAAAATTTTCGCCCTCTTTCTAAAAATTATGCCTCCGGATTTTAATAAGGTGACATATAAACAGCTTATAGTGTTGAGAGTCATTGAATGCACGTATATTTGACCATTTAACCCATACTTTTAGGGTTCTTAAAAAATGCATGAATTCTGCGTATCATTTACTTTAAAATTTCCGTTCATAGTACCAATTTGGAGAATATTAAATACCATGACTTCTACATATTATTATTAGCCTACTTTATAATAGCAGATATATATTTAAAATAAAAAATGCATTTTTTAATATGTAAACACACGACACATGATTTGCAAGAAAAAAATTGTCAATTACCTATTTTGGTTCGCGTGTAATGGTTAAAACTGAGTTAGATCACTAATGATCTTTTAAGAAAAATAAAGAAAGCCTGAGTTAAAGCGTTATATACACTCATACACTCATTAAAGAATATAAAGAATATATTACATATTAATATTACAATATTTTCAGGATTAAACAACATGTGTTCACAATTATGTCCTCTGCGTGCGAACTCTATCTAAATTTCTTTAAATAGACAATAAACAGTGTTAATTTCAAGCGACCTACCAGGTAAGTATGGGCCTGTATTAATTCATTTTTAGGCAGCATCGCATTCATTGGTCAAAATATTGTACATATATTTTCGCATCGGTGATCAATGAACCGGTGTATGCAATTTTTAGCCATAAGTTGTTTTTAATTGTTTGTCTAGCATGTAGTCTTTCTAGATTTTAGGCATGTATGGTAAGTTTGTACAGCGCCCTTGAGGTGATTTTTCACAAAAACGGCGCTATATAAATCGTCCAAATATTATTATTATTGTTAATGCTACAGATTGATAAAATAATATTATGTTTATATAATATACCTAAGGTAATTTTGTGGATTAAGTTACCGACTCTAATAAAGAATATCACAGGGATGGGCTCATATTCCAAGAGTTTGTTCCATCGAGTTGTTAATAAAGAAAAAATATTCAATAAAATGAAGACAATTTTGGCGAAACTCAATCGAAAATCTGAAAACAGAAAAATTAGAAGAGACACGGTCATATCTAGGACTCGAACCAGGATCTTCGCCTTGCCGGGGCGCAGCTATACCAACCAAGCTAATGTATCCTTATCCGATTCGGTCGTATTTAACTGTATGATACTTCGACTAAGATAACTGAATGGTTAATTAAGGAGAAAAAACAAAAAGACCGGCATTAGTATATCCCCTAAGACATCCCCCAAGGCTGCTCAACCAGGTGATGACATAGTTTCACATATTTACACTGTATACAAAGATGCGCTCTTATGAGTTGTCATATAAAAAAACATTAAAAAGTACGCATTCTTACGAAATATCTTCATATTCACAGTAGGCAAGGATTTATCAATTTGTTTTTTAAATAGACGTGACAGCTCTTTTCTTCAAAAGGTTGGGCCTCACTGGGCTAGTGGGTGGTGTAAATGTCGAAAGCAGTATTGATGTTCTCGCATATTTTGTTAACTGGATCAATCGTATTCCAATCGTCAAGTCACTGTGGATACATTCATCTCAGTGGTTTCCCCCTCTGACCACGGGTAGTTCCTAGTTCCTAGTGTTCACATGTTCTCGGGGCCCTCTGGGCACAAATACATACTTAGTGCCATTTCATTATTTTAACATCGGATGCGTGAAATTATCCCTAACAAGAATATTGTACCATCGAATTCAAAAAGTTTTAGGACCGGCCACCCTGTGACTCTGTAAGTCACCAGATTGGATTTTTTTAAAGGTTACCACATCTGTCATTGACACTTCCCTCCAAATTTCAGCGTCAATGCTTGATGATTGTAAAAGTTACGCTGTACTGAGTACCTCCACCTTTGTGCTTGTTTTCCAATTTTTCCAAGTATGAAAATGGCATCAATTTTACACCACAATAACGCACCGTCACACAATGCGATCCTTTTCCGTGAGTTTTTGACCAAAAACAACACGAATACTATCCAACAGCCTTCGAATTTACTTGATCTGGTTCCATGCGAATTTTTTCTGTTCAACCGGCTTAAAAACGGAAAGCGTTATAGCACCGAGAGTAGGTACCTATGTCATGAAAAAATCGAAAACGGCTTTATGGACATTCCTACTGAAAATTGAGGAGGTACCATTATTGTTTCGAGGATTAGATCAAGCGCTGGCTTAGGTGTGTTGCGGTTGACGGGAAGTATTTTGAAGGGAATCATATCGATTTTGATAAATTAACTTGTATTTTCGACTTTATGAAAAAGGTGATGACACTTTTTGATCGAGGTTTTGTATAAAATTCGCCTATTTGGTCCCTATTTTATAAAGTTCATTCCACCAATATAAAAGAGAACAACAAAAATTTATCGGATTCCTAAATTGTAAACTGAATATTCCAATTCACAATATTAATTATGTCCTGCTGATTCGACACCTAAATTTGATTATGCTGTCAGATGGGCGGATTATCTCTGATATTATTTAAAAAAAATATTAATTATGGCACTGACAGCTCTGAAATTATTGCCAAAATAAAATTTTATGTACCGACCACAAATACCAAACAAAATGCTTCCTTTCTCTGTGACACTTTCGAAAAAAATTATCAGACGCATAGAAATATAAATCGACTATATAAAAGAATAGTCGATTTATATTTCTATTAAAAGTGGATATTCTTGGAATTAGTGAACTGAGATGGACTGGCAGCGGCATACACCAACATGAGAAGGGAAATCTATACTACTCAGGAAGTGACCCGCAGGACAAAAATCGTCGAAACGGAGTTGCTATATTTGTCATGGAGAAGCATGTAAAATTTGTTAAGAATTTTGTACCCATCTCGGACAGAATAATATTATTACAATTACACTGCCAACCCATCAACATTAATATTATTCAAGTGTATGCACCAACAGCTGAAGTGAGATATGATGGTCATGTGGAATCTTTTTATGACTCACTAGCCAGTACATTGCAAAGTTTGAAAGGAGGAGAAGTCAATTTTGTCATTGGAGACTTAAATGCCAAAATTGGTGAAGGTCGCCGCTCTCATATAGTTGGTGAATATGGCTTAGGCATAAGCAATCAAAGAGGTGATAGACTATATGAATTCTGCCAGGATAAAAATATGGTTGTATTAAATACTTGGTTTAAACTCCCGAAAAGAAGGCTTTATACATGGAGATCACCTCAGGATGGAACAATCTATGATATTGTCAGGAACCAAATTGACTATGTGTTAGTAGACCATAGATTCAGGAACTCTGTAAAGAGAGTCACCACGTACCCTGGTGCGGACATTGGTTCTGACCATGTTTTGTTAACTGCCGATATTGTTTTATGCTTAAAACAAATAAAAAAGCCCAAAAACAAAATTAAAATGGATATCTCGAAACTCCAAGAAGAAGTGGTCAGAAATAAGGTATCTCAGACTTTGAACGATAATATTAGACTACTCCCTCGTGATCCATCAATAGAAATACAAACACAGTGGGATAACCTGAAGTCAGTTATATGTGAAACCTGTGATACAAATTTGAAAGCTGATAAGCAAATTAGAAAAAAGAATTGGATGACTGACCACATTTTGAACTTAATGGATGAGAGACGTAAACATAAACATAATGAGACACAATATAAAAACTTACAAAGAACGATTAGATGTGAAATTAAAAAAGCCAAAGAAGAATGGATGAAGTCACAGTGTGAAGAACTAGAGTCGTACAGTCGTAGTCACAATGCATTTAAACTTCACAAAAAATTGAAGGAAATTACAGGCACTTCTAGAAGAATTACTCCATCATGTTTAGTTGACGATTCCAATGAATTGATATTGGATGAAAAAGATATTTTACAAACATGGGAAAAGTATATTCATGATACATTCAAAGATATTAGACCTGACATTAATATTCCTAACGATCAATTGCATGGACCATCGATTTTAAAATCAGAAATTCTTCATGCGATAAAGACTTCAGAACATAGAAAAGCGTGCGGACCAGACGATATTCCAGTTGAGGTGTTGAAGCTCTTTGATAATGAAAATGTTGACTACCTGTTGAGGTTATATAACTCTATATATGACACAGGGAATATACCCCAAGATTGGCTAAAATCCACCTTCGTGACATTTCCTAAAAAATAATACCCTAAGAAGTGCAGTGACTATCGATTAATAAGCTTGATGAGTCATGTCCTTAAATTATTCCTTAAAATAATACATGCCAGGATACGCGATAAGTGCGAGCAGGACTTAGATGACACTCAGTTTGGCTTCAGAAATGCGTTCGGTACGCGTAAAGCATTATTTTCTGTCGACGTACTATTGCAAAAGTGTCGTTACCAAAGAAAGGAAGTCTTTGCCTGTTTTATTGACTACGAAAAGGCATTTGACAGGGTAAAACATGCTGACCTAATGAAAATGCTTGCGGATTGTAACGTTGACACCAAAGACCAGAATTTCATTAAAAACCTGTATTGGTTCCAAACAGCAGAAATAAGACATGGGAATGAGAGATCAAATGCAATCGCCATTCAGCGTGGAGTACGACAAGGATGTATCCTGTCGCCACTATTATTTGATCTTTATTCCAACTATGTCTTCAAAAGAGCCCTAAGTAATACCCAGAAGGGTCTCAAGATCAACGGAATTGTCATTAATAACATAAGATATGCAGATGATACTGTATTACTAGCTGACAGTATCAGTGACCTCCAAGACCTATTAGATCTTGTTAATAATGCTGGTGAGCAACTGGGCCTAACAATCAACGTCAATAAAACTAAATGGATGACTTTTGGACGACTAGATCACTCTGGATCAATGATTCAGTTAAATGGTTGTAATGTCGAAAAGGTGGAGAGATTTAGATACCTCGGCAGTATCCTCACGGAGAATCTTGACCCAGATATAGAGATTAGGTGCAGAATTGAAGCAGCAAGAACTGCATTCATAAAAATGAAATCCCTCTTCTGCAATGACAATATAAGCTTAAAATTAAGGCAGAGAATGCTAAAATGTTATGTGTGGTCGGTCTTGCTGTATGGTTGTGAAACATAGACCTTGAAAATAAATACCATGAACAGGTTAGAGGCTTTCGAAATGTGGCTTCACCGGAAAATGCTCAAGGTCCCATGGACCGACATGATCACCAACATAGAAATTCTCAGGCGGGCTAGAGCAGATAGGGAACTGCTTACATTAATTAAAATCAAGAAAATTTCATATCTGGGTCATATACTTCGAGGGGAGAAGTATCACTTGCTCCATTTAATATTGAAAGGCAAGATAGAGGGTCGCCGAGGGCCTGGTAGGAGACAAATGTCTTGGCTGCGAAACATACGAGAGTGGACCGGCATTAGAAGTGTGGAGGAGCTATTCCGGGCAGCGCAAGACAGAGAGACCTTTTCAAGAGTGATCGCCAACGTCGGGGGGACCTGATAAGGCACATAAAGAAGAAGAATATAATTATAGTATTTAATAGATTTGAAATGTGCAGATTCTGTACCAGATATTCAACGAAATTTACGTAGGTCACAGGTAACATGCTGAATTGTACGAATTCACCATTCCATTGTCTAAAATTATTTTGAATTATTTTTACATTTAAGTTTATAATTTACTTTTGTATTTATTGCTGAATTGTACGAATTCACCATTCCATTGTGTTAAATTATTTTTAATTATTTTTACATTTTAGTTTATAATTTACTTTTGTATTTATTCCATATTTTACATAAGCATTTAATTGCAACCTATGTTAATTAATTTGAATAGAATTTGATAGTAATTATGTCCATTATTTTTGTTCTTAAAAATAAAATAAATTAAAGAAAAAATTGTCTCTTATTAGTATTCTCTACATTACGAATAGGAATGTACTTTTTTGTAAATCAGGTTTGTACCTACTACACAGAAATTACGATTTTATGAATATATCTACGTATTTACTTCGTTGTATATGTCATATGGTTATTATGTTATTGCTGTTATACTATACTACTTATAATCTTTAAAATGTTTTTGTTTTATAAACTATGTACGTAAAACCCCAAATGGTCTAAATAAATAAATAACTGATGCAGTTCGGTTTTGTACAATAACTATGTAATAGTATCTTTAAATGGAATATTCATAACTTAGCTGAATTCGACTAATTTTTAACTTTTTTCGGAAGAACACACGATTTGTTTGGTGATTGAATGATTATGTTTTTGGAGACAGATATTGCTTGATAGTGATAATATTTAGTATTTAGAAGTGAGACTAGGTACAGTCGGAGTGCGATAGTCACTTTAAAGAAATTAAGCACTTTACACTAGAATTAATTTAACTTTTAATGTTTTTTTTCGTAAATAAACATGGAGATGACAGCCAAACGTCAAGTTAATATGTAATCCATAGACAATTTTCAACCTATAAACTTATACAACATTGAAGAAAATGATGCTGGAATAATTATTATTATACTTGATATTTAGGCAATTCTAAAACGTCTCTAAAACAGCCTTCTCCAACAACTTAAAAATAACGGAAAATTTCACTGATCGCAATTTGTATTCTAAAACTTTATCTGCGTAATTTAACTATTCCATTCAAAGTGCTGCTTTCTGATCTCGAGTAGGTACTAGTTCATTGAGCCACAAAAGATACATTCTTAAAGGAAACTTTAATAAAAGAAGTAAATATTTATGATTTACGAGTATTTATAAAATATTATATAAATGAAAAACAATTCGAACGGTGCCTGTGAGAGAGCTAATGGAATTCGGATGAAAAGTACGGAATTCTTGTGAAGTAGAATTAATTCCACATAAAATTAAACAACTTAACCAAGAAAATTGGACAACTTTTCTTTGAATTGATTCTGAAAGATATAGGTATTATCCTATGTTATATTGCTTCTTCAATAAAAATTGTTAATTCACTTTGTGGTAACATTTTAATCAAATTGAAATATTATTAAATATATAATGAATAATATATCACTTTGTTTAAACCACTATATTATAAACAATATCTACATGTTTCCATAACAATGTTAATTCATCAGGATATGTTAATTATTACATAATTTGAATACTTTATGTAAGAGTTATCGGTGGCGGGTGGGCGAGCGGGCTGACTGGCTTTGTTTTTTTTTTTAAATCGACACATTCACAATAAGAGAAAGGTTACTGGGTACATCTGATGTTGAAAAACTACATGTGAAGCCTTGGCAACGTCTGGGACTTCAGATTAATATATCTTCTAAATAAGTTAAGTTTTCATCCCGCAACAAAATATCCCCGTAAAAATATCCTCTCTAAATAAATATCTTTTGACAAAACATCTTCCAACAAAATATTTAATAAAACCTAACCTAACCTAACCTTATTTTACATTTTACAATTTTTGAAAAATAATTCGATGTCTTTTCAGGATGTCTGTATTATTTTTGTCCCATTTTTTTGTTAAGTTAGGTTAGGTTTTAGTAGATATTTTGTTGGGGGATGTTTTGTCCGTAGGATATTTTGTCGGAGGATATTTTGTCCGGGATATTTTGTCGCGTTATGAAAGTCGCGGAACCATGAAGAAGAGTGTATGTGATCCGTGGCGGGCGAGCAAGCAGACGGGCGGAAGGGCAGTGTGGCATTGTTTTTTTTATATGAACCTATAGTTTTATTCTGATTTATGGAATTTTGCACACTTTACCTTGAAAATAGTAGGAAGGTCACTGTTTGTATGATTTTTCTAAAAACCATTCCATCCCCTTTTCCCACCCCTTAACCTTTAACTGCTGACGTGATTTTTTTTACGTTGCTCTTCTCTGACGTGGGGCCTCGGCGGCCCGTTACTTTAAATGTTTATATATTAGAGATCCATGAAAATTTTGAGGTCCAAATTATTATTCATTGGACAATTTAAATATATTTAAGTAAAATAAAATACTTTTTTTATTGTTAAGTGATAAATAATTTTTGGCAAAAATCACTTGAAATCAGAAATCAGTCTGTATTATCTATTAAACTAAATAAAAACCATTAACTCACTTTTATCATAATATTTCGATATGTAGGCATAAAACTTTATGTTTATTTTTATACAGTAAAAATCAACTTTAAAAAGTCACGTAAGTACTGACGATGGGTCAGAGAGGCCCGCAAAAAAATTGAAATGAATTTACTTACAAAAATTTAACTTTAAAAATTTAAAAATTAAAACATACGGCTCTGGTGTCAATAAATTCGAAGCTACTGTAAGCGACGAATGCGTTACGCGCGGGGGAGTAGAGTATTTCAATAATATTATTATTTCTGGGCTTGAGCGGCCCCACGTCAGCAGTAAAAGGTTAAAGTACAATTTTGATACTTCTTGATGAATTTTTGCACATTTGACGTTTAAAATCAGAGGATTGGTGTGAAAACTGAGAATACAAACTTCATTCTGCAGAACAACACTCCATTACTATTACTTCATGCGAGTCTCGGGAGCGTAATGCCTTTTGCAGCCTTAAGTCGGGTCGGAATGATTTCAAAACTGAATCTTGTGAAACTATTATTAGTGCTTATGTTATCGTCCAGTATTTATTTGTCTTAAAATTAAATTAAATTTTAAAAAATCGTCTATAAATTGTTGTACACCAGTACATTACAAAGATTACAGATGTAGAACTGTAAATAAGAAACAGTAAAAAATATGCATAGACAAGTAGAGGCAATAATATTTCGTTGATTTTTTTTAAAATTAGCTTCACACTATTAGCCCTGAGGATTTTTTTTCCAATAGGGCCTACATCATCTTAATGGATGCTGAATATAGGATCTTTTTGAGAAACGGAAGGATAGAAAGTTCTGAGAAGGAAAAAGGTATGAAGGGTGGGTAAGAATCTGGGGGTAGATGTGTCCAGGAGTGACTACGGTGCAAGGCAAGGCGGTCGAGACAGTACTGCTGGAGAAGTCAAAAGACCTTCCTCAACCAGCTCTATCGGTCTGGCCTACCATAAACCAGGTGGCAGGACGTGGACAAACCTCACCCCATGATCCCGGACACCACTGCTAAGTCATAGGTGTCATATAAATGAATCCCAGGACGGCGGTACCTTTTCCCGCCTCCGAAATTGAAAATTGAAGTAATATTGTGTATCTCTATACAGGGTATTAAGGGACATACTTGACTAACTTTAAACAGTGAATCCTGACACTATTTCGAGTAAAAAATGTAAATGAAATTTTCGAAACACTGGTAAAATTAAGTAAAGTACATCATATAACACCCTATGTATGTGTAATAATGAATAAAACGCTGCCAAACATTGTATTTTTGTTAATTTATTTATGTTCAAAGCGGCTTTATAGCCGTGCAATTAAACATTGATCAAAAGCCTATTAAGAAAATGAAAATATGAATACCATCAATTTAACGAAATAAATAATCCAGAAATACTCGAACATATTTGACGGCCTTTGGATTTGACAATTGATGGAAAAACAGTGTTTTATTGAAAATAGTGACTACTGAATGAATAATTTTTCAGTGAAATTATGTAAATAAATACTTACAATTTATTTTTTCATGTTTCTTCTAGATATCGGGGAGAGTGAAGAATCTAACGAGTTCCATATTTTACATAGAATATATCAAAGTAAAAATTTGTAAGTTAAAGAAAGCATAGTAAAACGAAACCAAATAAAATAAAATCCGAGTGTGCGATAGAAGTTAAACCTTCAGAAAACTAAACTTCAAGAGAATGGGAGGAATCAGGAGCAGAATTATTTTAGGGTTTATTTATTATAATATTTTTACCAAGTTTAAAACATATTTTACATTTTATTCTACATGGCACCGCACGAAGAGGAGGTCGATAGACTACAAAGCACCGCACAAAGAGGACACCGATTAGTCTATCTCATTCACTCGCAGGCTCAATCCTATAGATGTACGTGTTTGTCTCTTTTTAATGTCGTTGGTTTGCGTTTCAACGAGTTTCAAATCAAAATGGTGCTAAAAAAAATTTCACTTCAATAATAGTAGATAATACAGAAACAAAAGAAGATAACGAGAATAAAGTAAAAACTTTTAGAAATCTATGACATCAGGAATGGGCTCCATCATAATGTATCCAACAAGTTGTTCTGAAACCAAATTTCAGCCAAATGAAAATTATCGGATTTGTGGATGTGAGTTGTAAATAGTGTGTTCGGTTAGTGGTGGCTGCATGTTTTATTCAAAGGCCCAGTTATGTAAGAGTGACCCGACACAGATGAAAGGTTAGGAGCGGCGCAATCGACGAAACATACAGCGGGCACACCAGCGGGTCATCAGCGGACACATCAGCGGACACATCAGCGGGCAAATCGGCGGGCACTTCCTGGGCGGAAAATTCTGTCTGCCACTTCTGGGCGGGACAAACAGGGCGGATATTCAGAGCGCCACTTCATACATTATGCAACGCGCGAGGGCAAGGATAAACGAGTAGTTCAGGTACCTATCTACCTATTGGAATCAATGGACGGAGGAATGTTGACGATATCGTTTAGAAATTAACATTTATTGAAGAGAAACTGTGGACGTTTTTACAGAATGTATTAAAAATTAGATAATGATAATTGTTTGGTGGTGTGGTGTGTGCATAATGAGTTTTAGAGCTACTATCATTGACTTTACGAATATACAAGTAATAACAAAAATATAGAGATCCTCCGAATGTTGGCTCCCGAAATTATTATTATTATTAAAAAAAAATTGTCCATTATTTTACAATTTTAAACAATACATTTAATAATAAGTTGGAACGAGTATCAAACGAATTTATTTATAGTTTAAGTTTTTTCGACTTATCGTCGATATAATACAGTTATAAGTAGTTTTTCGAATTTTTTAATTTTGTTGTTCGGCGGTACTATTTTGGGTAAATAGGTTTGCCATATTTTCTTTTAACCGACTGCATATTGTTTATTAGTATGCCGGGAGGTCAACTGCCGGGGGATCAACTGTCGTGTAACCTAAGAAAATACCTCAAATCAAAACATAATTTAAGTAAATATTCCAAGAATAATTTTACTTGGTATTACTGAATTTTGATCACATAACTCAGTAGTTGATAGAAAAATGCAAAACTTACGAAAACATTTGGTACATAAATTTACGAGTAGGTATACTTATTTTAAACATGATCATTTTTTAAGCTTTAAAAATACATAAAAAATAACACACCATTTGAAAGCCGTAACCAAAACATCATATTTATCATGTATGGATAGAATGGGTACTAATTATCCGTTTAAATTAGTTATACCTAGTCAAAAATTTAAGTAATTAGAGAAAAGGCTAAACTAACTAACTAACCATAACGCCGTTTCCCCGTAGGGGTAGGCAGAGAGGACGGACCGCCAAACAACTCGGTCTTGGCACACACTCTTTGCCTCACTCACATTCATACATCGTCTCATACATTCTCTTCTATTATTCTGACTTTTGACATGGCCCGACTCAAGTATCTGATTCACTTGATCGTGCCATGTCTTCCTCGGACGTCCACGACTTCTTCTACCATTCACATTTGCGTCGTATATTCTTCTTACACTGCTTTCTTCGTTCATTCGCTCAACATGCCCAAACCATCTGAGGGTCCCTTTCCATCTGAGAGAAAAGGCAAGATTGTTTATTTGTTGTCATTAAGTTTTTTTTGTAGAACTCCATTTTAATTAATTTATTTATTTTTTAAATTCAATAATATTCTTATTTAATGTATAAAAACTAAATCTGAACGCATTATCAAACTGTCAGAGGGCGAAACAGCTGTAAAGCTTAATAATAATTACGAAGCAGAACTCGTTTATAAACTGTTTTTAAACAGTAAATAATAATATTTTTGAATTTATAAAATAGATAAAAAATTTAAAAAAATGAATTTTTTTTTTAACAAAACAAAAAACTACTTCAAAAAATGCACTAAGAAGTAAAAAATAATTTCATTTTCTTCTACAACTTAATAATCAACTTACTTTTTCTACTCATCAATATGTAGGTACGATTGTTATTTTTGGTGTCGGTGTCAGCCTGTCTTACTTCAAAAAAAGAATCACCGAAATCGGTTTGCGTAATATTGAGTTATTCGTCCATTTGTCGCGCACATACTTATTGCAAATTTAAGACATATATGTTTTTCTCATGGATCCCATTGTCAGATCTGGACCAAATTAAAATGGAACCACACGGGAAGCACCAGCTTTCAAACAAAAAAAAAAGAATCATCAATATCGGTTCACCCAATCAAAAGTTCTGAGGTAACAAACATAATTTTAAAAAAAACCGTCGAATTGAGAACCTCCTCCTTTTCGAAGTCGTTTAAAAAGCAAGATTGTTTATTTAGGTACCAACGCATTGCTTAAATTCCTTGCGCCGCGTCGGAGGGTGTTATTTTGTTGTTTTTTTTCAGAGAGTGAGATTTGCAGCACAATTGTTTTTTTTTAATATTTATGAATTGCAAGTATACATCCAGGAGAAACTTTATCATCATTTCAATAAATTTAATATTACAGCCAACTCGAGTCAGAAATTTTCCAACTGATTTAATAATACGCGTCTATTTCAATAATTGGTTAAACAATTTCCTCTCAGAATGAAAATAATACTGATAAAAGGATATTTGACAGATATAATAATAAAAAATACAAATTTCAATAAAAAAAGCATTTATCGATTACCTAAATTGAAATATTTTCTCATTCGCGATCTCTACACCACTCTTACCCCCTTTCTCCTAACTACCTCTCCCTGCCTCTTCTATGTTTCTTGTACACTGTAACTCCATAATATTTTCAAAACTTTTTTATACTTTCGAAACCAGTTGGTTTATGTACATTAAAAACAAAGTTAATTTTTTCAATTTAAATCATTTTATTTTTAAAACGACTTCGAAAAGGAGGAGGTTATCAATTCGACGGTATTTTATTTTATTTTTTTATTTTTTTATTTAATGTTTGTTACCTCAGAACTTTCGATTGGGTGAACTGATATTGATTATTTTTTTTTTAATAGAAAGCTGGTGCTTTCCGTATGGTCCCATTTTAATTTGGTCTAGTTTTGACAATGGGATTCATGAGAATACCATATATGTCTTAAATTTGCAATAAGTATGTGCGCGACAAATGGACGAATAACTCAATATTACGCCACCAGATTTCGATGATTCTTTTTTTGAAGTAAAACTTCTTTACGCACGCTCGTCACTAAAAATAAAAATAAACAAAAATTTTAACAAAACAAAAAACGACTTCAAAAAATGCACTAAAAAGTAAAAAAAATAATTTCATACGATTGTTATTTTTGGAGTTGGTGTCAGCCAAGATCTCCACATCACACATATAACTACCTATGTATGTAGTTACCTTGGCTGATACCGACTCCAAAAATAACAATCGTACAAAATTATTTTTTACTTTTTAGTGCATTTTTTGAAGTCGTTTTATGTTTTGTTAAAATTTTTGTTTATCTATTCTATATTATACAGAATTTGTAAAGTTGTTCATTCGAAAGCTCAATCGTCTCTAAAATTCAAATTAATTGTCAACAAAAAAAAATTATAAATATTTTACAAAGAAAATTGGCTATATTTGTTTTTTGCATCCTTAAAAAAATATTTTATAAACACATTCTGATTCACAAATTCCAAAACAATTAAGTAAAAAATCCGTGGTTTTTCGCGGGTCTGTTCTAGTATTGAATAACAATAATACTTTCCAAAGAGTTGTACATAAATACGCTATTCACGCCTTACAAAGGGTTCCGTACGATTTCATCCTAGGACAAAATATCCCCGACAAAATATCCCCCGACAAAATATCCCCCGATATAATATCCCTAGGACAAAATGTATATCCAATTCGCTGAATTTTTTGAAGTAAAACTTATTTATGCACGCTCGACACTTGGGGGTAAAATGATGAATACGTTACCAAAAAATGTGAATCGTAACGAAAAAATGTGAAACGCTAATCAATATGAAACGCTTATCAATGTGAAACGCTAATCAATATGGAACGCTTATTAATGTGAAACGCTAATCAATGATATGAGTTAAGATGAGTTGAGTTGAGTTGAGCTGAGCTGAGCTGAGCTGAGTTGAGTTGAGTTTTATTTATTTATTGAAGTAAAACTTATTTACGCACGCTCGACACTTGGGGGTAAAATGATGAATACGTTATGAAACGTTACGAAAAAATATGAAAATTTACGAGAAAATGTGACACGTTATAAAAAAATGTGAAACGCTAATCAATATGAAACGCTAATCAATGATATGAGTTGAGTTGAGTTGAATTGAGTTGAATTGAGTTGAGTTGAGTTGAGTTGAGTTGAGTTGAGTTGAGTTGAGTTGAGAGTTGAGAGCTGAGAGCTGAGAGCTGAGAGCTGAGAGCTGAGAGCTGAGAGCTGAGAGCTGAGAGTTGAGAGGTGAGAGCTGAGAGCTGAGAGCTGAGTGTTGAGAGTTGGGAGTTGAGAGTTGAGTTGAGTTGATGGGGATGTTGAGGGGATGGGGATATTTTTATTCCTGTTATTGTTATATTGTTAATGGACGGCATAAGTTAGTGAAGTTTTACTTCAGTCGTGTGGTCTAAAGCACACTCGTTTTTATTTATTTTGTTAGGTTAGGTTAGGTTTTAGTAGATATTTTGTGGGGGATGTTTTGTCGGGGATATTTTGTCGGGGGATGAAGATGCGCGGAACCATTACAAAGTAACTTAATAATGAAGAAATTGTATTTCATCAGAACAATTTTGAAAAAGTGAAAAACAAACAACCCGAATAATATTAAATTGGTTTTTCCATCCCAGTACAAACCAAGCGTGAGACAACAAAGCTTCGACATCTGTATTAAAATCTAGTTTATGATTGAATCCTCATGTTAGATTATTCCCGTGATATAATTTCATATATTTCACGGAGAACAATAAATTGATTGTTAACGAGACTCTGTGGAACTGGGAACTGTGAACTGGGACTGCTCAATGCTCTAACAATAGTAATAATTATAATGAATCTATTCGCCTTGCAGCGGCGCCAAACAAGAACTCGATTGGTATTGTGTGGCTCGGGTTTCAGCCAATAATGGGTGGTCCCGAAACTTCCAGTTTGTCCTGGAGCGTTTTGCTGCGCCACCTACCATCACACGTAGGTACTCTGTAACAAGTACGGACCATATACAGTTACCACCATAGTAGTTAGTGCCCACTCGGATGCACCGGTACAGGGGTGCTACTCGTTTATTGTGTTCAATTGTCGATTTTAATGAATCCCGTTTATAACTGTTTTCGATCTATTACTTTTATTTAAAATCTTGTATAATATAATTAACAGTCCTGAAGTCTTGGCGCTCATTAATTTTAATGTGCCAGCCAGAAACACAAGGTCAGTAATGCCGTTTTATTGTGGCAATACTACGACCATGGCCCATTTCAATATACCATAGATGTATGGAATGTGTTGCTGATACAATATAAGCATAAAATAATGAAATCATTTATCCATAATTTAATATACTACATCGACAAATTTACTAAACATATTTCTACCTATCGTATTAACGCATCTTAGTAAATAAATGTATGATTTTTAGTAATTTTATAAACCATCACAACCTGTAATATTATTTAATTATTAAAAAAAAAACATTGTTTTCGTTTTTTGTCTTTTCATCATCGTTACCAACTTACAAATAATGATAGTATCTTACAAAAGTTCTATTAACAGATATTCTTAATTTTATTGTTTCATTATTGGAAATAATGTTTGTTTCCTGTAGTATTTTCTCAACATGAAATATGATTTACTTATTATTTACCTACCATAAAACATTTTCAAAGTGCCTCTTTAAGTTCAGTTATTTCAATATTATATCATATCTTGTTTTATAATATAGTGAAATAGGCACGTGCAATATATGGTTAGTTATTTAGTTCATGAGTTAGATACAAGAGCACCGTCCCTTCGTTGTATGTCATATCCAAATAGTACATCACCACTCATTACCGCAAGGCTCTTGGGCACTGTCATGTTATTGAAAACCAATTAAAACTCAATTTAACTAGTAGAATAGAAGTTAAATAATTTTTTGTTAAAGTTTGCATACAATTCCCAGTAGGGCTGTGAGAGAAATGAGAGAGATGATGAGAGATGAGCTGAGAGAAACACTTACCACGTGACCAATTCGTTTATGTGATATCTAGCTAGAAAAAAATAAAAGCTAAATGCGTTGTTTGAAAACAAACGTAGCATGAAGAAGGATGCAGATATCCGAAGTCTTCCCTCGGCGCAGTTCCGTCTGAAGCTGGTGAGACAGGTACAAACGTTTCTTCTCACAACAATACCCCGAAATCCATATGGAAAGTATTGTAAAAGGAGCTGGGAGTTGGTCCCCGGCATCAGGTCCGGTCCCGGACAGCTTCCATTTTCAATAAAGCATTTAGCGACTGTCTTTTACAAGTTCCGTGCCTTGAATATTGGTGAAGCATCCCCGCGAGATGGGAAATTGAGGGAGTCAACTAGTCGTTAGAACTAATGCTCGAATTATCTATTGAATGACAAATTGCTTGAGTGGACAAACAATCGGCACAATCAGCAATAGAGATTCGATGTCCCATTATTAAATATTAGCGAGTTTATTATTTGGGCCTTTGGTAGCTCTTATCCGCCTCTTCCCGGTCTTTCAAACTACAAGATTGTAAAAATAAAACTACTTACACTATTTATCGCGTGGTGATCAAGCCCACTTCGGTCACCGTGCAAGAGTGGGCCGGAAAACTCCTTGCCCTCCTTTTCCCTTATTGCCAGTATTTCAAAAGAAAGGAGAAAACGAAGAAGAGATAATATATTCTTAATGAGTACTTGCTTGTAGGTATTTGTGTAACGTCGGAGTAAGTTAATTAATAATTAAATTCATAGTTTACGTTAAATTTGATGGATTATTTTATAACAATTTGTACGATCGTTTAATTACCTAATTACAGTGTTAAAACTCTAACTGACAACAAAAAATAAATAAAACCAACGAAAGTTTCGACTACCATAATAACATATTGGTCTGGTAGTCGAAAATCATATAAAAACATACATGTCAAAACATTTATACGAATTTATTTATTTATTTATTTACGCCCTTTTTCGGGGCTTTTGCGAATGACTCTTAACTCCAATTTCCATGGTGAACAAGGCTCCTCATGCTGCAAACACTGACATACCGGACGCCGGTGTTACTTGATCACAAAGTGATATGAAATTCTTCAAATTGGAGTCCTCAATTTGGCGAGCAACATGTCCAAAGAATCTTAAAATACGCTGTAGGCAGACATTTGACAGCTTATTGTGGATGCCTAGCTCTTCCAGAATGGACGCGTGTGCATCTGGTTGTCTATTGAATCGTGAGCATTTTTCTTCAGCTTTACATGGAGACGTCAATCCGCTTTCTTAGCCGGCTCTGGGTGATTTCCAAACTCGTGTAGGGGTAAAATAAGTAATGATTGCTCGCTCAAGAAAATTTAGACTTTGAATAGGATTATATAGGTATGGTCCAACCCATCATATAATACAAAACAATAAATAACTTCATCATTTCCAATCAAATGTAATCCTTCCATCGATTATATCACACCGTAACTAAATAAGTGTTTTTTTTAAACAAGTAAATATAGGAAAATATACAGAGTTTGCCCACTCGTTCATAGTGATTCCTACAATAATTACAGTGATTGCCTACTTTAGTGATTCTTGAATTGAAAAACTTCGACTTGCTTCACAAAATTTGATGTGGTCAACGTGGCTCTTTCTGCTGATGTGGCAATTTGTCAATTAACATTGAACTAATGGAGATATGTGATAAGATTTCGGTGAAGTATTTTTACATACTTTAGTGAGAAAAGAACAATCCAAATGAGAATGGGGAATCACTAGTTGCGGGCAATTACAGTCCAGTTTACCCTACATATTATTTTAAAGGGTAACAATTATTAAAAGTAATAATTATTATCCTGAAACACTCATCTACATTTAAAAAATCTCCTGAGAAAGGATACATGCCGCCGACGGGACTCGAACCCGCGTCCTTCTGATATACGGTCAAATGCTCTTCACACCGTTTCCTGTAGTTGATATTGACAAATATTAAAATAAAAGTAAATAGTAGATACTATTATATCCTATATTATATATATTCCTATGAACCCGACAAACACAGAGAAGATAACCCAACATAAATATTTTTTAAATCACCTCAGATATCATATCGGATATCAGAAGGACGCGGGTTCGAGTCCCGTTGGCGGCATGTATCTTTTCTTGGGAGATTTTTTCAATGTAGATGAATGTTTCAGGCTAATAATTATTGTTTATAATAATTATTACCCTTTGTGCTATTCATAAAAATCTTGTCTTAAACATTAGTTGATCAATTTAAAAAAAATAATATGTGTATATATATTATTTTAATCAAAATAACCACAGGTATTTTCACAAGTGCTACAGTCGACAACTTCGACAATCTATTAGTCCTTTATGGATTCACTTTCCATATGTTATTTCATTTTCGATAAACCCATTGTTAATAGAAAACTCCAGTCCAATTTTTTTTTAATGAATAATGACCTTCTAGCTTAAATAACTGCATATTTATTTTTATTTTTAGAGTTAGTTTTAATATTTAAAATAATTTTCAAAGTTGTGATTTTTCAAGATCCCTTGAAAAACACCATATCTATGGTGCATTAATAATAATATTTGGACGATTTATATGGCGCCGTTTTTGTGAAAAATCACCTCAAGGTCGCTGTAATGTGACGTCATCACGTCATCGATAGTTTTATTCACTTTCAACAGGTGCTGTCATTTTACTCATTTTATATTGAAAAATCGATGGCCGAATGACTTTAGGTGTGACAAGTCGAGGCGTTTTTTCTTCACGATTACCTGCTTTTAATATAGAAAAACATTAGGTAAAATGTCGACATCTCATCGCTACTGTTATTACAATAAAAATTAATCATCTTTTTCATTGCAAATACAAATGACTGCAAATGACATCGTAAGCCGTAGAATTTTGTGTTCAGGTGTGACTTTTGCTTTAACATAAAACATTGTATTATGTATAACACATACAGAAACACTGATATTTATAATACACTGATCATGACTTGTATAAAAAGCCCTTGATAATAAACCAATTCTAAAATACGATCGATGTTATGGTAGATAAACAAAATGTCAAAATTGACACGACTTTAACCTCAAATAGGCCACATTTACTGAAGATTATCAAAAATCTTTTTTTTACAGCTTACTACGACTTTCAAAAACAACTAATAAGATGATTTATTTACTAACCAACTTTTATCCCACGAAATTCCGCACTTAGGTACATAGTCCGTATTATATTTAAAAAACCTTATCCTGGAAATATCAGATTGTCCGCAAATATAGCCCTTTTCCGTCATAATTTTAATTGTGAAGGCCTAAATAATGTTTCAATAAACACAACAACTATTATATTTCTAAATCTCTACTAACAGTATGTAAATAAACCAAATAAAATACACGAAATTTTGTGTTTGAACGGCTTGCCTCATACATTTCAAAATGCCATCACCAGGTGAATCTTCCATCGTGACGTCACCACACAGCACTACACAGCATACCAACCTGACGCTGCGTTTTAACGAGAATATTAAAAATGCAATTTTTAGTATTTTTTTAAAAACTGTACGTTTAATATTATCAAATAAAAGTTATATATTTAGAATCAGCGTGTATTGGTCTATATGAACGTATTTTTTTAAAGCCATAATATTTTTCACTGGAGTTCCTTATCGTAAAACATCACCCGTAACCCTGACATCAGCCGCTGAACCTAATCTAGTTCCAAGTTTATTATGTCCTATGGTCTAGAGAGGAGAGAATAGTAGAAATTGATTTAACAAGCTGCCTGGGGTGTCGCCTGTCCGTCCGCTCCAACCAACTAACAAACAAACAAACACACATTCCAATCAGCGAATACAACACCACTAGACCATTCTACTATTCTGTAAATTCGAACGTCTTATCATTACTAATTAAGGCTCCGTTACCGGCCCCAAAAAGAAGAAGATGGAGAGATATGAAATTACGAATGTTAGAAGAGCGCGCTAACATTTTGTGACGAATCAAATTACGTCACAAGTAAATTTGAATTAGACCATATTTATCTGGCATCGTGCATTCAAAGACATAGAAGGTGTTGACAGATATGGAGCGATAGGACAAGAACGGAAGAAGGGAGAAGTGCGGGTAGGGCCACGGGTCCTACGAGTTCATAGGGCACGCGCGCCGGTACAAACAGTCAAGACCGAGACGGGGAAGAGAGGGGACACGAGATAGATGGATGGATGAAGAAGAGGGGTCAAGACCGAGACGGGGACACGAGTAGTGTATAACGGCAAGTACGCGTTCCCCGCCCAGCGGCGTGATGCTGGGCGATGGATGAAGAATAGGAGACACGAGTGGTGGTGCAACACCAAACCCGCGTTCCCCGCCCAGCTGCGTAGTGCTCGGGCGGCGGATGAAGAAGTTATAGTTGAGTTGAAGAAAGTGATTCGCAAGGTGTAAATTTCCCCGCCCGGCGACGTAGAGCGACGACCAGGCGACCAACGTATGAAGACAATGGCGCAGGTTGGAGGAGACTCGACTCGGCTAGGAAGACCTGAGCTGCTGAACTGCAAGCTCCACCATCAAAGACCTCAGGCTTACCAAGGCACCCGCAGAGACTACGATACAGTGACACAAAGGTAGTTATAGTGAACAATAGCATAGTGAACAATGGCGATGTGAGCAATGAGGAAGCGACCCCGAACCATATGACAACTAGTTAAGATTTAGATATAAGTAGATCTAAGTATAATTAATATCATATATTAAGACCTGGCCAAATCTAATTAAAATCCTAACATATAAAATCTTTATAATTAATTTCATCACCCTCCTTTGTCCCAACCCAAGCGATCTGAATTGGTAAGAAGGCAGAGATGGCAGAGTCGAGAAAGTACAGAGGTAAGTATAAAAACTGCCCTTATTTAATAACTATTTCTGAGCTAGCATCCTGTAACAAGGTGATGCGTTACAATTTACAGCGATAAAATCAATGTAAAAATCATGAAAATCTTTATAAAACAAGACTCGTTTAAAATAGAGCAAAATTCTCACGAGGGTTATCTTAAACCGCATTTAAAAAAACGCTGTGAATTTTTTCATACATATATCTTGTAAAATAACTGAAACAAACGTGTTAATAATAATTTTTAGAGCATACTTTGCGATGTTTTTCTATCGAGGGAATTTTATATAATTTGCGTTTCGGCGAGACAAATGTCTAGATATTATCTTCAAGAATAACATTTTTTTTTTGAAGTGCTTAAAAACTTCAAATGTTTAAGGAAGGTTTTCAAGAAATCGGGAGCGGCCTCTTAAAAAAACACAAGCTGCACCCAATTTAAAGAAAATCATTTTAATTTAAAATAAAACGATAGCTTAGTAAAATCCTTAGTTTTTATAGACTACACGAGTGTAGTTGCTTGTCGTCGATTATCGTCGATTATCGGCGAGCATCGTCGAACATCGTCGGGCATCTTCGGGCATCATCGGGTATCGTGAGGCATCGTCCGGTATCGTCGGGCATCGTCGGGTATCGTCGGGTATCGTCGGGTATCGTCGGGTATCGTGGAGTATCGTGGAGTATCGTATAGTATGGTACTGCCATGAAGAAGCTACTGTTGCGAAAACCCGTCGGCGATAAGTGTTTTTTTTTAAATTAGTTCCACACAGGGGGCCCTGAGGAAAATGCTGTGAGGAAGTTCGCGGAAGGAAATAGGTATGAGGGGTGGGTAGGAATCTGGTAATCAGTGTATCCGGGAATCCCTCAAAAATCAAATCCCTCCCTTCAACTTCGGTGCAAGACGATGTACCCAGGGATTCTGACTGGAGAGGTCAAAAGACCTCCTCGACCAGTCTCTTTCGATCCAGCCCGCCACGCAGCAGGTGGGCAGACACATCGGCTTCTACAACCTTGACAAACCTCATCCCATGAACCTGGGCAACCCTACTAAGTCACCAATCGTACCGAATCAAATCCAATAAATTGTTCCCAAAATGCATAAAACACAAAGCACTCTTTTTTAGGGTAAATTGCCTATTTCAAAAAAATGTAAAAAAATAATTAAAATTACTAGTGATTACTAAATTATAATGACACAACTGAAAAAATTTGCTTCGTTGAACTGAAATTTATTTTATTTCAACTTATGCTCAATGATATTTGCTTTCAGTCTACTGGTGCATAAAGAAGTACCACAGATATCCGAATAATTAAATTGTAAAGTTATAATAACGAGAGATGGTCCACTCCACTCTACTTTGTGCAGGAATAAATTTGTTATCTCAAACAAACTAACTTATTAGATACTGTAAAAGAACAAAACAAAGTTCATCCTTGTTCATCAGAGGTGAATGGTAACGTCATCATAACATATTTTGATGCTTAATAAACCATTATAAATGCGATGGCCTCCGTGGTCGAGAGGTAATGCTCTCGACTAACAATACGAAGACCGCTGGTAAATTTTAATTGATTCATTTGATTTATTTCACTATAATATATGGAATATTTGCCGCACGTTTAGAGTGGAAGATAACCTCGTCCTGGTGATTCAGAATTGGAACGTTTCTGGAAATGACTTAAGCCGTGTTTGGTGACCAAATCTGAACAGCCAACTCCTTCATCTTCCTCGTCCCCATCTCCTTTCTCTCCCCACTTCCTTCAGCCTCACAACATACCTCTATTAGGAATGTCACAGTCTCACTGACTCCCGGCGTTTGGGAGCAGTTTATTTTATTTTATTTATGTACAGAAACAAACAGTACTAATATTATCCATTGGTGAAAATCTACAATTAATAAAAACAATTCATGGTGGGTACCTATTTTGTGTTTCATTGTAGTGTCTTATTTATGGTGTGCATATTAAGTAATTACCGGGTAATGTGTGTAGTGTGAAGGTGTGCGAGTGTGTGTGTGTGAATATGTATGTATGTATGTATGTAAGTATGCGCATTAAATAATTTATATGATTGACATGATGCTTTTTTTAAATTTGGGCAGTGAATCGGAGATAATATCGATGTTAGGATTTTGATTAATATTATTGAATTTATGAAGACCACGATTGATTGGCGAATTAGTTGCTGCATTTGTCTTGTAATTAAGCGTGTGGAATAGTTCTGTATAGCGTGTACGTCTTATTGGTATGTTAAAATTAACTAGAGAATGAAGTTCGGTACAGTCAGTGTTATTATTTAAAATTTTGTGTATAAATGTCGAATCAGCAATTACTCGTCTTTGTTGCAAAGTTTGAAATGTGCATTAATAGTTATTGTTGAATTTGAAAGAAAGACATTTTATAAATTTGTTTTGAATATGTTCAATGCTATCTATGTATACTTTGTACTGCGGGTTCCAAATTGGCGAGGCATATTCCAGTATACTTCTGACTAATGCAAAATATAACATAACTGCTGTAGGCGGGTTACTGAACACTTTACTTAAACGAAGTTGCGACTCTTGTGCTGTATTGAAGAACCACTCGATCACCACTATTTTTAATTGCAACAAAAATATCAGGACTTAGTCATTTAGATACTTATTTGTATACAGATTATAAGCAGTTGGCAATACTTTCTCAGAAGTAGTAGATGTGTTTAACAGCACGGATAATAGTTACATATATGTAGAAGACATGTTAACATTATATCTACCTACTATTATTTTGAATGGGTTGTATATAATTTAATTTGCATATTTTATTTCATGATGTCTACAAAATGATTATGTATATTGAAATAAATGTTCACAACCATATATTATTCTTAAATCCAGTTCTTAGTTTCGCTTAATTATTTTTAAATGTGAAAAAAAAAGTACACTTTGTTTGTTGATTATTAAGGAGTGAAACGAGGTTGTACACTGTCGCTGTGGTTAGTGGTTGTGAAATTTTTAGGTGAATATTAATAATTGTTCGCCAGAAAACGATAACGAGAAGTCTGAAAACATGTTTCCTGTAGTCATGCGATATCAATTTATTAATATTACATTTTAATATATTTCGTACGTGCTAGTGTCTAGATCGTGTAATTTACTCGCGTGAATGCAATCCTGCAGAAAATTGTGAACGTGTGATGGGTGAAGATAAAAGACAAAATAATATAATATTTAAAACACTCTCATAATAAAGCAGATGCTTAGGCTTAGGAGGGCACAACTATATATTTTTACATCTATTTAAATTTAAAATTTTACTCGTATTACAACAACTACCTGTTTATTAACTTTATAAGAAAAAAAACAATAAAAGAAATATAAATAAGGTAGATATGTTTTTTTTTAATTTTTTTTATCACAATCTGTCGGATCTGCCGGATCTGCCCTGATGATGGACACTGAAACGCTGTCCGAGACGTAGGCTAAAGAAGGAGGTAGCGCAACACGGAAATAATACCCCAAAAACAAATAACGAAAATAAATAAGGTAAGTTATAAATGATAATATATAAGCAGAATATAATATCTGAACAATAAGAAAAGTTATGAGGTGGTACTAGAGAAATTTAATAATTTTTTATTTTATAATTGTCGTAGTTGTCTTATGATCGTATATCTAGGGGTAATTTATTGAATCAAACGTTTCGGTTTCGGTTTCAGCCAGTTTAAAAAAAAATCTGGTACCCAAAACTGCGTGCATTAGCGCTTGTGTACCAACGCGTTTAGAATAATTTCAATTTATTACGAAACTGTTGTGTTTTATAAAAGTTGTCTTAAAGTTTAAAGATGAAAAAATTTTATTAATTTTGTCAAAGGTTATCTTTTATAATTCTGAAACCCTCTTGCAACATATTGAAAATGTCACCGAAGGATCCTCTTTGGTTGATAATTTTTTTTTTTAAATTTAAGCAGTGGATCACAAATGGCCTAATTTTTTTGTATAAAAAACGATACAAGCTACACAAAAACTTACTAAAAAATTCGGACATTTAAGCCCAAATATTTTGGGAAAAATACAGAAATATATGTAATAAACTCATTTAAACCACAAAAAAGTACTTTAAAGAGAAACTGTCCAGAGACGGTAATATCTAACGCTAATCACCAAATACCACCAATAAATAAATTAAACATTAACATCCAAGTCACCTGCCAAAAGACCATTCAGACAATGTTACCAATCACATAAATTAATATTTTTGTAACATCGGTCTAGCGTCACAAATGCATTAAATAAGGCACCAACCGAGAAAAATGCCATTGCCGACATAATCAACCAAACTACCAGTGAAACAGATAATATACTCACATTAAACCCCCATTAACTATGATGAAACTGCTGAAAACTAAAAACCATTAAACAAATAAAGCCCTCCCGTTCATAAAATCATCAAAACTCAATACTCAAATATTCCACTATCCCCAAATAAACTGAAAACAATTGAAACTTTTATAATACGACCACTAATACGTATCATTAACGTCAGTCTCAATGAAGGTGTATTCCCAAACAAACTCAAAATTGCTCTAGTTCAACAAATTTTGAAAGACCGTAGCTCCTCCTAATATAACACACCTATATAAACCTATTTTCATATTGTCATCACTATCAAAAATTATTGAAAAAATAGTATAAAAAATACTTATCGACCATTTACAAAATACAACATTCTCTCGTCAAACCAATATGGCTTTACAGAAAGGCTAAATACAGATTCAGCTAATTAGAACTAAAATCACATACAACACAAGCTGTAGGCAAGAACGATAAATGTTTTGCAATATTTCTGGATACAGGTCTCTCGGTCAATCCTTTCAGCTAAACTCCGAAAAATCGGAATAAAGAATAAGGTATTTGAGTGGTTTAAATCATACCTACAGACAGAAAGCAATGTGTTAAGCTATCATCGTGTTTTGATCCCAACTCGTAAAATATGTAGCAAACCCCAAAATGTTCATTTTCCAGCGTGACAGCTGCGAAAAGAAATTATAATTATTGTTGTATTATATTAGGTACATATTTTTGCCCGGTCCTTACTCTTTAAAAATGCTTTGCCAGGTTTGTCAAGGCAGTGTGAACCTTAAAGTCTTCCAAAATATTACGATATCGATCGATTTTCGCTAGGCAATGGTGTAAATTAAGAAGACTGAATTTTTCCCATGCACTCGAGGTCTGAATTTTACTACAACCAAAAATGAACCTTATGGTCGGTTAAACTTAAGGGGAAGAGTGGTAGTTTGTCTTCTTAAGGACCCGGACTGAAAAAAAAGGCCGTAGAGTATTAATATAGCCGACGACACCTTGCAACGTGTTATGTTCTCTAGATGTAGACTTTTTGCTTTGGTGCTTAGAAAACGTATTTGAAAGATATAATAATGATAAGAACACACCGACCCAATGGTGAAAGCAGAGAATTCGATTAAAAGAGGACTGAATGCAGTAGATATTGAAAAGAAATTGTCAAGGAAATTAAAGCTAGTGATTCCCAACCAACCCTGAGCCATGAAACCCATTGGTAAAGATAGGTAGAAAGCAAACTGAATAGAGTAGAAATTAAATCCTCGAGGCATACGTGGGTAAGGCTACAAATGACCGACTTTCAGAAATGAAGATGGGAAAAATGCAAGGCCGGTGTTTGTACACGAACGCTAGAATAGCAGACAAAAGAGAGTCTGCCGAATAGCACGTGATTACGAAGAATATGAATCGTTATAATGAATCAGGAATAATAAA
Organism: Limnephilus lunatus; assembly: GCA_917563855.2. NCBI lineage: Eukaryota > Metazoa > Arthropoda > Insecta > Trichoptera > Limnephilidae > Limnephilus > Limnephilus lunatus. Next base: position 18,584,257 of record OU830602.1, on the reverse strand, counting down.
TTCTTTAAAAATCGGTAAGTGCATTCAATTTAGGCTGAAACGTAATTCGCATAATTACCAAACACTATACTTCGTTTCAACATACAGTTTGTCAAATAAGAGTAGAAAACATAGGAGGGCACAACTATTCTTCAAATGTAAATATTAAAAATAAAATCATGGTGGTAATCTAAAGCTGAGTAACCTACATTTTTTATTAAAAATTAAAAAGTGAAAAATTTTTTTTTTTTCATTCCACTGATCTCAAAATTAGAATTGCATTTAGGTATATTATTTTTATATATTTGCAATTTGGTGTTAACATAATGAAGAATAACGATATTGTAATAAAATATAAAGCACACTTTAGAAATTGCTCACATTTATTTAATATTAGCTTAAGTATCTACTAGCATTGTCTAGGCTTAAGATCATGTCTCAAATTTTCGATCTGAATATATTTAACTGATTCAGAGCTAAAAGTAGTGTAACTAAACTCACCATTAATGATTCTTCCTTTCTACCTACTGTTAAATTCTAATTTATGCCAATCACTTTGTATTTTTTTTTTGAGAACATTAACATGTTTTTTTAAATGTGTATACAGTGTAACTGTATTTTCATTGCCATTGCACTTTAAAATAATAGTTGAAAGGTAAATTGATGTTGCATCTTGTAGTTCCATTTTTTTTATATTTTCTACTCTTATGTGACAGACTCTAGTTACTGTCTTCAGTTCACGCTATTTATACATATATTAAATTTATGACATTAGGCAATGGTGTCAACCATACAAAGACCATTATTAATAACATATTATAACAGTCATATTAGTTGACAGCCGCCGTGGTCAAGGGGTAAGAGTTTTGGGGATGCCGTGGTCTCCTGGCTCCAGACAGGAGCAGCTGGGACTCTTGTGAGGTATTCACATAGAAAAAAAAATAATTACACATATTTAATATGCCGCCGGAGATATTGACTAAAATTAGAGACATCGGAGTTGTATTTGATGAAAAACTAGAATTTGTACATCAAATAAATCACATGACAAATATTAGTATAAAACATTAAGATTTCTCTTAGAAACATTAATTAATTATTAATTTTCTTTTATGAAAATTTTATTTTTCTCACTAGTTCGAAGCGTAAAATTCACATTAAAAATGTCGAAAGAATTCAACGAAAGTTTCACGATTTATTTATTTTGAGTTGAATATTCCCTTAGTACAAATAAAGGACTAAATTTAACAAATAAATTTTTTATTAAATACCTTGAATAAACATAATAATAGTGACTTACGCTTCTGAAAATTCGGAGCTCTAATATTGCGAACTCGTAAGTCTAGTTAATATAAGAGTAATTACTCGACACATTAGGCGTAAGAACTGTTCATAAAGAAATCATGTGGCAAACTCATCAATTCCTACACACTACTAGGTAGCAAACAAATATACAATATATCGACATTTTTAACACAACAAATTCTATGTTTAAAACTGTGGTATATGTCTATCGTTCGTTCGGAGACATTCGGGCGTAGCCGAATGCTGCCGAACTTACAGCCGCTGGGCGCTCGTGCCGGCGCTATTTGAATCCTGATTCATTCCTAAACTGAGAGCTCTCCAATAATTACACGTTACCAACAATAGTAATTCCGCTGTAATCCAATTAAATAAATAAGAATACAAGACGAACTTGCGTTGTAATTAACATAGAATATTACCTAAACAAATCTTTTATATCGAAATATTATTTTTGAAAACGATATTTTGACATGATAGTTTTTATTTGTTCAAATTGCAAACCATATAAAACCATTGTTTATTAACTGTAGTAAAAAAATGAGAACACGATATTTTTAAAAGCACTATGGGCGTATAAAAGAGTAATACATCTTTTAATATATAAAACAAAGTCGGGTTAGTTACACTATTTATAACTCGAGAACGGCCGGGCCGATTTTGATGATCTTTGATTTGTTGGATTTGTCTCCGCCCCGGAAAGGATAATAACTATTAAAACATCCACAAAAATTAACGAAACGTATACTAATTAAGAAAATTCTTTTCCCCATACATTTTATATGGAACGAATTCTCATATTTCAAAGAGCTGCGGGCATTTTATGATAAATACCTATAATATTGAACTTTGCGTGAATTCCAAAAAATCAAAAACGTCAAATGTCAATGCGCTAATTGTTTTGCATTTGTTTTTAATTTTTTTTTTTTAATTATTTATTTGGCTTTCACCCATTAAGAATGATCTTGGCCATTTCTTAAAGTATTTATATTTTCAGTTTTTTTTAAATTAGTTACATTTTCAGATCAGTTTTTTTTTATGTAAGCATGGTTTTTACATATTATATTAGCAAACATAGAAAATGGGCCAAGATTTATATTCGTATGATTATAAAAGTTATACAAATATTCACATGATTATACAAAGTTGATATTAATGTAAAGAAGATGTACAGGTTCCCAAAATAGGAACCTGTACAATTATACATAATAACACTGCAAGAATAATTGAATACGTAAGGAAGAGAAAGAAATATGATTGATGCTTAAATGTTAAGTCCATTTTTACAAATAAAGAGTTGAGACTAAGAAGGCAGGGTACACTGGTAGGGAATTCAATTTTAAGTTTTATTAATTCGCGTATGAAGTATGGAAATTGGTCATTGATAGGACACTCAAAAAAAATGGTCTAAAGTATCTTCTGAACCATAATCACAATAAGGCGAATTGACTATGTGGAATCTGGAGAAATGGCTAAGACAATAATTATGGAAGAGATATATTTTTAAGGCATGAAAGTGTTTTTGTGAAACCAGGGCTTGACAGGAAAAGAAGGTTGAATTAATGAGTACTGGTGACCTTTTATCAGAGAGGATGATTTCCGTTCAGAGGACCATTGGGGTTGTAACTTATTTTTAACTTTATTTAAATAGAGAAATAGTCTCTAAACGGAATAGGTATACTACTTAATGGATCATGGAATATGGATTCCTTAGCAATAGAATAGAATTCCTTAGCAATAGAAGCCTTTTCATTTCCAACAATACCAAAGTGTCCTGGGATCCAGGTCAAGACCACTGACACTTGAGCCAGCAAGATACAATAAACAGGTAAGAGAGTCGCTACTGGAATTGAGAGGGGATGTGCTTATTTTTTTGTAGTGAAACTAAGTGAGTCTGAAAGGATGAGGGCATTTATAATGTTGAGAGATTTGACGAGTCGTAAAGTTTCTATGATAGCTTTGCATTCAACAGAGAAAATGGAACACTCTTTAGGAAGTCTGTGTGGGAAACACAATTTCCTGTGAGGTGCATCGATACTGGCCCCACAATAGGACTCCGGACTGAGTTTGGAACCATCTGTGAAAAAAGAATAAAGTTTTGGCCAGTTATTTTCAATAATTTTGTGGAATTCTGCATTCTTGGATTCAGCTAAGTTTTTTATATATATTTTATATATATTCCTATAAATTGGTGCACCTTTGGATAGAAAGTAAGACTTTCATAGGGATACGAGTATAAGGGGAGAGATTCATTGCGATAGGAGTTTGTGGATACATTCAGGAAAGTTGAAAGAAGAAAGAGTTGTTGTTATTAAACATTTAATGTTGCCCCTCTTTCTTAAACACTCAATGTCAACAGTTGAAAATGGGACAAATGGAGAACGTATGTCTACACCCCTCTAATGAAAAAATAAAATAATTATAATAAATCTCCATCACACTTATGAAGAAAATGAAACGCAATTCCCGTAAGTAAGTCGAAAAGTAAGAAAATCATATAAATTATAAATCTGTATACAACGCCATCTCTGATACTGACAAAAACAAAACGCGGACAGTTACGCATCGATAATTGCTTAATTGTGTAATTTTTAACTTAATAAAAAAACTGAATTTGAATTTAAGCTGATAAGTTAACACAACAGTTATTGATTCTAAGGCGGTACGAAGTTCTCCGGGTCAGCTAGTAATAAATAAATTATTTTTGAAAATTAAAATGTTCTTGATAATTAGATAGGCACTTCGAGAGAACAGTTAAAGTTTAAATATGTAATTTAATATTTTGTACATTTGTTCGACGACGATATTTTTTTAATGGGAAGGGAAAGAGATGAGGAAGAGGTTTAAAGATACCAGGCTATTCAGACTTTGTCTCTAAACACTATTTAAAGCCGTTTCAATCAAAGTTTCTATTCTGAATCGTGATCTATCGCCAGGATGATACTGAGAGAGTATCAATCACTCTCGAACGGGTCTAAAATATACTTGATTATTTTTGAATAAATTAGCTGTGAAATAACACTAATTAATAAATAACAATAAGCGTTGGCTAAAAAGCAACGATTCAATGTATCTCTGAACATTATAATTATTGATGTATCCCTGAACATCTCAACGTACCTTGTAACGGGTGGATTCGTATACGGATCATCCAACCCCGATTGCGACGGTACTTACACACAGCAGCGGTCAGAGTATGACATCACTGATCTCTACCGCTCACGGCAAATCTGTTCGCGGCGAGCTTGAGTGCAAATAAACCAACCAGGAGGTGAACACGCGTGCTGCAAGGTTGAGGCCAACCAAGCCATGGCGCTTTTGGACAACGCAACGTAACGTTAATTATATTAGTTATCAGATTATTCTTACATTTGTCAAATTAGTTTTACTTTATCTTTAAAAGTAATGGCGCCCTCATTTTATTAAATATTATGCTTGCCCACTTGTTAATTTATCATGGTACATTAATCTAACATGTAACATCTTCGATGTTCATGCCCACCCTTGAGTATTTAATTTTAAGATAGAGTTCTCATTAACACATGCTCCTTTGTATTTCAATAAATCAATATATTATGTTCGATACGTCTTATCATTTATTTAGAATTTATAACAATTATTTATCATGATAATAAAGCATCTGCTTTCTACGTTACAGTGGCGACCCACGTGGTTTTGAATTAGATTAATGTTTTGGCAAGTTTGCAGGCATGTTTTCGGGTATTTTAATTGTCAATTGGGTTATGTTGTGTTTCCAAAATGGCTTGGTTGGTCTGGACATTGTAAGTACGCTTGATTTTAAATTTTTATAATGTAATTACTATGTTTAATCCTTATGGTTGGTTTATTGTACTCACTTTATGTTTTACTGTTTGTTTTGTCCATGTACATGTTACATATTGAATTTAATGTCGTAATGTTACTTTTACGGAAAATTATTTTAGGTCCATTTGATTTGTAGCAGAAGGGATGGAGATTATTTTGCAATTTTATCGTATCATGTGCTTTACTCTGCGGCATTACAATCTTCATTACAATGTCGTCTAATGATTTTTTTCGTTTTACAGTAGATCTGTAGGTATACAGTGATCGAATATTTTGTCACATGGGAAATGATAACACATGGCTTTTATCGGACGATTATGATACGAGACCTAACCTAAATTGACTTCAATAATAATGTAAGTTTAAAATGAAATTGTAACTTTTGTAGATTCAATAATTTAATTTTTTTTTTTCAGATGGTTATCTTCATAATAAGATAGTTCTCAGTTGAGTTTCACTACATTTTACATGATTGGCTATTCTCGAACCTAAGTAATTCATTTCATAGTTTGGAACGTTTTGCAATTCTAGTTATTATCAGTGGTTTATGACTGCTTATTTTCTTTGCCTTCTTCTTGGTTTATTAAGCTTGATCACATTCTAGGATATATGTTTCCAGTGTATTTATCATATGGAGGAAAAAAAATTTTATGCGACTCAAGTAAATTTTATTCACGATCGTGTATCCTTGTCAGCCCTGTTGGGGCATTCCTTTGTTTAACATGTTTTAAATAATTATTTTTCCTTTAGATAACTTTCTTTAATCACATTTCAGCTGCGGCTATGCCATCGTGGGTTCATGACGTCGAACTTTCTTTGGCGGTATGCTGTTGTCGCCGCGGATGCGGGTTTTATATTTAATCTTATTTGTTTTGCAGTTGATAGTTTTTTTTCAATCTTTATGAAGCTTAGCATAGATGTAAATGACAAGCGTTCATTTTTTTTGACAGGTCCTATCGGCTGGGGGTTTCTTTTCTAGTACAAGTAATACACTGTTAAAATTTTATGGGAGATAATATTCTTTACACATTCCGGTAGCAGTTTAAACGCGTTAACCTGCATGTCATTATGTGTTAGTATCTTATCAATGTAGTTTATTGTCTTAAGTGACGGTCTTGCAATGGGAGATATGAGCGATAAAAGTCGGCTTGCTCAAATTTCTTATTCCTTGTCGTGGATTCTTAAGTTTAGTTTTCTTGCGGGTTTTTCCTATTTTGAGTCATTTCAAAAAAAAAAAAATTTAATTTCATTTAACATTTTACTTAAGAATTACAAAAATTTCTGATAAATTGCGTAAAGAAATGAATTTCGAGGACATTCTCCTTTTTTTTTCCTTTCTTCAGGACGGGGAGAAGTATTGCGGTGCTGGCTTGCATTATTTACATTCCTTTTAGGGCTTTATATGTTTTAATGTTGGTTTCGTACTGGGATATGATTTCTGTTCCATAGGAAACATAGTAAATATTTTGGTACCATGTTCCAATAATGCCATCTGTTGGTAGGTAGTGTTACTTACAGGGTTTTAGGTTTGAGTCTTTGCTGTCTCTTGGCCATAAATGAGTCGCACATAGATACCATATTTCAAATTTATTATTGATTCAATATATTTATTCGGGGATATTATTGACTTTATTTTTTTCTCACGGCTGGTAATAATTCAGTTTGGTCATAAAAATCTTGGGTTTTTATTCTTTGGGATATTTGATTAATGGTTCATGAATGTGGTTGCTTTGTATTTTACCATTTAGAGGCGGTTCCTAAATTTGCATGTATATTTTCCTATTATGGGGTTATCACAGATATACAGAATAGTTTTCGGAACGGTTATTTAAACTGTTATAAAGGATTTATTAAAATACGCTTAGAATAGCGTTATAAAATGTCTCTGTTGAGTTGGTTAAGTTTTCCTACTCCGGGTTCAGTTCTGTGCCAAAAATTAAATTGATTGATTGATTAAATCGATTGTTTAAACAAACATCGTTCAGAGGAATTTTAAGAGGATCTTGTAGCTCGGTAATACATATTACATATTGGTTTTGATCTGTCTAGTTCTTAGTTTTTTTTTTTTTTGAGGTTTTATTAAATTGAGTCTTATACTTATAAATATTCAAAAAAAAAAAAAATTTTTTTTTTTTTTGTTAAAATTTTCACACTTTCTGAATATGAATCTCTAAACTTCGGATAAAAGCTTACATATCGTAATGAATGTTTTAGTAATTTCTAGGGTTATATTCTCAGGACGGTTTAATTTACATTTACAGTTATTCTAGCTTTATCTTGAACATTCCTTTCGAGGGTTATAGGTGTTTAAGATGTTGTCAGTTGTTGCTGTATTTATTTGAATTGTTTTGACTTAAATTGAGAAATTTAAGGGGTTTTCGATGATGTATTTGCTAAAATAGTTCTCGTGATTGCAGATTTTGGTTCGAGTCTTCGCTTTTCTTAGAAGAATCTATCTGATATTTAATAAAGCGTTTGCTTTGGACAATAGATGTCATATTTTACAATAGTTTCTGCTTTTATTTTAACATGCTAGAAATGTTATTTCACAGTGTATAGATATTTATCAAGAGAGTACCTGAAACACACTGCAGTATATTCTTTGTTGGTCTATAGATTGTCAGGAAATTTGCTTGTATGTCTTCCTATAATGGGGTTTTCATAGGTATACAGAATAAAAATTTCGGTGCAATCAATGTATATGGAAGAATTTATTATGGTATTAAAAAAAAAAAAAAAAAATAATAAAAATTAATAGAGTTTTCACATAATTGCTGATCTTTATTTAAATTACTCAATATTATGGGTAGGAATTTTTTTTAGTAAATCTCGTAAATATATATACATGTTTTTCATGGATTTTTAACAAGTAGTCATCATTTAATTAATGCCATCGATACGATACATTTAGATATTATAATACATTCTTTTGGTTTTATAACTTTGGGTTGTAGTTTTCTCTACACCGGAAATAATTTAGCTTAATTAAAATTATATCAAATTATTTAAATAGCTTTTGTCTAATAAAACAACGTTATATGGGATTCTTTTACAATTTTGGTTCCATTCTTCAAAAGAGGATATGTTCTCATAACTAGGTGTTGAAAATAAATTTTTCTTAATTGCATAACGATTATGGGGTAGTCGGCAGTTATTCAGATTGGTGTTCATTGTTATGGGAAATTGGTGTCGGTCTTGGGGAGCGCCACCTAAGATGGATATTTATATTTTCAAAGTGCATTCAACTTTCAAACGGTAGTTGGGGTGGATAGTTGAATAGTGCTTGCTTGTATTGTACTGTGTTCGTCTCGTGATTGTACCGCGTATTTGTCCTTGTGATAGGGATTTGATTAAGTTTTGGTTAAAACAAAACAATGATTTGGAGCATTGCTTCAAAAATAATTAGTTTTGATACTTTGCTAGCATGAGCGGTAGCAAAGCTTGTAACATGATCTCACGTAGTGATCCTCTGAGTACAAAATTAGGTTTCGGGTTTCGCGTTCTATACAGGATAACTTATCGTTTCCTGTCACTGAGTTCGCAAACACAATTTTTAAATCGACCATAGTGTTGTCGGTTTGCTGGTCACTTCCAGATCATATGATACGAAGGAATCCTTTGCGCAAAGTTTTAACTTTACGAGGAGGGTAGGTTCGTCTCTTTACATGCTTATGAGAAATAAATTTTCTTATATCCTTTAAGAACCATTATTAATGGTAGATAATGGATTTTGTTAATCTTTATATAAAGATTTAAATTATTTTTTTTTTAATTGAAAAAAAAAATTCAGGCCTTCATCTCTTTCAGAGGATTGTAATGAAGAATTGTGTTTTGTATTCATTTAACGGGTATTGTTTTAGGAACATTACAGAAATAGATATTAATTTTAATTATCAGTTCTACGTCAATATGATATTCACATTGGAAATGCAATGTTATTAGGTTACATCAGTTTTTATATTTTTTATTTAAAAGATAAATGTTTTGAGATACAGCTTATAAAGTGGCTATATTTTTTTTTCTTTTCTTAGCAAATCTGTGTTTATGTTTGTTTTTGTGAATCGTATACTGATTCCTCCTGAAGGTTTCTATATTAGAAATTTTCATGACGAATAACCAATTCCAGTATAATGAACTGCGAATTCACTCGGGAAGTGGAATCTTTCATTATATAAATTAATATGCTTTTGGTATTTTAAATCCAAGGTATTAACTTCATTTCTTTAATAGCTGTTGTCAGCTGAATAATTTATTTATTAATCATCATTGGGTCACACAATGACATTTGTTGGAAGTAGACTTCCTATTATATTTTTTCAATAATTTCACAATCTTTGGGCTACACTACTGCCATCTATAGTGGTTTAGATTTATTATTATTTCAGAGCAAATATTTGGGAATTTTGAATATTCATTGGTAATTATATATTTTTTGTAAAGTTTTATTTATAAATACTTTCATTACACTAATTAAGTTATTTAGAGTGTTATACTCAATTCAGCATACCACTAGCCTAGGCTGTTGTTTTGTGGGCTTTGGGAAACTTTCTGTAAAGTTTAGTTCTCATACTTGCTAATAATTTTTTTTTAGTGTGGGTTTTAATAACTATGGGGTATGGGATGAATGGATTTATATATTCGCCATGTTTAATCTCAATTTAAATGCATTTATTTGGCTTATTGTTACTTCACCGCACTAGAATTTCTTTAAAGGTATTCTCTTTGTGTATATTGCAAGTGTTTAGGTAGCAAATAATTATCACTTCTTTTGGTGTTTGAGATAGGAAATCTTTACAGCACAATGGCTTTAATATAATCATTTTTGAAATTTGTATGTGCAGATTTTAATATATTTTGTTTTGGGCAAGCATAAGTATGTAGGTAATTTGTTTTGGAATATTTATTCTTTCAAGTATATTATTATTATTTTCTGGTAACCTGATCTAGGTAGTTTAGTTTAGGGAACTTCAAGATGACTCAAGACAAAAGAAGATTGCATCATTCAAGATTATCTACGCTGGTTTCAAGATATTACCAGGACTTCCATCTCTACCACTGGGTCACTTCACATCATATCTCTCTAGAAGACATCACTATCAGAGAGTTTCTTTCAAGATTATCTACCCTGGCTTCAAGATGTCGCACCAGGACCTTCTTCTCTAACTTTGACCACTTCATAGCACATCTCACCTGAACACATCTTTCGGAGGGTTGCTTCATGGAATGTTGGGAACTCTGGCTCGTTCATCGCCTTATTATGGCATCACGCCAACGCCATTCCAGCTACGGAGGTCTCCGCTTCTTCCATCAAGTACAATATATGGATTGAAGTTCTTCCGTCAATCAAATCCTACCGTCTGGAAATTTTTCTAGTTGGGCACTCTTGGACAACAATTCTACACTCTACGAGCAATTCTCACAGGACGAGAAGTTCTTGAGGAGGTGCCAGGTGGACCTCTATATTTCCAGGTGGAAATATTTTTTTTGGCGAGGGGGTAATGTAACGGGTGGATTCGTATACGGATCATCCAACCCCGATTGCGACGGTACTTACACACAGCAGCGGTCAGAGTATGACATCACTGATCTCTACCGCTCACGGCAAATCTGTTCGCGGCGAGCTTGAGTGCAAATAAACCAACCAGGAGGTGAACACGCGTGCTGCAAGGTTGAGGCCAACCAAGCCATGGCGCTTTTGGACAACGCAACGTAACGTTAATTATATTAGTTATCAGATTATTCTTACATTTGTCAAATTAGTTTTACTTTATCTTTAAAAGTAATGGCGCCCTCATTTTATTAAATATTATGCTTGCCCACTTGTAAATTTATCATGGTACATTAATCTAACATGTAACATCTTCGATGTTCATGCCCACCCTTGAGTATTTAATTTTAAGATAGAGTTCTCATTAACACATGCTCCTTTGTATTTCAATAAATCAATATATTATGTTCGATACGTCTTATCATTTATTTAGAATTTATAACAATTATTTATCTTGATAATAAAGCAGCGTCTTTCTACGTTACAACCTGCCTAAATAATTTGTATATAGGTAGGTACATTGAGATATATTAATTTGTGATATTGTTTATTGTATAATATTGTGTTATACATGTATTAAATTTAAAAAAAAATTATATATATTATTTTGTAGAACCTACAGACAAGCCGTCATGTGTGACAGCTTTGTGGGACTGCATTAAACTTGTATTTTAAAAATGTGTTTTCTTGTATTAAATAAATAATAAAAAAAAAAAAAAAAAATTTAACAAAATGTACAAGCGCAGCTGGGATTTGAACCCAGTCCTGTCGATATTAGTCATACTAGGATGAAACAATACTTTTGTGACTAATAGGTATGCGAAAATTTTCGTGATGCATTAATTCAGAACAATCGAGGTCATAAATTCTAATATTGTCGTTCATAATCCCCCAATTGTATATCATTCATTAACTCAGGCGTATCGAAAACTTTTTAATTGATTATCGGAGATAACAATTATAACAGATGTTATACATTAATATTGCTTGTATTCTGAGATTTCCCTTCAGGATTTATTTTATTTTATTTATTATAGTTACGCTTTCAAACTATATAATTAAATGCTTTTATGATAAATATATATAATGTCTCTCTTATCTCACCGTTATATTAGTTAACTTTACTTTAATTATAAATTAATTTAATTATAAAAAAATATTATTTAGACAAAGCCACTATATACATATACCAGACAATAAAAGCATTCAACAATCGTTCACCAGACAAAGAAATGAGGGAAACAAAAACACATCACAAAGGCACAAAATTATTAGACGTGTTGAAGAACAAGTATTTGCTACTTTTTATCATTACAGCCATTATTATTGGATTTTATTTTATTTCATCTCCTTTTACTTAATTTTTTTATTCATTCTATTCATTTATGAGTTTTATTAAACGGTAAAATGGGGCTCAGTATGAGCAAAGCACTCGCAATGGCCAACGTTATAAAATAATGTTTGAAAATGTATAATGATATATCAATATTCGCTTCTTTGCTATTCCGTTTTCAGACTATTTAGGAAGAGATTTTAAATGCGTTGCTAAAAAAAATCATGGCCTATGCTTCTTTTATCACTTTCAGTCTTTACTATATTAGTCATTAATATATGTTGTCTTTTATAGTTTCGTCAATGAGTATTAGTATTTTTGAATTTCAGCACGCTGTTTACATTGCGTTGGAAATAACGATAAAACACGTATCGATACTTCCGCTTCTCAAAATGCATTGGATGAATTCAACGACCTCAAATATGCGCGACAGAATAGAGAAGGAATGTCACTTCCATATTCCACCTGGCGCGCTTCTGAAGGAAGAAGATTTTTCTCGCGCAGTACAACCATGTGTACATTACTTTTCAGCCTACTTTTTAATACGAGTGTTACCATTTCTCAGAATACTGCAAACCTTTATTTATTTATTGCATTACACTCAAATTGTGTAGCTAGGCTATCCGGTGAGTGATTAACTCACCGGATAGCCTAGCTACACAATTTGACCTACTTACCTGAAATGAATTACAGAATACAAATAAATCAGCGATATTGTAAATAACAAAACGTGTAAAAAATTCACCTAAATAAGTGTTGATAATTTCGTTCTGAAACCAAAAGAGAATTTTAAAGCGTTAAATTCTCCAGTGCTAGTTAATAAAAATATTAAATTTCAATGATAAAATATGTTATTTGAATATAATCCTACAATAATTATTAAAATATAAGGGTGATTTTTCAAGGGTGTTCTAGTTGGTAATAATATTTCAAGATGTTTTTTGCTGGTATTATTAACATTATTTAAGGCGATATAATAGTTCTATGTAATGTACAAACTTATCGAAATAATATGCATATCTTTACTCGTATCAAAAATGCCAGAACGTTTAATAGCCAATCTCGCCAAGGCGCTGAAGATAGAAGATGTAGAAAGATACCGGAGAGAGTTTCTCTTCCTGGGGATGGGGACACGCACCACGCACCCCACCCGGGTGGCCTCTGCGTGAAGCAGAGCGAAGGCTTCATTTAATTTCCTGGCCTTTCTTGCACACACTATTAGTCGTCCCTTGGAGAAATTTCCTTAGGTAATGTCAAACAAGCAACTCCCCACATAAGACCGCCCCGGGCATAAAGGCTATAGCAGGCTTGGAAAACCCATTTCGACCGCGGGACCCTGTTTAATCGTGCGTGAAATGCGATGTCGGTAACACGTGAATTTCAACCCCGACATTACACCGACCCATCTACTAGTCAATCGATATATTGGCTGGCTTATCTGAATTTACTTTGCCAGTTTCGGTCGATATCCATCGTCGCTTCGGAACAAACAAATTTGCGTAGAGCTTTTGTTCACCGGAACTATTGTGTAGTTTCAACATGTTCAATGCGCATGCTGATGTGTACTCTTTGAATTGTTCATTTGGCGGATACTAGTTATGTGCTTTCAATTGATTCAAAAATCAATTCAGAATGAAACAAGTCAGATATTATTCTATTGTGAAAAGGTACACGGAGGACTCATAAATATTTTGTAAGGATCGAAGAGTTCGCTATTGGTAAATGTGATATGTTCTAAATCTAAGCTACGGCCATTTTAGTCTGGAAAACTACAGATTGCAAAATAAATACGATGATGTACTAAAATATTTATAGATATAAGTACCAAAAAACATACAAGTTTTAGTTGTCTCCGCATGAATTAATTAGTGCTGCCTTAAATCTGGTTCACAAAACTTTCTTTGAATTAAAGAGTGATTTCCGAAATTGAAATCAGTTTTATCGTGATTTATTTTTGGGATATTATGCCGTTTTGCGCTTCTTCCTTGTTTAGCCAACATTTCAGACAGAGTTACACTGTCCATCATCAGGATAGAAGTGCAGATTGTGGTGAAGCGTGTGTTTATATGAATGTTGAATCTATACCTCTTAGGGACGGTATTTCAGTATAAATAATGAAAATCAGTATGGTTTTCGGCAATTAATTTTGGTATAGCCATCAAGAACGGATACAAAGAACTGTTAAGCTTAGCTCCTTTATCTCTCTTAATGTTAATATTTAGTAGATTCCAATTGCCTCCCTAATTAGGCGTGCTCGTCGCGTTTCTTCCCAGGACTTCTGGAACAAATTTAATGTAATGGCCTGCTTCAATTAAGTGCCAGGCAAAATATTGACGATATGTAAAAAGTGTTCTGAGATTCTTTTGCATATGCAAAGTTCATTTAGATTCTACTTCCATCCCACAAAATCGAGTAAACTAACGGTTTGGTAATCCCTGTTCCGAGGATTAAGGGAGACTACAAAACAAAAGTGAATCTGGAACAGGTGGGATTGGGGAGGTAGGGTTGAGTGTAAAGTAATGGAAGCCATCGCCTGATTGAACGACCTTCATTATACCCTTCAGGAGTCAACCCTTACAGTTACGGCACCTCACATAACACTACCTGCCTCTCCGGGAGGGGAGGACTGAGTGCCGGCTTCATCCACAACGAATAATCTGCCCAAGCAGGTGATTGAACGGCTTTAATATATTTGAACACCGGATAGACCCTTCTACTTAACAGACGGATCTGCCGTCTTGAGAAATACTACTCCTTAGAATGTTTTACGTAGAATGCCCCGCCTGCATGAAGCGCTTCAAATTGCCACCTCCTAGTCACATATATTATGTATGTAATTCGCCAGTCTTTTAAAGGTGACATATATTTTAAGCAGTACTTAAATCAGATCATTATACAGCTAGCATATCCTTTTATGAGTTTAATTTTTTATTACACTATATTTGTCCATTGCATTGTGAAGGGTCAGTATTGCGCAATATTTACTCGAAAATATTAAAATAAAAATGCTCTAAAACATTGCGCAATACAATTGATTATTATTTTTTATTGTTTGTTGTGCAATATAATTGATCGTGTGGAATTTAAGCGCCTTTCAATCTTATTGTACGATAAAATATATTGTGCAATGTTATTGTAGCTTCTAGGGGCCGCCTTACTCTTTTACCTCTCAGGCCTCGAGCGATTTTGTCCGAAGGTCAAAGTATTTCCGTTTTGCAATAAAATCCAAGGAAAATGGTATATTTCTGATTGTAAAGTAATAAAATACGATTTCAAATTTTATAATTTGAAATAAATCACACATCTCATAGAGAAGTGTCATAAGTCAAAATTTTCTAATGTAGGTTTTATCTCTGAAAAGTAAGTGATTGTGATTATCTATGCCCCACGAAAACTGTATTTAAGTTAGATTTTTTTTTTATCTAGGTACCATCTAGGTACCACCATTTAGGTACATTCGTTCACAGCATTCAAGTTCCAGAGAAATTAAAATAATTTTAAATTATCGTAGAAAGCAAACACTTTGTGGCTTGACATTATATAGAATGAAACAAGTACTTTGTTTAAAAACCACTTTATTTGTATTTATTTTCGTCGACCGGTTTCGGTTGAACTCAACCTTCTTCAGGACAATAAACTTTCTTATATGCTATCTCTTTCTTTTGTTTACTTTAATCTTAACTCTGTACCTTAATTTAGTTTATATGTTTATTGTCCTGAAGAAGGTTGAGTTCAACCGAAACCGGTCGACGAATATAAATACAAATAAAGTGGTTTTTAAACAAAGTACTTGTTTCATTCTATAAAATAATTTTACCTTCACGTCTCGAAAGTAGACCCCTTAGGACTGTTTATAGCGTTTATGTATCTGTAAACAAAAGAAACAGACCTTCAAGATAACATGTAGTGTATCACATTCGAGAAGAAAAATATTGTTATAACGAGTAGTTAGTTATAGGCTTTTTTACATTAACTCCACACAGGAGGCCCTGAAGGAAATAATTTCCCTTAGGGCCTATGTCTGCGGATGCTGTGTGGAGGGTCTTTTAGAGAAGAGGAAAGAGTGAACATGAGTCCTGGGAAATACCGGTAGAACAAGGACATCTTTCCCATCCTACTTCTGTGCTCTAAGGATTGTAATCCGTTTGTTAAAATGGGAGAATTTATCAAACGGACCCCCCCCGTTTCTGCACAGAGTCGTTGGTTTTTTCAGATATTTTGGGGCAAGAGGTGGCTGCCAAATTCAACCATGGGGCGCACTTGCGATTTGTACAGAGTTAGCAGTTGTGTAATATTAAAGTATCTGCGGGCCCTGAATAGTACGCCCAGTTTCTGAGAAGCTAATTTAACTCTGGCTTCGGTGAAGCCCCCATACCTGAGCTGGTCACTTAGAGTTACACCAAGCATATCAATGGAGGGCCTGTTCGGCAGATTGCTTCCGTTGAAGGAGACTAGATTTTCATTTCGATCCCTTTTAGACGTAATCAGACATGATTGGGTCTTTGAAACATTAAATTCGACCGCCTGGAATCAAGGCTGCCGGAAGTATTCACGTCAACGCAATCACGTGTGGTAGATCTCCCTTCACAATGTCCTGTCGTATGCTATTCTCGACCCTTAGTATTCAATAGAAAGTGAATTATGAACCGCGATATAACCTCCAAGTCTTAAACTATTTTTACTGTCACCTCACGCCACCCTCTCCCTTCTGTTAATACCCGAAGTTTCCCAACAACCTCCCAAGTTAGTCCCATAAACATTAGCGGGGTATAATAGTGTAACGAGTGTGATTTACTGCCCTTGTTACATATTATATGTCTACAACCCACGTCGCTAGGACACCTCATGTTGTGTTGTATATCGTATTGTTCTCTCGGAATAACAAGGTTCCACCCAAAGATATTGAAATATAAGGAGATATGCTATCCGGCGTTTTTACTAGGTGAGACTGCGCTTCCGGGTGTCGCCAGTTTTGTTTACCAATTAACGAATAAACTGAATACATGAATAATTAAGGAATAAACTAAAAGAACGCTAAACTAAATGAACAAATTCTTTCCGTATTCAAACTATATTGTTAACCAATAATAATGCACACTTTAAAAAAATCAAGAAAATGAACAATTTCTTTTTGTGTGCAAACTACGCTCATTAGGCCGTAGTTCGGCGACAGTCGCGCGGTCATCACAGCATATCTCTTTTGTATTTAAATATCTTTGGTTCCACCTGACAATTGGCCAAATTTAACTCTTTGCACCAACATTCTTACGTTTTTTAAGCCGCGGCTACCCGAATTTCTACCGATTTCTTACATATCCCCCTTAAACATTTGAAGTTTTTAAGCTCTTAAAACAATATTTGTTATTTTTGAAGATAATATTTAAACATTCCCTACACCGAAACGCAAATTATATAAAATTCCTTCGATAGGAAAAATCGCAAACTATGGTCCGAAAATTATTATTTTCACGTCTGTTTCAGTTAGGTATTTCACAAGTTACATATTTGATTTTTTTTCTTTAAATGTTGTTTTAGACAAACCCCAAGAGATTTGCTCTATTTTAAACGAGTGGTGTTTTATTAAATATTTTCGCTTCAATTTTACCGTTTTAAATATTAGCGCGCTTTCTCCAACATTCGTAATTACATATGTTGTTCCATCTCCATCTTCTTGTTTTTGAGCGGGAATACGGTCCCTTAATTTCAAAAAAAAATCTAAGATATGACATACCTGGCTTCGACCAGTTGCGACCGTTACCTTTTTATTTTTTTGTGTTTTGTACTTTTCCATATTTTCGTTTAGATTTACTAGAATTATCTACTTCAACAACGACGTATTTTTTTAGAATAACAAGGTGATATTTGCAATTTACTAACAACTTAGTTCTATTAAAAAGGAAACTATATTTTTATATTTTTTAGAATGACAAAGTTTCATCTGCATATAAAAAATATTTTTGTAACACACTTTTTTCGTCGAGCTTATCCATTGGGATAACAAGTTTCCATTTTCCAATGGCGTGCAACTGTGAAAATAAATCAAAAAAATATTTCATAAAGAATGTTTTGTAATCGAATTATCTTGAACATTATAGCAGAAAAGCAAACAACAAAAAATAATCAGAAAGAACCCTTTGCTTCGAGTAAGGTGAGTTCCATTTTTTTTTATATATAAGTTTTTTTGGCTAAATGTTAATTTCTGAATTAAATTTCATGAAACATACAGACATAATTACATTACGTTCTTCATAGTCACTTAATTATAAATACATATTTTTTTCCTTTTCATTCATGATTCAAACACAGAACCCTGATATCTCAGTTTCATGCAAATGCCTGATAGAACCTTGTTGTCCCAAGGGCACGGTGTGTTCTAGGTACAATAAACATGGGTATTCTCTGGCAAGACCAGTTCAAGAAAGATTTATACCAATCGAGATCTTATTACACAATATATATTATTAATAATGAATTTTTCAATACTCACAAAATCACTTTGTGAGTATTGAAAAATTGCGCAACATTTGTAATTATTCGAAAACAAATTACATTGTATACACCACTTATTTTCTAATCAAAATTATCAATATGTTTCAAAACCCATGCAGGATAAAATTAAAACTAAGATAAACAATAGACAAATAATTTTGTATAGACAAAAAAACATTACATATGGTGGTGATTAATTATTTAAAGGTATCATAAAAATCAATTATAACTTGATTATTTTGTGTTAATTTATAAAAGTTTTTTTTATATATAAAGGTCAATATTATATTTTCTAAAATGGTTTTTATATACTTAATTGATTTTTATGATACCTTTAACTTAGGTTCGTAGAATATGTATTTAATTAATTAACGTTTCACAACGTTAGCTCATCCAAGGGTAGGGCGGTGATTGGCTACAAAATCGTGACGTGTCTTGAAGTCGATGTTCCACTGGGGAATTTGAATTAACTGCATATACCTACAAGTAAAAAAAAACGTTTGCTTCGGGACTTACGTCCCGTGTCCGAAATTTCGAAAGCGGCTTGACGACTTTTTTTCGAAAAATACCGTATAAGCTTACCTTTTTAAACGCATTTTCTATGAACCTTGCCTTTAACTAATCGATCACCACTCTGTTTTTTGTCTATGGGAACCTATTTGTTTGAACTTGTTTGTCTTTTTTTATTTTTCTTAATTTTAATTTTATCCTGACAAAGAAACCATTGATTTTAAAACATGTTCATAATTTTGATTAAATAAGTGGTGTATGTATACAAAAGTACTTTGTATTCATATTATCTCTACATATTATAAATTATAGTCCCCTACTGAACGGATTTTCATGCGGTTTTCACCAATACATAGAGTGATCCATGAGGAAGGTTTAAATGTACAATTTGTCAAGGTTTTGTGTAAATTGGTTGAAATATATAATTAAGAGGAACGTTTGCGCGGCCGGTTTCGGCCCGTTTCATACAAATCTTAGATTTGGATTTGAATTACAATACCCAATCAAACTAAAAAAATATATTTGTTATCTAAAGGTATATCAAATATTTTGACGGATGTGAGCTGCTTTATTTATTTTTTCTTTAAATTAAAAGATAAAGTCCATGAGGATTTTAATGTTTCATGATTTTGGGGGCAATTTTGGCAATTATTTGTGAGTTACTAGAATCATGAAATACTGAAATCTTTAAGGGCCTATATCTTATAATTTAAAGAAAAAATAAATAAAGTAGTTCACATCCGTACTAGATTTTTGATATACCTTTTGATTACTAAAATAATTTTTCAGTTTGGTTGGGTATTGTAATCTCAAATCCAAATCTAAGATTTTGAAGAATGAAACGGGCCGAAACCGGCTGCGAGAACGTTCCACTTAATATAAAGTCTGTATGTGGTGGACGAGCGGGCTGACAAACGATCGGTGTGTATTTGATTTGTATGCAAATTAACAGATGGTGGCGTGAGTTAAAAGGTTGGGTAACCATCCGGTAGATGGCGTTGTGTTTCGTTAGCATTAGCAATGCGTGGCCGGGTCAGAAAGTTAAATATAAATAATAAATTATTACATGAAACTTAATTTTTTTATGAAGTCCTGCAAACATTTTAGCACGTATTATTGTTACTATTACTGCTGCAACAAAAACAGCTGTAAAAAAACTAAAATACTTGCAGAACTTGATAATAACAATATTAAATACTAGCAGACTCGTCCACATGTTGCTGTGGCTAACGAAACACAACGCCATTAGCCAACCTTTATAAAATCCACACCAACCGCTTGCCAGCTGCCCGCTGCCCGCTGCCTGAATTGAATATTTAAATTTGTCAGCTTTTCTCTACTATAATAAGCATGTTTTATACAAATAAACCTTCCTCCTGAATCATTCTATCTATTGGTGAAAACCGCATTAAAATCCGTTCCGTAGTTTAAATGATCTAAGCGCACAAACATTTTGAGCGACTTCATTTTATACTAGGTATGTAATGATAATTTGTTTACATTAAATTTTAAAAAAAAATAAAGGAAGTTCTACGAATAAAACACAAAAGCAATACGTAATTAATTAATACAAGAAATATATTTTCCATATTGTATAAGAGAACTTTTTCATTGTTTTTTTTCAATTGTAGTCCGAAAAATGAAATGTTATTAAATGTATTCTCCGGAGGTGGCTTTGAAATCCAATTTCCCTCAATCCCTGTATGATCCCTTGTATTGTGTACAGCATAAAACATAATTTGATTTGAGAATTGTTTGTTTCATTTCGCACGATGTTAAAACCATAAATTATAAAGTTTCATTGACATTCCGCGTCCTACGGCGGAAAAGCTCCGGAAACTTTCTCAATATTTCCGCTGCTAAACGTCCTAATGCCACAACTGCTTACAGTTAACACAGTGTAATTAAAATTGTTCCGTTGTTAATTGAACATGATTAGAACATATTTCGCGTTTCAATAACGCAAAGACTGAGACTGTTATGAGAAAATTCTTCATCAGATCAAAACTGCCTAATGTATGAAACATGACAGAATTAATATTGTTACTTTGACATTTGTCAAACAACATTCTAAGAATTTTTTAATCAAAGAAATTAGCCAAATTTAATTATTTACCCTTATTATACGCTTATTTGGCTTTAACTTTGGATACGTAATGTTTATTTATCATCCTAGACTTGCAGAAGTGTCTATAGACGTTATTAGATGGCAATAGATGTTAATAGATGTAATTCATCCTAAGCTTGCAGAAAAATCAATAGATGTCGCACATTAAATAGAATGGATAAATATTTATCCAAACACTATCTAGAAAGCATTTAGTTCGGGTTTGAATCTTGCAATCATACATAGATAGGAGGCAATAAAATATTCGTTTAGAAAATGAAGATAATGTGAGTGGTTCTTAGTTAAAATAAAATTATAGTTAAAAATGACCGAATTGGATATCGACACCTTGGCGCAGTGGTAGCGCGTTTGCCCAGAAAGTGGAAAGTCCTGAGTTCGAGTCCCAGAGATGCTAATATATCTTTTTCTGATTTTTCTGTTATCAGATTTTCGATTGCGTTTCGCTTATATTGTATTAATTTAATTAAACATAATGTTTATATAGGGATTATTGTAATAAGAAGTAGGTTACGAAAATAATTTCACACATTACAGTGATTTAAAATTTTTAAAAAATGTGTTTTAAACATAAAAGTTGTTACATTAAAAATATTAAAACCTATTGTTTTGATCTCTAAAGTACGTAAGCGAGGAATTGGCGGGTTCGTTACATAATTGTTTGTTAATGGTGACATTTAAATAGGTCCTCATGCCTAGTGAGTCGAGTAGATAATCTTAAACTGACTACACTCAAGCGTTCGCAACAGTCGAGCTCCGAATTCACAATTTTAAAAAAGAAACGCCGATCATCAAGTGAAAAGAGTAATAAATTTTTTCTGAAGGTATTTTTAGGAGGATCCATTAGGAGGGGATAAGTTAAAAATCCCCTCAGAATAAATTAACTTAAAATGTATAAATCAATCTTAAGAACTTCAGTTGAACACTTTCGACATTTTTTAATATTAATTTTATGGTGTGGTGACCAAATTACGGAATTATACTCTGGCTATGAACTAATGAGACAAATAAAATTTGAACGAGAGTTTTCAATGGTTCTCAATAAAAAGCCTAATGTTTTCATACTCTTGTTTGTAATGTAGTTGTAGAAATTCTAGTTTTTAATCAAACATATCTCGGTGATCTCTTATTTTTTGTTATTATCTCTAGTTGTGTATGGTCCATCGCATAGTTGAATATTATTGGAGAAATGCTTCGACAGAAAGTTATTGGTTTACATTTCTTAATATTTAAAAATAGATTATTATTTACACGTCAATTACACAAAACTATTTTAACAATACGAGTACATTATTATACGTTGCACGCTCACTGAACTTTTGTGAACTCCACTCATTCTCACAGGCTAGCAGAATTTTGTCGAGTATTTGATTGCTTCGGAAAGCTTTTTATTTAGCATATCGGCCGTTAAAGCAGCTTTGTGTCATTTATTTCCACCGAGTTACCAAATAAAACGTTTCCAAAAGCATAAAGCATCGAACCGCGTGATAATGGCACGTGGAAAATCGTGATTATTGGGCCTGCGTCTGTCAGCCGATTCAAACGACCCAATGTAAAAAATATAGTGTTAAAAACAGAATTTAAAAATATTATGATCCCTCAGTGAGTGCGAGCTCATCCCTCGTTATTTGGAAGGAATTTTTAGCACCTTTATCAATAATGCGGATAATCCGCAGCCGGTCCATCCATCTTCTCGCTGTGATTGTTATGAAGATAGCTGCCTCCCTTGTCTGGGTAGAGAGAGGGAGTGTGGAGGTTTGAGTCTCCGCTAGACTAATGCCCCCGGCATAGAGAGATTTCCCTCCGAGGTTTTATTATAAAAAGCTTGAATGTACGAGTATGTAGTGTACAGTAAGAGGCATATAAAGTGCCTCATTTGTCTCACAAATTCTCGTTTATATTCAACTTTCTCAGATTTTAATTTTATTTTATTCGGTTTCTCGTTCCACGGGATTCTTTGTTTAGTCACAACGTTGTTGCTGGAGATGCGAGAGAGTAAATTCAGCAATATTCTTAAATTACGCAATAAATACTATAAATAAAACAACATTCCTCTAGAAACAATGAAAAACCAAGTACCTACATTAAAAAATTTGTAAAAAATTATTGAGTAAGAAAATTATTGAAAAAGTTTTCGTGGTATTGCCTTAATTTTTTAAAGATACAATTTTAAATTGTTTCTTTTCAAAAATCAAACACTTTTTTTAAGTTGAACTTCAAATAAACTTTGTTTAAAAAGCACTTTAAAATAATATAAAAATAATAACGATAAAAAGTTTCGGCTTTAAAACGAAACTACGAAATTAGGGAAAAAGGTATCAATAATAATACGTTCAATGTAAGTAACAAATATTTTGCCCGATATTTAACGCAGAGACCTTTTTCTTTTGATTTAATCTCATTTGTGTTCCTTTATTTTATTTTATTATAAATATGCGTAAGTCGTCGATACATTTATTAACATCAAGTCAATGCAGTGGGTTTTAAACGCTCCCTCACGGGTCGGTAAGTAATCGGGTATACCGAGAATGATGGCAATGGAAGTATTCAACAACGCTCCTGTGCATCAGTGACCCGTGCACCTATTACGTAACGATGTCAATAAAAATATATGGGTCGGTACAATCTCGGTAACACGTTTCCTTTTTTTATTTTGTTTATCTATAAAAAGTATATTTTACATTAGGTTTTTTATGCCTGTCTCACTAGGATTATCCTGTGACGAGATAGGCGTAGAGGTATATTAATGAATTTCGTAGTTACAAGAATATTTAAGGTAAAATACATAATATTAATCTGAATAGAATTAAAACAGACAGGTGATTGGAAGAGTGGGTAAATCTTTTAAAGAGGGTTATCTTATAAATGTTGGAGGAGATGAATTTAAATAGTAAATTCTGTCTAATCTGTTTATGGAGTTAAATTTGACAGGATTCTATTATTTTCATTTATTTTACATGGGTTAGGTCCTATGTGAACGGTTGTTTCTGTCTATGTGTGATTTATTTTACAGATATTTGTAATACTTACAATCCATTTTTTATATCTTGTTTGAATTTTGTCAAGGGTTCAGTCTGTCTGATCGTAGCTGGTAGTGTTGAAGTGTATTTGTCAGAAGGAGGTTTTGGAAAAAGGAGTTTGGAGAAGTTCTATGTTTTTGGCTCGTGTTTTGTTGTTTCTAACTGCACTCAATATGTGTCGATTCCTTACCAGTCCATGAGGCACCCAATTAATCTCATTCCCCATCCATACGACAACAACTGTAAACCATTTTTTGTAAAGTACTTGGAGCCACAATATATTAAAAATCTAACACACGTGCTCTATTTTAACAATGAATCATACATCTCAATATAATAATGTATTGAACAAAATGGTATATAGAATTCGAATATGCAACCTCACGAGTCGGCAAATGCATTTACTAGACACTATTATTAACTGGTCAAACTCCCATAATTCATTGATATGGCTACTTAATGTAATATTATGTAACCTAAAATAAATTGCATGTTCCCAATCATTATGACGCCGGAGCATGTTTCACCCTTCAGGTAGCTCAGTGGATAGAGCAGTTGACTGGAAATCAGAAGGACGCGGGTTTGAGTCCCGTCAGCGGCATGTATCTTTTCTTGGGAGATTTTTTCAATGTAGACGAGTATTTCAGGCTAATAATTATTACTTATAATAATTGTTACTATGCATAAAAATCTTGTCTCAAAAACGTTAGTTTATCAATTAAAAATAATAAATAAATTGATTAAATTATGTGTTCCACACTTAATTGGCCAGTAAGACCTTCCCATCCTAGTGTATTTTGCACTAGGTATGTATGTGTGCAGTATGTGAGTGTGTTCCCCAGTTTCCTGCGCAGCTGCACAATAGTTTATCTCCGTGTTTGTGTTCATGTCAGCTTACAAGTGTGATGAATCGCAGTGGATACGAAAATATAGTAGCTTCCACCTTACGAATGAATAAATAATAATTCAGAATTATAACGAAATCAACACACTAGCGACATCTAGCTGATTAAGTTTGATTGGGCCATGGAGACTGCAGAGATCTATAATTATTAAATTAATGTCAAGTTTTGATAAATAGAACACAGAGGGATCCAATTATAAACACTTAAGATTGATCTACCAATCAGAGAAGGGGGAGGTTACCTTTTTTCAAGACAAAGAGATGGACTTTGGACTAGACCATTAGTCTGAGATTTATGGGGTAAAAATCATCATCAACCCGAGAGATCAATACGCTTTAAGATAAACACAATCCCACGTTCGGTGCATTTGGTACAATGACCCTAATTTTAAAGGTAAATATTGAGTGCAACAGAGGAATCGACAACCGCAGTTAACGAACAAATAAATCCATATTATGTTGAAAAAATGATGCAATAAAATAGCAAGGAAATATAATGAACGGAAGATTAAAGAAAAGACCTGGAAAACGTGGGAAAAGCTACTGTAGGGATACTCAATTGCATAACGAGAACGTGAAGAACAAAAGGAGGCCAGATTCAGAGGAAAACGTACGTTTGATATTTAAAAGAAAGAAAAACGATGGAAATTAGGAATGTCACTTTTAAATGAAGCAATACGGTCAGGGAAAACGATTTGAAAAGAAAATCTAATAAAAAAAAACGGACATTTAAACGGAAGTATTTATTGAACAATATAAGATTTCGACTTAATTTTGCGTTTTCAGACGAGTTTAAATAGATATCGTTATATATTTGAAATAGGATGGTTATTCTAGTTATATTACGTTAGATTAATTCAAAGGAAGGGATCGTTTTTACGTCATTTGCTATGAGAAAATACTATAGACGATAGAACAAATTGCTGAGGCAATTGATGTAAAAAAAGGTTGTCGAGCTCACACACGATTTTGTTGTTTAAACAATAATATTTCCGACATGGTTTTGGGTGATTATGATAGTCTTTATTGCTTTTGGGGCAATAAAAGTTAACATGGAACTTATGCAATATTTGGATAAGATAAAAGAGATTAAAATTAACGAGTTAATATTAATTTATTATTTACGACCAAGTACGTAGAGATCGAAAACATCAACATATGTCAGCGATGATACTTTATGGGGTTTTGGGATGAAACGAGACACAATTTTATACGTTTTTATATGAAGCAATTAACCGGACACATATCCCAGAGTCAAATTGGAATTTTCTTCTATGAAAATTATGAAAAAATAGCAGATTGAATATTTATGACTAGAAGGTGAAGTTTTCTAAGAGAAGATAAGCATTGGAAATTATGCAAATGATGGTAAAGAATGAAGTAAAGACAGTTTAAAGACGATTCCGTAAGGAAAACTCATGAAAATTCAGAAGTATTGATGAAAACAGTAAATTTGGCTTGGGATATAACTAATCATATAGTTATGGACAATGACATAAGAATGAAGCAGAGAAATCATAAAAATAACGTCGTATATAAAATATAATTGAAGAAAAATAAGAAAATTCAAGTCTACGACGTAAGTAGAGACAATACAGTTAAAAATTGAATTGATTCATATAAGAAACATGAAAATGTGGGGAAATTTAGGAAAATGAATGTTGGGAAAAGCATAGTGAAGATTTCGACATGAGTTTGTTCGTGTTCTGGTAGCGATAAACCAAATTGAGAATTATATACAGTTTATTGAAGACGTACCTATTATATATTGAGAGAAAAAAGGACACAAAAATCATGATATTTTAGTTAAATTTGTAAGACCTGAAGACAAAGGAACGACGGGGCAAAATTTGACATAATGGTAGGTTCGACACTGGAACAATTTACGTAAGAGACAGAAGATTTCTAAAATCAAAGGGGCCGGACTTAACACGTTGATACGAAAACAACAGAATTGATATATGAAATCTCGAGTTGTTAGAGTTTGAATTAGAAAATCAATGAACGCGTAATTAAGATGTTCTAATCCTGGAGGTACATATAAAACTGAGGACTTAGAAGGATCGAGGATCAGTTTTCGGTGTGAGTTGTCGGGAAGGAGTCGTCGGGGACCAATCGTCGGGTTAAAACGTGGAAGTTACGTGACGTAGCGTCTAAAACGGTTATTAGTTGAAAATTTCTTAAGTGTTGTAAAATTTTGAGACTTAGAAAAATTCGGAGTGGGAATTCTGGGACTTATAAAAATTACGGTCGTGATTAAATCTGTGGAGTGTTGAAAATTAAATAAAGTGTTTTATATAGTTTTACAATAAATTCAACTTGTCATTAAAATAAAAAGTTTATATAGTGTAGCGAATTTAAAAAGAAACAACAGTGTTTAAAGAATTTTATAACAGCAGTGAATAATAATATATTTATTTATAAATTCAACTTGTCATTAAAATAAAAAGTATATATAGTGTAGCGAATTTAAAGAAAATCAACAGTGTTTAAAGAATTTTATAACAGCAGTGAATAATAATATATTTATTTATAAATTCAACTTGTCATTAAAATAAAAGGTTTATATAGTGTAGCGAATTTAAAGAAAATCAACAGTGTTTAAAGAATTTTATAACAGCAGTGAATAATAATATATTTATTTATAAATTCAACTTGTCATTAAAATAAAAGGTTTATATAGTGTGGCGAATTTAAAAAGAAACAACAGTGTTTAAAGAATTTTATAACAGCATTGAATAATAATATATCTATTTATAAATTCAACTTATCATTAAAATAAAAAAAGGGGTCCTTCGACAACTGGCAAGGTTGATTAAAACGTCGCGCATGTTGTGAGAATTACCCTGGTAATTAATTAATAGAATCTAGAATCAGTTTTTATACTTAAAAAATTCAGTGGTAAAAATAGAGTCTACAATCAGTTTATACTTTGATAAAACAGGGAGTGAAGTGCCCGGATAGGGTTAATCGTGCAATTTAATGGAGTGTATGATCTTATAATAAATCTAAAATCAGTGTTTGCAATAATTTCCGATTCAATAAAATCTAATAATTAATTAATTAATTACAAATTCAATGCGGGAGGAGTTTAATATAGTGTGTTTGAATTGCTTTAAATTTGTACTATGAAGGTTAAAAGAGAGTTATTTAGTCCGAGGTTATATAAAGAAAATTACAGTCTAATAAGTTTCATTAAATAAAAAAAATTTACGTTTAGGTCGAAAGTTGGAAATTTTATTACGAGATATTAATTATCGTTAGGTGACAACGCAATAATAATAATTGATCCGAAATCTGGAAAATACTTAACATAATTAGATAGGATCGTTCTTCTTCAATAATAACGGCAGATATTAAAGGAAAACGTGAGGATTTTTACATCAGAGATCTATTCAAAGGAGAAAGGAAGGAGATGAGTAGTTACACAGGTAGTATGGATGCTCTAATAAGTTTCTCGCCGATGATAGTAACCCGGTGGAGCTGAAATTAAGACATTAGAGCTTGGTGAGTCCTTACAATATTTAAGCTTTTACAGGTTCCTGTGGATATCCTGACACTGATGGACGTAACGCCAAGAAAGGGTAAATAAATAACTAACCAATTTATTAGCATTCGCATGTCACACCTCCCATACGGAATGAAATGTTGCTAAACAAATACTTAACACATAATTAGATAGAAACGCATCACTAAACCAATTTTGGTATCTTAGCGTATTTGTAAGATAAATACCTATTGTTTCTTTTCACTAGCACGATTAGGGTATGGTTATATGACCTTCGATAGTGTACAAAAATTTCGATTTGAGTTCAAGGCCATCCATTGACCCAGTCACCTAAATTCATTAACGAATAAACAAAACAAAACTTAACGTCAGGGACAAGTTTATCAATTATAGCTTGAGATGAAATCTGCGGTCAATATGTGAAGGCGACATTGACGTTAAATTCACTCAATTCTAAACGACTTGATTTTACTAGAGCGATCGCCAATAGGTAGCATTGATTCAGCATGCAAAAATTTCGCAAAGTAAAGTACTGCGACTAGCTTCAAACTCTAAGAGAGCACATCACAATTATTCAGGAGGTCATTGATTCAATGTCGACTTGATTTATCTCATTTTTAAATCTTTCTTATAGGAAGTAGGTATCCAAGAACCCATAAATACCCATTATCCTAAATACCTAACACACGAGGAGCTAGTGACCTCATTTAAACAACACTGGTGTTCAAATACTCATACAGTCCTGAATCCTAACTTGTCTTCGAACGTAAACTTCAAGGCTTCTGTATGTAGGTATGAGCCATCTGGAAATGTAAGTGTCAACCTTTCTCGAACGGACGGCTTTGATCTTGTGGCGGTATTGTCGAGGTGGGCATGCGGGGAAGAGGAAGGACGTATGCGGACAGTACGCTGACGCGGCATTAAAGCCACAGGTTATTTGCATACCGTGAGTCTTGTCGAACCTGAAAGCAAACATAAGGTTCACGAGGTGAGTTTTATGTCAGCTAGTCAGAGGTGGAATGTAACGCTGGGTCGGTTACGTGGGAGGAAGGATCTGCCCGTCACAAGCTTACGCCACATTTAACGGATAGAGGCATGATAAGGGAAGACATGAAATACCCCTTCTAGACTCAGTAGAGTTAAATTCAATCCGGCGGAGATGGAAGTCGGAGTGAGGCAGAAAAACGGCATGAAGACTTGGTATTCCCCCATCTGGCGTGAAGAGTCCCTTTCGTAACAAGAGACGCTCGTCGAAGAGAGTAAAACTCGGACTTAAGGATAAGCTTAGCAAACGTACTTGGGAGAATCCGGTTTGAAATTGTTGTTCATCGGTTTTCACTTGGTTAGCGGAGGTGCCGACTTTTTAAGCAAACATATTATCCCCTCCCCATATCCCTCCATTCCTGCTCTTTCAACAATGTTGCGAATACTAACCAATAGCACTAACTATGACTACAAACACATTATGTTAGGAGAAGTTGCAGACAAGGACTTCAATTGAGAAAACTGGACCTTCGAGTTCGATCATCCTAAGGTAAGGTTTGCTTTCTTGAAATGTTTAATTTATTAACTGTTGTTTATGTTATCGATGTATCAGCGGTGATAGGAAGAATTAAATAAACACACTAAATTCCTATGGAAATCAAATAGACACAAGGTTTAGGGCGGGGGTAGTTTATCAAACTCGGTTAAATATTCTAAAATAATAATAAATAAATTGATCGGAAAATTCTCACCCTTTCTCTAAAAGAATCTATGGGTTACCACACGTAATACATTATCTTCTCTACATATGTGTGCATATTAAGTATGCAAACAGATGTAAAATCTAAAACAAAAAATTTACACAACGCAGATTATAGAAATAATGTGAACAAAAATCTTAAATCTTGATTACTGTGAGAAAATCGCAGGGATTTAAGAAGATAGGGTAGGTTTAGCTAGATTATAAGGTATAGGGGTTTAGAAATCACGAGCCTGAGGTAGAAATAAACCGAAAGGAGGGTTGAGTCAGGCCATCATACCTAGTGGTGTGATCAGTAGGACATAAGGGTAGAATTATGAGCGTGGCTACGAGACAGGAGCTACGAGATTTAAACTACGAGGTAGAAGCTTAGAAAAGTAAATCAGCTAGGTAGGGTTCATCACAATTGGAGTCAGAAGCCAAGAGTGGCACCTCATTACAACTGTTGCCGCGTGACCAGGAGAGTAAAGGTTACAAGTTGAGAGAATTCTGAGATATTATAAAAATAAAATAGAATGAACAAATAAATGAAATTATAATTAATTGGAAAAAAAAAGTGAATATTTTAAACGAAAAGTGAAAAACGTGCCATTAAAACAACTTCAGATTACATAAAACAAGTGGAATAAAAAATTCGCATCATTAAATTATACAGTAGAAATATAACAATAAATCAAAAAAATATTTTAAACGAAAAGTGAAAAACGTGCCATTAAAACAACTTCAGATTACATATAACAAGTGGAATAAAAAATTCGCATCATTAAATTATACAGTAGAAATATAACAATAAATCAAAAAAATAATTTAAACGAAAAGTGAAAAACGTGCCATTAAAACATCTTCATTAAACGTGAAACAAGTGAAAAAAAAAAAACGTACCATTAAATAAAACAGTCGGAAAAAAAAAAAATAATAACTCAAAAACCAAATATTTTAAAACGAAAAGTGAAAAACGTGCCTTATACCAGATAAAAATCATAAATCACATAACGCCTAGGAATGTTGACCCAGATTTAGAAGGGTGGTGCGTATTGGGAAAAAAAAAAAAAAGCCGTTATATAAATAAAAGCGCATTCCTTCGGTGATCAATAAAATTATCATTCAAATTGGTTCATTGACTGAAGCCCGAATGTAAACAAGCGATTGAATAGACACCGTCGCGAGGGTATGTTTGTGTTGCCACAAACATAAGTGGTCTTACTGATAAATATGTTCGTAACAGAATAGATAAATCTTTGTTATGTTCGCATTGGAACATCTCGAGATATTACTTTAAACAATAAAGAGATACTTAGATAGTTAATAAAATGACGTTGTTTATGTTAATAGTGGTCGAGGGTATTATTGGTTCCTTCGGGTTGAAGGATTTTATAAATAAATACTTCTTTTGACACGGCGACATAAAAATAAATAAAATCAACATAACATACAAAGCAAAGGACGGATAAAAATAAAATAAAATATTACACATAAAACATAAAAGTGAGCTTTTCAAATCGTTGCATCCAAACATTTAACAGGGGTGGATTGGACCTTTAGATACACCATTACATAGATGTCAGCTGAATAAATTAGAAATTTAGCCTTACTGGGGGTTGGCATATTTCTCGGGTGACCGGTTTATTTCCGATTTGCAATAAAGAGCAAATAAGCGGAGTGGTTTAAAACGCATACGAATTTAGGAGGGGGGGCTTGTTTAAAACGGGGTTTAGGTACATTATACAATTGTGTATACGTGCAAATAAATAAATAAACAAACAAAGCCGGTGAAAAAAAAAAAAAAATGAGATAGTAAACGTTATGGAGTGCATTCGGATGAGTAAACATACAACATAGATCAAATAAACCTCAGATAAAAGATAAATAAGAACAGCATATGAAGAGATTACATAAAAGTTGATTCCCTCAAGAGGTTTCTAGTAAACATTTTGAAACGAATAAACATCTCGAATTAATATTTGATTCTAGTGTGTACAGTTGGGTTAGATGCATTTAGCATTATCCTTTCAGATGTTCAGATGTTTGTCGTATTGTCGATTGTCTCAAACTAATATCGCTGCAGTTAAATGCAGATAAATGATATGTCAATTAACGTATTCAGAACTTGGAAGGCTGTCTTAAATGAAAAAAAAAAAAATGCGCAATTATATTTAGTATTTCGAAGTGGAAATAGTTAGTTTGGGTACAAGTGTTTTAGGAGCGGGGATTAAATCACCTGCGGTTAAACAAGTTAAATTATACCTAAACTGTTTTGAAGTGCAAGAATAAGTGTATAGGGATGCTTATGCATATGTGTATGTGTATATGTATGTATATGTATGTATATATATATATGTATGCGTATGTGTGTGTGTATGTATATATATACATGTGGATATGTAAATTTTTCAGAAAAAAAAAAAATAAGTCAATCTCTGTCATCGGGTTTTAAAGGAAAAAAGGAATATGCCTAGGAATAAACGTTGTCCTGAGGCAAGGCAGGAGAGGGAACGCATAGAATTTGTGGCCGCCGTCGAGAATGCTGCGAGTAACAATGTTCAGATGGATGTAGGGCAAATTACCCTAATCATACAGCAGGCCTTGGGTCCGTTGGTCAGTAAGATACAAGAAATGGAGAAACAAAGGGAGGTTATGCCGGTGACAACCACGACAGGGGAGGGAAGTACGGCGCGAAACGTACTTCAACTCGTAGAAATGATGCCCACGCAGGAAAAGCCCACTTTCAGCGGGGGGACTCAGAACCCAATAGCTTTTCTAGAGGACCTTAAGGATTATGCAAAACGTACGAATCGCACTGACATCATGATGGTAGTTAAGGAGAGTTTAAAAGGAGGTGCTAAAAGCTGGATGAAGCTCTATTCTAAACGTTGGAATAATATGGAAGATTTCGAAAGGGATTTTATTGCCAATTATTGGGGTGATATATGTCAGAAAAACATGAGACGGAGGCTATCAGATGCAGTATGGGAGCCAAAAAAGGGAATCACCATGCTGGCGCACTTTGCGAAGTACTGGGAGCTCGCCAAAGCACTAAAAATCACCGACACACCATTAGGAGTAATTAATGAGATAATGAGGCATTTCCCGAAAGAAACCCAGGCATTGTGGTTTTCACGCGAGCAAGGAGATGAGTTGGACGCGGCGGAATTCCTGAGAAAACTGGATAATATGGTCTGCGCCCCGCAGGACAAAACTACAGAGAAGAGGGGTAGGGATGACAGGAATGGACACGACAACAGAGACCGTCGACACGCGATACGCCCGAAGGTTGGGGTTATTGAGGGAGCACCACAGGCGACGGGATGCAGGACGTGCTGCGGGCCAAGTACGCAACCAGCAGCTAGCAGTAAAACAGCACCAATCAGCGGGAAGGAGGTATGCAGAGTTGAAGATGCGGGAAACGACAGCGAGTCGGTCCAGGAGCTCTGAGGATTACGACTCCAGAAGAAATAAGAGCAGCGACGCCAAGACACAACGTAGCTTTAAAAATAATGTTGAAATATAATTGGGATGTTACAAAGGGTTTAGGGAAAAACGAACAAGGAATAACAGCACCAATAAAAGCATGCAAGGCGGTACGCAGAGACGAGAGTGCAGATGATGAAAAGACGTATGAAAGGGGGGAAGTGACTGCGTGTGTGAACTCTTTGCAACAATTAAGCGACGTGTGGAACGCGGTGGAGATGTATGAAAATGACATAGGAAGAGAATGCATCGGATTTAACACCGTATTTGAAGACGAGGATTATGAAGAGATAGGACGGGGAAGTACATTACCGCAATTACCAGAGGCTAGGGCTTACATAGATGAATTAAAGGTAAATTGTTTGATAGATACGGGTAGCCAAATAACGTGTATTGCACAAGAATTTTGGGAATGTCATTTGAGCGATCAATCGCTATATCCAATCATGCCGGTAGCTTCAGTACAAATTAAGGGGGCTATGGGACAGAAAAGTCAGAAAATTTCACGGTTAGTACTAGTACCATTACGTTTTGGGGATATCCGAATCAACACATCATGTCTCATAGTATCAGGGTTAATAAGATCTATAATACTAGGGGTAAACTGGCTAGATAATTACTCGGCAGAAGTAAAGTGTGGGAAAAAGCGGGAATTGATAGTCACTACTGAGCGGGGAAGAAAAAAAATTAAATTAATAGATTCCGGGGTTGTGAGAAGTGAATTAGGAAAGCAGTTGAGTGAGGAAAACACAAATAGTGCAACCCAGTCGATAAACGTCATAGAGAATAACCAACTTTCGGATTTTGCGGAGGAGACTAAACAGCGAATTGCGGCAATGGTAGCTGGTTTGGAACTGGATGACGTCAAGAAGGAAAAATTAAAGAAGGTACTAGACAAACATAATCGAGTGTTCCTAGGTAAACCGGGGCTAACAAATATGTATATCCATGAAATTAAAATGATAGATGAGACGCCATTTGTAAAGAGGTCGTATCCGGTCCCCTTCGCGTATAGGAATAAGGTGGATGAGAAAATTGACGAATTAGAAGCTTTAGGCATAATCAGCCGGCGGGCGACTCCTTTCGCGAGTCCCTTAACCTATACAATGAAGAAGGACGGTACTGTGCGTATATTACTTGATGCTCGCGAATTAAATACGAGGATGTCCGGGGAAACGGAGAGACCACCACTTACATCGGAAATATTGCAGCAATTCCACGGGGTTAAGCACGTGACTACTCTAGATTTGGACTCGGCGTATTTCCAGGTACCCTTATGTGAAAGTAGTCGTAAATACACCGGTTTCGTCTATAATGGCAAGTCATACGTCTACAACGTATTACCGCAAGGACTGAAGACATCGGTTGGGAGCTTCTCCCGCGCCATGAATAAAATTCTGGGTAGTGAGATGAAAGCGTTTTGCACTAACTATTTAGACGACCTAGTCGTGTTCTCATCTGGAGATTTTGACGAGCACCTAAACCATTTAGATGCAGTTTTGGGAAGGTTACAAACAGCCAATATGACCTGCAAATTGGAAAAATGCCAATTTTTGTTCACGGAAGTAAAAATGTTAGGCCACATTATAACGCCTTATGGGATACTCATGGACCCAGGGAAAGTTTCGGCGATTAAAAACTTCCCAGCGCCTAAAAAAGTGAAGCAGGTAAGAGCATTTCTGGGGTTGTGCAATTATTACAGGAGATTTGCAGATAGATATGGGGCTTCAACACAGGTATTATGCAATTTATTAAAGAAAAATAAGCCTTGGAGGTGGACTGCTGTAGAGCAGGAAGCATTTGAAAACGTAAAAACTTTATTCCTTGAGTCTGTGATATTAACTCATCACAACCCCAACAAAAATTATTACCTACAAACTGACAGTTCGGGGTTCGCCATCGGGTCGGAATTATATCAATTAGACGACGAGAATAATCATCATGTGATCGGTTTTGTTAGCAAATCACTAACCGGGGCCGAGTTAAAATGGACCGTTTCCGAACAGGAGTTATATGCAATAATCTATTCGTTACGCAAATTCGAAACCTATCTGCGAGGCGCGCAGCTAATCATACGTACGGATCATCAGGCGTTATCGTTCTTAAAGACTTGGAAATTATACAGCGCTAGGGTGACACGGTGGATTTTATATTTAAACCAATTCAATTTTAAAGTCGAGTATGTAAAAGGCAAGGAAAACATCGGACCCGATATCTTGTCTCGCTATTCTCAGGATGCGGTAAATGTGCAGGAGGAAAAAGTAGTATGCCCTGAAGTGGCCGCATTTGCAGTGAGTGGGAAACAGTTAATAAAATCGCACTTAGAAAATCTAGAACAATTACAAAATCAAGATGAGTTTTTGGGAGAGGTGATAGAACATTTGGGAGGTAAGTCTCGCAAGACACCCACAAAAGGAGTGGCTAGGTATTTGAAAAATTACAAGTTAGACGGTAAGACATTATATTACAAAACGAGAAATGACGGTACGGTATTAGCTATACCTAGTAATTTATCCGGAGATCTTATCAAACTGGTACATCAGGAAATTGGTCATGCGGGCGGGTTAAAGACAGTTCAAGCGTTGAAAAGTAGGTACTTCTGGCCGAAGATGTATAAACAAGTTAAATGGGTTGTGAAAGCTTGTCATCTCTGCCAATTAGCAAAGCGCGAAATTCGGCCAACGGTAGGACCGGGTAGGTCAATCATAACGAAGAGGGTAGGAGAATTGGCCATGGCTGATTTATACGGGCCGTTGCCTAGGAGCATAGGGGGGGTGAGGTTTATTTTTGTGGTCCAAGACTCTTTCAGTAGATTCATTCAGTTGTATAAATTAAAGGTTGCCAACACTAGTACCGTATTGAAGTGCGTAGAGCTTTTCATAAAACAGGTAAAGGTTGAGGCTATGTTAACGGACAACGGGTCTCAATTTTCCTCAAAGAAATGGAACCAAGGTCTGGAAAGGATGGGGATAAGGGTCATGCATACGTCGGTGCGAAATCCTGGACCAAACATCACGGAAAGGGTGAACAAGGAGTTGGGACGGATTTTTAGAATATACTGCCATGAAAAGCACACTAAGTGGCCAATGTTTCTAAAGGACATTCAAAGAACATATAATAACACAGTACATTGTACGACTGGATTTTCACCTAATGAGGTAGTATTTGGAAAACAGCCACAGTATAGCTTAGATAAATATATGCGTCAAAGTAACATACCTAAATTAACAGAAGAAGAGATTAGGAACGCGGTTCAAAAGAATCTAATAAGAAACGCCGAAAAAAGACAGCAATTCTACAATATAAAGAAAAGGCTAGAGACATATGAGGTAGGAACATTTGTGAAACTCAAAAAGTACACTCAGTCAAATTTACTCAGGAAGCATACAAAAAAATTCGCCCTTTTGTTTGACGGTCCGTTTGTTATAGCAGCTGTGCCCTATTCCAACAATTACACGCTGATGGATCCAAAAACAAAAGAGATACGAGGCGATTACAGTGCGATCCACCTGGCTAGATATTATTTTAATGAAACGGAAAAACAGCAGAAGGAAATACAGGTGATAGAAATTGACTAGAAAAAAAAAGGCGAGGTTAGGATAGGTTCGGTTAGGTTAGGTGTAGAATAAGAAGAAGTGGGGATAGTTATTTTGCGAGATTTCGAAATTTGGTGTGATCATTTTGGATAAGGAAAAAAAAATGTAATTTAGAAAATTCGAAAAATAAAAAACGTTTTATTTAATCTATAATACCGTCTTTTAGGGATATTAGGAGGGATTTCACCATGTTATGTTATGTTAGAAAAAAAAGGGGAAAGATAGCGAGTTTAGAGAATAAAATAATATGTTATGCTTAGGAGGGGGGGAGAGACGGGAAAACAAAGGTTATTTTAAGAAATGTTAGAATACAGATTATGGCAAGGAGAGAAATACATATTAAGATGTTTCAGCTAAATGGCAACTCAGTAACTAATTTTAGGCTTAGGAAACTATAAAATTAAGAATTCAACATTAGGTTTAGGAAAACGGAAACATAGAAAATGAAGAATCTAACCTTAGATTAAGTTTGTGTGACATTAGATTTTAGGAAATTACAAAAAAAAAAAAAAATGTAACTTGAGATTTAGGAGAATAAAAGATTAAGATTGCAACGAAATTTTAAATAGCTTTAGGGTTTTCAAAGGGAAAAAGGGGGAGGAAGGAGACGTTCGAGTGGAGAAGCATGCTTGGATGATAAAAGGGTAACCCACTGAACGAAGGGGATGAATTCGGACAGAGAGAGAGAGAAAAAAAAAAATAATAACACAGATAGGATAAGAAAAAAAAAAGAAAAAAAAAAAAAAAAAATTCTTGAAAAAAAAAATATCTCTACACATAGTAACATGTAAACCAAATGAGGCACGGGCAAATTGCGAAGGAGTATAATAAATAAGGGTGCTCACATGAGTACAGTCAAAAAAAAAAAAAAAAACAACATCTAAAGGGAAAATTTTTTTTAACAACTGAATAACTTTCTGCAATTCACCGTAAATCATATGGTCAATAGGACCGCGAGATTGATTCAATCTTTGATTTGACCATGTACAGGAGGCTCTGGTCCAACAGGTTGGGGGTCACTGGGACACGCGAGTCGAGGGGCGTGCCCATTCAAAAAAAAAAAAAGGGGTGTGTATGTGTGCATATATGTGTAATACGTGTATGTTCATATGCGCATTGTTGCCATTAAAACGTTCCTGCGAGAAAAATTCGTGTGGAATTCTAGAATCGCGAAAAAAAAAAAAATATATATATATGAATAAGGAAAATCAAAGGTTGGAAACCGTCTCGATGAAGAAGAGGGAGTAAGGGTCATAGGGGGGAAGGTATAGGGGTAAGAATCTTAGGGGGGTAGGACAAAGGAAGGGACAACAACTGACGTAAGTTAGCCGACTTAAATAGGCCATTGGGTAGACAAGAGTAAATTGAAAATTGGTTTCAGCTCAGAGGAACACCGAACAGGATTCTACGATATGAAATAGTGAAAGGTAGGGGCGCGCAACCAGTTAGAATTTCGAAAAAAAAAAATGCAAATAAGAATAAAGAAGACTTAAAGAAAATTGTAGAAAATTAGATTGCCTATGTTTAGTTTTAATTCCATCAACTAACACTAGGAGGCGTGTTTACCGCTGGAATTATAACTATAGGGGGGCTGTGATGAATCGCAGTGGATACGAAAATATAGTAGCTTCCACCTTACGAATGAATAAATAATAATTCAGAATTATAACGAAATCAACACACTAGCGACATCTAGCTGATTAAGTTTGATTGGGCCATGGAGACTGCAGAGATCTATAATTATTAAATTAATGTCAAGTTTTGATAAATAGAACACAGAGGGATCCAATTATAAACACTTAAGATTGATCTACCAATCAGAGAAGGGGGAGGTTACCTTTTTTCAAGACAAAGAGATGGACTTTGGACTAGACCATTAGTCTGAGATTTATGGGGTAAAAATCATCATCAACCCGAGAGATCAATACGCTTTAAGATAAACACAATCCCACGTTCGGTGCATTTGGTACAATGACCCTAATTTTAAAGGTAAATATTGAGTGCAACAGAGGAATCGACAACCGCAGTTAACGAACAAATAAATCCATATTATGTTGAAAAAATGATGCAATAAAATAGCAAGGAAATATAATGAACGGAAGATTAAAGAAAAGACCTGGAAAACGTGGGAAAAGCTACTGTAGGGATACTCAATTGCATAACGAGAACGTGAAGAACAAAAGGAGGCCAGATTCAGAGGAAAACGTACGTTTGATATTTAAAAGAAAGAAAAACGATGGAAATTAGGAATGTCACTTTTAAATGAAGCAATACGGTCAGGGAAAACGATTTGAAAAGAAAATCTAATAAAAAAAAACGGACATTTAAACGGAAGTATTTATTGAACAATATAAGATTTCGACTTAATTTTGCGTTTTCAGACGAGTTTAAATAGATATCGTTATATATTTGAAATAGGATGGTTATTCTAGTTATATTACGTTAGATTAATTCAAAGGAAGGGATCGTTTTTACGTCATTTGCTATGAGAAAATACTATAGACGATAGAACAAATTGCTGAGGCAATTGATGTAAAAAAAGGTTGTCGAGCTCACACACGATTTTGTTGTTTAAACAATAATATTTCCGACATGGTTTTGGGTGATTATGATAGTCTTTATTGCTTTTGGGGCAATAAAAGTTAACATGGAACTTATGCAATATTTGGATAAGATAAAAGAGATTAAAATTAACGAGTTAATATTAATTTATTATTTACGACCAAGTACGTAGAGATCGAAAACATCAACATATGTCAGCGATGATACTTTATGGGGTTTTGGGATGAAACGAGACACAATTTTATACGTTTTTAT
Organism: Limnephilus lunatus; assembly: GCA_917563855.2. Classification (NCBI taxonomy): domain Eukaryota; kingdom Metazoa; phylum Arthropoda; class Insecta; order Trichoptera; family Limnephilidae; genus Limnephilus; species Limnephilus lunatus. Next base: position 18,544,089 of record OU830602.1, on the reverse strand, counting down.
ATGAAGCAATTAACCGGACACATATCCCAGAGTCAAATTGGAATTTTCTTCTATGAAAATTATGAAAAAATAGCAGATTGAATATTTATGACTAGAAGGTGAAGTTTTCTAAGAGAAGATAAGCATTGGAAATTATGCAAATGATGGTAAAGAATGAAGTAAAGACAGTTTAAAGACGATTCCGTAAGGAAAACTCATGAAAATTCAGAAGTATTGATGAAAACAGTAAATTTGGCTTGGGATATAACTAATCATATAGTTATGGACAATGACATAAGAATGAAGCAGAGAAATCATAAAAATAACGTCGTATATAAAATATAATTGAAGAAAAATAAGAAAATTCAAGTCTACGACGTAAGTAGAGACAATACAGTTAAAAATTGAATTGATTCATATAAGAAACATGAAAATGTGGGGAAATTTAGGAAAATGAATGTTGGGAAAAGCATAGTGAAGATTTCGACATGAGTTTGTTCGTGTTCTGGTAGCGATAAACCAAATTGAGAATTATATACAGTTTATTGAAGACGTACCTATTATATATTGAGAGAAAAAAGGACACAAAAATCATGATATTTTAGTTAAATTTGTAAGACCTGAAGACAAAGGAACGACGGGGCAAAATTTGACATAATGGTAGGTTCGACACTGGAACAATTTACGTAAGAGACAGAAGATTTCTAAAATCAAAGGGGCCGGACTTAACACGTTGATACGAAAACAACAGAATTGATATATGAAATCTCGAGTTGTTAGAGTTTGAATTAGAAAATCAATGAACGCGTAATTAAGATGTTCTAATCCTGGAGGTACATATAAAACTGAGGACTTAGAAGGATCGAGGATCAGTTTTCGGTGTGAGTTGTCGGGAAGGAGTCGTCGGGGACCAATCGTCGGGTTAAAACGTGGAAGTTACGTGACGTAGCGTCTAAAACGGTTATTAGTTGAAAATTTCTTAAGTGTTGTAAAATTTTGAGACTTAGAAAAATTCGGAGTGGGAATTCTGGGACTTATAAAAATTACGGTCGTGATTAAATCTGTGGAGTGTTGAAAATTAAATAAAGTGTTTTATATAGTTTTACAATAAATTCAACTTGTCATTAAAATAAAAAGTTTATATAGTGTAGCGAATTTAAAAAGAAACAACAGTGTTTAAAGAATTTTATAACAGCAGTGAATAATAATATATTTATTTATAAATTCAACTTGTCATTAAAATAAAAAGTATATATAGTGTAGCGAATTTAAAGAAAATCAACAGTGTTTAAAGAATTTTATAACAGCAGTGAATAATAATATATTTATTTATAAATTCAACTTGTCATTAAAATAAAAGGTTTATATAGTGTAGCGAATTTAAAGAAAATCAACAGTGTTTAAAGAATTTTATAACAGCAGTGAATAATAATATATTTATTTATAAATTCAACTTGTCATTAAAATAAAAGGTTTATATAGTGTGGCGAATTTAAAAAGAAACAACAGTGTTTAAAGAATTTTATAACAGCATTGAATAATAATATATCTATTTATAAATTCAACTTATCATTAAAATAAAAAAGGGGTCCTTCGACAACTGGCAAGGTTGATTAAAACGTCGCGCATGTTGTGAGAATTACCCTGGTAATTAATTAATAGAATCTAGAATCAGTTTTTATACTTAAAAAATTCAGTGGTAAAAATAGAGTCTACAATCAGTTTATACTTTGATAAAACAGGGAGTGAAGTGCCCGGATAGGGTTAATCGTGCAATTTAATGGAGTGTATGATCTTATAATAAATCTAAAATCAGTGTTTGCAATAATTTCCGATTCAATAAAATCTAATAATTAATTAATTAATTACAAATTCAATGCGGGAGGAGTTTAATATAGTGTGTTTGAATTGCTTTAAATTTGTACTATGAAGGTTAAAATAGAGTTATTTAGTCCGAGGTTATATAAAGAAAATTACAGTCTAATAAGTTTCATTAAATAAAAAAAATTTACGTTTAGGTCGAAAGTTGGAAATTTTATTACGAGATATTAATTATCGTTAGGTGACAACGCAATAATAATAATTGATCCGAAATCTGGAAAATACTTAACATAATTAGATAGGATCGTTCTTCTTCAATAATAACGGCAGATATTAAAGGAAAACGTGAGGATTTTTACATCAGAGATCTATTCAAAGGAGAAAGGAAGGAGATGAGTAGTTACACAGGTAGTATGGATGCTCTAATAAGTTTCTCGCCGATGATAGTAACCCGGTGGAGCTGAAATTAAGACATTAGAGCTTGGTGAGTCCTTACAATATTTAAGCTTTTACAGGTTCCTGTGGATATCCTGACACTGATGGACGTAACGCCAAGAAAGGGTAAATAAATAACTAACCAATTTATTAGCATTCGCATGTCACACCTCCCATACGGAATGAAATGTTGCTAAACAAATACTTAACACATAATTAGATAGAAACGCATCACTAAACCAATTTTGGTATCTTAGCGTATTTGTAAGATAAATACCTATTGTTTCTTTTCACTAGCACGATTAGGGTATGGTTATATGACCTTCGATAGTGTACAAAAATTTCGATTTGAGTTCAAGGCCATCCATTGACCCAGTCACCTAAATTCATTAACGAATAAACAAAACAAAACTTAACGTCAGGGACAAGTTTATCAATTATAGCTTGAGATGAAATCTGCGGTCAATATGTGAAGGCGACATTGACGTTAAATTCACTCAATTCTAAACGACTTGATTTTACTAGAGCGATCGCCAATAGGTAGCATTGATTCAGTATGCAAAAATTTCGCAAAGTAAAGTACTGCGACTAGCTTCAAACTCTAAGAGAGCACATCACAATTATTCAGGAGGTCATTGATTCAATGTCGACTTGATTTATCTCATTTTTAAATCTTTCTTATAGGAAGTAGGTATCCAAGAACCCATAAATACCCATTATCCTAAATACCTAACACACGAGGAGCTAGTGACCTCATTTAAACAACACTGGTGTTCAAATACTCATACAGTCCTGAATCCTAACTTGTCTTCGAACGTAAACTTCAAGGCTTCTGTATGTAGGTATGAGCCATCTGGAAATGTAAGTGTCAACCTTTCTCGAACGGACGGCTTTGATCTTGTGGCGGTATTGTCGAGGTGGGCATGCGGGGAAGAGGAAGGACGTATGCGGACAGTACGCTGACGCGGCATTAAAGCCACAGGTTATTTGCATACCGTGAGTCTTGTCGAACCTGAAAGCAAACATAAGGTTCACGAGGTGAGTTTTATGTCAGCTAGTCAGAGGTGGAATGTAACGCTGGGTCGGTTACGTGGGAGGAAGGATCTGCCCGTCACAAGCTTACGCCACATTTAACGGATAGAGGCATGATAAGGGAAGACATGAAATACCCCTTCTAGACTCAGTAGAGTTAAATTCAATCCGGCGGAGATGGAAGTCGGAGTGAGGCAGAAAAACGGCATGAAGACTTGGTATTCCCCCATCTGGCGTGAAGAGTCCCTTTCGTAACAAGAGACGCTCGTCGAAGAGAGTAAAACTCGGACTTAAGGATAAGCTTAGCAAACGTACTTGGGAGAATCCGGTTTGAAATTGTTGTTCATCGGTTTTCACTTGGTTAGCGGAGGTGCCGACTTTTTAAGCAAACATATTATCCCCTCCCCATATCCCTCCATTCCTGCTCTTTCAACAATGTTGCGAATACTAACCAATAGCACTAACTATGACTACAAACACATTATGTTAGGAGAAGTTGCAGACAAGGACTTCAATTGAGAAAACTGGACCTTCGAGTTCGATCATCCTAAGGTAAGGTTTGCTTTCTTGAAATGTTTAATTTATTAACTGTTGTTTATGTTATCGATGTATCAGCGGTGATAGGAAGAATTAAATAAACACACTAAATTCCTATGGAAATCAAATAGACACAAGGTTTAGGGCGGGGGTAGTTTATCAAACTCGGTTAAATATTCTAAAATAATAATAAATAAATTGATCGGAAAATTCTCACCCTTTCTCTAAAAGAATCTATGGGTTACCACACGTAATACATTATCTTCTCTACATATGTGTGCATATTAAGTATGCAAACAGATGTAAAATCTAAAACAAAAAATTTACACAACGCAGATTATAGAAATAATGTGAACAAAAATCTTAAATCTTGATTACTGTGAGAAAATCGCAGGGATTTAAGAAGATAGGGTAGGTTTAGCTAGATTATACGGTATAGGGGTTTAGAAATCACGAGCCTGAGGTAGAAATAAACCGAAAGGAGGGTTGAGTCAGGCCATCATACCTAGTGGTGTGATCAGTAGGACATAAGGGTAGAATTATGAGCGTGGCTACGAGACAGGAGCTACGAGATTTAAACTACGAGGTAGAAGCTTAGAAAAGTAAATCAGCTAGGTAGGGTTCATCACAATTGGAGTCAGAAGCCAAGAGTGGCACCTCATTACACAAGAACCACTAACCCACTAGCATTGCTCGAGATGTGAGTAATTCACGTCTCACAACTTCCGATCCCAGTTCAGTCCTTTCTCGGATTTATCTCCAGAATAGCGCCTAAAGCGGACAACTTCATTTGTTGGGACGAGTTGGTTCGTTTGGGACATTTTTATGACTTACATTTTTGCGCAGGCACCTTTGAAATTTTTTTTAATCAAAATTGAATTAGCAAATGGGCGAGATTAAGTATTCCCAGGAAACGAACGGTAGGTAATATTTGTGAGATATTTACGACGAAGTATTATCCTGGCTGGTCCCTTAAGATTTTAACTAAACAATGGGTGGTTCGTGAATATTGATACAAAAAGGTTTTATATAATTTATGTGTGATTTTTAAATATTTTTATCTTGAGCTTAATTAACGCAGTGCCTTAACAAAAGTGAGTGGCATAATTATTGTAATGTATCATATTAGTCTATAATTGGTTCTCACATTACTTTAGTTGTCTATGGGCTCTTTTTGTTTCGTTGCCGAATTATGCCAAAGGTACCGAAGCTTTATGTGCTGTCATTATAATTCTAGAGCTCCGCAAACAAAACCTAGCTTTCAGCCAACAAGGTCAATTTCAATAAAAAAATGTAGACATATTTTGTCTCGACGCCACCTAGCGAGCGATTTAGCACTAACAATGCCTCTCTCACAAAAAAATAAAGTTGGTTGTTTTCAGGTGGAGAAATTTAATAAGCAGTAATTGTTGAATGAAGCACTAGTATATATTGAATTATTTGGCGGGTATTAGATAAGCCACCATAGCTCAGTGGTAGAGCTCCTGACCGGCAATCAGAGGGACACGGGTTCATGTCCCGTTGGCGGCCAGTATCTTTTCTCGGAAGATTTTTCAATGTATATGAGTGTTTCAGGCTGATAATTATTGCTTATAATAATTGATACAATTTCAATATTCCGAAGTATAATTTCAAATTATGAAACATCAATAAACAGTCAATGTGATTTTAAGGACCTGTCTTTCAATAAACCTCCTGTAGTACTGGAGAATACTGGTCCTATTTACAAATAACTAATGTTTCTGGAGAGAAAATTGGGGATGTTACAATTATATACTTACCATTAAATATGTTTGGCATATACTTAATCTGAAATTTCGAAGAAAAACTTGCTTTCAAAAGAAAAACTTTCTTTTTAACTATTTACAAAACAATTTGTTCACAAAACTCTAGAAAATACTTTTTGACCGTACGTATGAAATAACTTATTTACCTGCTTAGAAGTTCGATAATCGAGTAGATTAAAATGTAACATATTTCGGGTAATTGTTTCAATAACGAACTGTAACGTTATTTTTAGTTCGTCTTTATTCTAGCCTCACCCATTACTTCCCGTGCGTGTTTTTAATTATTTCAGAAAAGCAAATATTCTCCCAACCGCTATAAATTACGTAGAAAAGTAAAATAGAATTAAAAACGTAAAACATTTCCATGTTTTATATTGAAACGTACAGTTTCGCAAAATCGGTATAGAGTGTAGATTGTAGATGAAACATTATTTTATAAGTTTGGAAGACAGAGGGAAGGACAAGTAGCTGTGATAGCCAGTTGGTAAAGATATTGCACGCCTTTTTCAGTTAAGTCACCTCTTGACGGCAGACATCTCCCTGGGAATCGAGGGCGGGGGCGGATGGCGAGGAGCGGCCCCGAGGCGCATGACGTTTCCGCAGACATGTGCCCGCCCTTATTTTGTACTGCACCTTGTTCAGTTCTCCCCTTTCCTCCCAGGGACATGGTTTGAGTGTCATCTGCGACCTATACTAAGAATAATAAAAGATTAATGATCAACCAACAAACTATCATATACCTAATACATTTATTACAATATTAATTGTATTTCTACCATATTAGTTACGACATACCTTTATTTCTATTTTTTTATACAGTTGCCAATATTATAAATAATGTTATGTATTATTTTACAAATTATAATGATGTGTTATTTCCACACATATTATATAGGCAATAGCGGCGCGGTTTCTCTGGTAGTATTATTCTTGTAAAAAATATGTACTTTCGTAATCGGCTCTAAGAACTACATGTATTTTTAAATCTTTTATAATACGTAAATTTGATTTAAAAAAAAAAAATTGTTTAGTAAGTAGGCTGTGTTACGCCTCCTCCTCAATAAACCAATGTTTGAGACAGTTTTGCAATATCCGTCATCTCATATCTACCCTGATAATGGACAGTGTAAGGGTGTCTTAAACGTTGATTAAGGCGAAGCTTCATTCCAAATCACTGTTTTAAAATAATCTTAACTGCGAATGCGTCGTTTACATCACAAATACAAAAAAACATGCATTGGATAAATTGAAGCTTTTCCTTTGAGTAGAATTAAAATAGAATGGTTAAGATGAAGCCATACTCAATAATGCAAAATCATATGTTTTTGTTTTGAAAATTTGATCGCTTAGAAGTATAATAGATGCTTCAATTAAATACTGCGTGAAGAGCATACCTTGGTTCTTAAAAATATCGGTCATTTTTTAAAAGTCTTTTAAATATTATGTGCCCATCAAAACCATGAAACTAATCTATTTGTCCCTGGCTGAATCTAATTTGAGATATGGTATAACTTCTTGGGGGCACTCATGTAAGACAAACATCCAACATGTACAGTCAATTCAAAATGCCATGGTCAAATTTCTCGTCAGCAAAGCAGTTTATGACCAGCGTCAAAATATCACAAGAATGTATAAATCCATAAATATTTTACCTATTAGAGCTCTTTTTTGGCATAAAATCTGTATGCAACATATCCTAAATAGCCCATACAAAACAATGGTGGATCTCGTGCACAATACTAGGCTTACACAAAATGAAGGTATGATAATACCTAGATTTTCTAATAAACATGGCCAGCGAACTTTTGAATACATTGTACCACTTATATTTAATATGCTGCCATTTGATTTGAAAAAATGTTGCTCGACACCTAAATTTGCACTATTGTTAAAAACATGGCTGTTGGAATCAGATTTTCTGTATTAACTGACTCCTCGTGCATTTTTAATTTTTTTTAGACGTTGTCTTGTATTTTATTAAATTGCAATTTTTTTTTTCTTCTATTGTAAGACATTTTATACTGTACTATGTTTTTGTCCACACTATTTTCCTGCCGACAAGCTACTTGCAGTAGCTTTGCAGGTGTAATGTAAACAAGAAAAAAAAGCTTAGAAAAATAAATAAAATATTAGGTCTATAAAAAATCACCTTTAAGTGCTAACTCTCTTACTTATAAACCCCTTTTCGGATAAGGTATTATTGTTTAATGAAGCAAATTCAGATTCTTTTATAATAATCGCAAAAAAAATTATATTTACACCCGAACTTCACAAAATAAAATACAATACGCATTGTTATTTTTGACATCATGGCGACAAGACGGTAGTCGACGAATTTGGATTTTCAAAGTGAACCTTATGCCGTCCAACCAAGAACTACCGACTTGCCACACCCATGTTTCCCTGGACGGAGCGGGGAATAGACTTAAGGCTCCGCGTCACTTGGTTCCGTGAAATCATTTTTAAATTTCCGTTTTATTACATAAAACCATGCCTAAAAAGGAGTTAATGTTTTCAATATGTAAAAAAAAACTCAAATACCTTTTCAAACCTTTCCAAAAGCTTTTTCTCAAGTAGTTTTTAACTCTTCCCATAAAGGAGCGAGAATTACGATATAGATTTTTTCCTGGAATATTATTGGATCGCCTTAATTTACATTATAAAAAATGTAAGCGTAAAATACTAAAAAAAAGTATTTTATCATTAAAAATGTATGAACGTATAATATAACGAAAAACTTTTTAAAACTATAATTTAATGGCTAAATTGCTTTTTCCATTGATTAACTTTTTTCTTTCTTATAAAATGAAAATAAACAAAAATCACTTTTGCGTTTGAAATCGTGACATAGACTCCCTTTGCCAAGCGATTTTTATGGCTATTACCTACGTACATTCGTGGCGATATAAGACACACTAAGAATACATACACTTTTGGCTTGTGACTTCCTCTTAAGGGAAAAGAAAGCGCTACACGCCTTAACCCCAACAATATTTGAGCAGGTTGTACGTGTTGTTTATTTTGCGAAACTTAATACTACTTATGTAGTTAGTAATGCTAGTAGCTTACTTAAAACGTGTTGGAAATAATCATTTTGAAAGACATTATATTCCCAGGTTACAAATTATGGTGGATACAGTGTTTTAAAAACTCTTACTTTTTTTTATTTTTTTTTATTTTAGTTTATTAGGGAAACAAACAGTTATACATTTTATAAGGTAATTACATATTACATGGGTGCATTAACCAGTGAAGTTTCCGCAAAAAAATATAGTATACAAACAGATTAAAACATTAAAGAAAACATAAAGTGTTAAAATAAAGGAAAAAAATATATATGTTTACAACAGAAATGAAAAAGCATAAATTAAAGCACGTGGGAAAGAAAAGATGAAGTTAAACATTGAACCTATATAAAATTAATACATTTTCACATCATTAAAAAACGTTCAAGGATGAATGATTAGCCATTTGCCAGTGCCCTTGAGGGGATTTTTCACAACAACAAAAAAACGGCCCTATATAAATGATCCAAATTTTATTATTTTTATAAAAAGAAGGAAAAACAACATAATGAGAATGAAATAATAACATACAGCAGGGTTGGAGGGTCCGCAATTAACAATTGGTTTTTAATTGTTTCAGTTATGAATTTAATAAATTGGCCTGAGGACAAATGGAAAATATCAGCTTCATAAAACATATCATTGTATTTTGTGCACCTCCTTCGGAAAAATGAACGTTGTGTGTAATTTGTTTTTGATTGTGGGATGTGGAATAATTGGTTTGAACTTGTACTTCTTGTTGAACAGTGGAAATTAATGTGTTCTAGAAGAAAGTCGTTGTCAACAACGTTGTTAATGATTTTGAATAATGATAAATTATGGAATGTTAATGAGTCTTTTAGCTTTTCTGATGTTCGAAAGGATTTAAAGTCTACGTGATTCAGTATCTTTTTTAAAATTCTTTCTAACCTTAAAATATTAACTTTGTATTGGGGATTCCATATGACTGATCTGACTGTATTTTGATTACATATTGTGACCTGAATGGTTTGGTCACTCTTATGATGAATCCTAGAAGTTTGTATGCCCTGTCACAGATGGAATTTATATGTGTTCGGAAAGACATTCCGGAGTCCATTGTTATTCCTAAGTCCCATACTTCACAACATCTTTTTAATTCTACGTTATTGAGTTTGTACGGGAATGTTAGGTTCTTGCTTTTGGTGAACGATATTGTGTTACATTTTTCCAGATTAAGGAACAGTTGATTGTGCGCACAGTATATTCGAAACCTATTAATATCCTCTTGCAACTCAAGACTGTCATTAATATTAGTGTTTTTTTTTGTAAATTTTAGTGTCATCAGCAAAAATTTGGAAATTTGAATTTTTAAAACATTTAACTATATCATCGATATATACAATAAACAAGAGAGGTCCGAGATGAGATCCTTGTGGAATTCCTGAAGGTATATTGTAAAAACGCGAGGAGAAACCCTTAGCTCTAACTGCTTGACTTCTGTTTGTGACATACGAATTGATCCATCTTAGAAGGTCACCATTAATCCCGATTTTTAACAGCTTCTTCAGAAGCAGTTCAATGTTAATTTTATCAAAGGCTTTTGAAAAATCCGTATAGATAGTTTGTTGCTTGTACAATGTTGGAGGACGAAGCTAGCGGAGAAAATTGACGACGTGTCACCTGGATGAAAACCCAATTACTACTAACCGCTCATTGGATTTGGATTAATAAAAATATATTATTTAATTAAATGAAGACAATATTAGCAAAACTCAATCAAAATCTGAAGACAGAAAAATCAGAAAAGGTATTGGTTCTACTGGGATACGAACCCAGATTCCTTAGCATTCATGGCCAACTGCTCTACCGATTGAGCTATGGAACCCATTTCCAATTCGATCACTTTTAACTGTATTATACTTCGACTAAGAACTACCAACACTATCTTAATTTTTCTTAACGCGCATATTATTGGCTGCTATCTTTATATATGATTGCAAGATTCGACCCTAACTAAATGCTATATAGATAGTGTCTGAATAAATATTTATCCATTCTATTTTTAATATGCGACGTCTATTGACTTTTCTGCAAGTCTAGGATGAATATTTTTATTTTTAATTGTAACTTTTATGAGGAAAAACTCAAATTATATTATTTAATTAAATGAAGACAATATTAGCAAAACTCAATCAAAATCTGAAGACAGAAAAATCAGAAAAAGGTATTGGTTCCACTGGGACACGAACCCAGATACCTTAGCATTCATGGCCAACTGCTCTACCGATTGAGCTATGGAACCCATTTCCAATTCGATCACTTTTAACTGTATCAATACGGAGTATTCACTACTACTAACCGCTCATTGAATATTCAGGATATTGGATAAAAATTTAAAAGCAACACTTTTTTGGTTGTTTTTCTATAAGTGTTCACTTCTACTAACCGCTCATTGGATATTGGATTGATAAAAATTATTAGCTTAAATGTTTTCGGTTGTTTTCCTATTAGTGTTCACTACTACTAACCGCTCATGGGATATTGGATTAACAAAAAATTGTTAGCCTAACTGTTTTCGGTTGTTTTCCTATAATTATTATTGGATTGATAAAAAGTTTTAAGCACAACTGTTTTTATCGTTTTCCTGAAAAACGTATAATTGCACCACAGATTCACCCATTTTTAGGTTTTCTCATGGAATGCAAATGTCGTAGGATGGTAGATTGGTCACGATTCATCATATTGCCCAAAAGTCGAGTTGATTGATGTGGAACAACGCGAATTGAAGCCAATAAACAATGGTTTTCCGAACAGGGACAAAAACCATGTTTGATTCGTGCTTTCCCTGATGTTCCTTAACTTTTCGAATAAACTGAATGCAAAACGTCAGATTTTTTGGCGCTTGACATTCCATTTTCTGTTTAAAAAAATTATCGGTAGAACGGGAAATTCAATTAGTTTATGTTAAAAACTTTTAAATCATTTATTTCAGTTCAATTTTGGATCTTTGGTGGTTTATCGCTATGCTTATAATTAGAATGAAGCTATTTTTATCGCTATGCTTATAATTAGAATGAAGCTATTGTTTTTCTTTATTTAACGGATATACTTATGTATATATTTTAACACTAGGTTCGTGCCTGTATAAATAAGAATTTGGTGTGACCAACATGAAATAAAGGTACATCCAGCACATTTAATTTTTTTAACGATAAAATTTAACCTTCTGCGGGCTCTGGAGGTAAAGTTAAAATATAGCAAGTTGCTAATTTGAAAAAAAATCCACTTATATTATTCGACTCCGTATCTCGTTCCAATGCTTTTATAGTGCAATTTAATGGAATAACGTTATAAAAAAGACATTTTACAATATTACAAACATTACATATAACACATATCGACCATCCAGTTGATTAGTCAGAGATATTCGAAAACTCGAAATTTCGAGTGGTCTGGGTTCGAGTCCCAGTTGCGACCATTGTCTTTTTCTGTTTTTCTGTGTCCTGTTCTCTTTCATATTTTCGTTAAGATTATTATTGTTAACTTATACTAATATAATATGACATACATTTTGTACCTATGTATGGATCCACATATTTTTGTTTGTAGGAAGAGACTATAACATAAAAAATGTAACGAAACACCGAAAAGAGATACAAACAAACGAAGAAACTATTTTTTTCATCTCAATGCGATGCGACGTCTTAAACCAAATATTCAATAAGCATCGATAAATTACTAACTATTACATTTACCTTCTAACCAGGTTCCAATAATCACATTAAATTACATCTTACAATTTCTAACTAAGAACTTGCGTTCTCCGTATCGTGAAGCTTTCTCTCAAGATTTAATTACATGTGACGTGCAGTTAATTACAAGCTTATTATAAGGCACACTTTACAAACCGTTTGTGGCTTTGCAATCTTGAGCTACATCGTCAACATTTTATACTTTTCTTACCTAATTAATAAAAGTGTTTTAAGTTTTAGACAACTGGTAAAAAACCATGTACCAGACATTAATGGTTAGTTTATCAATTGTTAAAATGAATTAAAATATAATATATTAGTATGATGAGGAAATCTTTAATTTATTTCATAGTTAGGAGAATTACAAGTGTACAAATTAATCACATTGTAAACTATTGATTTCCTTAAAATTAAATAAAATTTAAAACACGTTTGTAAGTAAGGCCCATCGTGTTTCATATGAAATTTGTTCTAGAAACATTATTTTCTCTTCAGTCCCAGAGAAGTTATATTAATTATTCGTTTTCAAGATTAGACTGGTTCACTCAGTAATTTAAATTTACCTTTCCATTTATTAAATATTTACTCTACTTTGTGAATGCTGAAGGTACGCAAATAATGCAAAAGAATTTGAAAAAATATTTCTCAGAAAATCAAAAATAAATATCAGCGTGTATTATTTTGAGCAGATATCAGATTTAAATGTAAAGGTTAATAACTCAAATTGATGTTAATATTATAGCAGATTCAAAATTAATTTCAACGCTTGAAAGGTTGTCTGTTAATAAATTTCAAAAACAAAAATAAAACAAACCCGACTTCGGCTTAGTTATTTCATTGATGAAAGAAAATCTCTCTTTGAGGTTACTTACGGTGTGCAATATCGAGAGGTTATGAATGTTAGCACTTTGCCAGGAGTATAATAACTGGAATATTCTGTTATAAGTTCCCAGAACTACACACTTGAAGTTTAAAGCTTAAAAGTTGACGAGGATCATCTCTTTGCAGAGCCAAAGGTAAGGATTATACCTGAGGAGGGTGGCTAATAACTCCCTTACCCAGAGTCAGGGAAGAGTTTCATATACACATTCACGTACACCCCTACAAATACCCACACATACACGCACACACATTTTCCCACACACCAGACACTGAACTGTCTCCAAGGGGAGAGACTTAATAGTAGACACGGAGAGGTCGTGTTCAGGGACGCAGAGACATTTCATATGAGTACTATTATAGCGCGCATCAAATGTGCAATATACTTGTACGTTTTGTAGTCGTACAATCGTCGTGCACGTCCAACGAAACCCCAAGTTAATTCCTGTTTTATTTTCCCAGCTTCTGAAAAATGGGAGACAACATTTTGAATATGAATGAAGTACAATAAAAGTGGCATTTAACAGGCATGGCAGAGGAAGGACGACATTATAATGTTTGCAAAATAAAACATATCCCTGAGGTGGAAGTATGTGGTAAATAGAAGATACAAAATGGTTTCAAGACCGATGAAAATGTAATGAAAAATATGTAAGAAAGGGACGCCTACATGATTCAGAGGTAATACTTGAAGTTTGTTTCTGGACAAAACTATTTATTCATATTCATATTGCGTATGTACGGGCGCAAACAATAAATTCATTTTAATAATTGAAAGTGTAACTTGTAAATTTTTTTTAAAAATAAATAACACACGCCATCTATTATTAATTTTATATTGTATAAGAAAAGGACTCCTAGATGGCTCACTTTATTTGAATTTTCATTTTTCTTTAAAATATGATTTATTTCTTCTTTATTTTTCACTTACTTTTATGTATTTTTAAATTTTTAATTATCTGTTCAATAAAATAGTATTTTTTAATTCCTATTTAAAATATTCAATGTGTGACTACCACAAAACGGGCATTAGCCTAGTGTGGTAGCCAAAAAAAACAAAAAATCAGTAACCAATAAAATTTTATGAAATAAGTAAATAATTTTTTTTTACTTAAAATGTGATTCAGCACAATCTGAATGTAAAAAATGTGGTACTTGCTAATGCACAAACAAGACTAACTGCAAACTTGCTTGACGAACGATGTACTCGTTTCCCAGGTATCAAAATAAATATGGTCAAAGAATCTTAAATACTACGTCCCGAAAATGTACAAAATGTTACCAAATTTCAATTAAAAAATGTGAATTTATTTTCTGCTTCCAGCCTCTACTCACTTTTAGTTTAAGTCAATGATTAAAATAAAAATGTTATGCATATAATACTAGCTGTTTCCCGGCATGCCTTGCAATGCCATATTCAAATAAATAAAATGTTACTCCTTGCATGTCCTTTCCCGTGCGTTCCCCTCCAGCGCTCAACTTCCACCTTCCCCGCCACTGCTCTCCTGCTCCCCCGTCCCGCCAATCCCCCTGGCACTTCATTTCTTGACTCCTCTCCCGCCCGGCCCGTAGCCGAAACTTTTTTCTAATACTAACATTTTTAAACTCGTGATATCTTTCTAATTAAAAATCCGAATTGAAAAATTCAAAAAGTTAAATAAAGGACAAATCCTGACAAAATGATGGAAATTCGATATAGATATATATCAACTATTTGTTGACTTCAAACAGGCGTATGACAACATAGATAGGGAGAAGATTTATGAAATACTCCTAAATTTTGGAATACCGCCCAAAATAGTCAAGCTTGTAATAGCAACAATGGTCGGCTCACGGTGTCGAGTAAGGATAGGAGGTGAAACAACGGAGGATTTTAACGTCTCCCAGGGGCTAAAACAAGGTGATGGCTTAGCACCTACCCTTTTTAATATTGTACTGGAGCACGTCGTTAGGAAGACAATGATCAGTACCGATTCAAAAATCTGCTACAGAAGCAATCAAATAGTTGGCTACGCAGATGACCTTAACATTGTTGGAAGATCCCTACAGGCTGTAAGAGATGTGTTTGACCCTTTGGAGACTGCGGCAAAAGAGGTGGGGTTGCAAATCAATGAAAATAAAACAAAAATCATGATGCAAACCAGAACCCTTCACCGCAGAATAAAAGATAAAGTGAAATTTAAAGACAATTATAATTTCAAAGTGGTCGAAGAGTTTACCTACCTTGGCTCCATCATAACGCAGGACAATGAAGACCCAGTAGAAGTAAGAAAGCGCATCACAGCCGCTAACAACACTTACTTCGCGTTGCTGCCAGTGTTCAAATCACGAAACGTCCATAGGAAAACCAAAATAACCTTATATAAAACAATTATCAGAACGGTCTTGGCCTATGGATGTGAGGCGGGAACACTAACAGCAAAGTCAGCAGAACAGCTGGACATCTTCGAAAGAAAGGTACTGCGAAGAATCTTAGGAGCGGTGCGAGAGGGAGAGGCATGGAGAATCCGCCACAACAATGAGCTCTATGAAATTTATCAAGCTCCCAGACTCTCCACCCATTTAAGGCTCCAAAGATTAAGATGGGCCGGACATGTGCACCGAATGCCAAGCACACGAGTACCGAAGAAGGTTCTGACAGGACACCCGGGAGGTAAACGAAAGGCGGGCAGACCTAGACTGAGATGGGAGGATGATGTCAGGAAGGATGCAAGAGGATTACTCCATGTTGCAGATTGGAAGACGACGGCCGAGGACAGAGGGCGGTGGAGGCTTATTTTGAAGGAGGCCAAGGCTCGAAATGGGCTATAGCGCCATTGAAGAAGAAGAAGAAGAAATAAAGGTATTGAAGCTATCTTGAACATGAAGTAATTTATTTTGATAAGTATTAAAACCAAGATACAAATATAAAGAGCCTTTTCATGTGACGACATTTTAATTAATTTTTTTAAATAAAATAATACTTATTGTGGCATAACCATAATAGTTAGACATATGCTGTCACAACCTTTTTCGTAAATAAAGATGTGTTCTACAAAGTCGTGGTACATTATTTTATTCTATCACGCGATGTAAAGAATATTTTAGGTAATTTTTTTACACCTTGGGTTACATTATTGAAGTTTTAGCAAGGATGCTTATTTTTTTTTGAAAATATAATATAGCCTATGTTACCCAGGGATAGTGTAGCTTCCCAAGAGCGAAAGAATTTTTCAAATCGGTTCAGTAGTTTCGGAGCCTATTCAATACAAACAAACAAACAAATCTTACCTCTTTATATAGTGTAGTAGATAATACGTACCAATCCTGAAAATTTTTACTTTGTTTGAACAGCACCGTTTTGAGAAAAATCACCTCAATGGTGCAATATGTGCAACGTTGGAGAAAAAAGAAACATAAAAATGTAATTTTCATTGTATTGATCGCAACTTGAAACTTGACAATTGACGCATACAAAAAGTGAACCGAACTACGAAAGAGCATCTACCCGTGTAATGAATGTGAACGAAGTGCGTAGGTACTGTGTGCCGATGAGAGTTGTGAGGAATTATTCCCTTTCTGCCTATCCCTGCGGAAAATGACTCAATGGTTGGATAATAACCGAACACGCAACTAAAATACTAACGATATTCTGTCTAGACAAAACATCAGTCACTAATTTCCCTAGGCTATTTGTAGATTATTATATTATCGTGCTACTAAATGAAGTCCCCGGCGTTGCCCGGCTTTACGTACAGTTTTTAGAAGAAATAGGCAGTAATTTTCCTACATTTCAGAAATTAATCAAGATATATCAAAATTCTGCTTTAAGGGGTAGTAAAAGGTGAAAGGGTGGTTTATCGGTAAGCAGTGACCTTCCTCTCGCTTTGAAGGTCAGGTATACAAAATTTTATCAAACTCCGAATAAAAGTATACAAACCTACAACCCACAAACCCACAAACCCCAGGGTTACACCGGAACACTCTTCTTTATACATATGTACTATTATATATTATGTATACTTGGCGTTAAGCGCCGTACTTGACTTACATCAACCAGTGATTCCTGACATTATTTGGAGAAATTAAATTTTAGTCCCCGGTGACTTTTTATGTTTTTTTTCAACTTAAAACATAAAAAAAATCAGTATATATTTGACATTTAGGTTCGGGATGAGCTGTAGGTGTTTACTTGGCCGAGTGGCCAGTGATGACCAGTTGTAATTTTTTTTTTGGTTTTGAAGAAAAAAAATCATAAGTGTGCAGTTCACATGCGGAAGAAGTGAAACCTTCAGAAAACTAATGTAAACACGATTGGGTAAGTACCGCACAAAGAGGAGACCGATTATTCTATCTTATTCTCTCGCAGGCTGAATCCTATACATAGGTATAAATGTACGTATTTGTCTCTTTTTAGTGGAGTCGAGTTTAAAATCACAACGGTGCTAAAGAAGTTTTCAATTTAAAAACATCAAAAAAAGGCACCGGATACAAAAATTTGTAATATTAATATATTCTTTACTCCAAATAATATCAGAAATCACTAGTTAACCGCTCCGACCTATCGCGAATATGCGAGTTTTGCGTCTTAAACGAAATGTCATATTTACAAAAACCTTGTGTTATTTCCGCTTCACAATAATTAAAGCTCTATAAATGAAACATTTCTGAACGTAGCTGAATACTAAATACTGTTTTTGAATGGCTACAAAATAACCTTTTAAATTATTATATTACAAATAAATATTAACATTTGTAAATATTAAAATTTGGAATGCAAACATAAAAAAATGTAAATATTACTCACGTGATGTTTTTATGTGAAAACGGTACTAAAATCACGGATTATGTAAAAAAAAAACAATACTTATTCTATCGTATAAATGTATAATAAACAATTTAGTCACCTCACTTTTTATAATTTTACACAAGAATATTTAATTAAAAAAAATAACAATATTTAGCGGCGCTTAGGCGATTTGGCGGGTAAAATCTGTACCTACCGTATATCTGACAGAATAAGTATTTTTTTATGTATTTCTATGGACAACTTGAATAAGTTATATTGCTTGATTTACTATCGACCTTTCAATTTTTGTTTTAGGGATGTCACTAGAACAATAACGAAGTTATAACGATTTCTGTGGAAACACGCGCGTTGACGTGAAAACACGCTTATTGTACTTGTCTGCTATCGTTATATTATCGTGTATATCCGCTTACGCATCTGAGTGAGAAAGTAATTACCTACTTCTCTAAACATCCTATATATATATATATATATATAGATATGCAATGTTTGATATTTATTTATTTATTTTATTTTCGGGAAATCAACAGTTTACAATAATGATTAATTTATACATGTATAATTAACCTAACTGAGAAACCAATTATAGATTTCCTCATTATACTATTACATTGTGTTTCTAGAAATTAAAAAGTAATCTTAGAAAATTAAAAGATAGTACAATAAAATATATAACATAGGTATGACAGGTGGAAGGTAGTACATAATATATCATTAAATTTATGAATTTTGTAGTCATTTAATACATTTTAATACACTTTTGATAGAATTTTTATATTTATTTTCGTTACACTTGAAGATATCTATATCAGAGAAAATGTTATTATATGTTGAACACACTCTAATAAGGCAAGCATTTTGGTTTCAATTTGTTTTACAGTGTTTTTCCTTAAATATATAGATATATGATGAATAACTCCTTACATACGAGTGCAAATAATTGGATAAAGAATGATATAATGAAAAGTACTTTCTAAATAATGTAATATCAAAAGCCCTGAAAAATCTCAAAAAAGCTTCACAAATTGCTGAAAGCTGTTTGAAAGCTTCAAGGCAGTTATTTAGTTATGGAAGCATGCAAATGTGAGTTGAAGAGATGCCGATTACTTTACAGCTTGAACAAAACATTCCCCCTTCATAGCATGCTACTTCACCTCTTTATATAAATATACATCAACTTTTGATCTCTCATTTAATAGGTATACATTTTGATTTTGTTTATCAAAAGATATCGAGTATTATTTTCACAATTCGTTTTTAAATCGTCGTCTCTCATATTATTTGCTACGTGCTTTTTGAATAATAATGCTTTATGTTAGGTACGACAGGAGTGTCAGAATTCATGACAATCTATTCATATCAATTTAAATTGAATTCGTTAAAATAAAATATCAGTTCGTGTCAATTCATAAAATAAATACACGAAGCACTGTTTTTAATTAAAACCAAATTTAATCACCAACCACAATGTATATATTATATCAGGCCTTATATTCAGTACTAAAAAAAATATTTACCACCACGCAGGAAAATTGTTTCCCTCAGAGCTATTGTCACCTATGAGGATGATGTATGAAAGGTCGTTTTGAGGAACGGAGGGAGGAAACGCAGGAGCCGGCAAATCAATGCAAGAACGACTCGTGGAAGCGACCCGTTCTTATGCAACAAATGTCAACCACGTACAAATATGGGCACACATTGGGCATGTATCCCGGCTTTGCACAAATACCGGAGGGATCAAAAATGCTAGTTCTTTGAAGCATCTTGCATTGAAATACCTGCGCTCCAAATATAAAACTAAACCCATGTTCCCAAGTCCTTCATTGTTAATTTTTCTTCTAATCCTTTGTCTTCCTCCTTTCCTTGAAAGTCACTACTTATTAGGAAAAGAAGAAGGTGTTTTCATACCTACGTGGAACACATCTACAATATTGGCACCAAAATCTATAATTATCAATGAGTTGAGTATCCAGTGATATTGTTCACTTCTCACCATTGTAATCTCGCTATTAATCATAAAAAATACTAATTAATTAACCTCAAAGTGTCGGTAATTGTGACCTTGCGTTGTGCCGTTGTTGTGGAGAGCAGCCAGCACCAATATCGACCCGAAACAGCTGATGAACTCATCAAATGTAGGGACTTTTCCTTCCATTTGCCATTTCCTGTGATTGAGTTAAAACGAAGTCAATTGTCTTGTTTTCGCACAAAAATAGATTTAAACTCCACATTTATCTCGTGTTACGATATTGTTAGTTTTTTTTTTCATTTTCTGCACAGAGACAAGTATTTGTTGGAGTATTTTATGGCTCCAGACTATATGTGGCTTCCAAATTCAACTGAGGGGCGAACTTTTGATTTGTATAGGGTGTGCAGTTGTGTATATGTAGGTACAATCAAGTATTTGCGAGCCCTGCACATTAGATACGCCCAGCTTCTGGGTATCTAGCATGATCGATCGATAAGTTTATCGAAAATATCGGTAACTTTTCATCCTTCCCGAGAATGAATACCAATCAACAATGAACAAACAACAATTCCACAATGACTGAGCGTTTTTAAATTATTCGACTTGAACTGCTGTTTGACTCTGGTAGAAACCCTAATAGATTGAATTAACCCTTGCTTTAATTTTAATATACTATACAATACGAATATGTGCACATTTTTTACAGATTTAATTATTATGTGATTTTTTTTCCAATTGTGTCTTCTGGGAATCTGAAATTTTCATATTATTTTTAAGCTAGTTTTCTTATTTTCCGAAAATTTCGAAGCATATTTCTCAGTAGAGAACCGCTACGTGGAGCAAGTTAATACTGGTAGCGATGGTAGTATGTGGCGCGTCGACGGTTATTGATGTGTTATTATGCTTTCATCGTAGGAAAATTCCTTCCTCAATTACCACAATAGATCATCGCGGAATAAGGGAGGGAGAATGGAAGAATAAAATTTAGTTCATGTTGAAGTCGTGAGTCCATAAACCGTGTAACGGTGATAACTCACATTAACTATAAAAGTTTAATAAAAATGTTCATTTTACATACTTTACGGTCGTTCTAAACATTATGTTGTTTCCGTTAATCTCAATGATTAATACAACTGTGTTGGAAAATCATCGTAACCGTTCGTTTATAAGACACGAACAACGATATATGGTACTCTTTTGATATACTACTTAACTGACATCTGTTGGGATATAATGAAACTTTGTATAACTATCTACACTAACGACATCTATTGAATGTTGCTGAAACTACCTACATGATTAACTTATACACTACAGTATATGATACAACTCTGGTTCACATAGTTTATTAATTACAGAAGAAGGTCGAATTTTGATCAGTATTTTGGATTCAGCGAAATCTTCTATGACTGTCAAAATTGTAAAGATCTTTATGATACGTATACTACTTAAATGATTTTAACTTTCTACCAAGGTAAAAAAAAATCACTACACAACCCTAATAATTTTTATTTGCTCAAAAGTGATATTTTAATCATTTCCGGCGAATTCGTAATTGAATTATCATTTTTATTTCCATGTCTCACAAGGGATGCGAGTTATTTATATTTTGGATTAATGAAAACAGTAGGTACCCTACCATTAATATATTTTACGAACAACGATTTTTAAACCCTAGAGTTAAAGATGTTTATATCCTGAGAAAAGATACATGCCAACGCGGGTTCGAGTCCCGTCGGCGGCATGTATCTTTTCTCGGGAGATTTTTTCAATGTTTTTTTTTACATTTACTCCACACAGGAAGCCCTGAGGAAAATAATTTCTCTCAGGGCCTATGTCGTCTTTGAGGATGCTGTGTGGAGGGTCTTTTTGAGGAAAGGAAGGAGTTAACATGGGTCTTGAAGAGTCTCATGTTGTAGGAGGGAGGAAACACAGAGACCGGTAAATCGTTCCACAGCCGATGAGTGTTTCAGGCTAATAATTATCACTTATACTAATTGTTGCCCTTTGTGCTATGCATAAAAATCTTGTCTTAAACCAAGACAAGACAAGATTATCAATTAAAAATAATGAGTTCTTACATAAAATGACTCTTGAAACCTTCAAGGCCAATGTTGAAATTGTTAAGATATCTGGAAATAATATTTAGCAGCCCCCACCTTTTGACATGCTATGCTAGGCCAGAACATCCGTTCTGCCATATGAAAAACAGTGCATGTCGCGGTATCATCCCTGGCAGTAGTTGTTTGCTTGAAACGGTTTATAGTATTCTAGGAAGCCTATCAATGTAAGAGTTTATTATTTTATATGCTATTACTGTAAGAGCTCTATTCCTCCGAGACTGGAAACTGAGATGTTAATGAGGCAAGGAGTTTGCGCAAATACCGACTGCATACCCCTGCGGAAAACGGCGTGATGATTAGTTAATTAGTTAGTAAGATGAAAAGAATAGATAATAGAGGATAAATAGAATATTAAAGGATTATGTTGTACTTTTTTTTATCAGCTTCTAAGGGCGAATAACGAAAGCGGAAATTTGAAATGCTGTAAAGTACCTACAATAAATCCAACAATTACTTTTAAATACGTCATTTTTCCCCTTTTTTTCTTTCGACTTGCGTCGTCGATATATTTCTAGAAAAATAAATGCGTCTTTATGACGTGCATTTTAAGAGGATTTTTTTAAATTTTTTTCGAAATAAATTCGATACTGTTATTAAAAAACAGATATGATTTTTTTTTAATAATGAAAATACCTTTTTTTCCCCCTGATATCTATGTAATATCTTGTCCTTAACAGTATTTTAAATTTCCGTGATAGATATTTTTTAAGGAAAGCGGCTGTTTGTTTAAGAGGGCAAACTTAAACCGCACGAGGTTATCCAATCCATAATCTAGCTCATTAGTCAAATTTGCTTCGTATATCTTCCTTTCCATGGAATATGAATTCGCTCGTCGTGTTTCAACCGCCATCGCAGTATTCATATGTAATTTGGGATTCCCCAATCACGGGCCCGATACACCGAGACACTCTTCATTACCATATTCAATACCACGGCTATACCATCTACCGTCTGCTGCGCCTGATATTACTGTTACACGACTCCTGGCTGGGAAATAATACTGAATGTGCTTTTACAGTCATACATTATTATTTCTACTATCCGACCATCAAAATGCCGACATTTGCTTATCGATATTACCCATCTGCCGCCTTGCTAACCAAAAGGAAAAATGGAGAAAAACAATCCTACGAAATATTCTATGTATATATATCGGCTACAGGTCATCCCAAGTGGTTCGCTACATTTGGTGAGTTAACAGGGTTGCGCGGGTTCATGGAGTGATGTTTGTCTAGCTCTTGGCGATGGATGCGTTTGCTCACCTACTGTGTGGCGGGCCGAATCATGAGAGACAAGTTTAGGTAGACTTTTTGACCTCTCTAGCCGGACTCCATCGACCCATCGCCTTTCCAGTGGGATACAATCTGTCATTCAATGTACATTGTCAATTGTACATTGACCCCCAGATTTCTACTCACCTTTCATACCTTTTTCCTTCCCAGAACTTCCTCTCCTTTCTTTCCTTAAAAAGACCCTCCAAACAGCATAACCTAAGATGACAAAGGCCTTGAGGGAAATTGCTTTCCTCTTCTGTGTGGAGCTAATATAAAAAAATAAATATGCTGTCTTTTGATTTGGAAAACGCTGTATTTATTCATATTATGTAGATCAGTGGTGCAAAACTCTCGGGTACAACATCTCATTCGTCGCGCTCATTTTGTGCCACACCTGTAGAACTCCATGCCGCTCGCAACTAAATTATTTGTTGTGCACCACTAATGTCGATGAACAATAGAAACTGCTTCAAATGTTTCCGACATGAGTTGAGTTAATACGGTTTGAATAAATTTGTGTAATTCGTCGGCGTTTCCTCCGTATTGAACCAACGTTTCGGACATCCTCCATCATCAGGGCGAAGGTAGAAAATGACAGTTATTTGTGTAGCGGTAACACTGCGCCACAATACTTTAGACAACCTCCCCACTCTGCAATAATACTGTATATCGATTTTCGGCATGTTCGAGTTATTAATGCCACAATGTTGTAAATCCACATGACTGTCGAACAATATATTAAACAGTCGTATGATATAAACAAAAATACTATTAAAACAATTTCTAAGTTATTGGCTTCCCTGCAACAGTACTGTATACAAGGTGTTAAGAGACATACTTGACTTACTTTAACCTGTGATTCCTGACATTGTTTGGAGTAAAAAATGTACTTAAATGAAAAATTTGTCTCCGGTGACTTTTTTGATATTTTTTTTAAAAATTTTTTTCTTCAAAATCAAACAAAAAAAATTCTTCCACTCAGTTGAGTAACCGACCAACCCCTAGCCCCGCCTTCACCCTTCCAACACCTACAATTTTTTATGTTTTAGTAGAAAAAAACATCAAAAATGCCACCGGAGGCCAAAATTTCGTTTACATTTTTCACTCCAATTAATGTCAGGAATCACTAGTTAAAGTACGTCAAGTACGTCCCTTAACGCCCTGTATATATATTTAATCCAAGATGGCCAACACTCCTTCCATGGATCTTTTTCACGTGGATTTAAAATCATAAAATAAAGACAAAAAGGAGGAAAATTCAACCCAAAAATGGAAAAAAAAATTAAGCCTAAAGAATAGTGCGAAGCTATGTAAAACTCCATTTAGTACAGAAATGTAGGGAAAATTAAATAATGTAGGTCGAACTACGAAAATTTTGTTTGACGTTTAATTAAATTTAGGAATCGTTCACATGGAATGAATCTATCACACTGATATTGGATGTTTATCTAATTCATATGCATGTATTTGCAATCGTTGTTGTGGTTTCAATGAAGGCTGTTGTATCTTAAAAATAGATTTTTTTCCATGGTAAAACAATGTGCAAGGTACCAGTATGACGATATACAATGATATGTAGATCACCAAATTTTAACTAATCAAAATACATTAATACGATTTATGTACTGTCGATAGTTTTTTTTTTAATACGCAATATAACAATAATTAATTAAAAAAAGCTGTAAAAAACAGTTAAAAACGTTATTCCCAGTTTACCAACGTCTACTAAAACCAGTGCACAATGTTGGTGCAGAGGGGGCTCAGTTGTCAAATTTGAGTTTTGCAAGGGTGCAGCCCCAATAGAATCGATTGCCCTTTGACAAGAAAGGGCGCCAGGAGTACGTGACGTGGATCATTTCTGAAAATACCCTTCAAAGTCGAGTACCAAGAAGCTTAAAGTGTCTTCACTGTTTACATACATTTCAATCGCCTCTGTAATTAGGCGAGCCCAATAAGTGCAAGGCCTTCTAGAACTTTACGGGAAAATCAAAGGATTACGACATGATTAGAAGAATTTCTGATTAAATATAATTAAATAAGTTTAATAACCATTTTTGCTACTGTCCTTTCATGGCTCACATAAACCTTACAACATCCCGAGCAGGTAAGTTTGTAGATTTCATCTCTTTCAATGGGATACCTACTGTCTTGTCTTTTGATTAATAGATACTTGCATGAATCGGTAACCGGATACGCTTTTCCCATAGAATCGAGCACACGTGTATTAGTATTTGAATATACGTTGAACTTTACCTCACGCTTCAATCTTTCCAACAACGAACTAACCCTTCTTGGAATTATTACACCGTGTCCGTACGCTTCTCCGTTCAGCTTCGCATCCAATTATGGGCGCCTACTTAGACAAACAGAAAACTTGAACTTAAGATACTGTGTTGACGCTCCAACTGTTCTCTGGGAGAGGAGCAAGCTGGTACGACCTCCGCCTACCTCAGCCGGGTGTAAATCATCCACGCGGGGAGGAACGCCGAGCTCTTAGTAAATTTACTTGGGTAATCGGCACGTTAGCAGAAGTGCAGCGAAGAGTAAAAATGCCACCAGGCAAGCATTATAATACTACATCGACGTACCTGGTAATGTCCACTCCAGCGAAAGCTACCTAAATCTCTTAAGCGATAGCCACCGAAACCTTGTTATGGGCAGATGATTTTATTAAAATTAATTTATTTTGAACTTACTGTTTAGTCGCTAGCTTCATAAAACTACTATCGAAGAACAAGAAAATTCTTCATTAATGTTCCTATCATCGAATATTCTCGATAATGTGTTGTATCTTGCAGTCCGCGTGTTGACTAACTAAACCCTCCGCCCATCGCGTCTTTTTTTAACACGAGGTGTCACGCGGGGTCGCTGAGGACCCCAAAAATAAATATGATTAAATTGTTGTTATAGCTTACATATTATATACGTGTTATTTTAACTGATTATAGTCAGGTGATAATGACTGCATTGAAATAAAAAGAAATATTAAAAATCAGATGTTTATTTTCAATGTAAAAGCTTAAAAATCAAAAAGCAATATTTTTTTATAATTTTGAATCATGCTTTTTTAAGAGAAAACTTTTTTAAAAAATCTAACCAATTTCTATCAAACTTATAACTTTCCGAGATTGATACAAACCTCTTCTTATTACAAAAAAACAACAAAATACAATGCCAAAAACATATAAACTTGGTTTTTCATTGTATTTTGTTGATTTTTTTGAGCCTCACGCCAAAACACAAGTCTGTATCTCACATCGCACATAAGCAGACTGAATGTTGGCGGTAATATCGTCAAGTATGGTCCCTTTTAGGAAACTACCTAAAGTAAGGAATCAATGGAAACGTTTAAAATGTACATAATTAGCATTCCTGTGAAATCTGGACTTTTAAAGACCACATGCGACGGGTCGCGGATTAACACTCACTAATTGGCAAACACTCCTTGCCTCATTCACATACACACATCATCTCATACATACTCTTCTACCATTCCGACTCTTGATATGGCCCGCCTCAAATAGCTGGTTTACGTGATCGTGTCTTCATCGGGCGTCCCCAACTTCTTCTACCATTAAGAGGCCGCTCTCCGAATTTCTACCGATTTCTTGCAAACCTCCCTTACACATGAAGTTTTTAACCTCTCATCAACATAAGCAGAAATACACGTTAATATGCCGACATCAGTTAAGTACAATAAGCGTGTTTACACGTCAACGCGTATGTTTATACAGAAATCGTCATAACTCCGTTATTGTTCTAGTGACATCCCTAAAACAAAAAGTAGAAGCTCCATAATAAATCAAGCTACCCATCACTATTCAAGATGTCCATATAAATAGATTAAAAAAATCTTTTCTGTCAGATACATGATTGTATGAAATGATAAAAAAGTGAGGTGACCAAATTGTTTATTATACATTTATAAGATAAAATAAATATTGTCTTTTATATAATCCGTGATTTTAGTACCGTTTTCACATAAAAACATCACGTGAGTCATTTTTTCATTTTTTTTATGTTTGCATTCTAAATTTTTATGTTTACAAATGTTAATATTTATTTGTAACATAACAATTTGAAAGCTTATTTCATATCCTTTCAAATACAGTTTTTAGTATTCGGCTAAGTTGTGAAATGTTTCATTTATAGAGCTTTAATTGTGAAGCGGAAATAACATAAAGTTTTCGTAAATCTGACATGTCGTTTAAGACGTAAAAAGTGCATATTCGCGATGTATCGGAGTGGTTGCTCGTAAAAATATATATGTTATTTTTGAAGATACTATCTATACATCCCCCATGCAAATTATATGAAATTCCCTCGATAGAAAAAAATCGCAAAGTATCCTCCAATTTTTTATTTATTTTCAAGTCTGTTTCCGTTATTTTACAAATAATATGTATGAAAAAATTCTCAGTTTTTCATTAAATACTGTTTTAGACAGCCCCAAGAGATTTTTGCTCTATTTTAAACGAGTCGTGTTTTATTAAAGATTTTCGCAGTTTTTGCATCGATTTTGGCGCTCTCCTCTCTAACATTCTTAATTTCTTATCTCTCCATCTTCTTCTTTTTGGCGCCGGTAATGGAGCCTTAACATTCGCGTAGTGTATTCGTATTGATATCATTTTTAATTGTTTTCTAAAAATTGAACATCTATTTACATGTTAAAAAATGTTATTTTTTATGACTCTGACAGCATTCAAATAGTAATTTTCAAATTATTATTCCAAATACCTACAAGTTAGGGTAACTAACATACGGAATTCACGCGTTTATGAATATAATGATAAAAAATTTGGGTTGATTTATTGGATTTTAACCACAGTAAGCATATTAAATGTTTCCTATTTAATATTCAGAGATATGATTTTTGGAATGAACGTCGCCGAATCAAAAGTCAAATACCCAAAAATCTCTATCTCTAAAATTACAATTATATTAAACTACCATCTTATTTTTATACCCTTCTCACCAAACAAGCTGTTTGAGATAAGTAAATGTTTGTGTTACCTACCTAAGATAACAGCCTTTAAATACGAGCCTTAAAGTGATGACGCACGATCATAATATTCAAGAAGGTTAGGACTCGGTTTCGGGGAAAAGTTTAACCGAAATTGGATCCTGTATAAAAATAAAATTATAGGTATTTACGCCCGGAAACTCGCAGCTAAGGCGGAGCGCTTGCTTTTCATTTTGTGGGGAAAACAAAGGTGGAATAACAAGGGCTTTTTAATGAATAATATTTTCTTGCCGCATTTTACAGGTAAACTTATTCAGGAACCGAAAAATGTCCAACTGCGTGTACATAGAACTAGTCCCGCGGGCGCTCGTCTGACTTCGCGTGGCAGTCGATACTCCACGCACCATGTGCCACGGGCTAGTAGAACGGTCGGTACAGAAGAAGAGAATTACCTACAGAGATAAGATAAAACTAACATCGTTCTGTTCCCGTTCCTTTGCCTCCGAATAAACAATACAAATGTTGTACTTCGGATAATGATTTTTTTTTTAATACTGGTTTTGTCCTAACAACATATAAAAAAATCAGAATGACGGGACCTTTTGCAAGAACAGCCCCCTTTTCATGTTTAACTTGACTGGACTAAGTAACCCAGTAAAAAAAGACACCGGAAAACTTAATAATAAAATATCATGATTCAACTTCAACACCTTAGAAAAGTTATTAAAAGTGATGAAAAAAAATTACTTAAATAGGTTACGTTAGGTTTGGTTATGGGCTATTTTTTAAAACTTTTAATGACTTTTCAAACGGGTGTTGAAATTGTATGATTATGAGTTGTCATGAAACCCATGCAATGATGATATTTTTAAATGTTCTTATTAATTATTTCCTTACATTCCTGAAAAGATCGAGAGCCGCTGCTCTAGAACTCTAGACTTCCGAGTTATGTTAATTCCCATTCAAACATGAACATAATACAATAGCAGCCGTCACACATGTAATACGTGTGATTCAATACTCCAATCTACATAATGTGCTACCGAATGTTACTTTTTATTTCTCGCGAGGTATATTTCACCCCCACCATTCCAGGGAGTATATTGTGCCGTAGCAACCAATTAGGAAAAATGAACATTCCGTAAAATACTTAAAGAATTTTTTTATACGTAGATTTTGAACATTTAGGTACTAAACTTTTTTTTACCGTTTAGGTTATTTTTCAACATAGGAATATTATCGTACACACTTACTTTCTTCAATTTTACCTTCCAATTTTATCGGAGTTTCAACATTGTTTTTATTTTCCCTTCAAGTGTATTTGTTTGGTTTTGGTAAAAACTCATATGGTCTCATAGAAATCGTTGTATCTTCCTTAATATCATAGTGAGAAATATGATATAAACGGTGTTAGAAAGAGAAATAGCCACGCTTTATATTCAAATACAAAAGCTAACCACAAAAGAAGTAACATGTACATAAACCTTTATGAAACAAAACTTTCGAATCGCATTTTGAAAAAAACCATGAAATATTGGGATTTTTTTATTATTTTTTTTTACATAGAACGATAAAAAAGTGAGGTGATAATAACGTTAATAATACCTACATTTGTCTCATACAATATGCAGGTGTCTTTTAGTTATCAGTAACTTTAGTTAGAAAAAACGTAAGGTGAGTCATTTTTAAAACTTTTTATGTTTATTTTTCAATTTATAAAATTTTAAGCGTAGGTACTTTATCACCTATCAAAAACAGTTTTTAGTTTCCGAATACATTCAGAAACATTCCATTTATGTGGATTTTATTGTGAAGCGAAAATATTTTGACCACACAGGAGGTCCTAAGGAAAATAATTTCCCTCAAGGCATATGTCATCTTTAAATATGTTGTGAGGAGGGACTCTAACAACTGAGCTAAGGTGTCCCTATCCGATTCGGTCTTTTTAAACTTTTTTTTTACATGAGCCCCACACAGTAGGCCCTGAGGAAAATAATTTCCCTCAGGGCCTATGTCATCATTGGGGATGCTGTGTGGAGAGTTTTTTGGGGAAAGGAAGGAGAGGAGAGTTCTGGGAAGGAAAAGGGTTTAAGGGATGGGTAGGTATCTGGGGTTCAGTGTATCCTGGTCATCCGCCTCCAAGACCTAGACAAACTTTACCCCATGAACCCGGGCACCCCTGATAAATCACCAAACGTAGCGAACCACTTGGGGTGACCTATGGCAGAGATGTTGGTTGGCGGTACCCATTCCCGCCTCCCAAATTGTGGAAATCTAACTGAATCTATCTTAACTGAATCATACTTCGGCTAAGAACTATAAACATTATTTTCATTTTTCTTAACGCATTTTTTATTGGCTGCTATATTTATGTATGTTAAACGATTCAAACCCTGTTCCTGGATAAATTTTTATCCATTTAATTTTTAATGTGCGACATCTATTGATTTTTCTGCAAGTCTAGGATGAATAATAATAATATTGTCTTTATTTAATTAAATATTACAATTTGAGGTTTTACTCATAAAGCTAAAAATAAAAATTCATCCTAGACTTACAGTTTTTAAGTTCATAAAAATATATTCTGTTTTAAGGTAATATCTATACATCTGTAGAGCCGAAACGGTTAATATAATATGAAAAATTTATTGTATCTTGATTAAAAGAAGACAATTATGTCATAAATCGGTAGAAAGGTGGAATGCTTTCAACTGACATAAAAGGAAATGGCGTTTAATGGCCATTTGATGTCAATGTTATTTCTGAATTTCTGCGAAAGAAATGTCTTGTATTATATTTCAGAAGCTAAGTTGATGCGATGGAATCTACGTTGCAAGCTGAATACATAATGACAAGAAATTCTAGATGCTGTTCGAATTTCAGGATGCTAAATTTCCCCGCTTCGTATACACAGATTTGTCTACTTTATTTTAAGACGAAAGTAGGTACGATTTTTATGCAGAGAATTTGCGATTGAAATTTTATTTAATTCTAGCGAATACCCGGCATGGGTTGCAATGCAACTCAAAGAAAGAAGAAGAAGAAAGTGTAGCACAATACTTTTTTTGTTTTTTCGTTTTACGCGTGCCCCAACAAATCAGAAAGTTTTCAGACGCGTTAGCAGGTCACATACAGCTGTCCCTACCGCTACTACGTCTTCTTTGCATTCCCGCACCCCTTCCCAGCTTGGGCTTTCCCATGCGTCCCCGCTCGCCTTCCGCCTCTCCTCCCCTCGGGCGTTCCCCACCACCACCCGCACCGTTCCACCGCACCCCCTCCGCCCCCTGCATTCCCCTCCGGTTTCCATTCTGGATAACCCTCCCCATCACACCTTCTCTCCCTATCGCTAAACTATATGAAATGCATACATTTTTCGAATAACCTACGCGCCGCCTATTGTAATTTTTTTATACCAATTCCATAATGCCAGAACTCACCATTTTAAATGGAAATATTTGCGGGCGTGCGCACAACAAAAACCAAAGTTTCATCGTAATCTGAAGAATGGTACAGGAACGCCTACGGGACAAACAAACAAACATTATTTTTTTATATATACCTAAGGATTATAATTTGTATTTGACAAAAAATCTGGTTAACTTATTAAATATATTTGTTCATTGAATGACAAAGTATACCTTTGTCATTCAATGAACACCCGTAAAGTGAAAAGGTTGAGAATATAGCGGAAAACTATTTTTAATGTGTATTTCACGTCACCTTTCGTGAGAAAAGTTTACCCAAAAATACTGTGTCGGCAGTAGTTGGTTTTCAAATATTGTTAACTTATTTGTAAACCGGAAATTTGTTTTTCTTTACTAAAAATAAATCACATCAAAAACATATTATTGGAGGTTAACATTTTTTTTCTTATTTTTATTATTTGACGCCAGATTAATCATCCATTTACGGTAGAAGATATGAATTTATATTTTTTTATTATTCTTAGCATCTGGGTAGATAGGTATACAAAAAGTCTTAAGGTTATTTGAAGAATAATTCAATTATGTTTTAGATGTTTCATTTAATGGCACCATTCCTCTTGTCGATCTATGCTGTACTAGAACATCTGTTGTACCTTATGGTATCATATAAATTTATTTCATCATTCTTATTTTTTTCAATGTTCCATCCGTCCACATATAGAATGAGGATTTTTTTCTGGATGGGTTCTAGTAAATTTATTTTGACGCGGAGTCTATACACCACAAGCATACTCCAGCTTACTTCTCAAGATGTCATCGAATATGGCTAAGATTGCATCTTGGCAATTAATTAAATTCGAAGACGATTCTGAGACCTTTAATACTATTCCAAAGATAAATCTAATTTCTAATAATATCTGTTAAAACAATCAAGTTAAAAGATATCAATTTTCAAGTGAAGATAATTTAATTTGCATAAATAAGACCTACGGCTAGACAAGGAGATTCTTTAAAGCCTCACAACCGTTTGCCCTTCAATCTTCTATTTGTTAATAATAATCGTTTATCTAAATAAAGTGTACCCTCTCTAAACAAAGCTAAATAACGAAGTTCAATTATTTTAGTTTACGAAGAGAGTTATGTTACAAGTTGCAAACCAACAACGAACGGTAAAAAAAATTATGTGGTGGGCGTACGAAACTACTCGTTTTAATGGGGTATTGTGAAAATACTATTTTCACCTTTTTTTTAATTGTCATATTTTTATGTGCAATTTTTGATTTGCACTAAACTAAAGCAATTTTTGATTTGCACTAACTGCTAAAACGGCACGTTTATTTTTGTTCGTGAATATTGCGTTGTTGGCGTCTCGACCAACGCAAGACCGACTAAAGGGGTCTCCACACGGTGCTGCCGCAGTAACAACTGCCGAAGAACTGACTAAAAATCGTATAGTCTGTAGTCAAAAGCGCCAGCCGTATTGTTATTATAATAACAATACGGCTGGCGCTTTTGACTACAGTCAACTAAAGTTCTGCAGCAGTTGGTGCTGCGGCAGCACCGTGTGGAGACCGTCTAAGACAATAATTTCATCTCAATCCAACAGCACGGTAAACCACGAAACAGCGCATGTATCACGTGATCCCGTCGCGACATGTAGAAGTGTGGCGTCTTGTGATTGAAATATATATATTTTTTATTTATATAAATATGTATTTTTTTGTATTTAATAGACAAAAATATATCATCGCAGAGCAAAATGTATCAAATATGTATGTATAATACATCAAATATGGTCAGGAATAGCTAATTAATATCATCTTATGTAACGTTACACCCTGTATATTTTTTATGAATCTCATAAAAAATATTTATGAATCTCATAAAAAATATACAGTGTGTATCGTAACAGAAGATCCGGAGACACGTTGCTGGGACTAACGAAACACAACGCCATTACCAATCTTTATAACCTACGCCATCTATTAATTTTCAGATATCTAATCCACACTGCGCGCTTGCTAGCTGCCCGCTGCCCGCTGCCTGAATTGAATCTTTGGATTTCTCGGCTTTTTTCTACTATAATATGCATTTATTATACAAATAAACCTTCCTCTCGAAGCAATCTATCTATTGGTGAAAAACGCATGAAAATCCGTTGCGTAGTTTAAAATATCTAAGCGCATAGAGAGCGGGAGCGACTTCATTTTATACTATATAAAGAAGATTTGACGACTAGACTATGTTTCATCCAATATCACATTTTAAGTGCTATTTTTGATTTTTGATATTCTACATTTAACTCAATTTTACACCGGTTGTAATTAATACTAAACTTTTATGCCCTTGTTTTATTTGATTGCACCAATAACACAATATTTATAATATTTTATAAAACTTCTTCTTTTAAACACATTAGTACCTATCGTATTTTAGGTTTGGTTCAAAACTTTCTCAGAATCTTATCTTAGGTACTTTATAATTGTTTTAGTTTTCTTTTGTACACATATTTTTTTAAATAACTGAATTCATTTATCCACTAAAAAGAAAATGAATATAATATAATAAAAACTCAATAAAACCCACTCACACACTTTGCTTTCGTTGAATCGTTTTTTTATAATGCATGTATTAGGAATACCTTGTATAAGGAATACCTTGAATATTTATTTTTATAACTGTTCCAATGACATATTACATTAAAAACTTTAGAAACAGTGTATACCTCAGGGGCCTCATTTAGGTACTGCATTATGTCTAGATACTATATTTTTTCATCTATCTGTTGGTCCCATGCTTCACGGCCACGCTTTAGGGTTGGTATCAGAACTCCATAGCGAAGTGCTATCCTCGCTTTTCTTGAACACTTAGAGATCTATGATGTTGGTAAGTGACCAATCGCTTTGATCTCTAGAGTGCAGATAACTCCTGTGCTTAATTGAAGAATATTGTAACCCTCAGAGTTAAGTGCATTTGTACTAACGTGCAGTTCCAGGATTTAGATAGGCTATAATTGGAAGCTGACAATCAATCCATTTAGCACTTAGGCCATTAACACTATCGCCTAGTTGGGCGGGGTGTACCTTAATGGCTCTCTAGAGAGAAAAGACCAGCAAATATCTGCCATAAATTCAATGTAATGGTTTTTATTTTATTATTTATGTTAGGTGGGTATTGCATTACACTACCAATAAAATATAACAAAGTCTCGATATTCTCTAAGAATATTTTCGAATTTGTAAAAATCTTGCCATTAAATCACATTCCTAATTCTGGGTTCCTACCTCATATATTTATTTCGCATAAGTCCATGTTCATTCAACTTTGGATTTCTATTGCATAGAAAGCTGGTTGTCACTGATCTACATCATATATTCTATTAAATATATCATATAATAGATGAGGTGGGATCCCAGCTTTAGTAAAAAAAAAATATTGGCCAGGCTTCTCGCATTTCTACCGATTTATTTAATATTTTCCTTAAATACTTTAAGTTTTAAAACTCATAAAAAATAAATGATATTCTTGAAGATAATATCTATACAATCCCCACATCCAGAACGGAAATTATATGAAGTTCCCTCGATAGAACAATATCGCAAAGTTACTCCGAAAATTATTATAAACACGTTTTTTCAGTTATTTTATAAGTTGTACACTTGAAAAAATTCACATTATTTCTTTAAATGCCATATTAAACAATTCCCACGAGATTTTTGATTTATTTTACAAGTCGTGTCTCATTAAAAATGTTCACAGTTTTCGCTAAAATATTGCCGTTTTTAATATTAGCTCGATATCTCTAACATTCGTATTTACACGTCTCTCCAGCTTCTTCTTTTTGAGCGGGTATACCGCGCCTTCAAAAAGTAATTTGTATATAAATTTGAGTGATTTTTTTTTCCATAATACTCGCCACATCCCAACTGTAAAAGTATTGTCCAAAATTATAGCTTACTTTGTAATAGGACTCTATAAATAAAAGTTAGTCAGTGTTGGACCATTAAGTGACGTTTTATTAGAACAAAATGAACGTATTTTATAAGTTTACAAAAATGGTTTTCGCTTTTGTGCACATCATTATAAAAAAATAACAATTTGTGCATCCCCAGAGCCATTTGCAAGTTTTCTCTTTGGATAAAATATTATTCCACGTAAAAGACAAAGAAATAAGAATATTTTCCCATTTTGTATCACTTATTGTATGCACCAAATTATATGTTTTTTTACATTTAAATATATCTGGGACCCTTATAAAGAGATTTGTGCACAATATGCATACAAACATATTTAACTGCAATGTATCTCCGGGCATTCAAGTAGGACCGGCGTAAAAGGTACCGTCCGTCCCCGCAAAGTGTGTTCAACACGTAAAATATTCTGTTTTAATTCCCTTGAAAAATCGGGCGTAAAATCCGTATAATTTGACACAGGAGGCCCTGAGGAAAATAATTTCCTTGAGGATGCTGTGCGGAGGGTATTTTTGAGGAAAGGAAGGAGTGAACATGGGTCTTGAAGAGACCCATGTTGTAGGAGGGAGGAAACACAGAGGCCGGTAAATCGTTCCACAGCCGAGCTGTTGAACTCAAGAACGAGTCGTAAAAAGGACCCGTTCTCATGTGACTAATGTCAACCGTGTACAAATGTTGGGCGCGTGTTTGGCGTGTTTCCCGACTATGCACCGATGCTGCGGGGATCAATGACGCTAGTTCCTCGGAGCACCTTCCATTGTAATACCGGTAGAACAAGGACAGCATTCCCACCTGACGCCTGGGCTCTAAAGATTGCAATCCGTCTGTTAAGATGGGAGTATCTATCAAACGGACCACCCGTTTCTGCACAGAGTCAAGGGTTTTTTAGGTATTTGGGAGCTCTAGACCAGAGGTGGCTGCCAAATTCAACCGTGGGGCGCACTTACGATTTGTACAGGGTAAACAGTTGTGTACTATGTATTAAAGTATCTGCGGGCTCTGTACAGTACGCCCAGTTTCTGAGAGGCTAACTTAACTCTGGTTTCGATGGAGCCCCCATACCTGAGCTAGTCACTTAGAGTTACACCAAGCATATCAATGGAGGTCCTGTTCCGAAGAATGCTTCCGTTGAAGGAGACCAGATTGGAGTAGGTACCTATTTATGAACATATCCCAAAAAAAAAACGGTTTTGTAAAGGCCGTAAAATACGCTTCTAAATTTTATTATTAGAAAAGACCATATAATGTTTTGAAAAAAAACATTTTTTAGTACAAACTATAAAAAGTTTTAAAAATAGCTCACCCTACTTTTTTTAACTAAAATTACTGATAACCAATACAAATAAAAACAAACATATTTTATTAGAAAATAAATTATAAACGTCATTGTCACCTAATATTTTGTCTTTTCATGAAAGAAATATTTAAAAAAAAATCATAATTTATTTCCTAATTGTGATCGGAAACTTTGGTTTCATAAAGGTGTTCATTTTAATTATTTTATGGTTCACTTTTAGATTTGAATATATAGTGTGTGGTTTTCTCTTTCCATCACCGTTTAGATCATATTTCTCACTATGATAGTAAGGGAGGCACAACGATTTCTATGAAACCTATGTGAGCTGGGACAAATATGGTCCACTGTGACTTGGTAAAAATTATATTATTAATCCACTAAATTTTATACTGATTCATTCTGCCGTGCTGTTCGTTGATAAATAATAAATGAAATGCGCGCTTTGCTTGTAATGAATGATTTCCTTGAAAAAAAACGAGTGTGCTTTAGACCACACGTCTGAAGTAAAACTTCACAAACCATCTATTAACAATCTAACAATAACTTGAATAAAAATATCCCCATCCCCTCAACATCCCCACCAACCTAACTCAACTTAACTTAACTTAATGATATCCTTGAAAAAAACGAGTATACTTTAGACCACACGTCTGAAGTAAAACTTCACAAACTTATTCCATCCATTAACAATCTAACAATAACAGGAATAAAAATATCCCCATCCCCTCAACATCCCCATCAACTCAACTCAACTTAACTTTATTAACTTAACCTTTATACTTATTCTAATATGATATATTTCACTGATGGGAATAACCTTCAACAAAGTTATTATAGATTAGCGTTTCACTTTCATTATAACGTTTCATATAAATA
Source organism: Limnephilus lunatus (assembly GCA_917563855.2). Classification (NCBI taxonomy): domain Eukaryota; kingdom Metazoa; phylum Arthropoda; class Insecta; order Trichoptera; family Limnephilidae; genus Limnephilus; species Limnephilus lunatus. The sequence goes on along the minus strand of OU830602.1, from coordinate 18,506,154 downwards.
AGCGTTACACATTTATTATAGCGTTTCATACAGATTAGCGTTACACATTTTTTCGTAACGTTTCATATTCGTAAAGAAGTTTTACTTCAATTAGCGTTCGAATATGGTTCTTTTTCGTAACATATTCATCATTTTACTTTACCAAGCTTCGCCACCCACTCTTATTAATTAAAAGGCAGGATGTATTTTATTTAAATAATTGAAGTTGCTATACGAGCCGAGTTATACGCAAAATACAGTTATGGCTGGAAAGGCAGATGCCCCAAGCTGTGGGTTACTCAGGGAGATGGAGAGTGGTGCAGGCAAATCATTTTAAAGAGGACACACTTCAATGTATTTTTGCACACCGATACCGATAATTTTGAAAGTTTCGCGAAAGCTTTTCAAACTAATTTTGAACACCCGCCTGCAGTCCTCTTTTACCCCTAAAATACTCAAAGACGCTATTTAAGTTGACGTCTCCGACTCTCTCTCGACTAGCGATCCGGAGGTCGTAGGTTCAAATCCCGGCGTGAAAAGTTGTTTAAATGGCTTTATCCGTGTTTGGTGCCTACATTTGAACAACCAGGTACTTCCTTACCTTCCTCTTCCTCACTTACCTTCAGACGCGCAACATACCCCAATTGGGGATGCCGCTATCTCACTGGCTCCAGACGGTTGGGAGCAGTTGGCACTTTTGTGCGGTATTCACATAAAAAACAATTCCTTTAAAATAAATTCTTTAGTTTCTTTACCAAAATAAAATTATTATTACATTAAAAGTGTAGTTGAGTTCCAATATTCTCCCTAATAAATTTTGGTCAATAATTAGGTGTGAATTCTATCTGGTGGTTTATCACAAGGAATGCGATGCCGTTGTAATTTTTTCTAAAAGTCTTCTAGTTTATTTATAAATCGTGTTTAAATATGAGTCTATAATAGTCTATAATATCAATTGTATCAAGTTATTACAACGTCGCTCTAACGTGCAAAAAAATAATTGTATTATGACAACTCCCCAGCCTGCTATGCTTTTCTTGATTTACTACACTACACGTTTGTCTTGATTTACTCGAAAGTAAGAAAATCAATACGGGCGGGTTTTGGAACTTAACGATTCAAATCATTTTTGATTTCTTAAATGCACCACTAGCAAAGCTCTCTTTGTAACGATTTACCTGTAAATCCTACTACAAAACTGAGGTCGTGAACCTCTGACTGTAAATAAAGCCCTTTGATACAATTATGTGTGGTTCAATGGTCTTTAACCTTTTCAAGAATCATATTTATTACTATATTACCATAAAAATAAAGGATTCGAAAAATCGAGCAAATTTGCTCAAAAGTGGTAGATCTTCTCAGTGTAACCCTCAAGAGAGTGAGTGGTCTCTCAAACTTCTCTGGTCAATTAAGAATCTAAACGTAACTTGAAATGGTTACACTCGTATTTAGTAACTACATAGTTTTGTGTAAACAGGCGATTTTCCCCATTTATGTTTCCAAATTCTAACTTTTCCTACTTTCTACAGACTTTGGTATATATATATAACAACCGGCGCAGCGTGGTCTAGGGGTAAGGCGTAAGGATCGAATCCCGGCAAGAGCAAATAAATTTTATTTGATTAATTTGTGTTATTTCACAATTAATTAATTAAAAATAATGTATAGTATATTTGCGGCACGTTCCAGTGTGGAATATACTCTCAGTATCGCCCTGGTGTAAGACCACCATCCAGAATTGAAACGTTGCTTGAAATGGCTTAAGCTGTGTTTGTTGACCAGATCTGAATAGCCAGGTACTTCCCCATCTTCCTCTGTCCCATATCCTTCCCTTATATATTACTTTCCGCAAAAAAAAAAAAATTATGTGGTATTATGATGGCAATACTAATTTATCTATCTAGTGTTAAACTGTCCTAACCCACTTTTTCTTCGTGTTCATTGAAATCATTATCGAAGAAACAAGGCATGTCAAAAAGGTTCCATGCCAACTGAAAATTCAACTCAACACCTCTTTGAAAAGTTTTTAAAAGCTATGAAAAAAAAAAAAAAAAAAAATAGCCCATAATCCTAACCTAATGTCACCTATGTATTTCTTCTTATTTGTGCCCTATTTGTGGCGATCACTCTTGAAAAGGTCTCTCTGTCTTGCGCTGCCCGGAATAGCTCCTCCACACTTCTAATGCCTAACCACTCTAGTACATTTCACAGCCAAGACATTTGTCTCCTACCAGGCCCTCGGCGACCCTCTATCTTGTCACCTATTTAACCATTTTTTTTTACTTTTCTTAGGTGATTCTGAGTTGGTTTCATTCTGACTCGTCTGATCACCGTTAACAAATAGCTTATAAATACGTTGAACGTGGGATGATATTTCGAAAACCGCGCGAAAATTACCGTGATGTGTTCAAATATCGATGTAAAAAAGCGATTATTTTTTGCTATTGTTTTCTGTTTTCCAGAATAGCTAACTAACTAAAAAATAATAATAAACTACCATTTTAGAAACAATTTTCAAAAATATATATTCACACAAATGTTAACTGATTTTTCATATCTACACAAACTTGAATACAAACCTAACATAAAAAAATATGAATCAAAGGAGATTTCAAAGAAATAATAACCGTTATACTAAAAAACGAAACTTTGAAAACGTAAAATTTCGACATTTCCGCCATTGACAGCTGCCAAAAGTCACCCGCAAATTTCATAGAAAACTCTTTTTATATCATTCAAACTAGATACAATAATCAAATAGAATATAGGTTCCAGATTGAATTGATGAGAGGTTAACTCTTTGCGTGACTCCTGTCAATTTTTTTTCTCTTTATTTGCATTTTTTTAATGTTTCCTTACATCACAACGACAAACTATTGAAACATATTTATGTTAAATTGAAAAAGTGTGTAGGTACCCATGTGAAATAAATATTCATGATTTTATATAAAAACTCTCTCCAACTAAAATAAGATTGAAAAAAAATCATAATTTTAATAAGAAAATATATTTTTAGAACTTGCACATGAACATGAAATAAAAATAATCACAAAGAATGCGAAACGTTATTCGAATATAAAAATGAACTAACATTATACATATGAACAACACGAGCTTTATTTCGTGGAATTTGTCGGAATATGAATAGCCTTGCATCGGCCGGCGAAGAGAGGTAACATTTTTATGAAAGCTGGAGAAGGTTTTTTTTTGATATCCAGAAAACATCCCTGAAAGGATTCATTCATTTTGTTTTTCTTCTCTTGAATTAATCAAAGTCTACTGTGATATTAGTTTTACGCCAGTAAATCAACTTGGTATAGCACTGGAAAATAGATGACGATGTTCGCATTGAAGGATAGACAACCTACAATAGGAGAGGGCACAAGAATAATAAGACACGTATATCTTCATTTTTTATTCTCCAATGCACTCTCCTATCAAAGGTTGGTATCGAGACAATCTGTTGCTACCCTACATCTAAGCAGCCTGAAACATCTCAGCAGAACTGCACTCTGTCACACAAATTTCGAAGCTTTGACATACGGTATCTTCCCCATTTATCATGTTACTTATATTTTGTAATCCTCTTATCTTCTAATGAATGCTTTATTTGTGAAGAATAAGTTGAAAGCTTATGCCTTCTGTGGGAATGTTGAATGCGTGAAGAACAAGTAAAAAGCTTGTGTCTTCTGTGAAAATTGTTGAATTTATGAAAAATAAGTTGAAAACTTATGTGGTTCGTGTAAATGATGAATGTGAGAAGAATAATTTGAAAGCTTTATGTCTTCTGCATTAAATCCGAATGTGTGAAGAATATGTTGAATTCTTTCGTCTTCTGTGTGAATGATGATCGTGTAAAGAATAAGTTGAAAGCTTATGTCTTCTATGGGAATGTTGAATGAGTAAAGAATAAGTTAAAAGCTTATGTCTTCTGTGTGAATGATGATTGTGTGAAGAATAAGTTGAAAGCTTATATCTTCTGTGTGAAGAATAAGTTGAAAGCTTATATCTTCTGTGTGAAGAATAAGTTGAAAGCTTATGTCGATTGTGTGAATAATACGTGTGGTAGGTTATGTTTTGCACCGGGGATAATGGTCGAGGGCTTCCACAGATTTTATATTGGTGGAGATCAAATAAAGAGAGTTCGGTCCATCTTACTGAGTTTTAATGTTCAATCAAGTGCCTAGTATACAATGTTGTATCAAGTGGAGATTTCAAGTGAAGAGACCCAATGGACAAAGTGCATCCCTTATATAGTCATACATGCTGTCTCTTTCATGCATACGATCTCTCTCATACCATCGTACATACAACAATCACCGCAATAAGTTGAAAGCATTTGTCTTCTACGTAAATGCTGAGTGTGTAAAGAATAATTTGAAACCTTATGTCTTCTGTGTGATTGAGATTGTGAAAAGAATAATTTGTAAAATTATGACTTTTGTGTGAATGATGAATGAGTGAAGAATAAGTTCAACAGATTAACTTGTTTAGTGTTGAGGCAGAATATTCTCGAAGCTCCCAGATCCCAGCTCCTATCCTCTGTATATAATATATGTATAAGTACGATGTAGAAGGTACTGTTCACACATCGCAAATTACCATAATACGTACAGCGGAATAATGGGCCCGAGAGGTTGCGTCAAATGTTTTGAGGTTAGTCATTATTTGTCACAACTATGTGCTGATAAATGTAAATGTTGACTGTTTGCTAACGGTTGTAAGTTGTCACAGCCCGTGACGGGAGTGTCACGTCGAATATTACGGCTGCGTGAACAATTATTGACAAAGCCAAGCCCAACACCCACTGATGTTGGCATTACTTATTGTGCCGGGGTTAATCAGGGGGTGTTGGTGCTGGTGTTCGGTGACGGTTGTTATATTACTGTAAAACACATGGAATTAGCCCGTTCTGAGACGTTTGCTAACACCAAATTAATTAAATTATGAAACTTGTACTTAATTCAACATACACAAGCAACATTTTCTGCTTACTTTTGTGGTAGTAGGAGATTTTCAAATATTGTCAGGTTATTCGCAACCCGGGAATGTGTGTCTTTTTTTATAAAAAAATAATAAAAAAGATGAATTGCCGGCAACCCTGGGTACATGACATATATGCAGTAGATACGTAACCCGCCTCACTTTACGATTTCTGTTCTGATACAGGTGTATATATGTTTTTACAGTCATTATTTAACGTCGTTTACGGAAAAAAAAAATTAAGAAACGACCTAATATTATTATGCTAATAAAAATTACTTTTAAGTTTTTATTTTGACAAACAGAGGGAGATAGTAACTCAGGTAACAGATAAATGTAAAAACTTTGTAAATTGACCCAGCAAAAAAAAAGCATTATGTCGCCTCGAATATAGGTAATAGTCATAAAAATCGCTTGGAAAACGAAGTCTTGAGGTCACGATTTCAAGCGCAAAAGCGGTTTTTATTCATTTTATGAATAATTTGACAAAATAGATTAAAAAAAATTAAAAAATCAATAGAAACTGCCCCAGATAATTTTTGCGATAAAATTGTATATTAAAAAAGTTGTTTCTTATGTGCGTTCATACATTTGTAATAAAAAAATATTTTATTTTTATTTTAAAAGTAATTAACAATTTTTTTTTGAGTATACTCAATGGAAATGGTAGGAAAAGCTTCAATTAATCTAACGCATATTTTTTGCATTTATGGTAGAAACCAATTTTGCAGATAAGTTTAATCTATAAAATTTATTTTAGGTGCTTCAGATTTTATGTCCGAGTTAAATCTTCCTCACAGGAAAGACTAAACCATTCCACACACTTTTCCACAAATTTTTATCTAGTCAATTCACGCTATGTAAGTGCACTACATAAGTATAATACAATAATACATACAAAATAACACAAGAACAATACGTCAATTAACCAGAGACCAAATGGGAAAATAATTCACCGACTCCAGATATTTTTGTATCAGAGGGTTCGGCTCGGTAGAACTCCTAACTGGACTGATAAATCCTACTGATCCCTCAATATAAATATTTTTAAAATCTTTCGTAATCTTACATGTATTTAAAATTACTGACTTTAGCATTTTTATATATAAATTCTTTAACAAATCTAATAAGCCTACATATTGAATGAGAGAGCTAGGTATAGCCAGGAGCCGAAATAACAAATGGTAATATTTTTATATTTTGAGAATGCTAAATTCTTTTAATCTCATTTCCTAAATCTGTATATTTTCTAATTTTTTCAGAAACAGTTTTCTGAATATTACAGGAATTTGGAAAGCGACATCAATGATATAAGTAATTATTATTATTTATCATTATTATAGTGATTTAGAATTAAGCCTAGCCTTAACACAAGGTGTATACAGCAACCAACTAAACATCAATGGAACGGGAATCTCGATAATAACTTGGGTTAGCGACAAAATAATAAATTTCTTTTCAAGGAATGAGGGTTCGCATTGGAGTGGCTGGGTAATTCATTATGCTGAATTTGTAACTGAGACCTAAAAATAAACTTGAATCAGAAGGTTTTTTGTAACGTTTTTTCTATTATTACACATTTATGTACTGTGAAAATTGCTTAAATACTAAAATATTTAAACGTTAGCATAAGATTTCATTCTGTTATTCAAATCATTGAAAATGCTGGGATTCATTCACAGAACATCAAAGCCATTCAAAAACTCATAATCAATTGTAATTTTATTTAATTCATTAGTCAGAAGTACATTAGAATATGAGAGTGTTATATGGAAACCATATTACATGTATAAAATATGCAAAATTTAATTGAATCTGTAAAAAAAAACTAAGTCTATTTTCTATTAAATGGTGATAAAACGCCTTACTCCGATCTTATGAGGAGCGGTTACATTACTTTAATTTTATTCCATTAGAAAAAGAAGACAATATTTTTTAACAAAATTATTCAGAGAGAACTTGAAATCAGTCGTAATATTTAAATTAAAGTTCCTAATAGTCATTTTTTGAGGAGTAACAAAACATTTCATCATGAGTTATTGAATAACAATATTGCCTATAACGTCTCGAATGTGTAGATTGTATAAGATCATGGAATGTGACGATGTAGAAATCTTTATAAACAGCCTCGTATATTTTAAACAAAAACTTCTTCTAATTTTATTAGCTACGAACTAATATGTCCGGTATATATTTGACCGGTCAGGGGTTAAGTGGGCATAGCGCTTGGGTCCCACCCGGGCGTCGCGTGGTGGTAGTAGGAGATTTTCAAACATTGTTGGGCTATTCATAACCTGGGAATGTTTGTCTTTCTTTTTTAAAATTTTTTTTAAAAAGTCGTCATGGCAAATAAAAGTATTTGAAGTAAAAATTATGTATTTACTTTATTGGTATACTTTTTTAAATTGGCCATGAGAAAAACAATTTCCCTCGGAGCCCATGTAATCTTTGCGCTATGGTGTGTGGGATGTAGGTGTTATAAATTTTTGGTGCAATAAAAAAAGGATATCTCTGCGCAATGCTAGTTTTTACAGAGGAACCCAAGTACATTATTTACTCTATTGATTTTCTTTCTTATCGATTTTAGTGGTAACTAAAACAACTGTGCAGAAATGCATGCGTTTATACGTTATTGAGATTTATTTTTAAACTGCGCAATATTTTCTTCTATCACTAAGCGACAATAATATTATTATCAATTTGGGAAGCGGCCCGGCCCGGGAACCATTTATTGGATCCCCAAGTTATTTCCTCATCCCACATTTATTGGAACTATTATATACGATATTGGAACCATATGATCCCTTTCATATTGCAACCATTATGATTATACGATATTTTAATATGTTATTAATAAATCTTGAATAATATATCTGAACGAAATGTTAAAGATTTAAAACTACAAAGAAAAAGTACATTTTACAATAATTTTAAAGTTTCATAAGTACAAAATTTAAAAACAGAAAAATATATACAGGGTGGGGCAAATTTAATCATCCGATGTTCTTTTGCTGCAATGCTCCGTGTATCACCCACGAAGAGCCATTAAACCCGCTCAAAGTTACTGCGTGGTGTGCTGTTTACGCTGGAGGAGTCATCGGGCCATTTTTTTGGAACGCCGAGGGCCGAAAGACGACTGTGGACGGCGCGCGCTATAGAGCCATGATTACCGAGTTTTTTCTTAAGGGGTCTCCACACGGTGCTGCCGCAGTAACAACTGCCGAAGAACTGACTAAAAATCGTATAGTCTGTAGTCAAAAGCGCCAGCCGTATTTTTATTGTAATAACAATACGGCTGGCGCTTTTGACTACAGTCAACTAAAGTTCTGCAGCAGTTGGTGCTGCGGCAGCACCGTGTGGAGACCGTCTTATTCATTTGGATGAATTGGGTCTGGAGAACATATGGTTTCAATAGGACGGTGCAACGGCGCATACTTCTCGAGCCACAAGAGATATTCTGAAGGAAGCATTTCCGGGTCGCTTAATCTCTCGTATTGGTGATTTGCACTGGCCGGCCAGATCACCCGATTTAATCGTTTCAGATTTCTTTTTATGGGTTTTTTTTAAGTCGTGGGTTTACGTCAACAAGCCTCAGACTCTTAAAGCCCTTAAGGAGAATATTCATCAGGAATGCGAGAACCTGTCGCCCGAAGCTCTGGCAAGAGTGATGGTAAATGCCATAAAACGGGCCCGTATGGTTATCAACTCTGGTGGCGGCCACTTGGCCGATATCATTTTCTCGACTTGATGGAATAAATTCTAATGGATTAAATAAATAAATTTCACAAGCAGAACCAAAATTTTCATTAAACAAAAAAATAGAGCAAAAGAACATCGGATGATTACATTTTTGCCCCACCCTGTACATATAACCAACAGGTACTAAAAAATATAGATTTATAATCACTAGGCTAGCCTATGTTGAGGTAGTAATTTTAAGTAAATTTATAATACTGTGAACATACCTACACTTACATTTACACACAATAGACATAATCACACAATAGATTGGTTGCATTAATAATAACAATAACATTGGTAAAATAATAACAGCATTGGTTTCATTACTGATTTCGAATTTGAGTGAGTGCACCGGTAAATGCTCTATGTTTATTTTATATCAAACATTTTTAATTTTTTTGTGAATAACATTGTATGCGTTGTGGGAATTTGTGTTAAGTCTTTGTTATTGTTTCGAGTACAGCGAGTATATAATCTTTTCTCTTAGTATTTATGTTTATTTGTGTATAGATGAGTGAGGATTGTTTTTGCGTATATCTGCCAAACGTCAAACACATTCATAATATTGAAGATTAATCTCGAGTCTGTAATTAGAGATAGTCTAAGAATTTATTTTATAATACTCTTCTGTGCCCTTATGATTGGGTCTAGTGCTAATGCAGTATTACCTCCCCACGTTATGATACCGTACTCAATAATACCAACCATATAGGATCCCCCATTTATTGGAATCATTATGATTATACGATAGTGGAACCATACGATCCTCCATTTATTGGAATTATTTACCCTCTACCGTAGGTTACCCCAAATGATTCGCTATGTTTGGTGACTTACCAGGGAGCCCGGGTTCATAGGGTTTGTTCAGGTCTTGACGATGAATGCGTCTGTCTACCAACTGTATGGCAGATCGGGAGAGACTGGTTGAGGGAGACCTTTTGACCTCTCCACCCGGACTCTTTCGGAACATTGCCTTTCACCGCAGTCGGAGGGATGGTTTCATACGTCCGTCACTCCTGGACACACTGACCCCCAGATTGCTACCCACCCCTTATACCTTTTTCCTTCCCATAACTTCCTATCCTTACTTTTCTAGAAAGACCCTCCACACAACATCCCCTCATCCCTCCAACACAAGATGATACCAGCCCTCCTGTGTGAAGCTAATGTAAAACATATAGAATTGCCGCAATGGAACTCCGCTACATAGAAGCGCTCTGCATTCATGTCCTTATTTTACGTAACACGGCAAGAGCCTGAATTTAAACAAATCGGTTAGACATACTAAGACTACGTAAGACCTCCAAGATAAATTTACGGCAAGTTCTCGTAATGTGTTTGCCGCGATAGTGCAACCCTCGCCCGCTTGAAGGCTTTCCTCCAGAAGGGAACTGTGCAGATATCGATGCATTTACCAGCTGAAACCCCCCAGCCACCCGCTCACTCTCACTAATGGATTAATTACTTTTATTCTAAGAACACAGCTGAAGGAACACTTAGCAGTATTACAGTCTGGGTGTAAACTAATGAAAAGGTTGCTCGCTGATTGCTTGCACTTAACCGGGAGATGGAATATTTTGTCGAGGTTTGCATTATGCAGGTATACACAGACTAATTAAGAAAGTACAGGGGATTAAAGGTCGTTGTCTAAATACAGCTTGGTTTTATAAAATCTTTCACTTAAAATCTTTCACTTAAAATCTTTCACTTAAAATCTTTCACTTAAAATCTTTCACTTAAAATCTTTCATTTAAATAAATCATTCACTAGAAATGCATAAAAACCGTCTTAATATTTTTTTTTTTACATTGGCTCCACCCAGGAGGTCTTGAGGAAAATAATTTCCCTCATCTTCGGGGACGCTGTTTGAAATGTTTTTTTAAGGAAAGGAAGAAGGGAAAGTTCTGGGAAGGAAAAAGGTATGAGGGGTTGATAAGAATCTGGGAATCAGTGTGTCAAGAAATGACGGACGTATTTTTTTTTTTTAAAGAAAGACAAACATGGGTTACGAATAACCCGACAATATTTGAAAATCTCCTGCTTCCACTACAGTAAGCCAAAATGTTGCTGGAGTTGTGATGGAGGAGTTAGCATACAGGGAAATTGAACACGGGACGCCTGGGTGGGACCCAATTGCGATGCCAACTCAGCCACTGACCGGTTGATCCATCCCTTCAACTGCGGTACAAGGCGATAGGTGCAAGGCGGTAGGACAAGGGATTCTGGCTGGAGAGGTCAAAAGAACTCCTCAACCAGTCTCTTTCGATCCGGCCGCCACGCAACAGGCGGGCAGACCTATCGGCCGCCAAGACCTAGATAAACCTCACCCTCACTTATGAACCCGGGCACCTCTGCTATGTCACGAAACATAGCGAATCACTTGGGGTGACCTATAGCAGAGGTGTTGGTTTTCAAATAAATGGTTCCCGGGGTTGCGGTACCCATACCCGCCTCTCAAAATGCAAACAAATTGTTAATTGTTCATATCAAATTAATGTAAAAAAAGTTTCGTCGTGAATTTCACACGAAATAAATTTACCAATGAATGTGGTCTGAACGATTCAACATATTAATTAACAAAACAGAAGTCGATTTGGGAGAGACATTGGACTCTAAGCTTTTATTCGATACTAATATGGATGCAGTAAGATCAAAATCCTCAAAAATTTGTTCTTCGAAGATGGAAAAAATTCAATAACATTAAAACAATGAAAATTCTATATTTTGCTGGTGTTTGTAGCTCGCTAGAATACGTATTATAAGTATGGAACCCCCAATACAATCGTTTCCTACGATACTTGGACTTCGTAGCTATTTCAATATGTTATCATTGGAAGGTCGAATAATCTCGGCTGATGTACTCTTTCGTTAACAAACGAACCAGATCACACCAAATTTTTAACCTCCTTAGATGCAATACCAATTTTAAACAATTTTTTTCACTTGTCGTGCATCACACACACTTTCAATACACAATTTAACTCTGCACCACACGCCTTAATGTCCCATAGGCCATCTGTCGATCCTTTGTAACGATAATTACTATGGTGAACGTATGGCTTGCGGTATGAAAGAGACATGCGTGTATGAGTGAGACAGCATGAGTAACGTATAAAAAGGTGTAATTGTTGCCCATTCTTCCTCTTGACCATTAGACTTCCTTAGAAGAACCATTGTAACCAACAGACTACCTGCGTCTTCTTATTGTCATACAACTTGTACTGAGATCATCATATTCGGAGGAATCTGGATCCATCCAAGGGAATCCAGAAATAAATGGGATAACCGGCCACGGTCATCACAATTACTTATCGAATGCTACCACAAAATTATTTTTGAAGTAAAACTTCTTTCCGCACGCTTGAGTTGAGAAGTAAGCTGGTGAATGCGTGACGAGAGCGTTAAGAAAAGTGTGATCGGGCGAGGCAAACGGAACTTGAGAGGGAAGTGTAAGTTAGTGAAGATAGAAAGAGAGAGAGAGTTACATTTCGTCTATTACTGTAGGGGCAAGAGAGAGAGTTTCATATAGTTTTTCCAGTCACCATTCTATTAAATTCCTTTTTTTTCTCTTTTAATTTTTTGTTTACTCATATTTTTATTACTATACCTCAACCTAACCCATTCCCCCCCCCCCCTCATCCTACCCCCTCCCTATTCCCCCCTAATTAACTTGTCTCTTGAAATGTAATTTTTTTTTCTTTAGCGAATATTTCTCTGGAACCACTACACTTGTATACAATACCCATGTGGAAACCTGTAAATGGTTCAATTATTGTGACTCAATACTATTATGCTCTGTTATGAATGTAAACTGTTGGTCTCCCAAATAAAATAAAATAAAATACCTAAGACACAGTGCAGGCCTATTGTCTGTATCACACTGTAGGGGCAAAAGAGAGAGCAGTGCGCGCGCACATTTAGTTTCTCTCTTCTTTTATAAGTTAGTGATGTTTTACTTCAGTCGTGTGGTCTAAAGCTCACTCGTTTTTTCTGTTATGCATATTATCATTAGTTTATTATGAGCCTATATTGATACTTTGAGCATGTGATCAACATATTGCAATCCGTTTGTTAAGATGAAGGAATTTAAGGATCGCCCGTTTCCACAGGGAGGCAAGTATTTTGGTGCTCCAGAACTGAGGTGGCCGCCAAATCAAACAGTGGGGCGCACTCGTAACTTGTTCAGGGTTCAGGGTCAAGGTTTGATATTTGCGATTATTTGATTGGTAGATACTTATTGAATGATAAATCTCATTAGAATTTAGGTATAAATGTGTAGGTGAATTGTGGGGAAAAAAGAAAGAAAAAGTTTCTATTGGTTCAAAGAGAAACAAGACAGTTTGGTAATTAATAAGTAATAAGATTGTCATTCTTGCCAGAATTGCTTTCCTGCCTAACCACACAGATAGCGTTAAACAAATAAAACGCAGAGAAGCCAACAGAATAATGTTAAAAATAAATCAAAAAAGGACATGTGTTTTTGTCAAAATACTTCATAACGAATATTGAAAAAACGTCACAATCATCTTATTACGCAAGGAAATGAAGATGAAATCAGCTTCCCTCAGGGTCTATTTCATCCTAGGGGATGCTGTGTGGAGGGTCTTTTTAAGGAAGGGAAGGATAGGCAGTTCTGGGAAGGAAAAGGGTATAAGGAATAGGAATCTTGGGGTCAGTGTATCCAGGAGTGACGCATGTATGAATCCATCCCTTCAGCTGCGGTGCAAGGCGATTGGTCGAGAGAATCCGGCTGGAAAGGTCAAAAGGCTTCCTTCAACCAGTCTCTATCGACCCGGCCCGCCACGCAGCAGGCGAGCAGACGTATCCGCCGCCAAGACCTGGACCACCCACTTGGGTTGATCTATGACAGAGGTGTTGGTTATCCAATAAATGGTTCCGGGGCGGCGGTACCCACACTCGCCTCTAAGATGATCAATATTACAAAATATAAACGGTTTACAGATCAATTTAAGTTTTTTGATATTTTATACAAATGATCAACAAAACATTTTATTAAATTTGGGAGGCGGGTATGGGTACAGCCACCCCAAGAACCATTTATTTGATAACCAACACCTCTACCATAGGTCAGCCCGTGGTTCACAACGTTTGGTGACTGAGCAGGGGTGTCCGGATTCATGGGGTGAGGTTTGTCCAGGTCTTAGCGGCGGAAAAGTCTGCCCATCGGCTGCATGGCAGGCTGGATCGGGAGAGAATAGTTGAGGGAGTCCCTTTGTCTTTTCCAGCTCTACTCTCTCGGAACATCGCCTGGCACTGCAATTGGACAGATAGATTCCTACGTCCCTCACTCCTAGACACATTGACCCCCTTACACTTTTCAGTTTCCTAAACACCCTTTATGTATTTTTCCTTCCCAGAACTTCCTTTCCTTCTTTTCCCTAAAAAGACCCCCCACACAACATCTCTAAAGATGACGTAGGCCCCGAGGGAAATTATTTTCTTCAGGGCTTCCTGTGTGTAGCTAATGAAAAAAAAATAATAATTTGTAATTAGATGAAGACAGTTCTTGTATTAGCGAAACTCAATCAAAATGTGGAGACAGAAAAATCAGAAAAAGATATATCATTTGATTGAGTTTCGCTAATATTGTCTTTATTTAATTAAATATCATAATTTGAAATTTTACTCATAAAAAATTGCTGAAGCAAGCATTTTGCAAATATTTAAAGATCTGTTTTAATAATAAAATATAAGGATTCTCTGTTTGTTAAAGACTTCGAATTCAAGAGCTTTCGTGTTAACGTGATGTTGCAGTTGATTTTCATACTAGATCGGAACTCGTACTGTTAAGAATTTTTTTAAATACCATGTTGCATGATTCCATTAAATTTTTATCATAACCAAGTTGTTGCTTACATTTTTTAAACACCTCTGAGGGAGTAATTTTACTTTGGAAAAGCACCCCTGAGTAAATTAATTAAGTAACCACCTTGCCATTTACCCACAGATGTGGGTAAATGGCGAGGTGGCTACTTAACCGTTTTAAACCAAATGGCAAAAAAATACTACATCTTTCGTGATAAATTTTTAAAATCTACAAAACCTATGATTAATATTGAGACAGCTAAGTAGATACATATTAAAAGAAAACATAATATAGTTTCAAACTGCTTTGTGACGTATCAAATGCGGTACATTGAATCGCGCTGCTCTCCATAAACACAAGCCAACAAAACTCTCTTAAGTTCTCAAGCGAAAGGTAAATCCACTTCCCTTCATTGGTGTTGAGAATATGGTGCTTGGCTCCCGTTCACTTTCATCACCGTATCCAAACAGTTCCTTTACACACACCGTGCACACGATGCACACGATGCACAGGGCGCACTGTACGGAGAGCAGGGAGGCTGCAGTGTTAGGAGATGGATCTTTGATCACAAGATGAAATAGAGCTTGCGGGGGCTCATGAATTATTCATCCTGCATATCCCGGGAAGCTGCAATAACAAAGTTGGATTCAATGCGCTATTTGACTTTTCAGACTAAATGAGAGGATCAGCAATACGAGCAAGAAGCGGGGGCAGTGATCTGTAATAAAATTATGATCGTGGTGGCAAGCGACATTGCTAAAACCAAGCCTCATGCATGCTTATACCAATTTCATAAAATTATTCTCACCACATTTGATCATTCATAACTGAAAATCGTACAAGACTTAAAGCATGTATTTGTATGCCCCAAACTAAACACTTATTTTGCCCAACACCATTATACACACCAATGAAAATACGTCTTTAATAACCTACCAGTAGAAATTAGAAGCATTAATAACAAAATACAATTGTTGAATTATATCAAAAAGGATTTTAGAGAAATAATCAATGGGAAAACTGCAGCTTCCCCTATTTCCACATGAATGTCCCAATACAAACTATACCTGTTTTTCTTTTACTGAGTACATGGATGTTTGTGTTTTTAGTTAAAGGGTCTTGATTATGTGATTTCTGTATATTAACTAGGTATATATTAACTGTACCTACCTATATAATATGTGAAACACGTGACTGTATTAACTGTACATATGTGAAATGTAAACACTTCGTTCATCCACAAGCAAATGCTTTTAATGGAAGATAAGTAATATTATAATATGTTCCATTTTTTAAGATCCGTTTTTGTGAAAAATCACCTTAAGGGCGCTTTACGAACTTATAATATACTGGCGATTACCCGGCACGCGTTGCAATTCCACCCAAATAAATAAAGTTTTTGTGTTTCCTTTATGTTTATTGAATGCGTTTGGAAACAACATATTTTTTTTATTTTTCCGTCTGGTGTGTACACGAATATCATACAATCAGAAGGTTTTCCGACCCGACGCACCCTTCCTTTCCACCTTTCCCCTCCCAGGTCCACCCTCCCGTGAACCCTTCCCCTCCGTCGTTCCCCTCCTTCCTTAGGGATTTCCATCTCCTTCCCTCCTTCCCACCCTGCCACTAAATTATATGAAATACACACATTTTTCAAATAACTCGCGCCATTTACTGTCATACAATTTTCAAAACGCCAAAGCTCACCATTATATATAGAAACCTTCGAGGGCTTGCTCACAACAACTCACCAAATTTGAGTTGGATGGTTTAAGAATGCATAATGGACAAACAAGGAAACGTTCATTTTTTTTTATTTTAAGTTTTCTACAATCTTACTAAACACTACAGACAGATTAGCTCAGTTGGTAATCCAGTTAAGATCCTGAGTTCGAGCCCCAGATATGCCCATATCTTTTTCTGATTTTTCTGGTTCCAGATTTTTGCTAGTATTGTTTTCATTTAATTAAATATTACAATTTGAGGTTTTAGTCATAAAGTTAAAAACAAATACAATATTTTCTTTAATGGACGTGTCTGGGAAAGCAAAAGCAAAATTTTGTTAAGGGCGGTAATAGTACAAGGATTTAATTAGATTATTTGTCTTCCTAACTGTGATTCGTCCCTCAGTAAGTGACAGATTGATGTGTAAGGCTTCGAATAATGTTAATCTAAAAAATGTGATAAAGACAAATCACAGGCAACACAAGAATGATACTCTTAGTTAGATAGATATATTGAGTTTATGGGTTTAGTTTGGACCAAAAATATAGGCTTTTAGTTTGGACCTAAATTCTGTTGTGCTTGTAATGCATTCTGGTTTCGGAGGGAGTTTACTCCAAGCCTTATGCCCAGATACCGAAAGCACGATCTCCAAACTTAGTATTTGGCTTGCGCTTAGGTTCTGTAAGTCTGACTACAGCTGATGATATTGCTGTTCTAAGGGTTGAATGCCTTAGACCAGTGTTTTCCAGGACGCATAGTTAGACATGTAAAATGGGGCTATTTCATTTATGATTTAAACACTATCCAGCACAATTGTGCTGGGTTCTTTCAGGGAAAATTAGGAATATCATAGAATTTCAATCAAGAATATCTTCACAAATAAATATTTTATGAAGACTCTACAAGGCTTTCCCCAAATCACTAGCAGAATATGGTATTATCCGATGGGTCAGTTCAAATGACAAGTTCAATGACACTAGTACAATATACTAAAAGTCCCTGTAAGAACTAGGAAACAATTGTTTATGCGTTATAAACAAAACAATAATGGCGTCTACTTCAGAATAAGATGGTAAAAAAAAAAAACAACACGACCCTATTCCGCGAAAAACAACAAAACAACTAAACCATAACCATAATGACATTGACAAATGAAGTTTCTACATAATTAAAACAGTAATGTTTTGAAATTGGGGTTGGTCCTTAATCCAGATTACATGCAAAATTTTAATGTATTCCATTTTAAAACGTAATAAACAAAAGCAAAGAGTCGCTCCACAAATTAATTAATGGAGAGAAATGGGAGTTTGGGAGAGAAAATGAGAGAGAGTATGAGAGAGAGAATTGAGATTGGTCGGAGGTTGGAGTAATGGCTTGTGAAAATTATGTTACAAGTATAATTTGATGATAATCAACAAAAGGAAAAGAGAAATATGATTAAATTTTTATTTTAATCCGTAGAATGTTATTATAGTTCAGCATTGGTGAAGATAATATTACTTACTCTCAATGAATATATGAAAAAGACAATAATATCAATGAATATATGAAAAAGAAAATAAATTTAAAAAAAACATGTCTCGGTCGCAAGTGGTACCGAACCCATATCCCCCAGTCTTTCCGGGAATGGTACTCCGTCAATTTAGTTATTGCTACCTCTTTTTTTCATCTTTTATTGTTCATCACACATAATTATAAAATGATATCTTGTCTGAATATTAAATCTTTAATTTCCACCAGAAAAAGCTCGATAAAATAATCGTTTTTCTTAATTGTCGTGAGTGATTTTTATCTATCTATCTTTTCTGTATATATAAAATTCAATTTTTTTTGTATGTATGTATGTCCGCTATGGGTTGCTAAACCATTCATTCGATTCCGATGAAACTTTGGGGATTTGGACCATTTGGTGCATGCCCGCGATGGTTTCTGTATACAATAGTGAGTTATATGAGTTATGTGAGTTATTATCTGGCATCATGAAATTACGCATTGCTAACCGTTCATCCGATTGCGATGAAACTTTGGGGATTTGATGTATGCATGCCCGCGATTGTTTGTGTATACAATAGTGAGCTCTGGCATCATGAAATTACGAATAATCAATAAATTAAATAAAAATGAATCGCAGAAATTTATGTACGCGCATAACTTCCGAACGACTGCACCAAATTGGATAATTCTTTTTTTGTGTTCTTTATTGTCAGGAAAAGGTTTGTATAAAACTACTGGTGAGCTCTGGCAATATGAAATTTGTATTAAAAACATGCAATAGGTGGCACACGAGCTGTTTGAAGACTGAATGTACCGGGGCTGAATGAATGGAATGCGGGAGGGGTGAGGGGAACTCGGGTAGGGGGTTCGAAGGAGGGGGAGAGGAACTAGGATCGGGGAGGGGAACTTGGGAGGGGAGAAGGGAACTCGGGAGGGGGGTTAGTGGGACGGGGGAAGGGGGGGAGTGGAGTGGGGAGCGGGAATGTGGTGGAGGCGGAGTGGGAACGCGAGAGGGGAAGAGATCGCGGGAGAGGAAGGGGAGGTGGAAGGGGAACGGGACGGATGGGAAAGGACACGCACGGAGTAACAATTTCTTTATTAAATGATATAGCAACGCGTGCCGTGTACCAGTTAGTTTTATAAAATTTACTTGAAAAAAAAAATTGTCTTATTCGAGATAAAGTCAAATGGTGAAAATCCATGATAGTTTTTTTTTTAAATTTTAAATAGTATCTAGTACATACTAAACATAAATGTAATAAATGATAAAATATAAACTGTCGATTCTCCGAAAACGAATAAAATACGAGTCGTCCTAAAAATGTGTAATTTTAATATTTTGATTCTAAATTATTGCTTTCAAAAACCGCACATTCCGTAACGGTTCCAACTGGCTATAACATAATTATAACATAGAAACCACCACCGGACGGTAAGACGGCTGTCACCCGCGTGACGTCAGCGCCGCCGAATTCACGAAAGAACGAAACGAATAGATATATCATCTTTGCCGCAAATCGAAAATAGCACAATTTAAATCGTTACAAAAAATTTATTCATCAACATAAAAAAAACCTTCACAATCTTTTTTTAATTTTCTCGAGACAATCAATGAAAATAGCCTGTTAGTAGATGGCTAGTACCGGTAAGACTAAAATAAAGGATCTGGTTCCATCTGCAACCGTTCGTTACCTTTTGAAGCGAAAACTTCTTTAGCACCATTGAGATTTGAAAATCGATGAAACTGAAACGAGATAAGAGATAAACACGTACTTCTGAGCCTGAGGGAGAATGAGATAGCAACAAAATATTTATATAATTCATACGGAGGTTCCAATACAATACGATGAATCCACAATTCCACGCAAGTCTCCTTTGGTGTGGTGGTATAAAGCGCATGCGAACCTTTGCAAACATTCTGCCGACCAGAGATCGAATCCTACGAAATCCAAAAAAAAAAAATTTATCCATGAAAAATCATCGAATTTTTTAAATTCTTGCCAAATCAGTTCCAATTTTGATAATGACATAATATTTATAAGAATTTTCTATTAGTATCCATCCAAAATACGAAAGTGCATGTGTTTGTTTATTAAGCTTTCACGCCTAAACCACTAAACCGATTTTAAAAATTATTTCACCAATAGAAAGTTACATTATCAGCAAATAACATATAAATAAAAATGTATGTATTTCATGTATTTTAAAGATAGGGAGGAAAGGCAGGGGGAAAGAGGGGTTCGTGGAGAGGGAAGAGACGAGGGAGGGGGAAGGCGGGGAAGCTGGAAGGGAACGTGGACGCACGGGAAAGGACATGCAGATTTCTTTGAATGGATTTGCAACGCATGCCGGGTTCCAGCTAGTTTTATAATAAAGATAAGATCCTTATCACATGTCTGAGTTCGTCACACCATCAGTTCCAATTTTGAGAATGACACTTAAAAACAAAGCAAAAAAGTGACCGTTAGCGAATAAATTATCGCTGGTTTGAAACTCATTTCTATTTCCAAAACATACTATCTTTAACAGATTTTTTAACTCTCCATGCTTTTAACAGTTTCCGAGGTATTTTAAATATGCTGAACATAAAACGTTTTTACAAAATATTTTCCTGTTCCTACAATTTTCAATAAAAAGGTTCATCTTCATTATTATTGTCTGCTTATCGTTTTATCAAAAAAAAGTTTTTAATTCATAATTTACTCCCATTCTTTTAAAGCTCGTTTGCAAAACCAATATTGTACCAACGCTTCGGAAAATGTACAATTTTGTAGCTCTTGCAAATATCACTTCCGAGAAGAAAACTGCATTCTCCGGACTTCGTCCCTTTATTCTTATAAGTTTCACAGGTAAAGTCGCACGAAAATTTCACAAATATCTGCAACACAATTGCATAACACGGAAATCGAATTTCCGCGTGATTTATTTGGTTGCTTTTGCTGCATATTTTACTTCTCCGTCGCATTCGTGCAATTGTATGCCAGCGAATCGAGTTTTAATACAAAATAACCAAAGTAACTGATTTACAACACGTAACGTGCCTAGTGTCGCGTGTCACGTAATTAAGGCTACATAAAAAAAATCTCGCTTTTGCCAATGCCAATTTGTGTTTTATGTTTCATTCATGTTTAATATCTATTTGAACAAACCATAGACGAGAGATTCCCGGGTAATCCATTCGAAAACGAGCTCTCATTGTCAGGTAACGACAGTTTCAAGAGTACAAATAAATAACGTTGCTATTTTTTCCCCATTTCGATCGAAGCGTATTCTAGAACAAACATCGGTGACCTACTCGGAATAAAATTTTAACGCTTTTCGAACCGAAGTGTTTGATGTTCTTATTTATAACTATTTCGAAACGTTTGATTTTTTTTTCGCAACAATGGCGACCTGTCAGTGCCTCGTTGCGCTGTAGCGCGCTGTAGTGAAAGGTATTAGAAAGGTAGTAAAAGGCACCTAGAATATATATCTGATCAATCAATTCACAACAAAAATCCTCACTATTTGCATTTTCCACGACAACAAAAGCGACCTTTTTAGTAGATGTCATCGACTAGAAACAGGTGTTTTTTAATCCTATCTGAATGCGACTATACCAGCCGTGAAAGATAACAACATCTCCCCACATTGATGTTTTTTACAAGAACACGTAGTACCTAGTTATTAATATGTTTAATAAAAACCTTCGCAGTAGGTCGCAAATCGCGCGACAGCCTGTCTGTGAAGTTACATTACGGGAAATAATTTCAACTCTTTTGTATTCGACTTCTGCTGCCTGTGTAGGTTTATTTCTTGGTCACCAGTGTGAGTATATATTCCCTCCTTTGTGTAGAGAGAGAAGGGCGTCAGTTTTCCCTCAGAGAGATATTAAACAAAATTTAACTTACTTTAATAGAAAGTACGGACTTAACTATTAACATAAATGTTTATTTATTAAATTATTTATGCACACATGAAAATTCCCTCTCGGCAGAAATTCTAAATAAACAACCGAACAAGATTCCGTTTCCGTTTTGGCGAAGTTCGTAATTAAAGGAAAACCCGCGGAGTTGAAAATTAAACAAACCTATTTATTTTACCAGATAACAATATTATAATCATAATAATTATGATTACTCTAACAAAGACTTCAGCATTGTGAGAGTTGGCGGATATTACTGTGAATATAACATTCTCAGTTAATCACCTGTACCAATCATTATAATTACATGTCATTACTAACACGTTGTGAAATGAAGATATAAAGCAGATAATATATTAAACTTATTACACGACACATTACCATTAAAGAAATAACTAAATGGATTTTCCGAGGGATGAGAAACGACACCTCGTTTTGCCATTTTTTGTCAAATTTAGAATTTTATGGTATTTTTACGGCACCCAACAACGAAAGTATAAAACATTATACTTATTTATGAGCTGCCCCTAAAAGAGTTTGGGAAACATGTTACATTAGCACTTTAGATTAGTAAGACTTACGTGTAACCCCTAACTTCAATTTGTATAGTTTACACTAAACTTGTTTTCATACTATAAAATGATATTTTTTTAGCAGTAGGTACACATAATGCCTAGGTAATTTAAAAATATTCATCACCTTGCGTGACTTTCCTAATAGGTATTACAAATTACACCCTTTACAATATTAATCATTGTATCAGAGGCAAATAATAAACATACATGAGATGATATTTTTTGATAAATGACTTTCGACGAATGGTATAATTTTACTCTGTGTATTGTTAGTACAAAAATATATTATTTAGTTAATAGCGCTTAATAAAGAATACACCTTCTTCACAACAACAAAAATATATGTTTTTTAATCTAAAATCTCTCGCAATCAGGAACGAGTGTATTTTTTACTTTCATACAACATTTTACATTTCATAGTACAATCCAATAATGTTAACCTCACTAAGTGGCTTACCCGTGCTGAGGCCTCCATATAGGAAGGCCTGGATGCTAATGTCCTGTCTATTAACCACCAGGCGGCCCTACATGCAACCGACATCTGTCGGATAAGTCTATAACCTCTAAGATATATCTACAATAAATCGTACATGTCTTGTAGCTCGAAGTATCTTAAATCTAAAGATAAACAGTGCACGTAGCTACCCGATGTGTTACGTACAGAATGACTATGTTGTACTAACAACGAGTAGATGCAACAAAGCGCGGGTTTGCAGCCGGTCGAGCGCAGGACGTATAATGTCCTTTGTTCCTGGTGTGATCCTGCTCTCCGCATCTACTGGCTTCTTACTCTCCATTCGCCAGTAGTCGCCGCCAGCCACAACGTTAGGAGACACAAAGCAAGAGAAGGCTTCCTTTACACTACAGGACATGAGTTGACAACCTTCTTTGAGGAATTAGCTAATTTCATTTAGATTTTTCTTTCCGGCAAGAGCGAAACCTCCAACGAACTCTGTATGTTGGCTGATGGATTGACTGTGTATAAGAAAAATAGTGAAATTATGTATTTGTAAAAAGCAGTAACTTTGTGGCTCGCCATAATTTACAATAAAAATCACATAGATTTGTTGTAGACCACTTTTATTTTATAAACATCTTACTGGTTTCGGAAGCACCCTTCCTTCGTCAGGAGAATATTATAGCTAACCTATGATACAGAATATTGACAGATATACAAATTTTAGGTGTTTGAGTGGGAGGTGAGCAAAGGGGTTGGGGTAATTGCGGGTTTTCCGGGAAAAATTCTAAGTGTAAGAGAGGCGTATAATGATCTAGATCTAGAACCTAAAGTCAGTGGCACATTTGTTTCCGTTGAAATATGTACGGAAGGAACTTCAAGTGTTATATGTTTTAATCTATCAAAGGAGTGGTCTCGACCATATACAAAACCAGGAAAACTATTTTTTTTTTTAAATAATGAAATATTTTTCTTCTCAGTACTTTTTAAATAAATTTAGGATTTTTACTGCGCTCTCGGTGCTGCACATCCCCTTACAAAAACGCGGTTCAACTTGACAGTTCAGCGCTAAGCGAAACTTTGTTAATTTGATTCGATAACTCTGGAGCGCTTTTTACCATAGTATGGCACTATTTAAAATACCTTTGATTACTTTGCTGCCAGTTTTAGGCAAATTTTCCCAAGATGCATTTGTACTTAATTTGAATTATTAAATTTATTAAGTGTATTAGTGTATAGTTATTAAGTTTATTACGATTATTAAGTGTATAGTTTATTAAGTTAATTAAAATTTTATTGATGTGAGCGGAAAAAATTCAAAATGATCGCAAGCAAGCAATCCGAGGAAAAAGTTTTAAATTGTTCTGTCGCTCGAGTGGATAAAGTTGTTGAGTGCCGTGACAGTAATTGGTGTGAACACAAAAATATCATTCATTTGCTAACCCAACCACTTACAATTCTATTTACAACGCACTCTCTCACATAACACTGATTACATAAAATGACAAAAAAATACCCGTACGATAGCATTGTTTTTTTACACAGGAGGCCTATAACTTCCCTCAGGGCATAGGTTTTCGGGGACGCCGTGTTGAGGGTCTTTTTGGTGAAAAGTGAGGAAGTTCTGGAAAGGAAAGTATGAGGGGTGCGTAGGTATTTGGAGGTCAGTGCGTCCAGAAGTGTCGGACGTCATATGACTTCATTCCTCCCCCTGCGGTGCAAGGTGATCCGATTATTGAGAAAGTCCAGTCTTCTCGCTCGCCACGCAGTTGATAGATAACAGATGTACCTAAAACTTGGACTAACCTCATCCTATGATCCCGGGCACCCTTGCTAGTTGGCCAAACGTGGCCCATAAGCTACACCTTTTGTTTTTTTTTATTTGTACAGTAAATATTTTTGATTTGATTTGATTTATAGAATTTGGGGTGACCTGGGCTGATTATTCAATAAATGGATATATCTACCATATCGGAGTTATTTCTCGTGTATTCCTTTAAGTAGCATATTATATTATTTTAACAAACTATATTTATTATTTTTAACCCCTCTTTCTAATCAATCTATGTTGAACGTAAAATTATTTTGAGCATCGACGTGAGTGAAAACGTACCTGAAAACTTCGGCAGTCGTCGTCAACGCGACTTGTTGGAGATACCACCTAATGAGTGAATTTCTAAAACATTTGATATTTTTAATTATTATTTAAATAACCTTAAAACTTTTTTGTTTACTTACCTAACATTTGAAAAGTATTATTATTTAAATAGCATTATTTTTTAATGAAACGTTAAAACAAGAAATCAAAAAAGTAAGAAAAAAAAATTGAATTATTATTAGACATCGGATTATATGCACTAACAGAGTGCCAAAATATGCATGCAAATATGCACTAAAAGAGGCCGAAATATGCACTAAATACCCTTGATATGCCTAAAATATGCACAATGCAAAATCAAAAAACTATTTCTATTTTTATATATTTTAATTAAA
Organism: Limnephilus lunatus; assembly: GCA_917563855.2. NCBI lineage: Eukaryota > Metazoa > Arthropoda > Insecta > Trichoptera > Limnephilidae > Limnephilus > Limnephilus lunatus. Next base: position 18,480,976 of record OU830602.1, on the reverse strand, counting down.
GACGATACAAAAATAGCGAAACATTCTTGAAATTACGCATAGTTTTTGTGACAATTAATTATTTTTCCAAATTTTCGAGCAAAAATTTTTGATGTTTGTCACCCAAAACGCCGAAAACGACTTCTCCACGTCAACTGACGTCATCCGACAAATTTCAAAAAAATTGGCGCCATTTCTGGAGATACCTGTTTATGCAGGGTATGTATGACCTGTGCCGTTGATGTAGGCATTAATGTTCTTCATGTCTTCAAGACTCAGATTTTTAAACAAAATAGCGTCTAACTTTTCACGAATATTTTCTGATTTTGAATTGGGAAGAGCGTTGGCGAGTTTAATAATTGTTTCCAGTATTTCTATTGATTTAAATAGAGGAAGGTTTTTGTTTCCAATTTCTCTATGGTATCTGGTGGAAATGTGTTGAGATGAGGGCGATATTCTGTATAATGGATGCGTCTTCAAACGCTAAATATGCACCATTTGGAAAAAAAGGCTAAAATATGCATTAACGCCGTAATTAGAGAGTTATATGCATTTGCATATGCAAATATGCAAATGCATATAATCCGATGTCTAATTATTATTAAACCGTAGTACTTAAGTTCATTAAAAAAAAACCTTTTTTACAGTGTGTTGAATGTTAGTTGCAATTAATAAAGAAAATCAATGGACATTATAATATGAATATTTTCATTGCATTTTTTCAAAAAAAGTTGTACTATGTACTATATAGTACCCATTTTGGATGTTTTAAATAAAATAAATAAACTAACAAAATAATGTTATCATAAAAAAAATAAGATAATACTAATAAATCTAAACGAAAATATAAAAAAAAATTGAAAATAAAAATTATTTATACTATATTACAAAACCGTTACCATAAATTACTAAAGTTATATTAGCCAAGCTATTCTTTATATTTTGTGAGATCGAGATATCTCGGGCGAGATCTCCTGTCAGATTTGTGTGATTTTCTAAGGCTGTTAAATGAATAAATAATCATTATACTTGCATGAATTCGTGTTTAAAACGACCTTAACTAAAATATGTGACAGCTCACAGCTGAAATTCTGATATCCGTCCATAGAAAAATCAAATTACAAAAAATCGCATAAATCTGACAGGAGATCTCGCCCAAAATATCTCGATCTCTCAAAATAGAGAAAATCGCTCGGCAGAAGAGTTATTCCAATGAAATATGAAAATAATGGTACACCGTATGGCATTGCTGTGAATGAAAATATAAATAACAGAAGTTAGCAATGGGATTTGTAGCACCTAAGATTTAAGATATATGTCTTTATAATGTAACATGCCATGTTCGCTGTGATTAATGACTATGAATCCGCGTGGGAGAAATCATTAGCTGCTCGCCCCCAGCTAGAGAACCACCTTTTATTTCAAGATAACATAGTAATGAATAATGAATGAACTCCCTCAGATGTAACAACACCCCAGATAACAGACAACACACAACAGAACTCACAACACAGTGGCGTAACGTAAAGGAGGGGGGGAGAGAGGGGGGAGGGGGGAGGGGGTGGCCCGCCCCGGGCGGCACTTTTAAAGGGCGGCAAAATTTAATTATCATCTTGTAAAAATTTGAAGCATCTTATTTCATATTTTTGTCGCACCTATGATTCGGACCGATTTTTTTTATTTATTTTTTATTTATTTATTTTATACACTTGACAAATACAAGACAAAAAGTCCCGATAAACTACTTTTTAGCAGTTTGTCTAACGGGTTCTTTACGTTAAAGATCTTATTATAGTGGTTTAATAGTTACAATTTTACAATTATATAAAATAAAATTTAATTTTTTACAGAAATATGTATAAAAATAATTTTTTGAAAACATAAATAACATTTTAAAGTTCTTTAGAATAATATGTCACTGTAAGCTAATACAAATTAATTCTTTCCGTAAGCCAAGTCTTCAGTAAATTCATCAATTGTTTGTTTTGGGCACAGTTTTTCATTTCAGCAGGTAACATATTTAAACAACTGGGATCATGTAATTTAACGTTCTTTGTCCATATTTATTTGTATGCTTAGATTCAATTAGCCCTTATATTAAAGTTAAAACGAGTATTATAGTTGTCTTCCAGCCTGTTTATATATAAAGGATTATTTATGTGCTGAAATATAATTTTGTACAACAGAATTGCTCTCACTGAAAGAACTTTGAGACTCTGATAAAAGTATGGAAAAATCATACAAAGAAAGGCATAATAATGCCTTTCTTTGTATGATTTTTTTCAGCTAATAATTTAACCAATGAATTGAAATTAGCACGGAATTTTTCTTTACTTTAACATTAATTTAACTGCTAGCTAGGAAGCTAGGTACAAGAAGGCTATTCTATCAAATATTTTCAATCAATAGGTATTAATTTTATTTTTACACTAGTATTATATGTAATTGTAGCTCTTTGTATCACTTCTCAACCGAATGCCACAACTAGCTGATTATCTCTTTTTTATTATATCGAATGTACAACAATGTTTTTTGACATGTAATCTGTATGTATGGTATATTTATACTGTTAATGTTAATAAATAAATAAATACATTACTTATTCTATGACGAAACCGGTGAATCCCCTTTCTTTAAATTACATGTTGCTCATTTTAACGACTGGCAACACCGTTTGTACTAAATTGCAGGAATTCCCCTATTTCATTTTGTACTTGGATTGGTCATGACTTCAGGGAAGTTAAGTCCGTGAGTGATGCTTTAACAGTTATACGTGTAAGAATTTTTGTAGCAAATGTGATTACCTACTGATAAAAATATAATAAGTTTACAAATTACTTTTTTATTTATTTTGTAACCTGTACAATACACAACGTTCTTACTGAAAAGTTATTTAGAATAACTATATGTTTTAGTCTTTTAAATTGAAGTACCTAAATAACGGTGTGGCAAAAATTTCCTCCGCCCCGGCCGGCTGACACCCACGCTACGCCACTGTCACAACACAACTCACAACCTACGATTCCCATAATTTGTTACACTTGTATAAAATATACGTCTTCATAAATAACACGTGTCTACGTGTAAATAACACGTGTGGGATTCTCCTTTAATTATTCTATGTATTATGTCTCACCTCCAAGTAACATTCATTTTGTACTGTAAATTAGCTGGCTATGTTTTTAGTTATGATTCATAATTGCAATAATGTAGGGCCAATCTTAGGGATTGAGCGACCGCCACATTATATTTACATATTTTGACATCGAGGGTCAGGACTACATATTTGAAATATTTTGCCATTTGGACGGTTACCGTCCGGTCAACGATCAACCGTCGATTGTTGTCGTCGCAGTCGTTGATTAAACCTTCAAACATTTCAAAACAGCTGATAGGCTGGACAGGGTATATCACAATTTGAACAATTCATCAAATTTCAAAGTTAATTTTCAAGTTCTGTTAATGTTCTATAAAAGTTCTGTTATCATTTAACTATTCACCAATTTCTTCATAAAATGGAAATAACAACAGAACTTGAATAGAACTTTCAAACGTTTAACGGTTTTATCAAACACTGATATAACAACCCTAAACTGCTGCGTTTAACAGATACCTCCACAAATAAGAACATATTTTAAATGGTACTCTTTTGTGATCTGTAACGATCTCAAATAAGACAGAACAAATGTGGTAAAACAACTATTCCTCAGAAATCAATGTTGTCGTATGTAAAGGTTACGTACAATAATTACTAATTGATTCGCAGAACTTGAACAATTCATAAAATTTAAAATAACTTATTCAGGTTCTGTTAAAGTTTTATTCAAGTTCTGTTTATATCTAAGTGCTGTGAAACAACTGGCCCTTAATGAAATATAAGCACCACTAGAATAGAACTTTCACGGAACTTGAACCAGTTCCGTGAAACAACTGGCCCTTCATGAATTACGTAGAGAAAAATTGTAATAATAATACATTTTGTTCTTTCATCTTCCAAAAACATTTGTCATCAAAATATGCAAGAAATGCATGTAATCGTCGGCCTCTATCCTCTATAGTCGAGGGATAAGGGTTTCCATTAGAAAATCTCATCTGCAAGTCGCGGGTTCGAATCCCGGGATGCACTAGTAAATTTAACTTGATTAATTTATATTATTTCCCAATTGAGCATAGTATATTTTTGGCACGTTGAAGAGTGGAAGATACTCTCGGTATCGAACTGGTGTAAGACCACCATTCAAAATTTGCTTCAGCCTCGGCAACCCGAATTTCTACTGATTTCTTACATATCTCCCTTAAACATTTGAAGTTGTTAAGCTCTTAAAAAAATATATGTTATTTTTTAAGATAATGTCTAGATGCTGCCCACGCCGAAATGCAAATTATATGAAATTCCTTCGATAGAAAAAAATCGCAAAGTATGCTTCAAAAATTATTAAAAACAAGTCTGTTTCTATTAACTTCTTAAGATGATTTAAACGAGTCGCGTTTTATTAAACATTTTCGTAATTTTCGCATCGATTTTGTTGCAATAAATGTTAGCGCGCTCCTCTAACATTCGTTATTTCGTATCTCTCCATTTTCTTCTTTTCGAGCCCGGTTGCGGAGCCATAAAATGGCTTTAACCGTTCTTGGTAACCAGATTTGAGTAGCCAGATAATTCCCTATTTTTCTCTTCTCCATCTACTTTCCCTCCCCATTACCCTCAGCCTCACAAGTTACCCTTATTGAGAATACTGGCTCCTGCGGTTGTGGGGTAATCAAATATATATTTGTTTAACATAAATTTTTAAAGCCTGGTAATAAGCAGGTAATATAGTGGTACATAATTTTAATTTGAGAAGTGTTTTTTTGTGGGAGTAGTCTTGTTTTCTTTCTAAGTCCTTAAGGGCCATCAACCAGCCGGCCGCCGAGAATTCATATTTCGTAGAAAGATGTTCTTACGATCGTACAGGGCGGTTCCAATGAGAAAGATTCATTATTCTTATGTGTTTTTTTTTAAATAATAACTCAATATCGATTTTATTTCAGTCAAAATTCGCTTTAGTTTATTAAGTTTTTATATTTTTTCAATAATGTCTAAGCAAAATAAATTTTAAAAAAAACCTTAAATATATTAGTTTGTAAGAGAGTAAATAAATTGACAAACTGAAGTATTTTCGTCACCAAACATGTGTGCGGATCTTTTTTAAATGATTTTATTTAAACTAAAATTAATATTCTGAAACATAGCTTTCGCAGATAATTTAATGATTTATTTTAATGGTTATATGGTTTGAAATGTGTGTTGAACACAAAATTTTGCTTGAAAATTTAACAAATTTGCCAACGACCTACGGTAAAACCTTACTGTACTGAAAATAAACACATTTTTTCAAAATTTTAAATAAAGGTTTACTAGATAAAAGAACAGTCTTTCGAAATCAATTTATACCTATGTTTTGTGGAAAGAGTCAAAACGTCTAAAATTTGATTTAAAAGTTACATATTTCCTGTTTTGTCTGGTTTTTCCCTCTTATTATAAGGTAATAGTAGTAAGTGGTTAAGAGGTTAGTGTAATATAATTCTGTCATCTCGCCTTCGGGAAACATTATAAATTTGACACGCAAATACGCTAGTTATACAATAATGGAATGTTACATGAATACAGCTTATTTATAATTAAAATAATTATTGTAATGGTGACTATTTGCGTAATTTTTTAAGCTCTTTTAAAGCAGGAAAATTGCTTATTAGTATTAAGTGGTTTAGGAAAATGCTGTATTTAAATAATTTTCGCCACTATTTTCCTCGCGTGTAGCCGCATTGTAGGTTTCGTGCAGGCGCTACAAGATATTTCAACAAATTCTCCATGCATACTGAAACCCACGACGGCTCGTTGAAATTAGAAATACGAAATAAATAACCCTCCAAATATCTAAGAGAAAATACGTTCAAGAGTTATGAACTGGATAATATTTATTTAGTTAGCCAGCCATTGTTTCGTTGTAAAATATATATTGTTTGATTTATAGATTCAAGGGGAAATGTAAAGCAAAAAATGTGTTTTGAGGGGCGAAATCGTTTTCACCTGTTGGAGAACTTGTATTGCTATTGGCACTAAATTATATTACAAAAAATGTTGCCCTCATAACTTAGTTTTATGGCTCCGGCGTTATGCGGATTGAAATATGTACACAATACATGCAACTTACGCGAATAGTAATTAATGAATGCTTGTGGGACTCACGCCCACCACGTGCCGAGAGGTCCTATTATTCTCCAGGGAAAGGGGGGGAGGTTTAAGGGGGAGAGGCGGTTGCCTAGAGGTGACGTATTGTCTGGAGAATGTTTGCTTTTTCATACATATTCTGGAAAAATGCAATGTTTATATTTCAATAAAATGGCAACATTTAGAGAATAATACACAATATTCCATATAAAGAAAATTTTATAATCTTTAAAAGCAATATCAAACACTCTCAAATGAAATTTACGGAAAGGGAAAAAGACAAAAAAATTCGGTCGTATCTGGGAATTGAACTCAGGCCTTGATGACTGTTGAGCTAATTTGACTTGACTTCTACTTAAGAGCTACCAACACTATATTCATATTCTAAATGCATAATATATAGAAAAATATGTTTAGTGAATAACATCACTATAATAGGAACATAGTATGAATACAGCGCCCTTGAGGTGATTTTTCACTAAAACGGCGCTATATAAATCGTCCAAATATTATTATTATTAATACAAGCTGTTCAATGCGGATGCATTTACGTCTATTACAGTTCATCACTTATCACACAACTCACACTATAAACGCACATATACCTGAACAAGTGGTTCGCTACGTTTGATGATTTAGCAGGGGTATCCGGGTTCGTCGGATGAGGTGTGTTCAGGTCTTGGCGGCGGTTGTACCTACCCACTAGCTACACGGCGGAGCGGATCGGGAGAAGCAAACATAAAGATCCATATCGGATGTGAAATAATATTAAATATGTGTAAACTAATCAATTACTGCAACCAATATAGAAATATAATAAAATAATTTGAATAGTGGTTTAACAGCTCTTGAACATGCGAACGGGTCTTTTATACTTATTATGACGTTTATTGCAAGTATTATTAGGTATAGAAACGTTTGATTTGATTTTACGCTAAAAAAACAAAGTCTTAAGAATAATTATCATCTTAAATTGTACTAGAAAGCTCAGTATCGAAGTGGTGTAAGACCACCATTCAGAATTGAAAATTGCAGTAAGATATTTCCCCACCTTCGTCTTCCCCGCCTCCTTCCCCTCCCCACTACCTTCACCCTCGCAACGAATTATGAAGAATGATGAAAAAAAAACTAAGTGATATAGGTATGTTAGGTTAGGTTTAAAAGTCAGTTGATTTCTCATTACGTTTAATGACTTTATAAAACTTTTCAAAGGGTTTTCAGGTTGTTAGGAGCATTTGAGACTCTTGTGCAGTATTCATTATTCACATAAAAATACATATTTATCATACTTAAATAAACAGAAATATAGTTGTGAGTGATTAATACTCGGAGAAGGTGGATGAGTTGGTGTATTAGGGAAGTATGTTTACGAGAGATGGGAAGGCTGATGGAGATATTGAAAGGAGTGTAAATGCAGGTAATTAATGGAGGACTGAACGCCGTAACGCCGTTGACATTACGCCGTTGGTGCCAACAAATAACTGTCCAAAGAAGCGAAGCTAGCCATCCGTTATGGAGCGCTGGTATCTACCCTGATGTATGCAATGAGGCATGGAACTGGCAGAGTAAGGATAAAAGTAGACTAAATGCTGTAGAAATGATATCCTTGAGGTGTAAGTGTGGTAAAACCATGTAGGATCGTGGAGATACGCAAAGAATGCAAGAATGATGTAAGCGTAATGAGTAAGATTGAGAAAGGGATGCTCAAATGGTTTGGCCATGTAGAGCGAATGAATGAGGAAAGGGGGAGAGTGTAAGGAGAATATATGACAAAAATGTGAATGGTAAAAGAAGTCGGGGAGCTCAAGACAGACATGGCACGGCCAAGTGAATCAGCCGAGCGATTACGTATCTTTTGTGAGATCGTTATTGGATAACGGACGTTATCTCCTGTCAGATTTGTGTGATTTTTACATATTTACTGTCACATATTTTAGTTTATATCGATTTAAACACGAATCCCTGCAAGTATGCATGATAATTTATTCATTGGCTGTACATAGAAAAAGCAAATAACAGCCATAAAAATCACACAAATCTGACAGGAGATTACGTCCGCTATCTAATAACGATCCCACAAAAGATACGGAATCGCTCGGCAGATACTTGAGTCGGGCCATGTCGAGAGTCAGAATAAAGAGTAGATCGAGTTGTTTGACGGTCTGTCCTCTCTGCCTAATCCTGCGGAGAAACGGCGCGATGGTAAGTTAGTTAGTTAAATAAACAGGGTTTGTAGATTTTGTATCCCATCACTCCCCTTTCCACCTAAACAAGTACATAATATATCAAATATGTTGTTGTTTTTATGGTGGTGCACTAAGTCGGGGAAATTTTGCACCTTATCGAAGGATAACATCACATCACATCACTAGACCGCCTAGTCTACCTATCTACTTGCCACCACCTACAGTATATACCTACACAGTGGTGTGGGTACCTGCCGGGAGGTTGTTGCGAATAAAAACACGCTCCATCATAAATGTCCGGTCGTTAAGTCCGAAATAAAAATTGGATTACACGGAGAACCTTTATCCGACTAAACCCGGTTTAGGAGATTTGTGGTGTTAGTGTATTCTACTTTCTGTCTGTGTGTGGCGTTTGGAAGATGGAACTTCTCAAAAAGACATAAGACGAATCAGTGAATGATTTATTATTATGAATGATAAGAAAAAGTGCGCACCAAGTAACATTATTTTTTTGCTGGACTTACTAATTAGTCGGTTAGCATTATCTTTATTTTTTTATATGAAAACCGCACAACAGTCCCAACTGCTCCCGTCTGAAGCCAGTGAGACTATGGCATCCCCAAGTGGGGTATGTTGTGAGGCTGAAGGTAGTGGGGAGGGAAGGAGATACGGAAGAGGAAGGCGGAGAAGTACCTGGCTATTCAGATCTGGTCACCAAACACGGCTAATGCCATTTCAAGCAACGTTTCAATTCTTGATGGTGGTCTTACACCAGGGCGATACTGACAGTATCTTCCACTCTGGAACGTGCCGCAAATATACTATATATTATTTTAAATTTATTATAAATACCTACATATTACCTATAAATAGCTAACACATTAATTACAATCTAAACAGACTCTTGATTAGGGCTTCCTACATATAATTACTCCCACATACATGAGATGATCCAAAAGCTTCGATTAGATGTTATAAATTAAACATAATATGCTTTAGATAGATTACGTGTATAGGTAAGTATGTATAAACTAAAATTGAATGTGTATGAGTGCGTTAAATTTACCTCAATTTTGCAAGATTGGTATTATCTTGGAATTGTAAAGTGAAAAAATATTTGTTACTTTATCGTAAAATAAAATGTTTTACTAGTATTATACCGATTACAAATTTTTTAATCCTTTCAAATCAAGAGAAAAAAATGAATAAAATTACGATGATTCTTGAAAATGGTGTATTTTCTATAGGTCTGATCGTTAATATGATTTTATTATATATTGGTTAATATTATATTTACATTTATATTGGTTAATTGGATTTAGAAATAACCTATCACATGAAATGGCTCTCAATCCAGTTCTCGAGGACTGGAAATAAGATTTTTCTTGAACTTTAAGTAAGCTTTCCAAAAAACTATTCAATGAAAGGATAAGCATTAAAATGGTTCAAAGATAACAAAACAAGAAATAAAAAATCACAAAAGATAAAGATAGTTTCAGGACCAATTTATATTACATTGGGAGTACCACAAGGGTCTGTTCTCGGACCTGTTCCTTTATAAAATGAACATTTATGATATTGTAAAAGTATTGAAATATTTTAAACTAAGATTATTTGCAGACAACGCTCTAATATTCACACCAGAAAAAGATTATCAATCAATTAAATGAACGAAATAAGATAATAATATGGCTGAAGAAAAATAAACTAAAATTGAATATAAATAAAACCAAATCAATATGACCATTGGAAAACGAATAACACCAACCAACAAAAAATTGATAATCGGTGAAGCATTTAAATTTAATATTTGGGAGTAATAACTGGACTTAAAACTGACTTTTTCTCCAAACACAAAACTAATTATTAAAAAATTGCCTAAATTTATTCATTGTCAGGAGTATAAGAATATTCCTAAACACAGTAGGTATTCAGTAAAAATGTATACAACGCAATCATTTTACCACATGTTAATAACGAAAATTACACGGAAGAAAATTAGATATACATATATATATTTTATTTTTTTTAAAGAAAGAAAAACATTCTCGGGTTACGAATAACCCGACAATGTTTGAAAATCTCCTACTACCACCACAGAAAGCCGAAAATGTTGCTTGTGTTGTGATGGGAGGACTTAGCCAGCCGAGGAATCGAACATGCGGCGCCCAGGTGGGACCCAAGCGCTATGCCCACTCAACCACTGACCGGTCTATATAGGTACAAAACTTAAGGAATTGTTGAAGGGGTTAAAAATCTTGTCTATTAAACAAATTACTTACTTCGATACCTTATTTTTAATAAACAAAATGCTTAATGGCCATACATCAATTGAATTTCTATAAATAGAAAACCCACAGCACCAACACCCACACGAAACGAGGAAAAGAAATGAAATAAGACCCCCTTCAGAAAAAAACTGAGAGTCCAAAGTCTTTGATGTACGAAGCAATGACATTTGGCGAATTACCAAATGAAAATGGAAGAAAATGAAAACAAATTTATACTTATGTTACTATGTACCTTTAAGAATTGTATTAGGATGTAGGTAACTACGAACGTATTAGGATGAAGGTAAAACCACAAATAAATAAATAACGTTTATTTCAATTTGTAAATAACTTAGACTTTATGTAGCCCTGCCAAAGAAAACCCTACCGCAGACTACAAAACCTCAATTAATGTAACAACGTAAGAAGGGATAAATATTATAAATAACAACATGCTAACTTATATCACGGCAAAGTTTGACATTGTTAAGCCGACGGCAGTGATTTATTCCCAGTAAGAAATTAATATCCGGATAATCTGCTATTGGCTCGAGGTGCCGTCACTAGTACGTACGTCACTCTTCCCACACGCTCCTCTGAAATGTCTGGAATTAAATTCTCAGTACCAAGTTTATTACAGTCGAGTGATTTCAATATTACACGCTAAATAAGGCCGGAAGATATAAGTATAAGTTCGTCGTATAAAATCAGACCGAATGTATTCCTGGAACGAAATGTAGGTGAAGAAATTTAAACCCCTTGGTCAATGTGATGTTAGGATGTTACATAATAATGTACCTGCTCACAGGTTTTACTCAAATAATTCAATTGCTCTTTCTAAATATAGATCACGGGCAGAGTTATATTTTTATGTTCCCAATGTTATCTATGTATCAACCTTTTTTATAAATTAATAAACATAAAGTGTTCACCTTCAAAGTTTTATAGAGCTTTCGAAATGATGTATAGATTATAGTAATAAAAATATAGATTTTAAAATTATGTATAGATTGATGTATAGCTAAAAATACAACATGGAAAGTAGGTAAATGGATTTGTTTGAAAAAATTCAAAAAACTTATAATAATGAAAAACTACAAATTATAAAACAATGGTTTGAATATGGATGAATATAAAAGAAGCACCATATATGTGTACTATAACATGATTAATGTTATAGTTATTTTATTGTCATGTATGCGATTTTGTTACTTTATCAGAATGATTGATTCAAAAACTATGAAAAAAGGAATTTACGGCTTTAAACATATTTACTGAGAACCAGAAACACCAAACTATTTTATTAATTGAACATTTAGTTTTAAAAATTACGAATTAGAATTTAAATGCTCTATATTTTTACGATATATCTTGATTTTACTAATTCCTGTTGTTTTAATGATTGAATTGAACAATGAAAATATCTCATGATATGAAAGAACTACGTGTTTTTTATAAATCTTATGTATAAATCCCGCACAAGAGTCCCAACTGCTCCCGTCTAAAGTCAGTGAGACTGGCATCCCCAATTAGGGTATGTTGTGAGGCTGAAGGTAGTGGGGAGGGGAAGAAGATAGGTAAGAGGAAGGTGGGGGAGTACCTGGCTATTCAGATCTGGTCACCAAACACGGCTAATGCCATTTCAAGCAACGTTTCAATTCTGAATAGCGGTCTTACACCAAGGCGATACTGACAGTATCTTCCACTCTGGAACGTGCCGCAAATATACTACACATGATTTTAAATGAATAAATTGTGAAATAACACAAACTTATCAAACATAATTTATTTGCCACGCCGGGAGTCGATCCCGCGACCTTCGGTGTGCGAGTCAGGGGCCTTACCGCTGGACTGAACGTGTTAAAGTATATACTGCGTTAAAAAAAACTAAACTGCGTAATGAACAAATACTCACTTTTAACATTAATAAAAGCCTTCCACAATCGATACAAAAAATTAAGAAAACAAAAAACATTTGATATACAAAATTAAAAGATGGATTAAAGAACAAAAAGGCTTATTACAAAACTAAAAAACAAACATATAAGTAACTTAAAAGAATAAAACAAATATACACTTCATTTTATTTTACAACAGTAGCTCTTAATATTTGATGATATTTTTGCAAAATCGCCTTTTATTATTTTATTTTATTTCATTTCATTTTTTAATTTCAATTTATTATTTTGTGTTATCTTTTTATTGAATTTTATTAACTTGTAAAATTTGGGCCTGAGCACGGGAAAAGAACCCATTGAGGCGCTGTTTGAAAATACATACTATTGTAAAAATAAACATGTTTTTACACACTATTGTAAAAATAAACAGACAAAATAAATTTTTAAAAAAACGTAACCAAAAATGTCTGCCAAACTAGATTAAAAATGTATAATAGAGGTGTGAAATTGTAAATATGGAGGCTGAAAAGGAATATGAAAAAGCGGTCGGAGAAAGGAAGATTCAGTTCACGTTGTCTCTTTAAATTTGGTTGCTAATCATAACAAAAGTAATTTGAAGCAACGCCAACGTTCCAATAAATTTCGAAAGTAGTTTCTCACAATGGATATCACAAAAAGAATCATAAGATTTCATAAAATTTTTCCCAGTAAAATATTGATGTTTTGATTTTAAAGTTTCTCAAAATATGGAAATATATTATTCCTTACCAATGCTGTAACAACTCCCATTCTAATTGTAAGGCATCAACTCCACATCATCGTGGCTATTCATTCCCACTCAATGAGATGATGGATGTGGCTCTGGAGGTAGAGAGAGATGGATTGCTGGCCTTTAATCATGTTTCACACTTAGAATATGTAGCGAGATGTTATTATTATATTATCACATCATCTTTTATATGGCTTTCCTGTCTTCTTACGTTCTTTCCTTTTTGTATCTTTACGGAAGTCATCAATCATTTGGTTTCCCTTTTGTGTCTTTCCAAATTTAGATTCAAAACATATTGCCTTCCGGGAATAATGAAATCCAAGGAAAATGTGAATATATTATTTTTTCAATATCCATTGTATCTACTGTAAGTGGAATTAATAAAACTTCTTGAAAAATATCAGGCCGTTTTGGGGGAAAATGAAGCAATATGATAACTTAAATTTGAGCTAGAAGCAATAACAATTTAAATGCCCATATTATGTCGGTTTTTGCTCCCATCGCCTTTTCTATATCTCCAATGTATATGCTAAGTAATGTTAGAAGGATCTAATGAATACAATTTATAAATTCAACTGCCGAAACGAAAAAAACCAAAAACTTCAAGAAACAAAGCTTTTTTTTCTTAAGAAATCACAAACTCAACATTGTTTTGATTGTATTTCCGATATCGCGATGAAGATCTAAACGAGGCGACACTTGGAACAAATTTCCCCGGAACCTTGTTTCAGAGAGACATTCGCATCCGGTCGCTAGGAACTGAGAGTGGGGTGGGACGTTTAACTAAATGTATTGCCTTATACTCGTGAGTAAGAGATGATAATAAACTCCTGTCTCGGTTGACTTGGGGGGGGGGGGGGGTGCTGTTATAATAGGGTGCTCTGCTTGAGGGGTGCAAAGGACGACGATCAACCTTTGAATATACAAATAATATCAGTTTACCTGAAGCATGTACGGAGCGATGAGCGTGATTTATTCAAAGACTGATAAATTTCACAAACGTCTACATACATGCATGATGACTTTTAAATCAGATTGGCGCTAGCCGACTCGTTGACACCGAACCCAAAAGTCGCGGTATTTCACAAATCTACATCATCACATATCTATTTATTGAGTAATAAGTGACGTACCTGTCATGATTTACAGTAATTTATATATTTATAAACGGAAACAAACAGTACATTAGACACATTGGTGAAAAAAAATTACAATTAATAAGTTTATTTCATGGTGGATACCTATTATGTGTTTCATTGTAGTGTCTTATTTATGGTATATATTTATGTAATTACCGGGTGATGTATGTGGTGGAAAGGTGTGTGTGTTTGTGTGTGTGTGTGTGTGTGTGTGTGTGTGTGTGTGTGTGTGTGTGTGTATGTGTGTGTGAGTATGTGTATATGTGAGTATGTATGTATGCGCATTGCACAATTTATATTATTGACATGATGCTCTTTTTAAATTTGGGCAGTGAATCGGAGAAAATGTCGATGTTAGAATTTAGTAATTAATAGGTTATTTGGAGTATAAAATGTAGAAAATATTTTGGTCTTCAACGTTTTTCTTATTTTAATCTTTTTCCAATCAAAAACATAAAAAATCAGAAGATATTAAACGGTTAGGGTTGGGGTAGGGAGTTGGACGGTACTTGGTAGAATATGAAAGATTTTTATTTGTAAGTTAAAAAAAGACATCAAAGAATGTCACCAGTGACCAAAATATCATTAACTATGTAATATAATGTAAAAAGCACATAATTCAAGTTAAGTAAGTGAAAATGTTATTTTCTTTTTTACTGGAATAAAAATTTATAAAAAAAAAAACTGTTTTTACTAAAAATAATGTCACTTACCACTGGTTATCGAAGTCAGAAAAGTCTCTTATAAATTATGAAAAGTGTGAAAAAATGGATTTAACCGTGCTTTATGAATAGCCCTGTAAATACCACTTAAGTTTTTTCCTCACCGTCTTCACTCTCTTCCCATTTCCTTGGGCCTCACCACTTTTTCATGTTTTTATTTGAATCCCTCTTAAGAGTCAGTGAGACTATAGCATCCTCAATTTTTATTTATTTTTTTTTTTTTTCTATTAGTGACTATTTAGTTACAGGTTTGATGACAATTACAAGATATGATGATATATATAAATATTTAATCCGTTTGTTCTTAGTCCTCCTCACTAGGTGGTCCTGTGCTGAGGCGGACTGGTAGATTTCTTTGATTTTCCGTTATTTAGTTTCTATGATGTTTTTAATACATTCTCTAGTATGTCTGCATTAATTTCTTTCACCCATGTTTTGATTTTTTCCTTTAACTTATTTATCTTTTCTATCTTTTTCAGACTTGGAGGAAGGATGTTGTAAAGTTTAGTTTTTTTTTATTTTTTTATTTTTTTTTTATTAGGTTTGTCAACAGTGATTTACATCAAAGCTTTCACGATACAATTACACTGAACATGGTTGATGCTATCACTAATTAAAGACAAACACAACATTGATAACATAATACTTACATATATATACAATCATTCACACACACACACACCATACATTACTAAATTTTGAAACAAGTTTTTAGAACAATAATATTATAATATAAGTTTAAAGGTTTAGTTTATAAGTTTATATAACAATATAAAAGGGAGCTTTAAATCTTGTTAATAGACGATTTGAAGTTGGCCAATGTTGACATTGTCAAATTAATTGAATGTTTTTTATAAGCCTCGTTAAAATTACGGCACATTCTTGATAAAGCTGAGTCATACCCCAGCTTAGTTCGATATTTTTAAATATTTAACGGAACATAATTTACAAGTCGTTAACCAATTCTAGGAACATTGAACCTGATTTGATGAAGTAGAAAAGGGCAGTTTATTAAACCATTAACAATTTTGAAAAGAAAATTTAAATCTGTATTTAGTCTTCTCTGTTCAAGGGTGCGTACATTGTAGAATTTTAGTCTATTGGTGTAGTGAGGAAGTGATCGAGCTCGCTTATCGGTATACGCTAGGTGGTACATAAAATGTTTTTGAACTCGCTCTATTCACTGAATATTAACTTTGTAGGTTGGACTCCATACAGCACTTGCGTACTCCAACACGTTGCGGGTGAAGGAATTGTACAGCGTTATTTTTGATATAGGATTTTGAAAATGTTTACTATTTCGTTTGATAAATCCTAGCATTTTCAAGGATCTAGAAATGATGTTGTCGATATGAGGTGTGAAAGTAAGTTTTTTATCAAATAATACGCCTAGGTCCCGAATGGTTGCGACTTCCTGGAGTTTAGTACCGTCGATAAAATATTGAATTGGAATAGGATTGTGTTTACGTGTAAAAGTTATGTGAACACATTTTAAAGAATTTAGAAACATTCTATTGTTGTTGCACCACTTTGAAACTCTGTTAATATCATTTTGGAGAAGTATTGAGTCTAGTGATGTATGAATAATTTTGAATATCTTACAATCATCAGCAAACAACAAAATTTCAGAATCAAAAATAACATTGCACAAGTCATTTATAAAAACAAGAAATAAGATTGGGCCCAAATGGGACCCTTGCGGCACTCCAGATGGCACTTCTAATCCTCTTGACTCATAGCCATCAAATACTACTCTTTGTATGCGGTCAGTTAGATAGGAGTAAAACCAGTTTAGCAAGGTACCATGAACACCCATTTGTTTGAGTTTACGAATTAATAATCTGTGATTTACTTTATCGAAGACCTTACTAAAATCTGTGTAGATTGTGTCTATCTGTTGACCTCTATCGACAGCTTCGGTTAAGGTATTGACATAGCAGAGTAAATTAGAGGATGTTGATTTCTGGGAGAGAAAACCATGCTGTTTTGGAGTTATAAGATTTTTGAGATGATAATTTAGATATGGACAAATTAATTTTTCGAAAATTTTTGCAAACGAACAGAGAATAGAGATGGGTCTATAGTTTGTGACTTCGTGAAGGTCTCCGCTTTTAGGTATTGGTACAATATTAGCCTGTTTCCATCTTGTTGGGAAAATGGATGAAGACAATGATTTTCTGTAAATGATAGTCAGAGGGAGTGCGAGACTGTGTGCACATTTTTTTATTAGGAGTGGTGGAATTTTGTCGGGGCCAGGGCCTTTGCTCTGGTCAAGATTTAGCATTTCTCTTTTTACATCGTGTACACTAATGTTTACTGTGTGCAGAGAGCTGTTTGAATGGTCTATTGATTCAGATTGAGGTTGAGTCTCTTCGTTGCTTCTAATCTCATAGTTGCAAGATATATGAGGTTTATTTGGCCAAAACTTGTCTTGAATTTTGGAACATCTCGTATATCCTTTTTTGAGGCTCTTGTGTCATGTATCCGAGTTTCATTGGGAGATTTTCTGTTTTTAAAATGATGTATAAGAATATTCTTGGCATATATTTTTTTTAAATTAAGGACGTCAAAACACTTAAAAATATCTTTTGAGGGGGTTCTGATGGGTAATTTTAGTATGGTTTTTATAATGCTCTTCTGAGCAATATCTAAGTGGTTAATATGATTGGCTGTAGCAGATCCCCATACTAGAATTCCGTACTCAAGACGGGAATGACATAAGGCATAAAATAATTGGGTTATGTTAGAGGCTGACAGGTAGGGGAAGGGAAGGAGATGGGGAGAGGAAGGTGGGAAAGTATCTGGCTATTCAGATATGGTCACCAAACACGGCATAAGCCATTTAAAGCAACGTCTCATTCTGAATGGTGGTCTTACACCAGGGCAATGCTCAGAGTATCTTCAACTCTCGAATGTGTCGCAAATAAACTATACATTATTTTTAAATTATTTAATTGTGAAATAACACAAATTACTCAAATAAAATTTATTTGCGCACGCCGGGATTCGATCCCGTGACCTTCGGATTGTGACTCAAGAGCCTTATCCCTCGACCACGGTGGTCGTATCGACTTAATCTAAATAGAAGAAGCTTTAATCTCACAGGCTTCAGGAAGTAACGACTCAAATGCGTCGATTACACAAAAAAAAAAGTAAAAATTGGTTTTCGATGAAGAAAATTAAAAAGCAACAAACACTCAGTTTTTTTTTAAATTTAGCCATCTAGCGCAAATAAACACATCGGTTGCCACTGTCTGTAAGTGTAGAAAAAACTTATAAAGGAAACATGATCCACTTTTGCTTACGAGAGAATAATTGTTTTCTTATGAGACGCTCTATAAATCTTGTTAAAAGTTAAATCTTGGTATTTTATTTCAGACAGTAAATGGGTATTAAATATCAAAGCGCTTTTAACAGAGCAAAACTTTTATTACGAAGAATCCTTCGTTACATTTCCAATTTAACGGTTCATAGAAAAGCTTATTCCACCTATAAAACATTTTAACTCTTTTTCTGCCAAAAAGTCTCTGAAAAAAATTATTAATTGGTCATTTTGTGGTAGCAAATGAAACAAAACAAGGAGTTCCAATAAAACTAAATGTATCTGTACAATGTTTGTAAAAGACTTAAAGTATATTCGAGGTATTTACATTTTCCTGTGCATAACGTTGTTTAAAAAATATATATCTAAAACGTATGAATATCGAAATTAACTAAATGTAATCGTAACCTACGCGACTTGCTACAGCTGAGACAGAGTGACGGTTGATTGTGAAGTAAAGGTATGTAAACGAAAAATGTCTTTATTTTTAAAAGTAAAAACGGCCGCAGTCTAGAATCAATCCCAATCAACTGCTTGGAAGACAACTAAGTTACATAAATATATTATACACCACCAATTTTTTTGAGAACGGTGGAATAAATTTTCGTTAAAATTATTTTGGAAGACCTCCGTGGTCGAGGGGTAAGGCTCTCGACGACCAATCGAAGGTAGCTGGTGCGCAAATATTTTTTTATTTGATTTTTTCACTTACAATAATATATATTATATTTGCGGTACGTTCAACAGTGGAAGATATTCTCAAAATCGCACTGGTTTAAGACCACCATTCAGAGATGAAGCATTGATTGAAATGCCAATTTGTCCACCAAAAAATTTGGTGACCAGATCTGAATAGCAAGTCATTTTCCCGCCTTCCTCTCTCATCTCCTTCCCTTACCCACTGCCTTCAGCCTCACAACATACCCCGATTGGGGATGCCAAATTCTCATTCTGGAACTAACTATCATATGTATTCCTCTTTGCCCAGAATACTAATGGAGGGAAATAATTTTACCAAGTCTGTGGACATCTTCAATTTATCTTTAGACAAATACAAAATGATGTTACTGAGGCAGTTCAGTTATGTAAAATAAATACTGTATATTTCTTAGTAAAAGAAATATATACCTTTTATATTTATTGGTAAAAGAAATAAATAGTATATATATTTTATTTAATCAAGTGTAATTTTTAAATTGTATATGTAAAAGCCCCGAAAAAGGGCGTAAATAAATAAATTATCCCTAAAAAAAAAATATATTTCAAATTCTCATTATCTCCAAAAAAAAATTATCTATAAAAAAAATATTATCTGCAGAAAATATAAAAAGTACCTATCTACCTATGAATTTTAAATTTTTTTAAATCAAGTACTTACGCATTTTGCAATGTTACGTTCTCAACCAAAATTATATTGTGAATAATTATCACAGGTATTTTATCGCTAAATTCTTCACAGAGCAGTTCCAATTTTGAAAATGACACAAATTCAAAGCAAATTTGAGTTTCTTGAACCAGATTTCGCACAGGACGAATGTACAACACAGACAACCGAAATCAATTTATTTGATGACGCTACGGATATTGTGGTATTCTCGTAAGTAAATTTTTTTTTGCTCTTATAAAATATTGCTTACTAAAAAATTCTCATTTCTAGCCCACTAAATTTACGAAAATAATAATTGGATAATTTGTAGAGCGCCGTTTTTATTAAATATCACCTCAAGGGTGCTATTCAATTTATTATGAATTCTTATTATTCTCTTTTATTATTTAAAAATAGATATAGAAACAAACCTACCTAGCAGGTAACTTCCGATAGACACACTTTATTAGAAAGTTTATTCTTGAGGAAGATAAGACTTTGCACGTAGAGAAAATTATATTTAAAACACTGGATATTGCATGATTTTACCTTTGATCCCCTCATCGCTGTTAGTTTTACATTTATAAGAAAATTGATGCAAAAGTTGAGGTAATATTTATTTTGAATGACTAGAGAATTTAAGACTGGAGATTTCCATGAAATGACCTTTACAAAAGCTTAAAATAAGATTTTGCTTATATTTTTAAACAATTAGTTATTTGCAATGTCGCGGGTCGCGGACCGTGAAGGCGAAGGTGAAAGGTTTTTCAACTTATGGATACGACTGTCTGAAAAGGTGAGTTTTAAGTTTAGCTCTAAATTTCGCTGAATTTGTGATCATTCTTAACTCGTGTGGCAGTCCATTCCAGGATTTAGGTCCTGACACTCAAGCACGCTCACCGAATTTATTATCCGGTGTGCGCTTTGGTTCCTTTAACCTTCTGACAGCTGACGATACTGCTGACTTGAGAGTTGATTGTCGAGAATCGGAATTTTCTGGACAATTTCTTTACACATTTCCGATAAGTAAGCCGGAGCCATTCCGTTAAGGGACTTAAATACCATCCAGCAGAGCTTAAACTGGATTCTTTCAGGACAATTGAGCCAGTGAAGATTTATGAGATGTTCAGAAATATGGGAATATTTAGATTCGCCGGTGTTGAGTCTTGCCGCAGCATTGAACCAAAACCTTCTAGAACACAGTGATCTAAGAGGTTTTGGTGGAACACGGATTGTAATTTGTTGATTTGATAGTTTAAGAGACTAGCATATATTCCATTGCAATAATCTAGACGTGAAACAACATACGAATTGACTAGTAATTTAGTCGCCTCTGTTGACAAGTTAATCCGTACTGCTTAAATTTGACTTAATTGAAAGATCCCCATACTTACAGTTCTGTTCACTTGAGTTTTAAGGGAAAAATCAGCATCCAGATTGACACCCAGTAGTTTTATGCATGTCTTTGGAGTAATGTCACTTTTTATGTAGGCACTATTAACAATGTACAGCCTTTTTTTTACTGAGAATGAAATAAGTCAAAAGGAAGTAAATTGGTTACTGTGAGTATTGATCTCGAACAACCAACAGTTTACCGAGCTTCTTTCCCATTTAAAATGACGGTTTTCATCCTAAAATTACTGAAATACCTCCAAACCACGATCCGGCTGTGCGGTGGCGTTATTCCCAGTAATACTGTAATTAATGCGATGAACAAACTTTGAATTTCCTTTTAATTTTTGTGGTTATTCCTTACAGCTGCGTCGGGAAGTAGCAATGTTCCTTCCTGTACCTTCCCGAGTTATGTGAGATTCAAAGAGGAGGAAGAGATTCAAAGTGTATTTTAATGTGAAGCAGTTACTTTGCGTTATTGAATGCCCTGAAGAAACTACGGTTATATCGAAACCTGCACTGCAATAGAAAAAAATGATAATTTAGGTTGGAATCCATATTTTTTTGATGTGAATACCATACAAGAATCTCAAGTGCACCCAACCGCATGGAGTCAGTGAGACCATGGCATCCATAATTGGGGTAAGTTGTGAGGCTGAAAGTTGTGGGAAGGTAAAAGAGATGGACCAGAGGAAGGTGGGGAAGTTTCTGGTAATTCAGATCCGGTCACCAAACACGGCGAAAGCCAATTCAAAGCAACTACGATACTGAGAGAATCTTTTGCTCTGGAACGTGCCGCCAATATATGTCATATTATGTTTAAATAATTAAATTGTGAAATAATGTCAAGTAAAATTAAGTTGTGTACGCCGGTATTTGAACCCAAGATTGCTAGTTAAGAGCCTCAACTCTCGACCACGGAGGTCATATGTCTATTACTACGGTTCAACGAATGCTATTTACTTTGAATTTGTGTCGTTTAAAAATTGGAAGCGTTTTTTTGGAGAATTCAGACAAGCGGTAAAGAACCTAACTACAATATAATATTTTTAATAGAAAATTATTTTAATTGCCATTCTGACAACTTACTGCGATTTTTCTTAGGTCTCCACCACATGGGTATACATATATATAATTAACAAAGCTAAAATATCAGGAGCACAGAAATGTCATGTGATAATTTGTGATAATTTCCGCAGTGCAGCTAATGTCACAAATTATGCATTAAAAATATACAAAATTTAACGTCAAAATAACCTGCAGACATGATCAATATACCAGAAGCACAGAAATATGATTGAGTATTTCCATTTGGTTACGAGATGAACATTTATTGATCAATGACAGTAGTTATTAAAATAACAACGAGGAAATCTTTTTTTTTTAAAGTTTTATTTTTAAATTTTTCCCGCGATTTTATACGGGTCTGCGCTATTAAATAAATAAAACTGATGTTAACAAAGAAAATGTTTTATTTCAATTAATTAATATTCTAACTGTTATAACCAGCGCAGCGTATCTCCTTGGAATCTATTGCTACCAAAACATTCAGTAAAGATATTCAAACACATCCAATATTTGTAAGAAATTTTCCGCCCCATCGTAACTAAAATTAACTTATGTTATTTCCTACTTCAATGATATCTTTTTAGAAACCCTGTTATTGACTTCTTTGGTAATTTTTCTGTCTTTTTTTCAAAGGGAAGTTAAAATTTAAGATTGATAATATTCTTGGCTAGATGAACATGTAAAATACAACGCGATGTAAATGGCTTTGTATCCATTCAACTGTGACAAAATACTTGCTTTATATAAAGTTTTATCCGTTAAAATCATCTCTGAATAGAGGAATTTGGCTCGCAAATTCATTTAAAGAATTTTCAAACATTTGTAGTAGATTTACAGTATTATGTGTTTATATTTCTGTTACTAAGACTGTCACAAAACGCGTAGGCAGCGTCGGGTAGGCGGCCACTCTATAGCAATATTCGTAGGGATTCACATTACCAAAATCTTTAAAATAAAATCTTTTGATTTCGCGAGATCCCATGTCAGAAATGAAGAGATGAATTGACGCGGAAGATAATTGGAGTAAGACGAGAAATCCTGAAAGTTTAAAGAGATGAATGTTATATAATACATTTTATATTTGAAGTTTTTGTTATTTTTCTGTACTGTAGTATAGAATATAGAAAAGACGGATTGAAATACCATACGAATTTTTAATTTGATTTGCGCTAGATTTGAAACTGGTTAGCAATGTTTTCGTAAAAAATCCAGTAATAACCATGGGAGTCATTCTCCTGAATAAAGGGTTGAATACTTACAATTTTGATTAAACTTGCAGCATATTTACATTCAGCCTAATTTACTGATTTTTTTTTGGCCCAAAACACTTGTAAACTCTTATTCTACATATATAAACCTTACAATAAAGTTTTAAAAAATAATAATATCAGTTGAAACCAGGCGTTTTTTTGATTTCTGTGAATGTTTCAGAAGTGCTCTAAGTGATAATGTTTGACAGTGTTTATACTTACTAATATTAAATATTTTTGAAATGATTGTGGTAAGTGTTAAATCGGTTTTGTTTAAATATTATACTGGGTTTTTATACGAATACAAATAAGAAAGCATTGTGTGAAACTTGTAAAAATTCAGATTTATATTAACAGGGCGACTTCTGTGGTCGATGGCTAAATTTTGTTTTGTAGAGTATTATTTCACATGTTTATTTTTTACTTGATTATTATTTATCTGCTACCGTTTTCGACACATCCGTGCCATTCACTAGCAACCGTAAAGCTAACTTAAAAAATATAAAAGTATCTACAGAAATGATTAGATTTTATTAGATGAGTGTATAGGGAAACATTGTTTTATTCTCTTCGATTTATCTTTGATACAAAACTCTAAGACCGGTTTATTTTGCTCTATTCCAATCTATATCAACGTACGGTATTATAGAATGGGGTGGTTGTGCAGTATCCATTCTCTACCCTCTAGTGACCGTCCAAAAACTTTTGCTCAGGATCATCTTCAAATTTTCCCTCTCTCGCCCATCAAAGACACTTTTCAAGAAACTCGCAGTACTACATATTTGCCAACTATATATTAAAATAGCTCTCATCTATATGTGAAAAAATGGTCTGATAAATTCCACACAAAAAGATAAACGTACAAGCTACTTTCTCAAAGCATGGAAAATGCATAATCCCTAAAACAAAAACCACCTTTTTACAGAAACAGTACTCGTACATCACACCTAAAATATTAAACGACATCAAAAGATCTAGTAAAATTACTTACTTTACATTCGGTGTCCATAAATGGATATCCGTAAAGGGGCTAAATTTCTTTAAAGATTTTTTTTCAAAGAACCTAGATATCTTTATCGGCATTTAAGTTTTTGTATGTAAATAACGTTTTAATAGCCGAAAGATGAAATATTTTTATCTATAATACATCATCACTATAATTCTCTTGGCTTTGTTTTAAGAGCTGCAAAAGATTTTAGCGATTTAGGGACATTTTTTATATTACATAAAAACCCTTGTCAGATGCCAACTTGAATACAACTCTACGTTATGGTCTCCCTTTTTCAATATTCTTTCAGACAACATTGAAAAGATGCAACGGAAGTTTCTAAGGTTCATAAACTATAAATTGCGTATTCCTAACTAAGCATTCATACTTACCTCCTGGATAAAATGTCTCTATTGAAACTTTCAGAAAGAAGAATAAGCACAGATTTAATACTGTTTCATAAAATACTGCATTACAAAATTGGCTGTCCTGAATTACTTAAATTTATCAATATCCATGTTCCCAAAAAATCATGTCGACATTTATTACCCCTTTACTTCAATAACACCAGGATACTAGCTTATCAAATTATCTAGGTTATGTATTTCATTAGAATAAATTTTGTATATTCTATAACTTTTATTCTTCTAGGCACAAATAGATTTACATAGTTTCTGCATTTTTTGTTTATATTGAATGTGAGATTTCTTATCATTTTTACATATGTACTTTTTATTTTATTATATGCCTTTGTTGTTACATTGTATTACGTATTTTCTTTTCCCATTGCATTATATTTTCTTCATTGTTTGATACTTAACCTATAAACTATAATGTAAAAGCTCATCAGGGCGTGTAATAAATAAATAAATAAATAACTTTAAACTAAGAGTTTAACTTTAATAAATAAGTAACTTTTGTTGCTTACTGTATAATACTAACCTTGATTTAAGATATTTTTAAATTACGTATTTTTATTTTTTTTTATCACTTTCATCCTCTTTTTTATATTATGTTTTACGCATTTTCATTCTTCATTTTTTTAATACTATATTATTTTTTATTCTTTGATATTATTTTATAATCTTTTATGTTCCCTTATATTATTGCTTATTTAAAATGTAAATGCACTATATTTAAAATCGAACACCATGACGCGGGCACGGGCGTGGTGGTCGAAAAATCCACAAATTATGTAACAAAGACATGAATAAAGAGAAGTAAATAAATAAAAAAATTGGGACTTACAGGGTGCTATTATTACTATTTTGTGGTATTATTATATACCTACTAACACAAAAGACGAGTGATGTTAAAATACGTCTTACTTAAAACCAAAGTAAATAGACAGATACAATAACTTCCCACGTTCAATTTATTTTAGCTAATTTTGGTAATCACTGTGTTTTTCCTTACCACGGCAGAGCATTTAACACCGTTATAGTGATTGACCGAAGCGTGTTTGTCGTGTCATTTGGCGTGGTGCAGGTTAACCTCTAATAAGGTATAAAGTGGCCTTAACGGCTGCTGCGGGCGGGAACAGGCGGAACAGGCGGGAACAGGCGGGAATGGCGGTGAATTGCCGCGGTTATTATCCTCGCTGCTGTGAACACCGCCGCCCGCCTCATATGAAGTTACGCGGATCATAATCAGTACGGTAATGCACCATCACCATAGTTTACCAACAAGAGCGAATTCCTGCTCCCCTGGTACAGCATCCTTAGTATTTAATTTAATTTTAACTTTTATTTCACTTTGCTAATATGAAAAGTAGGTTCTATTGCTAATATCGTGTTTCTATTGCTAATACCGGATTATAGTATTTTTTGTAATAATATATTTTTGGTTGCTATTATGCGTTCTTGTTATTATTATGAACTAGATTGTTAATCCACTAGAAATGGCGGAGAAAACATTTACAAATGGAATAAATATTTATTTCTTAAAATATTATTCATGTCGATGAGGTATTTTAAGCCAGCTTCCATTATAAAAATGTGTAAAGAAAAAAAAACACAATGAATGATATCAAGAATTTTACAGACTAATGAGAAATGGAAACCAATTTATTACATCTGATTTTAAAACAACTCAAATGCAAAACTATCGTATTTACCAAGCTATACCATCAACCAATCAAAAAAAATTAAATTAAATAATTAAACATACAACCAAAGTAAGAATCGTGGCTCCCTTATCAGACACAAGAGCTACTATTTTCTGATAAGTTATACATATGATAAGTTATATATGTATAAATGTACCTCTTATTATTTATATTACAAATAAAAAGTGTACTTTTTTACATTACTTACAGGAGGCACAGATCAAAAAAAATCCCTCGGGACTTATACGATATGTGGAGGGTCTTTTTAAGGAAAGTAAGGTGAGGAAGTTCTGGGAAAAAAGTATGGGGTGTGGGTAGGAATCTGGGGGTCAATGTGTTCAGGAGTGACGGACGTATGAATCCATTCTTCCCACTGTAAGGCGATGGGTCGAAAGAGTCAGGTAGGAGAGTTCTAGCGTAGGTTTCCCTCAACCAGTCTCTTCCAAACCGGCCCGCCACGCAGCTGCTGAGCAGATGCATCCGCTACCAAGACATGAACACACCTCACCACCATGAACCTGGGCACCCCTGCTAAGTCAATAAATGTAGCACACCACTCGGGATGTCCTATAGCAAATGTGTTGGTTCAAATGCTCTTCAAATCCTAAACATTTGAAAATTGTAATGTAATTGTAATAAATATCATTTCCACGACCTCTATTTTCTTTAATATTATTCGATTTTTCGATTAAAAGCGATTCGTAAATCATTTTCTATCCGACGTCGATTAAATTTAGAGTATATGTTTTTGGGATGAAGAATAATAATTATTACCATGCGATTATTTTTATTCGGAATATGCGTGCATGTGGTTTACGTTGTCGGGCCATTATAAAAATTGGTAAAACATTCTACCATTATATTGGATTTTCCGCACAAATCATGTAACTAAGTATTATTTTATATTCCCGAAATTGGTATCTCTCCCTTGCGGATTTATAGAAATTTTAAAATAAAGCCCAATATAAATTCACAAATTAAAAATTCACGAGGGAGGGCAATGGGCATTGTGGACAGTATATCATAATTTTATTTACGTAAATATTTTCTGATAATGGTGCTTTTTTATTCATTGGCCACTCAGAATGATTATTATCGATGGGAGTAAATTAAACGTCATCAATATTGGATAGGGTCTGGCAGTAATACAGTACAAGGCCATCGCCCATCCCTAAAGCACACCCTCATGCAAAATACAACATCATTACGGCAACAGGAGCTACGAGTTGTAAAGCTTCCAAAAACCATTCGAACAGGGCCAGCTTTGTTCTAATTTTACAGTTTAATTATGTTACCCTGAAATGAACAAAAGATTAAAAGCAAACATTAAATAATTATCATATTATAATTATACAAGCTTTTAACGTGTCTTATAAAATAATATTTATGAACTTTAAAATTTCCTCACTCATCTGAATGATAATTAAAAATTGCTTCGTTACCTCTCAT
This sequence comes from Limnephilus lunatus, assembly GCA_917563855.2. Classification (NCBI taxonomy): domain Eukaryota; kingdom Metazoa; phylum Arthropoda; class Insecta; order Trichoptera; family Limnephilidae; genus Limnephilus; species Limnephilus lunatus. Next base: position 18,452,860 of record OU830602.1, on the reverse strand, counting down.
ATTTTTAAAATTCACGTGCTCGTCTCCTCACATTTTACTTTCTGTGGTCTAGAAGCAGGAACTTTAAATCACTTTTTTGGAAGAAAAACTTCTTTACGCACGCTCGACTTAAGGGGTTAGCTGGTTAATGCGTTACGAAAAGTGTGATGCGAACGTTAATCGATGCGAACGGTGATCGAGGCGAACAGTGCTTTACGCACGCTTGACTTGGTTTAAAGGGGCATTACGGAATTAAAGATTATGTAAAGAAAACACGTTCTGTCGGAGACGTTTTTGAATAAATATTAAGAATAAGAGTTTAAAAGTCGTGACATGTATCGCATTTCATTCATAATGTTTCACAATTTTGCATTAAATTTTACAATTATTATGACGTTTACCAAAAATACAGTTGCATCGACAATGCATAATTTTCCAGCCAGTTAATATGAACTCGAGATACCTACCTACTGGCGTTCAAAATGCGAAGGAATTACATGCACAATATAAATAGTAGGTATATAACGCGGCATTTGTATTAATATGAAGTTTTATGAAACCAAATCAGATGAGTACTTACGTAGGTACTTAATTCCATTGAAAATCAAATAAAACGATAAAGATTATAATATAATGCTGCATTCACATTATTGTTAAATAAAATAAAATAAAAATAAAATAAAATTGTTAAAAGCTTTAGGTGGCTGAATTTGAATAAACTTAATTATAAATTACGAATGTGTCAGTACCTACTTACGAGTGGGAACATTATTGTTGAAATAATTTGAAATATTTGGCCAGTACTTAATTATGTGGGAACGGTATTGATCAAATATTGACAAATTCGTAAATGAGTACATTTTAATAATTAAAGATGATCAATTTTTTAAGTAAAACTTAAGAAGTAAATCTTTTGAAGTAAAACTTTTGATGTAAAACTTTTGAAATAAAACTTTTAGTAAAATTTCTTTACGCACGCTTGACTTAAGAGTAAGCTGCTGAATTCGTTACGAAAAGTGTGATGCGAACGGTGATCGGGCGAGGTGAACGGTCGGGCTTTTACGCACGCTTGACTTGGGGAGTAAGCTGGTGAATGCGTAACGAGAGCGTTATGAAAAGTGTGATCTTTCATGCACGAGTAATTGTTATGAGACTTGCCCAATGAAATAAAAAAAATAGTATAAATTCGTCTTCCCTCTCTCCGTATATTCGAAATAATCGCCTAGAGCACGCGGGGGAGGGGAGACAGGAAACATTGAAACAAACGTTTCGCGATAAAACGCTTTGAGAAGGAATTAAAGTTCGGTTGAAGTATTATTCTCTCGGAATAAGGTCATATTTCCTCATTATTTTTCATCCTAATAGTGTTTTATATGGTGGTAAGTTCTTTCCTTGGCAGTATTATCGTTTCCTTATTAAATAAACTGAGTTAAACAGAATAAACCGCGACTATACTATTGCTAGCTGTAGGGAGCAGGTGGCTGGGGGGGAGGTGGGTTGCGGAAACGGATATAGCTCCTGGCTTCAGGTTATTAGCGTCCCGGGGGAATTCTCCGCTGGCGCCTTGTTCCTGTACCTGAACTAACGTAACAAATTCTTCTCTATTTTTCGAGATTGCGCGGAATCTTGTCGTGTTAAGCTACACGGCATGCAATAACATGATATCCGAAGCCGACAGCGCTTTAATAATGCAATATTCGGGCCTTGCAATTCTGCGCGGGCACTGGTGGCAACCGCGCCAAGCCACAAAGAGGTACAAGTATGATGTTCCACTGGCAGTATCTACCCATCCAACTTGACATTTTACTAGCGAATCCATCAAGCCTGTGTGCCCCAGAGCGAGTGAGAGAGTGCGGAGCGGGCCATTGTTTGGGTGACTTCAATGAGGCTCGTGAATAATGTAAGCGAGAGATTTGGATACTCTCCAGATATTCAGTTTCTCGCAATACGTAGAGAGATTCCTTTAGTCTGAGTACGCCGGGATGATGTCTGGACTAGGATGAATTTCCTCGAGAAGTTTTTTTTTCCCTCGCGACCCTCTTCGCATCTCCTCCGAGTGTTTACAGTCGGGTGGAGCTGTTCACAAATAATATATTTGGCCAAATTTATTGAACTACATTCGGCCTGTCATTGCTTTTGTCGCTTGGAAATACATTTTCTGATATTTATTAGGTTTACTTATGGAACGTATAATATTCTCAAACATACGAAAACCATATTAATGTTGAAAGGAAAAGGCACCTCTTACTGCGACTCGAGCGGAAAATTTGTCGATTTTTCACATTCATGAGCATTCCAGCCACCAACTGGTATATAACTATAAACTTGAATTTGGCTTCACATTTTATCATTTTTATACCTTTTTACGAATTTTAACCCTCTTCTTGGTACGGATAGAATTAATCAACTTATTAATCAACAAAAACAAATGAAAAATATTTCTATTGTTTTTTATATAGTTTATTTGGAGTTGTATCCTATAGTATACATTTTCAGGTTGGTAGAAATCAATTTTAAAGTATTTTATTATGGAAAATAAAAAAAATTATGTCTTAAAAGCTAATTTAAACTACTGTTTTGTATTATATGATAGGAAGCAATTCCTCTTACCAGTAAAACAAAGCCTTATGTCCGTAGTTCAGCGCTTGCTCGAGGTGATTGAAAGATCAGCAACATGAGCCATTGGTGCATTATGTTCTTCCAATGCATCATAAATGATTCCAAAGTTTGAAGAGCGCACTGCAGAAGAATCAACTTGTAGTTCATCATCTTCGTCACTTTCAATATTAGAATCTGCTCCCGATATTGGTATTATAGTCAGTGTTTTTTTTCAATTTCTATGCCTATGGAACACTGAAAAAATTATAATATATAGATTTCAAAGTGGTTTACTACATAAGACAATTAAATATATAAGCTAACAAACCATTAATAACTTGGCATTATATCTCAGGGGATACATATTCAATCAAATGTTATTCATTGCATACTTGACGGTGAATATCATAAGATACACACCATTTTGGAATACAATATAAACAAGATTTGTCACATATGCGACTCAATATAATTTTTTTATTGTTCAGTAAACCCTTATAAACACGCATTTATTCCTAAAATAACTATATATCTAATGATGCAGGTAATAAATACAGATTACTTACAGACAAATTACTTGTGCGTCTTTTGTTGGCAGGTATCTTGCAGCGGTGTGAATTTAAACTGTCACTGTTCTTCTTAATTGAACAGTAGATTATACTATAGGATACATTGCCAAGAAGAGGGTTAAAATGATTATGGAGTTGATGTTCACTTTTGTATTATTCTATGAAAACGTTAATTACTTTATATAAAAAAAATCAATAAATATCTGAATATTAGTAAATATAATATATTGTTTACGGAAAAATGTAGCAAAAATAATAAATAAAGTACGAGCGCAGATCATATGTATATCAAATTATGGTAATAGTTTTGTGTACTTCATTATACACTCAGAGACAGAAAATTACAACACATCATGAAGAAAGTTTTACTTGTTCAAACTCATCAAACGTACTAATTTTGGTTTTGGGTCTATCTTTGAGTAATTGTAACTCTGGTTCAATGAACTCGGATTTAATTTAAATTTAGGTATCATTTTAAAAATTTTAACTGATTGTGTCAAGAATTCATACAATCGATAATCGTATTTGTTAATATTAAGAAACATATTGGAATAAATTTGGCGTACCTATACATGACAAATATTCAAAAAAAAAAATTTAAGTGTATTCAATCACAAATTAAATACCAATATTTGTTATAGACTTATGTACTTTCTTAATTCCTTTAAATAAGTATTACTTTGTCACGATAATATTTATTTCGGAATAATTATTATTATCCTGACTTAATAAACCGTCACCTGGCTGCTTGCATTTATTGTTGAATAGCCGTATTTTAGATTTTTTCCACTGGCAACTGTATTCAGACATTTCCGGGGTCACTTTTTGGATTCTCGCCGACAGACGAATTGTCGCCTAAATTACAGTTTGTGTGTTGATTATGTTATTATTACGGGTTAATACCTGCGCCTCACTTTCCTCCGAACGTTACGTGGACGCCGCGCCGCGCCGGTAATAATGCATTCGCGTCTGTTAGGATTTAAATAGTGATATGGTCCACAGGTACGCTCTTTTCTCTATGATTAACCTACCTCCAGCTAAATACTCAATATGGGTTTTGTTTGTTTCTTTTGAGAAATAGAATCTCGGTCCCTTGAAGGGCACCCTTGTACTAAGTTTGCAAAAATATAATAGTATCTGTTACAATTAGACATCTTCTTTAATTAATCTAACATAATTATCCATACTGGAAAGAAAACTGTATTTCCCCTTCCCACCATCCTGAGAGAGAGAGAGAGAACTTCATGCTTTGTATAAAAAGGTAGCAAGAAACCTAAGTAGGCAACCTGCCTCTAAATATACGTTACATTGGCGCCCAACGTGGAGCCCAATGTAACGAATATTTTATGTACCCACAATACTGTAATGTAACGTATATTTTATGTATCTACTAACATCTTTCATATTCAGTTTATTTTATGTAATAGTTATAAACTTATTACTATACTCCTGAACAATTTACATAATAACAGGTACATGTTAAAGCCTTTAAGGCGTTTATAAAATATAAAAATACTGATTTATTAATAATTATCCAACTTTCAATCTCAGTAATTCATTTCGCAATTTTTGTTATAAAGTTGGGCTGGTACATAAGAGATTTCTGGGTGCTTCTTATTTGTTGGCAATATTATTTACTTATAACATAATATTTTTCTGAAACAATATTTAATTTTCATTTAAAAATTGGAACTGATGTACTAAGAATTCACACAAGCGTTATAGTAGCTACCTGTCTTTAATATAATGTTTACCTGAAAATTATTTATATTCTATATTTGAAAAGTGTATTTAATTTTTTTTTTTTAAATTGGTTTAATTTTATCAAATAAAGTCACTTTTCGTGATTTTTCAATTCAACGCTCTTGTCAACCAACTAAATTTACCACGGATTATATTATTTATTTATGTGGGTTGTTTTAATAAAAAGAAAAATTAATAAAAAAATTTGGTGTTCATTTTCACGTTCTGTGTAAGTTCTATTCATATTCTGTTATTATGTCATTTTAGGCCAGTTGCTTTATGAAACTGAAATAATAACAGAACGTCATATAACGTCAAAATTAACTCAACCTTCCTACCCTCGCGCGTTGGTCTCTCAGACCGACAAATAAATATTTCGCTGTTTTCTCAAAAATTAACGACAATGGTACTTTGAAGTTTTTAGTAACTTCTTAATTTATTGTTGGGCATTGTTTTGTGCAGCGCACGCATTGGTTGCGAGTGGACCTGTGACACTTATTTACTGTTATCGGTCTTTTAGGTAAGTTACTACCCAAAAATTCTAATAATAATTCATTCATTTTTTTATATCTGGCTACTTTCATTTATTAGATTTCAGAGTTTTTTTTTTAATTAACACTTAAAAAAGCTTATTTTTATTTTTAAAGGTATGCTTTACAAAAAAATATGCTCTTTTTAAGAGGTTGAGTTAAAAGTCTGTTTCTACCAAATAAAGTCAAAGTTTAAAGATTTTTTTTTTAAATTCAATTACTTAGTATAATAAATACCTTTAATGATTATAAAGCATATAATTAAAATAATACAGACGAGATCAAATCTCGGTCTGAGACACCGTGCGCGAGTATACGTGTCATGCCGTTGGGCACGAATATACGAAGGTTTAAAAAAAATTATGACTTGTTCATATCTTTTGAAACAACTCATCCTCATATACTGTCCCCTGACTTTTTACTGTCTGCGCTATTATAATAATATATTCGTTGAAATTTGCTTAAAGAGAAAACGCATTAATTTACACTCGACGACACGCTAACATCTCTGCGCATTACACAGTTATTTGGAAGTAATTTCTCTCTTCCGTCCTTGAACAATACTAACTCTCAGCGGTAGTTCGAAGTATTAGTCTAACGTTAATGACACTAGATCTTAATTTCACTGCACACAATTCGCAAGATATCAAAAGCCAGATATCTGAACTAATGCCACCCCAGTTGACACGATTAGCGCCAAGTGGCGGTATCACCCAGCTACCCGCCCCCTACCGTGCTTGTCACCCTGTCACCCGCCCCCCGCAGGTCCCATGTGGTACTGCCTGCTGCGGGCTGCGGGACTGCGCCCCATCCCCGCCCTGACAATACTCGGGGGGGCTAAACCACTAGTCAAACTTTACGAATGGCTGCGGTGACTCGGTGTCTTCGTACCCTCCCAGCAGCCAAAACTGTGGCGAATGAATGGAACGTGGGACAGGATCAAATTATATATCTTCCTCCCACAGCACAATCATGTACCTCCGAGGACTTATCCTTAAATATAATTCCGTTTGGTGATTTGCTAAACTTATTGCTTTGAACCGTCGATGCTTTGCTTAGCGCGGTAGATATATGAAACAAATGTAAATACTACAAAATAGAGCAATGAAAAGAAAGATCGTTAAACGAAAGTCAAGGAACTGTTGAAGTATTTCAATAAATTGTCATTTAAACAAATTGTCTATTTATAGCTTTCTTTTTATTCTACAAAATGATAAATGGTCATAAAACATCGACTGAGTTTCGGAGAAAAAATGGAAACCTACATCAGAAGCACAAAGATGAGGAGAGCTATCAAATAGGACCCCACTTTGAGAAAAAACACTTTAATCAAAAGTTGTCAGTATGCGAAATAGAGGAAATTCAATTAGAAAAAAATGTTAACAAATTTTAATTTAAATTACAAAAATACATAATTAAATAACTTTTTTTTAAATCCACTTGTATGTATAAGGATTGTATTAGTTCATATTATGTAGGTAACTATGAATCAATTTAAAATCCATAAATAAATTATTTTGATTGACAATGTTATTTCGCAGGTTTCGTAATATGGGAAAACTTTAAAAATTATCTCTACCACTTGCAATTCTTTCTTCTTTTGCAATTCTTTGTAATATTTTTTTTGGGGTAATGTTGATGCAATGAAGCTTTGAAAATATGAGACAAATTTGATTTGATGGTCATTTCGTTCACATTGCCGTCGGTTGAATAGTGAAGCTGTTTTTAGATGGAGAGAAATGTAAATACATTTTAGAAATTCCCCGACGATTGTTTTATTTTGTGTTATTTATATTGTAAAGTAGATCAGTGTCTACCGTTGTAATATAACTATTTGAATATTCAAACTCGAATTTTTGGGGATCAGCGTATCATTGCTCTCTAAATGTCCCCACCATAAGAAAGAAGCAGAAGAATGGCTTATCAATGTCGCCCTACTCCAAAAGTGACTTTGATCACCATGTTTTTTAACTCAAACACAGAAGACAATTTATTATATTTATATTTCGATACTTTAAACCTGTGCAATAAACATGACAAAATTTTCATAATCAAATATTTTTATAAAAAATATATTTACTCTAGATTTTCACCGTCAAAAGTATCATCGTGATTATTTTTTAGGATATTATGCCGTGCCGCCCTACTTCCGTCCTAGGCAACTTTGCAGAGAGCATTAAAATATTTGTCTGTAATTTAAAGACAAATTACACATCTGTCGTCTTTACAGTAATTAATAAGTTACACATCTGCCACGTCTGAAATCTAATTAATAAGTTACACATCGCCACGTCAATTGAAATACAGGCAAATACTCATGTAAGAGGAATCAATTCAAAAGGCAGGGGGAATCACACTGAATCGATTCACTCCTGGGAATGTAATGTACTGTAATGCTGTCAACAAAGTTGGCTAAATAAGTATGTAGCGCAGCACGGCATAATACCCCAAAATAAATCACGATACATTGAATATTGAAATCACGTTATAGAGACTTCAAAATAAGAAAACTTATTTTTTGCGACCATTTTAAATTTACTGTAAAAGATTAAAAATTGAGCAGTCACCGGATTTTACGGAACGTTGTACCCACACTGGCGTACGTACGTCGTTTTCATGGGATTATTATAATCTGGAAACTCATAAATACATATCTTCATAATATTATGCACAATCACATACACCGCTCTATGTAGGTTTAACTAAACTTAACTTAACTGGTTCAACTGGTTGAACTGTTAAAATTACAAAATATTTAGTACAACGTATCCAATTTTTAACAATAAAACTTTTGCGGTAATAAATCCAGAGATTCTTATTATACAGTTCTTTAATAAAACACATTATCACTTATGTATCTCGATAACTTGTTTTCTGTGAAGAATGAGATGGGCTTGTAGTCAAGGCAGAAATAGGCAGGCCGTAATCAATAACATTTTATATAGAAGCTTTTAGTAGACTGCTTTTATCGGATTGACGTGACATCGGATCATCAACGTCAATATTTCCTCAAATAAACGATTGTGAAATTCCCGATATTACATTTACAAGAAAAGAAATCGAGCTATTGTAAGAATAATGGAAAATATATACATTATGGAAAATTTTTGCTTTTTTGTGAAATATCAACTACATACGTATAGTACCGTATACATTGTACCGTGAATTTCCCGTAAGTATCGAAATTTTGTTCAACTTCACGAAAATAATATTTTTTTTTTATATATATATATTTTTTTATATGAATACCGCACAAGAATCCCAACTGCTCCCGTCTGAAGCCAGTGAGACTGTGGCATCCCCTATTGGGATATGTTGCGAGGCTGAAGGTAGTGGGGAGGGGAAGGAGATAGGGAAGAGGAAGGTGGGGAAGTACCTGGCTATTCAGATCTGGTCACCAAACACGGCTAATGCCATTTCAAGCAACGCTTTAATTCTGAATGATGGTCTTACACCAGGGCGATACTGAGAGTATCTTCCACTCTGGAACGTGCAGCATATATACTATAAAATATTTTTAATGAATAAATTGTGAAATAACACAAAATAATCAAATAAAATTTTATTGCCACGCCGGGATTCGATACCGCGACCTTCGGTTTGCGAGTCAAGAACCTTACCGCTGGACTAGACCGGCCGTCGTTTACAAAAGCATACATAAGAATAGGTTCAGAGATTTAAAAAAACTACCCTTTTCACTTTTTCTACCCTCAATGCAGAATTTTGACACTCCTTGGAGGTATTTTACATTTAACGATCAAAATTAGTGGAAAATTACTCTGATTTCGAAAAACTCCGCTTAAAGCCCGGGCAACGCCGGTATCTCCAGCTAGTTAATAAGAAGTATACCACAAACTCATATTGCCTGAATATAATTATAATACATTTTTATTTTTAACTTTATGAGTAAAATCTCAAAATTATAATATTTAATAAATTAAGACAAAATTAGCGAAACTCAAATCAAAATCTGGATTCAGAAAAATCGGAAAAAAGATATTGGTTCCACTTGGAAACGAACCCAGGTCCCTTAGCTTACATGGCAAGTTCTCTTATTGTCTTGATTTAATAAAATATTATAATTTGAGATTTTACTCATAAAGTTAAAAATAAAAATATTCATCCTAGACTTGCAGAAAAAGTCAATAGATGTCACGTATTAAAAATAAAATGGATTAATATTTATCCAGATACTATCTAGATAGCATTTAGTTCGGGTTGAATCTTGCAATCATTTATAAAGATAGCAGCCAATAATATGTGCGTAAAGAAAAATTAAGATAATGTTGGTAGTTCTTAGTCGAAGTATGATGCAGTTAAAAGTGACCGAATGGGTTCCATAGTTCAATCGGCAGAGCACTTGCCATGTAAAAGGGACCTGGGTTCGTGTCCCAATGGAACCAATAACTTTTTCTGATCTTTCTGTATCCATATTTTGATTGAGTTTCGCTAATATTGTCTTCATTTAATTAAATTTTAATATAGTTATCACATTTTCAATAAAATAAACAAAAGTCGTTACTATAAACCACACACCACTGGTAAACAAAGTAGTGACCTAAAACCAAGAGGAAAGTAGGTGCATTAACAAGAATAAATTATTTCCCAACTAATTAAGTTATTAACCTCTTTTACGGCTACGGTCACTTGGCCCCACCGTGAAATGATCCCCCTCTCCTGCCTGAGACAATACCCAGTCATAATACTATAATTTAATTATTATCACGTTGGCATTATCAACGATTTATTAGGCAAGACGTAGGCACTTTCGCTTTATCTTCCAAGGTAAGTAGGAACTTAAGGGGTGGTTGCTTATACTGTCAATATCAAACAATGAACTTTTTTGGTCGTAAACCTATATCTTAATTTATTGCCTCTTTAGTGCGAGCGTCGTCAAATATCGTAATAATATATTATCATTTTACTTCTGTTCGTAAGACGTTAACCAGGCTGTCAAGATTCATAATAATAATAAGTTAACCCTAGAAGCCCAATCTAGGTCATTTTTACTCATACGCAAACAAATTTCTGCTTTCTCTTTCGCACACTTCTTTCGATTGCCCTGATTGATCGAACCAACTTAGTACCCGCCAAAATCCCAAAAGAGACGGCGGTGTTGCCTTGGTAAGTCCCTTCATGTTAGAGTTATCGTACTGTTGTAGGTCAATTTGACCTATGTTTAGGCTTTTTGTAATTTGATGATGTGTGTAAGAAGTTATTATTTTAAATTGCTAAACTAACGTTTTTTAAGACAAGATTTTTATGCATAGTACAAAGGGTAACAATTATTATAAGCAATAATTATCAGCCTGAAACACTCATCTACATTGAAAAAATCTTCCGAGAAAAGATACTTGCAGCCAACGGGACATGAACCCGTGTCCTTCTGACTGCCGGTCAGGTGCTCTTGACCACTGAGCTATGGCGGCTTATCTTATACCCGCCAAATAATTACTAGTGTTTCATTCAACAATTACTTCTTATTACATTTTTCCACCTGAAGACAACCAACTTTATTTTTGTGAGAGAGGTATTATTAATACTAAATCTCTCGCTAGGTGGCGTCGAGACAAATTATGTATACATTTTTTTTTGTGAAATACTTTAACTTGTCAAATATTAATTCTTATTTTTAATTGACAAACTAAAGTTATTTAAGACAAGATTTTAATGCATAGCACAAAGGGTTTCATTTCTTAAATTGTTTATACAATATATAATGATAACAAATAATAAATTACACAGAATTAACTATGTTACAAGTGTATTTATTAATGTACATTAATTTAACCTACGATTGGGCTTTTTATTTAGCAAAATATGATTGGGCTTTTAGGGTTTTAATGTTGAGTTGCTCTTTATTGGTATGAACTGTTGGTGACAACATTTTTTATTAAAATTGTTTATTACACTTAATAAAACATTTAATAATGAGAGAATAATAATATTATTATCATTGTTGCTGTGGGACCGACAACAGTCACGGTTATTATTTAAAACGTCTAAGTTTTCGAGCAAGTAAAAACTCGTTTGATGTATATACAACAGATTACATTAAGAAATGTCTTCGGAATTCATAAACATTTGGGTGTTATCTAGTCTAGGCTGAACACTAAACACAATACGCTCCAAAACAACTTATTTTATTATACCGCACCGGGCACTTAAGAGTACCGCCTCGAGTCTCCAGCTGAAGTAACAAACACTTTCTGTATAAATATCTGAAGGTGTTCTTTGCGAGGGAAAATAAGATTGCTGCGGGAATGGCAATAGAAGCTGAAAGGGTCAAACACCGCTTTAGGACGAGACTTCTCAGATAATATAAAATTTGTTAAATGTATCAATGGGAGGGCGATGTAAATCTCATTTGCTAAAACAAAAATAAACATTTGGATCGGGTAGCGACGTTGTCAGGGGGAGGGTTTATTTAACAATAAGAGCTTTTATCTACATTATTATTTCACGGAATAAAGGCGAGCAGAGTTGCAAATAATAGACTTACGACACTGTTTACTGTGAAAATACGGCAACACCCCTTTCCTCTGTCACTGCTCCTCCCTTTTACCCATCCACCCGCATACCCATTACCGAATGGCGGCCTTCGACCGGCCAGCCTCTAGTTCTAAGTCCCCCGAAGTTTGTCTGTCCGCAGTTTCCAAATAATGCTGCTGCAGTGTGAATGACATCGATGTTCAATTGCATTACATGATCATTTGGAATAATTCTGCTTCTGCTGTACGGGCCCAGTATCGGTAAAAAATCAACTCATAAAAACAAAGTTTTTCTTACTATGATACATGTATTTTTATAATGTAGTTCCGACTTTCCGCAACTGTCCTACGCATCGAATGGTACGACCTATTCGTGTGTTGTGCCATCTATTGGGCCGCCTAATAGCCAGTTTTAGGGAAATGCTTGTGCTAATTGCCAAATTGTCAGATTGGATTGTCATCGACAACGAGTCTATCTGCCGAGTTTCAGCTCGATCGGACGTCGGGAAGTGGGTTAATTTTTACTCCCAAGATTTGCTTTCATTAAAGAAAACTAAATAATGTTTTTCTTCCATTATTACTATAAAGTAACGTCAGCTGTGTGTCCGATGACGGGATTCGGGATCCCAGTCGACTCGGCCGCCTTTTGCATTCGGCTCGTACACACAATTCGTCTGCTCGCTACGAAAATCCGAATTTTAATGTTGAAAATCCGAACGTTAATGTTGTAAATCAGAATTTTAACGTATACAATCCGAATGTAAATGTTGAAAATCAGAATGTTAAAGTTGAAAATCCGAATGTTAATGTCGAAAATCTGAATGTTAATGTTGAAAATGCGAATGTTAATGTTGAAAATACGAATGCTCATGTTGAAAATCCGATTGCATGTGGATGTCGCACCGACAATACAAATACGGTGGACGCACTACGACGTACTACGATGCTTTACGACGCACTACGACGTACTACGCCTAATAAATCTTTTAGATATGATCCGTCCGATGCGTACCTGTGGATGCTTACCTTAAAGTTCCATCCATCAAAATTAGGTCAGCGCATTACTGCACCAATTTTGTTCACTTGGATGCCTTGCTATTAAATAATGAGTCTTTTGTTCTAATCCATGAATCAACGTAAATGCCACAAAAAATTAGAGAGACGGGTCCGCGTGTCATTATCAAGTAGGAGACAGAAAAGGCATCAGTGAACCTTCCATTGTGTTACTGGAATGTCAGTGAGACACTTTTGTCGCTAATTCAATTTACGAGAAACCTTTTTGTAACCTTTGGAGAAAAGGAAAGGAGAGTGGCGATGGATGAATAGAGAAACCGTTAGAAAAAGGTGCGCCGATCTCATCACTAATGATCGTCAGGTCTTCGCTCAAAGGAAGCACTCAAAGCCAGCCCCAACAAAGGATTGCGACAAACCTTAGGACTAAATGTCTGTCAATTATAATACCTCTCCATTACAGTATTATAGTGGGCCATTTAAATTAAATAACCTGCAAAGAAGATAGCGCGGAGTTGGAGGTAAAATGGGTTAATAAAGGTAAGGTTATATTAATCGTCCTCCTAGCGCTATGGGCCTCCCACTGAACAACAGGCTTTCCTCACTTCTCGAGCCTTTGGTGTTTAATTCCACGGACGCTGTTACGCTTCCGGGTGAAATCATTCAGAATATAATTATTATAAATTATAACATAACACAAATCAATGCTTCATATGCTCTACAAGACGATGCACCAAGTCGCAATCCGCTAACAATTATAACATTCTTTGTATAGATTGCGGTATGGTTTAAATTCTCACTAACACCAGCAGCTTGTTTTGATTTATGCAAGAAAAAAACATCGCCAAATGATGTGATTAATTATATTTTTATTTGGCAAAGTTCTGACACAAACATTAAAATCTTTAATATCCACAAATTCTTACTATAATACCTTTTCTTTGATCAAAATTATCGACATATTTCAAAACCAATGGTTTCTTCGACAGGATATTTTTAAAAATTTTATTCAATCTGTCTTTAAATTTTATCCTGATAAAGAAACGATTGGTTTTGAAACATGTTGATAATTTTGATAAGTAATTGGTGTGTACAAAGTGATTTGATTTCGTATAACAGATATTAAATGTTTTATGATAATTTTCTAAAGAACTTAATTTGCCATATTTTACAATAAAACCATAACCGAAAACGCGTACCCAAGTAGGAGATTTTGAACTAGTTTTTACATGTCTGTTACTTTATTTTCTCTGGGTTTATAAAAATATTCATCAAAAAACATCGATCAATTAAATCGTACGTCAATGTCAAAAAACGATTATTTTTATATTCTACTGGTTATATTTAATTAAACATCTAAAATTAAATATCAAAAATGAGACATCTTATTCAAAAATCAAAACAAAAGTTAAATCTTTCTACCTCCGAAGAACATGAAATCAAATAATATTATAGTTCCTGTCTATTTTTTTCTCACCGTATTTTTATGTAAAATATTTTTACTACAACGCAATTCAAAAACATTAAAACATTATAATAATTAGTTTGTCGTAATAATTAGAATTTTAATATTAAGTATTACATTTAATATTTACTATGTAAAACTGAAAAGTATACTGTATTAAATAATTAAAAAAAAAATGAGAGATTTCTTACCATCAAACTGGTTGATCAGTTTCGTAAGATTTGTAAAATAAAATATTGTAAAATTAAAACTGAATAAATATATTTAAAAAAAATAAAAAATTTCTAAGCGATCAAATTATTAAAACGAAAATTCATAATTCCACATAACTTACTAGTGTTTCTCGAATACGCGTGGGTATTTAACAAATTTAAGTATTAAGAACACTTCGTTTCAACTTAATTACTGTAAGATAAACACTACCGGAAAAGTGACGAGCAAAATCATTTTTCACTGTGAAAATGTAATATCTAATAATTACTGTGTACTTTTTATATAATAAATTCTTTCTTACCTAACACGTAGTTAATTGAAATACAACCTTGTTTTAACTTAATTACGAGAAACAAAAAAAAAACTATTTACGTCGGGGGGGATGGAAAACTATGCCTTTGAATTCTTTATTTTAGTCATTATATTAAAGTTATTACATTAAATAACTAATATTAGTATTTTCTCTTATATTAGTTATTTAATATAATAACTAAACATTGTTATGTGTTCTGTGTTGTGATTGTCCTAATATATATTTAAAGTCATTCAGCTCTAAACACTTTTATTTCCCATTTACTTAATTTCGATGTGTAGAGCCTCTTACATTAAACTTTCGTGTCTATGCCACCTCTTACTAAAATATTGTGATGAATTTTGTATCTATAATATATTTTGTCTGTGGTCACGTCAACTTTCTATTTGTCTGTTTATAAATAGGCTTGTTGTGCTTTGCAAAGTCATTCTTCTTCTGCAATTCTCGATTCAATTAAGTTCTCTATTTAAGGGTCAGGTATCAAACCGCGCTAACGCTGCAGTTAGGTATTTCTTGTACTTGTAGACAAACACGGCCGCAGCTGGCCGCCTGCGTCTGACTAGAGGAGATGTGGGTATACTAGACACTACGGACTTACGAAATAAAAATATACTTGCCTTATAAAATTAAAATTTAGTTCCTACTATAATGGATACAGCTTAACATACTAAGAATCATATTGTGGAATAGCGTGGATAGCTCATAGAGACATTTGCGCCTGGGTCAAACTGCCCATTCACTGCAGTTAGGTATTTTTGGTAGTTGCAAACAAGCTCGGCCGCCACGAGCCGCGAGCCAGCCGCTCGATCTACTGTGTATTTCGGTTAGATTCAGGCACAACTGGTCAGCATTTAGATAAAATACGGAATAAAAATACACTTGCTTTATAAAAAAATTAATTTATTTGCAACATAATTGATACAGCTCGACAGACTATAAATCATATTATGCAAGGGCAAGGATACATAGACTTTTTTTAGCCCCTGGACCTATACAGACGTCTTAGTTTTTGACTCAATGTGACATAGAATCTCATGGTGTTTTGATGTGGAAAAAATTTCTGGTTCATATATGGTTTGTTTTCAATTGCAGCCAATACTTTCCTAAAAAAACATTTCAAATAAATTTATTTGTAATAATAAAACCCAGAATTTACCCAACATCGAAATTCATTCGATTTATCAATGGATCTGACAGCCGTTGTTTTCAATAAAACTTAGTGACTATTTGAACGGAATCGGTAGAGAACTCAAAATGGTCGTCGAAATTATGCATTTTGACAAAATTCGAGTTCGGTGAACCTCAAACTCCTTAAACCTGATTTTGAACCAAATCGTCAAAGAACTTAAGATATTCAAGATGGATGCCAAAATTTTGCATTTCGACATTAGATCCGAGTTCAGTGCACCTCCAAACGCCCTTATCCTGATTTTGAACCAAATAGGTAGATTACTAGAGAAATTCAAGATGAATGCCGAAATTTTACATTTGGACATTAGATCCGAGTTCAGTGCTCGCCGATACTCCCTAATACTGATTTTGAACCAGATCGGTAGAGAACACAAGAAATTCAAGATGTATGCCGAAATTTTGCATTTTGACATTAGATCCGAGTTCAGTACACTTCTAAACGCCAGAATTCTGATATTGAACCAAATCGGTAGATAACTAGAGAAATTCAAGATGGATGCCGAAATTTTTAGATGTCGAAATGCAAAATGACTTCAGTCCACCTTCAAACTACCTTCGATAGAAATCAGTAAAAAAATTAAATGTTGACATTATTACCTTATTCTCCTTTTCTTCCAGTGGATGGGTCTATTTTTATGGCACGGTAAGCAAGGCTTCCTTTATTTTTACCCATTTTGAAGGTACCTGAAGTTTAAAAAATAAATAAAATCTGTAAAACTGTAAATCAAGTTAAAAATAATTTATTAGATAATAATAAATATATTTTATTTCTACTTACCCGGTTTCTTTAACACCTATCTCCTCAATGATTCCTTCAAAAATCAAAGACACAGCGAACAAAATTGCCGCGAAAAAAATATGCGTGCTCCCTCCGTGACCGCTTTCTCACAACTGAATGAATTCTGTGAAATTCAATAGACATTTAGACATCGCGCGGCGTATTATTCCGCCATACATTTTTGTATGGCGGAGGATAGTTGAAAAATTCAGAAAGTTTAGGCGAATTACAATAAAAATCTAGAAACACTGAAGTGCTTTAAATTTAATAGCGTGTTTTAACATAATGTTTACTCTGAGATTACGGAAGGATTTTTGTTAAAAACGTTTACAACAGGTTCAGGAGAGATAATCGCGAAGGCCTTTTTCAACGTTTTAACTAAAGTTGCAGTATGTATAACTTATATAATTTGTAAGATTACAGTAAAAAAAGTTTAATCACTAGTAACTTTACACATTTTTCTAACTACCCGTATATAATTATCTAGTATTGCTGCTACTAGATGCGGATGCTACTGATAATGCGGAGCGATGTTTTCCAAACACGGCCTACTATTGCCAGTCAAGTGTTTAGAATCAGTCTCTCTATCACAGTGAATTATTCTCTGAATAAAACAAAGTAACAACCATATCCAGTACAAACACAAGTGTTTTGAATAACAAGAATAACCTCAATCTCTCTCACAAACTGTACGCTAATCCTTGGCGTGGAAAGAAGGAAGCCACCAAAGCAGATCAGCCTTACACCCTGACTGCGACTTCTGGACATCACGACCTGGGACGCTACGCATACATTACAGAAGAACTTTAAAATATTATTTAATAGTGGGGGCCTCACTAGGTACTTGACCCGTGCTGAGGCCTCCATTTTACAATTATATAATATTCAATTAAAACTTGCTGTGTGCCGAATGTGGCCGCATATGCTTGAAATATTGTCACCCGGATGACAATCGGCACTCAAATGATTTTAAATATGAAATAATAAATTTTAATAAAATAAAACTAGATGATAATATATGTGTATTGTGATGGTGTAATGATCGAGTAAAAGATAGTTGAATGCTTTTATTGCCTGGTACGAGTATTTATGGTGTCTTTGTCCTAATAATATGACGGTATCAATTAATTTACATCTATCACATCACGCGTTAATGGAAAATTCAAATTATATTTATCACTAGCGAGTTCCCGGCATGCGTTGCTATGCCACTGAATAAAAAACATGTTTCTCCCTGCTTGTCTTTTCCCATGCATCCCCGTTCCCCTTCCGCCTCCCCTTCCGCCTCCCCATCCCTTCACGCGTTCCCACTCTGCCCCCCACTCCCCTCTCCTGTTTCTCCCATCCCGCGAACCCCCCTCCCGAGTTCCCCTCCCCCCTCCCAAATTCCCCTCCCCCTCCCGCATTTAAAACATTCAGTCCTGGTACATTTAGTTTTCAAACTGCTCGCGTGCCTTTTATTTTGATATATTTATTTACAAATTTCATAATGCCAGAGTATATAGAAACCTTCGCGGGCGTGCTGATAACTATTCATCAAAGTTTCCTCGCAATCGGATAAACGGTTTAGCAACGCATTTTCATGACGCCAGAGCCCACTATTATGTATAGAAACCATCGCGAGCATGCACAAATCAAATCACCAAAGTTTCATCGCAATTGGTTAAGCAACGCATAGACATCTCATATATATACAAACCCAGAAGCAAGCATAATTTGATTTTAATATATGTATATTCGTACCTATAGAGATAAGAGGAATTGATTTCATTAGAAGACTATGGTAATCTTACTTACCTTTTTTAGCTTAACTCCTTTTTTTACCTTTTTTTTAGATTTAACTTTACATTTAAGTGTTACTTTCTCTATGTTATTGTATTATAATTTATATATCTATACATATAATTATGTTAATGGTACATATTGTGCCGTATGTTTTTGAAATAAATAAATCTTAATATATTATGTATTGAAATGAACTCTTTCTTCGTTTGTCCCTTATGCGGTACTATTCATCCGATTGCGATGAAACTTCGGGGATTTGATGTGAGACTTTTTTTTTTTATTTATTTATTTATATACATATTTATTAAATACATTACAAGTGGTACTTTGTCTGTCCAACTGGGAAGGATACCCGTTTTAGGACAGCCAAATTGTATATTTAGTTCATAATATTTTTAACAAATATTAATCGAAATAACTATTAAGAACATTAAATTTTGTTTTATGAACGAAGCGATGGTTTCTATATGCCTTTGAAAGAATCGCAAAGATGTGTTTTTTCAAGGTCATTTTGAGGAACATTAATACTTGCATTCAGAGTGGATGAGTGGTTTCTTTAGTGATATCACAAGTAGGAGATTCTTTCCAAGTCATTATAGAGAACATTTACAATTGTATAATTAGGATTTACATATATGATATAAATTCTCAGTGTATTTATGACTTTAATAAAGTACTACAAACTTCGCACGAGGATTTCTATACAGGGTGTTAAGGGACGTACTTGACTAACTTTAACCAGTGATTCCTGACATTATACCGTCTCCGGTAACATTTTTGGTGTTTTTTTTAATTTATTTTTTCTACATAAACATAAAAAAATGGTAGGTGTTGGATAGTTGGAAGCGGGGTTAGGTGTTAATCGGTTACTCGGCTGAGTGACCAGTGACGACATGCAAAACAATTTTTTTGTTTGATTTTGAAGAAAAAAAAAATTGAAAAAAAAATCATCCAAAAAGTCACCGGAGACCAAAATTTTATTTACATTTTTTACTCCAAATAATGTCAGGAATCATTGGTTAAAATAAGTCAAGTAGGTCCCTTAACACCCTGTATATACATATATAATGGTGAGATCTAGCGTTATAAAATTATTTCCTATACCATTCATCTGATCGCGATAAAGCTTTGATGAGTTGTTATACGCACACCCGTGAATGTTTCTATATATAATGGTGAGCTCTGATTATGAAATTTGTATAAAAAATTACGATAAGTGGTAAGTGAGTTGTTTGAAAAATGTACATATGTAGAAAGGGAGGGGAACAAAGGATAGGGTGAGCGTTCACAGCGGGGTGGGAATGCGGGGGGGGGGAAACACAAATTAATTATTTAAGTGGCATTGCAACGCATGCTTGGTACACGCTAGTAATTAATATTACAGACAACAATAATATGACAGACATATAAAATCTCAAAAGTTAACAACGCCACTATTTGTGGGCAGTATTTCCACATTAAATTTATTTAATATTGTTCTTGAAATAGAGGGATACGTTGAACTGACTAATGGTTAACAAAAAAAAATAATAATCGTTACTTTTTTTAATCGAGGCCGGTTGTGTTCCCAATTATTATTCTGTAGAATAATTGGGCACATTCGGATTGGTACTCCGGGACTAACTTGTATCCCCCGAAGCGATTCTGCTCCGCCGCGGAAACATAAAAACACGCCGTTTTTGCTTTTTTTTTAACTTGGAAATAAAAGCACTCGAACCTCACAAAATGATTATAGCAATACATTTTTTTTCCGAAAATAATTGTAATTATTAACGAAAATGTTACAAAACTTTCTAGGAAAGGGTACGGTCGGCATTTTAACCCTCTAAATCTAAAATAACAGAAATTTTCCTTTGTCTGGGTATCCAACCATTAGAATCAATGAGCCACCAGCATCTATTTTCTATTTGCTTATAAAAACTCAATTGAATAGATTTTTCCACTGCGTACTTATTCCGTGTTATTTCGTTTGTAACGTAAACCTGTAAAAAAATAACGTGTTGTTTTGTAAATTTCCACACTAGGTCATCGTTTAGAATAATTTTATATTTAATGTAAACAAATAATAACTTTGTAAAAACCACTATATTATTAACCCCTTGAATTGTAGGAGACCATATATGTCCCAGACTGGGAAATATGTTATAAACGGTGTTAGAAACGCAAAATACCACGCTTTATAGTCAAATTTAAAAGATAACCACCAGAATAGATTAATAAACATTTTGAAGAAGTAATTTTAGATTACTTGTATTTTCAAACAAACTTATTTCTTTATTGTGAATTTCATACAAGCGTCCTTACTGCTCCTAATCGTTTGGATTCAGTGGGACTATGGCATCCCCAATAAGGAACTCCAGTCATTTATTATTTTCATTTAATAATAATAATAATATTTGGATTATTTGTAGAGCGCCGTTTTTGTGAAAAATCACCTCAAGGGTGCTGTACAAATTTATAATACGTTTATACAATCTTACTTCTAATTATAAACTAGACAAATCACTACAACAACTTATGACTAAAAATTCCATTAAACCGGTTCATCGATCACCGATACGAAACTATTTGTGCAATGATTTGACCAATGAACGCGATGCTGCTGTAAAAATGTACTGTACAGGCAGAAAATATATACAAGACCATACTTACCTGGAAGGTCACTAGAGCTTAACGCTGTTATTGTTTATTTAGATAAATTACAGCAGAGTTCGCACGCAGAGGATATAATTGGGAACTATAATATATTATATAACATATAACATGTTCTGTAATGAGCGTATTTTGAAAACAGAAGCAAAATTTTATGATTCTCTCAGAAAGGTATTTTTATTTAAGGGTATGCCCAAAAAGGTAGGTTTTTACTTTGGACCTAAATTCTTGTGCAATTCTAATGCATCTAAGTTCCGGAGGGAGTTTATTCCAAGCCTTAGGTCCAGACACTCCGAAAGGGTGATCTCCAAATTTAGTATTATCTATACATCTCTCCTAGTTTATATCTCCACTATATATCTCCAAGTTTAGGTTTCATTAGTCTGCCTATAGACTGTCGACTGCCTCGGACCAATATTTTCTGGGGCACATAGTTCAGAGATGTAAGATGTTATCACTAATAACCTTTTAGCATAAATACCAGTACATTTTTATTGTTATTTTTAGTTTTAAGAATTGAAATAATTTTCAAAGTTTTAATTTATGATTTTTTTTTTATAAATCGCACCAAATCTGTGGTTGTCTGTGTGATGTCACCAGTCACAAAAAATCTGCGTTTTATTTCAACAGGCAAATTTATTTACTGCAAGAGTCATAGGAAGGTGGGGAAGTACCTGACTATTAGATCTGGTCACCAAACACGGCTAAAGCCATTTTAAACAACGTTTCAATTGTGAATGGTGGTCTTTCACGACGGCTGATATCTGATATCTGCTTTGTTTTTAAAAATTATTCTAATACACTTTTAATAGACTGAGACACAGTACAGCACTTATTTAATGAATAAATCAATATGAATATAAAAACATTTAAATACACAACTCAGTCTAAAAATAGTGCTTTGTATTGATTTTTTATCGTATGATGGTCAGTTTTAAATCAATGTTTGGTGTAACCAGACATGCTTAATTTTTGGGAGTCAAGTGATATTTATTTAGATTGGCTTCTTAATTGTTGTTCAAACGACAATAAAGATCGGTTTTGCGTTTTGCAAAAAAATAATTAAACAGGCCGTTATCGAAAATGTTAAAACATAAACATTTCCTTCGGCTTTTGAAAAAAAATCTAATGCCTTTTATCCCGAATCGAAAAAACTCAACATGGAAGTGGCCTACAATATTCGATATTATCTACCAAATAATAGCGTGGGTATATAATTCCGTACCCAAAATAACATACACGAATAAAAACATCGCTTGTTACAAAAACACAAAACGCATCTAGTATATTCGTATCTTTTTCAGAGTTTTAAATCGCTCTTTTGAAATTGGTAGGTACTTACCTATTTTGCTGAAATATTTTTCCTTTTAGAAAAACTGCTAACTACTGAAAGAAATAGAGTACTTACTCATAAATAATATATAAGCAAAGCAGGTTAAATAAAACTGCCTGTAAAATAAAGTGTTTTAATCATTGTATCAGTGATGAATAGCGTTTATGAAAATGTCCCAGCATTTGGCTTTAACAGTATTCAACAATAACACTTATTCCCCCATAACAAATGGCTATTATATATGAATAACTCCACTCCAATCTCCCGGGTGACAGCCGCCGTAGTTCTGTCCAGTCGCCAGTAGTATCGGCTGGAACAAGTGTCGCCGTAAACCTATCACCAATGATTCATATTAGGCCTCTTGTTAATTACCGCGGGCCATTATACCGGAAGCGTTACATCCATTCATCCGTCCATTACGGAATTAACATTGTCCAGATCGTTTGTCTACGGCACGATCAGGGAAGAACTAGATGGGCCTCTACACCACGAGTCCTGCAAAGAAGACATCTACAATATTTCCTCGTCAAATAATAAAATGGATAATCAATCAATTTCTTTATATTATCTGCTCCTGACCTCAATT
The DNA here is from genome assembly GCA_917563855.2 of Limnephilus lunatus. Classification (NCBI taxonomy): domain Eukaryota; kingdom Metazoa; phylum Arthropoda; class Insecta; order Trichoptera; family Limnephilidae; genus Limnephilus; species Limnephilus lunatus. The sequence goes on along the minus strand of OU830602.1, from coordinate 18,429,623 downwards.
TTTCACGACTGCCATCAATTCAAATCCAGCCTAATGTAGAATCTTTCTTGCTGCAAGACCTTTACTCACTCTGACCTTCTAAGTTCGGCTTAAACCTTTACCTAACCTAACCCAACCTCATCTCACTTAGTCTAACCTTTTACCTCTATCCCTCTATCCAGCTCCTAGCCAGGACTTAACCCGCCTTCGCGATCCTGTAGCCGCCTAACGGGACACGCGAGCCGCTAAATGGCCATAAAAAATATTCCACCCTCGTTTTCTACTGTGCGGGTGAGTCGGAGCTTTATTCTAAATTGAATATTCCGCTTTGCATGTTCGTAGCGCCTTCAAATTTCGTACTAGATCTCGACCAGTGTTGTTTTAGAGAATCATTCTCTAATCTTCAGACAGAAAGTTGTTTTTTTACCAAAAGTCTAAAAATGAATATTTCTTTTATACATCACACGAAAAAATTCTAGGTAGAACATTAATTTCCCCTTTTCTGAATTGACAGAACAGTGGAGAAGTTTTCTATTTTCATCGCGGTTAATTTTTGTCGTAAAGCCGTTTGTGCTTCCTCCTTCTTTAATTAAAGTTTCGGACAGCGTTACAGTGTCCATAATCAGGGCAGACGATGAGCAGATAGTGGTGAAGTGAACCTTTAAGTATCTAGAAGTGATTCCGTATCGCAAGCTTTAAACCTGTCAAAGCCGATATTTCAGTGTAATAATTAGTTAAATTTGTGTAGTTTCTGGCGTTTAGTTAACTACTGGAAAGCAATAACTATGAAGCTTAGCTCCGTCGCTTCGAACCAATTAATTTTGATGGTTTTTTTACGGTTTTCTATCGGAAACTTGGCTAAAGTTATATTTGTTGGATTAGCTGTAAGAAGGATGTACCTATATTTTGTACTTGTATTTTTGTGCAATAAATATATGTAGTGTTCTTGTAATTCAGACACACTACAGATTCTCTTATGGATGGAGATTGCTTCTTGGAATAAAAGATTCGTTGATGTTTATCTGGATTTATTATATACTTCGCGTATTAAAATATTGACCTCGTTAGTCGACCTAACTAGAAGCTGGATGAATGGATTCTAAACAGAGGATTCCAGTGAACACTCACCTAGAGCCGCTTCACCCGCTGTCGGTTCCCACAGGTACTAAACTACCTGCCATCTAGCGAAATCTAAAGACATCTCTTAGCACTGCCATCTATGTCTAAAAGTCGGAAGCTTTTAGATACACCATAATATATAAATATTTTAATTTTGACTTTTAAAGCAGTAGGAAGCGCAACGCGCATTTAAACTAAAAATTAATTATTCAGGTATTTATTTTGGCTGAAAATCTTTGTGTGAAAACCTTTAAACAATATCAGCTTTGTTTTTGGTCGAATGGTTCGTCAATGTGCCTTTTTCTTTCAGAAAGGGCGTCACGCTGGGAATATAAACATTGTGTATAGCGTACGTTCTGACAGTCGTGATGGTATTGTAGACTGTACCTACTGTGTAACCTCTCTCTACGGCGCATGGCGGTGAGTGAGGTCCATGAATATTCATGATGCTGTGGATGACGGGATAACTGAGCGTGGCGCGCATTAGGGAAAAGGCCTACCAGGAGCCCAGAGCCACCAGGGAGCACTAGTATAGTGTTCCCTGACAGAATACACAGCGAAACCCCGACGATCTTGTTAATGTGTTTACTGAAGCTATTCATCGCACCGCATCTACAGGATGTTATCCTTCTGATCCGATATGCTTATCCCTTGATTAGTACAAATCATCACTATTAATGATCCATTTGGGAGAGCATGACATTATCATATAACGCTATCGTCTGCCTGCGCACTTAATTTCGGATTTGAGGTCAAAATACCCAAAGTATATTTATATTTAAATAAAATTTATCTACTTTATTTATTTGTGATTTAAATTATACAATACAGGCTCCAGGCCATTAACAGAATCGACTTTCCAATAGATACGTTTTTATATTTTCACAACCTGTCCATTTTTTTTTAGTATTTCTGTTATTTGTTTTTGGGGTTTTATGCCGTGTTGAGCTACCTCCTGAATGTTGTGATGGTAAACGTAATTAAAATTTAAAAACTCAATTAATGAGGTCCTACCTTTATAAAGTAAGTGTTGAATTTTGAAAAATTTTTGTTCCAAGTTTTGTTAATTTTTGTTTGTTCTAGCAGTAATGTAATAAAAATTTCACATAGGTTCTTCAATTATTGCTGTTTTTATTTCATTTAACACGTGTTAACTGTCCATATGCCTAAGTGTAAAAAATAAGCTAAATTTCAAAAAACAATAGATTTTTAAAATGTTTAAAAAAGTTTCGGTTTCGGTAAAAAGTTCTGTTTCGGTCGGACACTAGTAATTACACTATTCACGGAACTATAATATAAACATTACAAATATCAAGCAGATTAAAAAATATTAAAAAAAATAATTTACATTAACTCCACAAAGGAGGCCCCGAGGTAAATAATTTCCCTTGGGGTCTACGTCATCTTTGTGAATGCTGTGTTTAGGAAATATTGTTGCTATCAAAATAATTGTCAAAGTTGCATTCAAAATCATGAAAAATCAAACACAAATTAATAAACAAGGTACTAGATATAATATTTGACAAACCTTTTGATTTAAAATATAGTCGGGTATTTTAGCCTCAATTCCAAAATTAGCTTTTATTTGAAAATGCCCCGAAGTCATTCCTCTTAACCTCTTAACTCACCAATCTAAAAGGTTTATCTTGCTGGTCTTTGGAAAAATGGGACTTCTAAATAAGACAATAAAGTTTTAACGAGGTTAAATCCTTGAACTTTGATTCCGTCGGGAAACGATTGTTTTCTCCCACTCATTGAGGCCTAATTTAATTTTCTCTCGTCTTCCACAGTTAACAATCATTACTATATAAGGTCGATTTATGTCAAAGTGTTAAGGATAATGAAATGTATTGAAGTAATATAATATGAGAACATAAAATAAGCTTTATGCCCTGCCAGACGCTTCCAAAAACTAATAATTTAATGATATCTTGTCTCATATTGAGTGGAAGATACTCTCAGTATCGCCCCAGTAAATATCAACATTTAGAATTGAAAAGTTGCATGAAATGGCATTAGCCGTGTTCGGTAACTAGATATATAGATATATATTTTTATAGTAATACCTCACAAGAGTCTCATCTGCTCCCGTCTGGAGCCAGGAGACTATGGCATCCCCAATTGGGGTATGTTGTGAGGCTGGAGGTAGTGGGGAGGGGAAGAAGACGGTGAAGAGGAAGGTGGGGAAGTACCTGACTGTTCAGATCTGGTCACGAAACACGGCTTGCGCCATTTTAAGCAACGTTTCAATTCTGAATGGTTGTCTTACACCAGGGCGATACTGAGAGTATCTTCCACTCTGGAACGTGCCGCAAATATACCATACATTAGTCTGGTCAGTGGCTGAATGGGCATAGCGATTGGGTCGTACCCGGGCGTCGCGTGTTCGATTCCTCGGCTGGCTATGTCCTCCATCACAACACAAGCAACGTTTTCGGCGATTTTCAAACATTGTTGGGTTATTCGTACCTCGGGAATGTTTGTCTTTCTTTAAAAAAAATATATATATATATATATATTAGATGAATTAATTGTGAAAAACACAAATTTTTCAAATAAGATTTATTTACTAACGCCGGGATTCGATCCGGTGACCTTCGGAATGCGAGTCAAGAGCCTTACCGCTAGACATGAATTGCTATGTACTTTTCTACCGTCCTCTTAAACATATCCTTTCCCTCCCAACTACCTTCAGCCTCACAACATTGGGGATGCCATAGTCTCACTGATTTCAGATAGAAGTAGTTGGGACTCTTACAAGGTATTTCACAAAAAAATTGTTAAAAAAATATTTTAATTAATTTTTAAAGCGGAACTTATGTGCCAGAAATTTAAAAATAATTTGATAATTTACATAACTGATCATGAAAAATTAGTTGCTGCATTAAAAATTCGTATTCGTGAATGTTTTTCACTGATCTTCAGTAGCAATCATTTATTGTTCTTGTTCGGATATGTTATTTAAATCAACTTTCGGAATCACACATCCTACAATTACAATATCCCTTGATTTTTCACTAGTCTGCGCTAGTATATAAACATAAGAAAACGGACTCTGCGACTAATCAATGGCAATGCTTTGCAAGTTTTGCAGATTACAGCGTAAATTTTTGACGTTTGAAATCCTTCTGTGTTTAACATTTAAATCTGTAGCAAAGAGCAAATATTTCCGATGGAAAGTGAGAACTTGTGAACAATAAAGTCCCCAAAACAAAAAAACTCGGCCTAAGAGTTGTGAGGCAAGAGATCGTCAATGGTTGCGCTGAAGTTTTGAAATGGTTGGGATTTGCTATCATCACTGAGATTCAGTGGTACTATAATCATAATCAAACAAATTAATAGCCCAGAGATTGTACGGTTAAAATTTAAGAATCCGTCTAAGAATGCAATTCTGGCACCGCGCCTTATGCAAAACCGTTTTCATATGTAAAGTTTGTATATAAATCTACTATTGTAATTGTTTCGACAGCTCTTGGAAATCTATGGTGAATTGGGCCGCGTGAATTTTGTGCTGAAGGAAATAGGGAACAGAAAATGAAACTGGGAGAGGATGCCACCAGAATAATGAATGTCCTACCTTAGTATAGTCTGGAATCCTCTCTTGTTCCCTCTTGAAGTTGCACAAAAACTCACGGCGAATTATTACTGTGACCATGAAAACACTTGCCGGTTGCATATGACAATGTGCTTCTCAGCGAGGTAGAAATTGTACTAAAAATCTGTAGGAACAATCCTTCTCCTGGCGACAGATAGTGGGTAGGGTAATATTGGTAGGTAGGTCGGACAGTATGGAACAGTAGGGAATATGAAATGTGTAGGTACTATTTATGAGTATGTGCCCGAACAGTAATAGAATCGAATTAAAGTAATGCCAAAAGATGGAGCCACTAACCTTAACAGTTTGCATGAGGAGCATAGCCTGGCAGGCCTTAGTAGATACTACTGGATTTGCAATTTCGTGAATCTCTCTGGATATGGAGAGATTGGCGATAGTATGATTACTATTGTAACTGACAGTTGTGAATAAAAATATCACGCGTCTTTATATTATATATGACATGATTGCTTGTCGTGGTTACTTTATCCCGGTGACTAGCTTTCACAGGATACCAGTGGATCTTAGGAACTGGTAAATTTTGGAATCAGTTCATATCGAATACATAAAATAGTCACTGACACTGGACGAAGCCGCCCACAGGGCCTAGAAGTAGGTACTTACCACATATACTGCTGACAAGTTTGACGCGAATCCACATTAAGTCAAGTCATACTGTTTATAAAGCTAAAATGGAGGTCGTCGAGTTATAACGTAATAATTACTGTTTTAAAACAAATTAAGAATGAGGTCACTCGAAACTGGAAGGTGAATATGAACGTCAGAAATAATTACATTATGTATTCACAATTGAAAATGAAATTAGTTTCATGTGGGTTCTCGGGCTCGACTAGTGGGGCTGCGGCCGCGGGCAGCAAATGGTTAAGTGGCTGATAACATTAGCAGGAAACTTTTAAATTTCATTAAGCCAAACATTAGATCCAGTCAGCTACCAGCAACCTTGTGAAAACTGATACTTTTGCCGGTACTCTAAGCGTACAACGTATTAAGTATTTGATACGATTCCTCCGTCAATATTCACTCAACATAACGATGAAAATTCGCCGTTATACTACTTTTTATCGCCTCAGAATTTGGATGATTTTCAGTTAAAAAATGTTTAAAAAATGCTAAAGGGGCATATTTTTTGCTACCTTATAACTATAAATTTTAACGTCGGGATAAAGGTTAAATTTTTGCCAAATTTCCCTCCAACGGGTATCTTAATGAGATCGAAGCTTTGAATACCATTTAAGGGAAGCCCTGGAATCCTTTCGCTGGAATAATTCCGAATGAAGTTAATTAAAAGAAAATTCAGTCCTAACTGGGATTCCCTAAACTGGCTAATTAGACACAAAACATCGCGTGTTCATTGAAAAACGCCGTTACTATTTATCTTAAGCAACTTAAACAATTTCAACTTAAACAACACGCTTAATTGCAGATTTTAAAATGAAAACATTATCGTGTTATTAAGCAAATGTCCTTTGTTCTTTTTAACGTTTATTCTACGTGGGGAAATCGAGAGGTTGATGCTAAAAGTTAATTCTCATTACAGTCTTTTATGCGATTTTGATGTTTTAAGCGTAAAAAAAACCTTTGTTGATTCTTTGAAATAAAGGTCTTATCAATTGGGTAATCAAAATTACGACCGTAAAGTCAGCAATAATTTTTTATTTTATTTTATTTTTTTTTTTATTATTTTTTATTTTCATTAATATGTTTTACATGTTGCTAAATGATAATTTTACATCTTAGGTTTTTTACTACTTTTCCATTTAAAGCATTTGCTTGTGTATGGAAAAGGAGTGTACATAAATGTGGTTATTACTTAGTACTTAAATAATTCATTTACATAAATATATGTGTGTTGAAATAGTATATAATAGTATATATTTAAAGAAAATAAAGGATATTATGGAAAACTAAGTATATATGTATACATTTAAATAAAAGAAAGAATATTTTGGAAAACTAAGGATAATTGTAGGATAATTAAGTGGCATTAGTTTTTTTCTTCAGAATATTTTTAAAATGTTTCTTGACAGAGAGCAGTAATTGGGTTTTATTATTAATGCTTCTGATTTCTTCTGGTAGGCGATTGAAAAAAGTTCTTCCCTGGTAAGTGTAATGGTGTTGTGCAAAAGACGTATTTAGTTTTGGGCATATAAAAACATGTTTAAGTCGCGTTCTGTTTTCGTTTAAAAATTGATATTTATCTTTTTCTTTTATAATTTGAATTAATGAATTTTTAATATATAAATCTTTAAATGTAGGTACTTGGAATTCATCAAATAGGCGTTCTGTTGGGTAGTCCAAGGACTTTTTTAATATAATTTTAATAATTGTTCTTTGTACAATTTCTATTGGAACAAGGTTGCATTTATATGCGGATCCCCAACTAATAATAGCGTATTGTAAAGTGGATTGAACTAAGGCATAGTAGATTAAATATAGATTTTTTATTGACAAAAAATTCCTAATTCTTAAAAATATGTATATTAATTTTCTAATTTTGTTTACTACTTGACATATTTGTTCCTTCCATTTCAGATTTTTATCAATAATTACTCCTAGATATTTTATTTTATTTGTGGTTTTTAATATTGTACAGTTTGATTTGCAGTAGTTTTGGCTGTGAATTTTAGTATTTTCATGTATGACAATGTTAAAATTTTTGGGAGCATCGTTTAAATGTATTGCAAATGGAATTACAAATGTCTTTTCACTATTTAGTGATAGTAAATTTGTGTCGAAAAAATTCTTAAGCGTGTTAATGTCTTCTATGGCCTTTAATTCTACATTTTCCCAAGTCTTTCCACTTATTATTAATACTGTATCGTCAGCGTATGATGTAATTTGACCATGTAAAGTTTGAAAAAAAATATCGTTTACATATATAGTAAATAGGATTGGTCCAAGCACTGTACCTTGGGGGATTCCAAAGCTTGAAAGCTCTTGATCGCTATTAACATGATTGATTTTTACCACTTGTGGGCGGTTTTTTAAGTAGTTGGTGATCCATTTAATCGCGTTGCCTTTTATGCCAATATTATTTAATTTTTTTAATAGCATCTCATGAGATATGCTATCGAATGCCTTTCTGAGGTCAATAAATATACCCGCACATTTTTTACCTTTATCTACTGTTTCGTAAATGTATGAAGTTACGTTAGCAATAGCATCTTGTGTGCTGAGTGATTTTATAAAACCAAACTGGTTTTTGTGTATTATTTTATTACTATCTAGGAAATTTACCAACTGTTTTTTTACTATTTTTTCAAAGATCTTTCCTATATTAGAAATTAGACAGATTGGGCGATAATTTGTTACTTGGTGTGGATCTCCAGATTTGTAAATAGGTGAGATTATTGTGTTTTTGTAGTTCATTGGAAATATCCCTTTTGTCAAACTTAAATTTATTAAATGAGTGATAGGTTTAATTAAGTAAGATTTCATAGATTTTAACATATGTGCCGTAATAGAATCAAAACCGGGAGACGAACCTCCTTTCATATTTTCTATTATTTTTAAGATTTCACATTCTGTTGTTGTTTCGAATGTTGAAAGTATATTACGTTTCTGTAAATTTTTATTTTTATGTTTTTCCGGGTTAGAAGGCTTATGAATATTTTTCGCAAGATTTTTTCCAACATTTGCAAAGAAGGAATTAAAAATGTTTGCACATTGTTTAGGTTGCATATTGGCATCTATAATTTTTTTATCGTGTTCAATGTACTTAATGTTTTGTGTTTTTTTTGTATTGTCTATGGCCAAATTTACTGTTTTCCACATTTGTTTATGGTTATTTTCTGAAGATAATATTTTATTTTTAAAAAACTCTTCTTTACTTTTTTTGATATAAGATGTTAATTTATTTTTATATTTTTTATAGAAAATATATGCTTTTTCATCGTGGGGATTTTTTAAAGTTGTTTTGTAAAGTTTTTCTTTGTTCCTGATAGATATTATAAGTCCTTTGGTAATCCAAGGCTTTAAACATCTTAATTTTGATTGTATGTGTGTTAATTCAGTTGTCGAATTTTTAATGTGTTGTGACAAGATATTTTCAAAGTTAGTCGAACATATTTCGGTATCATCACTGCTCAAAACATTGTTCCAATCCTCCTTTTTTAGTTTTTCAGAGAGAATAGTCATATCTATTGTTGATTTTTTGGTTATTAAATTATGTTTTTTATGTTTAATATTATTATTATACAGAAGTAAGCATGAATGATGATCAGTTATGTTAGTTTTCCAAACAATAGATTTTAATTTGTGAAGATCTTTAATGTTTATGTTTGTCCAAATGTGGTCTAAACAAGATGGAGTATGTTCTTTTATTTCTCTAGTATTTTTATTTATGCAAGATATGAAATTTTGTTCAGTCATACAATTGATGTATTCATTTTTGTTATTATTTTCTATTTTTTCATTGATGTTCACGTTAAAATCACCTACCACGAAGCAAAGTTTATTTTTTAATTTTAACAATATGTATTTGAGGTCATTAATAAAGGTAATAATACTCGAGCTATGCGTTCTATAGATAGCTATTAGATGATATGTTGATTTGCCGAGTTTGAAATGTACTTCAATGCAGTTAACCAAATGTATTGGGTGCTCTATTATGTTGACAATACTAAATTTATTGCTTGCAAATATTATAATTCCCGAATTTTTGTTAATGTCTAATTTTGTAGAGATATAATTGTATTCGGGCAAGTGATAAGGCGGTGACTCAGCGTTCGTAAATGTTTCGGTTAACACTATAAAGTCCGGTTTTTTAATTAAATTATTTATTTTTAGAATTAGTTCATCAAAGTTTTTTTGAATGCTACGGATGTTTATGTGCATAATAATTATGTCATTGATGTTTTTAGAAATAATTTTGTTACACGAATCAGTACATATACATTCATATTCCTGAATTTTAATATTTAATTCCAGTTCGTTATTTAAGAAATTATCCATTTAATGCATTTTTAGTTGTATTTTGCAAAATTATTTATAAAATTTTTATTCAATGTCGTAGTTTATTCTTTCTTTGGCTAATTTAAGCATGTAAGATCGGAACTTACATGTTTCGCTGTTTGTTCGGTGGTCTACTTCATTCATTTTATTGTTGAAGGAGTTTGTTTCTTTCTTCTTGTTAGCCGAGTTGCAGTTAGCGCATTTGGGTGGCAGCTCCAGGGATTTACATTCGGAGATGGGATGATCTTCTGAACAGTGTTTGCACGTTGGTTTATTCATTCTATTGTAGCATTTTTGGGCTGTGTGCCCAAATCTTTGACAGTGGAAACATTGGGTAAGAGGACTGCAGTCATCTACATAGATTCTCATGAATCCTAGATGAATTTTTTTTTTATTAATAAGATGTAGTCTCATTTCGGGATTTGTTTGTAGAATTAAGTTTTTGCTGTTAGTTTTTTTGTTTGTAATGATGGCCTTAACTTGTAATATTTCTTTGTCTTGGTATTTTTCACATATCATTTTGATGTCGTTGTTTTGTTCAATGATGTCTTCTAAGAATTCTTTTTCGGTGTAGTCTTTGTCAAGACCTTTGAATATTACGCATGGATCCGTTTTCAGAAGTACCTCTGCTATTATGGTTTTGTCGACTTCATTTATCTTATCTTTTAATTTTTTCGCGTCTTCTTTTTCTGGGCATGTTATTATAAGGTTTTTTTTTGTTTTTTTTATTTCGCATACTCGAATTCCCAATTGCGATATTTTAATCTTTTGTATTTTCTCTTTTATTTTTTCAGTGTCTTCTTCTTTTAAGCTTTTAATTATTATAGGAAATCGTTTTTCTTGCATTTGTGGTATTAAGTTTTTTACTGCAGAAGAGTATGAAAATGGGTATTTTTGTGCTTGGTTTTTTTCTTGATTATCACACTTTTCTTGTAATTTAGCTAATTCTATTGCCATGTGAGATATCATTTCCATGATGTTATTAATTTCTTTCATCATTTTTGATTTGGTTTCTTTGGTAAGTTTATTTTCTTCTATGATTGTATGTAAATCACTTATGTTTTGTTTCGCCTTTGTTATGAAGGCATGCGGATCAACCGCTTCCTCCATTTTCACAGGTTAAAAAAATTATTTTCGGTAAATTTTTGTATTTATAAAAATTGTCTGGGTTTGAAGGGGTTATTTTATTTAGTCACCGCTTACGGCGCTCACTCGCGTCCAACACCGTTAGAGGTTTGGGTAATACTCCAAGAGAACCTATTAGTTGGAACACTTACTATTTGCTCCTATTATAACAGTGGTGACCGAGCATCTGATCAATACGCAACTTCTTTAATCCTTTAAAAAGTTAATTAAAGTAACGAAAAATAAACAAATACGTGGTTAATAGGTTATACGCCATTTCAAATTATTTTTTGTCATTTTAATGACTTTCATAGGGGCGTTGATTTTCCACTTTGTTGTATAACAGTACTAGCTGGTTCCCGGCCAACCCCCCTTCCGCATTCCATATTTTCAGTATCAGTACATTCAGTTGTCGAATAGCTCGCGTGTCACCTATAATAATTATTTTATTCATATTTTCATTTTTCATACATTACAAATATTAATTTACGTATATTTTAAGAACAATCAATCAAATTTGGGACCTAACATAGATACGTATTTAATATATCTATAATTCTTGATTCGATTCAATGAATGAGGGGATTACTTCAAATAAATACGTTTATTTAACAATCTATCAAATTTGAAACCTAACATCTTTTATTAAAATATCTATAATTCTTGATTCGATTCCATAGATAGGTATATGATGTTCGATTCAATGTATGAGACTAGTGCTTCAAATAAATTCATTAATTTAAAGAGTTTCGAAAATTGAATTTTCTTTTAACAATCATTATTTTGCAGAATGTCATTCTCAAATTTTGACAATTTCGACAGTTTCACAAGAGTTTTTGTAATGATTAAAAAGCTTTTCAGATGTATTGTCATGTGGTTGTTATAATCCAGAAACCTTCCCGGGGATTTAAAGAAGATATTTTGAAAGTTTCAAACATTCCCTATGCTTAATATAGCAATACATAGACATCTCATTTAGCCACATATATACATAGAAAGAAGCAAGCATATTTAGATTTTTTACCTCTTCAATAAAACAGTGTTATTTCATTTCTTCTTAGAGCTAAAAATATTAAATTAATGTTAGTAAGAAGTTGAACTCCAACCTTCTCGACTTTGTGACTTTCTTAGTGCCGTAATATTCCGGCGGTGTGGAAGGGTCGGAGAATAGTGGGATGGGGTTGGGTCGGGAGGGAAAGGGGGCGAGAGAAGGGTCCAGCCGTGGGGCTCTTTGGTTATTGATGGATACTTTTGTTTCGGACCATTTAGATATTTCAAGTGGCATTTACTTCCAAATATCGAAGATAAATTAGCGAACTTATCAAGAACCGTCCTTTGTAGTTTATCTATCTTTTCTGTTTTTGTTTGGCTGCGGAATATTTTCTCTATTTCCCGCCATATTTGAGTGGAGTATTTCGCACAAAGGAGATTTTTCCCCCGGGTCAGGATGAAGTACAGAAGACAGAAGGAAGAAGATAGAGGATAGAGGAAGGATGCTGACGGGAGGGATATTTTATATTGGAAGTATCACTCGATAAGGATAGTGTTCGGAAAGGGATCCGTGGGACGTGGGACGTGCGCTTATCCAAATTTTTGCCAACTTCGAGCAAACATTCAACCCCACACAAACACAATGCACCTTTTCTTATAAAAAGAGGTATCTTGAATTATTAGATCGGCGGACGTGTTCTATAAAATCTCTTTCACCGGGAATGAGGGTTCGCCATTATTTGTACCGGGGGTAAATTTGATTAGGAATAATAAATAGCGGGCTGCCATCGGCTAACTCCTGATGGACCTATAAATCCAGTCATCCATTCATCAGCTGGTTTCCCGATCTGCGCTGCTTCTTGAATGTTTCCGATGTTTAGGTATTTTCCCATATCTCGCGAGTAACAACTCAGAGTAACTTCAGACGCTTGGGTTTGATTCAATTCACCCGAGGTCTGAGAATCTGACTTAATGCGCGTTACAGTATAAGTTGCGGCCGCGGGAGTGCTCTACTATGCGAGAGATGGAGATTCGCTGTAGCGTGCCCTCGCCATGTCTGAGCCGGCAAATGATATGAATAATGTGCGGGGGTTATATTAAATTAATTGTCTGGATGTCATTTGGGTTAGACGTTAAGCGCTCTAAATGACCAGCTTTTTGGCTTACGAGAAAGAACGACGTATGTGTATAAAACTGGTAACAAAACCGCCATACTTCGCTGGAAATATTACTATTATTAATCGTTCTTACAAAAATGTTTACATTTGCTTGTTTTCTAGAAGGAAAGTTTTTGGTTGTTTATCATGATTATTTTTTGGATTATTATACCGTGTTGCACGTCTCCTTCTTAAGTCAACGTTTTAGATGGCGGTGCAATGTCCATTATCATAAAATCCCAACAAATAATCACGATAATGGTTTTGGCCGGGAAAATCTAATCTTTGTGGTTGGCATTTATCGATAAAACATATGTACTTACTAATTAAATTTTAAGTATTCACGTTCAAAGAACTAAAATATGCTCTGATTTTGTATTTCAATTTAATTTTTAATGTTAATCCGTTCCGATTTCACGTCTAAAACACAGAATTATTCCAATAGAATTTTGCATTGTTCCAAAACACATTTGAAATATAGAATAATTCCAATAAAATAACACATTACTCCCAAACACCATTGAAATATATAATAATTCCACTAGATTTCCACATTGTTCCAATGCACATTTGAAACAAAGAATAATTCCAATAGAATTCCAGATTATTTCGATACACATTAGAAATATAGAATAATTCATATATAATTCCACATTGTTCCCAAACACATTTCAGATATAGAATTATGGTGTTTTACGTGTAGGTTTTTTTGTAAGGTGTTGAGGCAAAGCAAATAAGCAACACGTCGGTTCAACATTTACAAGTAACACTTATTAACAAATTACAACCGAACACATAAATCAATTCCATGTTTAAATATTTACAATCATAATGAATTTGAAGGGCAAACAAACACGATATGCAAGTGAATCTTCACCGAGAGTTTAGAACAGAATAACCGGTGGTTTTGATGCAGCGCGAGAAGAGGTCTGTGACCTGAGAATGAATTCGATTAGTTGCTAGAGAACCAAGGATGGCCAGATGATGCAGATCGGTGTCCTTTGTTCGACCTCCACAGAATAATTTAAATAATTTCTTCATTGTTCCAATACACCTATAAAATATATGGAATAATTCTAAAAGAATTCCAGATTATTTCAATGCACATATGAAACACAAAATTATTTTATTAGAATTCCACTATTTAGTCCAAAAACACTTTCGAAATACAGAATAATTCCAATAGAATTGCACATTGCGCACATTTGATATAAATAATAATTCAAGTGTGTATTTCTTTTGTTGAAATCTTTAACCGATTTAAGCATATATTTAAACTTATTGCTTCAGTTAGTAGTGCGATAGCTACTTAAAAATGTTTTTTTTTAATAATTGATCCAGAATCAGAGCGTTTCTTGAATTTAATTTAGCAATGTACAATTACTAAGTACTTAATAATACAATCTTACTAATATATTTTTTCTTTTCTTATTTCCTTCGGTCTCAAAAAATTCCACAAGTAGGAATAATATTTTTCGACTAGCTAATTAACTTATCTAATTAATCGGTGGTTAAATGTCTTTAGTAAATCATTAAACTAGCCCCAGCGAGAGCTCGTACACTCGACATTGACATGCGTCCTGTTCCTTCTCAGGCATCTTGTTTGAATACAAAAAGACAAAAGAAACTAGAATGATGTCATGAATGATCTCTCTCTAGGACTATAATATAAAGTCTTTTAGACAATATGAAATAATAAACAATGAAGAACGAATAATATCGATTATGGTATGGTACCCATTTAAAACATCTTCAATTGATAACATTATTTACACAGCAGGATTTTAACCAACGATACCTGAGCATATTTGGAGTAAAAAACGTAAATTAATTTGGCGGTCCTGATTTTTTTTCAATCTGAAAACAAAAAAAAGTTTTTCATCTTACGTCGCAACTGAGCAGTTGGGTATAGCCAACACGGGTCACGTGAGGCGCACTGCGTCTCGTTCTAGCAGCGCGGTAACATAGGAGAAATTACACGTATCGCGTGATCGGTTGGCAACGTGTGATGGAAAAATATATTTTTTTGTTTTTAATGAAAAATTATATCGCGGGACAGAAAAATTACATCTATGTTTATTTACTTCAAATACGCTCAGGAGTCGCTACATGCTGTCATACCCTGTTTTATTAGATATTTGGAATAAAATTAGAAGAAAATATAAAATTACGAAAATATGTGATGTAAATATGTATGTTTTTTTCGTTCCATGACAGTTGGTCCGGCGACAATTGATCCTGCGACAGTTGGTCCGCCGACAGTTGGTCCGGCCGACAGTTGATCCTTCCGACAGTTGGTCCGGCGCCGAAAGTTTAGAAGATTTTTTTCAAAATAAATAAATGATTCCCAGGGCGGTGGTAAGCATATCCGCTTCCTAAACCTTAAGTAAATATTGCACATATAAGTAGGTCGTATTTTGCTATTCGTCGGTATTCATTCTGAATTGAAACGTTACTTGAAATGGCTTTAGCCGTGTTTGGTGACTAGATACGAATAGACAGGTACATTTTCCACATCTCCTTAAGCATCACACCATACCAAAATTGGGGTTGCCATAGTCTCACTGGCTCGAGACGGTTGGGAGCAGTTGGAACTGTTGTGTTATATTCAGATAAAAAAGTTATTTTATATGCATGTAGGAATCTTTAGCGTTTTTTTGCTAAGCCGACTGCTCGTACAGCATGTCGTATTTTGTAATTGCCGCATGCTTCTTCGGAGGGTTGATATTATTAGTAAAAATATTTTTACAGCGGATTTCCACTCAAGATGCCTTCAGATACAAGTATATCGGCTTTGGTTGTACGGCCGTATATCCTCTTTGCATGCTTACTTGAAGAAAACATCTTCTAAACTTTCGGCCAGACAACTGTCAGCCGGACGAACTGTCGGCCGGACCAACTGTCGGCCGGACCAACTGTCGCCGGACCAAATGTCGCCGGACCAACTGTCGTCGGACCAACTGTCATAGATCCATCAGGATATGAACCTATTTAAAATTCTACAAATAAAAATAAATAAATGACACTTAACTATGTACATTGTAAATTACATAACAACCCCATAATTTTGCACCCTTTTAGGATCAACCAAACACTGCGGATAATGAGGACGCTAGGATATATTATTATAGCTTCTCCCCGAAGTGAAAATATTAAAACGTATATTATTTTCTAACGTGCACAAAATATCCCTAAACTAACAAGGCACAATTATGACGGCTCAGAAAGTTACTAGTTACGTCTAGTAATATTGAATTAACACAGGAAGTTTATCAAGGAAATTCAACGATGTAAATTAATAAACTATTTGCTTGCTGCGTAATCTCGAATCCTTGAAAATTTCTAAACAATAATTAATGTACTTCCCTGTGAGGTTCATACTCTCTCGACGGCGAAAATCAAACTGGTAGAATGATGAAATTATTTTGGGTGGATAGTTTAATAATTTACGCTTTATAAAAGTAAAGATATTTTGATGCCAGCTTTGCTAAGTAGCTTTTTCTGTATTGAAGAATAATATGACATTGTTTTATTTATGTATAGTTACATGTATATTTTAAAGCTCCACAGCGCTTGACAGAAAAAAAAACTTTTATCTTCTAATATAGAAAAAAAAATATTAAAATTATTTTCTAAAATTTTATTTAATTATATTATTATGTACAATGGGTCGAAATGAATCCGCACAAACTGTGTGCAGTAAGAAAGCACGATGCCGAGAACGCTCCATCCCATATTGTGCCCGTACACGGGTCGGTGTGGTGCGGGAGTGGTGTTGCGTATTTCTATTTCCCGCATTTTAACTGTATGCGGTCGAAAGCGGTGAAGAAGCGGGTGTAATGGAATCAACTATATTATTTATGACTTAAATTAATTGTATATCTTTCTCTTATAAATGAATTCTTTACGACCTGAAGCACTTAGGCTTAGACAGTACGTTTCTCTGCAGTGCTCGGTGTATGTTATGATATAGTTTTCAGCTAGGGGAGGTGGAAGGCGCACGTGAAAATGACGCGTGACAAGCGACACGGCCCTATTCACTATCGAAACCTCAACAAATTCGTTATTAAAAATATCTGCAAATCCCTACGTCGTTTATATACTATTCCTAGAAAAAGGTTGTACGTGACGTCATTGTTCTATTATGTTCTATATTTTCGTTTTCACACAAGACGCGTTAGAAGAGGACGATCGTCGATGAGGTAGGTAGGTACGCACGAGTCGTCTCTGGGATAATTTTAACCGAGACAAAGATTGTTCAGATTTTTTGTTCGCTCCATTTGTTAGAGATGTTATCGTCGGTAGTAAGTAATGGGTACTTTAATTATAAACAGATTCAATTGTTAATTTGAAATGTAAAATAAAATATTATTTCCGCGTTGATAATGTTAAAAATTTATAATCGATAAACACGACGATGTAGTATCTTAAACGAGCACACGTTTTAGAGAAAATTCGGAAGCATTTTTTTAAAGGAACATTTGAAATCATATAAGAAACGTGTTCATTTTAACCGAAATTTCGACTCACGCAGTTGAAATTAAGCGATTTTTTTAATGATTGACAATAGAGGCGAAATTTTAAACCTAAAAAGATAGGTACCCACCTCGTGATTCAAACAATTTACGCAATTTTAAACAGAGCTAAGTTAGTGACGATACAACAATCGGCTGATGTAATCAAATGTTTAAGTCTTCCCCTTTTCCACATGAAAGCTTATAAATAAATTTAATAGAATTTTTTGAGTACATCGAAAAATCAGATTTATTGCGTTTTATTTGCAGAGGTTCCTGAAATTCCAAACTTTTGCTTTTTTTGTTATCCGAGCTCTCAATGTCATGTTAAACATAGAAGAAAATACGTTATCCTAAACCGTTATTCAAAATATTTATTTATTTATTGTTTCTTTACATGATGCGTAATATTTTTCAAAATTCTTTTTTAAACCTTCCTAAAATAAGCATATGTTGAGATTAATAACAAATAAAAATAACACAATATAATAAAATTGTTATTGAAAGAGCAATATTGTTACATTAATGTTTTTTACAGATAATGGGTACCTACTAAGCTGCAAGATGCTAATACTTTATAACCTAAGCATAAAGGATGACCATGTGTTGAAATTTCATTTGATATAATATATTAGGCTATTAATTTTAAAACGATCAAGAAAAAAGAAAAAAAATGTATATGATATAATGTTTAATGCTATTTGATGTGTGTTTTATGCGGCTGTGGATATCAAAGGATCTTGAAATATATTTGTATGTGTTTTGACCACTGCACAAGTAGAAAGAATGCACATAAGGAAAGGAAAAATGGACTTACAGCGCTGACACTTTCTTCTATCTTGGTTGGTTTATCATGCACTTGTATAACGATATTAGTCGCGGTAGGTAACTTGCGGTATGCGGGATTCGGTTTACTGATGCGGTAAGCGGTATGCGGAATATTAATGCGGAGATGTTTAAGTGATGAAGGTCGATAAATGACTGAATTGGTTCCAAAAAATGACAGGTACATAGGGATAGGTAGGAAGGAACATGTGACAATATTAACTACAAGCACATTGTCTATGATGTATGAAGGTAAGTGTAGCTATGCATTGAACCACTTCTTATAATTTAAAATGACAAAGACGAAAAAAATGTTGGCAATCCTCGGCTAACAAAAATACTTAACATTTTTATTAAAAATATATGTTATTAATTATTTAATAAATATAATAAATACGCCAAAATCTGTAGTTCCAATTTTTAAAAACTTATCGTAGAAAGGGGTTCAAATTTTAAGAAATTTTAACAATAGATTTATATGGGACTTCACAATTTACGTAACTTACGCATCTATATTATTTTTGGTTAATATTATTTCACTGTGTACATATTTATGTGATATTATTATTATTTAATCTGATTAGGTTTTCAGAATAATTCAACATGTTATTATGAAAACTTTATTACATAATTTAACATCCATTGAAAGAATTTAAATTTAGTAAATCTCAGCGTTATCTCGCCTAAAACCAAAAATGGCTAAACTCCGTAGGTCCTTCTAGGTAGATCCGGAGATAAATATGTGGACCGCTATGATGTTCCTGATTATCTCCCCCCGCCCCCGACCTACCCTTTAATCCGCCTTCCGCCGCCCTCCACCCCGCCCATAGCTCACGGCGCTCTGTTCCAGGGCGGCAGGTAATGAGGATGTCGGACACTTCCTGTTTACTCATATTTTAAAACAATATATTCTGCTTTATACCCAACACTCGCACCAAACAACGCACGATAAAGATACATGACGGCCGGACTCGAATAATGGATGTTAGTGTTTTATGTGACCCATGCTGATGGGTGAATTCGGCCCGAATGCGTTTTTAAATTTCGTTTCAGCTATTTTAATTTTTAAATAGCCGTTAGGTGCCTACCCAGCTATTTAATTTTCCCTTCAAATCTAGTAAAGATGTGAAGATTTATTAAATTTTCTTTGCTTTACTGCATTGCTGATTGAACACCCGAACTAGTTTCCATAATTTATATCCATATTTCAAAATACTGAAGCTGTGTTTATTTTTACATTTTTTCATAATTTTCAATTTTGAAGGAGATAAAAAAATATACATATAAGATATAATTTAAAAAAAACAATGATTTTTTTTTATTTTTCCTCTCCAGTCCACTTTTTTACATTGGCTTCACATGGGAGGCTCTGAGGACAATAATTTCCATCTCCATGTCATCTTAGGAGATGCTGTGTGAAGGGTCTTTTAAAGGAAGGGAAGGATAGGAAGTTCTGGGAAGGAAAAAGGTTTCTCTTTAAAACCTTTTCTACAAAATGTACAACTTCCATGCAAGGTCTTCAGATAGAACAATATTGCTCCATTTTTGTTCAAAAAATAATAATAAAGATTTTTTTCTAATGAATATAACTTCTTTTTTTACATTAGTTCCACACAAGAGGCCCTGAGGAAAATAATTTCCCTCTGGGCCTATGTCATCTAAGGGGATGCTGTGTGGAGGGTCTTTTTAAGGAAGGGATGGATAGGAAGTTGTGGGAAGGAAAAAGGTATGAGGGGTGGGTAAGAATCTGGGAGTTAGTGTGTCCAGGAGTGACGGACGCATGAATTCATCCCTCCAACTGTGGTGCAAGGCGACGAGTCGAGAGAGTCCGGCTGGAAAGGTCAAAAAGCCTCTCTCACCCAGTCTCTTTCGATCCGGCTCGCCACGCAGCAGGTGGGCAGACGTATCCCCCGCCAAGAACTGGACAAACCTCACCCCATGAACCCGGGCACCCCTGCTAAACCACGCATGGCAGAGGTGTTGGTTATCCAATAAATGGTTCCCGGGGCGGCGGTACCCATAATCTTCTCCCAAATTTGAGAGGTGTTTGAGCGAATTCTGTGTTTAACTTTAAGTTTTGATAGGATATTTTCAGTAACTTTATGACAATGTTTTTAAAAATTCTTTTCCGATATTTTCATTGTAATTTTTTAAGGCTGCTGAGTCGAATTGAGTTAGGGGACTTAATGTAGTTTTTAATTGATTTAATTTGTTTATACTAGGTGGAAGATTGTTTAATAACTTTAGAGCTGAAATTTTGGAGCTTCTTTGACCAAAGACAGTTTTACACTTAGGACTTCAACTAGTCTATACTCTCATAATGTGTGTTGGCTAGGTCTATTTTACCACATCGCTAAAATACTGTGAAACATACGAAGACCACATATATTATTGTAGTATCTACAGTTCTCACGTGAGACAAGCAGAGTGTTTGCCTTTTTGTCTTTCTGAGGTTATGAACTAGAATATTTTTGACATAGTTTTTTGAAACTGTATAGATTTCTGTTGTTGATTTCCTTATTATGTTGTTCCGTTACCGGAATGCTCTGTTTTTCTTCCACCTTCATAAATATGAGTGTTATTTTGAGTCTGCATGAAAACGTGATGTACTTTTCTCAGTGTTGCAGTATGTTTAATGACATGGGGAAGCATTAATTTATAAGACTAACTTGTATCGGATAGAAATAAGACAAAAATATTATATTAAAGTTATTCTTAAAAAACCAAGTGATTTTCAAACCAGTGAGCTTTTTGATAGATTTAAGGTCCTACCGGTTTCAAATATGCCTTCAACGCAAAGTTTAAGACCTAGAAAATCTGAATATATATATATATATATATATGTATTTAGATGCAACACGACAGCAACACAACACCATTATGAATACACAGTATTACACAGGCCTTAAGGTATTTAACGACTTGTTACTTACCTGAATTAATAAAATGTTAGAAAATCTATTTTAAATTTTAAAAAAGAAACGTTACATTTATACCAAATATAATATTAAACAATATAATTATTAAACAAGAAGTGACACCTGTTTCGCCTTTGGAAGGCATTATTAAACTGTGGTTAGGCCACTTACAGACGATATATTTATATTGTTTCTAGAAAGGCACTTATGATGAAAAAAGAAGATTCGGTCACATTATGGGAATCAGCTAGCTAGACAATAACTGCCTTCACAACTTTATTCTGTTTACATTCACATGAAAAAACAAACATTTAAATCGCTTTCGAAAAGTGTTATTTCGAGCGTTAAAATTTTTGATCCCGATTATTGACAAGCGAAGTTGAAATCGTTCTCGCCTCACTTGAGGAATCCAAATAATATTACATTTTCACTCCGAGGGTTCTCTTTTCTTCCCTTACCTCCCATCCACAGGCTGCTGTGTGTTAGCTGGGTTATGGATGATTTATGATCCTCAATTTTTGTTTATTTAACTATGGAAATACTCATGAACCCAAAGATTTTAATGGTTGTGGAAATGCGATCCTGTAAAAGTAGCTACTTTAAAATAATTTTTCGAAAGGTATTGGAAATATATTGACCTATTTTTATTTTGTATGTTTTTTCCGACATATTATGGTAATATTGTTGAGCATTAATATAACTTGTACATGTATAAGAGTTCTTTTATGTTTTGCAATTCCTGTGCTTCTTCTTGTTCGGGCAGTCTCTCCTATGGAAAGTTGGCAACCTTCATCCTGCAGGAACTCCGCAGAATGTCACGTATCTATTTATCGATCTAAAGCACGACAAGGTCGACAGTACAGGCCTTAGCGTCTGATGGATTTCAAAGTATCGCGTGATCAAATCAGTGCTATCTATAAAATACGGTTTTAAAGTGGCGGCGATTGTTGTTGATACTCGTTTTACTGCTGATTTTTTGTGTTATTTTGCCGCAATAGTCAGTGTTCAGACTATTTTAAAGAGTGAAGTTTACTAACCGACAAGTAAATTTGCATTTGACGGTAGCGCACTCTAGTCGGCCTTGGAGCGAGAGGTATGCCGTGTGTTCCTTTTGTTGTTAGCGTTGTCATTACAGAATCATAAATATCACGTACTAATATTACAATGCCAGAAATACACACGGAGAGAATTACGCTTACATAAATTACACCCATAATTACATAATAAAACTCCATCTCCAAGTAACTTTACATGGGAGACCTTTTTGGCTTAACTTAATTTAACTTTGTATATCTCTATATTTTATGTATAAGCTACATTTTCTACCGAAAAAATCTTTTCAATATTCAAAGTAACTACAATAGACAATTTATATAAAAAATATTCAATACTACAAACTTTCAAAGAAATACAGCTAAAAAAATTACATTTCAATATCTTAGCAAGATATTAAAACAACATTAAAATCTCAAAATTTAATACCAAGCACATCCAAAATTCCTATCTGTATCATGGTATAAATTATTTCAACAAACTCCCATTAAAAGTAAAAATTATTGAAAATGAAAGTAAATTCCAAACTAAATTAAAAAATTACCTGAAACAACTGTAAGAGTTACATTACTATTTCACTTCATTTAAATCTGTTAATCGACACATCTCAAGTTTTGCAATATTATTATTCACCTACTCAAATGATAACATTGATAACATAATTGAGTATGAATTTACTCACCAAACACAAGAGCCTTGTCTCTTTATGGTGAGGAAAGGCTTTTATTACATTAATATTACAAATCTGTTTAATATGTAAAAAAAAATGTATAATTATTGTAAAAACAAACAAATATTAAATAAATAAAAAAAATTGTTTTTATTACGTATAAATTTTCACAGCGTTGAAGTTTGTGCTAAATAAATTTCGTGTTGAAAACAAACAAAAAATGATCAGGTTGGGTTGCACATTGTCCATGTTTTTTTTTTTTTTTTTTGTGCATTGCAGATTAATATAATCCTATTACAATACACGTAGGTAACATATATACATAATTTTTTCAATAATACATATTTTAGAGGCCCTGCCTAAATTTATTCTTGAAACCTTCAAGACTAATGTTGAAAATGTCAAGAGACCTAGAAATATCATTTAGCAGTACCATACCTCTTGTCATGCTGTGTTGGGCCAGAACGTCTGTTCTG
This sequence comes from Limnephilus lunatus, assembly GCA_917563855.2. Classification (NCBI taxonomy): domain Eukaryota; kingdom Metazoa; phylum Arthropoda; class Insecta; order Trichoptera; family Limnephilidae; genus Limnephilus; species Limnephilus lunatus. The sequence goes on along the minus strand of OU830602.1, from coordinate 18,406,228 downwards.
CCACGTGGGATATAGAACAAGTCGTGGTGGCGACCCTGGCAGTAGTTGTACGGTACGAACAATTTATAGCATTCTAAGAGGTATGGGCTGTCAATGTAGTAGTTTATTGTTTTGAAAGCTGTTACTGTTAGGGTCCCATTCCTTCTAGATTGGAGACTTTCGAAGCGCGTTTTTGTTGCCATGCCGTACACAATAATTGAGAAAACACGAAAACGAATGATTCTGAAACATAATATTTGTTTTCCTGCATTTCACCTGAACGTATTTGATTTTCTCTATTCTCCTTTTTTATGGAGATTCTAGCCGGATTCGCAGGTTTATTACGCCGCGAGTTCCGCGGTAACATAAACCAGCTTACACTCAGCTTTTTTAACCGCGACGATGATTTGAAAAATACCATTGGAGAGGTGTTGCGAATCTCTCTACGGCTTCACACACAAAACATATTTTATGCAGCTTCATAAATGGAATCACAAGTCCTTATTTTATACATGGGATTCTGTGAATACTTACATTTTTTCCTATTTTGTAGGGAAAAATACGAAAATGTGAACTGAACACGAGAACACCGCAGGTCCCAAAGGTGCTTTACAGAAATTTTGCCTACGAGTATAATATATTTTTTTAGAAACTATGTTATCTTATACGCGCTGTTTGTAAGTAGAAGGTAATATAGTTCAAAGCATTTAAACAAACAATGCTTTAAAATTGTGATAGTTCTACTTAGCATAGTGATGGCTCTAGTGCTGGTAGCTCGTAGAGTTTACATATGTCTCGAAGAGATGTCTCTAGTGCAGTATTTCTTAACCTGTGTTCCGCGGACCCCTGGGGACCCCATCTTCATTTCGGGATTATTTTCTAGAACCCGACAAAAACAAAAATTGCATATTACACTCTTTCAATACAGATGTTACTGATATCACTGGCTTGACAACGGTACAGAAAAATCAATTAATAGAAATATCTTGTGATGAATTGAAACGTAATTTCAAAGAATTCTCTTTTTCAAGTTTTTGGGTGAAATATTTACTGCTTTTCTCAATCACATACCTCTGTGAAAAGGCATTTTCTGCTCTTGTATATAATACAAACAAATACAGAAATAGATAACAAGTGTTATTAATTTTTCGTTAATCATTACTTTGAATGGTTTCATAATTTAAGTATTTTTCGACCACCATGCTAGGCTCATGCCCGTGTTATGGTGGTCGATTAGTAGAATCCGATTTGAGATTTCTACTTAACCCAAATATTAGTTGCAAAAAAGCAACACCAACCTTCATATGATTTAATGTGAATGTTGTTGCTGTTGGACGTTAATTATTATCGTTTTTTTTTATGTATTTGAAGTACAAAATAAATGGTCCAAAATTTATTGCTGGCGAAATTTATTTATTAGGGGGGTCCTTGAAAATTGTGCTTCATTTCCTAGGGGTCCGTGGCTGAAAAAGGTTAAAAAAAACGCTGCTCTAGTGAATAGGTTCGCTTCTGCTGTATTGAACCGAGGCGAGCCGGCGCGGCAATTAGGTTTCTAGCAATGTATAGATTTTGAGAGCATGACAGACAATACGTCGGCCTCCAGGCCGTCCTACACACTCGTTCTCTAAGAGAGTCTATGTAAATAAAGACAAATTGATTTGTTGTGAAGAGGGCGTTATTTCTTTCAGGAATCATTCAAAGCAAACTAACTGGAGGCCAACCAGGGCCGGCCCAGTGCAGGTGAAATTAGAACAGCCCGCTCCAAGCACTGACTTGCCAAGGAGCCAAGAAGCTACATGCTGATACAGCGCCCTTGAGCGCCGTTGGCTCAGTACCAGCTTAGAGGCCAACGTTCTCTCTATTTTGCTTTCAAAATCTCTCTCTTGCTAGAAACAACTTGCTTGTTCACCTTAGTTTTAAACTGAATAAGCGAACCTATACACTAGAGACATCTCTTAGAGAATTATATACCTAAACTATATGAGCTACTAGCACTCGAGCTACGTAGAATTATCACAAAACCAAGCACACAGCAGTAAACACATCGTTAAAGAACCAACTGTTCAAAGAGTGGTTGCGGAGTGTTAAGTATTTCCTCTTGTGTTTCTGTCCACCATTCTGTACCGGAATATAATCCTAGAAGCAGCCTTAAAGTAGATAACGACGCGGTACTTGTTTGGTTCACTCTGCATGGCAATGAGCGTAAACCATCCGAAAAGCAACGATCTCCGTGGGATGTTCGCTCTCAAGATAAACTGGGAAATAACGTCCATATTTACAGCTGCACAGATCGTAAAATGTCTCTTGAATGCATAGTTGCTTTGCTGGTCCCGGCAGTAATCCCTCACCGCCCCTCCTCACGCCTCTCCGCGCCGCCCATCGCCCCCAGCCGCTTTACAGCCTGTCTATCTGGATTCCTTATGAATATTTGGCGCGGTGTCACTCCACTCCAGATGACATTCCCGGCCTGGTGGGTGGTGTAAGGGGTGATAACGGGGTCAGGCACGACCGCCCCCACGAAGAGCAAAAGAATAACAGGGATGTATCATTCAAACATACAAATTTCGGTTGTCTGTGCGTTCTTAGTGGAATCCGGTTCGTACTCAAATTTGCTTTGAATTTTAGTGTCATCATTTTCAAAATTATTGAAACTGATTATGAGAAGATTCAGATAAACGATAAACTAGGTACCCTTCCTTAATATATAATTATTTTAACAAAACATACTAATGTTGGTTATCTGTACTTCCTATATGAAATCTTTGTACCTACCTATCTAATTTATTTGATTTCTAGTGTCATCATTGTCAGAATTGGAAATGAAAGTGAATATTTCAGAAAAGCGATGAAATAAATTTATGTACAATATTTTAACAGAAAACTGTCATATGGTCAGATAATTTCCGCTTTGCGATATAATCAAAATAAGCGAAATATTTGTAAACGTATCCGAAAATTAGAAAAATGTTTTTTTAAGGTTATTAAATACGCTTTAAAATTTTATTATCAGAAATAAACACATGTACTAAATTTAAAAAAAAATAATTTAAAAATAAACCTGTTTCAAAAATACCTTACTTTGCGTTTATTCTAATCAAATTTACTGGCAATGAAAAATAATACACTCATTTTATTAGACAAATGTTTTATAAACGTTATTGTCAACTTACTTTGTTGTAGTTTCAAATAAAACGTAATAAAAAATTCACAATAATTTTTTTTTTTCAAATGAATGGTGTGTATATTTTTTTCTGTGGTTAACTTTTTTGTTTGAATATAAAGCGTGGTGTTTTCTCTTTTTAACACGTATCATATTTCCACCATAACAGTAAGGGAGACGCAACGATTTCTATGAGAAATAATATATGAGCCGTTCCCAAAAGCGAAAAAATAACCCTGAAGCATTTATTGTTTTTTCAAAATTGGAATTACAACACACGATGATTTTTTAATGGGTCTGCGCTTGTTTATAATAAGTAAATAAAGTTTTGATGCACTCTCAGATAAAGCTATCTCTCTTGGTGGAGTGACACTCACCGGGGGCATGTTCCGGCCTCTCGGGATGAGTATGTAGTGTGTAGAGTATGTAGTGTGTAGTGTACATTACAGGCCCGTAACGTGAGTAAAGTCAGCGGTGCGCGTGGCCGATCTGTTTCAGAGCTAATCCAACACATCCTGAAAGCATGGTGCTATGAATTACGAGATAAAAACTTCCCGATTATATTTTTTTACATTTCCCACTGTGCGTTGATGCTGTATATAGGTTACAGGTGCTAATGCTGTTGAACTAAGTACGTGGTTCAATTTACTTACAAGTTTTATTCACATTAAACCTTCAAACTTTTATACATAATTACGATATTTTATGTGAATGTGGAACCAAACAAGAGTACGACTTAATTCAATTTATAAAATTACAATTTCAAAGCGTTTTTAACAGATTTAGACTGAGAGCAACAAAGTTTTCCGTTTGAATTGTGCTTCATTGATGTTAAAAATATCGATATAATTGAAGTGATTCTATTTAACAACAAGAAAGCACTCTCCACTGGCATAACCATTAGCAAGTTAGTTCTGCAAGCCGGGAAATAAAACAGACTATGCTGTTGGTGACGGAGATAACCATCGGGAATATAGAAACTAATGCTTTCCACGATAGCCGAGTTTTCGAACCATCCACGAATCAGTCTGAAGAAATGTGTTACAATGAGCACATCCCTTCTGACCCATAGACGTTTCATACCGAGCATGCCCAAGAGACAGTCGTTATGTTAGACCCACGGGTATTAGCCATACTCCCTCAGGTCTCAGAAATTTCTTTTGAATCTTCTCCAACATGAGGAAATACTTCACTTGGTGTGGGCTCCAAACCACCAATCCACTCTTAAGCCTGCTCCTAACCAAAGCATTGTACAGTACTGTGAGAACCTGGGTGTCTGAAAATTCTTGCAGTGCGTAGGACAAAACCCAGCATTCTCAGTGAAGTACTACATGTCCTTACAATATCAGCATGAAAAGTTAACCTACTATCAAATACAATACCAAGATCTCTCATAGAAGAGACACGTTTTAAATTTCGAGCTCTCATAGTATACCGGTAAAACCAAGTAAGGTAAAGTAAAGTAAAACGATCTAGTGAAAGAAAGAATGAAGCATTTAGAGTTATTGAATTCAATCTCATTCGTTTACCCCAGTCAACAATTCTATCAATGTCCGATTGGAGTCGAATGCAGTCCTCTAAAGTTTGTATTTCCAAGAAAAGTTTTAACTCATCAGCGAAAAAAAGTGACCTGGAATGCACTACTTACGCTGTGGCTCCGTAGTAAGCGTTCAAAAAGAAGAAGAAGACGGTATAAAAGCGTTGTATTTCTGAGTTTTAAATATATATACAACTGAATATGTATTGGGTATATTGCGGGGCATTTTACCCTTACTTGCCAGTTGCTTTCTTGAAGGCACAACCGAGGAACTGGCTAAGGGGCGCGGACGACCTGTATCGTTTTGGTTTGACCGACCACCACACACATTATTGTTGGTATGTACTGCCAGACGGCGATAGAGGGAACTCTCTCGACTGCAGAGCCATTTTATTTTATACTAGCGGTCGGCCCCGGCTTCGCACGGGTAGATAGGTATTTTTTTTTTTTTTTTTTTTTATTACAGAAAATAGGTTTTTTCTTGTTTACATTACAACCTGCAAAGCTACTGCAAGTAGCTTGTCGGCAGGAAAATAGTGTGGACAAAAATATAGTACAGTATAAAGTCTTACAATAGAAGAAAAAAATATTGCAATTTAATAAAATACGAGTACATAATAGATAAATAATAATAGATAATAATAGATGGTATAAATAAGTATAAAAAAATAAAAATATGAAGACAACGTCTAAAAAAAATTAAAAATACACGAGGAGTCAGTTAATATAGAAAATCTGATTCCAACAGCCATGTTTTTAACAATAGTGCAAATTTAGGTGTCGAGCAACATTTTTTCAAATCATATGGCAGCATATTAAATATAAGTGGTACAATGTATTCAAAAGTTCGCTAACCATGTTTATTAGAAAATCTAGGTACTATCATACCTTCATTTTGTGTAAGTTTAGTATTGTGCACGTGATCCACCATTGTTTTGTATGGGCTATCTAGGATATGTTGCATACAGATTTTATGCCAAAAAAGAGCTCTAATAGGTAAAACATTTATGGATTTATACATTCTAGTGATATTTTGACGCTGGTCATAAACTGCTTTGCTGACGAGTAATTTAACCATGGCGTTTTGAATTGACTGTACATGTCGGATGTTTGTCTTACATGAGTGCCCCCAAGAAGTTATACCATATCTCACATTAGATTCAGCCAGGGACAAATAGATTAGTTTCATGGTTTTGATGGGCACATAATATTTAAGTTTATACAGTTTGCCTACAATCGTTCGAAGGCGTTTACATAGCTTAACAATATGGATATCCCATTTCATATTACAATCCACCGTCACCCCTAAGTAGACATATTCTTTTACTAGGTCAATACTTCCACAGGCGCAGGGCTGTGTACAGTTATTATGTATGCAGTCAAAGTTATGTGATACTATTGAAGGTGCTATTGTATATCTGGTATGAGGCGATCTTATGTGCATTAGTTTTGTTTTTTGTGCATTTATAACTAAGCCAGAGTCGTGAGACCATTTTAGTAATGCTATGAAATCCTGCTGTAGCATATTCATGGCCGTGAGCAGATCCCTATGTGAGATGACAAGTGCTGTGTCATCCGCGTATACGTAGTGTTTGATAAAAGAAAATACTTTATTCATAAGAGAGACAAATATTATATATAGTGTTGGACCTAGGATAGAACCCTGCGGCACACCAGTAGACAATGTTCCCAATTTACTCAATTTTCCATTTATTTTGACCTGAATTTTACGATCACTTAGGTAGTTTTTCAAAAGTTTAAGAAAACGTCCTTTCACCCCTATCGCCTCTAGAACTTTAAGTAATTTTTTAGGATCTATAGTATCAAAAGCTTTCGAATTATCTATGAACAAAACTAATATTTGTTTTTTATCGTTTAGTTCGTTATTTATATAATTTGAAAAATCTTGAAGTAACAGTTCTGAGCTCTTCTTTTTTTGAAAGCCATATTGGTGTGGATCTATTATTGAGAAAGACTCGAGGTATTTATTCAATTTTATGGAGATGTATTTTTCAAGTATCTTTTCTATTGCAGGCAATATACTGATCGGTCTGTAATTTCCTATGTCAATATGTCTGCCACTTTTGTATATAGGTCTTATAATACTACATTTAAGGTCTTCTGGTATTACGGCTTGCATTAATATTGTGTTAATTAAATGTGTCAAAATCGGTCCTAAAATATCTATGTGTTTTTTAATATCAAACATTCTGATGTTATCTATTCCGGGTGATTTTGAATTTTTTAGAAGTTTTACAATATTCTGAATATCTAAAAGTGTGGCACGTGGTATATAAAGACTATGTGGTAGCTGTGTTGGTTCAACATTTGATGCTTTAAGATCACATGTATGTAATAGTGAGTTTATACTGTCCGAAAAGTAGTTGACGAAGTCGTCTGCCACTGTTTCTGCAGATTTATCTTTTAGTAAGTACCTTGAGATTACTTCATCGCAATTACTCTTAGATCTACGTCCTAATATTGTATTTATCTCATCCCATGTATTTTTCGTATTTCCAAAATAATTTTTGAATTTTTCATTAAAAAGGGTAGATTTACATTTTAATATTAATTTAGTTACAATATTCCGAAAAGATTTATATTGTTTTTCATAAATTTTATTTTTTGGTGAATTTTTCCAAATTTTATATAAATTATCTCTCTTTTTAACGCTATCTATAACTTCATTTGTCATCCACTGTTTTATAGGCCATGGTTTTTTTCTTGACTGAATATGTATGAATATCTTACTTTTTTCATAAATATCGTTAAATTTACATTTTATTTTTTCATAAAGCTTAATGCAATCTTCTTCACAAAGTAATTCATTCCAATTGAAATTCCTAATGCTTGCGTCGATCCTTTTTTGAGATAAAATTGAAGTTTTAGTCGTTGTTAATTTCTTATTACTTTTGGGAAATGGAATATTTATCGCCGTTACAAAGTGATTGGCTATATTAATCTCGCATACACATGATGAAAGCATATCAGTGATTTGGTTTCCACTATTGAATCTTATAAAAATATGATCAATGCACGAACGTGTTATTTTTCCTGCAATTACCGCTTCTCGCGTGACGTCATCGATACATTTAGTAAAATAGTTCATAGACAATAAATTTTCATATTGAATGGTTAACGGATCCTGACATTTTAACAAATCAATATTTACATCCCCAAAGATTAGTACATTTTCACAGTGATTTAAGGGAATATTATCGAGTATTGTAGAAAGTTCATTTATAAAAGCTAATTTACTTAAGTTTGGTGGGCGGTAAATTGCGAGTAAGGTAATTTCATTATTATTTGGAAGTGTGATTATACCGAAAATATTTTCAAATACCTGAGTTTCCAATTGCTTTTGTGTGAAAACAAATGTATCTCTGATGTACACAGTAATACCCCCACCAGACCTGTGTTCGCGAAAATAGCTTACACTATTGTAACCTGGAATCTCGTACAAACTGGCATGTTCACTTTTGATAGAGGTTTCACAAAGCATAAGTACATCTATTTTTTTCCAACAATCGTGAAGGTACATATGTAATACATCCCAGTTTTTAGAAATTGACCGAATATCAACTTGTACACATATAAAACTACCCACTTCACTGTTTTTTTCTACCATTTCTTCGGTCCACTGATCTAACCTATTTATTCTCTTAAAGTCAACATCATTGTCTTCATCTATGTATTTAGACGCCATAGCTGATCGTGGAGAAGTCCCTCGAAAGCGCAGCTAGGTATGCTGGGCAGTTTTCCCTGTCTCCGGTAGGATGAGCGGCAGGTTTTCCAAATCTGGTGCAGGTGGCGCAAACTGCCTTCGCAGCAGTGTTTGGGCAACTATCGCGACCGTGACCATCCTGGCCACAGTGACCACATCTTGTTTGGTCTTTGCAGAATTTGAAAGAGTGTCCAAGCATTTGGCACTTGGAGCACACTGTAAGGCTAATAAAATCACGAACGCGGCACACTGTCCAGTCCACAAATACTTTTCCCTGTTCTACTAGGATGTGTCGTAGGTTAGCAGGCACCTCGTAAACCCAGTGGCATGTTGGTCCTGTGCGAGCGCCAGCTAGGTGACTGAACTTGCAGCTCACTGTAGTACCCTCAACGTCAGTTATCCCAGAGATGCCGGTAAGAGCGCTCCGCAGGAAGTCATCATCAGTCAGTTCACGGGGAACGTTAAAAAATATGACTCTCGGTAGTCTTTTGGTCGGCAGTCGGGCACTCAGGGTCGATGAATTAACTAGAGCTGGGGCATTTAAAATTTTGTTGAGGTCATCTTTTGTCGCCGTCTGTAATAGAACTCCGTTATTTTTTTATTTTACGGACGCCTGTCACGCGTACACCTAGTTCCGAGGGTCTAAAAGTGTCCTTCATAAGCTGCTTAGTTTGCTCGCTATCTTGGGCCTTGTTCAATTTTGGAAATATACAAACTGAAGGCTTTGGGCTTCTTACATGAATTTCCGTGCGAGTTATTGGCGGAGGTCCTGCTTTTTCAGGACGATTCCGAACAGCGTCCGCAAAGCTATTCCGGGCAATGTCTGCATACGAAAGGCTAGCTTCCGTTGCCACAGCGACTCTACGCATGACAGGCCCAAGATCAGACTCCAACTGAAGGATTTTTTCATTAAGGTGTTTGTTTTGTTCTCGCTCGCATCGTGTTTCTCCTCTTGCAATTTGAAGCTGCGCAGTGACCGTTACCAGATCAGCGCGCATGGCCTCGCGCTCCAGAAGCAACTGGGACACTGCTCTGAAAACTTCGGATACGCTTCTTGAGACTCGAAGTTGCTGGTCCTTTGGGACCTTGGAGCTTTTTTCTGCCAAGATGTCTTGAAGTGCCATAAGATGAGCTTGGGCGACATTGAGGACTTCCACTCCAGAGGCATTGGGAGATACGTCAGGCACGTCTGAGCATCGGGATACCACGTCATCCGAGTCATCATCCGAGTTTTGAGGGTCCACTGAGATAATCTCCGGACCTGCTCCTTTGGCATTGGGGGACAGCGTAATGTCCAGCACTCTTTTTTTCTTACGATGACCGCATTCATCTTGGTTAAAATTGATGCTTATTGAGTAGGTACTTGTTCTATGGGCAATTACTTCTAGGCAAGTACCTACCTAATTTTATTATTTTCTTTTTTGTTCCATTATTCAAATAGTTCTATAGAAGAACAAAGGAAGGTAGCTTCCATTCTTACGTAAAAAATGTGTTCCAACAAGCAGATCACAATATAAATCTTATAAAAAATCAGGATTATGTAAATAAAAGAATAATAAATTATGACCAGACAAACAAACACAAAACAAGCGTTTGATTTACAAAAGTGAGTACCACAGAAAACCTCCACCTGAAATCAAACAAGAGCGTAAAAAACGCCATATGGTCCTTCGAGCCGGATGAAAACCAGCTCATCCAGCCAGCCGTCCGGTCTACATCATTCTTATTCATCATTACATATTCCTAAGGTATTAAGGCATTATAATATAACTTGTAAAATCACGCGAAGAATTCGCCACCAAGAGCCACTCTTTTTGCGTGATATTATAATCAACAAGATAAAATATTGTCAACCTAATAATTTAACCAGTAGGTAGATTCCAAATAATTTACTCTACGATTACCACTGATTATTATAAATAATATAATTTATTTTATTGTAATCTATTTATTATTCGCTCCCGCAAAGGTAGTACAAACAAAAGGTTATTTTAAATAATTTAATGTGTATGTTTGTGTAAAAAATTCTGTATTATGCCACAAACATTAAAATCACTGGTGAAGAAGCGTGGTGAATTGAAAGCACAATTAACACGATTTAAGAATTACCTATTAAGTGATTCAGTTGATGTAATAGAAACGGAAACAAGATTGGAGGAGGTAAACACACTGTTAAATCGCTTTAAGAATATACAATCTCAGATCGAAGAGTTTGATAGTAACTCAGATGAAGAGGATAGCCCACTTGAGTGTTTTGAATTGCAATATTATCAAGTAGTTACGTTAGCAAAAAAATCCATAAAAAGCATTGAAAGAATTGATGATACTAACAATATTAAGATCCAATTACCTACGTTTTCGCTCCCAGAATTTAGTGGTGATTATTCGAAATGGTTATCTTTTAAGGATGCTTTCGTCACGATAGTGGGTAATAATAAATCATTAAATAATTTTCAGAAACATTACTATTTGCGTGATTGTTTAAAAGGAAAGGCATCACAAATATTAAACGCACTTGAAATTACCCAAGACAATTTCGAAATAGCTTGGCAGGTTTTATCAAATAGATTTGAAAATAAGCGTGTAATAGCTAATCAACATTTAAATTCATTGTTTAAACTCAAGGAATTAAAACAAGAAGGTCACGTCGCCTTGAGAAGTTTATTAGATCAAACACAATTACATTTGAATTCATTGAAAAACATAGGTCTACCCACGGAGTATTGGGATGTAATAATAATTTATATTTTGGCCAACAAATTAGATTCCAATACCCGGATCTATTGGGAACAATATCCAATTAAAGAAAAAATACCGACATTGCAAGAATTTTTAAAATGTTTAACAGATCGAGCGATAGTCTTGGAAGCATCGGAAGCAACATATTCTACAGCCAAAACTATATTCGCGCATCATAAACCGTCAAGTTACAAAAAGGAATCTTCAGTTTCATTATTGTCGCAAAGGTTGAAATGCATTGTTTGTAAGGAAAATCATAAGATTTATTTCTGTAAACAGTTTTTGAAACTAAACCAACATGAACGGTTTGAGAAAATCAAGCAATTACAAGCTTGCATCAAGTGTTTAAATGTAGGTCATTCAACTAAAGAATGCAGGAGTAAGAATAATTGTAGAACTTGCGATAAAGCAGGACACAACACATTACTCCATATTTTCCCTAAAGAGGATCAAAACACTGAGAATGGCATGGATCAAGTACCAGTCTCAAACCATTCCACCTTTGGAGAAGCAGAAAAAACAATTTTGTTATCAACGGCAATGGTGAACGTTAAGGACAGTAATGGAATTATTCATTCAGCGAGAGTATTGTTGGATAATGGTTCTCAGGTGAATTTCATAACTGAACGATTTGCTAAAAAATTAAACATAAAGTACAAGTCATTAAATATGCCGGTCTCTGGGTTACATAATAATATAACAAATGTAAAGAAGAGCCTCTCGTTTGAATTGTCATCAATAAACTCTAGTTACAAAAAACTTGTTACTTGCTTGGTATTACAAGAAATCACCAGCAAGTTACCGCAGACCTCTTTTCCAAAAAGGGAGGCAAACATACCACCAGGATTGAAATTGGCCGATCCTGAATTTTCCACTTCCGGTCATGTGGATATATTACTCGGCTCCGAACTATTTTGGGAAATGCTGACCACTGATCAATTGAGATTAGGAAAAACTGGACCTACGCTGCAACGCACTGAACTTGGATGGATATTATCCGGGCCAATTAGAATGTGCACTACAAAAAAAGAGCAAGAATCATCCTCGTGTCACTTATCTTTAAATATGATTCACAATCAAATTGAAAGATTTTGGAAACAAGAGGAATTGGTGTCCATCAAGCACCAAAATTATGAAGAAAAGGCTTGTGAAGAGAGCTTCAAGTCAACCCAAAAAAGGGATGAAAATGGGCATTTCGAAGTAAGCTTACCATTCCGACCTTGTATAGATCAAATAGGTACTTCCTTGCCTATGGCAGAAAAAAGATTTTTAAACTTGGAAAAGAAATTATCTTCTAATATGGATTTGAAACTTCAATACATTAAATTCATGGAAGAATATGAAAACTTAGGTCATATGACAAAATTTGAACCAGTTTCAAATGAAGAAAAATCTTACTATTTACCTCATCATGCAATCAAGAAGGAAACCAGCAGCACTACCAAACTAAGAGTGGTGTTCGACGGCTCCGCAAAAACCTCCAGCGGGATATCAATAAACGACGCGTTAATGGTTGGTCCAATAATACAAAATGATTTATATACCCATTTGTTGAATTTTAGAAAATATCAAGTGGCATTGACGGCTGACATAGAGAAAATGTACAGGCAGGTCAACATTAGAGAGGAGGACCGCGTCTTCCAAAAAATACTTTGGCGAGCATCTCCAGAAGAGGAAATGGGCCATTTCAAGTTAAATACGATAACTTATGGTATGGGACCGTCATCTTTCTTAGCCACGCGTTGCTTGAAGCAGCTGAGTATGGAAAACGCTCAGTTATATCCTGAAACTAGTCTCATTTTAGAGAGAGATTTTTACATAGATGATCTAATTACAGGTGCAGACAATGTGGAATCCTGTAATTTGTTAAAAGAACAGTTAATCTCCATAATGAATTCGGCCGGTATGAACTTAAGAAAATGGCGGTCTAATTCTTCTGATTTGTCATCGGAGGCCGATCAGGCCACTGATATGGTAATTTTGGACAAACCAGAAGGAGAGAAAATTCTAGGCTTAGCTTGGAATTGCGAAAAAGATAGTTTTTTATATCACGTGGAACTACCGTCACATCCTATTTATAATAAACGGAATATTTTGTCACTGATTGCTAGTATTTTCGATCCATTAGGTTTGCTTGGACCAGTAACCGTGAATGCTAAACTTATTATGCAGAAATTATGGCAAGAAAAGATATCTTGGGATGAAGAAATACCTATAGAAATTCTGAAGCTTTGGAAAAAATATTTAGAAGATTTAAAAGGTGTAAATTCTTTTCAAATACCTAGAAAAATTATATGTAATCAAACCGTAAATATACAATTGCACGGATTTTGTGACGCATCTCAAAAAGCATACGCTGCTTGCGTATATATGCTATCCACAGACCAATCAGGAAAACGGCATTCTCAATTAATCACAGCTAAATCAAGAGTAGCTCCATTAAAAACGATTTCTTTGCCTAAATTGGAATTATGTGGTGCTGTTCTGTTAACAAAAGTTGTTGAAAAAGTAAAGGAATCCCTAGGTATACCTTTGGATAAAACATTTTATTGGTGTGATTCCACTATAACTCTATGCTGGATAGGAAATCAACCAGCGCGATGGAATACATTTGTTGCAAACAGAGTTGCAGAAATACAGGAAAGAAGCGAAACCAGTCAATGGAAGCATGTCAACTCCGAAGATAATGCTGCGGATATTTTATCAAGAGGAACCAGTGCTAAAAGTCTATTTTCTTCAGAAATCTGGTGGAGAGGTCCTAATTGGTTAACTCAAGATGAAGTAACTTGGCCGAACTATAAGGAAATTTGCATCGATCCACCGGAATTAAAAAGCAAAATAAATTTAACCGTCAGTATGAATAAAGATTGGGAATTGTTTTATCGTTTTTCTTCTCTCACGCGTTTACAAAGAGTAACTGCTTATATCCTACGTTTCATTAATAATACAAGAAAAAAACATACATTTAGCGGACAACTTTCAATAATAGAATTAAACAAGTCGTTACATTCATTAATAACGGTCACTCAATCTTATTCATTTTCAAAAGAAATTAAAACATTAAAGGCGGGAAAAAACTTAGATAAAACCAGTCATCTCAAATCATTAAACCCATTTATACATATGGATTTATTGCATGTAGGTGGGAGATTGTCCAGAGGAAAACTAATACATGAAGCACAAAAACATCCGATATTACTACCTCACGATCACCCTCTAACAAAGTTAATCATTAAACATTTTCATTATACAAATTTGCATGTAGGTACTCAAACGTTACTAGCACTTATTAGACTAAAATATTGGCCTATAATGGCAAAAAATGCTATTAAAAAAATACTTAAAAATTGCATTGTGTGCTTTAAATGCAGTCCAAAAACAAGTCATCAAATAATGTCTGACCTTCCAGAGGATAGAGTGTCACCATGTAGACCGTTCTCTGTTACAGGACTAGATTACGCAGGGCCAATCTTAATAAAGTCTGGAATCAGTAGGAGATCCAATTCAGTCAAGTCTTATATTTGTTTATTTATATGCTTCTCTACTAAGGCAGTTCATTTAGAACTGGTCACCGCTCTGACTACAGATGCATTTCTTAATTGTTTAAAGCGTTTCATTTCCAGACGTGGAAAACCTAGTAAATTGTATTCTGATAATGCTACTACATTTGTTGGAGCGAATAATGAATTGAAAAATATGTATAATTTATATGTCTCTCAAAAGGAAATAGCTAATTACTTAACTAATATGTCTATTCAGTGGGTTTTTATCCCACCTAAAGGTCCTCATCATGGAGGTCTTTGGGAATCTAACATAAAAAGTGTGAAATATCACGTAAAAAGAGTGGCAAACGTCTCTTCATTAACATATGAAGAGATGTGTACGTTATTATACCAAATAGAGTCCTGCATAAATTCTAGGCCTTTAATTCCACTATCCAACGATCCCCTCGACCTCTTCGCACTTACTCCAGGTCACTTTCTTATTGGTGATAACCTGTCAGCTGTAGCTGAACCTGACCTACAACAGATTCCCATAAACAGGCTTAATAATTTCCAAAAACTAAGCCAGCTAAGACAGAGCTTCTGGTCAAGATGGAGAATTGAATATCTGGGAGAGCTGCAGCAAAGGACTAAATGGACGGATGGGAACCGGCGACAACTAAAGATTGGGGACTTAGTTATCATCAAAGACGACAACGCACCACCAAATTTATGGAGGATGGGACGTGTCATCGCCACTCACCCTGGACAAGATGGGATAACCCGTATAGTCACCTTGAAGACGCAGCAAGGGTCTATGAAAAGGCCCATTACCAAATTGTGTCTTCTACCAATGGACGATGCTATCACATCTTAGAAGAACTAAATAAACTACTAACATCTAAGAAGAGCAGTATAAAAAATAAGTCATCTTTACTAAGGCCAAGGATCAAAAAGAAGCCATCTTTCTTGAAGACAAGAACTGCAGAGGCTATCGATCGAGGATCAAGAAGATGAACATTTTATAATTTAGTGTTATTTTTTTTCTTATGCATATCTTCTAATGATTTACTTCAATTTATTATTTTATTGTTTCTAAACTAACTACAACAATCAATGGATTACGATATGTGTATTAGCTAGTTTCAGCTCTCTTTTTATTTTTTAAAAATAATTTATTCTTTCTAATTTAAAAAAAAAAATATCCTCACAAATAATAATAATCAATTTTAACTATTATAGGGTTCTAAAAAGAACTTTCATTTAATTTCAGCCCTTTTTGTCGGGGAGCTATGGTTAAAATTGATGCTTATTGAGTAGGTACTTGTTCTATGGGCAATTACTTCTAGGCAAGTACCTACCTAATTTTATTATTTTCTTTTTTGTTCCATTATTCAAATATTTCTATAGAAGAACAAAGGAAGGTAGCTTCCATTCTTACGTAAAAAAATGTGTTCCAACAAGCAGATCACAATATAAATCTTATAAAAAATCAGGATTATGTAAATAAAAGAATAATAAATTATGACCAGACAAACAAACACAAAACAAGCGTTTGATTTACAAAAGTGAGTACCACAGAAAACCTCCACCTGAAATCAAACAAGAGCGTAAAAAGCGCCACATCTCGAGAAGGTTTTGTCGCATTAGAGGACATTTTAGGAGTTATTATTTATTGTTGTGATAGAAGTGTCTAGTGATTGGTTAGCCGAAATAGAACTAGCCAATGGGAGCACTTGAAAGTGAGGTCACTAGGTAACTAGCCAATGGGATCACTGGAGAGTGAGCTCACTTTTGTTTATTCTAGACGATTGATATATTCCAGAAAACAACACGAGACTTAAAACTTTTACACCAAAATTCGCGCACAAAACAGCATTCAAATCAGAAGAGAACACTTTCACGAAGTAAATCAATGCTGATTTACACGCCAAAATAGTTTTTTGCGGTAATTGAGGTATTTATGTATGTATAAATCGCTGCGTTAAAATAGATAACTTTGACATTTCAGCGCGGTGTTGCCGTTTTTGTTTTTGTTGCCATTTTTAAAAAAATAATTTAGTTTTCATACAGATCCCTAACTTTTTAAAAATATTCTAGAGCTTATGTTAATCTGGAATAATGCAGCATCATAATAGTAAAAGAATTTTTGAATTTGGTTCAGTAGTTTTTGAGATTATTCTTTACATACATACAAAGCTTTCCTCTTTATAATATTAGTATGGGGTCCCGCCCCGGCTTCGCATGGGTATTTAATTTAACTAAAATTATAATACACACACATTAACCCTTTTATTTGCGCCAGGTTACTACAAAAGATTGTAAAGAAAGTTTCAATATTATTATTTTGAACTTTTATTTTTATTTTTTTGATTTTTATTTTTTTATACGTATTAGATTTTTTTTTCTAATTTTTATAAAAAGATCATATGTACAAAATAAAAGCCATTCAATTTATTGAGTGAGTCCTTCCTTGTAAACGAAGTTATTTGACGTTGTTTTATTTTGTGACAGCAAAATAAATTAATTTTCAGGAGCTCCGACCCGCGATAGGCCAACATACAGTTGGTCATGAGTAAAACATTATTTTTATAGGTGATGCCCTCGTCAGGGAACTATTTCTAGAAAGTTGAGATCTTGATCTTTTGGGCATTTTAAATAAAATTAAAGTATCTACTAAATCATATTCGATTCCGCACACGACCGTTGCCTAGGGAGCCGACTTGTAAAAATGTTGAAAATAAAAAGATAAAGTGAAAGAGTCTGATAATGTTTTGTCCCGCCCGGCTCGTAGCCGAGCGGGTGAGCGGCGACCAAGCAACTTTTTTGAATACTTACATTTTTAAGCTCGTGATATCTTTCGATTGGAATATCCGAATTGAATAATTCAAAAAGTTAAATGAAGGTATTGAAGCATTTTTGAATATCAAGTAATTTTTTTTGATAAGGATTAAAACCAAGATACAAATAAAGAGCCTTTTCAAGCGGCGATATTTTAATAAATTTTAAAAAATAAAAGAACACTTATTGTGGCATAACTATAATAGTTAGACATATGTTGTTGCGACACTTTTTGTAAATAATGATGCGTTCTAAAAAGTCGTAGTACATTATTTTATTCTTTCATCAATGGTTTTCGCAGAGCACGCGATGTAAAGAATATTTAAGGTAATTTTTTAACACCTTGGGGTACATTATTGGAATTTTAGTAAGGATCCCTAATTTTTTGAAAATATAATATAGCCTACGTCACCCGGTATTGGAGTAGCTTCCTAACAGTTAAAGAATTTTTCAAATCAGTTCAGTAGTTTCGGAGCCTATTCAATGCAAACAAACAAACAAACAAAATTTTCCTCTTTATATATTTCAATATTCATCTTTTCTCCTATCCCTTTCAAGGTACAATTTCCCAGTAAACTGTTCTTCTTCTTGCTTTCTATCGTCTTTCCATGCCCTTATATTATGTTTTACACCATTTTATCCGACGTTATAATTATGCTAACGTCTGTACGGTTGAAATTTAAGAATCCGGCTGAAACTGCAAAACCATCTTCGTGCGAAGTTTCTTAAAAAGCTTCTGTTGTAATTCGGTTTCGAATTCAAGCAAGTAGTCATTTATATCAAAGGTTGGCGCCTGGCAGGTATAAGTACTACAGAATTCTAAATTAGAGTATCTTTCCGGATATGGAAACATTGACGGTAATGTGATTATTACTGTAACTGGCAGTTTGGAATAATAGTATCACACGGCTATAAATTACTTATGACGTCATTGTCTGTGGTGGTTACTTTGTCCCGGCGACTAGCTGTCACTATATCACTGTGAATCCAAGGAACTGGTTATTTTTGGAACCAATTTCTATCGGATTTATCATCACAAACACTCAAACTGGGCGAAGCCGAACCAAAATCAGCCGCCCGTCAAGCTTATTATGTAAGCACTTGCTTACTGCTTACTAACAACGGATGCAGGAATATTGGAGGTCTAGATTTATTCTTAACGAAATGTAGCGTCGTACTTCCAAAAAAATTACAGTCCTTGCGAGAGCCTTGAAGGAGTAACCATCTGTTACTTATACCAGGACAGGTAAGTGGTGGATAATCTCTTAAGTTGGGTATTTTCCAAATAAGTTGAAGATTCGTAGTTTATTTATGAAGATATCGTAAATATTACATTTAATATTAAACTGAATAGACGTCCTTACTATATTAGGCTCTAAGTAGTTCTGCCGCTCCCGCTACTAGACTGGAGGTGCCCACCCAACTAATCATCGTAACCTTTCGTACCTAAGACATGAACGACGATAGATGGTACTTTTCTGATGTCATACTCAACTGCCATCCGTTGAAATATAGTTAAACTTCGTACTTCTAATTACGCTATCGACATCTTTTAAAGAGAGCTGAATCTACATGAATAACCAATATACTACAGAAAACGAGATATGTAAATACGAATGTTCGAGGGAGCGCGCTAATATAAGAAAAATGATTATATTAGCGCGAGACTTATTTAAAATAAAGCAAAATTATCACGACAAATGTCTAAAGAAGCAATAAAAATAGTCATATAGTTAATATATTTTTAAACAGTCAATGGTTGATTCATTTATTAATTTCCAATAACTTCTTTCCTTAGAGCTATAGTCTTATGCGACCCGAGCACTATATCTTCGGAGAAACGGGCCCTGCTGGCCTACTTGTCCCGGGCTACTTCGGGGACCTCCGTTTATTGGGTCCCAGTCCCTCTCGCACCGCGGGCTATTTTCACTCAATTTCTTGACCAATTGTAATCAATTATTTGTTGCAAAGACTGTACGTTTTCGAAATAAATAATGCTTCGTTCCATAAAGTTAACACTTTTAATTCCAAGAATTCAGTGGCGCCAAAACTCAGGAGCATTTGTACAGAATAATAACTAACTAACTAACCATCACGCCGTTTCCCCGCAGGGGTAGGAAGAGAATATGGATCGCCAAACAACTCGGTATTAGCACACACATCGTCTCATACATACTCTTCATTATTCTGACGTTTGACATGGCCTGACTCAAGTAACTGATTCACTTGATCGTGCTATATCTTCCTCGGGCGTCCCCGACTTCTTCTTCCATTCACATTTGCGTCATATATCTTTCTCACACTATTTTCTTCTTTCATTCGCTCTCAGAATAATATATTATTATAATATATTAATAATATATTTACATGTGCAAATTGGGCGTAAAATGTATGCTGGATACCATACTACGTGTTTACTCGAATACTACAATATCTAATTTTTATAATTTTTTGGAGAAAATTCCACCTACGGCTAAAAAATATATTTTAAAATTTATCTTTCAAAACGCAAAATTTATTGAAAAAGATGTTATATTTGAGACTTCTAAAATACATTTTATGTAGCATGAGATATTGAATGTGAAAGTTGTGGGATTTTTTCATGTTATAAAACCAATTTGTTTTGACTATGATTATTGCATAGGTTATAAGTCATAAGATTAAAAAACCGTATAAAATTTTCTTATAGCTGACAATATAAATCTTGCACACATATTATGTAAGATTTCTGAATTATTACAGACATATCGAAAACCTACGGATCCCTCATTTCACGGTCGATACTCATACCTTATAACTTCATCGCGTTATCTAGATAATCTAAAGAAATACATTTAAAAAAATTTCGAACAGTTTTACGCCATATGTATAGCCTATTACAGAATTGAAGAACCTTGTTACAGATATATTTTTACGGTGACCGGACAATTCAGAATGAACTAAACTACTTTGAAAACACCTTCTTAGAAAAGTCATTAAAAGCTATTTTTTTTTTAAATATCCCATAAATTGAGTTGAATTTATTCTAAGTTGGCATGGAACCATTTTTACACACCAGAGTTCATGGAACCCACCTTGGATGTTTTTTATTGTAGTCCCAGAACCAAAGGTCACTGGCCGCCACTGGTAGGGGTATCTGTTAACGAAATAACAACGGTTGTAATAGTCGCAGAGGGAGGTGGTACGTGTGAGAAAGAAGAGGATGATTGTTGATGATGTACACACAACCTCTCTCTGGGACTACGTTATTTTTCTGTTCGGTTACCGTTTTTGTTGATAAAAAGTACTGTATTATAAAAGATAATAATTTTTAAAAAATTATTCGTTGTATTATTATATAATTATAAGTTTAACCATACATAACCCCCCATACACACACGCCCTGCTTATTTATGGGGGTAAATCAAATACGTATATTATGTAACTAATTATTGTAAAAATTTATTGTAATTTATGTATCTTTTCGTGAATAAAAAATTTTTTTTTTTAGAATTCCATTATAAAATATACATATTCGATAATATTTTTATTCAACTTATAAAAGCAGTTTACTTATAAACAAAATCTGCTGCGTAGATTGATGAAGTTATACCACCTTGAAAGTTACGTGTAAAAGAGATGTATTTAATTATTTTTAAAAAAATTCACTATCTTGATTCAATTGTTTTGTTTGTTTTATTTAAAGTTTGTGTGCTTTTTAGTTGTTGTTTTAGTTCCTCAAAGTTATTATTAACGAATCTTATCTTTTCTGGAAATTAATTAAAGAATTTTTTTCTTAGATATTTGTGTTCTGTTTCGAGCCAAAGTTTTTTTATATTAAGTATCGGGATTGGAATGGTATCGTTAATTTTTTTATATTAAGTATCGGGATTGGAATGGTATCGTTAATTTTTTTTTATTAAGTATCGGGATTGGAATGGTATCGTTAATTTTTTTATATTAAGTATCGGGATTGGAATGGTATCGTTATTTTTTTTATATTAAGTATCGGGATTGGAATGGTATCGTTAATTTTTTTATATTAAGTATCGGGATTGGAATAGTATCGTTAATTTTTTTATATTAAGTATCGGGATTGGAATGGTATCGTTAAATTTTTTTTAGTTCTTTGAGTTTTATGAAAAATCATCCCCTTCAATTTCGCGGTATGGGCTTGAAACACAGTAAGTAAAATAATAGTCAAAAAATCATTAAAGTATCAGGCTACGCTAACAAGCAGGTACGTGCGAGAAGGTACCCTCAACCCCTCCCAACCCCCATAACCCCCGTATAAGCAGCCTGGTTCCCAGTAGGCTGAGGCAGTTGGCTGTTCCCGTCCCACGGAAGGCTTTATACGGCAATAACTGAGTGATGACCGGCCGCCATGTCGACGGGCAGTTTGCTAGCGCCCTACACCCTCCCCCACCCCCTCTCTCGGGATGAATAAGTTACTCCTGAATCTGTCATCATCACGCAAGCACAGGCTCCGGGGGTAATGGCCGGAATCAAGGACAAGGGCCCTGAAAAAACCCATTTACCACCCTTGCTGGCTAGACGTTTCAACCTCATTTTATACGCTTTTCCGTGAGCTGTTCATACTTTTTATGACTAGTCAATTTAAAACTGTGCCTAAGATAATATATTATAATATATTAACTTAATGAAAATAAATCACTTTGTAAATACCACCGTTTAATCAAATCAAACGACATAATTCGAAACCCATGATTTCTACGTCAGGATGAGAACGTTTTATGAAAATGAATAAATATAGGAATAAGTACGTATAGACAAAAATATTAAAATAAACGGTTATTAACAAGTTATTCTTATTTAAAAAAAAAACAGTTTTAAATAAATAAAAATTATTTTAAAATAGGTAATTTTAGTTTTTTTTATGTAGGTAGGTAATTAATAATAAATAATAGATACATACATAAATTTTTTTTATTTATTTTTACAATAAAATATAATAATAAATAATAGATACGTACATAAACAAAAATAATTTATTTTTAAAATAAAATAAAAAAATAAATAATAGATACATACATAAACAAAAAATATTTTTTTTTTTATTAAACTAAAATAACGCCACATAGTAAATTTGCGATAATTGAAGAAGTGATCATAATTTTATATTATGTCATTGAAAAAGAAGATAATACTAATAAATCCAGAAAACAATTGAAACCATGAAACTATGGGGTGACCTATGGCCGAGGTGTTGGTAATCCAATAAATGGTTCCCGGGGCGGCGGTATACATACCCGCCTCCCAAATTTAATACTATTAAAATTGAAATTTGTATTATGTTTATGTTTTATATTATAATTCCATAAGTTCCTAGAACCTCAAGAATCGGAGGTTCACTTTTGCAGGTTGGATTTCATTAAAAGTATGTTACCTAGATAAATAAAAATCTTATGGCGTTGAACCTGCTGTTGACAACGAAAGTATGTATTGTCTTGTTTCCTGGAAAAACACAAAGCACGAAATATGTATGTGTCAAAAAATCACTGTAGCATTTATTTTGATTATATTCAAAATAAAAACGTTAATTATATTCACTTAATTTAAATTTGTCTGCACAAAAATATAATTTTAATACTTTTGAATGTAGCTATAACTTTGTGGTTATCCATTATAGATAAATGAAACAATGTTACTTTGTTTGAACCACTTGTATATTTGTTTAAAGCCGACCGGTTTCGGAACGACCGTTCCTTCCTCAGGGCAAACGTATACTAGTTTGCCCTGAGGAAGGAACGGTCTTTCCGAAACCGGTCGGCTTTAAACAAATATACAAGTGGTTCAAACAAAGTAACATTGTTTCATTTATCATTTATATATAATTTTAATATTTTTTTTATTTCCAAACTTGGTAAAATGTCAGCGTGGGGAGACAATCGCACCCTAATGATCGACATTTTCTATCGGGGTAATTTCTAACTTCAATAACTCGACTAAAAATAGACGTGGTGCGACCCATTTAACCTCGTTTAGAGATTTTTTTTAAGAGAAAGTTTCGAAGAAAACTTTCCGGATTCAAAACATTCATGCCCATCTTAGTGAACTAATTGTTATTTGATGAATAGAATAGATGTCATGTTGCAACTTATCTCGAGTTTCAAGTGTTTCTATAAAAGAATCGCTTCTGTAAACTTCAAAAATTTCCCGATTTTCTTATAATGTCGTGATATGTGAAAGCAAAGTACAATCAAAATTACAAAAATCAGACCCAAAAGGGCATATCACAAAATTCCAAAGAGAATGTAGCTGAAAACTCCGAACCTGAACCCAAAACTAACGCGTACGTACTCTTATGAAAACCTTCAGAAATTCTTTAAACTTGAACTTGTAACCGATTGTTTACATCTGTACAATCCAACCCCGATTGCGATGAAGTACAGCATGAGTGGCGAATAGAATTTGTCCCATCACTAGCAGCAAAGATGATCGTGGTCGGTCTGCACAAACTTCAGTTCGGAATAATCAAGCCCACGGGAAGGAGGATATTGGCGGTTGTCAGAACTCAACACATTATGGCGTTCCGGATTCGTAATATAATTTTTTATTTCGGTATATTCAAAGGTTACCATTAAATTACTAGATTATTCTACTTGAGTTTTATTGGTTAAAAACTCTGTCGCTCAACTAATTCACTGTAGCGCTTTTTGCCACAATATGGCACGATTTAAAATACTTCGGATTGTTTTGCTGCCAGTTTTAGGTGAATTTTCCCTAGATTTTCGTAATTTTTTCCATATTAAAATTTGGAGGTATGATTTTTTAATGTCGACGGAAAATATTCAAAATGGTAACCAAAAAATCACGAGCGATCGGAGGAAAAAGTAAAAAATCGCGCTGCCGCTTGAGTGGATAACGTAAACTGCATTTTCATTATTCTTGCTATATAATTTGACTGTTGTAATTCCCTCTTCGAGGATTACAAACACCCCTTGAGATCACGTTAAATATCTAAAGAGTCTTATCATTTAATAATATCTGTTTGTCATCTGAAGATTAATTTCAATAAACCTTTTATATTACGATATCATCAGTCTTTCATTAAGCATATTGAATGTCACATAAAATTCACTTCTACCCTTTTCGGAATACATAAGCTAGCCACACATTACAATACTTTTACTAAATAATAAATTAAAGATGTTACAAACTAATAAATTATTTGGACAAACCAATCGCATAACGGAAACTTTCATAGATTTAACGTTTGCAAGACGATCCAAATAATATCAAAGCCATATGAATCTTACTTCTTATACTACTACCCTATATTTAAAATACATATTAGTAGCAAATCAATTTAATTTTTTTATTTCATTTCACTGTACTGTGCAAATAAATCCAGAACTGCGGCAGTGTTCGAAACTGCCTATCGACCAAATTTTAATTAAATTCAAACTTTTACAAAATTAATGACGTTGCAAAAATGTCTTAGAAACTATTTCTTTGCGAAACACTGAATGCTCAAATGACAGAAGTTCGTAAGGAACGATTACCGCTGAACGCATTCTTCTTCATAGTCACTACATTTCCGTTACACTTTTCTAGTTGTTTACCGGGCGTTTTGTGTTTTGAAAACTGTTTGGTGTTTCAACCGAAACTTTAAATCGGTTTACGACTGCTTTGGTCACTGTTTTCTTTCCGCCTTGTCAGAGCAACAAAACCACCAGAACATGCTAAACCTTGCTACGGATTCTCCGGAACTACATATACGTATTCGAGATGTAAAATAGTTTTCAGAACTGAATAAAATTTATCTTCGGACACGTATCGCGGATAAGGAGTTCTTTTCAGAAAGGAATAATAAAAATGTATGTGTTTTGTAACACACTGGATTTCTCCAGAAATCCGAAATAACTTGTGGAGAAGCTGTAAGAAAGTAAACACACGCCTCTATAATATTATCACCACCGAGAGTGGACACACTTCGTATTTGAACTTTATCATCCCAATGTTTGGTATTTTAGAGCAAGAGCCCGTGACGATCAGACCTTCGTTATTTTATAAAACCTGAAAGTTTTTTCTGTGTATGTCCCTAATACAAGTAAAGACGATCCCCGACTATGAAGTTTGGATCACGGTGGCCTTGAAAGATAGCAGGTAGCAAAGGTGTATAAAATTGCACCTCAATTTCAGGTAGAAGGTAGTAAGTCTGCTAGCGTCGAAATTTTGCACTACTTCACTCCCAACCGCTTGCATGTATATATCGCGCTCGCACCTACGCTAGACTTTCAATGTGTCTGGCAAGGTGAAGGAACCATCGAAACTGTCTGATTACTGAGAAAACATATGTTAATAGTTCCTCAAGTAACACATATAAAATTCAGCTTTTATACTTTAACGTAAGTACAATTATAATTTATTAATACAATATCTTTCAATGCCACCGTGATCCAAACTTCATAGTCGGGGATCTTTTTTACCTATATTAAGGACTTATCGGATATATTATATATATATATATTAAGGACTTATCGGATCTTCTTTACCTATATTAAGATTTTATCTTAACAGACGGATTGCAATCTTTAGAGCACAGGCGTCAGGTGGGAATGCTGTCCTTGTTCTACCGGTAATACAATGGAAAATGCTCCGAGGAACTAGCGTCGTTGATCCCCTCGGCACCGGTGCATAGTCGGGAAACACGCCAAACACGCGCCCAACATTTGTACACGGTTGACATTAATCACATGAGAACGGATCGTTTTTACGACTCGTTCTTGAGTTCAACAGCTCGGATGTGAAACGATTTACCGGCCTCTGTGTTTCCTCCCTCCTACAACATGGGTCTCTTCAAGACCCATGTTCACTCCTTCCTTTCCTCAAAAAGACCCTCCACACAGCATCCTCAAAGATGACATAGGCCCTCCTGTGTGGAGTTAATGTAAAAAAAAAGGACATACACAGATAAACTTTCAGGTTTTATAAAATAACGATGGTCTGATCGTCACGGGTTCTTGGACTATTTCATATTTATACTGAATGAATGGTTCGCCGAGTTCCATTTTATTACGGAGGTAAATATTTGGGAGCAAAGAAATAATTATCTTCTTTTCCACAGAACTCTGACTTTTCTGGTATCATAAATAACGTAAAATAAACATTCGATTTCCTTTCACAGTAGCTTTGAAAAGTTTGTTTATTACGAAAAGCGGAGTTTTCCATATTTTCTCGCATATCATGCCTTCATTATCTGGAAATATTCTAACGATTGTTCGGGCGATAGCTCGCGGGGTGACTGGCAAATTATGAACTAGGGGAAGATACGAAGATATTTTATGGCCCAGTATTTAATAACGGCCGTAAGGGTTCACAGCCAACACCTTGTTGGGGTTACGAGTGCGAGTTTGTACCGCGGCGGGTCGGGATGTTTTGGGGCGAGCTTTTTTACATGATTAAGCGGGCCTGAAAAATTCCCTCCACATATTACTTTGTTTTATAAATTGACCGTTTGTTAAGTAAAACGATAACATTCTTCACTTTTTCAGCCATAAATTAAAACAAAACTGAAAAACGTATTTTTTTTCATTTTCCAACGTGAAATAACGTAGTCTATTTTCGTTATTTGTTTTTGGGTTGTTATGTCGTGTTGCGCTACCTCCTTCTTTAGCCAAGTTTCGGGCAGCGTTACAGTGTCCATGATTAGGGTATGTACGCCCTGATGTTAGCGCAACATGGCATAACACCCCAAAAACAAATAACGAAAAAACTTTTGGCCGTGAAAATCTAAAAACTTATCTGACGTAGTCTCATTTAAAAATATTGCAATGCATCATCATTGTGAACACATTTTTTGGTTTGCTTTCGTTGTATTGTGTCTTTATTTTATTCGGACCAATCGCATGTGTATATAATATATGCATGACATATAATGTATCATAACTAGTTTATGATCAGTTCTCATATTGCTTTAATATTAAATTAAATTATTATTGCTTTTCTCATATCACTATGGGCCATTCGGGTCACATGGTCTCGTTTACGAGATGTGCCGAAAGTAACCGAAGGCAGATGTGCTCTGTCATTATAAAGCAGAAGCCGGTCAGACGAAACCCAGCTACCAGTTAGTACGGACGTCAGTCCTCCTAAGCTCTATTTGTAAATCACGAAACGTCGATAAACAGTCATTGTGATGTCAAAAATCTAAATTCTTTTAATAAGCACATTACAAGTATAGTACTGGAGAATTCTGACCCCCAGTTCTAACAAATAAGAATATTTCTGGAGAGGGCATTCAGAGATGCTTGACATTAAATAAAATATAATTTAATATAAATATTTTTTATGCCTAGTATAATTTAAGACCTCATAGAGTTTGGAGGTTGAATTTATGTAAAGCTTAATCACCGTTTTGGTAGATCTGTTAGTTATTATAAAGTTTATGGTTTTAAAACTTTTAGGCAAAAAGCTGGAGAAGAGAGACATCTGTCAGGGTAAAATAATCGAATTAGTTTAAAACATATTTAATATATGCAAGAATGATGTTAATGTGTATTAAATAATCAGATTTAATAATACTTAATTCGCGGAGGAAAACCCAAATTCAAATCTTCCGCCTGACTGGCTGGAATGTAGCGGTGCGGTGGGAGGGGGTGAAGGTAGAAAGGTAGTGGCGTGACCCGCGGTGAGGGGGACTTGAAGGGAGAGTTAGTGGGTGGCTTTTAATGAATCTCCCTTTAGCTAAAACCTCAACCTTCATTTACTTTTCAGCATTTCATGCTTTTTAATGGAGTGCTTGTCATTTCATCAAATGTTATAGCCAAGGATCAAACTGCAGAGGATCGCGCCACCTTACTTTATATTATTCATCGCGGGTGGAGAGATGAAAGTTTTATTTTATTTTTTTATGTGATTACCACATTCCTTGTATAGTAGCAACTGCCCGGAGTCAGTGGGACTATGGTATCTCTAATTGGAGGCTGTTCTTTGCTAAAAACAGTGGAATGATAACGGGGTTGGCAAAACGGAAGATTGGGAATGCCGCCGTCCTGGCAACTATTAATTGATTTTTTTTTAAGTTTGCTGTAGGTCTCCCCGAGTGCTTCGCTACGTATGGTGATTTGGCAGTGGTGCTCACTTTCATGGAGTGAGGTTTAAGTGAGTCGATGGATGGTTCTGCCCATCAAATCCGTGGTGGGCCGGTTCGAGAGAGGCCGGCTGTGGGAGACCATTGACCTCGCTCGCCGGACTCTCTCGAACATCCTTTTCAAACATCCGCCTCTCCTGAACACACTGACCTCAAATTCCTACCCACCCCTTATAATTTTTTCTTAATTTTCTTAATTTACTCAATAAAGACCCTCAACGCGGTATTCTCAAAAATGACACAAACCCCATGTGAATTTTAACGTAAAAAAAGAGCGATAGGTTCCTACGAAGAGTATATTTATCCTTGGATCGATGTGAATGTCTAAAATTAATATTTTAATTATAAGGCTTCAGTAAAGGTGCTGTTATTACAAATAAATCTAATATATTTTCCAGACCGGGAATCGAACTAGTGACATATAGTCCGGAGCTAAGGACCTTCGCATCCTCCTATGGAGGTTGCCCGGTATTCTGTTTATAAAAGTCGTCTCAACAAGAGCGAGAATTACGTGGCAATAACACATAGGATCGCCAAGCTCACTAATTATTTGTGGCTTATTATTGGCGTACACATATGACTTCAAAAAAGCATGTAGCCGAGCAATGAACAACCTTAAAAAGATTATTTAATTTGATTTTATAGACTGGTATCCGGGCATCGCTCTCCGGTCTATTGCAATGACAATGCAAACTTATTCCGGTTTTAACGTTCGTTCCGTCCGCCTGCTTTTCTTCTAAGCGAGATAATTGTTAAGTCTGTGCTAACCTATTGTAACGTAAATTTTCAATGTAAGTATATTTGACTCGCGTTTATCAAGAGTTATTATTAAAAACCTCCACAACACACGCATCCAGTTTACAGACGTGCCAAGGCTTGTAAGCTGTCAAACCCTCTGGATAAAATATCTAAACATATCTAAGTATTATACATTGTTAAACTGGTGACCCCAAACGAAGAAGTCACGTAGAGGTAGTTTTCCGAAAGAAAATTCCGACATTTTCCGTAAAATTTTCAATAGTTTTTCAGAAAAAAAGATAAAAATTTCCGCAAAAAAAATCGCGAACTTTATGAAAAAGTTTATGAACACTGTCAGCGAAACGTTCTCCATGTTTAAAAAAAGTTCAATAATAACACGTTATTCTTTCGATCAGAGTTTCATATTTACTAATCGCAAGGATGACAGACGACAGAAATCAAATGTTTAGAGCACCCAACTTTAGAATTAAAAAAATGGTGTGATCTTGAGATCTTGTTGGGACACCCTTTATAAACATAGAAATATAGACGAGACATGACCTTCGTCAAATAGGCAACTTTCAGGCGGACTTTTCTGTGAAATAGATTCAGTAAATATTCCCTTAGACACACACGGTAAATCAGTTTCAGTCCTGAACCTTTCCTGGTCATTTCGTTACCTTTCCTTCACTTAACCATCCCCATTCTCTTCCCCATTCCTCCCCCATCTCTACTCCAAGGCCTACAGACCTAGGGCGGGGACGGGAGGGTAGGGGGTCAGGACTGAGAGCATGACTTCCCTTGAAGCCTTCCTTTGAAGATTGTAAACTTGTTAACTACATATAATACCATCAATAAATCAATTTATTTTCCTAGGGCATAAGGCACTCAGTTATTTGTAAATTATTCCCGTAAACTTGAGCAGTTAGTTATGTTACTTTCATTTAAGTTGCTTCAAGTTTTTCTACTTAAGCATTCATGAAAGCAAATTTACACGCAATGTTTTATAGCCCATACAATGTGAATGCCAACTTCAGAGTAAATGTACACTTAAAAATGTGAAAGGATTTACATGAACCTTTAAAAATGTAATACGGTTGTCTTGTTCAACGAAATTTCATGTTTTTTTTGTATGTATCATTTTAGTATGAGAGCAAGCTGAGGAGGCAGAACTCGTAAATTTTTTAGAAAATATCGAAGATATAAGCCGACAAAATATTGATATTTGTGGACGATCGAAAGGTGTGTGACATCTCGATACATGCGCGGCAGGATGCAGCACTACCTTTTGAATTATGAATTGTACTGCGTGTGACATCAAGAGACACAATTGAACACGTTTTATCCAAGTTTACTTTGGAAGCCTAAAAGTTCGTTATTTTTGGAGATATCGACAATTTTGTCAATTTGCTATCGTTAAACTCTTTGGTAAATATACAAAAACGTAGGACACGATTAAGTAGGCACATTTTATTTTAAAAACACTTATCACTTTGATATCAATGAAAAACAATTATTTCTGTTACCAATAATTATTTTTGCTTTTTTGTGCTAGTATTTTTTATTATTTTCGGTTTTAAAGCCAAACTAACAACCTATTTTAGGTATATATGTACGTCCATTTCATTTTGGTTTAAAGAAGTGAAGCAAAAAACAACCAACTCTTCAATTCCCATGTCAAAGTTAATAAAGATTTTTCTCTTCTTTATAAATAAAATAGTTTACATATATATAGTTAAGACAAAAAAATATTTAAAAAATAATTTTACTACCCCCACCCTTATTTATGGGTGTGTCACCTATAGGTGACACTGGGCATTGTGCCTCGATTCTGCCAAAACTCTGAAGAGGAAACAGCATTTTTCTTATTCTTACGGTAGGAATAAAATAACAGTTTTATAATAATATTTATTTACATAAAGTTTCATAATAATATTTTTTTATATAAAAAAACAAACCACTTATTTATTGTGAATGCTGTACCAACACTTTAGATGCAAACCAATATTGCACTTAGCACACATTTTTCTGGTGCGTTGGTAACAATATCTACATCTTCGTTGAGAGCAGTCGATTAGCGACTGATCGTCAGCACTTCCTGCAGCTCCTACCTTAATAGGCACTTTTATTTGCAGAGGCAGGCCATAATCGGATTTGAGGATCGGCGGCTTACTATATTTTTGCAAGTATTTGGTTGTGATATTTCGCCGGAAATCGCAGTAGTTCCAGTTGTTTTGTGACTGCCTCTTGATCAGCCATGCATTTTGCAAACTGCATCTAAACCAAAGGCAAACAGAGGGAACCACCACTACTTGCCGCGAAGAGCTACCCTCATGGAGTGAACTCTTTCGTCAAAACGGTCTACCCAACCCATGTACCAATTGTTGTCTTTCCTCTTTTATTTCTTCGGGGCAGGAACGTTGATTTCATTCCTTCTTTCCAAGACATGTACACTATTTTCTCCAGTTCTCATTTTGGAGTTCTACTAGAGATCGAAACATGCAACTGGGAAGATGAAGAATATCAGCCTATTTTTCATCTCCAGTATCTTCGTCCATCACCACACCATCATCAGGAGGAAATAAAATAATATCGCTCCCCGGCCTGCAACTCCTCCGCAACCTCATCTAACGGTCAACCAATACGTAAAAAAAATCTAAAACATCATCACAACATAGCGATAAGGCCGAAATGTAAACAATGTAGTTATTTATTACTTAGAATAATTTTCGAACAATAGTCATTATACCAATATAATAGTTATAATGCCCAGTGTCACCCACAGGTCACACGGCATATTTTCAACGTTGTAACGAACATTCTATAAATTATTTTTGTCGTAAAATACATTAGTACTAAAGCTTATTTATTCATTTATTTCATGTAATAAGAAAAAAAAAATACTTACGGCTAAGGCATTTTTATTTCACTTTATGTCGCAAGAGATCACACAAACTCAGACTGCTCCATTTTCGCGTGAAACAAGAGAATGAATTTGACAAATTGCATGTGGCTAGTGTTGCCAGAAAACAATAACGAATAGAGTAACTACTTGCCTTTACTATGGCAGTACTAAAATTTAAAAAAATATATTCCATCTGGTAGAAAAAAAAATTAAACTTCTGTCACCTACAGGTGACACTGGGAATTGAAGAGTTAAAACTTTCACATCGATAACAACACCCGCCAAGTGCTCGACGAAATTAAACTTAAAGTTTGACGTAATAATTATTTATGCTATCAAACTTAAATTTTAACGTAATAACTATTAAAATGCCTAATTTTCCATTTCCGGAAACTGACATACTAGCTTCTCATTATAATAAAAATTTATATTTGTGATTATCATCTAGGCCGTAGACAATGTTCAAGTTTTTCGCGCGAATATCAATTTGAAATTAAATGTTATGCAGAATTCACGCGTTTATAAATTTAACGATTTAAAAAAAAAGTTTTTAAGAATCCATAAAATATGACACAAACGTTCAAATATAGGACCATTTAATGGTTTTCCAACACTATGAGTAGTTTAAATGTCTCCATATAAAAATTTGTTTGAAAGAGAGGGAGAAATTTCCAAACTGAACGCGTAAAAAATTTCGAGGGTTTAAAGCTGAAATTCATTGAATAGCGAAACACTCCAGTGGCAGTGGTTAAATATGAACACATGAAAATCAAAACAAAGAATTAGGGGACAACAGGGGTGTTGAGTGTTGATATGGATAAATAAATTCATGCAGAATTAAACTACATTTTCCCCTTTTTTTTAATAAACCCGTTTTCATAAATCATCCTATAATTATGATGCTGTAATAAACAACCGTGTCAGCCGACTTCATTTTAGATTTGGATTGATTAATAAATAATTAATGCGAAATTAGAAATTTGCGTTTTGTCTAGTTTTTAATAAATGAACCTACGTAAATGTAGGTAACATCTGTAAAACTAAAGATCTGTTTGGTTATTTATGTTTACTGGATTTTTAGTGATGTTGAAAAATATTATTGATTACAGAAATAGGTACACACAACTACAAACATCTAATTAGATAAAAAATACATTTGCATAATTAAAAAAAAAAAACAAAATTTTGTGCTCGTGCAAAAAAATCTCGGATAGTTTTTTTTTATAAGTTTGTTTTTCAGATCGCTACGTCACAATACCCATCAAAGAGTTGTACAGAATGGAATTATCTTCTTATACGAGTATTCAGAGTTAAAAATAACGCCATTTTGTCTGTTCAATTTTGAATTTATGGTTAAAAAATCTGTGAAGAAATTTATTTATTGTAAAAAATAAAACATTGTTCAAACTAATTTTGTGGTTTTGTGAATGGAATAAAATGTTCACAAATGAATTCTACGATTTCTTTCGATAGTTCGCATTACTTCCACCAAATAAATAATTCTTCTGATGGCATTTACTTAATTAACTAGCAGCCCTTTAGTTCGGCGCAGTTCTGTCGAAAAGTATTGCTTATTGAGTATCCAGATTTGCAGATGTTCCGTCTCGTAGCTTGCAAGTAATCCTTCCGCGTATAGGCTGGTCTCCCGGGGCAAGCCGAGAGCCTCGAGCCTGTAGCCTTCAGGCTTATAGCAAACTGATATCAGCGTGGAACGGTGCTCAGTTCGCCTTGTTTATAGCGACCCCTCGGAAGAATGGAGCATGTTATCTGTCTAAGGGCTGGCGTCGGCGCTTTAAAGGGTCGCTCGGGTGAGCTGATGCCATTGCTTGCTACGAGTATGGCCCTCTATTTCCTGCTATTGCCCGCTATTTGCTGCCACTGCCGAGTATTGTTTAATAGCGAGGAAACTTCGCTCAGCGTGCATTTGCTTGGTGTATATTTATGTAGAATTCTTTTATTTGTTTGAGGAAAGCATCATTTAACATTATCTGCTTTTCCTTGTCCTTGTCATAGACGTATATCTTCGATAAAGCGCCTCCAGGTGTTTGAAATTTTTTATTTATTTTTTATTCAGTAAAAGGTACATAGGTAAATTACAATAAATGTTATACAATAATTAAATACATATTCGATTTACCGCCATAAATAAGCAGAGCTTCTGTGGTAATACATGGTATATATGAATTATGCATTTTTATTTTATTTTGAGACAAATACAAAGAGATCACTAAACACGTGTTGACAAAATTATATATGGAATAAAATTATTCCATTGCCCAGCGTGCACAAATTTGATAAAATTAATTAATAAATTTATTTATTTATTTATTTTATGTATATTACAATACATTACAAATGATCCTTTGTCTGTCCAACTGGGAAGGATTCCCGTTTCAGGACAACAAAATTGTATATTTAGTTCATAATATTCTTAACAAAGGAATGGTTTCGCTCAAGAGATCTCAGGAATGAGCTTCTGTCAAGACAGCTTTTGAAAACATTAATATTTACATTCTGAACGAGGGGATGGTTTCTTGATGTCTTTGAAAGAATCGAAAATATGTAATTTTTTCAAGGTCGTTTTGGAGAACCTTAATAATTGCATTTAGGCTAAATGAATGGTTTCTTTCGGGAGATCACAAGTTTGAGATTCTTTCCTGGTCATTTTGGAGAACATTTACAATTGAATAATTAGAATTTACAAATTTATAAACCTATATATGACATGAATTCCCAATGAATTTATAACTATTTAATTCAGTAAAGTATTATAATTTTTAGAATCTTATATTGAACATTAACTGATGATGATGGTGAAATGATATGCTTGACCTCAACAGTAATAATCTTCTAAACAATAATATTCAAACACATTTACATACAAAACATATTTCTCCACTCTTTTCTTGCTTAATAATAGTTTTTTTTTAATAAACATTAAAACTTTTTATATGGAAACAGATAGTTGGTGTTTCACCTCATAAATTAAATAAATTTGCTAAGTATAACACCGCCTTATTTTTCACAGCCGTTCCTTCTGTGGGGTGTAGGTAATAAATATATAGCTTTAATGATTTTTTTCTTTACGAATAGAATCATGGACAAATACACAAAAATGGAAACAAATAAATTAATACAGTATTAAAGCATAGAAAATGTTTGAAACTTTTAAAATATCTTTATTCCACCCCCTCGAAGGTTTCTGGAATAATACAACCACATGACAATACAACTGAATTTTTTTTCTATCGTTACAAAAACTCTTGCGAAACTGTCAAAAATGTCACAATTTGAAAATGACGTTTTTCAATACAATGATTGTGCAATCAGAATTCAATTTTCGAAACTCATTTAATTAATAATTTGATTTGAAGTACTTACCTCATACTTTAAATGGAATCAAGAATTATAGATATTTTAAATAGGTACCAAATTTGATTGGTCGATTTTCGAATAAACTCTTTAAGGGCTTTTAACCAGCCAGCGGCCGAAAATCCACATTTCGTCGAAAAATGTTCTTACGATCATTCAGGGCGGTTCCAATGAGTAAGATTAGTTATTCTCCGTACCAGCTTTTCAAAATTATAACTTAATATCGTTTTTATTTCATTCCAAAGTTGCTTTTATTTATACCTGCATCCAAAAATGCTGAAAGGCGTGACGATAAAACTATTAAAATTATGTACTTTTGTAATTATTTTTTGACCATAAGTGTTAATGTTAAAAAATGTCTAAGCAAAATAAGAATGTTAAAAAATCTGAAATAAATTAGTTTGTAAGTGCGCAAATAAATACACAAACGGACCAATTTTCGTCAAGAAACACATGAAGTAACAAATCCGCCAACGACCTATGTCATGATATTTACCTTATTATATTAAAAATTAACATTTTTTCTGAAAATTTAAAACATACGTTTACTAGATAAAAGAACAATCTTTCGAAACCAATTTATATTTTTTTTGGGCAAAAGAGTCAGTACGTCTAAACACTGATTTAAAAATGACATATTTCTGGGTTTCTCTGATTATACGCTCCTAAGTAAATGAATTCTTACAAAGAGTTTGTTTTGGGTGTATGTACTAGTACGCATGACAGAATTGAATTGAATTGTTTTATTATTTATAAATCCAATAATATTCGGGAATGCGTGAGGGGAAGGGAACATGGGAGGGGAAGAGGAGGCAGAACGGAAACGGGACGAATGGAAAAGACACGCAGGGAGATAAAATTTCCTTATTAGTGGCATTGCAACGCATGCCGGTAACTCGCTAGATATTTAATAAATAAAAATTTATTTTGTCGACGTGTCGAAATTTTTTTTAATGTATTAAACGATTTAAACTTTAGCGTGATCGAATACCATATCCAGTGACATTATTTTTACAAAACTCACATAAGACTAACTGCATGGAACTGAATGTTGATAAATGTAAAATTTATTCCTTCTATGGAACCAAAAAACCTATTCAGTTTGATTACAAACTAAATAGTGTTTGTCTATCTACTGTCACATCTATCAAGGACCTTGGGGTTAATAACATCGTAAATAAATCACTTAAATTACTCGGTTTCATTCATGGAATTACCTCTGACTTCAAACATATAAAAACACTTAAAACTCTTTACTGTCGCTTGTTCGCCCTCACCTTGAATATGCAAGTGTAATTTGGTCTCCTTTCTATGCTGTCCACATTTGTCAAATCGAATCCGTACAACATCGCTTCCTGAGAGGAATTGCTTGGAGGTTAGGTCTTGAAAGAGGCGAGTACTCATATGATGAAATTGAACAAATTTTAAACATTTCTTCTTTAGAAAAACGTAGAAAGGACTCTGATCTAATTTGCATATTTAAAATTATCAACAGTATTACTGATGCACCTGATTTCTTACAACTCATCCAGTTCAACATCCCTTCCCGCAGACTCCGAAATAATGAATTGCTGTTTCTCAATCAACATTCTACTAATTATGGATACCATTCTCCTTTATCCAGAATGTCAATGAATTTTGTTATGTAAAACTAAATGACTTTCGGCAGTCGATAAGCAATATTTAAATACTTCTTCATGCTTTGACTTGTAGTGTCTTCTATATGTACTTTTTACATTTTATATTGTCATTGCTCTTCATTTATATGTGCTCTACTTTTACCATCACCTCTGCTTTTTTTATTCGTGTTATTATTATGTTTTAATGGACTATTGTCCGTAAATTAATAAATAAATTAATAAGAAATTTGATATAGTCAAATTCTGAAATAATTTACTGGAACAAAAAAAAATAAGTCATGCTTCCCGTATTATGTACACCACATCAATAATAACACCTACCTTATTTCTCGCTATGTACGAAATAAATCACTTCAAGTGATATAGGCTTAGCAAGGGAATACCTAAGTCCGTTGATGGACCCTATGGAATAACAAGGTTCCATCTGTCGCGGTAACATCACGCGATAATGGAATCTATAGTTAGTTACTTTAGAGTTCATTAAAGCATGACGTTACCATGACAGATGGAACCTTGTTATTCCAAAGGGTCGTTATATTTATTTTTGTGAAATTTAACCTAGAGGACACTTTGCAAAGCAATCATTCTCTTTTTCCCAATTAAGTAAGGTAAAACTTGTCTGTTTATTAGTTTTATACAGTTAATTACCAAAATGTTTATTATTCCGGGAAGGGTAATGTATTTTTAATAATAATTATTACTGCTCGCTTATTTAGTTTTGGAAATAAGGCGTTAGATCGTTCCGTTAGAACAACCAGGTTTTATCTGCTATTTGTACGAAGCTGAGATAATTAAGATTCAAAGTTTAAAACCCGTATATAATACTAACATTTGAAATATACGTAAAAAGGCATATGAAGGAAACATTATATTGTAATTAAATTTTCTTTTTGTTTAAGAACATTCTGCGCAAAAAAAAACACACGGAGTTTTGTCATACAATTAAGCAGAAAAACTGATAGAACTTTTTTGATTTGAAAATTTAAAAGCAGAGCAGAGTTCTATCTGAAAACATATATTTTTTTGCTAAACGCAATGTTTCTTACATTCTTAAGCCTAAGAATGATTAAAATACCGCCTGCATACTCACTTTCTTATAAATGTAATTTTTCACTTATGTTCTTGTTGTCCGAAGTACAACGCAGATAGAACCAAATTGCTCCAAAGATATGTAGGTATATTCTATGGCAGTATAGAACATTTTTAATCTGAAAATAAAAAAGTTTTTTTTAAGTGAAATCTTCTTAGGACCGTTGTGATTTAAAACTCGATGAAAGAAAAATTGCGACACTGAAAAGTGACAAACACGTACATCTATAGGATTAAGCCTGCGAGAGAATGATATAGTATATTCGGTCTCCTCTTTGTGCGGTGCTTCGTAGCCTCCCCACTCTTGTCTGCTTTAGTTTTCTGAAGGTTTCACTTCTACCGCGTGTGAATTGAACACTCTGTTTTTATTTTTATTTATAAAACTTTGTTGCATAATAACAATGTTGCATAAAAATAAATATATTTTTTCAACAAAGTTCTATTCATTATAAAAATAAAACAAACACTTCGTATTTAACCACGAATTTATTATTTTATACATCGATTGGTTTCGCTTCGACCAAGCTTCTTCAGGATATAATAATAACTACAGTTATAAGCGAAACCGGTCGTTATATAAATTTATAAATTCGCGCTCCGACCAAGCTTCTTCAGGATATAATAAGAGTGTTTGTTTTATTTTTATAATATAATGTCTAACCACAAAGTAATTGCTTCTAATAAAAAAAAAGGTTCTTTTCATTTAAAAAAAACCTTTATTATTATTTTGTGAACAAAAAATTCTATTTGAAAATTTTACGTGCAAATTAGTTCTATCTGCCATAGATAAAATATTTGTGGAGCAATTTTGTTCCATCTGATAAGGTTTCAAAGAGAGAAAAAAGTCTGAGAAACTTTGTCTAAAAAATAACAATTTTGGCCTAAATGTCAGATAGAACCTTGTTGTCCCAACGGCACGAGATTTCTCCAAGTTCTCTTATTGTTCTCCTTCTCGGTAGTAATAAATCACGAAATTTGCCAGAAGAAGTCGTCGAGGCTTCAAATAATGATGTTTGTTTGATACAACGAAAACTTTTCGGTATTTGTTACTTCTTATATTCATTTGATAAACTTGCTATAAACATCAAAAGAAATTCATCGCAGCTGGCCTAACGAAAATAAATTCAAAATAAAACCTTTTTATATTTTATTTACAACGGCAGCGAATTAGCCACAATGTTTTCTAAATTCATTTTCGTCGTAAAGTTAAAACGGAGAGAGGTACGATATCGTTTATAAAAATGAATAAGCGAGCTGTTTAGGAGTTTGAATTCGAAGTTGGCCCGAGGCATCGAGAAGAAAGTGGCACAACACTTCACATTTTACGGTCGAATTCGTACTTGTATTTTATCGAAACTTTAAAAAGCCATTTCCTTGCTTTTCATGAAATTTTTGGATCGATCTACTAAGTACTGAAAGGTTAACTTCATCCACTTTACCAGCTTAGGATACCAGTGAACAAATACAAATTGATGTGTTATCGTGATTTGTTTTCGGGGTTATTATGCCTTATTGCGCTACCTCATTTTTAGCCGACGTTTCGGACAGCGTTACAGTGTCTATCTTTAGGGCAGTTGTGTAATCGAAGATTGTTGTGAAGTGTATGCTTATGTAGATGCCATACCGTCATTACATTGCCAGTTCCGTTCCTCTTAGAACTAGTATTACAGTATAATTTAAAATGGTTTTCATGCATAGACATTTTCACGCTTTCTGTGATGGTGTAGCCGTCAATTACCGTATACCAAGAACTATTGAGCGCAGCCCAGTCGCCTTTATTTAATGCTATTGAGATTTTTGTGAATTTTATACTAGACATGCTGGGAACGAATGAGATGAGAAGTGGTAGTGGAAAGGGGGAAAAGTGGGAGGAGGTAAAGTGGGAGGAGGGAGGGTAAAAAGCGGGAAAAGTGTAAGAGATACGAGGGAGGGGAAGGGACCGCGGAAAGGGAAACCCGGGGGGGGGGAAAGGTGACACGTTGGAAAAGACTTGCAGGGAAGAGGTGGGAAACTAGTAAGGGGCAGAAGGAGGGATTGAAAAGGACACATAGTAGTGGTAGGTGATATGAGAAG
Source organism: Limnephilus lunatus (assembly GCA_917563855.2). Classification (NCBI taxonomy): domain Eukaryota; kingdom Metazoa; phylum Arthropoda; class Insecta; order Trichoptera; family Limnephilidae; genus Limnephilus; species Limnephilus lunatus. The sequence goes on along the minus strand of OU830602.1, from coordinate 18,365,854 downwards.
TTAAATTTGGAAAATCCACGTTTCCCACACGGATAGTTGTGGAAAGTGTGTGTATTTCATGAAGTTTAGCGGAAGGGAGGGAATGGGAAAGGCGGGAAAGGTGGAAGGCGAACGCGTGAAAGGGGTAGGGGAAAGCGGGAGAAAGGAGGGGTGGTTCAGCATTATGCGTCTTGCTTACGCATCGGAAAACCTTCCGATTTTTCCGTGTTCGCACCAAACGGAAAAACAAATAATATTGTGTATCCAAAAGCACTAACGTAAATTCAATAAACAGAATTAAGACTCAAACACTTTTGAGTGGTACTGCAACGCATGCCGGGTACTCGCTAGTAAATAAATAAATAAAATATTATTTTAAGAGGCACAACATTGGAATAATATTCAAAACATCTTTAGGATTTGAATACAGAATCGTATTCCCGGTTTTCCGATCTAAGGATTTATTTGAATAATTTACTGCCGCTGCTGGGGAAATAAATATTCCCTGAGGTCGAGAGGAGAGGTGCGCCGTCACAATAAATAAACGTTTCATTCTGCCTTTGATTTATGAATATTATTTTTAAATAAGAAATTAGCTGATTTTCGAAAAAATGTAAATTTTTAATAGGCGAGATCTAAAGGAATTTTTTTACAGATGAGAGCAAGCAATGGCGATTTTGGAGAAAATACGGTAATAAAATTATTTTGTAGAAATACATCAATAAATTATTATTTGTGTAGTTACTCAGTAAATTTATCTGGTATAAAAAAATGTCTTAAATTAAATAAATCTTTCAGATCTTTTAATCTTTCGGGATTAAACGTTAACGATTTTTTTTGTTTTTATCAATGCTGGTTTTTTGCACCTGATTCATTGACGTAGTTACAATGCTCATCCTATTTTCGCTGTTTTAAAATCGGAATGTTTTTAAAATTAATTTTGAAGGGTCAGGTATGTTATTTAAGTTAACGTTATACATAAAAGAAATAAAGATATTGTATAGTTTTGTAAAATACAATTTTTGTTAAAAAAAAAATTTAATTGTTTACTTCAGCTAGAGTTATGCAAAAAGTTCCACAGAGTTCCACTACTCTTTTTTCTTCATTCAAAAAATTATCTTGTGACTAAAATAAAAACATTAACCCTCCGCCCATCGCGTCTTTTTTATAACGTGGTGTGTCAAGCGGGGTCGCTGAGGACCCCAAAAATAAATATGATTAAATTGTTGTTAAAGTTTACATTTTATGTGTTATTTTAATTGTTTATAGTCAGGTGATAATGACTTCATTGAAATAAAAATAAATATTAAAAATTAGGTATATATTTTCTAAGTAAAAGCTTAAAAAACAAGGAACATTATTTTATAATTATGAAACATAGGTTTTTAATAGAAAACTTTTTTTAAATCTAACTAATTTCTATCAAACTTATAACTAATTGAGATTGATACAGATTTATTATTTTTACAATAAAAAAATCAACAAAATACAATGAAAAAAAATATAAAATTGGTTTTTCATTTATTTTGTTTATTTTTTTGAGCCTCACGCCGAAACAAACGTCCGTATCTCACAGCGCACATACGCAGACTGAATGTTGGCATCGCTAGCGTCAAGTATGGTCCAAAGGAATCATTGGGAACATTTAAAATGTACATAATTAGTATTCTTGTAAAACCTGGGCTTTTAAAGACCCCACGCGACGGGTCGAGGGTTAAATAGATGACACCCTTTTTCCGCAGTGGTTAAATCGAGCGCATTCTTTTCAGGTAGTCTTGGCGACCCCGCTCTGAAGGAAATGACAATTAAGAGAAAAGAATCACAGATTTATAAAGTTTAAAAATAGTCAGTTTTAAAGGACTTTCTCATTTTACTGAATAATCATAATTATATGTTATGTTTATTAATCTCACTAATTCAAAACACAGAAATAATTAAATTTAGAAATGTTTAAAAAAATACAATACCACAAGCAACTGACCCCAACAAACATTATTTTTTTAAAGATTTTGTTGGGAAATCTCCTCATTTCCATATCTAATCAGAATAGCAAATATAAATATATTTAAATATGTTTAAAAAAATACAATACCATGAGCAACTGACCCCAACAAACATTATTTTTTTTTAAGATTTTGTTGGGTAGTCTCCTCATTTCCATATTTAATCAGAATAGCAAATATAAATTTATTTAAATATGTTTTAAAAAAATACAATACCATGATCATCTGACCCCAACCAACATTAATTTTTTTTTAAAGATTTTGTTAGATAGTCTCCTCATTTCCATATCTAATCAGAACCTATCTGTGAGATAATATTTTTAACAGCAAATTATTTAAATTTATAGATGATTCATATTATCCCGAAGTCTTGTATCTTCGCTAGCATCAAAGATACCATTTTCTATGCGTAAGTCCTGCGTTTAATCTGATTCAATAAACTCAAATTTGCTTTCAATTTATGGGTTATTTTCGAATTTGGAATTGATTGTTTGAAATTGAAGAATTCAAACGAGCGATAAAGTACCTGCATAAATGCTTTAACAGTAAGTGATTTCATTTGTGCTATTTTCAACATTCGCACTGTTAAAATTCAGACATTTCCGTGATTTTTCACGAATCTGCGCTAGTTTTTTACAGATAAAATTTCAGGAATTCTTTGTAAATTTTACAATAATAATTAATAATTTTAGAAGCATCTATTTGAATTTCAATTTTTTGAAGTAAAACTTCTTTACGTACGCTTGACTTGGGGAGTAAGCTGGTGAATGCGTGACGAGAGCGTTATGAAAAGTGTGATCGGGAGAGGCGAACGGAAGTTGAGAGGGAGTTATAGTTAGTGAAGATAGAAAGAGAAAGAGTTACATTTCGTATATAACTTTAGGGGCAAAAGAGAGAGGTGCGAGCACAAATTTTCTTTGTCTCTTTCTCTAATAGCAAGTTTCGTTTCATATATCTAATACACAGTGCAGGACTATTGCCTGTGTCACACTGTAGAAGCAAGAGAGAGCAGTGTGCGCACATTTTCTTTCTCTCATATTTTATAAGTTAGTGAAGTTTTACTTCAGTCGTGTGGTCTAAAGCACAATCGTTTTTTTTTCTTGATTGAGTGATTTAATGAATGAAGTGGAAATTAATCCACTTTCCGACATCCAATCGAACTGATCGCAGATAGACTCGTTGTCAACGATAATGCATTCTTTCAGAAATTTATGGCAATCACGCATGGACATACGGACATATACGGTCCCATTCAATTAAAAATTCACTTAGGTGTTTGCGCCGTTAGCGGTGTTCACTTATTTTTCCCTGGTGAGGAAGGTTCAATCCTCAGGAAAACCATTTTTTTAAGACGTTTTAAATTTGGCATTTTAAATTTGACGCATTGTACATTTTTATCTACCCTTTGTGCTATGCATAAAAATCTTGTTTAAACGTTAGTTTATCAATTAAAAATAATAATTAACATTTTAAATATTCACAGCAATTTAGAGCTAGTTCCTGAGGAGGAGTGTTCAATCATCAACAGTCCAAAAAAATAGATGTTTTATAGTACGAGTAAAAAAAACTTTTTTCTCTGGTTTGATTTTTCATGTCCAACATTTTTTTTACACTATCTCTTCGCAGGAGGCCCTGAGTAAAATAATTGCCCTCAGATCCCATCCCACCTTTTGAAATGTAGCGTAGAGGGTATTTTTAGGAAATTAAGTTCTGGGAAGGAAAAAGGTGTGAGGGGTTTGTAGGAATCTGAGGCTCAGTGTGTCTAGGAGTGACGGACGTATGAATCCATCGCTCCCATAGTGGTACAATGCGATGTTCTGAGAGAGTCCTGCTGAAAAGTTCAAAAGGTTTCTCACTGCCTTGGTGGGTTGAATATCAGCCGCCAAGATCCGGACAAACCACATCTCATGAACCCGGGCACCCCTGCTAAGTCACTAGACGTAGAGTACCACTTGTGTGACATATGCAGAGGTGTTGGTTATCCAATAGATGGTTCCCGGGGCGACGGGCCCATACCCGCCTCCCAAATTAAAATGAAAATGATATCACATTTAAATGGCTGAATTTTTGGGAAGTGAGACCTTTCTGGTAGTTGTGTTTTCTTTACACATTTAAATTGTGTATTATGTTAAGGATTAAATCAACCGTAAAACTCGTCGTTTGGTCTAAAGTAAACAAGTTTAATTAAATTATAAAGGTCAATCACAAAATTACCTTAAACAAGTTCTGAGAAGGTTATGAGGTTTTTTTATACCTGATAATTAAAGGAAATCCGTATTCGCTTCAGTTGAACGAACTAAGTAAGGTTTACTATTAATAAAACAAACAAAACGCTTTCAAAATAATATTTATGCGCGTTAGTCTGTAAAAGGGGTAATGGCGTTGGTTATAAAATCCGGATATAACGATATTTCCTATGAGCTGAACAGACGGTCCCCTTTAGCCTTTAGGAAGGAATGTGGTTTGTTAGTATGAGGGAAAGGTGCTTCGATCGGAATCTGTTGCCTTAATAATCTATGTTATTTACGTTATTGTTTTGAAAGCGATAAAACAACATTTTATTAGCTGACGTAAATAGTTTATTGGCTTTTAGTATGAAAGCTAAATGGACAGATTCACGCGCGTAACTGCTTCGTCCTGGCCCAAGCACATAAACACAACTACCTTTCTAAGGCATTCCGGGGTTTGGCCTATTAGGAATGTGACGCATTGTACATTAGTTTGTTTATTAAACGTGTTAACCAATATCATTTGATGACTTATGTGGATGTCTCGGTATAAAATCAACTAAGGGGTTCTGTAACCCGCCGCTGGAAAACAAAATTCAAGGAACAAGAAAAGTCAATCATGAGTAAAAATAACAAAGATTAAAAATAATGATAACAAAGGGGATGGAAGAAAACTATTGTACTATTTTTCTCGTTTATCCAGATATTAACCATAAAAACAGTGGAAAATGTTGACCTATGTTCTTACAGATTTAATTTTTATTAACATTAGCTAAACACCGCTCTAAGGCCATAAGGAAAATAATTCCCCTCAGCGCCTATTTATTCTTTGAGGATTTTGGGTGGAGGGTATTTCTATAGGAAAGTAAGGAGACAAATATATGAGAATGAAAAATATACGAGGGGTGGATAGGAATCTGGGTGTCAATCTGTCAAGGAGTGACGGACATAAGAATCCATCCCTCCCACTGCGGTGCAAGGCGATATTCAAAAAGAGTCCTGATGGAAAGGTCAAAAGGTCTCTCTCAACCAGTCTCTCATGATCCTGCCTGTCACGCAGTAGGCAGACGTAACCGCCGTCATCCGGACAAACCTCGCCCCATGAGCTTGGCACCCCTGCTAAGTCTCCAAACGTAGCAAAACCACTTGTGTGGTGACCTATGGCAATCGTATCTACCGATCGCATAAAGTTGTTGAAATATGTTGTAATATTTGGAAGATCTTACCTCCTTCTTCTTACTATGTAGGTACTCCCTCCCAGGCTATGACTCTCTCAGGTGTGGATTCTCAACCCTCATATCATTGATCAGGATAGGTTAATGTCAAATTAAACAGGTTATTTACTTTAAAACATGTATTGTGAATCTGAAGTCGGACAGTTATGCAAGTATTCCTACCTATATTGGCTCATCACGAATCTTATACAATAATGTTAATGGGGAAATCATACGCTTTGCCGTGGTCCTTTCTTGATGGCTTCGGTGGTTGTTGAATGCAGCCGATGATGTGGGATGCCGACGCCTGCAGGCTGAATGCCCAGACGTCGGAAGTACGTGAGCAGTTGGGTCTCCTCGCCCGTGGTGCAGAAGCTTCCCTATAAACTCACAACCGGGACCAGACCTCCGGTTGGAGCTTTAACGGCCGTAGGTATTTACGTGAATGATTACGTATGGATTAGTCTTTATTTTAACAGTCAATATCAGAGTCTTTCTGCGCATAGGTTATTAGCGAAATCACTTTATCATCACTTTGACTGAGGTCCGTATTTTGCCGGTACTTGGGGCAATAACACTCGCGTAGTACTTTCGTAATAAGTTTGGGCGGCGGCCCGGGGCTTCGTGCCCCGGGCGCGCGAAGGCGTGGTGCGTATCGACGTGACCTTCTTATCTAGAACTCCGGGCGCAACTAACTGAAGTGGGCGATCCGTGGTTTATATACCCCGTCCAGTTACGCCTACGTGACCAGTGCTCCTTGGGACGAACCTGAGGAGGTAGCGGGCGTCGGGGAGTGAAGGGCTTCCTGTTACTGCTTGTGTCCAGCCGACGGTCTCGTGCTTCCTAATGGAGAAACATTCAACGGCTGCATGCTCTTGTCCCTTGTGCGGACCGGAGTGAGAAGCGGGGTGAAGGGTTTGTTTATTCATATCCTCGTTTTGACTGAAGTGCGGAGCGGTGCGCGGGGTTTCCTGTCCGTTACAATTGCGCTGTTTTATACTGATGTAACATCCTACGGTCGCATGTTTCTGCCCCTAGCGCGGACCGGGAAGAAGCGGGGTGAAGGGTTTGTTTACTCGTTCTGAATTGCGTTGCTTATGGTTTGCTTGGAGTTTTAACACATTACACTATCCCCCTTTTCAGGCAAAGTGAAAAAAAGAAAAAAAAAACATTACCTACCTAAGAGCCAAAACCTAATACTGCAACTAAAAGGTAACTACCTAAGAGCCAATTAAACTAAAATTATTCGAACAAAATAATCTGTTTGAAGATCACGTTAATTAACAGAAACAACTTAAGTATTACTTATAGGTAACTTATTGGTAATTACAAAATATGGAATGTAATTGTAGAGGTTCGAGTGTCCCTTGTTGATTGAAATATATTTATATTTTTAATTTTAAAAGATGAATACAAGAAAATAATAGAATTTTTGTCATTAATAAAAACTGGTGAGAAAGTTGCAAGAAAGCCACCCAGAAAAAGTATGAAATGGTATTCGTTGAAAGCTAAGAGAAGGTAAATATTAGAAAGTAAAATAATTAAATATTTAAATTGTTATGTGGCAAGACCTGAACAATTATTTAAATTAAAAGTTATGTGAAGAAAAAAAAGAAAAAGAACCTCTTTACAAATCGTGCTGAAGTATTATATAGACGATTAATACACAAGTAATGGTTATTATCAGATATTCAACTCTTCCTTATTAATTATTACATGAATGAAGGTATGAATCCTAAAACTAACATTGTTATTTATTTATTTGTATACATATATTTTTTAAACAACTTTAAAAGAGGAGAGAGCTGCTAATAATTGGGAACATTTTATTGTTTGTATTTAATCAGACTAATACCTAACGATTGTTGACCACACAGGTAATCTATGAAGAAGAATTTAATTACACTTATAGTAAACACCATGAAAATCAATTTTTTTTTTAATTATATAAACTAACGTTTATAAATTGTTACAAACATTACTCGCAGCTGCGATGTTCTCTATTCCCTTCAGGAATCATTAATAAACAAAAATTGTTGCCAATGAAGGCAACAGCTGACCTAGGAGATCACTTATAAATATTGGTTACAGGTTATTTGTAAAACTTGCCTACCTAACAAGAACCAGGAAAAACGGTAAGACGAATAGAAAGAACGGTGAAGAGAAAGAATGAAAACAAAAAAAAAAAAAAATATGTATAATAACAAAGAGAAAAAACTGAGATTATTTTAAAAATATCCCGTTGTCAAACGTAGTAAAGTTTATAATTTTAATTGTCAGTTTCTCAAAAACTGAAATTGTTGACACCAACAAGCGTAAATAAGGTTATGATGAAATACACAAGTTAATTGTCAGTTTTAATAAACTGAAATTCTTGTATAAAACGATTATACGTTTTAAGTAAATATATAAAAAAATTACAACAGTACAATTAACATAATTATCGGTTTTAATAAACCGATATTATCTCATTAAACAATCTCACTTAAATTATCGTATACAACGATATCACGTTATTCAAACGTTATAATACACTATTACAACGATATCATATTGTCCAAACGTAAAAACAATTAACAATTATCGGTTTTGATAAACTGATATTTCCACACAAAAAGATTTTACTTAAATTATCGTATACAACGAAATCACGTTATCGAACGTAAGAGAGGTCACACAGACACTGATATAAAATTATCAATTTTAATAAATTGACATTATTATCGTATAAAACGATCTCACGTTATCAAAACGTAAAAGAGGTCACATAGACACTGATATAAAATTATCAATTTTAATAAATTGATATTATTATCGTATAAAACGATCTCACGTTATCAAACGTAAGAGAGGTCACACAGACTCACTTCTTAACATAGGTCACACAGACTCACTTCAAATATAGGTCACACAGACTCACTTCAAAATATAGGTCACACAGACACTGGAATAACTCCAAAAAGGCATCACGTTTTATAACTGAGCCAACAATAATACAATGATAAAATAAGGCACCACCTTACAGGTGTGTTACCTTTAATTAATTATGCATAAAAGATACGCATAATTATGACAAATTCAGAGAGAGCAGTCTCTGATTGATATGGGGTTACCCAAACACATATTTTGAGTAATCTTACGATTACAATTAGGTATTACCTTGACAAGAAACTGTCCTTATGGACGAATCTTCAATACCTATCCATAATAATAACGTATTTCTTCCGTAATGATGAACAAAATTTGAACTTGCACGGGTCTGCCGTGAGTTCTTTGTGGACAATTACAAAAATTACATAACTTTTACGAGCAATACACAAGCTTGTACGTACAATTCTGACGTTTTGTCGAACCTAGATTAAAAAAAATTACGTAAATAAAAGCCTATATGTGTATGCAATTTTACTCCTGCGGGACACGTTCGAGATTGTTGTCACTTATGTGATGACGTCATTATATTTAAAATAATGATAAATACGAGGTGGATTAGTATGAAATTAGTATAATAATGAATGAAAGAAACTAAGAAACAAATAAGAGAGGAAAGAAGGAAGGGCGCCAACATGTCTTTTATGCGTTATTTACATTATTAACAATATATTATTTATTACATTTCTTTTATTTTCTAATTATGGATAGACATGTAAACCATTATAAACTTGAATTGATAGATTAGATTTGTATGATAATAAAATGAAGTATATAGGTAGACAAATAGGGAAAAAACATACTAATACACACGCGTTTTCGTAACCGCTTGACAATTGGACCCTTATCGCCAAATAGCGGGGCAAACATAGTGACAGTGGTACCTACGTAATACGATAGTGGTACGTATATAATATGATCATACGACACCGTTTGCCTGTTCTGCCGCGTCCGGGCGTGCACTCCCATGACATAGCGTTACAAGCAAGCGTGTGTTACGATCGGTAAAAGAAAAAAAAAATCGATAGTTATAAAAAGACACTTTCCGTAGAGGAATAAAAATATTATGGTACAAACAAGGCGATCTATCCGCTGCTTGCACTGTAAGACTTTGCATGAATAAAAATGACACTTCCGCAAGGGAATAAAAATAGAATAATATACACACAAGGGATTCTATCCGCTGCTTGTATATTGTAAGACTTGACATAGGTATATGTTTGAATTAACTTAGGACGCGGTAAGAGGTGTAAAAATTAAATCTGCGTTAAGCAAATAACTTTAAAGGAATTCTCATTTAATTCTTTATAATTACTATTAATGAATAAATATATCAAACGTTGCGACTAAGCGACATTCGCTAGAACGCGGGCGGAATGATAGGTATAGCTATATTCCTGCTTTCAATATTCAACATCGAAGTTGTGAGCCTATTTATTTTTGACTAAATAATTTTAATGAATCGATATGTAAAAGGTATAATGAAACGATTATTATTGAATCGAACCCCGGCTAAGTGATAGGTATTAATTTTATTGTAGTTGCCGTCGGCGACATTCGCGGTAATTCTTGGTTCTTTTATTTTTTAAATTTACTTCAATAATATTACGATGACATGATTCATAACATAATTACAGGTAATATTAACAATTATAGAAATACATATATTCTACAATATAATCTGTACAAAAACCTTTGCTGACACAATGATATGTTTTGATTTTCTGGGGCGCCAGTGTAACGTTTGGATTATTTCTCAGGTAGTGTAATATTTGGAAAATAAATTATTGCCCTCTCATATATCTTTGTCAGATAAAGGTGATTGTCAAATTAAAACAGTTATTTACTTTAAAACATGTATTGTGAATCTGAAATCGGACAGTTATGCAAGTATTCCTACCTATATTGGCTCATCACGAATCTTATACAATAATGTTAATGGGGAAATCATACGCTTTGCCGTGGTCCTTTCTTGATGGCTTCGGTGGTTGTTGAATGCAGCCGATGATGTGGGATGCCGACGCCTGCAGGCTGAATGCCCAGACGTCGGAAGTACGTGAGCAGTTGGGTCTCCTCGCCCGTGGTGCAGAAGCTTCCCTATAAACTCACAACCGGGACCAGACCTCCGGTTGGAGCTTTAACGGCCGTAGGTATTTACGTGAATGATTACGTATGGATTAGTCTTTATTTTAACAGTCAATATCAGAGTCTTTCTGCGCATAGGTTATTAGCGAAATCACTTTATCATCACTTTGACTGAGGTCCGTATTTTGCCGGTACTTGGGGCAATAACACTCGCGTAGTACTTTCGTAATAAGTTTGGGCGGTGGCCCGGGGCTTCGTGCCCCGGGCGCGCGAAGGCGTGGTGCGTATCGACGTGACCTTCTTATCTAGAACTCCGGGCGCAACTAACTGAAGTGGGCGATCCGTGGTTTATATACCCCGTCCAGTTACGCCTACGTGACCAGTGCTCCTTGGGACGAACCTGAGGAGGTAGCGGGCGTCGGGGAGTGAAGGGCTTCCTGTTACTGCTTGTGTCCAGCCGACGGTCTCGTGCTTCCTAATGGAGAAACATTCAACGGCTGCATGCTCTTGTCCCTTGTGCGGACCGGAGTGAGAAGCGGGGTGAAGGGTTTGTTTATTCATATCCTCGTTTTGACTGAAGTGCGGAGCGGTGCGCGGGGTTTCCTGTCCGTTACAATTGCGCTGTTTTATACTGATGTAACATCCTACGGTCGCATGTTTCTGCCCCTAGCGCGGACCGGGAAGAAGCGGGGTGAAGGGTTTGTTTACTCGTTCTGAATTGCGTTGCTTATGGTTTGCTTGGAGTTTTAACACATTACAATGTATATATATTTTTTTATTAAGCTCCACACAGGAGGCCCCGAGGAAAATAATTTCTCTCAGGGCCTGTGTCATCTTTGGGGACGCTGTGTGGAGGGTTTTTCAAAGGAAATGAAGGAGATGAGCGTTGGGAAGGAAGAAGGTTTAAGGAGTGCGTAGAAATCTGGGGTTAAGTTTGTCCTGGTCATCCGCCTCCAAGACCTAGACAAACCTCACCGCGTGAACCCGGGCACCCCTGCTAAATCACCAAACGTCGCGAACAACTTGGGGTGACCTATGACAGAGGAGTTGGTTATCCAATAAAGGTTCCCGGGGCGGCGGTACCCATTCCCGCCTCCCAAATTGTAAAATAATGATATAAAAAAACGAAGCAATCCTCCCAAAGCTTAGAAATAACAACAAAATAGCCAATTAGTAATAGTTATCTTTAAAACTAAGTATCTCTATATTTATATTGAGCAAATACAGAAGACCTTTTAATTTTATAAAATATAATGAGTAGGAAAGAACATTAAAAAAACTAGTCACAGTTCTATATAAATAACATTCGTAAACATTACAGAAATAACTAGTCGCATCGAGTGCATATCTATTCCAATCTATTCGTAGGTATTATTTGTGTAGCTGACTTTGTTTGCATCTCCGAATAATGATGTTTGTTTGACTCAAAGAAAAATACGTAATAATTTTTACTGTAACAGAAAATTAAATATTATGATTGCTCGCCTGCAAACAGTAATTCATTTCATAATAAATGTGGAACAATAAAACATGTTTCAAAAATTTATTATATTTATGTAATTTTCACTGACTATCCACGTGCATTATATATCTGAACGGTGCTGATTAATTTCCGATAAATGCTTTATTTGTGTTCACATTCGGAAATAAATTTAATTACTCGGTAAATATACTATGCGGGTCACATCACAAATTTATAAATATAAAATTAAAAACTAATCGACCATTGTAATTATTAATGTTATGTTATTATCTAACGAATTCTACGCAAGGAGAGTCTATATATTATTAGTGTAGCATATTTGTTAAATTCTCTGAAATAATGCGACTCAAATTTTAAAATAAATTATACATTTTAATTAACTAATTAAACCAGAATATAAAATACATACTTACCTACATTTTCACGTGCAGAAAACGATTGTTCATGGAGTTAAATAGTTATTAAAATATATAATAAAAACATTTTTTTGATGTCATACATAATAAGAAACTCCAAAAAAAAAACACAAGCGCCGATTTCGAATATATAAATCACTAGCAGACCCACCCAAACGTGGCTAACGAAACACAATGTCACGTCATAACCCAACCTTTATAACCCACCCCATGTGTGAAATCAAATCCACACCGCCCGCTGCCGCTAGGCCAGATATATTGTATATTTCAATCAATTTAGAGAAACCTTAACAAATTATATACCTAAAAACCTTCCTCATGAATCACTCTATCTATTGGTGAAAACCGCATGAAAATCCGTTGCGTAGTTTAAAATATCTAAACGCACAGACAGCGGGAGCGACTTCATTTTATACTATGTAAAGAAGACACGTGGAATTATTAAATCGTTTTTTTTATAAATTAATAAAACATTTCCACAACATTTAGATTTTGCTTTGGTAAAACCCTTCAAGTTACATTTCTTGAGAAAGTTTTTTTTCATTGTTTTCTTGTAGAATACTTTTCGAAGCAATATGATAAAAAAAAAAATTTGATTTAAATATTTTTAATATTAAATTTATGCTTAATTTTTTTTAGATTACTTTGTTAAATGATAATTCGACAAAATTTAAAAAAATATATATATCCACTGTCGTGTAAATTACAACATTTTAAACTAGTTTCACGAATTTAAAAATGTTCGATTTTATCGTATCCAAAAAAAGTTTTCGTTTTGTGGCGCTTGAAGGAACCAAACCGCAATCGATATATAACAAGACACCCTTTTTGGCTGGCAGCTTTTTTTGACGGTTTTTGAGGTCCCGATAAACAAATTACAAGATTTAATTAAGATATTTTACGATAGTGGTCTTTCTAGTAATTCGAGAATTTGGCATATACTCGTATAATCCAGAACTAAGTATATATAAAACATAGAACAAAGGAACATTTTTTTTTTTTTTTAATTTATTTAATATAGATTTATAAGTGTACAAAGGTGTTACATAAATTACATATCGGTACAGAAATTATTTAAAATTGCAATCTCATCAAAGAAGAAGCTAGTTCTTGTGCTTGATGAGCGAGTTACACTAATTATAACAGAAATAGAATAACATTATGCAAAAGGTAAGTATATAATACGAACAATTGAGACTTCTGGATCATCAATATGTGTAGGTGTACATACATAGGATACGGTACGAAATTCGAAAAATCTAAATAAAATAGAGATAAATATAATTTCTAATAAATGGAAAGAAAGAGAAAAACAGGTAATTATTTAGTTTTAATTATTCCTGATGAAGTGTAGCTTCAGTTTGAGTTTCAGTTTATTGATGTCTTTGGTTTTTATTTCAATTGGAAGGTTGTTGAAATACTTTATTCCTAAGTAGATATAATTGTTTTGCATTAGTTTGGTATTAAATTTTGGTATTTTGATGTTGTCTTGATATCTTTTTGATTGGTAGGTTTCAAATTTTTTGATGATATTATCTTTGTAAATTTGGATAATTGCATTTTTTTTAAAGATATTCTCTACTCGAGGCACCGTAAAATCTGCGAAAAGCGTTTCTGTTGGATATGTGGAGGGTTTCTTTAGGATTACTTTAATGATTAGCTTCTGGATCACTTTGATCGGGTTTAGAATATTGTTGTAAGACCCCCCCCCATCCAATAATTCCATATTGAATTAATGACTGGATTAGTGCATAGTATACTCTTTTTAGATTGTTGAGTTTTAAAATATTTCCTAATCTTATGAATATATATATACACTTTCTGATACGCTTAACCAATTCACAGATATGGCTCTTCCACTTCATATGTTGTTCTATTATCACTCCGAGATATTTAGTTTCTGATACTGATTTCAACGTTGAACAGTCTTGAATACATGTGATTTTATTACATTTGTTATTGTTGATAATTATTTTAGTGTTGGGGAGTGTTTTTAGTTTGTTAATTGAGAAATGTATGTTGTATGTTTTGTTAGTGTTCAATGAGAGAAGATTTGTATCAAACCAATGTTTTAAGGTATTCATGCTATTATTTGCTTGCTCGTTTACTATATCCTAGTCGATCCCATTCACTATGATAGCTGTGTCGTCGGCATATGATATTATGTCTGCGTTAATTGGTAGTTTGAAAATGTCGTTGACATAAATTATAAATAGTAGGGGGCCTAGGACTGTGCCTTGAGGTATCCCGAAATTACTTGTTAGTGGTACACTTAGAAAGTTGTTTATCTTGACTACTTGGTGTCGTTCAAATAAATAGCTTTTTATCCATTTTAGAGCTTTATCGTTTATCCCAATACAGTTTAATTTTTTAATAAATTTATCATGAGAAATACTGTCGAAAGCTTTTTTAAGATCTATGAAGATTCCGAGGCATTTCAAAGAATTGTCTAATGTGTTCTGAATAATGTTCGATAGTTTGGCAATCGCATCTTGGGTACTTCTATTTTTCATATATCCATATTGGTTGTCGTGTATTATGTTATTTTTGTTAATAAATTCAGTCAATCTTTTTTTGATAATTTTTTCAAAGATTTTTGCAATGTTTGAAATCAGCGATATTGGACGATAATTTGTCACTTCTTCTGGGTTGCCAGATTTATGAATTGGAGTGATGATGGTTTGTTTATATATCGTTGGGAATATTCCGCTTTGAAG
This sequence comes from Limnephilus lunatus, assembly GCA_917563855.2. NCBI lineage: Eukaryota > Metazoa > Arthropoda > Insecta > Trichoptera > Limnephilidae > Limnephilus > Limnephilus lunatus. The sequence continues at coordinate 18,350,801 of OU830602.1, read as the reverse complement.
ACTAATGTTGATTAAATGTGTTAATGGTTTTGAAATATGTTTTTTGATATTTTTCAGTATTTCGACAGTAACTCCATCGAAACCTGGTGCTGATCTTCCCTTCATGCTTGAAATGATTTGTTCGATTTCCTGTGCTGAAGTGAGAGGAAACATGTTAATTTTGTTTAAGATATTGGCGTTAATGTTCTGTTCGTCATTAGACAGTATTTTCAGTTATTCTGATTAATAAGATCACCTGACTCAAGAATTTTATTCACTTATCATAACTTCCCCTGGCGCAACCGGCTTCTTCATCATTGACTTGCGCATCACGAACTCGCTCCTTTATCCATTTTTTTTTTTTTTTTTTTTTTAAGTAATAGAAATATTCCCGGATTACAAATAAACCGACAATATTTATACTCTCAACAATATTATCTCCAACTACCACCACAAAAAGCGGAAAATGTTACTTGTGTTGTGATGGTGGATTAAGCCAGTCAAGGAATCGAAGACGCGACGCCCGTGTGGGACCCAAACGCGATGCCAACTCTGTCACTGACCGGTCCACTGATTACCAATTAAGTATATATGTCAAAACGATTTAAGTGTCATTTTTTTAATTCTGCTTATTACGCTAACATCAGTCTTGCTTCCTTTCCGGATATCCATATTTTTAATACAGTTATACAAGAACATCATTTTACCATACGTATGCCTCAGTATTTAATTTCTACAGCAGTCAGTCTACCTTCATTCTTCCTCTGACTGTTCAATGCCTGATAATATCTGCCATACATAAGGGTTGATATCAACACTCCATAGTAAATTACTAGTCTCCCCTCTTTGAACTTCTTTTATTAGTGACCACACGCGTCCAGTTATCCATCAATGGAGTTAGACCTCATTTCAACCTCAATAAAAATAGTTTTTATAATTTTTTTACAAATAATTCGTTAATGGCGTCAACACCATTTGACTTAGATATAATAAGAGAGGGGGCCGCGTGTGATGCGTAGCGACAGTTCACAGCACCTGTTGTTTTCCAAGCAAAAGTGGTGGAAGTATAATTTAATACTCGAAAATCTCCCTTTATCGGGTATTACAGGGGTTGAAAAGCGAGGGCTCATCAGTTGTTGAAGATCAGATTTAAAGTAACACCTCCTTACCCCGGCTATTACGGTATTAATTGAATTAGCGCGATAAAAATAGCTATTATTATTTTTACCGCTGCGAAAGTAACGTTTAAAGCCAGTTAACTAAAGTGGTAGTTGTGGATAATCTGGCATTAAACAAACAGCCGTAAAATTACTTATAAAGTTATCCGATCTTTTTAGCGTGCCTCGCTTCTTTAGCTATTTGCAACAAACTTTAATCAAATATTTGACTAAATGATCAAAGCTTTTATAATTAGGTTGTACCTTAAGAGTGTATAAGCAGAGAAACCAGAAATATGTCATTTTTAAATCAGTGGTTAGACGTATTGACTCTTTTCCACAAAAAACTATAAATTGATTTCAAAAGATTGTTCTTTTATCTAGTAAACTTATGTTTTAGATTTTGAGAAAAAAAAAAAATTTTTAGAATAATAAGGTTATACCATAGGTCGTTCGCAGATTTGTTCAATTTTCAAAAAAGTACATTTCTTATACAACACCCATTTCAAATCATATAATCATGCAGTAAAATAAATCAATACATTATCTGGTAAAAGCATATTTCAGAATTTTAATTTTAGTTTAAATAAAATTATTAAAAAATATATACGGACATGTGTTTCTTGACGAAAATTGGTCGGTTTGTGCATTTATTTGTGCACTTACAAACAAATATATTTCGGATTTTTTTACATACTTATTTTGCTAAGACGTTATTGACAAATCATAAATAATTTGATCGTAAAAAAATTTCAGGAAGTATTTAATTTTAAATAATTTTGAACATCGCATTTTACCATTTTTATCGCAGCCCGTAAACACAAATTTCAGATTTCATTACGGGCCCAAACGCGGCCAGGAGAGCACGTCTTCGCGACGCTTTGAATAATAATATTTGGAAATGAAATTTGAAAACGAAATTTGAAATAAACACGAATTCCTTGATTCATGTTTGTTAAATCTACAGGGTTGCCCGAACGCAATTTTTCATGTTCATTGAATATTTTTTTGCAAAAATTTTTATAATTTCGAATATTTTTTTTATTTTAAATTTTTCTTGTGTGAATACCGCACAAGAGTCCCAACTGCTCCAAAATATTTTTTTGGGGTAAATCTTTTTTACGCACGCTCGACACTTGGGGGTAAACTGGTGAATGGGTTACGAAAAGTGGTGATAGTTACGAAAAATGACATGCGAACGGTAATCAATGCGAACGGTGATCGATTGCTCGGCGGGTCGGGCCTTTACGCACGCTTGTTTTTCGTGTTATTGTTATATTGTTAATGGACTATTTGTCCGTAAATAAATAAATAAATTATATACAGCGGGTACCCGGCATGCGTTTCATGGGCACTGTAACCTCGCGGTCAACTAAACTGTTATGGTTCCATCACAAGTCCCGGGAATTATAATGCAAGCGCCTGCACTATATAACATTATATACAGCGGGTACCCGGCATGCGTTGCAAGGCCACTCAAAGAAAGAAAGGGTATGTGCGCTTTAATTCTGTTTGTTGAAGTGCTTATTATTAATTATGCACACGAATAAATATTTCAAAATGCGACATTTTTTACAATCCAACTTAATATTACTCGTTTTTTTTCATGAATACCGCACAAGTCTGGAGCCAGTGGGACTATTGCATCCCCAATTTGGAGTATGTTGTAAGACTGAAGGTAGTGGGGAGGGGAAGGATATAGGGAAGAGGAAGGTGGGGAAGTACCTGGCTATTCAGATCTGACCACTAAACACGGCTAAAGCCATTTCAAGCAACGTTTCAATTCTTAATGGTGGTCTTACACCAGGGCGATACTGAGAGTATCTTCCACTCTAATGGCCGTAAAATACAATTGAAAAACAAAAAACCAAAATATTAAAAAGAATATAACAAATTGTTTATTCATGTAGCTATCTACTTAATACCTACTGTGTTTACGCATTTCACTTGTATCTATTTATGTTTATGCACTTCAATATACAAATAACTACTACTAATTAAAATTCTGGAAGCGAGAATAGTAATATAAAGTAGCAATAGTAGCGGGTAGCCCTAGCTCGAGTGAACAAAACCCTCAAAACTCGGATTGCCGCGGAACGAAATTTAGTTCTGAAAACGCCCGCTCGCGAGCCCTGATGTGTTAGCGCTAGTGTCGGAATCGAAGTTGTCATGTGCTGGTTATTCACTCTTAAATAGTTCCGGGTAGGGAGAACGCGGGAACGTGTGAATTGTAATTATTTCTAAACATTATAACATGTTTCTCAATTAGAATTCTGATTAACATTGGGATTGAGTGCTTGATTAGCTACCTACTTCATATTATTATTATCACAGTTAATTGTTCCGTCTGATTCTTCAATAAATTGTCGCAATTGTATGAAATCACGCATTTTCTTAAATGTGCTTTATAACTGTGGTTTCTGTGCTGTGGTGAGAGTTTGGCTTTCTCGTTTCGTGTATTCAGTCTTATTTCTAGCATTAGGAGTTAGTTAAAACTTAATAATTAATAATTATAAGTAATAATTATTAGCCTGAAATATTCATCTACATTGAAAAAAACGTAAACGTAACGTAAGTTTATCAATTAAGAATAATAATTGACATTTGACAAGTTAAAGTATTTCACCAAAAAATGTAGACACAATTTGTCTTGACGCCACCTAGCGAGAGATTTAGTACTAAAAATGCCTCTCTCACAAAAAAAAGTTGGTTGTTTTCAGGTGGAAAAATGTAATAAGCATTAATTGTTGAATGAAACACTAGTATATATTGAATTATTTGGCGGGTATTAGATAAACCGACATAGCTCAGTGGTAGAGCACCTGACCGGCAATCAGAAGGACACGGGTTCAAGTCCCGTTGGCAGCATGTATCTTTTCTAGAATTTTTTTTTTCAATATAGATGAGTGTTTCATGCTGATAATTATTGCTTATAATAATTATTAGTTTATCAATTTAAAAAATAATACATAAATATTCATACAACGTGTTGGCTATTCGAAGCTAGTTTACGGTTAGAGTCGATAGCGCAGTTGTTTACAGCAATTGCAATGTTTCGGCATTAAAAATTTAATATTAGTAGACTCTAAATGCTGAATCACTATTTTAGATTAATCTGTGCTATGGTATATAAGTTGATTATAAGCTCGGCTTGGTTGGAATGTTGATCTTAGCACAGCTTGGAACATAATCTGTAGGTATACAGGCCGAAAGTCTAGATGTCACCAATATTACGTATATTGTATGTGAATTTAACAAAGGAAAATGTTTCTTTTTTGAAAAACCAATCTACTGTCGACATGTTTGGTATCTTGCTCTCTACCGTCATCTTCATAGGGACATCTCTATGCACAGGGAAATCGCGATCTTTCAGAAACGACGGCAGTTTATTTTTAGGCGGATTTAATTTACGAGATAATTTAATATAATTAATCAAATAACTTCAATCCGCATGGTGCTATATGCGAGTCCATTAATTTTAATTAGTATCTGTTTTGCTAGAGTCAGCGCACTTTTAATAAAAATAACATTGAAAACAAACTGTCCTGACATTCAAACTTTCAAAATCCCTTAGAATATTTTTGATTGATTATCAATTAATAACATCGTCATTCCTCATTGCTTGATTAATATAGAAGTCCCTACATGTAAAATTATGAATTTACGTAAATTTCGGAGGGAAGTTTTCAAATATTATTTAAGTAGATGACAGATTTGGCGTGTTACTTATCAAAGCTTGAGCGATAAATTTAACCCGCTTAAATTGGAGCGAAGAATGTCGTATATAGCAAGGATACGGACTGCCTATGAATCGGTTTACATTATGAGTACAGAACAAATACTTTGAATAAATTAAAGCTTTTCCCACCGTTTCCATTGAGTAGAATTAAAATAAAATTCTTAATTATTTTACAAAAACATAAGGGTATTTATTTAACATAACGTTTTAATTTACCCAGAAATTTAGGAGGTAGAGGTATAGTCAAAATAACATCTTTAAAACATAATCAGGTAGAAATGCTAAGAAATTTTTTCCATAGGAAAGCTGATAGTTCAGAAATGCACAAAATAATATGCAAGGCAGATAGAAATATTTCACCATTAAATTTATACGACGAGAATGCCAGCATTCTTATAAATACCAACCAGGAATTATTAGATTCCTGGTCAAATAAAATTCTTCACGCAAAACACTTCAATTATCTCAACCAAACATATGTTGACAAATTTTCGTCAAACAAATGGTTGAGTATTGGAGAGTTGAGCGCAGAAATAGAAGGCTTTATGCTTGCCATACAAGATAGAGTCATTAATACTAAAAATTATAGGAAGCATATCATCAAAGATGCAAATCAAATTGATGATTTATGTAGAAAATGTTTGGCTTTTCCGGAAACTATAGAACATATTATATCGGGATGTTCTGTATTAGCGCCGTCCGAGTATACATTTAGGCACAATCAAGTTTTAAAAATAATTCACCAAAGTTTGGTAATTAAACATAACTTGATTGACTGCCGTAATGTACCATATTATGAATATGAACCAAATTCATTTTTAGAAAATGAATTTTATAAAATTTATTATGATAAAACTATTCTGACAGACAGAACAATTAGTCATAATAGACCCGATATAGTTTTACATGACAAAATTAAGAAAATAACTTATATCATTGATGTCGCTATTCCAAATTATTGTAATATTCAGAAAACTGTTTCTGAAAAAATAAGAAAATATACAGATTTAGGAAATGAAATTAAAAGAATTTGGCATTCTCAGACTATAAAAATATTACCATTTGTTATTTCGGCTACTGGCATTATACCTAGCTCTCTCATTCAAAATTTAGGAGTATTAGATTTGTCAAAAAATTTGTACATAAAAATGCAAAAGTCGGTCATTTTAAATACATGTAGGATTACGAAAGATTTTTTAAATATTTATATTGAGGGATCAGTAGGATTTATCGGACCAGTTAGGATTTCATCAGAGCCGAACCCTCTGATATGAAAATATCTGGAGTCGGTGAAATATTTTCCCATTATGTTTCTGGTGGATTGACGTATTGTTCTTGTATTGTTTTATTCTTATATAGTGCACTTACATTGCGTTAATTTACTAGATATTCATTTGTGGAAAAGTGTGTGGAAGGGTTTAGTCTTTCATTTGGGAAAGATTCAACCCGGACATAAAATCTGGAGCACCGTAAAAAGGGTAAACTACTAAAAAATGAATGATCACATATTATAAAAAACAACTTTTTTAAATTACAATTTTATGGCAAAATTTATCTGTGACAGTTTCCATTGATTAACCTTTCTTTTCTTTCTTATAAAATAATACACAAAATAAATAAATTTTGCTCTTGAAATCGTGACCTCTAGACTCCGTTTGATAAACGATTTTTATGCCTAAAACCTATTCGTGGCGATATAAGGCACGCTAAAAATACATGGCTTGTGGCTTCTTCTTAAATAGTATCGACTGATTTAAACGTAAGAAAACATGATTCGAAAATACATTTTATGAAATTTCTTTTGCTTGTTTGTATAACGAGTATTTTCATTAATTACTCTTATTTTAATAATTGGATTGTTCTTACACACGTGTGGAGTAGTGGAATATTCGTACATTTCTAAGTTAAATAATAATTATGTTGGTTTGCGGTTCATTTAAAAACAGGCTCCTTAAAATTGAGGATTATATTTCAGTGTATTTATATTTACAATGTTTTGTAACAAGTTTTAAGTTTTACCGTATAATTTGAAGAACGAATGAACTTTATTTAACTTAATAGTTTGTTTTCGAAAGATAACTCGGTTTTAGAAAATCTTGGAAAGTCTTAGCTTTACACAGAAAGTTATTTTGTTGTTTTTCAAGCATGAACTAACGAGTTATAAGAAGGATATTACATATATGAGTGTAAGAACACATAGGTAGATAGATAACTAAATTATTCATATTTATAAGAATTTTTTTACTTTTTGGAATAAGTTTTGATAGTTAAGGTCAACGCTATATTTTTAATCGTTATTTATATGTTATTTATATGTTTAAAAGAATAAAATAATATTAATAAATCTAGATTAAACATGGATCAGAACAAGACACAGAAAATAGAAAGGTAACGGTAGCAACTAGGGATCGAACCCATGATCTCTTTCTTACTGGTCTCAATAGCATAGTATTTAGAGCATTTTTCCGGCATGTAATTTGGTAGGCTGGTATGGGTACCGCCGCCTGGAAACCATTTATTGGATGACTAGCACCTCTGCCACAATTGGTTCGCTACGTTTGGTGACTTAGCAGGGGTACCCGGGTGCTTGAGGCTAGGTCTTGGCGGTGGGCGGGTTTTTCCACCTACTCCCCCCTCATACCTTTTTCCGTCGGGTCGTCGGGTATTTCCCCCCCCAATCTCCCATTTACTTTTCTTTGAGGCATCACCGAGGAACCGGCTAAGGGGCGCGGAAGCTGAGTGTGGTTCACGGCTATAAGATGCGCATTCTTGCTGGGACTGCCAATTGATTGGAGAGGACTCCCAACCGTTTGCCATGCTCGTATTACTTCTGTACTGTGTCTTTTTCCCAAACAGGTGCTTGTAGGATACGCTGGATACAATCACCCAGCGCTTGCCACCTCGAGGACTTTCACCAACCTGTCCCATTGTCTTGTCTATATTTTGTAATACTAACACATATTTTATCTTGTATTTCCCGCTAAACACTTGCATACTGCTTGCTAACAACGTATGCACGGACATTGGAGGTCTAAGTTCGTTCTAAACTAAATGTAGCTTCGTTCTTTCAAAAAAATAGAGTCCTTGCGAGAGCCTTGAAGGAGTAACCATCTGTTACCTATACCAGGGCGGGTGAGTGGTGGATAATAAACTCCAATACCTTTTTCCTTCAGATCTACTTCTCCTTCCTTTCCCTAAAAAGACTATTCACATAACAACTCCAAAAATTACATAAATCCTGAGGAAGTTTTTTCCCTCTAGGTCTCATGTGTGGAGCTAATGTAAAATAAATCATGGATTCGATCTCCAGTTGCGATAGTTACCTTTTTTGTATTTTCTGTGTCTTGTTCTGTTACGTTTCGTTCCGATCTATTAAGGGCGTTTAACAGCCAGCGGCTGAAAATCCACATTTCGTCGAAAGATGTTCTTACGATCATACAGGGCGGTTCCAATGAGAAAAATCAATTATTCTCAGTACAATCTTTTTAAAATTATAACTCAATATCGATTTTATTTCATTCCAAATTTGCTTTAATTTATACCTACCTCCAAAAATGCTGAAAAGCGTGATGATAAAACTACTAAAATGATGAATTTTTTGGGATTATTTTTTTGATCATAAGTATTTATCATTTTTCAAAAATGTCTAAGCAATTCAAGAATGTAAAAAAATCTGAAATATATTAGTTTATAAGTGCGCAAATAAATATACAAACGGACCAATTTTCATCAAGAAACACATGTACGTATATATTTTTAATGATTTTATTAAAATTGAAATTAAAATTCTGAAACATACGTTTCCCTGATAATGTATTGATTTATTTTACTGAATTATTATATGATTTGAAATGGGTGTTGTATAATACAAAATATTTTTTGAAACAAATCTACTAACGAAGTATGGCATAATCTTATTGTACTAAAAATAAACATTTTTTCTCAAAATAAAACATAAGTTTACAAGATAAAAGAACAATCTTTCGAAATCAATTTATAATTTTTTGTGGAAAAGAGTCAAAACGTCTAAAATCTCTGATTTAAAAATGACATATTTCAGGTTTTCTCTGGTTATACCCGATTATTACTATCTTAGATTAAAAATTAACAGGATTAAATATCAGTTTTATTACCGAACATAATATTCTTCCTTTTTTGAGCTTCGCAACAAAATAGTTCATCTCTTATCAAAGAACTTCCACAACGTCAAAAGCTTTGACTCGTAATATTCAAGCCCGCTCCAACGTAGGTACCTACGTAATTTGTTGGCTGTATTTATTTTCCTTTGAAGTTTTAGTAAACAGACGATATAAACAAAACATTGGATTCAAGAACAGTTTACAAGATAAACCTCAGTTAGCTGAACAGACAGACACCAGTAGAGATAGAAGTAGAAACGCACAGAATTTCAAAATAACAACACGGCTAACTTTCATACATAGAGCTTCGCAGTAACTCACAACTGTGGAAATATTTTAGGTTGACTGACTGCTTTCTTTACCGGTGCGGTTAGAATTTCACAAATGATTTAGATCACTCGTTTTTCTCGCTTTTGTCTCCATCACTTCTTTCACTCTAAAATATATAAAGGTGGTTGTAAACAAGTAAGAAAAATAATGTTTTATTATCTATTGCCAAATTGTCTTGGCTATCCATGGTCTTGACCGATAATATTGCTGTGTCCTGTCAAGTTTGTCGTAATTTATAAGAAGAATAATTCACAACATAGAAAAATTTCCCGCAAAATCTCCACCATACTCGTAAACTTGAAAAATATCGCGAAATTATTAATTATTATTAGGTATCATTTTTTTGACATTAGCGTCGTCTTTGGGGATGCTGTACGGAGGGTCTTTATAACGCTTTCCTTCCTATGAAGGAGAAGAAGTTCTGGGAAGGAAAAAGGTATGATGTATTTTTTTCTACATTAGCTCCACACAGGAGGCCCTTAGGAAAATGATTTCCATCAGGGCCTATGTCATCTTCGGGGATGCTGTGCGGAAGGTTTTTTTAAGGGAAGGATAGAACAGTTGTGGGAAAAACAGGGTGAACCCGGGCACCCCTGCTAAATCACCAAACTTCAAATCACTTGGGTTGACCTATGGCAGAGGTGTTGGTTATCCAATAAAGGTTCCCGGGGCGGCGGTACCCATTCCCGCCTCCCAAATTGAAGGTATGGGTGGGAAACTTTGGTCAGTGTATCCAGGAATGACGGATGTATGAATCCATTCCTCCCACTGCGGTGCAAGAATACGGGTCGAGAGAGTCCGGCTGGATAGATTAAATGGTCGCCCTCAACCAATCTTTCCTCACTCAGTAGGAGGGGTAATCCATCTGCCGCCAAGACCTAGATAAACCTCACCCCATGAACCCGGAACTCCTACTAAATCACCAAACTTATCGAACCATTTGGGGTGACCTATGGCTGTGATATTGGTCATGCAATAAATGGTTCCCGGGCGGTGATATTCACACACGCCTCCCAAATCGACAGGAAATAAAAATTACACAAACACTGTTTGATTGTGGTTAAGTTATGAAAGCATTTTAGTTTTGACAATTAGAGAATTCATCAATGATGGCGGCGATGCGGGTAAAGCAATAGTTTGAATCTTTTAAAACATTCATACTTTTATGATGAGTAAGTATATTAAAAATCCTCACCGGAATGAAACGTCTTTATATAACAAACGGTCTCACCAAGATTAGCAATCGTAAAAATCCTTAAGGGGTTTTTCACTTTAACCAACGTTTGAAAAACTAATTGAAATATCTGAAATAATGGAATGGTTTTAGTTTCCCTGAAAATTAATTTGAATGGATGGCTAACCTACCTTCAGCCCCTCTTTCCCCACACCACCGCGCTATCTCCTAGACACCTCGCCACCCCCCAAACACCTGCTGAGTAGTTAGTAGGGCTTCCACATAATTTAAGGGGGTCGACAGATTCATGGAAAACACAATCACTTTGTTTTCTATTATGATTGGAAATATCCACGATATTATTAGTTCTCAAACTCGGACTATTCCTGGAGAGTCCCTCTCTGTCGCAGGTATTCCAATTAAGTTAATCCATTTTGAGAAACCGTCTCCGATTTCGCAATTTGACAACCTTTTCTTTGGTTATTCAAATTCAGGGATGAATTTGAAATTACTTCTTCTAATAACTCTCCGATACCCTTTACTTATATTTTAAGCGGCGAAGCATGGAACACTTAGCCACGACAAATTCCCTAAAGCTTTCCATACTTTGTAATAATGATTTAAAGTCTTTCCCAATTTTAACCCATTTCCATTTGAGGGTAGGGTTTTTCTGAAAAAACTACTGCTTTTGCGGTCGGTTGATTATTGGTGATTTTTTTAGAGTTCGGCCATTTTGCAATATTAAAATAGAACAAAAATAATCAATTTTTTAATGAGCCGTCATCTGTAGTCCTATTTTTTGTGAAACATCAAATTTTATTAAAACGATGGAGCAAGGTGTTTTTACCATTTTGCTGTTATTTTAACTATTTTAATAAAAAAATATACAATAAATGAATAGTTACAACTTTAGTTCGGTACTCAAAGGCGAAATATATTTTGTTTTACGTTTAACACTATGGATATTAATACCACGCTCTGTCATTGAATTAGTCTATAAATAAATAACCACTTTAAGTACTATGTACAGACCCATAAAAAATCACGGGAAAATCTGAATTCTTGACGCAATCAGTTAACAATTTTGAAAAAGACACTTAAATTCAAAGCAAATACGAGTATATTGAACCAGAGTTGCACAGACAGACAGACACACACCCGAAATTAGTATTTTTAGGAACATAAAAATTAATATTTATAAATCAACAATATTAAAATAGTGGTTTAATAAACAAACAAAATTATTTTTTATTTAATCTGTACTTTGTGAACAAATCTTTACGTACATGTATTGTATTATGTAATCTATGTTCAGTTTGTGCAGGCATTTAAGTTGTTTTACTGTCGCACGGAAATGCCACTGTTGGTATTTTACTTTTTGTTTATTTATTTATTTGTTTTCTAGTACATACTTACAGATTACAATTTACATAGGTAAAAAGTTCCAGTAACACAAAAAATATTAATGTTAACTGAATGTACTAAGGTTAATAGTAGTGTTTTGTGAAAACACTGAATGTGTGTATTTTAATATTAATGCTTTGTGAACACACTGAATGTGTGTACTTTAATAGTAATATTTTGTGAAAACGCTGAATGCATGCTGGATGATAGTGGTATTTTGTGAAAACACTGAATGTGTGAAGGTTAACAGATTTTTTGAGAACCGGTACTGAGGTGTTTGATTGTTTCCGTCATAAGCAAAAGCACGGTATCTCCTACTTGAGACTCTCATTGTGGTTCCACACATGCGGCAGTATTGTATATTAGGTTAAGTACATTGTAATTATTATATTTAGGGTTTTAAGGGACGTGCGTCGTACATGACTTACTTCAATCAGTAATTCCTGATATTATTTGAAGTTATGAATGAAAGTTTGGTCTCCAGTGCCTTTGAAGACAATTTTTATTCCAAATAATATCAGAAATCACCGGTTAAAGTAAGTTAAGTGCCTCCCTTAACACCCTATATAGGCACAATGTAGTAAGATAATATAAGTATACTATTCTTCTTCTTTCGTATGGTGGGGGTCAGAAGAGGACATCTAGGTCTGCGAGCCAGTCTAGGGCCTCAGTCGTTGCCCTGTGGACCTCATCAATCCTGCCGGGGAATGAATGGAGCGGGCATTCGTTGACCACATACTAAAAGTGATACTGTAAGAAAAATATACTATAAGCGATCTTAATGGAGCAGATAAACCTTGATCATAATAAAATTAGTACCAGTATTTTAAAACATTACCAAATAAATGTATGTACAATAATAATCTATTTAAAGTAGATATAATTAAGTAATTAATATAATTAAGTACTGATTAAATTGTGTTGTTTTTGGTTTGGGGTGAATAAGTTCAGGGTGAATAGGTGAATTATTTTGAGATATTTTAATACGAACCCACCGCTAAGTAACAATAAACACAGTTGTCAGTAAGATTGAGTCCGATAAAAAATGAAGTGTGTTTATGACCAGAAGATTGGATTAGTCTTTGATCTCTCGGGAGGGGAGAGCCTTCATTAAAACTTCCCTTTCAACTTGTCAAGGGCTAGTTAGCGGGCGGGAGGAGGGGTGACGGGGGCGGGGGAGGACAGTCCAGATAGACATCTTTGAAAAGTTTAATTTGTTAAGGAAAAACTTATTCCATTTAAGGAAAATAATAAAACCTGCCGGAACGACAAAGATACGATTTTTTCTCCATAACGTGACTCGGGTACCAAACTGGGGGAGTTAATGGAAATGTTTGGTCGCGCAAAGCCTTAATTGCGCCTCGTCATGTCAATAGGGGACGTCGTTTGACATTCCTCATTTTACTCTTCTCTGATCCCAAAGAATACCACCCTCCCCAACCACCGTCACCACCCTCCACCTTCGGCTAAAAGCAAAGTTCCGTATTGCACCTATAAGTTACGGCACATTATAGTCGCGTTTTATTGCCAAATTAAAGCCATACTAAATGCCAGAGATTTTCAAAATAACGCAAGTAAATGTTTTACGACTTAAGAATTCGCAAGAGCTACTAATTCTTTGCTATTTTAAAAATGTTATTTTATTGTTATTGTGTTAAATTCTGCAAATATCTTTGTTTTTATTCTTGTGACAGCAGTTTCAGCGTTCAAGACCGTTATTAAATGGTCCTATAGACTGATTTTTATGGTTTTATTCACCCCTTTTCTATTTCAAATTGTATTATTATGATTTTCAAAAAAACCGATTTACTTTACTTTTACTCCCTTAGGTATATGTTAATGCTGTCTTCTAGATACCTAGATTAAAGGATAAAATATAAATGCCGGTGGTTCGTCACAATTACAAAATAAAAATATCGGAAAATTAATTTGGAAGGCGGGTATGGGTACCGCAGCCCGGGGAACCATTTATTGGATAACCAACACCTCTGCCATAGGTCGCCCCAAACACGAAATGTGGTTTGTCACTGTTAGAAATATCACAGGCCCTTGTAAATAATTGTTTTTGTGTGATAAAACAAACATAATATATCTATGTATTGAAATTAAACATAACAAACAAAAATATATTCCATGATTTTTCACGTGTCTGTGCGTAAGGAAGTTGTCTGAATGTACATATATTGCTTTGTTTGTTTTGTCTGTATAATTTTCCGTATCCAGTCAATCCGGTAAAGATTATGGCTCTGTTGGGTAGTACCTTTTTTTATTTTATTTATTAGTGATAATATATTACAAACTCATTACATAAAATTTATAAAAGATAACTCCCAATGAGTTTACTAAAACTCATTTCGGGAAGGACAACATTATACAACTAAAATAAAATTATTTTTTCAATAAAATATGAATTTAAAGGGTAGTTCAATGAAGAGTACATAGATCTTAAACCGGACTAGACACATTTGATACAGTTAGAAGAATATACAAGAGTTACAAATAAAGACAACTAAATTCGTCACTCGTTAATAAAGCTGCTGAGAAAATATCCTTTTAGAGCCTTTGCCAATGTTTTTTTGTTTGATGCTGGAAGTTTTAAGTCATTAGGTAAAATGCGTTGTATTGCGTATGTGCGACGTATTGTAGGGAGTTAATTCCAAATTTCGTCGTGTGGGTAGATGACGATAGGTGTATTTGATTTTGTGATTTAGTTTTGTGCTGGTGTATATCGGAATTAAAGGCTGGTTTAGTGTTGGTGTGTGAGGAGTGTTGAATTATTTGTATGATGGGAGTAGTGATGCTGTACTTTGGCAGAATCGTAAAGGGAATTATTTGTGTCAGTGAGTATAAATTTTTGACGTGTGCATTTTATGTTCGATAGAGTAGACAAGTTATCGGGGAAATTTTGGTTTTTATTTCATATTCAACATGGGACTTCCACGACAGGTTAGAGTCTATTAATAACCACAAATATTTCGTTACTTGAACGGTTTGGAGCTTTTCATTCTCAAGAATGATATTCATGCTCGTTTTACTCTGCCAGAGTTTGCATGAGCGTTACGAGCTGTCAAATCGTAATAACGAACATTACGCGAGGTCCACTGTTCACAAAACTAAGTTAATAATATAGTGCAACGACAACTGTGAACCGAATAGAAACGGACGTGGGGCAGACCGCAGAACTTCGGGGAACCAGTTGATGTTTATTCCAATAGTGCGGTAAAGTTGACTATTGGCTTTGGTAGAATACTCCATAAGGACGGGAGCTGAATGTAAACCAGATGAGGGAAGCAACAGTGCGTGCCAAGTGCTTGTCAATTCATCGACTCTGAAGTGTTTTATGTTTTACTTACTACCGGGAAAATAAATACTTGCTTTCTACAAGTGTCGAAAACTATTAACCGGATTTGCTCGGTACTCAGAATTTTCATCTCTCATTTTCAAAATATTAGATATCTTCGCTCACACTATAACACTGCCTATCTCAAAAAGGTTTAATATTTTTTTAAACTTCTCTTGCACCATGATTTGAATTGACAAAAAATGTTTTTACCAATCACCGCCCCTTTTATACAAAGTTTAGTAACAAAATGATTGGTACTTATCTGTGATTAAGAAGAAGAAGATTCCGCCATTTTTCTATTGTTCTGTTATTATTCCGCTATTATTCTGTTATTATTCTGCTATTTTGCTTCCATTAATTTGATTTAATTCACGTGGCCTCTAGCAATAGTCACTTATTTGACTTCTGCAGTTGAGAGTGAGATAACGATTGTTCCCTCTTAAAATTATCGCTCTTTCATTAAGCGGTAACAAACTTTTAATATTCTAACAGAACTACCAGTTCACGATTCTACGGCCTCCAAACATGCACATATTTGAAACAATGTTGCATTAATATTCATTTTTAATTACACGTATGCATGCTAGTTTGCTCGTAACATGTGTAGAGCACTCTAGGGATTGATTTTAATTAAGGCGAATGCCGTAAATAGGTTATCTAATAAAATAATTATAAATTATCATATAAATTAACATTGGTTAGATTTTAGGTTGGATTAAAGCGCACTTTGGGAGAGATATCACTTAATTATGCTGTATGAATGTATTGTGTAGATTATTTGCCATGTGTTTGCCTTTTTGCAGAGAGAGATACAAAATTTCGGATTTGTGTTGAGAAAACAAAGTTGAATATTTCCCAGACGTTTGACGGTAAATGTCACCTATTAAGTTCTGACTAAGAGAATACCTAAATCTCACCTCCAATTAAATAATAATGTAGCTTTGTTTACGAATACGAAATTTAATATAGATATCTTAGGAGATATAACCAAAGTTTATAACGCTGAAATAATGTTTCCCCAAAATTTGGTCTTGCAAAATCCACTGTTATTATTCCACTTTCTGTGTAAGGAATTTGGTTACCTACATAAATTTTAACTTAATCAAAGAAATTGAGAGACGCCTTAAAATAAAATTGAATTAACGCGATATAAACCGAGGGAAGGAAATTAACAATTCCAGTGAAAGTTGTGGAAACTGCTTTCATTAGACCATTTCCCTCGGAAAGAGAAGAGACAGGCAGTCCCCCCACTCGGAGCGAGCTACGAAAATATTTAATTAACCGTATTGTTTGGTAAAGCGCAGAATGCATTTCATCAACCTTGCTGCATAGAGACCGGAATTACCTAAAAAAAACTAGACTTTCAGGCTTTTCGTTTTCCATCACGTCTCGTACTTTACACAGATACTGTAGAAAGAACAGCGTAGTCCCTTCGTAGAATTATTGCACGGGAAACGTAGCACCATCATAGCCTGCTCGCGTGTTTGTAGACTCCGACCTTATTTTCTGCTACGCGCGGGTGGATAAAGCAGAGTGCTCAAAGTGAGAAATGAATTGGAGTCTACATACCTCTCCCCCAGTATTGACGACTCGTACAAATAACTCAAGTCGCACTATTTCAAATTTATATTGTTCGCGCTTGGCAGAAGCTGGGTCAAATCATTTCTGTTATAATGTAAACACGACAAAGGGGTCTTACATCTTTCTGCCCGCGGCTAGTGAGATTATGGAACCTTCAATGATGTTAGTCGGAAAAAAATAGGAAGAGTAGTGAGACATGCAAGAGGAAATAAAATTAAACTGCTTTCTTCATATGTTTCAATATAATTAAATTATCGTCTACTAAAATTAAATGGACTATTAGAAGCATTAGAAATAACTGAAACGAGTAAAAATATGAATTGTCTAAATATTTAACTACAAAAATGTCCAATTTTAAAGGTGTTCCCTTTCTCTCTATGCAACCCAAATGGGTTTTATTTTAAAATTAAAATATGAGATTGTGATCTATTTTATAATTTTATTCTTAAAGTTAAATGTAACATACTATGCTTACACGAATGTCGCCAAATTAATTATTTTAGGAAAAAACTCTTTTGCAAGTTATGCTGTAACTTCGCTTGTACATACGCAATATGAATATGAATAATGATTTTTTTCGTACAAAAATACAATTCTTTCGAGAAGGCATACAAATACAATTTTGGTGTGAATCACTAATACAATATTGTATACCTTTCTTGGAAGAGAAAGTTTTTATATGGACAAAACTCATTATTCATATTTATATTGCACATGCACGGGCGCAAAAAAAATTGTTTATCTTAATATTTTAAAGCATAACTTGTAAAAAGTGTTTTTGCCTAAAATAAGCGCCGTCTATGAAAAAGCAGATTAAAAATTCTCTTAAGTTTGCCCAAAAGGTTAAACAACAATTAAAACATTTTAGGAGAAAACACTTTTTACGCCAACGCTTTAAAATATTAAGATAATTTTTTTGTGGGCAAATACAGAATTTGAAAATAAACAAATAGTGTTGTCCTTATAAAAACTCAAAACTTTCATGAAATGAGAACAAAAACAATATTGGATTAAACCTACAATAGGAGAAGATTTTAAATAGAGTGACCTACGTTAAACCTTAACATATTTTTGACATTTTAATTTAACTAAAATATTCTCGGAAAATCGTCGTTTTATTATGTGCTTTAAAAAACTTTAATAATACAGTAGATTTTCAAAATGTTAAATATATTTTTTAAAATCCTTCAAGTGATGTGAAAATAGAAACTATGAAGTGAATTTAGCATGAATCAAGAAAATGTTTTGTTTTATAGGAAAGAAATCACCTTTTGCTACTACTCCGTAGTAGCAAAATGAAAATTTAGAGCATCTTTAAGGAATTTAAATTTAATAAATATAATAATAGCCTTAATTCAGACAGTAAGTTACATTACATTATTTTTAACACTTGTCATGCATCGACTCCCTGTCTGTATATCACTAGTTGACAAAGGCCTCCTCCAACTGTCGCAATTTCTCTCTATCATTAGCTACTCTTGTCCATGTACCACCTGTTATGGCTTTTATGTCGTCAACCCACCGTCTAAATGGTATTAAATATTTCTAATGGTAACGAAGAATTCAAATTTACTCTAAATAAATTTATCGAAGAAATAAGACAAAATGATTGTTATTTTATAATAATACTCGACACATGTGCTTTTTGAATGTCACAATGAATCGGTTCCTGGGATAGATAAAATGGATCAATTATAAATCAAATGGGTTAATCAATTTGTAATGAAGAAATTAACGTTACTCTACTAGGGGGTTCCTCTCTCCGTTCTCAATTACTAATTCAATGCTCAGCCTGGGATAGTACAGGTTGAGAAGATTAGTTTGAGGCTGTTAGAGTAACAAAAAGCTTTGGTAAGGAGACTGCAATGGATGCCGAATTAGACTTTAATTAATTCCGTAAGATGGAGCCGTGCAACGTGCTTTGGGGCTGGAGACATGAGAAATGTTGTAGGGGCTGTTTCAGGGGGTAGGATGGTGATGGAAAGGGAGGGTTGGGGGTGTAAGTATTACAGTCTCACAATGGATCCACGTGCTCTTTTATGTCCAAATATAGATCTGGTTTCGCCTTGACCATACTTTTTATTATGTAATCATAAATATTTCTTACAATTAATTAATGTTTTTCGTGAACAATACAAACTGACGTCATATAAATAAATATATATCATATATAATATAATATTATGTTTTTATGTTTTCTTTTATGCTTTGAAATTAAAATTGTTTTTTTTAAGAATGGCTATATTAAAAAATACACTAAAAAGGCTTTGATATGCTCGGCGAATGGATGAAATTATTATTTTTTACATTAGCTCCACACAAGAGGCCCTATGTCATATTTGGGGATGCTATGTGGAGGATCTTTTTAGGAGAGGAAGTTCCGGGAAGGAAAAGGGTATGAGGGGTTGGTAGGAATCTTGGGGTCAGTTTGTCCAGGAGTTACGGACGTATGAATCCATCCCTGCCACTACGGTGCAAGGTGATATTCCGAGAGAATGCGGCTGGAGAAGTCAAAGAGACTCCCTCAACCATTCTATCTCGATCCGGCCTGCCATTACCCGCTGCCAAGACCAGGAAAATCCTAACTCCACGAACCTGCTAAGTCACCAAACGTAGCGAATCACTTAGGGTGACCTATGGCAGAGATTTTGGTTATCCAATAAACGGTTCCCGGGGCGGCATAAAGGAGAGAAATCGATTTTTGAAGTTTTCGCTCATCAAAAACAACTTAGAAAAGATCTTCTCTATAAAAAATGTTGGTGGAATTATTTTAACCTAATATTGCTTAATAAATATTTACGTTGCTGGATTGTCTGTAAATCACCATAGTTTCAGGGCAGCGGCTTCCACTGTTCCCTTCTGCCCTTTCTTCCAGTCACATTGTAATTTGGAACATTGATTAGAAAATAGACAAATTATCAATGTATTGATTAATCTATTAAACGATAACAATTTACACTAGGTCACCTTGAATAATATCTCCTTACGCTAGGCACTAGGCCATCTAGGTACTCCAGATTCTGGGCAGTTCTCTCGTGGGGGAATTTCTGTTCTCATGTGTGGAATTATACACTTAACCTTATGGTGTATCTGTATTGTTCTCACGGGTCGGGAGGAAACGCGGGACTTAAGGACGAAATAAAAGGTTTACTAAAATAAATCTTTTATCATCGCAGTAAATCCGCCAAGAGTTCTGTTGAGATCGTAGGTCATTGGGCACGACACATTAAAGGAGTTTTTATATTTCGGTCCCCGCGAGAGGATTTAGGCTTATAGGTTTCCCATTACAGTTAATGGTGTGATTATTCTTAATGTTCTTTATTATTCTGCTCAGCGAGCAGCCGACAAGTATGTGTGTAGAGTGCGCAGGGAGTTATGCAAATAAAAAATCCTTGCCTGAAAATCCATGTTTGAGAGATCGTAAAGCCATTAGGTGTTAGCGGGCTTTATAGATTCCGCTAGATTCTTATTCTGGAGGCGTTTATTGTTCGCAACACCTCCTGAACAAGTTATTTTCTTTTAAAGTTTAGAGATTACTTCACAAATCCGGCTTTTGTGAATGTTTCACGAGAAATACCGTAGCTTTCCGACGTAATTAGACGAAATTTTCTAGTGTATTAATTTGATTTTTGTTTACTTTTCATGATTCATGATTTAAAATGCATGGTGATAAAAAACATAACTGCAAAGACCGCCACCATCATCAATGTGACCGATTTAGTTTGCAACATACCCATTCAACCTCCAACCTTAAAATTAATAAATACCTGTAGACAAAAAATCATTACAATGAGTGGCGATTAATTAGATATTAATAAATAACAATTTTTAGGTACTAGGTCTATACTTGTTTGTCTTTTTTTATATTTGTTAATTTTCATTATACGTCTATCCTGATGAGGAAACCATTGATTTTGAAATATGTTGATTGCTTTGTGTATAAAGTTATTTAATTCGCACAAATTTATTATTTTCATTAAAAGAAAAATGAATCTTCTAAAACCGACAGTGACGATTAATTTTATTTTTAAAGTTCAAATGACACGCGTGATAATTGCCAATAAATATTTTTGCCAAAATAGAACACTGGATACTACAATTTTTTTTAAAAAACGACTGTTGATACCACATGTACACATAGTTGAATAAAATACACATGTTAATTAAATACTGTTTTCATTAGAAGGCTTCGCTTGCGTTCCCAGATACTGCAGTGCTTCCAACATACGGAAGGACGATTTCCTAGTTTTGCAGCCCACATAAGAACCCGGGTGGCAGGGGATAGGATACCCAACTCTGGAAGTTTCTTCATTATAGAATCGCGCCAGAGTCCAGAGCCCAGCATCGAAGAACACTGCGGAAAGCTATTAGCCCCATCAATCTCGAATAATCTGCAGACTATTAGGTAACGCCTTTTTTTGTTCAATCAATATACATATATAAAAATCAAAAAATACTTGGTTCTATGTATGCAAGTTGTTTATATATTGCTATATAAAGCATAGGAAATATTTGAAATTTTCAAAATACCTTCTTTCCACCCTCGCGAAGGTTTCTGGATTATGACAACCACGTGACAATACAACTGAAAAGTTGTTTAATCATTACAAAAACTCTCACGAAACTGTCAAAAATGTTGCAATTTGAGAATGACATTTTGCAAACCATGGATTGTTCTATCAGAATCAATTTTCGAATACACATTTTAAATTAATGAATTTACTTGAAGTACTAAGTAAGTAATAATTATAGGTATTTAAAATAGGTACCAACTTTGATTGATTGTTCTTATAATACACAAAAATGAATGTTTGTGATATATGGAAAATGAAAATTTGAATAAAAAAATTGTAAATAAATAAATAAGTGTCACGCGAGTCGTTTGAAAACTAAATGTACTGGGACTGAATATATGGAACGCGGGAGGGGAGTTGGCGGAACGGGGGGAGCGGAAGAGGAATGAAGGAAGGCGGAGAAGGTGGAAAGGGAATGCGTGAAGGGAAGGGGACATGGGGAAGGGGTGGGGTGAAGGTGGTGGAAGTGGAACAGAACGAATGGGAAAGGACACGCAGGAAGAAAAAAATTCTTTATTAAGTGGCATTCGAGTGGAAAATCGCTAGTACATATATTATATTTTGTTATTATTTTTGTATTTGCTGGTACAATCTCATCTGCTGTTATGCTACTGTATGGGAAGTGTGGGATTGTACTAAACACCCCACACTGCGGAATAAAATAAATTATTATTATTTTTAATATTTTCTTTGATCAAAAATGCCATTATTGAGATCAAAATGATTGTCCCGGTCAACATAGACATCGAACTGTAAGTAAGTACCCGGCCCTTCTAGTGCTAACCGATCAACTTTACAATTATTTTCCTTCCAGTTTCATCAAAATTGCCTACTCCCAGATGCATTAAGCCTTCCGATATGATTCAGCTTTCTTTCTAGTTTTTGTTGCAACTTGTTTCCGACGAGCTTTCAAAACAAAGGAAACGAATATACTATGCAACATAATAGAGCAAGCAGATGAGTTTGTGCTTTGGAATTGTGTTCGTAATCGATCGGCAGGCTGATATAGACATAGAACGTTGACAGTCATAAATAAGAATTTGTCAAAGGAAAGGAGACTCACATCTAAGTCCTAGTCCGAAACCTGATAAAATTGAATGTGTGTTGAGGCATGGAATGGACAGCGGACACGATAAAATAGACTGAAATCATTTCCTATAAAATTAGATTCCTGAGAGGTATACTAGAAAAAAACCCGTTACATACATGACCGAGTATGATAATGAATAAAAATAAGAGATGAACGCATACATAATTTAAATGCAACAAGCACAAGCATGAAGAAAGGATTCCAAGAAAAATAAACAACTCGAAAGAAGGAGCGACAAAAGTTCGGGACATCCTTAAAAAGATATTGAATTACGAAGTAAATCAAATGCTTTTTGCGTTGCTTCACGTCAAAAACTGGTAAATTAGGTATTTATTAATACTATGTAGATATGTGTCCGTTAGAACTGAACTTTATTCTTTCGCTGAACCTCTGCGGAAAAATCGTTTGATGGTTTGATGGTTTGATGGCTAGGCTACAGTATGACACAAATTTTCCTGTTATATAACTTTTAATATTATAATGCTCCCAGGGAGACTGACACGTTCAATTTCATAACAATAATTTTAATAATATCGGACCGATAGTATCAACTTCCGACGAATTCATATCGACATCCCCAGCATGGTTGCGTTGTTGAAAGGGAATAAATATAAAAAAACGTTATGCGATGGCAACACTGACTGCTACATAAACATTAAAAATACTAATAAATTACAATTTCGAAATTAAATACTAAATTTTATGTATATACACATTGGCACTCCACTTGCACCTTTGACACTAAATAGGAGTAAATTTGTTAATGAGGTCTTTTGTCATATTTGAATAAGTTTTGTTTCTCCAAGCTGGAACAGAATCAATAATTGATTCTGTTCTTGATCGCGTCTTATATGAATTAATTAAGTCTAAATTTCTTTGATCTTCGTTAGTTCACCTCAAATTATTAATAGGCTGGTTATTTTGCGTAACGAATGAAATTATTTAAAAAAATTGTGTATTGACAAGTTATTTGACACTCGGGAGGCCGCGCTAACAACGGCGGCTTTTGTCACCCGACTAATAAGTCGGCATCATACGTTGACCATGCTCGCAAATATCGCTAACTGGCCATAAATGACGGATTTTTTCAACATCGTATTGATATAGGGTTTTATCAATCGACCGTGTTTGACCTCCAGAATGGTAGAGGACCGGGCAGAAATGGGTGACAAAAAAATACAGGAACAAAGATAGAAAATTCAGTAAAAAAATTACCAAATATATTTTTACATGTCTGATATTTGTGATTCTCCCACGACGTTCTGCGTCACAGTTCTGACGATTAAGAAGTGAGATTTGACTTTTCATTATTAATTATTAATTAATTAGAAAAAATGCGAGATTTCTTAAAATCAAAATGATTGATCAGTTACGTAAGATAAAGTATTGTAAAATTAAAACTGAATAAACACACTTTTTAAAAAATCAGATTAATCATATTACGTGTAAATACGACTTTGTATAATAAGGTTATACCATAGGTCGTTGGCAGATTTGTTAAATTTTCAAATAAGATTTTGTATTATACAACACCCATTTCAAATCATATAATCATGCAGTAAAATAAATCAATATGTTATCTGGTAAACGTATGTTTCAGAATGTAAATTTTAGTTTAAATAAAATCATTAAAAATATATACGATACAAGAACATCTTTCGACGAAATGTAGATTTTTGGCCGGTGGCTGGTTGTAGGCCCTTAAATATTAAATATATTCTACGTAAAAAATGTTACTCATATTTGTAATACAACATATTTGTAATACATCAGTCTTTGGTACCTAGCTATTTTCACAGAAAAAAGAAGAATATAATATTATTGTTATTATTTTATAATATTTTTAAGTGTATTATATACTAGTTTTTACCCACGGCTTCGCTCGCACAGTATTAGTGGGAAATTACTGGCATAATTATTGGCATAATTGTTATTATTCTTGCTATTTTGTCTAATAGAAAATAATTATAATTTAATAGAAAATTTCAAAATTTGAGAATGACATTTCGCAAATAAAAATTCTATTTTAGAAAATATTTAAATTATAGAAATAGAAATTTATTTTAAGTACCTACTCCCTTTATTCGTATTTTATTCATATTTGAATCCAGAGTAACATAAAAAAATAAGAAAATGACTGTCCACTTCAAACGCTATGCTTTATAGAAACGTTATGCTTTTTTTTCGGAGAATAAACATTTTTAGAGATATGTAGATATTAACTGCGACGCCAAAAAGTATTCTTTTTAATCACAACAAAGCACTCTTTTTAAGCCTAAAATTTAAAAAAAAAACATTGTTTCCAAGGTAAGAATTTGTTTGACGTTTGCAATAACTCGATTTTGTTAGGGACAGAAAACGTATGATACATAATTTCATAACGCCACAGCTCATTCATAACGCCAGAGCTTACCAATATATAAAGCCGTTGTTATTCGCAAATAATGTTGCTTTCGATTAGTGAAAGAATTTTTAAATTCCATTCGATATTTATTGCGTGAAAGAGTAAGGACCATCCAACCAACCATCCAACCAACCAACCAACCATCCAACCAACCAACCATCCATAAAAACTTTCGCATTTATAATATTAGTAAGATTATAATCTTTTGAACCATATAATATGCACGAAGGTACAGGAGAGGAAGACAATTTCAGTTGGGGGAACATTCAGTCATGTACAGTATCAAGACAACTTAATTATGCTGAATAGACGACCATTTTAAATGAAAACAGAAAAAATACAGTATTTTAACATGCAACTGCGTGTGTTCGTTTTAATTGTGAATGGTGGTTTTTCAGCAAGACGAAAATTTATGTTTATAATAGTTCGGCATCACCCCTTGAGATTTCAGTCGCTGGCGTTTGAAAGTTTTCAATGTCATTTGAAATGCACTAAGCGCGTTATAATTTAAGGGGTTGAAATTAAAACGCTGCTATCGGAGTTCTCCAGACCAGTCTGTTGATAAAAATCTTAATAAATTATCCACTTCTTTCTATTTTCAGCATTTTCCCGCTTCTTTCTTTAATAATTATTTAATACTTTTTCACTCGGAGGGAGAAGATGTGGCAGCAAAAAACGCTTATAAAGAAGTAATGGATGAGATTCTTAGCATGTTTTTGCGATTACGGGGGCGCAGCGACCTTCATTCAATGTGCTCTTGGGTCCCCGGACCTAGGGGGCTCGTGGCACGCGCGGGAATCGGAAACCGCATCCGGAGATTGAGATGGCAAGCGTACTAATTCAGTATCTACTCCTGCGCCCTCTATATTGAAAATACACAAGACTCCTGAGTCTGAGAATATTAAATTCATATTTTTTTCACTTACTGTGGCTGAGCACAGCAATAAATATATTTATAAAAGTGATTATTATTTACACATCAATTACGACATAATCGTAATATTTTGAGCGTTCGGAATTGAAAAAAAAACTGTATATTTAGTAACTTTGTTTTGTACACAAGATACCAACTGCTCCCAAATGTCCTTAGCCAGTGGTACTATGACATCCTTAATTGGGGTATAATATGGTTAAAACGCGCTACTTACCATCCGATTTAACCTTTAACTATGGACGTTAAATTTTTGTAACACTACTATGGACGTGCGGTCTCACAGACCGCGATTTTTAAATGCCGAAATCTATCTAGTTAAGTAAGTATTGTACCTTAAATTGCTTTTATTGATTTCCGGACTTAACCGAATGTAAATGAAACAAGACATTTTAATTAAAATATATTGATTTTAAATTAAAATCTTACCATTTAACAGTCAAAGGCACTTTTCAGTCATTCTTACTCGAGATCATTTTGTAGGAACATTATCCAATGAAAATTACTTTTTCAGTTAGTTTCACTAATTTTACAATAAAATATAAGGAATAAAAAATACAAAAAAATTGACATTAACTTCTTAAAACAAAACATAAAAAATTTGACAAAGCCCCAACTTGTGCATATTTATAGGCAGTATTTGCATAATGGCTTAGAACATTGTAGGCATATTGGCTGTTTAGAGCCTTCACAAGTGTAAATCGTCATTCTTTTTATATTTGGTGGTCATAGTTTACTTGCTGATGTACTAGGTGGATCGTTTTCTGAAATTTAATGTAAAAAAAAAGAAAATTACCATGAGCTCAATTTATTACACAAACGTGGACGCGCGGTCCCACGGACCGCAATCAAAATAGAAAGCGAAATTATTTACGCAAAATACAGCCGGCGATGTAACCTTCACTCACAACAGTCGTTTCGCCACTAAAACCGAAGCTACTGAGGCGGACAGACGCGTAAGGTACGCGGGAGGAGAGGAGCACGCGATTCACAAACTGCAAGCGGCCTGTAAGACCACACGTCCATAGTTAAAGGTTAAAGCACTATTTGTAGGACTGCATGCAGGTTCTCCGCAATTCGGATCGTTTGTGAGCAAAACCTCCAGCTAAAATATTATTATTCCCTCTATGGGTCCGTCAGAATAATAATAATTCAGTTGGGGGTTCTGCATACAATCCTGCAAGCAGCAGCTGTAAATCGGGTGGTGAGTAGCGCTTTTCTTAAGTAGCTGGTTTTCAGAGCAGGCTATTCAGATACCAAACAACTGAAGCCATTTCTAGCAACGTTTCGATTTTGAATGGTGGTCTTCCACCAGGGCAATACTGAGAGTATCGCGTGGAGCGTGGCACAAATATACCAAATATCATTTTATATTAATTAAATGTGAATTATTTTAAAATATAAATTTACGTAGATACATGAGAAATTACGTACATCATTACGTTCAATAAATATTCCAATAGATCAATGTAGCAAAAATAATTATTTTATTTTTTGTACCTTGGATATGATGTTTGTTTAGAACATAATCCATCACAATAGAAAAATGTTCAATTTTTTAATAAAATAATAAGTCATAGGTGATACATGTAATGCAAAGTTTAAAAACTACCTACAATTTCTATTTGGTAAATACGATGCGAATATTTTCAATAAGTTATGAAAATTTAAAGTTTTCAGTTAAAAAATTCAAGGAGGAAGGTAAACTTTCCCAGAGTAGCGATAAATTATATTACAGCAAAAATTCCTTTATTTTCCAAGATAATTTTCACAAGTATCCATTTTTCTCATTGTTATGGACCCCTCTTCATCATCTAAAAGTTTATTTTATTGCAAGGTGCTATTTTAACTGTAATGAACGCTCTCCATTCTTCAGCTAAGCAGATTCAATGAAAAGAATTTTGATAGTAACAAAGACCACCATCTCACTTCTTATCTGATGCGACAATTCCCTACAAAATACACAACGGAAACAATAATTAAGTTTTACAAACTTAATTAGGTTAAGTTGGGTATTTTTTCGGCAGATGTAAATGTCGGGAAGTGGGCAGTGCTAACAGCATGGGGGAAGGGTGGGGGGGCGGTTCTCAAGCTTTGTCAACACATTTTTTAATAAATCTTGTCAAAGTCATTTGCATAAATTAAATAAACGACTTTTCGGACGGAGAAAATTTTTCCATGTTCAATTTAATTTTTGGTTGTGAACAAATCTATTAGGTACTGGGCTATTTTAGGGTATTCAAACAACCCTATTAATATACAAGTTTATTAAGGTCGTACTGAGAATTTCATAAACAAGGGAGTATATTTATAGCCAGAGGAATTATTTTATTACACTTGTGTGTGATGAGTTGTTTTAACAATTTTATATGATTTCTCTTCTGTTAGGAAAATAATTATTATTTACGTAATATGAGAACTCTCATTCAAGGGTTAATCAAATGAGAGATGAGCTAAATTGGATTCCAATAAAAAAGAGACTGCTATTTAATGTGTAATTTTTTGTGGAAAAAATTATGAAAAACCAAATGCCAAAATACTTTAAAGGTGAAATTGTTTTTAATAGAAAAGTACATAATAACAAAACAAGAAATATAAATAAAGTTAGATTGCCCATAAAATATCAATATCACAGAACTGCCTAATGTATAGAGGACTAAAGATGCCTGGCTGAATGCCTCAAAATATGAAGAATGAATAAATGAATTTAAAAAGAAATGCTATGCTTACTGTAAAAATATTTTAATTTATCAAATGAAATATTACATTGTGCTTATTTGCTTATATTCACGTAGTATAAACTAACTACATAAATAATAAAAAATAAAAATCTTAAGACGTTGCTTATTTTTTTAATATACTAGCGAGCAACCGGCATGCGTAGAAATGCCACTGAAAGGAAGTGTTTGTGTTTTAATTCTGTTTATTGAAGTTCTTTTGGATACACATAATTTTTTTGTTTTTCCGTCTTGTGCGTACACGAATAAATCAGGAAGTCTTCCAATTGATGATTTTACAAATTTACCCCCTGCTTTCCCACTGTTACTATGACTTCTTTGCAACCCCTCCCTCTGCCCCTTCATGGACCCCACCCCTCCCATCACCACTCCCTTTTGTGTACTTTCCCACGCTCTCTCCCCTTCCCGACCCCGTTCTCATCCCACGACCCATTCCCCCTCCCGTGTTCCCCTTTCACCTTTCCCCTCGAAAACACACCTCCTTCGTTCCCCTCACCACTCCGTAATTTCCGATCCCCTCCCTCCTTCCCTTCCTTTCGGTAAGGTATATGAATTACATACATTTTTAAATAACTCGTGCACAACTTATTGTAAATTTTATATACAAATTGATAATGAATGCATTAGGTACCGCGTAAGGGACAAACAAAGAAATATTTTTTTTTATATATTAAGATTTAAAAGAAGAGACGTTTGAAGTGGAAGAATAAAAAAACGAGAGTGCTTTAGACCACACGACTGAAGTAAAACTTCACTAACTTATAAAAAAAGGGAGAAAGAAAATGTGCTCTTGTGCACTGCTCTCTCTTGTTCCTACAGTGTGATACAGACAATAGGCCTGCACTATGTCTTAGATATACGAAACGTAACTGGCTATGAGAGAAAGAAAGAAAGAAAATGTATGCTCGCACCTCTCTCTCTTGCCCCTACAGTAATATACGAAACGTAACTCTCTCTCTCTTTCTATCTTTACTAACTTATATCTCCTTCTCAACTTCGTTCGCCTCGCCCGATCACACTTTTCGTAACTCTCTCGTCACGCATTCACCAGCTTACTCCCCAAGTCAAGCGTGCGTAAAAACTTCTTTACGCACGCTTGAATGCGTGACGAAAGCGTTATGAAAAGTGTTATCGGGCGAGGCGAACGGAAGTTGAGAGGGAGATATAATTTAGTCAAGTTTTACTTCAATCGTGTGGTCTAAAGCACACTCGTTTTTTTGTTGTTGTATATGTCACATTATTAAAAAAAAAAAACAGGTCACATGAGAATTCGAAATTTGAAAAAAAATATTTTTTTTTTTATTAAATCCGATAACATTGACAACATTGAAACTCACCCACTTATTTATATTATGCTACTTACACGCAGGTTTTTTTTTATTAAATCCGATAACATTGACAACATTGAAACTTACCCACTTATTTGTATTATGCTACATACACGCAGTTTTTTTTTTATTAAATCCGATAACATTGACAACATTGAAACTCACCCACTTATTTATATTATGCTACATACACGCAGTTTTTTTTAATTAAATCCGATAACATTGACAACATTGAAACTCACCCACTTATTTATATTATGCTACATACACGCAGTTTTTTTTATTAAATCCGATAACATTGACAACATTGAAACTCACCCACTTATTTATATTATGCTACAGTTTTTTTTTAACGAACAAAATAAAGCTTGTTCACGTGCAAGCAATGTGCTTAAAACTCAAATTTACTAGATAATGATATTTTTCACCATTTTTATTATTCCACATTTTGACATTCTTTTTTCAAGAGAACATGGTAAATAAAACAGCGTTAAGAAGTACGTATTATTTAGAGATGCAAAGCAAAGGAAACCCTTTTGTTTCTCTCTTAGATCCTGCCTGTCTTCCAGTAAATACCGCTTCCCCTCTTTTCTCTTTATTATTGTTCGTTTCTTCTCATTTAACGTTTATTTGTAAACGTTATTCTGAATTCTCGAACTGTTATTCTTTGCAATGAAGACACTGTTTATAAACACAAAGTTCCTTTTTTATTTCAATTAATCTCGCGTTTAATAGACCAATGAATATTCATGTTTTTCCATAATGATTTCGAGGGGGCGCGGGAGGATTGTCGTTGTACCTTGGGATGACAGCGTTTTTTCTTAGAAGAAAAGTACACTGTGCAGACACAACGTTATGTGCTATTGTGCTAGGTACTGTAAAGGTTCGAAAATATATGTTTTTAAATTTCGTAAATATAGGTACCAAATAATTTATACACTTTGAAAACAATGAAAAAATTTATGAAAGCTTTACGAACGGAGTGATTGGAGAAAAAAATATTTCTTTTGGCGTTAAAACTATGTAACTGGTGTTTGTTACAGAGAAAGTAACTTGAAGCAATTACGAGGATACCAATCGCGTTATCAAAGCTGCTTTTGATGTCACATATTTTTATATTTAGGTAATTCTAGATAAACATTAGGTACATAGTCGATCTTCAATGTTAAAGATGCATTTTACCTGAAAGGGCTGCAATTATTATGTGAGATCATTCTAAGAAATCGCACCATGCCATGGTACGTGTCGAGAGCAATAGTCAAAACACAGTGGGTCACTTATGGATGCCTTTAATGCATACCAGTTTTGCACAATATTAGTAAACATACAATGGAGTGGTGTGTTTTAATCAACTTGTGACGGAGCTGAGATTAGAACCTGGCTACGATAATTTTCATAATAAATTAAACAATATGTCTTAAATAATTTAGCACGTAATATCAATTAGTTTCTCATGACTCTTGAAACCTTCAAGTTTCTTTTGACTTTTGAAAATGTTGGTACAAGAAAATAGCAGGTCACGGTATTGACCCTGAACTTAACTTATTGAATTGTTGCAAAGTTTATACTACGACAGCATAAGAACAATTCATCTACCTAGTCCCTAAAATGTTCAACCTTCTCCATGACAACCTAAATACCGAATCCTGACTGCTTACTTTCAAGAACATGAAATGATGCTATGGAACCTTACATCTGCAACACACTTCAATCATAATGCCCATTCATTTTACACTCCATACATCTAATCTACCTCCACAGCCTCCCAAAATCCCTATCTAATTTTCCTAATTTAAATACTATGTAAACTATTTTAACTCAATCTGAATCGATTTTAATATTATTGTCAAGCATATTATGTATAATTCCAATCTGTTAACTTCACCTGCCATAACACAAGGACATTCCTAGCATGGCTGGTGAAATTATACTAAAAAATGTACCTTTTTTTTAAATAAGCAAATAAAAATATTAAAAATCTGAATAAACTTATATTGGATTGCTTAAAGAATTTAAATTGGAAGATTCTTTGGAGTATATTTCTATAGTAGCAACAATTGCCTCCACCGCGTTTTCTCTACAATCTTTGTCGCTATAAGTGATTTAGGCGATGCGCCATATTATGCAGTCATGTTCGCTAAATATCTGGTTATGCGATATTTTCAACAGAAAATATTTGCGGAAGCGACTGACTATTGTTGTCCTACAATCCTGTCGTGGGGGTAGAACACTATCCTTTATCAATAGACTCTTTGCGATTATATAGGCATCTCTAGGACAATGTCCAATGTCCATTCTCATGTCCTTCATTCACAAAAGGGTCAAAATTTCTTTTTTTTTTACAAAAGCTGTCAAACTTCGGCTCCCACTCCTGTCCTTCAAACACTGTTCACTTCAGAACAAAATGTGTTAAGCTGGGAGAAGATAATATTGTCCTATCGTCATGTGAACTACGTATAACACATCATCTCTTTTACGTTTTACACTACTTGATTGATTGATGGAGAAGATGGACGATTATATTAATTGTTTTTGTGTTTAATTCGTAGAACTCCTTTAATTTTTAAAAATTTAATTAAAATTAAATTTGATAATGTTATTATCGAGTACTGCAAGAATTTTTAGGATGTTTATTGGTTACAGTTGTTTCGACTTGTAAGGTCATTTTCAAACTGGGCGATGTCCGGTTAAAACAGTGGACAGTAACTAGTAACTAATAAGTGTCAGTTGGAAATGGCAAAATGAATATTACGAGATGCGATCGC
This sequence comes from Limnephilus lunatus, assembly GCA_917563855.2. Classification (NCBI taxonomy): domain Eukaryota; kingdom Metazoa; phylum Arthropoda; class Insecta; order Trichoptera; family Limnephilidae; genus Limnephilus; species Limnephilus lunatus. The sequence goes on along the minus strand of OU830602.1, from coordinate 18,318,125 downwards.
TTCGCGATATATGGTGACCTCAGTGACCCCCCATCCGGTCGTACGTGATTTTTACCTTCAGGTGCGTGAAGGTCAATATAAGGTTAAAATAAATAAATACATGTGGTCTTATTTTAATCTAAGTAAAAAATACTGAATGATGTAAAAAAGTTGTAACAAGTTTCAGAGTAGTAGAAAATCTCATAATTGCCTTGGTGGGGGACAACTACCAAAGTTTAAATATTGCTAACAATTACTTCAGCTTAAACCGGTATTTAATAATGGCCAGGCAATTTACACCTTACCTCTTTCCCATCTTCTTTTTGAAAAATATTGTGACCTACAATTGAACTTGTGCCCCAGATTAGTATGCAGTGAGTATAAAACGATCCAAAACACAAAGGAATGCTCAATAATGCTTGTCTCTCAGTAAATTTAGATTGGGCTGGATTTGTTTAACGATGTGTGTCTGTGAGAGTAAAGCATGACATTTGAAATCATACTGATTACCTTCTGATTACATAAGAACTGTAATCTCTGAAGCGTATGCGTGGTTAAGTACATTTGCCAAAATACGAATATAATGCACTTAAGTGAAGAAGGTGAAGAAAATTGTTGTGAATGTATCATTAAACAATTCACTCCTTCACAACAAAACACTTCGTCTTTATATTTTTATTGTTTTGATAAATATATATTATATATGAAATAGAAGTGCTTTTTTGTGCATTGCAGATTAAAATAATCCTATTACAATACACATAAGATGTACATAACTTTAAACAAAAAAAAATTATAATAATACCTTTTTTAGAGTTCTTGCCTAAAATTACTCTTGAAACCTTCAAGGTCAATGTTGAAAATGTCAAGCGACCTAGAGATATCATTTAGCATACAGAGCAAGTCATGGTGACGACCCTGGCAGTAGTTGTTCGGTACGAATAATTTATAGCATTCTAAGAGGTATGGGCTGTCAATGTAATAGTTTATAATTTTAAAATCTGTTACTGTAAAGGTCCCATTCTTTCCAGATTGGAGACTTTCATAGCGCGTTTTAGATAGCAAATCCAGATGATGCATCAATCACCATGCATTCTCGTATAAAGATATATTTGAAATTTTTTTTGGATTTCTTCCAATAAATCTATGTATTTTTTTGCTGGTATGGGGCCCAAACAGCAGAAGCATAAATATTCTAATTTTGATCGATGCAGTTGAACATCGATGTCATTTCTTCGGGCTTGGAAAATTGTTTACTTATTCTTATCACAGATCCAAGAAGTTTGTAACACGATGATTTCAACTCCACTGTATGATTTTAAAAAGTAAGTTTGGGATCAAATGTAACCCCGAGGTCCCTGATGGATTTCACTGATGACAGTTGATTATATTCGTAGTCCTCCTCACTAGGAGATCTTGTGCTGAGGGGGAATATGTTTTGGATAAATTTTCAGCGACTTGTATGGTTCAACTTCATGGTTTGGGTAAGGTTTTCCAGAAACTTCTACGACGATATTTTAAGTACACTAGTGAGTTCATTTTACGATAGTTCCTTAAGCCAAGATTTAATGTCCTTAATGCAGTTTTTTGTTTGTTTTAATTTGTTTGATACTAAGTGGGAGTTTGTTATATGCATTTAGACTAAAAACTCTCATAATCGGGAACGTGTACCTAGGACAGTAAGAAGACTAATGTCCATCGTCTTATGATCTAAAAATATGACTCGTAGTAGAAATCTGCCTGCCAGCACCTTACTTCTGAACCGGAGGGGCGAACTTATATACCTACTATAAACTATATGAGCTACTAGCACCAGAGCCATCTTTGCTTCGTTGCTCGCACCATCGGAGAAGTTAGTATTCACGTTTTGCATGTAGACGGGAGAAGTGAAGTAAGTATCAGAAAAGCAAGATATATTATGGATGAAGCAGAAAACAAGTTTGTGGCAGTCAATCCTCTTTAATTACAACTACAGGACTTCGTGTTTAGTAAGTAAGTTAGTAATATAGTGAACGCAACAAACAGCTGGCATTACTCTCTGTAACTTTTGATGATAGATAATCAGGGATGATACGGATATTCGCATCCGTATCCGCAAATGCGGAGCATCCGCATTAATTCAGACATCTGCATCCGGATCCACATCCGCCGATGTGAACCTCTAATAATCTGCATTCGCGGATGTCAAAATTTTGCATACCAGGGGTTTAACGGATATTCGCATTAATTCAGACATCCGCATCCGCATCCGCATCCGCATCCGCATCCGCATCCGCATCCGCATCCGCATCCGCATCCGCATCCGCATCCGCATCCGCATCCGCATCCGCATCCGCATCCGCATCCGCATCCGCATCCGCATCCGCATCCGCATCCGCATCCGCATCCGCATCCGCATCCGCATCCGCATCCGCATCCGCATCCGCATCCGCATCCGCATCCGCATCCGCATCCGCATCCGCATCCGCATTCGCATCCGCGGATGTGAAAATTTTTGCATCCGCAACAACCCTGTTAATAATCACACATAATGGAAATGTTGCTCGAAATAACTTTAACTTTGTTGAGTGACCAGATCTGAAGAAGAATATTCAGATACTCCCTAACCTTCCTTTTTTTTTATTTAAAATGTGAATACTGACCAAGAGACTCAACTGCTCCTAACCGCCTGGAACCAGTGAGACTATCTGGTGAGGCATCTCCAATTGGAGTATTTTGTGAGGCCATTTCAAGCAATTACACCAGGGCAATACTGAGTTTATCGTCCACTCCGGAATGTATCGAAAATATACCTAATATTATTTTAAATTATTAAATTAAGAAATGACACAATTAAATAAAATAACATTTACCTACTGGCGCACTCCGGGATTTAAACCCGCGACCTTAGAATTGTCAGTCGAGATCCTAACCCTTCGACAATGATGCCGTCAGATTACTTGAAATAACTTTGACCAGATCTAAAGAAGAATATTTCAATACTCCCTAACCTATCTTTTACACTTCTCTTTTGTCTCCCACACTTCCCGGAACTACACGAATTTCCCCAGATCAAGGCTATCTTAATTCTGCTTCTTGCTTGAGACTCCGGGACGTTGAAAAATTACAAGCGTTTTACCTACGTTCAGGTTTGCGTTAGTTAATTCTGTAAGGTGTAGAACGATGCTCATTTCACATTTCACCCTCAATTCAATTCACTAAACTAAGTCGGGGAATACTTGGGAGTGGGCTGGAATCACTCCAACAGATCTATGACTTCATTAACGTATTCCACTAATCATCCGGTACGTCCGCTCTTCTCTTCTATTCTCTCTGTCAGTCCTCTCAGTACTTTCTCCTCTACAGAATCTTGAATCCGTGGATTACTAACTTTGGCTTGAGCGTTCCGGGAATTTTTATTTTTTTCTTTTAATACTTTAAGGTGTTCTATAGCCACCAAATATTTAGAATTAATGAATATCTGCTCACCAGACCTTGAAGCTTTGAGATGAACTATTAGCATAATAATTGGAGATTGCTAATTAACAAATTCATGTTTTAATTAAATACTGAATACATACAGTACGTTACACTTTTTTGTAGGGTATAATCAAAATAAATTAAATTTATAATTCTTTAACTATTTGAAAATTATACTGTTTGATGGAAATGACATTCAGTTCAAACAAATATAACATAATCTGTTTTAGTTTTGTTAACTGGTTTATAAATTAAAACTATTTATACCACAAAGTGGTTGTTTGGTGATCTCTGTGTGCTTTCAGGGATACTAAAATGTATTGTGCTAATTTGAACTGCTAATTATTTCATAGTGCTTTCATACAACTAACTAATAGACCACCATGGACCATAGATGGCATTGAAGTTTTCAATACAAATTGTGAGTTATGCAAAATGTTATTGTAACATGAAAAAACGCAAAATGCCAGTTCATTGTAATTTTTAATCATTGCGAATTTTACTCTCTCCGGATCAACTTGATAATCTAATCGGTGTCCGTCATAAAATATTATCAAAGTGTGCACCTACATAATGTGTGGAAAAATACCAAAAGGCCGCCTATACAGCAAACGATCGCTTTGTAAGGTTAGTGTCCTTTATTGTACATTTAGACCGGTGATTGCCATTCCGTTGATACATTTTGTATCCGCGTAAAGTAAATTCATCCGTCAATGTTTAGGGTTTTACGCCCAGCGAGTTTGAGGTTATTACACACCCCAGTCTCGTATATTATGATTCAGTATGCCCGATCGAAAATTTTAAACATTTTTTCTCAAACACACGTTATTCAAGTTAGCTGGAATCGTTGCTCAACGAATTTTCATCCGATTCACTTCATTCAAAGTTTAAATTAAAGGAAATTCAATGTATATGCGGATGAATCTCAACTTAGGAAAAATTATTATTATCGGATAAAGTTATTGCAAAATTAAGACCGTTTTTTCCGTCAATTTTCATTTTATGTCCGCCACTTTCGCAATAACGATTTTTTTTAAATTTCGTGTTTCAAATGATTTCCAAAGACTCCAGGATTCCAACCGATTTGATCGTACCCTCCGCTTGCGGCCGCTATATATTATTATATTATATCTGTATACATAGATATAGATATTAAAATCAAACTTTCAATAGTGTTTTTTATTGTTCAAACAAGTAACAACAGTTACTTGAACGAAAATAAATTTTATCTTTGAAAAAAACACTCGACTGGACCAGATTCTCTCATTAAAACCGAATTCTGATACTTCTTGATACAATTTTGTGTGCATTACGTTCAAAATAAGAAGAAAATTACTGTCTAAAATTTTAAAAAATCTTCGTAAAACTCGGGCAAGGCCAGGTACTGAAGTCAAGAGTTTTTAAAATAACCAGTTAAACAAAATACGATAATATTTCTTATTACATGTTATACCTACAGCATCACTCAATAGCTTATTCAGCTCCTAAGATATCCACTCCACCCTAATCACTCAATTACTACACGTTATTAAACCATTCACTACAAAATAACATAATTGAACTAATGATCGTTGGGAGAAATATCCCGACATCAGGCAGCAGGCTACTTTAATACAGCCCGTAATTGCTCCACAGTTCTACACAATGAATGGTATTCAACTTTGATTACATCAGCCGTGCACTTCCCTACAAGCCCTCGACGGTTATTGAAGCTCGTTATACTACATGTATAACATTACTAGCTACTTCAGTGGGCAGCTAACAGCAAACAGCTCACCGCGAGCAGCTTACATCAAGTTGCTCCGGGGAATCTGTTTCCTTGAATTCTTCTTGATTACGTACATTAGCCACAATGAGAGCACTCTCTTTGGCTCACTTTAAGTATGAAAAGAACCGCGGAATTCGGCATTCCTGGTTATAATACTATGCAGCCTGAATTCACCTGCCTCTTTGGAAACAAACTGTAAAGGGGCAAGCCCACCGATTAGGATCTTATGATACGGACCATTGTTGGTATAAAACCCCGTCGGCCGCAGAGAGGGCGGACTGGGAGGGCGGTAGTGGTGGCGGGGGCGGGAAGGGCGGCTGTAAAGACGAGGGCGGGAGCGGCGACGGAGTAATTGTGAAGTTTGTTATTCATTATAACATTGACACACACGTGTAACATAATGAATTTGTCGCCAGGGACGCTTTATCCAATAAGACGAGAAGGACTACTAACCTTTTGGGGCGTACAAAACTTCAGTTCGTTAAATAAGATTCGTATGAGAGTATGTAACTCCGCATTGGAGTTATTTTGGGGATGCTTCACGGAAAGTTTTTTTACATGGCAGAATAAGTGAAATTGAGTATTTATTGACGAATATTTGTCTGCCGTAATAAGTGAAATTAAGTAATCATTGACCAATGTTTTATCTGCCGAAATGAGTGAAATTAAGTTATCATAGACCAATGTTTTATCGGCCGGAATTAGTGAAATTAAGTTATCATAGACCAATGTTATATCGGCCGGAATTAGTGAAATTAAGTTATCATAGACCAATGTGTTATCGTCCGGATTGAGTGAAATTAAGTCATCATCGACCAATGTTTTATCGGCCTAAATGAGTGAAATTAAGTTATCATCGACCAATATTTTAACGGCCGAAATGAGTGAAATTAAGTAATCATCGACCAATGTTTTAACGACCGAAAGGAGTGAAATTAAGTAATCGTAGACCAATTTTTTATCTGCCGAAATTAGTGAAATTAAGTAATCATCGACCAATGTTTTAACGGTCGAAATGAGTGAAATTGAGTAATCTATCAATGTTTCATCTGCCGGAATGAGTGAAATTGGATAATTGACTAATATTTTATCGGCTGGAATGAGTGAAATTAAGTAATAAATTATTAACAAATTTGTCAGTATATAATTATTAGGTACTAGCTTTTACGAGCGGCTTCGCGGGCTTTATAGTAGGAAGAAATTACGGTATAAAGAATTGTCCTACGGAATGAAAGGTTTTTTTCTGAAATTAAGTGGTCATTTATCAATCTTTCAACTAGGTATTCCTGACCAAAATATAACATCGATCGGTCGCTTCGCTGCGACGTAAAAGAAGTACAAACAAATACACTATTGCGTTTATGATATGGATTGTTAGTGCTGTTTTAGAAAGAAGGGCTTACCAAAAAGAAATTATAAAAATTTCATTTTTATTTCAATGACGGTAAAAAACTAGAATCAAAAAGTTTTTAATGGTTTTCATTTCAATTTTAAAGTGTCTTTTTAGTTTGGCAAGATAGACATAAAAAGATAGAATTTTACTTTTGGTCACATCATGGGGAGCGATAAATCCAAATTTACAAACCGATATTTCAGGGAATATTTTTTTATTAGAAGAAAGACTAAGCTTGTCATTGGTACGAAACTCAATGGTACAAGTTGTTGTAGCAAGTTTGACTAATAAAGATTGCTCTGATATAAGGCATTAAAACTCTAAACAGTTTTGAAGAAATTAATGAAATAAAATAATTTACAAAAATATTTCCGAAATACAAATTTTTTAGGGGAAAAAAAACTATCCAAATTTAAGTACGTGCCAAATTTGAATGCTTTTTTTTTGACATTTTTTGATAACCAACACTCCAGCCATAGATCACCCCATATATTCGCTACGTTTGGTGATTTAGCAGAAGAGCCGGGGTTCATGTGGTAAGGTTTGTCCTTGTCTTGACGGTGCCTGCCCCATACTGTATGGCGGGCCGGATCTGGAGAGAGGGAGACCTTTTGACCTCTTGAGCAGGACTCTCTCGGGATATCGCCTTGCACCGCAGTGGAGGGATGAATTCATACGTCTGTCACTCCTGGACACACTGACCCCCAGATTCCTACCAACCACCCACATATTTTCCTTCCCAGACCGTTCTTCTCCTTCTTTTCTAAAAAAGATGACATAGTCCTTAAGGGGAATCATTTTCCTCCGGGCCTTAATATAAATACTAATAACTTAAAAAATAAATAAAATAAATAAAATAAAATAAAAATATTTAAAGGGGATCGTGAATCCACGCAATATTGCGTATAGTTAAAAATACAACGTATAGGTTTTGTTAAAAATACAAGAAATTACTTTAAATGAAAAAAATCCTCTTCAAATTTCATTTAGCTTACGAGATTTAGCAAGGTTATGTATTTTTTAAACGACTTCGAAAATGAGGAGGTTATCAATTCGACTTTTTTTTTATGTGTGTTACCTCAGAACTTTCGATTGGGTGAACTTTGATGATTCTTTTTTATTAAAAAGCTGGTGCTTTCCGTGTGGTTCCATTTTAATTTGGTCCAGTTCTGACAATGGAATCCATGAAAAAACCATATATGTTTTAAATTTGCAATAATTATGTGCGTGACAAATAAACGAATAACTCAATATTGCGCCAACAGATTTCGATGATTCTTTTTTTGAAGTAAAACTTCTTTACGCACGCTCGTCACTAAAAATCAAAAAATAAACAAAAAATTTAACAAAACAAAAAACGGCTTGCACGAATGCACTAAAAAGTTAAAAAAATAATTTCATACGATTGTTATTTTTGGAGTCGGTGTCAGCCAAGATCACCACATCTCACCTATAACTATCTATGCATGTAGTTTATTTTTAAATTTTGTAATCGAAATACACCGAAAATTCACCTTTGATAAATGGGTGGTAACGCGAGGTATTGTTTTGACAAGAGCAAAATATTTATTGACAGGGACATACATTATTTTCTGCAATTACTGATAATTTATCGGCCATGAATCAGACTTTTCAATTTTCAATTTTGCTTCCCACAAATTAATCTTGTAATTAATATCGGATACCAGGGTGATTAACGCCATAATTCACTAAACCAACATTGCATAACAATACACTATCACATCTCAGCTACGAAATCCCTTTGAATACATTCTGGAAACTATGAACAAAGGTCCGAAATGCTACCCACTACATAAGACCCCACGGTGCACAGTGCCAGCTCGGCTAGAACAATAATAGCCCGCTGCAGTTCGTGTTGGTTAAGGAACCACACAAGTAAACTAAATACACAGAATACATAACACCTCCAACACCTTATCCTGAGCCAACATTGTCCGACAAACTAACTAACTTCCCAACACGCTTATACCTGTGTCCCTTTGTACTATTTACTGAGGGTTGAATTGTATTAGATCAAATAATACAATTCTGCGAATCATATCAACTACGTTTATTAACGTGAAAATGTTATTGGTTTTCTCAACAGTCGATGCTTTGATAAAAAGCGGAAGGGAAAACTAGCAAAAATAATGTATTAATACATAACAAAATAATAGCAACCTGTAAATCACCGTCATTGACAATGTTTCCTTGTAATATTGACTTTTCCTACCGTTCTCACCCCTTCATCCCAAATCACCACACCCACTAGCCCCGTCTAATAGAATCTAATCATTTTTGTACTTGAACAATTTTTAGTTTTTGTTTTAACCTTTAAGTATGGGCATGGAGTATCAGAGGCTCCGCGTGGTTCTCAAGTTCTTTGTTTCACACACTTCCCCCCGCTCCCCGCACTCGAGCGTCTCAGTATCTTCACTTTTAGACAGTGAGCGAGGAGGTTGCGTCACTGGGTGCACAGCACAAGAGTAATAATCATCGAAATATTGGCTGGTGCCTGTCAGGCTCCACGTCCACATATAAAATATTTTGATAGTTTTTGTGCTTTTTTTAGATTTTTGTTATGAAAAATATATTTCTTTACGTTCATATTTAAATTAGTAGTTACTTACTTACTTTTAATGTGTCAAAATGATAAGTCTGAAAAAGTGCTATGATAATTGATTTTTCATATTTTGTATAATTATAATAAATAAAATTAATTACAAATACTTATTTTTTTCTTATTAAAGACCTATATTCAGATATAGATATGGTTTGCCGCGGTTCGGAATCAGTTTCTAGAATAAAAATTGTGTTTGTAGTATATAGTAGTCTGAGAGACTCCACGTCCGCAGTAGTGTTAAAAATATTTTTGACGTCCATACTTAAAGGTTAAAATTGCCACGAATGTGTCGAAACCAGTAGCAGATAAAAAAATTAGGTTATAAATGTATACAAATAAAAGGAAAAACCGCCATTCACATTTGAAACGTTGCTTGAATGGCTCGAATGGCTTTATCCATGTTTGGTGATCAGATATAAACAGAACATACCTTTCTCTTACCTTTCCTTCCCCTCCCCACTAACTTCAACTCCACGACATACCCCGATTGGAGATGTCATAGTTTCAGTGACTCCAAACGGATTTGACTCTTTTTTCTGTGAATACTGCAAAAGAGTCCTATCTGTCCCCAACCAATCTGGAGCCAGTGAGACCATGGCATCCAGAATACACAGGAAGGTGGAGCAGTTACTAGCTCTTTAAATCTGGTCACCAAACACTGCGAAAGCCATTTCAAGCATCGTTTCAATTCTGAATGGCGGTCTCACACCGGGGCGATACCGGGAGTATCATCCGCTCTGGAACGTGTCGCAAATGTATCTAATGTTATTTTATATAATTAAATTGTAAAAAACACAAATCAATTACATTAAATTTACTTGTGCACACCCGGATTTGATCCCGCGACCTTTTGATTGGTAGCCTAGACCTTCTGAGAGTCCAACCCCCGGCCGCGGAGGCCACCCTATTTAGGTACTAAATACATCGTCGCCTTAGTTCTTAATTGTCCAAACCACCATTTTAGTTTTTGTTCAATCTTCACTTTAAAATTAAAAATAATGTTTTATCTTAAACACTTATTATAATATTTCATTGAAATAATGCAAGAAAACCTACTTCTGTAAAATTTTCTATTGGTCTTTAGGACAATTAAGAACTAAGGCGACGAAATGTAGTAATTTTAAGCAACGCTTCATATATACTACACATAGAGTAGGTATATAACACTCTAGTTTAGAACCACTAAATATATCAAATTGTTTTCGCGTAACAAAGCTCGTAAGCTCAAAAAATCTTACTAAGACATTTTAATGAAAGTTCTTGGTATTTAAGTTCCGAGTTTCATAAATTATTTCCACACTTTTCAATATCTCTTAAATCCCGTCAAAATTTCGCCTCAAAATCAAACTTCCTACCGCAAAACTTTACTAATTTGCGGAGGCTTTCGATATTTATATTGATCGAGCTCGAGAAAAATTTTAAAATCTCATCAAGTCAGACAAAGGGTATATTTTTAGCCAAAAGATTTTTAATTTATTTATTAAAAAAAAAAAAAACACCAGTCAAATATTGTAAATTATATTTGTGATTTGAAATGTGCGTGCATATTATATTTTACATTTCCAGACCTATTTAATCCTTCAGGCCTCGGGCCTGTTTTGACGGAAGATCAAAATATTTCCAGTTTGAAATAAAATCCAAATAAATGGACTATTTCTGAATTCATACGAAAAAACTGTTTTAGAGAGGTCCTGAAATACGCTTTCAAATTTTATAATTCGAAATAAATATTGTGACATTTAAGGAGCATCACATAGGGGCTAATGCATATATTTTTGTATTTCTATATTAATCCACAGTGTAAAAACTTGTTAACGTTTTATTTTTATGTGTCTTGCATTTTGTCATGTATTTACACATCACAATTAATCAGTCACCTGTAAATTTTGTAGGTAATTACTAACATACGAGTACCTACTAGTTTATTTTCTATGCTATTCACAACTTAGAAACTTTCTCTTTTATTGTAATGTATTATCTTTCCTTAATTTATCTGTGTAATCATATGACGTGTACTAGTTATTTTTTATAGTTTATCTTATGTTTAAAAAAAAACTGTCTCTGTATTATAAACTTGTAAAAGCCCACCAGGGCGTTGAAAATTTATAAATGAAAAAAAAAAAAAAAAAAAATGAAATTTTTTTAACTAAAATTACTGATAACAAAAAAACTAAAAGACACATATTTAATTAAGCAAATGAATTAATTTTTGGATTTTAATATAACACCGTTCTCTTTCTAACACTATTTAGATCATATTTCTAAATATGATAATAAGGGAGACACAACAACTGTCGAGTCTACCCGTATGAGTTGTTCCGAACAGAAGCGTTAGCAGTTGACGGAACAAATTAGCCTGAGAGGTTAAAAAGTTGGATGACCTGTGTGCGGGTTGCACAAAGGATATATTTGAAATATTAACTGTGGTATAGGTATTCTCAGAAATTTCCTGATGATCGGTGATCGGGATTAACTGAATGATTACTTCGGTTCGTCTAGATATCGTGTCACGTTATACTTACTATGAATATCTAACTGGACTTGTCAACGAACAATATTGTGACACGAGAGGGGATGGACTGTAAATCTTTATTTGTATGAGACAAGACAATTGATGGCGGTTTTCAAAAGTCAAATCACATGAAATGGCAATTGGAAAGGAGAAAGCCCTTACCTTTACTAGGTTCATATGCTGTCATGGTCCAATCTTGGTAGTGGCTTTTCTTACGCGATGATAGCGCAAAGGGCGGTTAACTTTACCGTCACTTTTTTGTGTATTTGTTAGTATTTTTACGATTTTCAAACGAGATTTCAAGATCGAGGTGTGGATGATTTTACAACGATTTTTCAATTGAATTAATGTGGGTAATTTTTGATTTTGTGGAATTTCTGTATGTGTAATCAGTAGGTATGCATCACCTTCCTCTTCTTGTAGTAAGTAAGTTGGGGTTTCAAGTAAGGAGAGGGACAAAGCGAGAAAATAACACTACAAGGACTATGGGAAAATGGGTTTAAATTCATAAGCTGTTTCAGAACTAAACAGACCATTTTAAAGAATACTCTGTAATAATCAAAAGTAGGAGAAATGCTCACTGGAGTAGGAGAAGTGCCCACCCGTAGATCGGTTATCTTTGTATCCACTCGGGCAATAGACCCGAAAGAGCGACAGTTGTCTCTCTCATGTAGTACAACTACATGGCCTCTCTTGAGATACGTTAAAACTACGTATAACTACCAATACTAACGAAATCTGTTGAGAGGCATTGAAACTTTATACATATTCACCTACGTCCTACACTACACTAACATAATTCTTAAAAGTCGTGTTTAACAATATTGGCAAAATACACGAAGTTGTTAAATTCATATTATTTGTCAAATAATTTACAGTTTCCTGCTGATTAATAACCTATTAAGGTATCGAATTTATTACCTTCATTTTCGTTTGAATATTTCAAACAAAGAAACTTTTTACTAAATAATGTTATCTTTGAACGCCTTAATTGTCTGATTAAAACAATAATATTATGTTTTTGTTGTATACGATAATATTATTGAACTGGAGAGACTTAATAAATATAATACAGTCTATGGATGAACTTCCGAAACAGAATTTTTAAAATAAAAATATTAAATTAAATTTTTGAAAACAGTTTATTTTCATTTTTTTACTATAATTTATTATACTCAGATAATTATACAGACGAACTTGTTTAAAAATAAACTATGTTTGCAAATTAACACTAGAAAGACCGAAGCCTTCATTTTGACGGCTGGCCGAAGTAATGTGACGATATAATGCTTTATAGTTATTGTATTGGTGCGATTTTTTTTTCACATTTCATGATTTATGATTTTACAACTATGGTGAAAAAAACAGGTACGGGTCTTATTTAGTTTTTGAGATATATTGACTTATACCTACAAAGACCGCTGCCGTCAATGTGACGGTTTGGGCCATAATGCTGATTTTGTTTTCAACCTTCCTTGCCCAAGTTTACAACAGGCCCATTCTTCCTTGTTTATGATAGCATCACGATAGTACTAATATCTCTGTCTCTTTCTTTCGCTATCGCGTATCATATAATTTATAAAAATACCATAAAAATACATCTCTGGCCCAAATTTATTTTATGGCTCGTCGGAGAACTAAAGACAGGGTATTCATACATATACCAGAGTTGGTCCAGCTGGGTTATCTCCTGAAGAACTGGCAGAATCATTTATTCGATAACCAATACCTATGCCATAGGTCCCCCTAAGAGGTTCGCTAGGTTTGGTGACTTAGCAGGGGTGCCCAGGTTCATGGGGTTAGGTTTTGTTTACATTAGCTAGCAGGAGGCCCTGAGAAAAATAATTCCCCTCAGGATCTATGTCATCTTTGGGGATGCTGTGTGGGGAGTCTTTTTAGGAAAGGAAGGAGAGGAAGTTCCGGGAAGGAAAAGGATATTAGGGGTGGGTAGGTATCTGGGGGTCAGTGTTTCCAGGTGTGACGGACTTATGAATCCATCCATCCGTGATGTTCCGGGAGAGCACGGCTGGAGAAGTCAAAGGGACTCCCACAACCAATCTCTTCTGGTCCGGCCTGCCATGCAGCTGATGGGCAGATGCATATTTATTTATACAGCGCCCGTGAGGTGATTTTTCACAAAAATCGCGCTATATAAATTATTCAAATATTATTATCACCTGCCGCCAAGACCCGGACAAACCTCATTCCATGAACCCGGGTACCCCTACTTAGTCACCAAACGTAGCGAACCAATTTTGGTGCCATATGGCAGAGGTGTTGATTATCCAATAAATGGTTCCCGGGGCGGTAGTACCCATATCCGCCTCCCAAATTGGCAATTTGTTCGGGGAAGGTGTGTTCAGATCTTGGTGGCGGATGCTTCTACCAAACGACCGCGTGGCAGGCCAAATCGGATGTGACTGGTTGAGAGAGATCGTTTGACATCGCCAGCAGGACTCTCAGAACATTGCCTTGCATCGCAGTGATAGGAATAGATTTTTACGTATGTCATTACATTGATCCCCAGATTCCTACACACCCCTCACACATAAGTTAATTCCCATAACTTATTCTTCTTCCTTTTCCTTTAGGTACCCTCCACACAGCATCCCCAAAGGTGACAATGCCATGAGGGGAATAATTTTCCTTAGGTTTTTTTTGTGGAGCTAATGTAAACGAAAAAAGAAAAGAAACCGAGCCCTATGCCATATTTGGGGATACTGTATGGAGGGTGTTTTTAGGAAAAGGAAGGGAAGGAAGTTCTGGGAAGGAAGAAGGTGTAAAGGGTGAAGAAAAAATGGTAAATTTATCCAGGAGTAACGGATGAATGAAGAAGGTGTGAGGGATGAACAGGAGAAATTGGTAAATGTATTCAGGAGTGTTAGACGAATGAATCGATCTCTCCCACAGTGGTGCAAGGCGACGGTTCGAGAGAGGTCCTGCTGGATAGGTCTAGATGAGGTCTCCCTCAACAAGTGACTCCCGACTCAGCCGGCTACGCAGTAGGTGGGCAAACGTTTTCGCCACCTAGATCATACAAACCTCACCCAATGAACTCGGGCACCCCTGCTAAGTCACCAAAAATAGGGCGAACCACTTGGAGTGTCCTATGGCAGAGGTGTTGGTTATCCGGTAAATGGTTTCGGGGGCGACGGTACCCATATTCGCCTTCCGATTGGCAAAAAGTGATCAGCCGTCAAAATGACGGTCGTGGTCTTTATAGGTATGGAGAAGTACCCGGTCTTTCTAGTGTTAAAGCATAATATTATTGAATATATAAAAGCAAAAATACAAAAATAAAGTTTTACAAATTATACTTAAATACTTATAAATAATAAAAAAACTGTTTTACTTTTCTTTTTTTTTTACGATTTTTACACATGCTATCGACAAATTATTTTATTAATACAAATTTTTCTTTTATTCAAAATGTATATCATCATCACTTCCATCAAGCAAAAAAACCCGTTTATTTGCATGCATGCATTGTTAAGAAAACTAACAAATTTTAATGAAGGCACTAACTCTCATAACTTATAGAATTTTAATTACTTCACATACTGTAACGTATTTAAAGTACAGACATGTTATGCTTTGAAATATAATTTCCACACATTCCCTTCATCTCCTGTTTATTATCCTCAAATTACACTTTACCACATAATTTCCACAACACATCAGTCCAACCTCCAACCAATCTCCTACCTTTCTGTAACCTCAGTGTTTCGCTACAATTTTCACTCCCAAACTGTGTTATCCCCTCAGTATTCCATTGAAACAACTGTTTTGCTTTGTTTAGTATCAACGTAAAGCTTCGAAATGGAACACACTCCAACATTTTACAGTTTATTAGATTTCCCAGAATTTGCAGGGAACTTAATAGAATTTAATATATCAACTAGGTTACAATATATTTAACACTAACTTTTTTATTGAATACTAGTTTTACAGTTTATTACTTTTCCCAGAATTTTCAGGTAACTTAGTAGAATATAATATCTTAACTGTTAGATACAATATATTTTATACTAACTTTTTCTTGATTACTAGTTTTACAGTTTATTAATTTTCGCAGAATTTTCAGGGAACTTAATAGAATATAATATCTCAACTAACAGTACTAACTTTTTCTTGAATACCAGTTTTACAGTTTATTAATTTTCCTAGAATTTTCAGGCAGCTTAATAGAATTTAATATCTCAACTTGGTTACAATATATTTTATACTAACTTTTTCTTGAATACTAGTTTTACAGTTTATTAATTTTCCCAGAATTTTCAGGGAACTTAATAGAATTTAATATCTCAACTAGGTTACAATATATTTTATACTAACTTTTTCTTGAATACTAGTTTTACAGTTTATTAATTTTCGCAGAATTTTCAGGGAACTTAATAGAATATAATATCTCAACTAACAGTACTAACTTTTTCTTGAATACCAGTTTTACAGTTTATTAATTTTCCTAGAATTTTCAGGCAGCTTAATAGAATTTAATATCTCAACTTGGTTACAATATATTTTATATTATTTTTTTCTTGAATACTAGTTTTACAGTTTATTAATTTTCCCAGAATTTTCAGGGAACTTAATACAATATAATATCACAACTAAATAACATTATTTTTTATAGGTACTAACTTTGTCTTGAAAAATAGTTTTATAGTTTATTAATTTTTCCAGAACTTTCAGGGAACTCATTAGAATATTACAATATCTCAACTAAATTACGAGATATTTTTTACTAACTTCTAGTTTAGTTTCTTGAATACTAGTTTTACAGTTAATTTATTTAACCAGGATTCTCAGATATATTTTATGCAAACTTTTTCTTGAATACTAGTTTTACAGTTTATTTTTTTTCGCAGAATTTTCAGGGAACTTAATAGAATATAATATCTCAACTTACATTACACTTTATACTAACTTTTTCTTGAATACTAGTTTGACAGTTTATTAATTTTCCCAGAAATTTCAGGGAACTTAAGAGAATATAATATCTCAACTAGGTTACAATATATTTTATACCAACTTTTTCTTAAATACTAGTATTACAGTTTATTAATTTTCCCAGAATTTTCAGAGAACTGATTGGAGTTTATTATCTCAACTAGGTTACAACATATATTGTACTAACTTTATCTTGAATACTAGTTTTACAGTTTATTATTTTTCCCAGAATTTTTGGGGAACTTAATTGATTAGAATATCTCAACTAGGTTAAAATATATTTTGAACTAACATTTTCTAGAATACTAGTGCGGTTGGGAGACCTAGGGAGGATTCTTAGTCTCACAAACCTTACAAAAGTCGAGAGATTATAAAAATCATCTTTCCCTGCCTTGCGAACGTTAAAATTAAGATGATCGTCGGCGAGGCCTTTAAAAAAAATCAATTTCACACCGCCCGTTTGCCAGCCCGCTGCCCGCTGCGTGCTGCCCGCTGCGTGCTACCGCTTGGCCAGATATATTATATATTTCAACCAATTTACATAAACCTTGACAAATTATATACCTGAAATCCTTCCTCATGAATCACTCTATCTACTAGTGAAAACCGCATGAAAATCCGTTGAGTAGTTTAAAAGATCACAGACAGCGTGAGCGATTTCATTTTATACTATGTAATAAAGATAAGTCATTTAATAATTAAATGTGTGTATTATGATTTTCAAAGCGACTTTGACAAATTTGAGTTAGGTGATTTTTAAAAAATAGTCTTGGACAACTTACTAAGCAAATATAATATAAAAACATAAAACACCGTAAAAAGTCATTGCTTGGGTCAAATTTGTGTTCCAGTGTAAATCGGTAATTTATACTTTAAATGGCCCTCAAAATGCTTTTTTTTAATGATTTATATTTTTTATTTCATATTTCATTATATTTACATAGCAGGTGGGGCTAAATTGTATTTTAAAGAATTATCATTAACTCGCAAATAATTATCAAAGTTGGCTCCAAAATCGATTTTTTATTTTATAATTTTAAAAACAAATAAATAACATAGCACATGTCCATGATTACTGCCTACCCCTTAAACCCTTTTCCTTCCCAGACCCCTCCTCTCCATCCTTTCCTTAAAAACCCTCCACACAGCATCCCCAAAGATGACATAGGTCCTGAGGGAAATTATTATCCTCAGAGCCTCCTGTGTGGAGCTCATGTAATTTGTTTTTTTTTTAATATAATAGTTCAAAAATAATATGTTTTTGTATATTAAATAATTTTTGTTTTCCAAAATACATTATTTAATACGTCTTATACCTTTTTTACGAGCAAATGTCGTGTTAAAAAGACGGGGAAAACGAATGTTAACGTGAACCACAAAATTTAACCAAGGAAAAATAATATATTTTTATATAGGTATATAACAAAGAACAGATAATAAAAAGTTAACAAAAAAAAACATTTATATCACATATATAAAATAAATAATAGATAAGGAGTATTATAGAATGCAGAAGAGGGCATAAAAAAAGAAAGAAGATAAAAATAAAGAAAGAAAAAGGATATCTTAGATTACAATCGTTTTAAGAAATATAGTATTAATAAGATATACTGATTGTAATTGTTTATATATGAAAAGTCTAGTAAATGAAAAAAAATATTATTGTATTAATTTAACAAACAGAAATATATAAATAAACATAATAAAACTCTTATAAATATAAAGGACTCAAATAGCATCCTTATGTTCGATCTGATTTGAGATTTTCACCACCAGAAGTATTATCACGAATTATATTTAGTTTATTATGTCACTACCTCCTTATTTAGCCAACGTTTCAATTAGCAGTTCAGTGTCCATCATCAAGGCGGATGTGTAATCGAAGATTGTGGTCAAATGTGTTATTATGTACGTTTTTGCGATACCGTGTTTTAAGGCTTTAACAAGGCGATAACAGCTTTATAAAGATACATAAAAATAAAGAGTGCTAAAATAAAACAGTTAGCCAAAAAACATGTTTTCGCTGATAATTTTTTTTTTCGCTGACTAGAAAAACATAAAGAAAAAAATAGTTCAGAAAAGCTAAATTAAAACATAAAGAAAAACTAAGAAAAAAAATAGTTAGGAGTAGCTAAATACTTAAATATGCATGATGAAATATAGAAAAACACAAGAAAGGGCAAGCTTATGGTCTTATAGGAGTATATTGACGATATGTATGTAATAAGGGAATATGTAAATATATTGCAAATTAGGAAAAGGAATCTGATTAATAATATAATAAATAATATAATATAATAAAAAAATATAAATATGGATGTTAAGTGGTGTGTTGTGATGCATTACATTTATCTGATAGTGTTGCTTTGAATTTGTTGAAAGTTATATTGAAGATGTCTGTATATGTGAGGTGTGTGTTATGATAGTGGCAGGCTCGATGTATGAATTCATTTTGTAAGTAGTTGGTGTTGGAGCGGCTGTTATAAAAAAGGGATACGTTTCTGCCATTGCGACCAGGAACTCTAATATCTATTTTTTGTAAAAGATACAGGGAAGATATCGTATTATTTAGGATGCTGTACAATAACAATTGATCAGAAATAATTCTCTTACAATTTAATTTCGGGATTTCAAAGAATTGACGAATATCTTCATTTGATTGGAATGCATAAAACGACCGAAAATTTATGTAAGAGAGAATTTTTTCCTGAACACGTTCTATTCTATGAACATATGTTATAGAATAGAACGTGTTGCCAGTTACAAGTTGCAACTCTCTGAGAGCTGGTATCACAGTATAATTTTAAAATGGTTTTCTGCGTTTATTATTGTAGCCGTCAATTACCAGATTCCAAGAAGTGTTGAGCTTAGCCCCGTCGTCTCATAAACGTCAATATTAATTTGGAATGTTCGTTTTCATTTCAATTGCCTAAGTCATCCTTGGACCTCGGGAACAAGTCCAAAGCAACGGCAAGTTTTAATAAAATGCTCGGCAATTGCCGATTTGTCAGGAAGCTCTTTCTTGCCTTGTGTTCATTATGTTTCGAACAGAATTGGCGGGAAACTGAGAAAAGTCAGTATCAAGACTGTCTTCGAAACCACGACTAAAATACAAGACCTACTGAGGCCTGCAAAATCTAAATTTTTTAGATTTTTATTAAAATATAACACACGACCACCACAACACGGGCATGTGCCTAGCATGGTGGTCGAAAAATATTTTATGTATGTAATGAAAAATCTAATGAATAAAGAAAACTTAAACTTAAAGAAATAATGCTCTTAAATTTGTTTTATTACAATATCACAGACAGTTTTCAATACATTTCTGTGAGCTTCATAAATCTTTACAAATAATATCACAGCGTGCAAACTGGCAGCTCTAATGTAACATTTTATCCAAGAAAAAGTCTGTCATTGAATTTTCACGAAAGAAAAGGTTCAAATCAATATATTCTCGCACCAGGACACGCTCCCGAGAAAGTTAAACACGGATACTACGTATGTGTTTCATTCTCAGTATTTATTATGAAAAACTTTGGACTATTATATACATACAGACAAAAACCGTCATGTCTTACACAAGTTAAACCAATTAACGTTTGCTTCCAGAACTGGGATCAACAGAAAACGTCAACTCTTAAGTAAATTGTAACTACTTAACTTATTGTTGGAGAAGTTGTATGCGCAGGAAACGTTAACTTCTCTTGCATTAGCTCGAATAAGAACTACATCGTACAAGGGACGATATAAAATAAATTAGTAGCAGAGATGTTATAAAATGTTCATTTAATAGTACACATGTTACGTTAAACTATTAAAACAAATTTTCAAAGACACCTGGGAAATAGGAAAGCAAAGTGTGGGTAATTAAATAAACAATGTACTTTTTAATAATAGAAATGGTTTCCTTGTTAAGCCAGTCATCCATTGCGAGCGGGAAAGAGTCGAGCTTAGCGGGGTTGGAGATGAGCGAAATAGCTTTGACCTTCCACCAAAAATGAGTCGCTAAGAAGATAAGTGTTTGCTATCCACTGCCCATGCGAGAAATAAGCGAGACGAGTGGAGCGATGTCAACAAAAAATGAGAAATAGTTTTGCCCTTCCATTGAACATTAGTCATTGATGCTCCGTCTCGAAGTGAACAGACTGATTTCCGTGATTTCAAGAACTGATTATAGTGAGGATGATTTTTTTGCGCTTATGCAGTGAAGAAATGTTGGCTTAAAAAAAATTAAATTGAATTTTTTTTACACTTTCTTATTTTTGGAAATTTCATCTCAATGATGGTTTTCCAAGCCCCATCCTTTATGTTAACATTGCGACATTCTTTGCTAGTCGTATCATATAAACATGAAAATTGTCAAAAGACTTCAATAAACACCTCCATCTCGACAAAAATCCAACGAGACAAATAAATCGGCTACGGTATTGAGCGGAGTCCTCTAGAAACGGAGGCGTCTAATAATATCTACAGGAATTCCTAAAACTGAACAAATTGGACTAATATGTATGAGAACCAAAGTGAGGACGAATATCTACAGCTCAAACTGATGATTAATATCTATGGAACAGGTAATGTAGACGAATATCTACAGCACTGGCAGAGGTTGGATTTGCAAGTATGTATTGCATATTGGCATAACGTAATATTGCGTATGCAGTTTAAAAAACTTAATTTATGTTAAGTTAGGTTATATTAGGTTAGGATAGGTTAGGTTAGGTAAGGTTAGGTTACAGAAATTTCCTAAAACTGAATAAATCGAACTAATATGTATGAGAACCAAAGTGAGGACGAATATCTACAGCTCAAACTGATGATTAATATCTATGGAACAGGTAATGTAGACGAATATCTACAGCACTGGCAGAGGTTGGATTTGCAATTGATATGTGTATCTTGGTGTTACCGTAGATTGTTTTTTTAAATGGGATAAACATATTAAAAAAACCTGTAAAAGACTCAGATCAATTGCTGGCAGAATGTACACATTGAAATTTTTCTTACCCATTGAAACACTAAAAATAATTTATATGTCACTGGCAGAATCCATTATAAGATATGGATTAACAATATGGGGAAATACTTCTGTAACAAATCTGAAACAAGTCCAAGTTGTACAAAACGCAATTGTAAAATTATTAGTTGTTCCGAATATTTTCAAACAGAGACATGATACACCATTACTGTATCAGAGTGCTAAAATTTTACCTGTTAAGGCAATACTATGGCACAAAATTATAATTCAGTATATATTTACCCAGCAGCATAAAGAGAAATTAGAACATAAATACAGCACTAGATTCACGCGCAACGACGGGTTAATAGTTCCGAAATTTAATAATAAGTACGGACAGAGAACGTTTGAATACAACATACCGAAAATATTTAATTTATTACCTGATACTATAAAGCAATGTAATTCTATGAATAAGGTTAAATATATGCTGAAAAATTGGCTATCGGAAAAAAATAGAAAATTTAATCAGATGTCCTGATTACGACTGCCTCAAGTAATCTCTCCCGATCCGGACCGCCACGCAGTAGGTGAGGAAAAGTATTCGCCAACAAGACCTTGACAAACATCACTCCAAGAACCCGGGCAACCATAACACGGGCATATAATCGACCACCATAACACGGGCATCAGCCTAGCATGGTGGTCGAAAAATCCACTAATTATGTAACCATATTTTGTAAGTAATGAATAAAGAAAAAATTTAAAACGAACCCTTATAATTCACCAAACACTTGGAATGACTTATGGCAGGGGTGTTGGTTATCCAATAAATGGTTCCCGGGGCGACGGTAAACATGTCCACCTCCTAAATCTTAAGTAGATGCACATATAAGTGTGTCGTATTTTACCATTCATCAGTATTCATTCAGAAATGAAAAGTTACTTGAAATGGCTTTAGGCGTGTTTGGTGACTATATCTGAATAGCATTTTTTTTAAATCAGCAGAATTTTTCACATCTCCTTCCCCTCCCCACTCATGTGATTTGTTTAAATTTTTTCGCTCTTGTACAGTGTATATTGGTTTAGTCTAATTACTTGAAATGGCTTAAGCCGTGTTTGGTGACTAGATCTGAATAGCCAGGAAGATATGTTTTCCACATCTCCTTCCCCTCCCCACTACCTTCAGCATCACACCATACCAAAATTAAGGGATGCCATTGGCACTCACTGGCTCGAGACGGTTGGGACTCTTGTGTTTTTTTTTTTAAATTAGTTAATTCCCCCTTAAAAGAAGATGTTAATTTCAGATAAAAAAGTTATATTATATGCAAGTAGAAATTTTTACGGTTTTTTGCATACAGACAAAAACCGTCATGTCTTACACAAGTTAAACCAATTAACGTTTGCTTCCAGAACTGGGATCAACAGAAAACGTCAACTCTTAAGTAAATTGTAACTACTTAACTTATTGTTGGAGAAGTTGTATGCGCAGGAAACGTTAACTTCTCTTGCATTAGCTCGAATAAGAACTACATCGTACAAGGGACGATATAAAATAAATTAGTAGCAGAGATGTTATAAAATGTTCATTTAATAGTACACATGTTACGTTAAACTATTAAAACAAATTTTCAAAGACACCTGGGAAATAGGAAAGCAAAGTTTGGGTAATTAAATAAACAATGTACTTTTTAATAATAGAAATGGTTTCCTTGTTAAGCCAGTCATCCATTGCGAGCGGGAAAGAGTCGAGCTTAGCGGGGTTGGAGATGAGCGAAATAGCTTTGACCTTCCACCAAAAATGAGTCGCTAAGAAGATAAGTGTTTGCTATCCACTGCCCATGCGAGAAATAAGCGAGACGAGTGGAGCGATGTCAACAAAAAATGAGAAATAGTTTTGCCCTTCCATTGAACATTAGTCATTGATGCTCCGTCTCGAAGTGAACAGACTGATTTCCGTGATTTCAAGAACTGATTATAGTGAGGATGATTTTTTTGCGCTTATGCAGTGAAGAAATGTTGGCTTAAAAAAAATTAAATTGAATTTTTTTTACACTTTCTTATTTTTGGAAATTTCATCTCAATGATGGTTTTCCAAGCCCCATCCTTTATGTTAACATTGCGACATTCTTTGCTAGTCGTATCATATAAACATGAAAATTGTCAAAAGACTTCAATAAACACCTCCATCTCGACAAAAATCCAACGAGACAAATAAATCGGCTACGGTATTGAGCGGAGTCCTCTAGAAACGGAGGCGTCTAATAATATCTACAGGAATTCCTAAAACTGAACAAATTGGACTAATATGTATGAGAACCAAAGTGAGGACGAATATCTACAGCTCAAACTGATGATTAATATCTATGGAACAGGTAATGTAGACGAATATCTACAGCACTGGCAGAGGTTGGATTTGCAAGTATGTATTGCATATTGGCATAACGTAATATTGCGTATGCAGTTTAAAAAACTTAATTTATGTTAAGTTAGGTTATATTAGGTTAGGATAGGTTAGGTTAGGTAAGGTTAGGTTACAGAAATTTCCTAAAACTGAATAAATCGAACTAATATGTATGAGAACCAAAGTGAGGACGAATATCTACAGCTCAAACTGATGATTAATATCTATGGAACAGGTAATGTAGACGAATATCTACAGCACTGGCAGAGGTTGGATTTGCAATTGATATGTGTATCTTGGTGTTACCGTAGATTGTTTTTTTAAATGGGATAAACATATTAAAAAAACCTGTAAAAGACTCAGATCAATTGCTGGCAGAATGTACACATTGAAATTTTTCTTACCCATTGAAACACTAAAAATAATTTATATGTCACTGGCAGAATCCATTATAAGATATGGATTAACAATATGGGGAAATACTTCTGTAACAAATCTGAAACAAGTCCAAGTTGTACAAAACGCAATTGTAAAATTATTAGTTGTTCCGAATATTTTCAAACAGAGACATGATACACCATTACTGTATCAGAGTGCTAAAATTTTACCTGTTAAGGCAATACTATGGCACAAAATTATAATTCAGTATATATTTACCCAGCAGCATAAAGAGAAATTAGAACATAAATACAGCACTAGATTCACGCGCAACGACGGGTTAATAGTTCCGAAATTTAATAATAAGTACGGACAGAGAACGTTTGAATACAACATACCGAAAATATTTAATTTATTACCTGATACTATAAAGCAATGTAATTCTATGAATAAGGTTAAATATATGCTGAAAAATTGGCTATCGGAAAAAAAATATTTATACTTAGATTGATTTATATGAATAATGTTGAATTTGTAGATATAAGATGTAAAATTATAACATTTAAAATGTATATGTAACTTAATTATAAGCACCTGCTGACAAGCTAATTGAATTGGCTTAGCAGGACTTGTTTGTGATAAAAAAAAAAATATACATATATAAATAAATAAATAAAAAAAAAATAAAATAAAAAAAAAATAAAAATAAAAATAAAAAAAATAAAAAATTATGTATTGCATATTGGCATAACGTAATATTGCGTATGCAGTTTAAAAAACTTAATTTATGTTAAGTTAGGTTATATTAGGTTAGGATAGGTAAGGTAAGGTAAGGTTAGGTTAGGTTAGGTTAGGTTATATATAACTCAATATTACGTTATGCCAATATGCTATACATAATAAAATTGCAAATCCAACCTCTGCCAGTTCTGTAGATATTCGTCGACATCACCTGTTCCGTAGATATTAGTCAGCAGTTTGGGCTGTAGATATTCGTCCTCACTTTGGTTCTCATAGATATTAGTCAGCAGTTTGAGCTGTAGATATTCGTCCTCACTTTGGTTCTCATAGATATTAGTCAGCAGTTTGAGCTGTAGATATTCGTCCGACATACGGGCTGTAGATATAAGCATCTGGAGTCGTTGGACACTAGTCGGCGATGGAGTGCGTGAGCGGACTCTTTCGGACCTATTTTAAAGGGCGCCTTCCACTGCGAGCGGAAAAGAGTTGAGCGGAACGGGGTGGGAGATGAGCGAAATAGCTTTGACCTTCCACCAAAAAGAGTCGCTAAGAAGTTAGGTGGTTGCCTTCCACTGCCCCCGTGTGATAAATGAGCGAGGTGACCGGAGCGAGGTCAACGAAAAATGAGAAATAGTTTTGCCCTTCCATTGAAAACGAGTCAGTATCGGTTTGACGTTTGAAGTGAACAGATAGATTTTTGTGATGTCAAGCATTGATTCTAGTGAAGATGATTCTGAAAGCTTGTTTGTAATGAAAACACGTTTGCTAATGTAGGATATTTATAATTTCATCTCCAAAATTTTAACTTTTTTATTTCCGCCAATTTCATCGCAATGATGGTTTTCTAAGTAGAATTCTCTTTTGCCAACATTGCTACATTCTTTGCGAGTCGTATCCTATAAACGAAATTGGCGACCGGCTTCAATAAACAACTCCGTCTCGACAAAAAATGCAGTCGAGGCAAGTGAATTGACGACAGTTCTTGAGCGGAGTCCGCTAGAAACTAGTCGGCGATGGTGTGCGCGAGCGGACTCGTTCGGACCTATTTTAACTAGTTCGGTCCGCTCCGCTCACCTCGTTCTTGATGGAAGCACTTGTATGCAGTTAACGTTTGCGAGTCGAGCGGAGTTCGTACGGAGTCCGCTCCGCTCGCATCAGCGGAGCGGACTCGTTCGAACCTATTTAAACTCGTTTAGTCCGCTCCGCTCACCTCGTTCTTGGTGGAAGCACTTGTATGCAGTTAACGTTTGCTAGTCGAGCGGAGTCCGTAAAGAGTCCGCTCCGCTCGCAGTGGAAAGCGCGCTTAAAAGTTCGGTCCGCTCCGCTCACCTCGTTCTTGATGGAAGCACTTGTATTCGAGTCTAGTCGATTGTGTGCGAGTCGAGCATAGTTCGTACGGAGTCCGCTCTGCTCGCATTAGCGGAGCGAACTCGTTCGAACATATTTAACTCCTTTAGTCCGCTCCGCTCACCTCGTTCTTGATGGAAGCACTTGTATGCAGTTAACGTTTGCTAGTCGAGCGGAATCCGTTCGGTGTCCGCTCCGCTAGTAGTGGAAGGCGGGCTTAATGTTGTGTGAATTATAACAACTATTATCACTGAGTATTCTGAGCAACAAATGTTTATAATAATAACCAAATGAAAATACCCAATCACATTTCTGTACTCCTGGTATTTTGTTCTTGTCGGCAATTTCAGGTTTTGATGTTTATTATGATTTTGTATACTTTTTTGTGGGCAATTGTGACATTAACGCCGCTGCGGAAATTAGCACAATTTAACCAGAGACATTTCTATACTGCTGGTATTTTGTTCTTGTGGACAGGTTCACGTTTTGACGATTATTTTACTTGTAGAAAACCTAGCACAGACGTATATAATAATTCCCATTTTGAAAAAAAAAATTACTATAATCTAATTGATATTATAAATGCGAAATCTTGTATGCATATGTATGCGTGTTTGTTACTATTTCACGCAAAAACTACTAAATAGATTTTAATGAAACTTTACAATAATATAGCTTATACATCAGAATAACATGAAGGCTATAATTATTTATAAAGCTAGCTAAGAAGGGGATGGGGGAAGGGAACGGGGACGCACTGGGAAGGTCATTCAAATTCATGGAGAAACAATAATGTATTTCTTTGAATATGGCATTGCATCGCTTGCCGGGAACCAGCTAGTTGCCTATAAAAATATAATATTTTATTGGGTATACAAATATACTTCATCGTTCCTCTGATTTTTTTACACTATCAGTTCCACTTTAAAAAAATGACCCTTAAATTCGATGCAAATCCAAGTTCTAAGGTTCTTTGAACTGGGGTTACAGTCACACAATCGAAATTAGTACGTTTGGTGATATAAACATACTCATATTTTCTATCTCAGTTGAATATTTTCATCCAATTTTGCATAAGATGTGTTTCGGTTCTGAAATAAATTATATCATAAACTTTATAACATTTCCAATGTTCCGCACATAAAACTCTATTAATAAACATTTGTCCCTAAAAAAAAGTTTTAAAAACTCCATTGAAATGCCGACGAGTTTTATTATTCTGACATTTAACAAAACTTTTAATAAAGCTTGTACTCTGATATTTATTAAGGTTATATTTGGATCATTTTTTTTCTTTTGTTTATCTGTAATTGTTCCGGTAAATACAGATTAAATTTCCTCGAACAGTTAGAGATAAACAAAAAAGGCTAGTAATTTTAAAAGGCTGGTTCGAAATACTACGATCTGATGGTCTTCCCGAATATTTTATGACATCCGTGTTTATATTTTGGACAGACAACCTTATCATAGATGACATTACTAGATGTACACTCGGGTTACTTCCGTAATGGAAACAAGGGTATTTTTCCGCGTTATTACTTCAGGGATGAGAGATATATATCAAATTCGTTATGAATTTAGTATTTTTTGCGTCAGTTACGAATCATACTATTATTCATTTTGTTTTGAAGAGTTTTATTTCAATAAAAGTCAAATTTGTTACTTTTATATGTGCTACCGGTTTAAACATATCCGTGTCAATCACTAGAAATCTTAAAACTAACTTCAATATTATATACAGAAACGATTAGATTTTTTTGGGTGGGGGTAGTGGGAGAAGTGATTTTGTGGGAGGAGGTTCACGGTGGGAGGAGTGAACATAACAAGGAAACATTTGAGTCGAAACCAGTAGAACACATGCGTCGAAACCGGTGGCTGATAAATAAAAAGTAAGTAACAAATATCCATGTGAAATCAAAGTGTACAAAATAAAATGTCTTGAAATTGTTACATAGTTAATTCCCGAGAAATACCAAAAATTATATTATTCTTCTGAATTTACATAACATAATATTTATTTACAGGGATTGTGCATTGTCCTTCACGCTAGGAGTTCACCCGTATATTGGAGACACTATTGAGGGGTAAATTGATGAACTATAGTAGAAGACTTTAAGATAATAATATAAAAATAATTGACAGCTAAACATTAAATTTTAAATATATATATATGTATATCTACATTTTTTTTTTTTTTTGAAGAAAGACAAACATTCCGGGGTTACGAATAACCCAACAATGTTTGAAAATCTCCTACTACCACCACAGAAAGCCGAAAATGTTGCTTGTGCTGTGATGGAGGACTTAGCCAGCGGAGGAATCGAACACGCGACGCTCGGGTGGGACCCAAGCGCTATGCCCACTCAACCACTGACCGGTCATATAACATGTAAGAGCGGTACAATGTCAACGCAATAAAATTTAGATATTTTTAAAGGGAAAATTGTTTCAGTAGAAGACTGTAAAATAATTATATAAAATCAATTTAAAATTGAAAATATAACAACAATTTGGAAGGCAGCAGTCTCAATGGGCACCGCCGGCGCCCGCGACGCCCCGGGAATCATTATTAGCAGGGGTGCCCGGGTTCATGGGGTGAGGTTTGTCTAGGTCTTGGCGGTGAATGCATTTGCCCACCTAAAGCTTTTGATAAAATCAATCAAAAATTATTAATAAAGAAACTTTGGTCTTTTGGCATACGTGGTAACTTGTTTCGCTGGGTAACTTCCTACATACTCAAAAGATTACAAGCGGTAGCATTAAAGGGTTTTAAATCTGATTTCAAAGAAATTTCTTCAGGCATCCAGCAAGGGTCTCATCTCGGTCCATTATTTTTTATTTTATATATTAATGACAT
Source organism: Limnephilus lunatus (assembly GCA_917563855.2). Lineage (NCBI taxonomy): Eukaryota > Metazoa > Arthropoda > Insecta > Trichoptera > Limnephilidae > Limnephilus > Limnephilus lunatus. The sequence goes on along the minus strand of OU830602.1, from coordinate 18,288,754 downwards.
AGTGAATGTCGTAAAATACTCCAAATTAGAATTATTTGCCGATGACGCCAAACTGTACAAACCCATAAATGACCTAAACGATTGTATCAAATTACAAGATGATTTGAACAGCATAGCTATGTATTGTGAGAATAACCAGTTATTTTTAAACAGTTTAAAGTGTCATCACATCATATTCACAAGAAATGACAAAAAAATTGTACATCAATATCTGTTAAATGAAAACAAAATTGAAACCTGCTCCAATATTCGTGATTTAGGTGTGATTCTCGATAGTAAGTTACAATATCAATGCCATATCAATCAAATAACAAATAAAGCTACTAAAATGCTTGGTTTCATAGTAAGAAATACAAAAGAATTCACAAACACTGTAATTATCAAACAACTATACTTTGCGTATGTACGAAGCCATTTAGAGTTTGCGTCAACTGTGTGGTCTCCATTTTATGCAGTACATATAAATAAAATTGAATCGATTCAGAAAAAAATCATAAAATACCTTTCTTACAAATCGTACAATCGATTTAATAATTATCTTGATGCAATAAATTTCTTCAAAATTGATGCATTGAGTGTACGCAGACAATTCTCAGATGCGATGTTGCTATATAAAATCGTAAATAATGTAACCGACTGTCCTGAATTATTGAACAGAATAGATTTTAAAGTACCTACACGGCACACACGTTCGTGTAATATTTTTAAGGAAAAACACTGTAAAACCAATTCAAACCAAAATGCTTGCCTTATTAGAGTGTGTTCAACATATAATAACATTTTCTCTGATATAGATATCTTCAATTGTAACGAAAATAAATATAAAAATTCTATCAAAAGTGTATTAAAATGTATTAAATGACTACAAAATTCATAAATCTAATGATATATTATGTACTACCTTCCACCTGTTATACCTATGTTATATCTTTTAATGTACTATCTTTTAATTTTCTAAAATTACTGTTTAATTTCTAGACATACAATGTAATAGTATAATGAGGAAATCTATAATTGGTTTCTCAGTTAGGTTAATTATACATGTATAAATTAATCATTATTGTAAACTGTTGATTTCCCTAAAATAAAAAAAAAAAATAAAAAAAATAAAAAAAATATCAAACAAACCTTTCCACAAAAGGTTTCTTCAGTACCTTCGAATACCTACATTTCATTATTCTCTGTACTAAAGTAAATTTATAGTTGTAAAAAGCCTAACTTTAGAACACATTTAATTTGTAATTTGTTAAAAAAGTTATAGGTATATATATGTACCCCATAAGAGGTAACTGCTTTTTAAAATCACAAGTATGCCTACGCACAGGCTTTGCCAGCCTAGGATTTATAATTATCACACTTGATGCAAATTATATTTTATTTGTTCAATTACGTTTATTTTTAATGTATGCAATTATATTGTATTAACAATTTTTGTTTACTTAAACTATGTATTTATGTAAATTGTGTCTATAATTGTAAAAAATTAGACCTGGTCTAAATGTTGGCCGTTTATGCACGTGGATAAAAAATATAATCATTTTCATTCGCAAGACTAAAAGAAAGTTTTACTTTTTTATGATGTTTATACTAAAACCACTCACCCTAATTCTTTCGAACTATTTTCTGTCCCTATTTTTCAATAAACTTTAATTTCATACGTAATACATCTCTTAATACAGTGGTTTTCAACCTGAGGTAGGCGTACCCTCGGGGTACGCGAAGCGAAAATTGAGGGTACGCGATATCGTGGCACGCATGTAAAACCACTGGTTAAAAATGCCCGAAGTAGTGTTACATTTATGTATAAAATTGCATTAATTGTATTTGTGTAACTTGATAAATTCATGATCTAATGAGAATATTCTAAACTTACAAATGAAACATGTCTTTTGTAAACAATAAATTTGTAGTAAGAGTCAAGGGATACGCAGGCTCAAAAAATTTGACAACCGCTGTCCTAGTATATTATGTTACATCTCATTCCTTCGCTTCGAATGAAAACACTTTACAGTGATTTGTTCATTGAAAGGATAAGTTAGATTGTTTTTAGGAATTACTGTGGACTTACTGAAGGAAGGGTAGTATAAAATAACATTGAAAAGGGATGATTATAATAAAAGAGCATTCAATAATATATTTTTAACGTAATTCGATGAAGCAGAAAATCTGTTGCGTGATGCCTGAAGCAACAAACTGTTTTACGGTGGGTCGTGAAAATGGGCAAACTTTCCTGTCTGGAATTTATAAGATAATTTAACTGTTAAGGTTATTTCCATAATAAATTATAATATAACTTTGCAATAACCTTTTAAAAGTCAAAATAAGCTTAAATAAAAAAAAATCTAAGTCAAAACTCGAGTAATGTCGGAAAGTAGCTACTTACACCTGTATATTATAGTGCTTTTTTGTTTCATCCATTGTCTGCTTTACATACGCATTATTATACGCATTTTCTTTAATACACAAACATAAAAGGCTTAAAAATAATCCCTTAGGTGGTGTTTATCATATAAAAATTATAGTTAATGTTAATCAAAAATTCTATTTTAATTAGTGATTGATATACGAGAAGAGTCTTTTTATTGAAACATTGGAGTTACGGACTACGTAATATGAAAACATGGGTGAATAATAAATTAAATCATTTAAAAACTAATTAGATATGGACTTTTTTACATTCGCTCCATGCTGCAGATACTTTAATAGTTCACAACTGCTAACCTTGCACAAATCACAAGTGCGCCCAACGGTTGAATTTGGCAGCCATCACTGACTGGTCTGGAGCTCCAAATTACCTGAAAAATACCCTCGACTCTGCGCAAAAAGGGCGGTCCGTTTGATAGATTCTCCCATCTTAACAGACGGATTGTAATGTTTAGAGCACAGGCGTCGGGTGGGAATGCTATCCATGTTCTACCGGTATTAAAATGGAAGATGCTCCGAGGAACTAGCGTCATTGATCCCTTCGGCACCGGTGCATAGTCGGGAAACACGCCAAACGCGTGCCCAACATATGTACATGGTTGACATTTGTCACATGACAATAACATCTCGGCTGTGGAACGATTTGCAGGCTTCTGTGTTTCTTCCTTCCTATAACATGGGTCTCCTCAAGACCAATGTTAATTCCTTCCTCTCCTTAAAAAGACCCTCCACACAGCATCTCAGATGACATAGGCCCTGAGGGATTTTTTTTCCTCAGGGCCTCCTGTGCGGTTAATGAAAAAATATTTAAAAAATACTGGTAAATTATTTTCCTCAGGGTCAATATCATCTAATGTATGCTGTGTGTAGGAACTTTTTAAGGAAAAGAAGGATTGGAAGTTCTGAGAAGGAAAATATACGAGGGGTGGGTAGGAATCTGGGGGTCAATGTGACAGACGTATGCATCCATCCCTCGCACTACGGAAAAAGGTGACGAGTCGAGGGAGTCCAGCTGGAGAGGTGAAAGGTTCCCCTCAAAGTCAAATATAGCCATCCACTTTGGGCTGGCCTACAACATAGGTGTTGGTTTTTCAATAAATGTCAAGTGATGCCAACGAAATAGCGCAAGACCTCGATCGGAAAAGGAAACGATCTAATGATGTTTTGTTTACATAAAGAAATAACTTTATGATAATGATAAAGAAATTAAATCAGCACAAGAGAACGGCTTAGATTGGGTATTTTCAATTTCTTTCACTTTTGATGGTCATCAAATTGACAAAGAGCGTCATTTTTCATAAATTTGAACTATCCTATATATTCTGCCTCGTTTAGCTTGAAATATAATTGTGATTAGCTGACAAAAACACCCTAACCTTAAAACATGGTTTTTCAGTTAACACCGTATTTGTTCTTCTTCTGGAGTCAGCCATATAACAAGTACTATAAAAATACGTCCGTGTTTTTGTTCCATTGTGTTTTCTGTATTTTTTTGGTGCAGAATAAACTTTAGGATGAATCATACCGGAAGAAAAATAAGACAGAATATAATCGCATCAACTGAATAAACGATGGCGCTTTTCCTGGTAACACGACGGGAATGCTTTTTGTTTTCACATCAAGGGCGGCTTCGAGGGGAGAAGTAATTCTTCATGCTATATTATTAGGTTTTTCTTTTATGTTTGTCGTAGGTTGTCTATGTATATAGCATCACGTGATTTGCACAAACTCGTAGAGGAGAAGTACCGAATATGGCATACGTCCCTAATATGAGATGGATGTGTTTCTCAAAATTTAAGTAAGAACAGCCTCTATAAAACCCAGCGATCCCGATTCCCCACCGACCGACCTCGAAAATGTCAGTACTCGTCCGGACGCCGATCACACCATACTCACCTGAGAGAGTAATTAAGTTTTTGTGCCTCACCGATTTGATATTTACGTAAGTTTCACATTATTTTTTCTCAAAAAATTTTCCCCACAATTAATCTTTCGCTGATGGGCAATATTATCATTTAAATTTGATGTTTTCATAATGATTTAAAATTAAATTCCAGTAGATTTTATTCTACGAATATATTTGTTTGTATTGATCTTGTTCCTGATATGGGGTTTTTTATGATCCTAATATGGAATACTATCTCATATTAGGAAGAGTGTTTCCAACATGGAATTCTAATAGAACTAAATTTCTCTGACTCTGTGCAGAAATGGGCAGTCCATTTGATAGATTCTTCCATCTTAACAGATGGATTGCAATCTATAAATATCTTGTACACGGTTGACATTAGTCGCATGAGAACGGGTCGTTTCTACGACTCATTCTTGAGTTCAACAGCTCGGCTGTGGAACGAATTGTCGGCCTCTGTGTTTCCTCCCTCCTACAATATGGATCTCTTCAAGACTCATGTTCACTCCTTCCTTTCCTCAAAAAGACCCTCCACACAGCATCTTCAAAGATGACATAGGCCCTGAGGGAAATTATTTTCCTCAGGACCTCCTGTGTGGAGTAAATGTAAAAAAAAAAAGTTAACATAAAAAAAATAGTACCTAAAGATAATAAGATACATCGCATTCGCATTAACCAAGATGGCATGTACTTTGAGTATTGCCCTGCTGAATTAGCACATCTTAGTGTAGAAACTTGCGTATATAATTGGCTTTATCAATTTTTAGTGACCGGACGATTTGCGCATAAACGTCAACCCTAGCTCATGAAAGAGAAATGTGCTTGGGGGACCAGACCGAGTGATTCTCTTCTCCTGGGTACAGAAGACTGTAATACTAAAAGGACTAGGTATTTTCTAGCTCGTATACTGTAATCCTTCTCTTCGTCTTCCGTGCCAAAAGGAAAATACTTTTATTACAATACTATTAGGGTATTTAAGGAGAAGAGGGGACAAAACCAAGTATTAGAAGATCTAAAGAGAAAGTCTTGAACTCGTATTGTAAGAGGTAAAAGAATCACATTCGAAAAGTCGTTCAACTACAGAGTTGCTAAGAACAATATCGAAGTGTAAAAGTAATAAGTTATTAATGATATACTCCGGATAATTAAATCAAATTTAACCAAATGATTGAACAAATGAATTGACAATTTTTGCTCCAAAATCATGGAAAATCTAATTCTTCATACTATATATTAATGCTCAGTTTTTGAAAAACTCACTTTTCTCCTTGACGGGAAAATCGACCGCACCGCCCCTTAAGTTTCACCAACCTGAAGGTTCAATTTCGGATAAAGCATTTTCAGTTTTTTTATGGATCCGAAAATGACCTCTCCGCTCCTCGAGTTTCAAAGACCGCATAGATCATTATCGGATCCAGGGCCGTTCACCGAAATCGTGTCCCGATTTAGGACCATTTTCATACAAAAAACCGGTGCACGGTTTACAGCGCACCAAACGGCGAAAACTACGGGGTCCGCCAAATAACTTTTTTTTTTTGAAAATGCTATAAAAAAAAAACTACTGAATATTTTCTCAAATTTATTTTTTTATTTATAAGTACAATCCTTCCGGTTAATAATGGAAAATAATTTCATTCAAATGGCTGCCTCGGCTGGCCATGCAGTAGCCTACACGATCGGTCCAATTTTTAAGCACATTATCGATTGTGTGCAGCTGTATTTCACCAATGGCTTCACGAATATTGTCCTTTAAAGCGTCAATTGTCTCTGGCTTGTCGGCGTAACATTTATCTTTGAGGGCACCCCACAAATAATAGTCCAACGGTGTCAAATCGCAGCTCCGAGGTGGCCAAACGACATCAGCTCTGCGGCTGATAATGCGATCTTCAAAAACAGGGCGCAAAACATCGAGTGTAGCTTCGGCTGTGTGGCACGTAGCGCCGTCCTGTTGAAACCAAATGTTGCCAATATCCTCCTCTTCAATTTTTGTGAACAAAAATTCGTTCAACATGGCCCGATAACGATCGCCATTGACTGTAACGGCCACTCCTTGCTCATTTTCAAAGAAAAATGGCCCAATTATGCCTCTGGACCAAAATCCGCACCAAACAGTGACTCGTTTTGGGTGTACCGGCTTTTCAATGTATGCGTGCGGGTTTTCTGTGCCCCAAATACGACAATTTTGCTTGTTTACATACCCGCCAAGATCAAAATGAGCTTCATCCGAAAAGATGATTTTTTTGGCAAAATCGGCATCTTCTGTAAGTCGATCGCAGGCCCACTCAGCGAAGCGAAAACGCATTGGATGGTCAGATATTCGCTCAGCGGAAGGATAAAACTAATTATCTGTCAAATCAGACATGAGCTAAGTGTTACCATTCACGAAATAAGCACTAGTTGAAAAAAAAAACTTTAGATGGCGGACCCTTTATAATTAAATCTCTCACCTACGAAGAAATTCGGCCTTAGTTCTATTTCCTGCCGCTAGGTTCACCCGTTAAAAACGTCGCATTTTTCACGGAATCTAATGAAGTTTTTTTTCCATACAAAACTGATTTTGCCCGGAATTTATACTAAATAATTAAACGGCTTCGAGAATATTCTTGAGAAAAATTGACATTTTACAGGGGCATTACGGAATTAAAGATTACGTTAAAAAAACACCTTCCGGCGGACATGTTTTTGATTAAACATAAGCAATACAAGTTTTATAAACTTTTAAATCCACGACATGTACCGCATTTCATTCAAAATACTTCACAATTTTGCATCAAAGATTGGAATAATTCTGACATTTGTTGAAATTAATCTTTCCTCGACAATGAACAATTTTGCGGCCAGTTAAAATGAATTCTTGGTAGGTACCTACCGGCGTTGAAAGGCGAATAATTTACATGCAGTTAATAAATAGTACCTAGGTAAATGAAACCAAATGAGATCAGTACTACTACGAAGGTACTTTATTCCATAGAAAATCAAATAAAACGATAAAGATTTTTATAATGCTGAATTCACATTTTTGTTAGATTTAGGTGGCTGAATTTTAATAAATACAAATTAGCCAGTACCTACTTACGATTGGGAACTAATTTATTGTTGAAATAATTTTTAATATTTGGTCAGTACCTACTTAATTATGTGGGAAAATTATTGTTTAAACATTGAAATAACTAAAAATGGTCATTTTTTGCCAAATGGTTTAGGTACCTACATGAAAGATATACATACATGTTTTTATAATGCTGAATTCACATTTTTGTTAGATTTTGGTGGCTGAATTTTAATAAATTTAATTACGAATTAGCCAGTACCTACTTACGATTGTCCGCGCATAACTTCCGAACGATTGAACCAAATTGAATAATTCTTTTTACGTTGTGATCCTTATTGTTTGGACAAGGTTTTTATTAATTTACTGGTGAGCTCTAGAATTATTAAATTTGCATAAAATGAATCACCGAAATTTATGTACGCTCATAACTTCAGAAAGACTGCAACAAATTAAAAAATTCTTTTTTTGTTGTGTTCGTTATTGTTAGGGCAGAGTTTGTACAAAACTACTGGTGAGCTCCGGCATCATGAAATTTGTATTAAAATGAATCCCCGAAATGCATGTACGCTTATAACTTTCAAACGACTGCACCAAATTCGATAATAATTCTTTTTGTGTAGTTATTGTTATTTTTAGAACAAGGTTTGTATAAAACTAATGGCGAGTACTGGAATTATGAAATTTGTATAAAAATTAATCACCGAAAAGTAGAATCGCAAAAGACAAATCGGATAATTCTTTTTATGTTGTTTTGGTTTATGGTTGGTAAGCACTGGCATTAAGAAATTTGTACAAAAAAATTTCAAGAGGTGGCACGCAAGATGTTTGAATACTAAATGTACCGGGAATGAATGTATGAAACGCGGGAGTTGTGGGAAGGGGAAACAGGGAGGGGGGAAGGGAACTCGGGAAGGGGTTTACGGGACGGAGAAGGGGGGGAGTGAAATAGAGGAGGGGAAGGTGGGGGAGGCAGAGTGGAAACGCGAGAAAGGAAGAAGACTTATGGTAGGTTTTTTGCTGCTAGGCCCTGCGGGCGGCTTTATATATAATTGTGTGTTGAACCGCTAAGCGTTACTTAACCATTCATCCGATTGCGATGAAACTTTGGGGATTTGATGTGTGCATGTCTACCATGGTGTATATATACTAACGTATGGCAGGTTTTTGCTTCTAGGCCCTGCGGGCGGCTTTATACATGATTGTATGTTTAACCGCTAAGCGTTGCTAGACCATTCATCCGATTGCGATGAAACTATGGGTTTTTTTATGTGCGCATGCCTACCATGTCTGCAGGGCAGTTGGTACCTACCCGCTTACTATGAAATAATATTTTTTCTGTAGTTTTTTTAACAGCAATAAATCAATGTTTTAGTTTCTTAGAAATTCTGGTTTGTTCATTTTATAGCGTCGTTTTTGTGAAAAATTACAACAAAGTATCTATTAAGTACCTACCTATTTACTATGAAATAATTTTCTGTAATTTTTTTAAGCATTAATAAATCAAAGTTTTGGTTACTTAGAAATTCTGATTTATACATTTTTATAGCGTAATTTTTGTGAAAAATTACAACCACGTTCCTTCTAAGTAACTACCCGCGCACAATGAAATTTTTTTTTCTGTACGATAGTAAGTTAAGTTAGTTTTAACCCGTTAGTTGCTTTGCAACAGGCATAAGCTAGTTAGCCTTTATTTTTTAAATTTGAAACAAAATTAAATAAAATACCTCACATCCGTTGCTACACATTTTGATATTTTTTTATTATTCAGTTTGGTTGAGTATTTTTTTCTCAAATCCAAAATGTAGTTTTGTTTGACAAAAATGGCATAGACGTCCCTCTTAGTCCCAAAATACATGTTTTTTTATATTATTTATCACTAGCGAGTACCCGGCATGCATCACAATACTATTCAAAGAACAAAATTGTTTCGACCTTCGTGTCCTTTCCCACACCTCCGTTCCCCTCCTGCGTCTCTTACCGCTCCCGCGTTCCCCCATCCCGAAATTCCGCTAAACAATATGAAATACACAATTTTCTTCAAAACACTCGCACTTTTTACTGAATATGCACAAGTTCGGTGCTTGTTCGGACTGCACCGGTTCCGAAGGGAATAATATCAACATATAAGTTTAATTTCTTCTACGTTTCGAGTCTCAGGTTTTGTGTTGTATAGGTCTCGCAAGTTAAGTTGACTTCATCTCAGTACTCACACAGATGCAAAACTTTCATACAGCGTGTTTCGTTTTAGGCTTTAAAAAAAAAACAATTTATGATTATTTCACAATTGAGAATTCGATGCCAAAGCGTTACAACATCGTTATTGAAATACTGAAGGTTATCATTATTTTTTTTCTAAACTAAATGTGATAATTTTCACGATTGAATTGAAATGGGTGGGTATTAAAAAAAAGACAATGGTATTGCTAAAAATTCTTAGCCATTTATTTGAGAATGTTGTAAATAACAAACTTCCATTGATAATGACCCTAATTCACGGAAATTACGGCAATTGAAAATTATACCTAATTGTTTTTTGGAGAATAATTATTATTCTGACCAGAGATATTTATTTTACAAACCATCTGATTTGGTTGATAGTCTGCGTCGTTTCTTCCCTGGTGTGCTGGATGTTGGTCGTTGAGTTGACGATGATGACGGTTGAGTTTCTGCTTCCTTTGCCACTCCAGTTACGATACGTCGAATACTAGTCTGCGATACTCCAGTTGCCTTAGACGTCAAATCATATAAGTCATTCATGCTTAAAAATTGGCCACCGTTTTTTATATTATGCATAAAATAATTAAACATGCGGAATAAAATTTCACGACTTTGTCCATTCAGTGATTTGCCACGTCCCGTTTTGTAACAGGAGGATGTCGTAATATAAAAATTAGTAATTATTTCACTTGCGATATGTAGGTGCACGCATGTTTAAATCAAATTACGAACTGAATGAATAGGACACCCCGTAAGTGCAGCCCGTAAGCCTGTCGTAAAAACTTGCATCCCTTCTAACTATTTACAATAAGTGAGCGTTAGCAAGACAGAGAGCCTTATCGGGTTAGTAGGCGTCGCTTGACGTTCACACAGATAGACCAATACATCAATTCTAAGCATTTTTATTGCTTTCATCTTTCGTTGCGTTTCCTATAATTGTCTAATGGTTTTTTTAAGTGAACAGCTTCTTAAATTTAGAAATAAACTAACATACGTAATTACAAAAAAAAACGAGTGTGCTTTAGACCACACGACTGAAGTAAAACTTCACTAACTTTTAAAAGAACATATATGACATTGGGATGACATATGACATTGGGGTGACATATGACCATGGAGTGACCTAAGACCCTAGGGTGACCTATGGCTATGGGGTGACCTACGTCCTTGGGGTGAACTACGAACTTGGAGTGACCTACGACCTTGGGATGACCTACGACCTTGGGGTGACCTACGACCTTTAAGTGACCTACGACCTTGGGTTAGTACGTACGCCTTACCTTAGTTGTGTAGTATGTACGCCTCGCCCGATCACCGTTCGCATCGATCACCGTTCGCATCGATTACCGTTTGCAACACACATTTCGTAACGCATCACACTTTTCGTAACGTATCACACTTTTCGGAACGCATTCACCAGCTTACCCCCCAAGTCGAGCGTGCGTAAAGAAGTTTTACTTCAAAAACTTGAAGTTATTTGTTAAGTTTCAAACAAATTTCCATCATATGAGCTAAATGAGATGGAAACAGCTCAGCGCCAGTTCCGGTAAGACTAAAGAATCTGAGTTACCTTTTCATTTTCTCTATCTTTGTCTCTTTAATATTTTCAGTGAAGGTTATCGTCATTATATTCTTCAATGATTAAATATTTTAATGGGGTTTATAAGCTTCAATAAATCCTAATAAATTGAAACCGCCATTTCTATTCCTCTATTATATTTATCAGAAAACCCCATTTCTCCCAACCTTATTTTAAGCTTTCTCCTTCCATTTGTTCAGCCTCACCTCCTAGTTCGGGTGTTATAGCCCGCTAGCCCCTGACATTTGGGAATTTATGCGGTACTTAAATTTAAAAAAAAAATACAAAAGGATAGTATTCCTTTGTGCGAAAGCCAAAGCATTGAAAAAATGTGTTCAATATACTCTATGGTTTTGAACTGTCAAGTAACTGAATATTATAATAATTTAAATATATCATTATAAAGTGTTCAATCACCAGTTTTTATTGAAAATATAATTGAATTTATCAGTTTCAGTGAATATATATAAAAAAAACCAACCTTACAATGCCACCAAAGAAAATACAAGCGGAAGAATCTGATGTTTTAAGCCTCATAGAAATCAAATTCAGTGAGTTAAATAATACATTTAAATCGGAAATACGCGATCTAGTGAAAACTGTGGAATATTTGAGCTTGAAAATTGATGATTACGAATTAAAATTTAAAAGTATGGAGAAAAAAATCACGGAATTGGAAAAAATAAACGAAAATAACATGTCACAAAAAAAGGATTTCTTTGAGTTACAAGCGAAAGTTGAGGCCAGTGAACAATATGCTCGTGTTAACAACATAGAGATTATCGGAATCCCGGAAAAAAAACAAGAAAATTTAATGGACGTTCTAAAAAAAATCTATTCAGAACTAAAAGTAGAGATGCCGAAACACATCGAGTATGCCAGCCGCGTTACTCCACGTGAGAAAATTGAAGGAAGACCGAGGAACGTTGTTGTGAAGCTGGAACGGAGGCAACAAAAGGACGACATCATTGCTGCAATCCGCAAGAGGAAAGGCCTCACAGCGGAGAACATCAACTTGCACGGAGGACATAACATCTTCATAAACGAACACCTATCCCCCAAAAATAAGCTTCTCTATAAAATGGTCAGAGAATTTTCAAAAGAACAAAAATATAAATTCTGCTGGATTAAAAACTGTAAAATTTTCCTTAGGTTGAATGAAAACTCAAACCACGTATGTATTAATTCATTTTACGATTTAGAAAAGATAAAAAAACGAGATACTCGTGTCATCGATGCCTAATAACAGAATATACAAACTTTAATTTATTTTTATCGTAACTATGTGTAACTTGAATACTAAAATGGAAACTTTACAAATATATTACCAAAATGTGAGAGGTCTCAGGTCAAAAATTTAATGGGTTCGTTTTCAAAACCAAGATTCACCACAGAATCTTTAAAAAATTTATACTATTTTACATCATTTCACTTTGAACAAAATTATTCTGAACAACAAGTAAATACCACGATTTCTCTTTATTCTCATGTACTATCACAATCTATCAAATATAATAAACGATCGCAACCTATTAGAAATAATTGCATAATGACAACATACTTTTATGTAACAACTGTATGCTCAGTATTTTGCATTGTATTTTGTTCACTATTCAACAACATATTTCTGTCAACATTAATGACAGCTGATACCATAGACAAAATCATGTACCACAAACAAATCATAACTTATGACGTTCATAATTACCCCCTTCCAAAGCATAATTACTTACTTTTCATTAAATTACTTTTTCATCAATTTTACATAAAAACGTATTCAATAATGCTTAATATATTATACTTTCAAAATGGATTCTAACAAAACGGCAATAACATTTTATTATCAAAATGTACGTGGTTTAAAAAGTAAATTAAATGATTTATATTGCGAAGTGCTCAGTTGCAATTATGATTTAATTTGTCTAACTGAAACATGGCTAGATTCCACAATCTATGACCATGAATTAGTAGATGATCGTTATAATATATATAGACGCGATAGGGACATATCGAGTTCTCTCAAAAAATCAGGCGGTGGTGTTCTAATAGCCATCAAGAAAGAAATGACATCTTTTTTAGTCTCAGCACATAACTCAAAATCTGCAGAAGATTTATGGATTAAATTTAAATTACATGAAATGTCCAGGCAAACCATCAACTTATGTTTGGCGTATTTGCCTCCAGATATACCAATCGAAAATCTCACAGATTTTTTTGAAAAGTGTCAAACGACATATAATAACTTACCATCAGAGGATATAACAATAATAATGGGTGATTTTAATGTGCCATCTTTTCAATACTCACCAAATGCCAATGTAACTCTTACCAGACCAGTCTTTCATAATAGCCAAAAATCAATATCTCTACTGGACTTCCAAAATTTGACTGGACTTAATCAATTCAATCACGTCTCTAATAATATAGATCGAATTTTAGATTTAGTTTTTTCCAACCATAACCTCAACATTCAAATTGCTTCACATGTGTTATCCAAAATTGACTCCTATCATCCTCCCATTGAATTCGATCTTTTAATTTCCAAATGCAGACCCCTACCTACCAATCCAGATCACATCAAATATAACTTCAAAAAAACGGATTACATTAAATGCAATGAAATGTTATCACTCAATAATTGGGACGATCTTGACACCCTGGATTGTAATGACTCTGTACTACATTTTTATAACTTGTTATGGCTATCAATTGAAAAACACACTCCACGCTTAAGAATCAGGAATAATAAGTTTCCAATTTGGTTCAGCAGTGCTTTGATCCACCAACTCAGAGAAAAAGAAAAGTTTAGAAAGAAATGGAAAAAATACAAAAATCAATGTGACTATGAGAGTTTTTCCATCTTGAGAGCTCGAGTAAAAGTATCTATACGTACCTGCCTTAAAACCCATGTAGATTCAATAGAAAATTCTCTCCCTGACAGTATCAAAAATCTCTCAACCCTCATTAATTCGAAAAAAATTTCTAATTCTCTCCCCAAAATCATGCATCTCCACGACAAATCAGCAACAAATGGTGAAGATACATGTGAACTCTTATCTACTTACTTCTCTTCTGTTTTTAGCTCACCATCTAATTCTAAAAGTGACTCTAAACTTCCTTCCCAACTCTATAATTATCCATTGTCTCATATCAAAATAACTCTAGATGAGGTCAAAGCGAAATTGAATACTCTCGATATCAATAAGGGTTCCGGCCCAGATGGAATTCCTCCACTATTTATTCGAAATTGTGCAGACCAACTTGCAGTACCAGTACACAAAATATTCTTCAAAAGTCTGAAGTGTGGGGTATTTCCTGATTTGTGGAAGGTTGCCCACGTCATTCCGATCCACAAATCTGGCAGTAAAAATGATGTAACTAACTACCGCCCTATCAGCCTTTTATCTTGTTTTGGAAAAATATTCGAGTCCATTGTATATAAAACCATTTTTAACCATGTATCACATATACTTAGTCCTTTCCAACATGGCTTTGTTGCTAAAAGATCCACAAATACTAATTTGCTTGAGTACATGGACTTTCTGTGTAAATCTATGAATAATAAAACGCAAGTAGATGCCGTGTACACTGATTTCAGCAAGGCCTTCGACAAAGTTAGTCACCGTATCTTAATGTATAAACTGGATCAAATTGGCATTCACGGAAATCTGCTTCGTTGGTTAGAATCATATTTATCACATAGAAGTCAATTAGTTACTGTTAACGGTTTTAACTCTTCACCAATATTAGTTACGTCAGGCGTACCACAAGGATCTCACCTTGGACCCTTGCTTTTCTTAATATTTATTAACGACCTTACATATAAACTCCGCTGTAATTTTTCTCTATATGCTGACGACCTAAAATTATATAAAGCAATTAAATATATTGAAGATTGTGAACTTTTACAACAAGACCTTAACACAATATCTGCCTGGTGTGTTGACAATGAAATGGAACTGAATATAGCTAAGTGCAAAGTTATTAATTTCACCAAGAACACCAACAAAACTCTGTATTCATATAGCATATGTGGTCACAATCTAGAAACAGTTGAATCAATAAAAGATTTAGGAATTATATTCGATAACAAACTAACGTTCAACCAACACATTGAATACATTGTGAGTAAATCAAATAAATTACTCGGTTTTATTGTAAGATCAACCAAACTGTTCAAGAATTCTAATAGCTTAATAATTCTATTTAATTCCTTAATCCGTAGTGTTCTGGAGTACGGGTCATCAGTTTGGAATCCACATTATATTACACAGATATCTAGACTCGAATCAGTCCAAAGAAAATTCACACGGATTTTGTCTTATCGATCAGGTGTCTACCATCTTTTAGACGGGTACGAACAAAGACTTACACATTTCAAATTAGAGAGTCTAGTTAAAAGACGAAACATAAATGACCTTTTAATGCTTTATAAAATTGTGAATAATCGTGTAGACAGTAATTTAGTCAATCAAATCAAGTTATACGCCAGGCCCAAATCTACCAGAAACCTTAACATATTTTGGACCGAAATTTCTTCCAATAATACTGGATATTTTAATCCTATATCTAGAATGTCTCGATCATACAACGATCTTGTTAAAATACACACCATCATAGATATTTTTGTAAATAATATAACTAGCTTTAAAAAATATCTCCATGATTTGTGCAACTAAAAAAAAAAAAAAAAAAAATAAAAAAAAAAAAAAAAAAAATAAATAAATAAATAAATGCTTTTGTTCCATTACTTTTCAATAATTATTTCATAAATATTTCACATTGTTTTTCTTGTGATTGCTTCAGTGAATAATCTTGTTAATAGTGCACCTAAAAAAAAAAAAAAAAAAAGGATTTTGTTTCATTACTTCTCAATAATCTCTTCATAAATATTTCATATTTTTATTGCAAGTTTTGTATTTTAGTTTTCAATATTTTGTATTTTAGTTTTCATATTTTGTATTTTAGTTTTTAAGTTATCTATAAATAATACTTACATTGTTTTTCATGTTGCTTCTGTGAATATGCAAATGTTATTACTGCAGACACATTAGTCTAGGGATATTTATATTTTATTAGAATTTATTTTATATTACATGCAAAAATGTTTTGTAAATATCCTGTTTGTGTCTCAAATAAATTAAAAAAAAAAAAAAAAAAAAAAATAAGTTATATCCAATAAATTCTTTGGATAAAATTGACGAGGCACGCATTATTTAAGCCGGAAGCCTTTGAAGCAAAACAATGACCAAAATTTTTGAACAAAAAATCCCAACGGACAAATTTATAATCCTACGTAAAAATTCAAATTCCAAATACTCTCACAGCGCTGGGAGTTCAATACATTTCATCGCCAAATTAAATGGAGGACGTATATTGAATTTACTCACGGCACGAGTAAATATAATGCTTTAGGTGGGCTGCCATAGTATAACGATACTTTTCTGAAATAAATGTCCTATTTAGGAAAACTCATCTGCTTTGTTGCAAAGGTTTAATTTGACAGAATTCAATAAACAAAGGACTTTTCCATGTTTTATTTTCATTAGAGAGATTCCCTATTGAACTTTGACATATATTTTCTCTCCAGTAATTTCAAATGAAAGACTCGTCTAATGAAGTAGGTCTTCATCATTCAGAGGAATGTTGTATTAAATTAAATTAATACAAGTTTTGGGAGAAGTCTTACGTTTTCTACTTTGATAGATTTCTTTCAACGTAATGTGAGGTTACTTAAAGATCCTTCCTTATGTAACCTTAGAAATTTACGTTTTTCCAAATAATTTTTCGGAAATGTTCAATTATAATAACGCAATAATTTGAAACATCACATGTTTTTAAATTATAAAAATTAATAACCAACACCTCTGCAACAAGGTCACCCCAATTGGTTCGCTACATTTGGTGTCTTAGCAGGGGTGCCCGGGGTCACAGGTCCACACGGGATGCGTCTGCCCATCAGCGGGCTGACCCTTTGAATTCTCCAGTCGGACTCTCTTGACATATCGCTCCTGACTAAGTGATCCCGAGATTTCGACCCACCTTTCATATCTTTTTCCTCTCCAGAACTTCCTCTCCTTCCTTTAAAAAAGGCCTCCATACAGAATCCCCAAAGTTGAAATAGATTTTGAGGGAAAATTATTGTCAGGGCCTCCCTTGTAGAATTATTGTAAAAATAAAAATAATTGTTGAATGTAAGAAATTCGTCATTTATTGCTAATCTAGCTTAGATTACTTCAATATGATGTTTTCCCAGCAATCTTTATAGAGTACCCAGTTTATTCGAACGGGTGCTATGTACTACAACTACAGAACCGAGTCATGTAAAGATTCATACTGTAAAGTGCGATGTCAACAAGCAGAGAGGAGATGCCATCAGCACACGAGCTGCGAGCATATATTATAAGAGCAATGAATGCTGAAGAAGACATTCATTCCAAGAGTACCCAGTGAGAGAGTGCAATGGTGTTCTTGGTGAGTCGCCAGTAGTTGGCAGTGGCCCGGCAGTACCTATCTATCTCCTGCTGCATTAGCGCTCCTTTCCAAACTAGTTTCAACTTCCCCCAACTTGAATGCCTTTTTGAAAACATCTTCAGTTTTTGGATCCCGTCCAAGAGCTGTAATTACACTCCGCCGCCGTGTAAACAGAGAGGTACGAGGTACAGTTATTTAGGGTAATCACCCAGGCACATTAGGTTATGTCGGTTGAAGGCATTTCTATTAGGGAGGCCCCGCCCACGCAATATAAAATGGTAATTCCTTTGGCATTCCTCTCATAAAGAAAAGTGTTAGGAATTGGAATCACGTTTTAGTGTAACTACATCACACCGCAGTTTAGTCTCATACAAATTCGTCACTGACTAGTCGGAGATAACTCCGCGGACCCGATTTACGCATTATAAGAACGCGTGTTATTATTCTAGATGCAAAACATTAAATGTTACATAAATTTACACTAATAGTCCAGCCTTATTAAATCCGCAGACCCGCTTAACGATTATAAGGATATCATGTGGTATCTTCTAGATAGGTACTTAAATCATACAGTTAGTAGAGATATAATAACTCCACGGACCCGATTTACACCTTATACAAAACATAGATGCAAAACGTGGTGTCTCATAAATGTACACCAATAGTTTTGTCTTGGATAAGCCCACTGATCTGCCTGTAATGTCTCATCAATTTACAATGAATAATGGTGCGTTTCCTCGCTTGTGGAGGCCCGGCAAGCCTCCACAAGCTCCAAGCGTCCACAAATCTCGCTTGGCATTTGGAAGTCGTTTACACGCTTGTGAATGCGTCAGTGCACAACCGACACCCAAGCATGGCGGACGCCGAACTTGTGTCGGCTCTTGCGTTTGGTTTAACATACTTTTATTTGAAATACAAGCAAAGTGTAAAAAACAATACAATATTGACCTGTATTATAAAAAAAAGTTATTCTAACAAAAATCATATGTTTTTTATTGTAATAAATCATCAAAAAAATATTATTTATTTATATCAACTTTTTAGGTAAATCCAATAAATTAAATTAGTGTATTCAAATTAGGTACTTATTCATTTTAATAGGTCAGGCACGCCTCATACGTAATACATATGTCTCGTAATGTTAATTATCGATATACCGCGTGGAGCAAAAACGGCGTGCACACGCCGTTAGTTCGGAAATTACACTGAGCGTTTGCCGAAGCTTGCCGCTGGATCCGACCCCGACTGGATCGGCGACAAGCTTTCGCAAGCTCTTGCAAGCCTTCACAAGCCAAGACAAACGACCTGTTTCTACGTTGGCGTTTGTGGAGGCTTGGCAAGCGTGGAAACGCACCATAGAATCACTTTTTAGTGTTACTACTTACATCACACTGCAGTTTATTCTTGGGATACGTCATGATACAGACGGAGATATCTCCACAGACCCGATTTACACATTATTCAAAATATAGACGCAAAACATGGTGTCTCATAAATGTACACTAATAGTCTATTCTTGAATTTAAATCCGCGAACCCACTTTACAATTATTATAAAGATATAGTATCGTGTCTTCTAGATAGGTACATAACTCATACAGTTAATATATAGGTACCTACGCCATTTTTTAGTCGGAAATAACTCCACGGATCTGATTTATCTACTACACTATATAAAGAGGTAAGATTTGTTTGTTTGTTTGTTTGTTTGTTTGCATTGAAAAGGCTCCGAAACTACTGAACCGATTTGAAAAATTCTTTCGCTGTTGGGAAGCTACACTATCCCTGAGTAACATAGGCTATATTATATTTTAAAAAAATAGGCATCCTTACTAAAACTTCAATAATGTAACCCAGGGTGTAAAAAAATTACCTAAAATATTCTTTACATCGCGTGCGCTGCGAAAACTATTGATGATAGAATAAAATAATGTACTACGACTTTGTAGAAGACATCATTATTTATAAAAAAAGGTAGCGATAGCATATGTCTAACTATTATGGTTATGCCACAATAAGTATTCTTTTATTTTAAAAATGTGATTAAAATGTCGCCGCTTGAAAAGGCTCTTTATTTGTATCTTGGTTTTAATCCTTATCAAAATAAATTACTTCATATTCAAGACAGCTTCAATACCTTTATTTAACTTTTTGAATTTTTCAATTCGGATATTTAATTAGAAAAATTACACGAGTTTAAAATTGTTAGTATTAGAAAAAAGGCCGGGCGGGAGAGGAGTCAAGAAATAAAGTGCAAGGGGGGTTGGTGGGACGGGGGAGCGGGAGAGCACGGTAGCGGGGAAGGTGGAAGTGGAACGCTGGAGGGGAACGCACGGGAAAAGACATGCAAGGAGTAACATTTTATTTATTTGAATATGGCATATATTATAAAAGAAAGTCCAAAAAAAGGAAATTAATTATTATAAAAGAAAGTCCAGTTCGATCAAGGGAGTTATATGGTGTGGTAGATCTCTATCCCCCCTAGGGAATTAGGGTATCCGTTTTTACCTAAAAGGCGTGCTTTTGAAGATATAAGGGCTGAAAGTTTCGCCCTCTTGAAATTTCTAGAACAGTCTTCCGGAAAGTTCTAGAAGGTTCCATAGAGCTGTAGAAAGTTCTGGAAGGAGTGGCGGAGTATGTCGTGGAATGTTCAGGAATAGGGAATCGGGAACATCATTGTGCAACATTCCAGAACACTCTCTTATTGTCCTGAGCGAAGCCGGGTAGCCCAGCTAGTACATAATAAGAACGGCGTGTTATTCTTGATGCAATACATGATGTCTCATAAATGTACATTAATAGTCTAGATTTGAATAAATCCGTCAACCTGCTTTATAATTATAAGGATATCGTTTCGTGTCTTCTACATAGGTATAGTTAATATGGAGATACGCCATTTTCTAGTCGGAAATAACTCCACGGACCCGATGTATACATTATAAGAACGGAGTTCTACTCTTGATGCAAAACATGATGTCTCATAAACGTACATTTATAAACTAGTCTTAGATAAATTCGTGAACCTGCTTTACAATTATAAGGATATCGGGCCGCGTCTTATAGATTTATAGATAGGAAAAGTTAATATGGAGATACGCCATATTCAAGTCGGAGATGATTCAACTCCACGGAACTGATTTACACATTATAAGAACGGCTTGTCATTCTAGATGTAAAACATTATGCAACTTATAAATTTACAATAATTGCTTAATTTTGGATAAATCTGCGGATCCGCTTTACGATTATAAAAGTATAATGTCGTGTCTTCTAGATAGGTATCTGCATAACTCGTAAAGTTAACGTATAGAGATTTGCAATTAGTCTACCCAGGGATAGTTATCCCGGTTTCTCGGATTAGCCATTATGATTATAAAACCAGCATGTCTCGAATTAAATCATCAAAGAGAAACCAATCGAATTTTCCCTATTTAATTGTAATGAGAAGATAATACTGATAAATCTAAATAAAAATATGAAAAAGAATACGGCCCAGAAAAAAAAATTACAAGTGTGTAGTTCACACGCGGAAGAAGTGAAACTTTCAGAAAACTAAAAAAGACAAGAGTGGAGAGGCTGCGAAGCACCGCACAAAGAGGAGAGCGATTATTTTATCTCCTTCTCTCGCAGGCTAAATCCTATAGATGTACGTGCTTGTCTCTTTTTAGTGTCGCTTTTTCGTTTCATCGAGATTCAAATGACAACGGTGCTAATAAGTTTTCACTTCCAAAAGAAATCGGTCGCAACTGGGACCCAGAATCTCTTATCTTACCGGGACAAACGTCTTAACCAACTCGGCCATTGGGATCTCTTATTTTTAAGTCATTTTTATCCATCTCATATTTTAAAATCCAGAATTAACAGTATAATAAAAGCAGTTGAAAATAATATGGTTACCTTTTATTTTGTTGTCTGTCTTGTTGTTTTCCATATTTTCGTTAAGATTTATTAGTAGGTATTCTTCTTCAACGACATAATATTATATCGGTATAACCTTCGTATGTTATTATAGCAAGAGTTATTCGAATAAAAATTGACCTTATACTTGTTAAGAAATTATCATTTCAAACTAAAAAATTAACCGTCTTTCCAAAATAAATTTATTTCGATTGTATTCCAAGCATAATGGGTTCGCTTCTACGTTCATAATTTGCATAATAAATACATTATGGATTCTGAAAACCACTTCTTGTGCCCTACATTGTTTGAACAAATAATTATTGGCAATGTTACCTCTAAAGTCATTGAAAATCGAATTCTTATTTGGCCTATATTTTATGATTTAAAACACAAACAAATAAAAAAAGCTCTCATCCGTATCATTAGTTGCTACACATTTTGATTTATTCAGTTTGGTTGAGTATTTTAGCCATTCTACTTAGGTCCAAAATATTTTTTTTGTTTATTCGTCATGATAGAAATAGTCTTAAGGTGAAATTTAAAAGCATTCATTTTCACCCCTTCCATAGATGGTACTAGTTTAATTATTTTACGAAAAGACGCCTTTTAAAAGTTATGCCTTAAAATATTGAGTTGTAATAATTGTCCGATCCCGTATATACATACGCAATATGAATAAATAGTTTTGTCCATAAAAAAACTCAAATCTTTCATGAAAAGCTTACAAATACAATATTGAATTGAATGTTGCATTTGAAAGCCTTTCTTGAATGATTTGAGTTTGTTTATAGACAAAACTATTTATTAATTTTTATGTTGCGTGTTTACGGGTGCAAACAATTAATTCGTCTTAATATTTTAAAGCATAACTTACAAAAAAGCTGCTTTACATGAAATAATTAAACTATCGCCATTTGTGAATGAATAGATTCTGAATTCTTTTAAGTATCATCTTAATGAGTGTAACCTCTAAAGAAACTAAATACCACCTACATATTAATACTTTTCTAGTGAACTAAATAGGTACTTCTATTTTTCCAAATAACAAATCATGTCATTTTTCTTAGTTTGTCATTCAAAGAACTTCTCGGCGTTTGATATCCTTCGACACAAATAGGAATGCGAATTGTTATCTTTGGAAATATTTTTTAAAGTACATAATGTGTGGGCATTTTCGGAGAAACCATGGGTTGATTTTCCTTTTCTGAACCACATCGTTGAGTTATTTATTTTATTTTATTTAATATTTGTATGATATATAATAATCATACATTTTTTTACATATTAAACAGATTTGTAATATGAATATAATAAAAGCCTTTCCTCACCATAAAGAGACAAGGCTCTTGTGTTTGGTCAGTGAATTCATGCTCAATTATGTTGTCAATTTTATCATTTATGTGAATAATAATATTGCAACTAATAAGAATAGATATGTAACAGAAACTTGAGATATATCAATATACAGATTTAAATGAAATAAAATGAAATGTTAATAATAGTAATGTAGGTACTTTTACAGTAATTTCAGATATTTTCTAAATTTGATTTGAAATTTACGTTTATTTTCGATAATTTTTAGTTTTAATGGGAGTTTGTTGAAATGATTTATACCAAGATACAGATTGGTATTAAATTTTGGGATTTTAATATTGTTTTGATATCTTGCTGATATATAAACATTTTTTATTTTTTTTATTTATTTCAAGAATTTTGTTTTCACAATACAAATGGTTACATGTGCAATTGAAATGTAATGTGTTTATCTGTACTTCTTTGAAAGTTTGTAGTATTGAATATTTTTTTATATATATTGTCTATTGCACATACTTTGAATATTGAAAAGATTTTTTCAGTAGAAAATGTAGATGGTTTTTCAGGATAACCTTAATTTTATTATTAATCTTTGAAGTATTTTGAGAGGATTTAAAATAACAACTATGTATCTCAACTTTACAATTACCTTATAGGATGTGACTATTTTTTTTAAAAGGTTGAAAAAATCTAATAATACTGTATCAGTAGGCAGGAAGAAACAATATGAGCGAGGTTTTGATGTGTGCTTGCTACGTGATTCTTTATTATAAGAATTTCTTTTAAAAAGACGCTGCCTTCGCATCGTTTAAAAGGCCTAAACGGTCCCACAACCCGCATCAATCATCCCTTTCCTCCTTACATCCCTTCACTGCGGAGGGAAGGAAATCGTTTGCGATTAAGTATGAAAAATAAGTCGGCCAGTGAAAATATTCGCCGCACTTCTATTGTATTGCAGATCGGCACGGAAGACGCGCGTTACCTCCAATACTCAGGTCAATGGCGAGTCCCCGCGGAGCTGTTGTGCTAGTTGCTAGGCTAACTCACAGGGTTGCTTGGAAGGTTGCCTCACCGGGTTTTTATTCCAAGCTTAACCACAAGACTGTTGTCTGTTCAAGTTTGTATTCAAAATTCTTCTTTGGGATTTAGGTCTAAGCTTTAGTATATATGCACGGAGAAAGCTCTTGTACGGTTTGCAACAGATGTCATTTTGTGTATCGATTTAAGCCATTTTTCGATTTGTTACATACCTACTTGCATACATCGATACTACTGCTCACATCACGCTAACCACTATCCGCTCCAACTGATGAAGATAATACATAAATCCGCAAATAGAGAAATTGTGCCGCTAATAATAATTATAAATTCAGGGTTGATGACCACAAGGGTGTATCCAAGGTGTGCCAAAACATCTCTTAATTCGTATAATTAAGTTCAATTGCCGAAGCATCATTGACCTGGATTGCACGATTCAATTAACTTCATCTCCTAAAGATCATCTGACTATTTTTAGATGACCTTTAGGAGATGAAAATTAACCAATTGCAGTCCGGTTGTGTTGTGTTGCAGAGCCATTTTTCATAGATTTCTCACAAAGGCTGTCAAAAGCTGACTGGCAGGGGTTCCTAACAAGACTATCTCCCAGTATTGTTATGCTAACACACCTGGTTGCGTTTTAGAGCTGTTTTTTTTCTTCATATCAACTCGCATGGATATCTTGGAGAGCTTCTCAGATATATCTTGTACGGTGCCTCGCTGGGTTAATTTGCTAGGCTCGCAAGGTTTTATTGGGGTTAGCTTGGAAGGTAATTTGATGTATGTCTTGCAGGGATTTATCGCAAGGGAATCTCACAGGGCTCCCGTGCAGACTTGTATGACCAAGCTAATTCATGGAGTTTTGTTATAATGCTATTTTGCAGGGCTGTCTTGTGTAGTTGTTTCGCAGAGCCATCACGCTCTAGTTACCCATCTCTTGTTAGTTACCCGCAACTTACATATTCACTTTTCCTTTATTCGTTCCTTACATTACTTACTCTTGCAAGATGTTCATGACTTGTGTCTCTAACATTAAATTTTAAAGCCAAAACACTCCCCCCTAGGAGGGAGTGTACGGTGTATTATAGCATGGCTGCGAACCTCGTACCGCGCGCGACGCACACAGGGCGAACTAACCACCACCCCCGTCTAGAGCCTGCACTATACTCAAAACTGCCTACTGTCTATAGGGCGGCAAACAATACCGGTTTCGGTAAATCGGTATACCAAAAAATTCTTTTTTATAGCCGGTGTTCTCGTGAATATTTTTTACTAGTGCAGAATCAGATAGAACTCTCTATTCAATGGGTGTGATCTGAACAAATATAGTTCGGGCGTGATTAATGAGCAAGCGTCTCATAACTCAGAATTAGACTATTGCATTCAAAATTTGAAAACAATTGCGAGGCTGGAGATAGTTGAGAGAGGAAGGATTTGAGCAAGACATGAGAAATACGACTGAATACATTTCAAACAACGCGCAAAGATTTATTTTCAAATGGTGGTAATTCACCAGGCGAATAGTTTTTTTTTTAAGAAAGACAAACATTCCTGGCTTACGAATAACACGACAATATTTTTAACAATCTCCCACTACAATTATAGTAAACGGAAAATATTACTTGTGTCGTGATGGAGAACTTAGCCATCCAAGTATTCGAACACGCGACACCTGGGTGGGAGCAAATCGCGATTCCAACTCAGCCACTGACCGGTCACAATAGTACGCGTCAAACTTTAATGCCGGCCTTAACTTGATACGATCTATTCTCGCGCGGTTACTGACTCTTCAATGGACGTACGCGAAAGAGAAAGGTGCGGAAAAACGTACGTGCGACAGAGAAAGGCGTGGGCGGGAAGGCAGACCAGTTTTTTGACCTTAAACTCGCCTATTGCAAAGATTTCTGTATCACCTTACTTATTACCTTAACTCCTATTTTTACGTTTTATTTTTAGAGTTTTAGTTACTTTACTTGTGTTTTTATATTATCTATGAGTATATATAAAAATCTAAAAATGTTTGTATGTCCGCTATGCGTTGCTAAAGCATTCATCCGATTGCGATGAAACTTTGGGGATTTGATGTGTACATGCCCGCGATGGTTTCTGTATATAATAGTGAGCTCAGATCATGAAATTACGAAAAATTAATTAATTAAATAAAAATGAATCGCAAAAATGTACATAGGTACGCGCATAACTTCCGAACGACTGCACAAAATTGGATAATTTTTTTTTATGTTCGTTATTGTCAGGACAAGATTTGTATAAAACTACTGGTGAGCTCTGGCATTATGAAATTTGTATAACAAAATGCAATAGGTGGCACGCGAGCTGTTTGAAGACTGAATGTACCGGGACTGAATGTATGGAATGCGGAAGGGGGGACGGGAACCTGGGTTCGAGGGAGGGGGGGGGGGGAACTAGGGATCGGGGAGGGTAACGTGGGAGAGGGAAGGGGAGCTCGGGAGGGGGGCTCGCGGGACGGGGGAAGGGGGGGGGAGTGGAGTGGGGAGAGAGAAGGTGGAGGAGGCGGAGTGGGAACGTGAGAGGGGAAGGGAACGCCGGAGAGGAAGGGGAACGGGACGAATGGGGAAGGACATGCATGGAGAAACAATTTCTCTATTAAATGGCATAGCAACGTGTACTGGGTACCAGCTAATTACATATAAATTTAATCATTTTAATGGCACATGTTGTGCCATATGTGTGAAATAAATAAAAATCAACGACAGGGCGTTAAAATATAGCGTGTACTATAATTACGGGTAACTCAGAAAATACATTTAACGGATTACCGGTAATGCAATACCGGTATTTTAGTATGCCCTAATGTGCCTTGTTCTACGAGTACCTGACATGCCAGCCGTCTGACTGCTTATCTGTCCAGGAATCAACCAGTTCTCAACGATTCCATTATTCCGCCCTCTTCTGAGTAATAAACTATAAACAGCGATGCGACCGTTATGCAAAGCAGCCCCCCGGATCCTACCCCACTCCCCACATCCTGAAGCCTTTATTACTTCCCGCTTTGAGCTTAGTATCGGTCGGAGTAAAGATTCATCGACTTTTTTGTATTACTTTGACTTGCCCCTTGGTATCCCAGTTATGACTAAGTTAAAGTTCTCTTCACTTTTTTGGCGAGTTTCAAGTTTTATAAGGAGTTCGTTGAGGGGATGGGTTACGATAGCGGTTTTAAACCTCATTCTTTGTTAATCAAATAACGTTGTATTATTTCGATGAAATGAGATTCGTATAAAAATGTGCACAGAATATAATATTCTTCGTTTACAGAATTTTCTTTAAAGATATTTTTACGACGGGGGTGGTGATAAATAAAAATATTGACGATGTTCGAAATTGTTTTTATTTTTTTTTGTCTTTGTCATGAAAGGAAGCTGTGGATTGACGGATTAGTTCGTCCACCTTTTTTATTGTGAACGTCTGAAAACTCTGCCTTTCCCAAATAGGTTATCTTGTGAGATGGGGAAAAGGAAGGTGGGGAACCTGGCAATTCAGATATGGTCCCAAACCCGACTTATGCCATATATACAAAAATACTTATGTATAGACTACTTAAGTATTTTCTTCTTTGTACTCTCGTTATTAAACTCATTTGTTTAAACTTTTATGATAAGGCGACTCATGTATTTTTTCATTTGTACTATTTATCGCTTTGTTAATTTATCTATGTTCTTTAAAACATGCTATATAACAAAATAACTACACATTCCTCTATATAACTACTTTCATAGTACCTAGAGTACTTTTATTTTACTCTTATTATACTTAAACTTATCGAACTACTTTGTACAACTTTACATGATAATGAAACAACATACTGTACCTGCTTATATCCTTAATGTTCAGTTTATTATGTTATATATTATACGCTTAATATTGTACTCCTGAACAACTTATGTATCTATAATATCGAATACATATAAAAGCCTTCAAGGCGTGAATAAATAAATAAATACAATTTCAAGCAAGGTTTCGATTCTGAAAGGTGTCTTTTCACCAGGTTGATCCCGCGATTCCCGGATTCGTAGCCATGGATAATAACCACTCAACTACGGAGGCGTCCTATTACGTTGTTAGAGCCAAAAGGTTAGGGATCAACTTGTTTCTGTAGATCAATTCAAAGAAAAGTAAAACACTCGTACTAATCAAATTAATCAATTTTCATTTTAATTAATTTATCTTCTAGGAAAGTGTTCAACATAAAACGAAGCTTACTGAATAAGATAATTGATTATTATTTTAGTAGGTTATAAGTAATTAATAAAACAGATAAAGATTATATAAATATGTCAGTTGATATCAAAAAGGTTCCAATGTGAATTTTATCATTAATATCTGAAAGAAAATTTACATCTCAAAGCAATGTTTGACAAATTGATATTAGAACGACCTTCACGGTCGAGGGGAAAGCTCTCGACTACCAATCAGAGGTCGTAGGTTCAAACCCCATCGTGCACAAGAAAATTTCATTAGATTTTTTGTTTTTTCCCTTCAGTCCCACCGTCACGTCAATTTCTCAATATAAGGTATAAGACATGTAAATGAATACAAACCTAGAAATACCTAGGATTCCTTTGTTTTCGAATAATGAATTGCCTTTTAAATGTCATTCATTGATGTGTTGTCATGGTGACATAAAAAACATTATTGTTTTTGACTAGCTATGTGGCAGACATTCGAGTAATCAAATTATTAGGAAAATAATTTAACTTGTTTAAGATCGACAAATAGACTTCAAATGTAGTTTCTTTGTTTACAGAGAAACACATGATTTGTTTTTTCATTACAAATAAAAAATATATCAAATAAACAAATTGTCTTATGCACATATTTAGAGAAACCACGACACATTAAATAGATACGGAAGAATAACATTTTAAGTGACTATAATACAAAGACATAAAATACATAGACAGATTTCATAGCACGTTTCAGAGTGGAAGAACTCTCAGTATCACCCTCGTGTAAGACCAACTATCAGAATTGAAAAGTAATTTCCCAAGTTGCCTCTAAAATCGAAATGAAAATTTTGAACCCTTTAATGGGCTTTATTTAATCATTTAAAATACAAATAACACATATCCCTAGATATCTTTGTACCGTTTAATTTTTTTTTTTGTATTTTGGTGTTAAATTTAAATTTAAATTTTGTATGATAAAGGCCGGTCAGCTGTTCCCTTTAACACGTTTTTATATATTTAATTTGTATAGTTAAAATTATCTTTTATAATAATATTGTTTTTTGTGATTAAAAATATTTTTTTATCTGTATTAAAGAATTTGCCCATAAATGCAGCAATAGATATGAAGCTGAGCTACTCATAAAAATAATGAAAAATTAACAAAATTTGATGAATTGCTTGAGAGGACCAAGCAATAACCCGGTGCGTGTTCGAAAAATGCACGGAAAAAATCCACTCTCAGTAATACATCAGAGATAACGGAATACCTGTATTCCCATTCCTCCAAAATACCTATACTTAGCTATCTCATCTATTCTGCTAGTTCTGAGGGAGGAATAGTAGGGCGGTTACGGTGGGTTACGAAGGGCGGCGTGTCACGCTGAGTTTAATTACTCCGCTACTTTTACCACAGAGAATCATGCCTGCATTACCATGTATGAGCTTAGCGGAATTACCTGCAAACTGGTACATGAATGTATAATGGGAGCGTTCTGCTGACAGGCTGTGCGTGATGTGCCCGGAGAGGGTGTGAAGTGCCGGAGCGAGGAGGTCTGTACATAAGCAAGACTGTGTTATTATTGAACATAATACTCCCGGTGTTTGCCGGTGCTACAAGCTACGAGCTACGGCGGCGAGGTACCCCTACGGCCACCGTTACTCCGCAGCACGAGTAGCTGCCGCCTCCACTCTCGTGGGGCGTGAATCACTTGATTGATGTTTACATGTATTTAATCTAATTGTTTGTGCCGGCAGAGTTAAGACGACTATTATGCTGATTTATTTAGTAGGTAGAACATGACTTGTGTCACCATTTACCACCTGGCAAGAGTCAAGTTGACAATCATTCTAAAATTTATACACTAAAAGGTACGTTCAATGTATATGTGTACTCATATATTATTACAGAAGAACGAAAATCCTCTAAAGGTAAGTACTAAATAATCAGTTTATAGATATGTACTTTATTCCAACTTCATTTAGCCATCTCCCGATTATTTATTTATTTATTTATTTGGAATTTAACGCCCGGCTGGGCTTTTACATACATTATTTTTAAAACAAAGAACATCTAAATCTAAATGTGCATAACAAAATAAAAAACAAAATCATAAACAAAACAAAAACAAAATCAAAATCAAAATCGAAATCGAAATCAAAATCAAAATCAAAATCAAAATCAAAATCAAAATCAAAATCAACATCAAAATTAAGAGCAAAATCAAAACCAAAATCAAAATCAAAATCAAAATCAAAATTAAAATCAAAATCAAAATCAAAATCAAAATCAAAATCAAAATATAAATCAGAATCAATATCAAAATCAAAATCAAAATCATTTGTTTATCAAAATCAAAATCAAAACCAAATCTAAAACAAAAATAGAGTAAAAAAACAAATTGAAATAAAAACAAAATACTCCACCATGCAAGATCGAAAAACTGTAGACTGGGAAAAGTGCAATACATGTGAAATAATTCAAAGCAGAGCTATGCAGTTGGAATTATTAAATTTATGGTTCTTCTTTCTGATATAAATTTTACTATGACTTGTTTATGTTTAGTGAATGATGTGTTAAATATGTCAACAACATCTTTATAGTCTTCCTTATGGAATTATTATGAAATCCTTATGGAACCACTTAGACTATGGCATCCCCAATTGGGGTATGTTGTGGAGCTGTAAGTAGTGGCCAGGGGAAGAAGATGGGGAAGAGGAATGAGGGGAGTATCGGGCTATTCAAATCTGGTCATAAAATACAGCTAACACCATTTCAAGCAACTTTTAAATTTTGAATGGTGGTCTTACACCAGAAAGAACTGAGAGTATCTTCCACTCTAGAAAATGTCTTATATTACTTTAAAATGATTAAATTATGAAAATACACAAATCAATTAAATAAAATTAGCTTGCGCACACTGGGATTTGAACCAGTGACCTTCGCAGGCCGTCAATACTATGGTCGTACATATTTTTAAACTTTTCATTACTTCTGATGCATGTTTAAATTCATACCTTTCAATTTCGTAAGCTGTTTAACATTCAACAATATTCGTATATCGGGACTCTTTCGATCATAAAACAAAGCGCTAGAGACATTTGGTTATTTTGTTTATCGTAAATCAATAGTCATTCCATCAATGGGTTGAATCATACTTATTTCAGACGAACATTTGTTTTTAACCCCATAGGTCTATTATTATGTTCGTTATAAAATTTGTCACATCGGTGATTTATTTCAAACTTTTACATTTAATTTTAAAGTTTTACTATAATATAAAGTACAGAGTTCTCTCTTTCAAAAGCTGTTTATCTGATAATATATCTTTCCAAGAAATGTTAATAAAAAACAGTTTTAATCCAAACCTTGCAGTAGCTTTAATATAACACATAGCCCATATCTTATTTCTCTTGGAACGCAGTGTCTTATACTTTGGCTGAAAATGTTGGCTCTAGTCGTCAGCAGGACTTGTTCAAAATACCGCATGGCAGAACAAATGCTCTAGCAAGGGGACTCAGCTTGACAAGGGGAATATAGCTATTGAACGATATTTCTAACGGGTAGATATATTTAATTACTCTTTATAACCTCTAAACCCTTTTTATACCTATTTTCCCAAAAAACTGTTAAGATTGTTAAAAAAATATAAAACTTGGAAACAGATAATTATTCTATTGTATAATAATTTAAATAGAAATCTCCGCGGAACTGCACTAGTGCCAGAACCACATTTTGAGGTAAGTAAGCGTTTTTCCCTAATACATATTCCTGGATATTCTTATTTTGATCGCTCTTCACAAAATCATTGAAATTTTGTTATTCTTTTATCTAAAATAATTATTATGTCCCCAATTTTTAGCAATTTTACAAATAACATATTGGAAATTCAATACATATTGGAAAACACATTTCGTGATGTAGGGCAAGAAGTACACGCATAAATTAATTCAATATGACGTTGTGTTTGCGTGGAGGTAAACAATAAACATTAAATACCCCCACTATAAATCCATATTCAACGTTGTTTTCATAATCGAATCAAAAGCCAAAACGTATATAAATTCATCCCCATTGTCGTTAATTGTCGGCATCACAGTTCCCTTTAGGGTATACGGTATACAGATCCTGTACCGTACAGTGTTCGCTTTTCACTGTTTATGTTGATCCCCTATAAACATCGACACACCGGAATGATAATATCCCGGCTATAATAAATATTTACGGCGTATAAACATTAATACGCGTCCGCTTAGGAAATAAGCGCTTTATTGATTTATTCTTCGGAGATTTTTCACACTGATACGAATTTTGTCATTTGCTGTCTCTCTTTCACTCTATCGATGAGCTTTTTCAAAATAAATGATTTTTGGGTATTGATCTGCTTACATCTTATTCAGGTAAATTGTTTTTAAAAATAAGGTTAATTTTTTTTTTTTTAAATTAAGCGTCCATTGATAATTAAAGCTTATTGTGGAGCTTTATTTTCGTGTTCGGATTGATAACAAAATAATTTATATATTTCTTATTTTTCGTGAAATTGAGAGTTTACATTTTATCAGTTTGTACATGTGTGATGTGTAAGGATTTCCTCCTTGTGACTTTGCCT
The DNA here is from genome assembly GCA_917563855.2 of Limnephilus lunatus. Lineage (NCBI taxonomy): Eukaryota > Metazoa > Arthropoda > Insecta > Trichoptera > Limnephilidae > Limnephilus > Limnephilus lunatus. Next base: position 18,256,036 of record OU830602.1, on the reverse strand, counting down.
CTTATAAGACAACATATGAAATAATGAAATTTTTAAGAGAATTATATGAAAAAAAAAATTGTTCGTGAAAGTAAGACTTTTTTTATTTTATGAAGGTTATTCTTTTGTGATTGAATATGACTTATGATAATAAAAATAAAACAGGATACAACATTATTTAAATTCAATACAGAATTATATAAACAACCAGCGAGTTCCCGACATGCATTGGAATGCAACTAAATAAAGAAATTGCTTCTTCCTGCATGCCCTTTCCCATTCGTCCCGTTCTCCTTCCGCCTCCCCTTCCCTTTCTCATGTTCCTTCCCCTCATGTGTTCCTCCTCCACCATCCCCCTCCCCTCTCGTTAATAGCAGCCAATAAAATATGCCTTAAGAAAATGAAGATAATGTTAGAATATATCTCTGGATATACAGTATTTTGTTGTTGTAGAAATGTGTTAGCATACATTTTACAACCTATTTTTTTCGTATATATCTATACTAGCAAACCCGGCCTCACGTTGCTGTGGCTAACGAAACACAACGCCATTACCCATTATAAAATCCACACCACCCGCTTGCCAGTTGCCCGCTGAACGCTGCCTGAATTGAATATTTGAATTTCTCGGCTTTTCTCTACTATAATAAGGATGTGTTATACATATAAACCTTCCTCTTGAATCACTCTATCTATTGGTGAAAACCGCATAAAAATCCGTGGTGTAGTTTACAAGATCTAAGCGCACAAACATTTTGAGCGACTTTATTTTATACGTTGCTGCGGCTAATGAAACACAACGCCATAACCCAACCTTTATAAAATCCACACCACCCGCTTGCCAGTTGCCCGCTGAACGCTGCCTGAATTGAATATTTGAATTTCTCGGCTTTTCTCTACTTTAATAAGCATTTATTATACATATAAACCTTCCTCTTGAATCACTCTATCTATTGGTGAAAACCACATGAAAATCCGTTGCGCAGTTTAAAAGATCTAATCGCACCAACATTTTGAGTGACTTTATTTTATACTATGTAATGATTCCTACGGTCACGGTTGATATTTATTGTTAACCGTAAGAAGACAGTATGCACATAAAATTGTTTTTTCTTCTTTTAATTAACCCAAACTGAGAACTTAAGAACCTACACTTTTGAGGGCGAGTTTGGGTAGATACCATCGCCCGGGAAACTTTTATTTTTTGATAACCAACACCCGTGCTATAGGTCACTACAAGTGTTTCGCTATGTTCGATGACTTAGCAGGGGCCGCCGGGTTCATAGAGTGTGGTGTGTTCAGATGTTCGCGACGCATGCGCCTGGCGACTCGCTTCGTGGCGGGCCGACCGGGAGAGTCCGGTTTTGGGAGACTCTCTTTGTCGTGTCCTCTGTGTTGTTATTGTCCTATTTCATATTTAAATTCATTCTCAGTATCTATCTCGATGTGTACAGTCCTTTACTTTTAACTTTTTATGTCTATGCCACCTCTTACTTCAAATATTTTTGTTTATGCTATTTCATAGTGTAATATTGTCATTAATTCTCATCTATATTGTCTTTTCTCTGTGGTCACGTAAATTTTGTTTGTTTATAAATACGAGTGCATTGTTTGCAAAGTCATTCTCTCTAAAGATGCTCTCTAAAAACACTCTAAAAACTCTCTAGAAATTCTCGCATCACTCTCTCTTACCGACTCAATTAAACGACTAATTGCCAGTCACCTCGATTGTAAAGTTATCAAATAAAGTTACAATTAATCCAAAACATAAGTGTTTCAAGGATAACCTCAACAATCTCTCCTCCCAGTACGCCCATCTTGGCGTTGATACGAAAGAGGTCAAAAAAGCAGCGCCAGCCTTACGACCTGACCGGAGACCTCCCGAGACTACGCCAGGACGCCTACTTCATGGTCCGTCTGCCGGATTGCACATCAGCAATCTTTACCCAGGCTACCCAGTCTACCGGAGAAAACAGCATTTCACCACAGCAACCAGAGTTAAGTCATTCATTCAACTTTCCCTCCTTACTGTGTTAAACTGTTGCCTTTTCTCTTAATATTTGCAAGCGCGGATCTCTGATCATCTGACAATGGCGGATAACCTGAAGGCTCTCGTAGCTAGAAGGGGCCAGATCAAAGGGCTAAACTTAAACTAAATTTCAGTCATTGTTGGATGAGAATCAAACAGATCCGTCAATCATCCAAGCGCGATTAGCCAAAATCGAACCGCTGCATGACTTATTCATGGAAGTTCAACTCAGAATCAGTGTGTGTGATGAAAGTTTGGATCTCGCTTCGGATGATGAAAATGACCGCTTTGAAACAATCTATTTTCGGGCAGTCACCGAAGCAAAATCGCGTCTGACGATTGACTCCAAATTTCATTCACAACAATCTCAATTCACTAGTTCTAAAATCCAGTTACCAATTTTAAAGCTACCTACATTCTCCGGGACATTGTCTGAGTGGACTTGTTTTGAAGAATCATTTAAATCGTTAATTGAAACAAACCATGAATTGTCTGCAATCCAAAAATTTCACTATCTCAAATCATGCTTAACTGGAGATGCATCCAAATTACTAACATCTCTGGAAATCTCATCAAATAATTATCATATTGCATGGGAATTATAAACAGATCGATACGCAAATAAACGTCTAATCATTCAAAATCACATTCAATCTTTATTTGATATTACAACCATTAAATTTGAATCTGCTAAAGAAATTCAATCTTTTTTAGATAAAATTTTAATTAATTTACGTGCACTTAAAAACTTAAACCTACCTACAGAACATTGGGATGCCTTACTAATTCATTATTTATCGAAAAAACTTGATCCGATAACATCTCGAGAGTGGGAAAGAATTCCTATTCCAGAACCAAATATGTACGTACATTCCATGGAAACATTCATAAAGTTTTTAACTGATAAATCTAATATGCTTCAATCAATTCCAAAATCATCTGTAACATCTCATAAATCTGATAATAATAGCAAAAAACCAAATCTCACATTTCTAACATCTCAAAATTATTGTTGTAAGGTTTGTTCTGAAAATCAAACAATCTATCAATGCCCTAAGTTTCTGAAAATGACTCTTCAAGACAGAATAAACTCATCTAAGGATTTAAAATTATGTTACAACTGTCTTGGAAAGGGTCATTCTTACGAACAATGTCAAAGCAAAATACGTTGCAAAACTTGCAACAAAAAACACCACACTCTGCTTCACAAAGAAATTCAAAGTGAATCTGAACAAAGTCCAATCATCTCCGCTACATCCATGGCAAACGAATCTCATGCATTACTATCTACTGTCGTCCTCAATGTGAAGAATGCGCAAGGAAATTTCATCCAAGCTCGCGCTTTACTCGATTCTGGGAGTCAAACCAACTTCATCACTACAAAATTAGCTACGCAGCTAGGCGTTGAGCTAATAAAGTCTAATAGTCCAATTACTGGAATAACTGGTGCTTCATTTAACAGTAATTTTAAAACCAATATTACCATTGCTTCAAGACTTAATAAACATTTTGTAAAACAATTATCTTGCATCTGTTTAAATGAAATCACTCCAAACATTCCATTACACAAGATCACCAGCAAGGCCGCAGCTACGCTCCCATCATACATGAAGCTAGCAGACCCAACCTATCATCAGCCTGCATCAGTCGACATCCTTCTTGGCTGTGACATGTTCTGGAGTTGCCTAGAACGCAAGCGCACAAACATCCTAGGAACGCAACTTCAACAAACCGCATTCGGCTGGGTAATTACACACACCGACACACCAGCTAGCCAAGGTATTTCATTATTTTCCATTAAAGATAACAATGCCCTTCATGATCCCATGACTAAATCCAGGCATTTGGAAGAAAACCCTTCTCATCCACTTCAGTCTTTGGAAAAAAAAGGCTTCCGAATCCGAATCAATCTTCATTGAAACATACTCCAGAAATGAAGATGATAGATTCATCGTGGAGCTTCTGCTCAAGGGAAACCCACAAGACTTGGGCTCATCGCTGAACACAGCTACAAAACGATGGCTCTCCGTTGAACGGAGACTCTCAAAATCACCTACATTACAATTGCAATACTCTGAATTCATGAATGAATATATTCAACTAAACCATATGTCTGAAATATCTATTGATTACAACAATGCATTCACTAATCATCATTTCTACTTACCTCGTCATTCTATTCTACGTGAATCCAGTGAAACCACAAAACTGAGGGTCGTGTTTGATGGATCTGCAAAAACATCCTCAGGGCTCTCTCTAAATGATATCCTCATGGTTGGACCGACCATTCAAGACGATCTACTCTCAATAATCCTACGTTTCAGAACTCACAGATATGTAATATCTGCGGAGATAGAAAAAATGTACCGTCAGATCCTAATTACTCCTAAACATTGTGATTTTCAAAGAATTGTTTGGTCAAACCCTTCTTCAAACAAATTGTCTCATTTCAGACTCAACACCGTTACGTACGGCACGGCATCAGCTCCGTATTTAGCGACGAGATGTCTACGGCAACTTGCTCTGGATTCACAAGTATCTTCGCCAGACGCAAGCCAGCGCATCCTGCATGACTTTTACGTAAACGATCCCCTTACAGGAAGTAATGATTTTGAGACAACGCTAAAACTCAAGTATAGTATGAATTCTATATTAAAATCTGCCTGCATGAATCTACGAAAATGGAAGTCCAACGACATCAATCTCATCTCGGATAAAAAATCCCTCAATCAGTCTGTCAAATCGACATTACTGGGAAAATCCGAAACCTCCAAAATACTTGGTCTGAGTTCGAATTCTACTCTGGATAAATTTAAGATTTAAATATCAACATGCTACATCATCTCTAATTCATCTATTATTACTAAAAGAAATCTCTTGTCGCACATTGCAAAACTATTCAACCTCTTCGCTCTACGTGCTCCCTTACATAACACCGCAATTTTATTCATTCAGGATCTATGGCTATTAAAATTGACTAGAACTCAGGCATTCCAATTCATATTCGACATTCATGGCTCAACTTTCAACATCAGTTGAAAGATATCAATCTACTATCTCTACACCTAGACATGTACCTAGACATGTACCTAGACATGTACTTAGACATGTACCTAACCAATCTGCTCTCTATATCTAAAATCTACTATCTTACCTACAATCATTGAATATTCAGAAGTCCACGGATTCTGCGATTCATCTTCACGCGCCCATATCGCATGTATATACATGTGAACTCTTGAGAATGGCATCTGGATCTACACACTGCATGTACACGCTCAAGAGTAGTGCCTCTGAAAACAATCTCTCTGTACGTGTACACCTACAATCTCTCTCACTCACTGTATCAGATGTACGTTTCCCTCAGTGTGGAAACGAAGACGTTCACTAAAGCTGCTCACTTCAACCTGACAGCGGGCGGTCGGGAGACCACACCCTGGGACTCTACACATGATACGTACATACTCGCTCTACGTTTCACTTGGAGTGGAAAACGAAGACATCCTCAAAGCTGCTTACTTTAACCTGACGGCGGATTGTCGGGAGACCGCGACCATCGGAAATTAACCGCATTCTCAACTGCATCCAACACGCCTGTTTCTTACATGTGGTGTTGATTACGCCGAACCTTATCATATCAAATCACGAAACATTCGTAATAAAACAACTATCTTATAAATGTATGTATCTGTGTGTGCTTTTCTACCAAGGCAGTTCATCTTGAACTCGCTACGGATTTATCTACTACTGGTTTCCTCAAATGTTTCAATCGCTTTATCGCACGACGTGGAAAATGTGCTCATATCTACTCAGACAATGCTGGGAATTTTGCAGGAGCTTCAAATGACCTCAAATCTTTAACCTCTTTCTTACAGAATTCTTCAACTCAGGATGAATTTTCGGATTTTTTTGGTTCTCACTCCATTCAATGGCATTTCATTCCAGCTAGGTCTCCTCATTTTGGCGGGTTATGGGAAAGCGCAGTTAAGTCAGCCAAGCATCATTTGACCAGAGTTCTCCGTAACTTGTCATTGACCTTTGAGGAAATGTATACTGTTTTAACACAGGTCGAGGCATGCCTCAATTCTCGTCCTCTCACCCTCCTCTCAACTGATCCATCTGACCTCTCTCCTCTCACCCCTGGTCATTTCCTTATTGGCGAATCTTTGGTTGCTGCACCACAACCGGACTTGACCGCTACGGCCACTGGAAGGCTGTCCAGATATGAACGTACCACTCAGCTCGTTTAACATTTTTGGCAAAGGTGGTCTAAGGAGTGCCTCTCTCTCTCTTGCAGGAACGAGCTAAATGGAGGACGAAGACCCCAGACATGCTGCAACCAGGCTCCTTGGTGCTGCTGTCTGAAGACAACCTACCTCCTACCAAGTGGGCGCTTGGTCGTATCCTGAAGCTACACCCTGGCGCAGATGGCATCACACGAGCAGCTACTGTCGCTACCGCTAAATCGACGGTGACAAGGGCTGTCAACCGTCTCAGTCTGCTGCCCATGGAGCAGACATCATCATCATCATCATCTTAATTTTTATCTTTACAATAACTTTCTCCAGTGACATTTCTACAATAACCTTCTCCAGTGACATTTACAATAACTTCTCCAGTGACTTTCTCTAGTGACCTCAAACACCATGACATTCTTTTACAAGTGACTTTCATAGAAAAATTATTTTGTTAACAAACTTGGTTTGTCACGGCCGGGAGTATGTCGTGTCCTCTGTGTTGTGATTGTCCTATTTCATATTTAAATTCATTCTCAGTATCTATCTCGATGTTTACAGTCCTTTACTTTTAACTTTTTATGTCTATGCCACCTCTTACTTCAAATATTTTTGTTTATGCTATTTTATAGTGTAATACTGTCATTAATTCTCATCTATATTGTCTTTTCTCTGTGGTCACGTAAATTTTATTTGTTTATAAATACGAGTGCATTGTTTGCAAAGTCATTCTCTCTAAAGATTCTCTCTAAAAACACTCTAAAAACTCTCTAGAAATTCTCGCATCACTCTCTCTTACCGACTCAATTAAACGACTAATTGCCAGTTACCTCGATTGTAAAGTTATCAAATAAAGTTACAATTAATCCAAAATACAAGTGTTTCAAGGATAACCTCAACAATCTCTCCTCCCAGTACGCCCATCTTGGCGTTGAAACAAAAGAAGTAAAAAACGCAGCGTCAGCCTTCCGACCTGACCGGAGACTTCTCGAGACCACGCCAGGACGCCTACTTCACTCTTATCTCTCTAGTTAGTCTCTTACATCGTCTTGCACCGCAGCTGGAGGAATGGATTCATGAGTCCATCACTCCTAGACACACTGAACCCTAGATTCCTACCCACCCCTCATACGTTTATCTTTCCCAGAACTTTCTTTCCTTTATTTCCCTAAAAAGGCCCTGCAGATAGCTTCCCCAAAGATGACATTATTTTGAGGGAAATTATTTTTCTCAGGGTTTCCTGAGTGGGTTAAACCTAAAAAAGATTCTTAATTTGTCAAGTTTAGATTTTTTTTTAAATATATATTAAAATAAAATTATTGTTTTATTTTTTATTTGTAAAAAATGAATTTATATATATAGGTAGTCATAAAAAGCTTTCACGAGACCGCTTGTCTGCAGGTTCAATCAATTCAACCTATCTTTACATGTCAAAATACGGCGTGAATAAAAGACTTTAAATTATCCTTAATTGCATTTGTTTGTTTTTCCATAGACTGAAATAGATGGTCCTCATTGTTATTTAACCGAAAAGAAGTGTTTTTATCATGAATCGTTGTGCCAAAGTAAAGTTTTGTGGCGGTATAACCTCTCCTCCTGGAAAAAAACTCGAGAGAGAGAAAGGCAATATAGCAAATATTAAGGATGATAAACTTGTCACACAAGTGAAAAACAAAACCACGGATAGCAATAAGAGAATGCATATATTATATCCTGAAACACCTACAAACGACGGAACCAAAGTACAGGCCAGCAAGAAAAATAAACAAAAGACACAAAAAATAAGAACTTCTAGCCTGTCTGACGGAATAGGCCACTTGCATGGATTTCATAACGACTTGGAAAAAATCGTTTGGAAAGATTTTTTTGCAAGATTAGGAAAATGTTAGTAAAATTTTTTCGAAATGTACAGTTTTTTTTTTTTTTAAATAAATAAATCCATTATTTGAGCTTGTGACGTCACTACATGAAAATGTCCCGTCTCCGATTTTTCCTTTAATTTTGTAAAATTCCACACTGATTAATTTTTTTATACGGCGACACTTCGATTTCCGGCGAATTTTTGAATTTGCGTTTAACGTTCACTAGATTTATTGTTTTTTCTATGCGAACTTATCCTTTGGTTTGATTTTTTGATAAAGATGGCGGTGATTTTACAGGTGTTACGAAGAGAACCCAGTACAATTTATTGCTCTTCGTGTGGAAAACGTTATTTTTTGTAAATGATTTTCGGCTATGTAATTATCGTTCTTTCGCACCCATAAAATTATGTCCCGTCTTTCCGGTTTATAAAAAATGGTCTGATTTTTCGGATTGAAATTTTCATAAAATCGCCAGGGTTTCAAAAATACGATAAAAAAAATACAGAATGCCTAAACCGGATTTTTTTAAATGTGATGCAAGTGGCCTATTGTGAAACCAAGCATGTTTAACTTCTTACTAAATAAAAATCAAAACAACATGTCCAGCGCTCAGTGTAACAAAGCCAACAAAGTGTAACAAAGCCGACAAAGTATAACAAAGCCGACCAAGTGTAGCAACTACCGCCCCCCTCCAACACAGGTAACATGCAAAACACAATAATAAAAACCAAATCTCATCTTCCAACCCGGCTGGTCACCGTGGAAGATCAAGGCCAAAACCCTCTGAAGAAGAAATTCTACACTTCCTCAAAAATACGAGCAGGGACACAAACACAAGAAATATCTAACCCTACGAACAAAACAAAAGATAAATGGATTTTTTTAGAGGAGGCCTTCACCTTCGCCTAAGAGAGGGGTTTCTTGCTTATGAATAATTTAAGTTACTTTCTTATATTACATTTTTCAAAAAAAGCATTAATTATACTTTTTCATACTTTTCATAACTCTGTAACATACTTTTTTGCAAGAAATAAAAGGCTTTGTATTTTATTTTAATATTATTATAAACTCTTTTCCTAGTCTCCTTCCCTTCTAGAAACGGCGGAACGGTAGCATATACGTCAAAGTAATAAATTGTTTTGACTCGCCTGTGGATAAAGCATTCAAATAGGTACATAAATACATAAACCTATTTATCTAGATTAAAAAGATTTATAAAACGACGTGTTTGTGAAAAAATCAATTTAAATACCCAAGAACCTTTTGGAATTTATTACATATTTATGGAGTTCATCAACCTAAAGAAACTTTAATATGTAGAGTTTAGAGGGCAAACGTTCCTTAAACCAACTTCATAGCCCTTTTTGAGGGCCCATCAAACTTAACAACTCTACGCACTCCACACTCGGCTGGCAGCAAACATTTTTGGAAATTCATTGCAAGTTAAAATCCGACGCATCAACATTTAATCAAAATGCAAATATTCTCAGTATAACTCTAGAAGTCCGCTTCAATATTAACACGTACAAAATAATAATACTTCGTTTCAACTTAATTAATACAAGAAACAACTATTTATATTGGGGGGGGGGTGGAAAAGATGGGTTAAAATTCCAATTTTTTTCAAAGTTTGAGATTTTCCTGGTTTTTACCAGTTTGATGCCATTTTCGATCTTGTTAGTATGATGTAACTTTTGCCTAAGGTTCCGTTTTAATCTAAATGCGCACAAATTATTTACATAACCAAAACTAAGAACATAATAACCGAATGTATGAGCGTGCATCTTTCGGGCGTAGGTATGTGCATCTTAACGACGTAAGTAAAGAAGCCGTGTATACAAATTACGACTCGGGACCCGTGTATTGTACGGAACTACTATCGAATTTGCCCTGTCAAAGAAAAAAAAAATGTGGGAATATTAACGATGTAAGTGAAGAAAGCTTGTAAATAAATATACCACCGCGGCACAGGGTATGTGCATCTTAACGACGTAAGTAAAGAAGCCGTGTATACAAATTACGACTCGGGACCCGTGTATTGTACGGAACTACTATCGAATTTGCCCTGTCAAAGAAAAAAAAAATGTGGGAATATTAACGATGTAAGTGAAGAAAGCTTGTAAATAAATATACCCCCGCGGCACAGCGTACTGGACGGACGTACCGTCGAATTCTCCCTAACAGGTCTGGAGATTCGACCTTTCCGCCGGGTTCATTTTAATAAATTTTGAAGAACGTGTTACTAATATTTAAGATGTATTTCAATGAATACCTCCCAAAGTTATTAATTCATCGTCTAAAAAGATAAAATCTGGTGCTCACAGCTAACTTTAGTTGTATAACGTATTAAATTTTTTATACACGTTGTATGTTAAAAAATTATGGCAACGTACTGTTTTTATTATTCTAAAATGTAAATAACTCACATCCCTTAAGAGGCATTGAAATAAAAATGATAATTCAATTACAAATTCGCCGAAATAAATTAAAATGTGAGCCTTGGGCAAACACCCGATAAACGTGGATAGGTCTCGCCTTAAGTTAAAACATAAGGTTATTTCAACTATTCGTGCGTATTAAGATTGAAGTAGAATTTTACCGTATTTTCGTACAAAAGAATATAGACGTTAAAAAAAAATGTTAAATTCATCATGTGCGAATTATCACCTAACCCTAAACTCCACACTTTTGTGTGACCAGCTCTCATCATATAATACGTTTTTCTAATCTCTAAATTATTAAATAAAATCATGTTTTTTACAAGCCTTATAATGCACATCAAAAACCAAAGTTCAATCGAAACAATAATAATTACTTAAAATTTGTATGGCGCAGTTTTGTGTCATTTCACTTCAAGGGTGCTTAAAGAACGCACTTTAAGAATTCTAATATAAGAACTACCCTTTCAAGAGAATTAAAATTTAGCTATAGATACGTGTCTGCAGTGTCTAAGCGCGAAAACAAGATGATTCAAACAAATTTTAGTTTCAAAGGAAATGTCTACGAGGTTGTGAGAGTTTCATTCTTATGATTTTTCTAACTACGTAAACATCGCCTGTAGTTTTAACTGATGTTAAAAAAATATTGAAATATAAAGAAATCGCCTACGGCCCTTTCAGAATGCCGAAGATATCAACGTACTGACACGTTATATTCATTTGACGTAGATAGACACTTATAAAAAATAAACTCAAATTAATATTTAGCTGAGCTTCGTCGACTCTGTATATATTATGTATGTTTTAAAGTGAAACTTATTTAGAACCGTTGTGATTTAAAACTCTATGAAGTACAAAAATTGCAATTCCAAAAAGAGAAACATATACTTACATCTGTAGGATTTAGCCTGCAAGAAAATGAGATATTATAATCAATCTCCTCTTTATGCGGTGCTTCGTAGTCTTCCCTCTCTTGTCCATTTTAGTTTTCTGAAGGTTTGTCTTCTATCAAGTGTGAATTGCACACTCTGATTTTTTTTTCATAAAATTTGTGAAAACCTTAATACAATGTGCTATTAATGTATTTAATCTTTGTATTTTTCCATAATTTGGGTACCAATGCATATATCTCTGTAGATTTGTGTACCTCCGTCTTGACACTGGTGTTTCCTAGTGAGACAGGCATAAAAATAATAATAATAATAATAATAATAATTGGCCGTTTTTGTGAAAAATCACCTCAAGGGCGCTTTACAATTCATTATGAATTCCTAGGTTCTATTTAATTTTATTATTTACAGAAAGATACAAAAACATACTTAGCTGCAGATCACTTCCGAAAAACACACTTTATTAGAAAGTTTATGCTTGGGAAAGGTACGACTTTGCACGTGGAGGGCAATATATTCAAAACACTGGACATTGCATGACTTTACCTTTGCTACCCTCATCACTGTTGGTTTTACATTTATATTTATACGAAGATTAATGCCAAAGTTGAGTTAATATTTATTTGAAAGACTGGAGAATTGTAAGAATTTGCTTTATTTTTACAAAATTAGTAATTTACTATGTCGCGAGCCGTGAAGCTGAAGTTGAAAGGTGTTTTTTTTTTTTTTTTTACTTATGGATACGACTGTCTGAAAAGATGAGTTTTTAGTTTAGCTCTAAATTCCGCTGAATCTGTGATCATTCTTAACTCGTGTGGCAGTCCATTCCAGGCTTTAGGTCCTGACACTCCGAAAGCACGCTCACCGAATTTAGTATCTGGTGTGCGCTTTGGTTCCTTCAACCTTCCGATAGCGGATGTTGCTGCTGACCTGAGGGTTGATTGCCGCAAATTGGAATTTTCTGGAATACACATTTCCGATAAGTAAACCGGAGCCATTCTGTTAAGGGATTTGAATACCATCCAGCAGAGCTTGAACTGGATTCTTTCAGGACACTTGAGCCAGTGAAGATTTTTGAGATGCTCTGAAATATGGGAATATTTAAATACGCCGGTGATGAGTCTTGCCGCAGCGTTGAACACAGATTGTAATTTGTTGATTTGATATTTCGGTAGACTAGCATACATTCCGTTGCAATAATCTAGACGTGAAACAACATATGAATTGACTAGTAATTTAGTCGCCTCTGTTGTCAAGTTTCTCCGTACTGCTTTAATTTGCCTTAATTGAAAGAACCCCGTGCTTACAGTTCTGTTCACTTGAGTCTTAAGGGAGAAATCAGCGTCCAGATTGACACCTAGTAGTTTTATGCATGTTTTTGGAGTGATGTCACTTCCTGAAATGGTTATTGGGGAGTTATCAATATTATGCTGACGTCGGCTTGTGGCTGTCCAGAGAAACTCAGTCTTTGCAGGATTCAGTTTCAATCTATTTGAGGTCATCCAGCGCGTGATTGCTTCTAGACACTCAGTTACGCGAGTTTTAAGACTGCCTATTTCCTCTGGTAAGCAGTAGAAGTAAACTTGCTGGTCGTCAGCGTAGCAGTGAGATAGAAGACCAAATGATTCGATAATTTTAGCGACATCATTTGTGAAGAGGATGAAGAGAAGTTTTTTTTTATTTTTTTTTTTTTTATTGTTTATTTTATTTAGATATAAAATTTGACATCTTATATCTAATGTTTTCTTATCTATGACTACTACAATATTATTTACTACTTACTGACTAAAATTTGGACTTTACAACATTAAGACATAATCCACGAAAAACTGCAAGACTTTTAGCCTCCTTAACATTTACAGGGAGTTCATTGAACATTTTAAAACCTTTATGATAAATATTATTTTGTGTTCCCGATAAATTTGTTTTAGGAAGCCTAAAATCGTTGCAGTTTCTCGTAGGATAACAATGAACTGTACTGTTGATTCTAACATTATTCGACATATAATCCGGTAACATTTTATTTTTTAACTTATAAATAAAAACTAGGATATTGAAAACTAATCTTTGCCACACACTTAATATATTGAGTTGGCGTTGCATGGTTTTTATCCTGGTATATCTGCTACAGCACAATATAGACCTCATGCCTCTGTTCTGAATTATTTCCATTCTTTTAATTTGTGTTTTATTGCTCAGAAAGATTACACTTGAGCAATAATTCAGATGGGATGCTACAGTTGTGTTATAGACCAATTTCCTAGTTTTAATGTCTAATTTTCCCTTTATTCTACTTAAGAAATTAATCTTTTTGGCAATTTTTTTAGTTAGCATTTCAAAGTTAGAGTTAAGTTTTAACTTATTATCGATAATGATTCCCAAATATTTAATTTCTTCTACCTCTTCAATATTTTGATTGTCTATATTTAGGGTAATAAGTTCATTTTGTTTTTTCCCTAATACCATGAATTTACTTTTAGTTACATTTAATTTGAGTTTATTTATGCTTAACCATTTAGATATTTCATTAAGTTCACTTTGTATTTTTGACAATGCATCTTCAATATTATTTGCTATAATATATAAAAGTGTGTCATCAGCAAACAGTTTGATGGAACAGTACTTTAGGCACTTCACTATATCATTAATATATATAATAAAAAGTAGTGGTCCCAAGACCGATCCTTGAGGAACTCCAAGGTTTACTTGTTGCTCTTCAGAGATAGCATCTCCAAATTTGGTTCTTTGTTTTCTGTTTTTTAGGTAATCAGTAAACCACTGCAATTCTTTACCATGAATTCCCATGTCTTTCAATTTCATTATTAGTCTTTCTCTGTCTATCGTTTCAAAAGCACGTCTAAAGTCTAAGAATACTGCTATGATGACTTTCTTCTGATCCATACTTGTTTTCCATTCATTTATCACATAATTTATTGCTGTTTCACAGGAAGATTTGTTTCTAAATCCAGATTGTTGTTTTACAAGAATATTATTTTTTTCAATAAAATTGTTTATCTGTTTTTTAACTATCGATTCTAGTAATTGTTCATATTTAGGTAATCCATTTATTGGTCTGAAGTCTTCGAAATTTTTAACATTTATTATTTTGGGCACTGGTGTTATTATGGAAGTTTTCCATGACTGTGGAAAAATTCCCTCTAACAGAGATTCATTTATTAGTGCAACTAATCTGTCTCCTATAGCTGGCAGTGCATCTTTGATTATGCCTATCGTAATTCCATCCGTGGACGATTTTAGTTTCATTGCATTAAGAATTTTCATTAAATACTCGATGTTAATTTTATTAAACCTGAAAATATTATTATTCTCTCTTCTTTCCATTGATTGAGAAAATGTGTCTGTGACTAATGGAATGCTCTTATTTATGTTTTCGACACTGAGTATAAAATTTGTATTAAATTTTTGGGCTATTTTAGGTTTATCATCTTCAACTCCATCGGGGAACCGAACTTCCTTAGTATCTCCCTTCTGTTTACCGCTTATAATTTCTTTGAGTGTAGTCCACATTTTTCTTGAATCACTTTGAGAGGTAATTATTTTTTGTCTAATATACGAATTTTTAGTTTGTTTTATTTCTGTGCTATACATGTTTCTAAGTTTCTTATAGGTTTCCCACCTTTCTTCCGTAAATTGTATTTTACAGGCTTTATAAGCTGTATCCCTTTGTTTTTGTAGAAGATGTAGAGATTTTGTATACCAATTATTTGTATCTTTTAATATAATATTAGTTATAGGCATTAGCTCGTTTACTACAGTTTTCAGATGTCCTATTAGTTCATCGGCTTTTTCCTCCAAATTTCCTTGGTTATCGCAAATCCACTTTTTGTTTTTTAATGCCGTACACAATTTATCCTTATCATAGTTCTTTTTATTCCTATACGTTATCTTTCGTATTTCCTGTGGTTTCGGACTACTATATCTAATTTTTGTAACAATTGTTTCGTGATCAGATATTTTGAGTTCTTCTACAGCATTAACTTCCGCATAAAAGTCATTTGAAATTACTAAATCAATCATTGTTTTAGAGGTTTTTCCTATTCTTGTATAATTTTTGACAAGTTGCTTCCAGCCTAAGCCATTTATGATCCTTTGTAGTCTCGTGCTTTTAGCATTGGGTTTCATCATATCGATATTAAGATCTCCACAGATTATTATTAAATCTCTTGTATTTATTTGTTTACGACACCATTCATCAAAAAAATCTAAGAATTTTGTATCATTTTGATTTGGGGAATGATAAATAGCTGCGTAGGTTCCCCTCTTAAAATCCTTTTGAATTTCAATAGCAAGCATCCAAGTATTATTTTTATCTAAAACCATATTTGTTGTGACTTTGTAAGAGATATTATTTTGAATTAATATTATAACTCCCCCCGTATGCCTGCTAAATGAGTCGCATCTAATTGTCGAATAGCCCTGAAATGTTATTTCTTGTAGTTTAATTTCTTCAGTAACACAAGTTTCACTCATCATTACCATGTGCGGTTTGTATTCTCTTAGCATGTCTTCAACTTCTTCGATATGTGCTAGTAAACTAGAGACGTTTAAGGAGTATATTGTTATGAAGTTTCGGTTTAATCTAAAAAATTAACCATTCTGTTCTCCTGTTCAATTTTTCGACAGTATACTGGACAGTCTTTGCTCCATACAGAAGGATTAATTTTTAAATTTAATTTTGAAGTGGGCCCAGAATAGACCCTTGGGGAACTCCAGATGAAAGGGTTGCATATTTAGATTGGTTTTTCCCCACTTTAACGGCTTGTACGCGGTTGACCAAGTAAGATATCAGCCAGTCTTTTACACCGCAGTTTAAGCCAAAGGATTCTTCTAATCGTTTAATCAAGAAATCATGGTCAATCGTGTCAAAAGCGGCACTCATGTCCAAGACTAAAAGGAGTGCCAGTTTACCCGACTCGATAGCAAGAGTTATATCCGACAAAACACGTAGTAATCCAGTTTCCGTTGAGTGAAACCATCTATATGCGGATTGGTATTTAGTCAGCAGTTCATTAGAATTTAAGTGACATATTATCTGTGAAGCAGTGATTTTTTCTAGGATTTTGGATATAAATGGAAGATTTGAAACGGGTCGGTAATTTGAAAGATCTTCAGCGTCCAATTGCGGTTTTTTTATTAATGGAGTTACGACGGCTGATTTGAGGGGTTTTGGGAAATCACCCATGCTAAGTGACTTATTGAAAAGACAAACCAGAAAGGGAGAAATTTCATTGCAGCACTTCTTTAATAACCACGTTGGAATAGGGTCGAGTGAGCACTGCTTGTTCGGTGAAGAGAATATTAACTTCCTAACTTCTTCAAGGGATGTAGGTTTGAAGGTAGATAAGTTTCCGCTACTGCATTTAGTAAAAGATGGTGGTGAGGCGGAGGCTGTTTGGGCGCGTATTGATTTAATTTTATCGAGAAAAAAATTAGAGAAGATTTCCGAAGCTATGTCAGTTGCATTTTGTGCACGGACGTCGG
Organism: Limnephilus lunatus; assembly: GCA_917563855.2. Classification (NCBI taxonomy): domain Eukaryota; kingdom Metazoa; phylum Arthropoda; class Insecta; order Trichoptera; family Limnephilidae; genus Limnephilus; species Limnephilus lunatus. The sequence goes on along the minus strand of OU830602.1, from coordinate 18,239,101 downwards.
CCCCGACCGTCTTTATTGAGTTCCACAGACTTCGCGGGTTTTGACGCTCAGAGTCGATCCTACTTTTCCAATATTCAGACCTTTTCGAACGAATTAATAACGAAATAATCGATTATAATAAAACAAATAAAAAACTTTATTCCACTTAATTTTATTTGACCGTAACCGGTTTCAGCTCGTCAGAGCCATCTTCAGACTGGTACAAATAATTCTTAGCCTACGGTTTATATACATAACATATGGGGGAGGGGGAGAGGGGTAGTCTACAAGGATTTTAATGAATTATTTTTGTTACTGAGTCGTTTTAGACTGTCGAATTTCTAAGTATTTTGGTAATTCCAGTGGGCTAATTACTTTGGGTTTGTAGCTCACTTCAATATCTATTGATTAGGGAAAAACCTTACAAGTAATTTGAATTATTAATGGACTAATTTTATTGTCAAATCGTTATTATACATATCTATGATCAATGGGATTTTTTAATTGCTTTTTGAAGGGATGCATGTTTACATTGGAGTGGGAATGGTCAAACCTAAATACATATTTTAATTTCAAAATTATTATGAAAATTATACCGGATAAAAACCTGGTGTTTCAGTAAATGATTCTAATAGCTTATTAATTACAAAGTTACTTTTTGAAGGGATGCATGTTTACATTAGATTAGGAATGGTTTAAACTAAATACATATTTTAAATTTCGAAATTATTATAAAAATTACAATGGATACAAAAGCGGAGACTTAGCAAATGATTCTAATTGTTTATTCATTACAAAGTTAGGGTCTATTTTTTTAGTTAAGCGAGTAATTTCTAAAGATTCTAGTCTATCTAGTTTATGACCTTTATTGCAAGTATGAAGAACTTTAACATCTCTGTCTTTATCAAACGAGTGTTTATTTTCTAATAAATGTGATGCTACATTCGACAATTCTCCTTTGTCATTCACCCAGTTAGTAAAGTGTTCTTTAATTCGGGTTTTGAATGATCTCCCTGTTTGACCAACGTAATACGATGGGCAGTCAGCGCAGTTTACTTGGTAAACGCCTGAGTTTTCAAGTTTTTCTCTCTTATCTTTATTATTGATTAAAATTCTCCCTAGAGAATTCACATTATAAAAAGCTGTTTTGCATTTATCATTATTAGTTAATCTGGATATTTTTGTTGATATTTCGCCAATATAAGGGATTTTAACCCATTGTTTAGTGATATCTTTTTCATTTTTAAGGCCTTGTGAAATAATTGTTAATGTAAGTTTTTTGTCCTTTTTCTTTAATAAGTTATCAATAGTTTCGCTTTTGTATCCATTGTTCTTTGCTATGGTTTTTATTATATTTAATTCATTATTATAATTTATATAATTCAAAGGCACATGTAAAAGTCTGTGAATGAGTGAATAGAATACTGATAATTTATGTGAAATATGGTGTCTAGATGTATTGTGTATGATATTATCACTATATGTTGGTTTTCTATAGATTGAAAATTCTAATTTTTTATTAATGATTTCAATACCTATGTCGAGAAAGTTAATCTTATTTCCCCCCATTTCCATTGTAAACTGGATCGATTTGTTAATTTTATTAATTTCTTTTAGAAAAATATCTAATTGTCTGTTTGTGCCTGTCCAGATGACTAGAACGTCATCTACATATCTCCGATAGAAGGCAACTTTTTTAAACGATTTTAATTTTTCGATGGATTCTTCGATATAATCCATGAAGAACTCAGCTAACACCGGCGAAATCGGGCTGCCCATAGCTAACCCACTAGATTGGATGTAATAGTTATTATTGAATCTAAAGAAATTTTGTTCTATGCATGTATTTAGTACTCTTGTTATTTCTTTACGTTTAATTAAATTAATGTTTATTTTTTCCATGTAATTATTAATAATTATTTTTAATTCGTTTGTTGGTATATTTGAGAACAAACTAACAACATCAAATGAAACTAGGGTAGCATTATTAGGTACTGTGATGTCTTTAATGAGGTCTATAAGTTGTAGGGAATTTATTATTCCGTATTTAGGTTTAAAATTAAGAGTATTTTTTATGATATTATTTCCAAATTTTGCTAATTTATAGGCAGGAGCTGAGTTATATGACACTACTGGTCGTACTGGCATATTATTTTTATGTACTTTTGGCTGTCCATATAGACGTGGACATTGGGGGTTCATAACAGAAAGGCTATTTTTATGGTATTTATTTTTAATCAAGGTTTGGCACGAATTTAGGATTGTGTTTACGTCTGCTGCAAATGTAGGGGTGGGGTCCTTTTTCAATAAGGTTACATTACTGGTGTCCAGCACATCTTGGACTTTTTCTAAATAATCGGATTTATTTAAGATAACTGTACTATTTCCTTTATCTGCTTTAGAGATAATCAGATTGTTTGTTTGATTTTATTTTTTATTGATTTTACGGTATGTGCTTCGCTAGAAAATTTCCCCTCAGTCGTTGCGTTTTTAATTATTTTAGTGCATAGGTATTTTTTACCGTAATCTGACGTTGCAATATCAGTATCTATCGCGAGGTTCTCGAGTTCTTTTAATTGGAGTGGTTAGTTTGGACAGTATTTTAATCCTTTATCAAGCATTGTTATTTCAGTATCGTTAAATTCTACATTAGTGTTGTTTACTACTTTATCGTAAAAGGATGGTATGGGTGAACTGACAGTTTTCTCCCTTGGCGTTGATTTTAATTGTTTTTGTGTCCAGTGTGTTAGTTTTTTAAGTTGTTTTTGGTAAGTTATATGTATTTTGTTGTTAACCATAAGGGTAGTGTCATTAAAAAGACAATCAAATTCTACGGGGTGTAGTTGTGATGTGAGTGAAGTGTGTACAAAAAATAAATAGTTATTTACGTTATCTCGAATGTTGTACCATTTCTTCATCTCCTGTGTGGTCCATGTTCTGCGGGCTGCGGTAACTGCTAGTGTAGCTGCTCTGCTGTCCGTGTTCGTCTTGATGTTGATATAGTTGGGTATAAGGTCCCGTTTCTTACACTCCCGATTGAACCACAAATGTTGTGAAGCCATCCGTCGTTTAAGAATGAGTTTTTTGTAGAGTCTCTTCAGTGTCGCTGTGTTTGCACTTTTTAATATTTCTATTTTTGAAACTGTTAATTCGTGGTGGAAGTCCATTATAATAGATTATAATAAAACAAATAAAAAACTTTATTCCACTTAATTTTATTTGACCGTAACCGGTTTCAGCTCGTCAGAGCCATCTTCAGACTGGTACAAATAATTCTTAGCCTACGGTTTATATACATAACATATGGGGGAGGGGGAGAGGGGTAGTCTACAAGGATTTTAATGAATTATTTTTGTTACTGAGTCGTTTTAGACTGTCGAATTTCTAAGTATTTTGGTAATTCCAGTGGGCTAATTACTTTGGGTTTGTAGCTCACTTCAATATCTATTGATTAGGGAAAAACCTTACAAGTAATTTGAATTATTAATGGACTAATTTTATTGTCAAATCATTATTATACATATCTATGATCAATGGGATTTTTTAATTGCTTTTTGAAGGGATGCATGTTTACATTGGAGTGGGAATGGTCAAACCTAAATACATATTTTAATTTCAAAATTATTATGAAAATTATACCGGATAAAAACCTGGTGTTTCAGTAAATGATTCTAATAGCTTATTAATTACAAAGTTACTTTTTGAAGGGATGCATGTTTACATTAGATTAGGAATGGTTTAAACTAAATACATATTTTAAATTTCGAAATTATTATAAAAATTACAATGGATACAAAAGCGGAGACTTAGCAAATGATTCTAATTGTTTATTCATTACAAAGTTAGGGTCTATTTTTTTAGTTAAGCGAGTAATTTCTAAAGATTCTAGTCTATCTAGTTTATGACCTTTATTGCAAGTATGAAGAACTTTAACATCTCTGTCTTTATCAAACGAGTGTTTATTTTCTAATAAATGTGATGCTACATTCGACAATTCTCCTTTGTCATTTACCCAGTTAGTAAAGTGTTCTTTAATTCGGGTTTTGAATGATCTCCCTGTTTGACCAACGTAATACGATGGGCAGTCAGCGCAGTTTACTTGGTAAACGCCTGAGTTTTCAAGTTTTTCTCTCTTATCTTTATTATTGATTAAAATTCTCCCTAGAGAATTCACATTATAAAAAGCTGTTTTGCATTTATCATTATTAGTTAATCTGGATATTTTTGTTGATATTTCGCCAATATAAGGGATTTTAACCCATTGTTTAGTGATATCTTTTTCATTTTTAAGGCCTTGTGAAATAATTGTTAATGTAAGTTTTTTGTCCTTTTTCTTCAATAAGTTATCAATAGTTTCGCTTTTGTATCCATTGTTCTTTGCTATGGTTTTTATTATATTTAATTCATTATTATAATTTATATAATTCAAAGGCACATGTAAAAGTCTGTGAATGAGTGAATAGAATACTGATAATTTATGTGAAATATGGTGTCTAGATGTATTGTGTATGATATTATCACTATATGTTGGTTTTCTATAGATTGAAAATTCTAATTTTTTATTAATGATTTCAATACCTATGTCGAGAAAGTTAATCTTATTTCCCCCCATTTCCATTGTAAACTGGATCGATTTGTTAATTTTATTAATTTCTTTTAGAAAAATATCTAATTGTCTGTTTGTGCCTGTCCAGATGACTAGAACGTCATCTACATATCTCCGATAGAAGGCAACTTTTTTAAACGATTTTAATTTTTCGATGGATTCTTCGATATAATCCACGAAGAACTCAGCTAACACCGGCGAAATCGGGCTGCCCATAGCTAACCCACTAGATTGGATGTAATAGTTATTATTGAATCTAAAGAAATTTTGTTCTATGCATGTATTTAGTACTTTATTTATTTTTTGTACACACTTCACTCACATCACAACTACACCCCGTAGAATTTGATTGTCTTTTTAATGACACTACCCTTATGGTTAACAACAAAATACATATAACTTACCAAAAACAACTTAAAAAACTAACACACTGGACACAAAAACAATTAAAATCAACGCCAAGGGAGAAAACTGTCAGTTCACCCATACCATCCTTTTACGATAAAGTAGTAAACAACACTAATGTAGAATTTAACGATACTGAAATAACAATGCTTGATAAAGGATTAAAATACTGTCCAAACTAACCACTCCAATTAAAAGATCTCGAGAACCTCGCGATAGATACTGATATTGCAACGTCAGATTACGGTAAAAAATACCTATGCACTAAAATAATTAAAAACGCAACGACTGAGGGGAAATTTTCTAGCGAAGCACATACCGTAAAATCAATAAAAAATAAAATCAAACAAAACAATCTGATTATCTCTAAAGCAGATAAAGGAAATAGTACAGTTATCTTAAATAAATCCGATTATTTAGAAAAAGTCCAAGATGTGCTGGACACCAGTAATGTAACCTTATTGAAAAAGGACCCCACCCCTACATTTGCAGCAGACGTAAACACAATCCTAAATTCGTGCCAAACCTTGATTAAAAATAAATACCATAAAAATAGCCTTTCTGTTATGAACCCCCAATGTCCACGTCTATATGGACAGCCAAAAGTACATAAAAATAATATGCCAGTACGACCAGTAGTGTCATATAACTCAGCTCCTGCCTATAAATTAGCAAAATTTGGAAATAATATCATAAAAAATACTCTTAATTTTAAACCTAAATACGGAATAATAAATTCCCTACAACTTATAGAACTCATTAAAGACATCACAGTACCTAATAATGCTACCCTAGTTTCATTTGATGTTGTTAGTTTGTTCTCAAATATACCAACAAACGAATTAAAAATAATTATTAATAATTACATGGAAAAAATAAACATTAATTTAATTAAACGTAAAGAAATAACAAGAGTACTAAATACATGCATAGAACAAAATTTCTTTAGATTCAATAATAACTATTACATCCAATCTAGTGGGTTAGCTATGGGCAGCCCGATTTCGCCGGTGTTAGCTGAGTTCTTCATGGATTATATCGAAGAATCCATCGAAAAATTAAAATCGTTTAAAAAAGTTGCCTTCTATCGGAGATATGTAGATGACGTTCTAGTCATCTGGACAGGCACAAACAGACAATTAGATATTTTTCTAAAAGAAATTAATAAAATTAACAAATCGATCCAGTTTACAATGGAAATGGGGGGAAATAAGATTAACTTTCTCGACATAGGTATTGAAATCATTAATAAAAAATTAGAATTTTCAATCTATAGAAAACCAACATATAGTGATAATATCATACACAATACATCTAGACACCATATTTCACATAAATTATCAGTATTCTATTCACTCATTCACAGACTTTTACATGTGCCTTTGAATTATATAAATTATAATAATGAATTAAATATAATAAAAACCATAGCAAAGAACAATGGATACAAAAGCGAAACTATTGATAACTTATTAAAGAAAAAGGACAAAAAACTTACATTAACAATTATTTCACAAGGCCTTAAAAATGAAAAAGATATCACTAAACAATGGGTTAAAATCCCTTATATTGGCGAAATATCAACAAAAATATCCAGATTAACTAATAATGATAAATGCAAAACAGCTTTTTATAATGTGAATTCTCTAGGGAGAATTTTAATCAATAATAAAGATAAGAGAGAAAAACTTGAAAACTCAGGCGTTTACCAAGTAAACTGCGCTGACTGCCCATCGTATTACGTTGGTCAAACAGGGAGATCATTCAAAACCCGAATTAAAGAACACTTTACTAACTGGGTGAATGACAAAGGAGAATTGTCGAATGTAGCATCACATTTATTAGAAAATAAACACTCGTTTGATAAAGACAGAGATGTTAAAGTTCTTCATACTTGCAATAAAGGTCATAAACTAGATAGACTAGAATCTTTAGAAATTACTCGCTTAACTAAAAAAATAGACCCTAACTTTGTAATGAATAAACAATTAGAATCATTTGCTAAGTCTCCGCTTTTGTATCCATTGTAATTTTTATAATAATTTCGAAATTTAAAATATGTATTTAGTTTAAACCATTCCTAATCTAATGTAAACATGCATCCCTTCAAAAAGTAACTTTGTAATTAATAAGCTATTAGAATCATTTACTGAAACACCAGGTTTTTATCCGGTATAATTTTCATAATAATTTTGAAATTAAAATATGTATTTAGGTTTGACCATTCCCACTCCAATGTAAACATGCATCCCTTCAAAAAGCAATTAAAAAATCCCATTGATCATAGATATGTATAATAACGATTTGACAATAAAATTAGTCCATTAATAATTCAAATTACTTGTAAGGTTTTTCCCTAATCAATAGATATTGAAGTGAGCTACAAACCCAAAGTAATTAGCCCACTGGAATTACCAAAATACTTAGAAATTCGACAGTCTAAAACGACTCAGTAACAAAAATAATTCATTAAAATCCTTGTAGACTACCCCTCTCCCCCTCCCCCATATGTTATGTATATAAACCGTAGGCTAAGAATTATTTGTACCAGTCTGAAGATGGCTCTGACGAGCTGAAACCGGTTACGGTCAAATAAAATTAAGTGGAATAAAGTTTTTTATTTGTTTTATTATAATCTATTATAATGGACTTCCACCACGAATTAACAGTTTCAAAAATAGAAATATTAACGAAATAATCATTGAAGCAATCATATTTCATACATATCAAAATAAAAAATAATATTTTATTCATTTTTTATAAGAACAACTCTATTTTTATAACTTTTGAATGTTATTCCCATCAATGTAATATATCTTTGAAGAAGAAGATAACACTAAAAATAATTTGAAGAAATATGTCAACGCTAAAATTGTAACATTCATCGAAGACTTGTTTCCAACGAAAAATGTGGCTGGAAAAAAATTAGTCGAAGATATTATTGCTAATTCTGAATTTTCAAATAGTATGAGACAGACAAAAATGATATTTAAATAAAAGATCTCAGCAGTCGAATTGGTAGAAGCATTTGTCCCTGTAAGACGAGAGGGTCTGAGTGCTAGTCCCATTTACGACCGTTAGCTTTTTATTTTTCTGTTTTATTTTTTTTATTTTCATATTTTCGTTTAGATTATTAGTATTACCTTCTTCTTCAATGATTAAATATATCTATATATATTTTTTTAATTAAATGAAGGCAATATTAGTGAAACTCAATCGAAAATCTGGAGACAGAAAAATCAGAAAAGATATTGGTTCCACTGGGACTCGAACCAGGGCCATTTGCTTACATGGCAAGTGCTCTAACAACTGAGCTATGGAACCTTATTGACGGGGTATGCGGTGTGACAATATATTTTATTTATTTATTTATTTAATACATGTTACATATATTTGACATTTCCATAGATAAAATTTATTAAATCACCATACTAGGCGAATGCCTGTTTCATGGTGATTAATTAAGGATAGTAACTTTGAGTGTAGTCTAGTGTAAATACATGGTTAAATTGGTAAAGTTATAATAAAAAAAAGAGAAGAGAAAAAGAAGTGCGTAAAACAAATATGCAAATAAGTTAAACCTATAAACGTATGGTACTAGTATGTAATGATGTTGAAAATTTATATCTTTATCTGAGTATATGAAACAATTTGTAAACACTGTCATAGTCTTTTTTGTTGTTAGTTTTTGGGGTGTTATGCCGTGTTGCGCTACCTCCTTCTATAGCTGACGTTTCGGACAGCGTTACAGTGTCCATCATCAGGGCAGATCCAGTAAATCCGGTAGATCTGTCATAGTCACTCATCAGAAGGTCAGTAAGCGCCTTTCTGAAAGTGAGATATTTGGCTTTAGACTTTATTTCAAATGATAAGTTATTAAAAATTTTAGGTGCAAGAAAGTTAAAACTGGGACTAAGCCAATGAAATTTTTGTTGTTGGAATAATAAAATACGATTGGTTTGAATATCTTGTGTTGTATTTTGAATTTACAATATATATTTTTTTTAAATTTTAAATTTAAAATTATTAAATGGTTTGGCTGGGGCACCCTGTACCCTGTATTTATGTAAGTACAGGTGTTGCAAGTACATGAGTCGGGTGGCGAATATTACTCTCGCCAGATTTTGAAATTATTCAAATGAGAAATGTCAGTAATGCGTCCTTGGTGTGGTTCAATTGTGTATTCTCGCATAGTCTACATCCGCCACAGCCAGGCCGATAATTGCAATGTTTCGCGTCATTAATGACAGTGCTTCTGACTTAAACTGTTAAATTAATGAGGGATTTGAATATATGGATTGTGTATAAATCAAATAGGCATTTAACACTATACTTACAAGTGAATTATAATAATTTACATCCGAACCTTAATTATTATTTGTAATTGATAAACTAACGTTTAAACAAGATTTTTATGCATAGCACAAAGGGTAGATAACAAATATTATAATCAATATTCAATTCCCGTTGGCGGCCAGTATCTTTTCTCGGAAGATTTTTTCAATGTAGATGAGTGTTTCAGGCTGATAATTATTGATTATAATATTTGTTACATCCGAACCATTTAATATTTATAAAATATTCGTATATGAAAAGTGGGAGCGGACAAGTGGCGATTTGCAAGGCTGTTACGTCGTCGGCAGTCTGAAACAGAATGGTTCCTCGTAATTTGTCCTGACAGACGGTGACTATGTGGAAATGTTGAGGGATGGCTATTGGATTCTAAATAGCTGCATAGTTTGCTTCCACAAAATTATACAATTAAAGCATTTTTTACTATAAAATGGACTTGATGTTAAATCATACGATTTTTATTTTTACAGCGTATAGAAAAGTAGTTTTTTCTTGAAGCATTTGGGTGAAAAATGTTTTATTCTTTTGTTATTCGGCGGTACAACATCAACCCTTCGGAGACACTTAGTTATATTTTTTGTAAGTAGGTTGGTACACCTTATTATCCCTAAACCGACTGCATATTGTATATAAGTATGCCGAGGGGCTAACTGCCAGGGAATCAAATGTCATGGAACCGTTGTTATCCTTTCCTGAGGAATACACAAGAAAAGTTTTGTATATTCTTAGCATTCTTATACAGGCAATACGCATAAAAATCACTTGGCGAACTGACTCTAGAAATATTTGATTGTAGCGCAAAATTGGTTTTTATTTATTTTGTGAATACTTTTAAAAGAAATAAAAAAAAAATAAAGGGAAATTGTCACAGATAATCGTAGTCATAAAGCTGTATTTTTTTTTAAATCGTTTCTTACTTGCGTTTATACTTTTCTAATGAAGAAAAACCTATTTTAATAGTTTACGCTTATATTTTTTATGAAGTAATTCAAAATTTTATTTTAATTCTACTCAAGCGAAACGATGATAAAAGATTCAATTTATAAAAAGCATATTTTTTAATATTCATAATATAAACCGATTCTTGGTAAAAATTCATTGAAAAAAGTGATTTCACGTTAGGCTACGCCTTAAGCTGAACCCCAAATTAGCAGTTTTGTTAGGTGCTAGTTGGATCGAAACTCAAATAAAGTTACAAAAAGATTTTTTTGATTAAGCACTATTTTATTTCCACTTCACCGAGCTTTGAACCAGCGACACCTGGGCACAAAGCCAATTCTCGAGATAGTGGTTCTCACTCCCTAGATTTAAGACCTTCAATGTAGTAGAAAGTTTCATGGCTCAGCCGGATAATGAAGATCCTAAAGAGAAACCAAACTTCAATTTTCCATTCCAAACCTAACCACAAATTTGAAACATTTACAGACTTCTTGCTTTATTTGTTGATGGAAAATGTTGAACAAAGTCTTATACTTGCACCTGTTTCTATATGTACGAAAACATTTTACTTCATTTTCATGTAACTTTGCAACAGTTTAAGACAATTTTATCTAAAATAATCATCAATCTTTGTCTCATTTTACGATGCCTCTGGAGTTAGCTTTGCTCCATTGGCATCGCGAACGTCGGCACCGGTTGGGAACATTAACCTGACTGGATCAATGGAGGGGAAAGGTTAAGAATGAACATGTTTAATGGTCATTTCAGCATGCACAACCATATTGAAAGAACATTTTATGTATCTAAAAACTATCTACCAATGGAGAAAGTTGGCTTAATGGCAAGGAAACATCATAAAAAAATTATTGATTCCATTGACATACGACATAAGAGAATGTTGGGTCATTTTTTTTTTTTGAAATAGACTTTTCCGTTAAATGATTTATTTCTTTATTTTTACGAAACAAATAGTTTTTTGAATACAAAGATAATTATATAAGAGGGTAAACAAGGTCATTCCAAAAAAGCTGGTTGGAGATGCTTTATAGATACATTCTACATCTACTAATGCACTAATTTGTGTTCGTACGATGCAGTTATTTAGAAGATTAATTCAGTTAACCTTAAGGCGAAGATTGCTAAATGACTATTATCGATTAATCTTTACTACGAATCGGTTTCCATTATAAAAACCAAACAAAAAATGCTGTGGATAACTTTAAGCTTTTCTTACCGTTTCCATTGAGTAGAATTAAGAGGTCGCTATCCGAATTTCTACCGATTTCTTGCAAACCTCCCTTAAAAATTTAAAGTTTTTGAGCACTTAAAAAAATATATGTTCTTTTTGAAGATAATATCTATACATTCCCCACGCCGAAACGCAAATTATATGAAATTCCCTTGATAGAAAAAAATCGCAAAGTATGCTCTGAATTTTTTTTATTTTCAAGTCTGTTTCCGTTATTTTACAAGTTATACAGATGTATGAAAAAAATTCACAGTGTTTCATTAAATACTGTTTTAGACAGCCCCCAAAAGATTTTTGCTCTATTTTAAACGAGTCGTGTTTTATTAAAGATTTTCGCAATTTTTGCATTGATTTTGGCGCTGTAAATGTTAACGCACTTCTCTAACATTCGTAATTTCGTATCTCTACATCTTCTTCTTTTTGGGGCCGGTAACGGAGCCTTAAAATAAAATTTGTTCATATGAAGCAGATACTTTGTGATGTGACATTATAATTTAAAATAAAATAATAACTTTATTAACCCACTCTTATTTTTTATATACTTTATGCCGACCGGGTTTCGCTACAACCGTAGCTTCTTCAGGGCATTATAATACTCTACTAACATGATATATAATAATCTAATAACATGTTAGTAGAGTATTATACTGCCCTGAAGAAGCTACGGGTTTAGAAACTACGGTAGCGAAACCCTGTCAGCATAAAGTATATAATAAATAAAAGTGGTGTTTACAAAGTTATTGTTTTATTTTAAATTAAAATAAAATCATAAATCGCTTTATTAAAAAAAAAGCGTGAAAATGTTTTTTTCTTTAGAAATGAATGAACGCACATAATAAACAACTATTTAAAACTTCAATTTTATGTCTAAAATTATTTGTGACAGTTTCCATTACTCATACATACATTCATTACCTAGTTAAGTTTTAAGAACCGTTCACATCTCAGGCGAAATTATAACTGAAACTCCATAGACTTACGTAACGGGAACTTCAACCATGTAATAATTTAATTTGTACCTGACTCTATAAATAGACTGTATAAAATGAAATCCATGGGGTAGACATTTACACATTCGACATTTACCCTTATCTTTCCAAATCAGCAATCATCAAAGCCGAGATAGCTAAATTCTCTCTCTACTATTTCTTTTGTTTTTCTCATTAAGTTTGTGGCTGTTAAGTACTTGCTCCGGAGTTCTTTGTCCAAACTTCGACTGATTATATGATCTTGTTTAAGAACTGATCCTTAAATTAAATTGTCTTGCGAGAGGGTATGCTAATTCTTAATTATTTCACCAATTATGTACTTTAACTTCTACTAACCTAATATATAACAACACTTTCTCTAAATCGTGCGGATACCTCAGAACAGGTTGTCTTAGTGATATGTGTTTATAAAACATTATTACTTAACCATTTGCATACCGATTATATTACACTTAACTACAATGTTTTATTGTATTTAAGTGTAATATTACACTTAACTAAATTATATTACACTTAACTAAAAAATATAAACATATAAAATATATACGTGTATATTTGTATATATATATATTTTTTTTATTGTTATTTCCCGTTAAACCGCAACAAAGCAGTTTGTCAACAGGATTTTAATCTTCAACTAAAATTTAATTACACATACAAAATATTATTACTAAAACTTCAGATTGTCACAATTAACACACCGACTTAGTATAAACCATTCTATTTAGTAACCATATTTTCAGCATATTTATATCGCAATCTATTTGTAGAATCGCAATTTTTTATATTACTGGTTACATGTTAATTGTTTTGGGCACATTATATTCCAAGCTTACGAACATCCTTATTATTATTTTGTTTGCATTAGCTCCACGTAAAAAGCCCTGAAGGAAAATAATTTCCCTCCGGGCCTACGACATCTTTGGGGATGATGTGTGGGGGGGGTATTTGTATTGAAAGGAGGGTTAGAACGTTCTGGAAAGGAAAAGGTGTGAGGGTAGGTAGTAATCTAGGGGTCAATGTTTTCAAGAGAGACTGACATATTAATCCATCCCTCCCCCTGCGGTGCACGTCGATGGGTCGAGAGAGACCAGCTGGAGAGCTGGAAAAGATCTCCCTAAACCAGCCTCTCCTGATCAACGCAGCTGATGGGCAGGCGCATCCGCCGTCAAGACCTGGTCATACCTCTCCCATTTTTTTGCATTACCAGGGCCTACATCATATTTGTGGATGCCGTGTGGAAAGTCTTTTAAACAAGAACGAGTCGTAGAAACGACCCGTTCTCATGTGACAAATGTTAACCGTGTTCCCATACACTCCTGCTAAATCACCAAACAGCTAGTGAGCAACTGGGGGAGGAAGAGGTGTTGGTTTTCATGTAAATGGTTCCCATGGCAGCCGTTCCCATACCCGCCTCCCAAATTGAAATTATTACTAATTTTTTTTTCAACAAAAATTGTTACTTGCACTTATCATATATATTACATTATATTACCTGTAAAAACTGTGTGTACGAATATAGAAATAAATAAATTAAATTAAATTTCAAAATTGTGTAAGTTTTTCATTTCTCGTCAACTTTCCGTGATTCTCGTTATTTTCCTCTGTCGGAATTGTTGAAATCATTTTATAATATTTTTTACTGACGAAGCTCGTCTGCTTCTTTCCAATTCCAGTCTTAGACAATCTGGTATATTCCGTGCCGTAGACTATAAAACACAAACGCCCATCAGTATTTTATGGCTTTGAAAAAGTTATTTGCGGCACAGTTCATCTTAGAAGAAGTTTGGCGATATTTCCAGCGGAGCCGAAACAATTTACATCAAGTAAAGTTTAGCAACCTTTAACTTAACATGATCAAATAATACAACCGGTCCCCTTGGGGACGATATCAAGATTACATTAATATCAAACTTTTTATTATGCCGTTGTTACAATTTGTGTTTTCTTTATTATTTAATAAAACTTTCACAATGGGAACGCCTCGCCCTAAAGAAAACACTGAATTTATTTCCGCGTTTATTTAAATCAGGTGTACGCAACCCAAATTGTTAGCGATCGTTGGTGGGCTAAAAAAATATTACTGAGCTCAGGTGAGCCACTCGGGGGAAGGGGGTAATTTATCAAAGGTATTTGCTGAAATGCTGACCGTTAGGAATACAACATCCGTCCATGAATACAGGTAAGTGACGGATATCACCAAAAATATGAATATTTTGAAACCGCGTCCTTCAATGCAAGAAGGCATGAACTTACTATTCTCGCCTAATTGTGTCCTTAGCACTCACCCTCCACTTATTAAAATCTGATCAATTGCATTCGAACTTCCTATAAATGTTTGGAAAAAATATATCGGTTGGAATATTAGATATCCTTTCTCTTTCTTTATTTTTCTCCTTTCTTTTTTATCTCCTCTTCTTCATTCTGTCATATTTGTTAACTATTTTTTGTTTTATATTTTAATAAGTTATTTTTCCTTTGTTAAATTGTGGTTTACATGCGTTTATCCGCCTTTTTTTATTTCTATGGTTAAAGTGAAGATTTTAAGTATATATAAATCATGGATTTAAAAAAGAGTAACTGTATAAATGCAAGTAAAAACTACAACAAAATAACAATCCGCACAGTTATTATCGCATTTGTGAAAGTTTTGTAACAATGAATGTTGCAAGTGCAATTTAAAGACATAAACAACAAAAAAAACATAGTAAAACAATAATATATATCTAATGTAAAAACTGTCTAGTGATAGATATACTTAATGGCTTTGTTAAAACTTATAAGAAAAAAATATCTGTTTCAGTGTTTTTTAGCCAAATTTTGTTTTATTTTTTATAAGATTTAAAATTATGACGTGTGTTCTCTTTAAAGGTTGTACATGGTGAATTATACATTTTTGGAGCTATAAAACTAATATGCCTTTGGTACAATCTAGTTTTTTAACTCGAGCTTTGCTCTAAAGGCCGTAAGACTTATTAATTAATGTATTTAAAAAAAACTTTATTTAATGTATAAAAACATGAAATTAATACCATTATATTAAATAAATTATTTTTAAAAAGCTTGCGAAAATAAATTCCTAGTGCGGCCATGCGCCTGGCAATTTTTAAGCAATAAATCAAAATCCGCATCGAGTGTCCGAGGTCTAATAACAAGAAAGCTCTAATTTCACAATATATATATAAATTTGATAAATTGCCTTTCTACTTTTTATATGAATACCAAAATCCAAAATGTGGAAAGCTGAAAAATTCATTTTGGGCCGCAAACAACCTTCATTGGGCCGCAGGTTGGGCACGCCTGATTTGAATCGTACTTTAGCCGAGGGCTGCTGGTTGACTTCACAGCGTTGGGATTATTATAATTTCATACATTTGGTTATGTTCTGAACTGCGGTCCGCGGGGAGTACCATCTAGAATTGTTTGTGCCTCTCGGTTTATTTGTAGGTTTTATTTGGAAGCGTTTGTCACAAGTATAACCTACTGTAGGAGATAGATTCCGATAGCAACTCGACTCGCCCCGGGCCACGCGATCCTCAAACGTTAGAGTGCTTCGGTACTTGGTACAAGGCAACTTTAAAATAATACCGCAGTTAAAATACAATAAATTAATGAGAATTCCAGTTTCTACTTGAGAAAATTCATGGTTTGTAATGAATTGGATTAATCAAATTTCTCCGCAATGAAAAATACATTGGGACATTAAAAATAATATGAACTCTCCAATTTACATTTTTTCAATTACAACCTTTGTTTTTCAGTGCAATTTCAATGTTCGTTGAATAAAATCAAAAGCAGATACCTACCTGAATCTACAAAAAATTTACATGTTGAAACTGTCAATACGAGTAATTCGTTGTAGAATTTCATTCCATCAAATTTCCAATTCCAATATTATTTTGTTTTATCTATTTATTAATTTAAACGCTCTGATGGACTTTTACAATATTATATTTTTTTATGATTTTTGCATGATTCAGAGACAGCAAGAATTTATAACTGAAAAAAAAATAAAAACAAAAAACATTACATAGCTGTATTTAAATATACATAACATATCATAAAAAACATGGAAAAGAGCAAAAAAAACATTTAAATAACAACATTTATCCTAGTTCAGGCGCGGTAGGTGTGAAACCTTCAGAAAACTAAAGTTGACAAGAGTGGGAAGGCTACGAAGAACCGCACAATTAAATTCGACTAGGAACTCCCATAGCAGCGTAAGAATTTGAAAATATCGTCAAATAAATGAGACAAACAAAATAACCCAACATTACTCTCCGTACTGTGTTTCTGGCATTTCTTTAAATCCCCGGCTCCTTGGGACTTTGAACCATCCATTTTATTTCGGTATTTTTCCAAGAATTCTTTTAAAGGATAATTTTTTTATCTAGATATCTAAAGTATAGTTGTTTATCTACGAATAATCGGAATAAACAAGTGTTATTCAATGAAGCCAATCAAGAATCGATGAATATTTCCTTTGTTTATGACCAAAAGGAATTTATAAGACACTAGAGAGTTCCCAGCATGCGTTGCAATGCTACTCAAAGACAGAAAATTTTCCCCTCCCGCCTTCCCTCCCTGCCGCTAAACTATACGAAATACACACGTTTTTCAAACAACTCGCGCGCCACCTATGGTAAATTTTGTTTACAAATTTCATAACACCAGAGCTCACCATTATAAATATTTTTTTAAATCCGGTGCGGTTCGAAGCGAAACTTTACCAAAAACAATCTCAACCAATAGGAGCCTTTGAAAATGTGGTCATAATCAAGCGGCCAATGAACGCAAATCTAGCATTATTTCCGTTTCATATCTCAACCAATATGATGTGTCATTTCCGTTTCTTCCGAATTCCGAATCACAACGAGGCTAAAGAAGTTTCACTTCAAAAAAGCTCGCCAAAGTTTCGTTGTTACCAAAAATCACCAAAGTTTCATTGCAATCGGATGAATGGTTTAGGAAAGTGTAAGGGACAACATTCATTTTTATATATTAAGATTTACGAGACCAACTTTAGAATAATATATTTTTTAGAATTTTCTAAAGAACTAAAATATTTTTATTTTAACAAGGAAACAAAATAAGTAGGTGTTTGTCTATAAATAATCGAAATAAATAAGCATTATTCAATAAACCCAATTTGAAAATCAATGTGTATTTACTTTGTTTTTAACCAAGAAGAATTTATAAGATATTTACAATAACAATTTGTGAAGAATTTTTTTCCAAGAATTTTCTGAAGAATAATTTCTTTTTTTTTAACTAGCGGCTTTCTTTCTTCGTAATTCGTTATAAAGTATTATTAATCCATTGCCATGACCACTTTTGTTCAGAATATTAACACCGTTGCTTTGATTGAATCTCAGATCTTTGTGGTTTAGAAGATTGGCGAATTTCGAAAAGCCATTATTATTTAAGCGTCTAAGTTGCGTTGTAATTCTAAAGTTGACTTTTTTTTAAATTTTCATTATTCATTTCTTTGATGGTTACATAATTTGTAGATTTTTCAACCACCATGATAGGTACAAGCCCGTATTATGGTGGTCATTGCATATATTGCATTGCATGTTGTTTTTCTAATAGAATGCCAAGAAATCAATACAATTTATATAATATATTCCCGAATGACTAAGTTTTTTTGTCCTTATCCTTTGATTTGATTAAAAAATTGGCTAAATTATTGTTTCTATGAAATGCTTCTCTTACTATGTCAAACCACATAGTGAATGCTTTCTACGAAAATAATTTTTTTTGTTTTAATACGATATTAATTAGTAAATTATTAAATGGATGCAATTTACCGTAAGTAACTTTTGATGTGGTTTATTGTTAATCCGTCATTTCATTTTTCTAATACTAACTCGTTTTTGAGTAAAAAATACTTTTATTGTTTTAGATACTTGCGTACGTTTTAATGTTTTTATTTTTGTTTAGTGTTATGAAAAAAAATTCTGCAGAATTTTAACGTTTAAATAATAATAATTCTAGGCGTTTAAATTTAAAAATCTCACTGCTTCAAACTGGTTTATGCGGGGAGAATTTTTTTGACAATTGTATAATGACCGCGTGAGAAGCAACGAAACTCGCTCCGATTTTAATCCTACCAAATCTAAATTCATTTTGAATATTTCACAGTTTTACAATTTATTCATACACATTTGGAACACAGCTCCAGTGGAGGAAGTAGGGGTAGGCGGAGGATTGGGAAGAGAGTGCTCTTTGTCAATAGGGATCAATTTATTATATCGAACTTTTATTTAGGTTTATTCGGTTGTTGATGACTTTGTTATTAATTCTTTTCCGTGACTCTAATACTTCTAAGTTATCCAATCTCATCCCTATTCCGTTTTTAAGTATTAAACTGACTTCTGTATTTCTGTTTAATGTGTGGTCGGTTTCATTTTTTGTTGTTGTTTAATGCAATTCACCCTAAAAAAGAGTGCTATGTACTAAGTTCGGTTTCATTTCGATGGTGTACAATACTCCACTACCCCCACCTCCTCCACTGGACCTCAGTCCGCATTTTGCAAGCCGCAGTGAAAGCGTAAAATATTTATAACACATTTTAAGGTATTTGGGTATTGCCCTGAAGAAGCTACGGTTGTAGCGAAACCCGGTCGGTATTTAGTTTAAATGTAAAAGTGGTGTTTATTAAATTGTTGTTTTATTTTAAATTATAAAGTCACCTCTCAAAGTATTTGCTCCATATGAACAAATAAAAAAAATATTTATTAAAAATACTGACCGTAAGAAAGCATTTTCCAATTAACTTTCTTTAACACTAACTATTATATATTTTTGCTTATATAGATTTTCAACCATTTAAATCTTCTGTTTCTGTCAGGAAAACTCTGGTAGGTGATAGTAGGATCAATAGAGAGACATACTTCCCCACTTAGAACTCTGCATACCGATCTCGACTCCTTTCTATCAAGCCTATGTCGAAAGAATCGAAATAAAAAAATTGAATATATAAATTATAAACAAAACTTACTCTTTTCAAATTACACCTAATCTTTAAATCTTCACAACTTCACCTCCCTTTATACACGACGTTTAATATTTGACCAAACCTTGTTATTTAAAATTCTAAATAATGGCCTGGACTCGCCAGAGCTTACCAACTTAATACAAATTCATATTCCGACAAGATCAACAAGACAATCCAATTTATTTGTCTTGCTCACATGTAGAACTAACATAAGAAGATAATTCCTAATTCCCCGAATATGTGCGCAATGCAAAACAAAAATTTACAATAGAGACATTTTTAACAAAACCCTCCAGAAATACCGAATAGAAGTAAGGCGTATGAAAGAAAATCAATACAAGAGTACGGAATGTATCGGGAGCATCTCCTATCCTTATTCTATTTTCCTCTTCCTCTCCTCCTCACCAAAAAATGAATAATTTTAAGATATAAAAAAACGCCATCTCCAAGTAACTTTAACACGGGAGACCTTTTTGGCTTGATTTAATTTTACTTTGTATATATGTATCTCTATATTTACGTATAAGCTGTTTATCTCTAACAAAGTCAGGTAAATAGGACCATCAGCACTGGGTTCTTCTAGCTAAGAAAACTTAAATCAGTTCGTAGGGACCTCTCAACAGAGGCAACTAAGCATCTTGTGAACTCATACATAGTTTCCCGTCTAGATTACTGTAATGGCATTTATGCAAGACTTCCTAAATGCCAAACTGATAAACTACAATCAGTGTTCAACGCCGCAGAACGGCTAATTACTGGGGTACCCAAGTTTTCGCACATTTCGGAACACCTTCGAAATCTTCACTGGCTGAAGTGTCCTGAAAGGATCCAATACAAGTTATGCTGGATGGTGTTTAAAGCTCTCAATGAAATGGCTCCACCCTTTATCTCTGAACTGTGCATTCCGGAAAATATTAGTCTAAGGCAGTCAACTCTTAGATCAGCGACATCATCTGCAGTCGGAAGGTTGAAAGAACCTAAGCGAAATCCGAACACTAATTTTGGTGATCGTGCATTCGGAGTATCCGGCCCTGAGGCTTGGAATAAACTTCCTATGGAATTAAGATGCATAACCAGCTCAACAGAATTTAGATCCAAACTTAAAACTCACCTATTTAAACACTCATTTCCATAAATTCGCTATTCCATTCAAACATTGCTATCCAATCTGTTTTTGAGCGATGAATTATCTTATTGCGGTTGAGATCGACGATTAAATTCATTCATTCATTTAAGATACCTTTGCTTTCCTTTAAAAACAGTTAACCCATTAAAATCATTTTCACAATCGTGTTATAAAATTGTAGTATTATGTTCAAACTTCCTTCTTCTGGCGCTAACAATATTTATATTAAAAAAGGGTATAAAATAATTTGTAAAATGTGTAGAATAAAATATGTATGTATGTATATACGTATATATAAAATCCTCAAACTGATTCGACTTGTAGCAATAACTTTCTTCTCTGTCTGTGCCTATATCTATAGAGTTTTGTTGATCACAGAACTAAAAATATTTATTGTTATATGTTAATACCTTTTTTAATTCTAAATCACTAATTTTAAGTCACGGTTGTAAATATATATGTATGTCACTAATTTTAAGTCAGTAATAATAAGTCTTAGTCGTAAGTCACTAGCTACATATAATTGTTAAATGTAAGTCCCTAGTTATAATTTTGAATCTTAGTTGTAAGCCTATCGTATTAATTTTATTTTATTGTATGGTTATATGAACAGCGCCCTTGAGGTGATTTTTCACGAAAACGGCGCTTTATAAATCAGCCAAATAGTATTATTATTATAAAATAAATAAATATTTTAGAATCACTAAAATAAATAAAATTATGCATTAAAATCAAAGGACCTAAAAAACATTTATCGTCGTAGACCTTGGTACCAGGTACAAATAATACAGCTAATACATTTAATTTGAGTGGCATGAATTATGGATTCTTTATTTTCGGGTGAAAACAGTCGTAAAGGGGATTGCCTACGTGGTTCCTGTCTCCTGATGTACCCAACTCGAGTCGAAAAATACCCTGAGTATTTGTGACACTTCCTTATCTGCCATCTTCCGGCAAAACTCGGGAAAACACGCCATGATTTTAGATGAACAATAACTTGTCCCGAAGTAGGAGTGACAATCTACCAACATTATAATATGTGACGGGCCGGAAGAATAATAGAACCATCTGAAACTAATGTACAATGGATGCCACGGGAAATTCTCTTCTAGAATATGTGTCTTTCGGTTGGGGCGGATATGTGCCAAAATAATATTAGATCCACTCGCGAACGCATGGAAATCACTGCTAAAAGTCATCCTTAACCCCTCAGGCTAATTTGTTCGCTTTTGGGAAAAACTCTTTTTTTTTGTAGCTATATATTTATTATTATTATTTTTTACATTAACTCCACACAGGAGGCCCTCAAGAAAATAATTTCCCTCAGGGCCTATGTCATCTTTGAGGATGCTGTGTGGAGGGTCTTTTTGAGGAAAGGATGGAGTTAACATGGGTCTTGAAGAGACTCATGTTGTAGGAGGGAGGAAACACAGAGGGCGGTAAATCGTTCCACAGCCGAGCTGTTGAACTCAAGAACGAATCGTAAAAACGACCCGTTCTCATGTGACTAATATCAACCATGTACAAATGTTGGGCGTGTGTTTGGCGTGTTTCCCGACTATGCACCGTTGCCGAGGGGATCAATGACGCTAGTTCCTCGGAGCATCTTCCATTGTAATACCGGCAGAACAAGGACAGCATTCCCACCTGACGCCTATCCTCTAAAGATTGCAATCCGTCTGTTAAGATGGGAGAATCTGTCAAACGGACCACCCGTTTCTGCACAGAGTCAAGGGTTTTTTTTTTGTATTTTGGAGCTCCAGACCAGAGGTAGCTACCAAATTCAACCGTGGGGCGCACTTGCGATTTGTACAGGGTTAGCAGTTGTGTACTATTAAAGTATCTGCGGGCCCTGTACAGCACGCCCAATTTCTGAGAGGCTAACTTAACTCTGGTTTATATGGAGCCACCATACCTGAGCTGGTCACTTAGAGTTACACCAAGCATATCAATGGAGGTCCTGTTCGGAAGAATGCTTCCGTTGAAGGAGACTAGATTATCATTTCGATCCCTTTTAGACGTTATCAAACATGATTGGGTCTTTGAAACATTAAATTCGACGAGGTTATTCTTACCCCAAGAGAAAACACTCTCGAGGTAACCGTCCATTCTTTGCTTCAAAGCCCTCCGAGCTATTGGGGTTTGTGTGCTCTTTGGAGGCTTGTCAAACAAAAAGCTATCATGGACTGTACTTTTTATACGAAACACGTTATGTATATATATAAAATAGAAATTATTAGTTCTCCTCACTAGGAGATCCTGTGCTGAGGGGGACTATGCTTTGGATAAGTTTTCAGCGACTTCTATGGTGTAGCTTCATGGTTTGGATTAGGTTTTCCAGAAACTTCTACGACGATGTTTTAAGTATACTAGTAAGTTCATTTTTCGATAGTTCCTTCAGCCAACATTTAATGTACTTTATGTAGCTATTTTTTGTTTTAATTTGTTTAATACAAAGTGGGAGTTTGTTGTATAACTTTACTGCTAAAAATTCAGAACTTTTTTGTACAAACGAAGAGTTACATTTTGGTATGTTAAGTATATCTGTTTGTTTGGCTCTGGTTTTATGAGTATGTGAGGTGTCTGCCTCTGAATCATTTTTGAGGTGATGTACTAGAATGTTTTTGGTATAGATTTTCTGTATGCTTGGAACATCAAACGGTTTAAAAAGTTCTGTTGTTGACGTCCTTATGCGGACCTTTAGTATAGTCTTTATAATGATATTGGTCTCATAGAAATCTTTGTGTCTCCCTTATTATCATGGTTAGAAATATAATCTAAAGAGAAAACACTACGTTTTTTAATAAAATCTAAAACTTAACCCCAAAATAATTAAAATGTACACTTTTATGAAACCAAAGTTTCCGACCACAATTGGAAAAAAATTATGGAATTAATGGTAATCTTGTATTAATTATTTTTACATGAAACGACAAAAAGGTGGGTTAACGATAACGTTTATAATACATTTGCCTAATAATAAATGTGTGTGTTTTCAATTTTTTTCATTATCCATAATTTTGGTTAGAAAAAATGTTAGGTGAGTCATATTTACCATTTTTTGTTCGCATTAAAAAAAATTGTATTGCAAAAATTATAAGTTTATTTCGAATTATAAAATTTGAAAGCGCAATTCATCACCTTTCAAAAACAGTTTTTAGTTTTCGGATGCGTTCAGAAATTTGGATTTTATTGCAAAACGTAAATATTATGACCATACAACAACAAAAAACCGAGGCCTGAGGGGTTAAGGCGAAGCTTAATGCTTAATCACTATTTTAGATTAATCTTTAATACGATTCTGTTTACAATATAAATACATAAAATTATGATTGGGATAAATAATTGAAGCTTTTCCTACCGTTTCCAATGAGTACAATTAAAATAAAATTGTTAATTACTTTATAAAAAAAAACGTAAACCATAAAACGTAAAGGGCCATTAACCAGCCAGCGGTCAAGAATTCATATTTCGTCGAAAGATGTTCTAACGATCGTACAGGGCTGTTCCAATGAGAAAGATTAATTATTCTCCGTACCAGCTTTTTAAGTAATAACTCAATATCGATTTTATTTCATTCAAAATTTGCTTTAATTTAATACATATATTCAACAATACTGAAAGGTGTGATGATAAAACTTTTAAAATTATTTCCTTTTTAAAATTATTTTTTGATCATAACTATTTATAATTTTTCAATAATGTCTAAGCAAAATCAGAATATAAAAAAAATTTAATATATTAGTTTGTAAGGCCGTAAATAAAAAGACAAACTAAAGTATTTTCGTCACAAAACACGTGTGCGTATCTATTCTTAAATGATTTTATTTAAAATAAAATTAAAATTCTGAAACACAGCTTTCCCAGATAGTTTATTGATTTATTTTACTGCATAATTATATGATTTGAAATATGTATTATATAATACAAAAATTAGTTTTAAAATTTAACAAATCTGCCAACAACCTACGGTAAAACCTTATTGTATTAAAAATAAACATATTTTCTCAAAATTTAAAACATAGCATTACTACACAAAAGAAATCATTTCATATTTTTTTGTAGAAAAGAGTCAATACGTATAAAATTTGATTTAAAAATAACATATTCCCTCTTAAGTATTTTTTTTTCTTATAAAATTATTCACAAAATAAATACAAATCACTTTTGCGCTTGAAATTGTAATGTCTTGACTCCCGGTTTGCAAATTATTTTTATGTCTACTACCTATATTCTTGGCGATATATGTCACACTAAGAATACATACATTTTTGTATGCAACATCCTCCTATAAAACGTATTATTCGAAGTAATACGGGTTCTGGACGTAGATTGTATAATTATATTCTTTGCCTATCTCGACACCTATTTCTCTAGAAATTTGTCCACCTTTTTCATTTATTTTTCTTTGACTCCAGGAAAATAATTTCCCTCAAAGCTCACGTCATTTTCGGAGGTAACGTGTCACATTCCGCAATTAGGGATGCCATAATCTCAATGACTCTAGACGGCTGGGAGCAGTTGGGATTATTGTGCGGTAACAATTCACATTTTTTAATCTAAATACACGGTTAGAGCCATTTCAAGCAACGCGTTGCTTGAAATGGCTCTAACCGTGTTTGGTGACCAGATCTGAAAAGCCAGGTACTTTCCCATCTTCCGCTTCCCCATTTTCTTCCCCTCCCTGCAACTTTCAGTTTCACCACTTACCCCAATTGGGGTGGCCATAGTCTCACCGCCTCCAGACAGGAGAAGTTGGGACTTTATGCGGTATTTACATTAAAAAATGTGAATTGTTACCGCACAATAATCCCAACTGCTCCCAGCCGTCTAGAGTCATTGACATTATGGCATCCCTAATTGCGGAATGTGGAAGAGGAAGGTGGGGAAGTACCACTGTGTCAGGTCTCTTCAAGACCCATTTTCACTCCTTCCTCTCAAATTACCCTTCACACGTTACCTCCGAAAATGACATGAGCTTTGAGGGAAATTGTTTCAATTCTGAATAGTGGTCTTACACCAAGACGATACTGAGAGTGTCTTTCATTTTAGAACGTGCCGCAAATGTATTATATATGATTTTTAAATGATTTAATTGCGAAATAACACAATTATTAAAATTAATTTTATTTGCGCACGCCGGAATTCGATTGCACGACCTTCGGATTGCGAGTCAAGAGACTCCTCGACCACGTAGAGTGTAGACCATCAAATTATAGTAAATAAATAAATAAATTTAATATACCGAGATTTTTTTTATACCTTCATAGAGTTATTATAAAAGTCTGTATATATTTTAAAAAAGTGGAGGTAGTCGGGGTATACCACCTTTACCGCATGAATAAACCTAAAATTTTTAAAAAGTATTTGGATATTTTCCTCCTTTTATCTTACCTGAAAATGTACTTATAAAAAGGCTTCTAGGAACTTAAATCCTTCTGTATGGTTATCATTCGAATAAAGGTGAATCCAAATATTCAAAATATCCTTTGTATTATACGTAATACTTTGAGACCTTTTTTGCCTTTGCACGGATGCCTATTTTTCAATAGATAGATTTTTGTGTTCCTATAAAATATCAGTGACAAAACACATCTTTGAGAAAATTAAATATACTTCAGAAAGAAAATATTGTTTTAGAGGAGTATGTTACTTCTTTTCACGGTTAATAAGATTCTTGTTATAAATATAAATATTGTCCCACGAAGGTTGTGCATAATGTAATGAGGTTTTATCATTGAACCCTTGCCCTTAAAGGTAGGTACTTAACATTATTAAACGGCCTGCCATGAAAAACAAGATTCTCACAATCAGTGGCGTAGCGTTCCTTAGAGGGGCCCTGTATCAAAATTAGTTGGGGACCTTATTATTGCTCGGTACAATACGTGATCAGGTATTTTCATGAATTGAAGGTTGCCATTGTTCTTTCACAAAACGAAATTCACCCTTCGCTACTGGTAGATAAATAGGTAGTACTTACCATTGCAATCTAAATCACTCACAGAAGCTGATTGATGAAAAAATGAGGAAATTTAGGGCATTTTTTATAATCTCCTCCCTTTTCTGTTTACTTTTTCTTTTCATAGCTCCACTGGGATAATCTCTTTTCCTTTCGCTCATCTTTTTCACAAATCAAACTAATTAGCCAAGAAATAATCAGAATAACAAGATTGTATTATTGTAGAAAGCAATCACTTTGTGGTTTGACATATTTAATAAAATAAAATACTGTTTTGTTTAAAACCACGAGTTTTATTAATTTTTTGAACTGACCGGTATCGCTTTACTCAAGCATCATCAGGGTACAAATTAATACAGTATTAATTTGTACCCTGATGATGCTTGAGTAAAGCGAAACCGGTCGGTTCAAAAAATTAATAAAACTCGCGGTTTTAAACAAAACAGTATTTTATTTTATTAGCAAGATTGTATTGTATTACAATGTAATAAATAACGATTGAACCGGAGTGAAATAAAAGGCGTAAATATAGCTCTCCGTGGTTTGTCATTGTACATCGGTTATTGTGGGATTCCCCCATTTAAGTCATTCATTTAACGGGGGAATCCAGCAATAACCGCTGTAGGATGTTGCCAACTTTTGGGCGCACGCTTAACCCAGGAAAAAAGAGATTTTTTTATTTTTACTTTTGTCATTTATGAAGTGAAAACTCTGTACGTATGACAGTTTTTTTACATGTTTTTCCCGTGAATCACGAGATTAAGTGACATCGTGGATAAAATTTTACTAACTTTCGCTTACACACTTTAGGGGCCTCTGTAGCCCGGGGGCCCCGTACCATTGATACGGCTGATACGGCGATAGCTACGCCCCTGCTCACAATATCCCAGAAAACGTTCAGGAGAAACCGAACGCCATAGTACTAGTAGTATAGACAGAGATAGGAACACGTGTTTGTCGGGAAATTTGAAACAAACAACCCTTTTTCATAAATATTTAATTTACCAAACTGGAAATACACGTACTTTTAGCGGAATTACAGAAATTGACGTCGTAATGTAATCTATTATTTATGTAACTCAGCGGACTAACACGTTATAACGTTATAATGTCGGGAGGTTTTTAGGTCGGTATTTTAATTTAATTTTACCAGCTTTTAATCGTGACATGGAAGAAAAAACCACCGAAATGCTTTCACGTTTCTACTTAGGGCTCCCTCTCTAAATTGTTGTGAGGTCATTTTGATGTAGGAAGGAAAATTTAATATTCATAACGTTCCATTAGCTAATGCGTGGAAGTGTGTGATCTGGGATAAAGCATTGCTCTATATAAGTGGGATGATTATTTAACTGTTCCTGATAACAAGGTGAGTATCGTGCCAGTATCCGCCTAACGGAATATACACATATGCTGCTTACTAAAAACCGTCGTGAATATTTTATTCAATTGATAAACGACCGTATATGTGAAAACCTTACTAATTATAAACTGTCAAAGAATAGTTCATGAAAAGATATATTCATTGCTTATAGCCAAAGAGGGTAGTTTATCTGTTGTACTAGTATATATTTAATTGTTTTATTAATAATGTCTCAACGAATTTCGGAATTTTTCCAATGTTTTTAAATGTCCTACGTATTTCTTATTTTTGAAGACATTGTAAAAACAAATACCATATTAGAAACCAGAAAAAATTACCTTTTAGATTTTCGTGGTTGATATATACTTCAGTGTTTCAAAATTGCATTTTTAACTTCAAACCCAAAAAAAGTTTAAAAAAGGTTTCAAAACATTTTAAAGTAAAACGTTGAAAAATTTCAAAAAATTCAAAATTTTAAAACACGCAGTCCTTTTTTATAAGAATTTTGCAACAAAACTGCCACTTCATTTTTTATCTCATTTAGACATTAAAAATTTATAAAAAAATATATATATTATTCCCCGTTTTCTGACATTTTGAACTCATTTTTGCATAACTTAAACGTTGATTTTTAAAATTTGTATTTATTTACACACGCTACTTACTTGGAAGTTTTATTAAACTCACGCTGCAAAATTAAATTTAAAAAATAATGTATCCGAAATTACCTTTATTTTTTGTTAACAAAATTAAATTAATAACACGACATTATTAAAGGACTAAAACATGCAAAAAAATAACACAAATAATAGTAATTAAATTGAATTATACTAATAAAATAGTGCGTTGGTGATTGGAATAGAAATTATACACTAAAACATTATACTAATCGCAAGTCAAATATCACATGTCGAAACTATAATTTTGCCGCGCGTGAAAAAAATATGGCGGATTCTCCCATGCGCCCATATACCGAAGTTCAATGTTACCAACATAAATAAAGACATTTTTTATTAGTAATAATCAGAAAAAAATACAGTCTTTCTACAATGTGTAGCAAAAACACGGTTTAACGGTCGTGTTATGTTTTTTTAATGATGTGTTTGTATTTATTACTTTATCAGTAACCGTGGGTATATGTATTTACTAAATATTTATGTATTTTTAACAAAAATTACATCAGCTCTACACAGGAGACCTTGAGGAAAATAAATTTCCATCAGGGTTTATGTCATCTTTAGCGATGATGAGTGGAGGGCATATGGAAATGAAGGAGATGAAGTTTTGAAAAGGGAAAGTGTATGAGGGGAGGAGGGTGCAGTAATCGGACCGGAAATGAAGTCCGGCTGAAGAAGTAAAAGGGTCTCTCTCAACCGATCTCTCCCAATCCGGCCTGGCACGCAATTGAGTCCAGGCACCCTTGCTAAATCACCAAACTTAACTTGGCGTTAAGGGCAGAGGTGTTAATTATCCAAAGAATAGTTCCAGGGGCGGCGATACCCATTCCCGCTAAAATCATAACAATTGCTTTTCGGAGTCAATATGGTATATTATGATGGGCTACAAAGAAATTTTATTTTTCGTCATATAAAAAAAGAAGCTATTAACAAATTTAAATCATTCCACAAAAGATGAAGCTGGTTATTTTAACAGCGGTGTCGGAATTCCAGTGATTCGATTGAAAATATTTTAAGACATAGAAGCTTTTTAAGCTCCGTAAAGAGCTTTTTTATTTATAAACGCTCGCGATTTCCACCGCAAAGGCCTGTAATAGCCATTACTTACTTCAAAGAAGTAAAATATCCAAACTTCTCTAGTACCAACAGACCAGGCGCTCTGAAACCGAAATGTTCAATTTATGAAGAATAAGTAAAACGAAAAAACAAGAAAAAAATGAAATGAGTTAACTCTCCCGCACCGTAGGGAGGTAATAGGTACGTGACATCTAAGTTGTTTTTACATTACCTACTCTATTTTTATTAAGGTAGTTCTAGAAAAACTTATCAATTATTTCATTTAAAAAAATATTTCGCTTATACTAGCGTAGGCTGAAAAGTAATGCACACAAGCTTGTAAAACACGAACACAACAAGTAGCAAGATCGGGTACAAAGTATTTTAAAGAACGATTCTTCAGCTTCAAAATCATGTATTTATTTTTCAAAGTTGTCACCGTTAAGGCTAACGCATTACTCCCATCGTGTAACATGTTTTTTCGTTATGTAACTGAAAAATTTACATTTTTTTTTTATAGGAAACATGTTAGGTATAAAAAATAAGAAAATATATTCGTAGTCCTCCTCACTAGGAGATCCTGTGCTGAGGGGGACTATGCTTTGGATAAGTTTTCAGCGACTTCTATAGATTAACTTAAAT
This sequence comes from Limnephilus lunatus, assembly GCA_917563855.2. NCBI lineage: Eukaryota > Metazoa > Arthropoda > Insecta > Trichoptera > Limnephilidae > Limnephilus > Limnephilus lunatus. The sequence continues at coordinate 18,208,761 of OU830602.1, read as the reverse complement.
AATAAATAAATAAATAGTTTGGATAAGGTTTTCCAGAAACTTCTATGACGATGTTTTAAGTATACATGTAAGTTCATTTTCCGATAGTTCCTTCAGCCAACATTTAATGTCCTTAATGTAGCTATTTTTTGTTTTAATTTGTTTGGTACTAAGTGGGAGTTTGTTATATAACTTTACTGCTAAAAATTCAGAACTTCTTTGTCCAAATGAAGAGTTACACTTTGGTATATTAAGTATGTCTGTTTGTTTGGCTCTGGTTTTATGAGCATGTGAGGTGTCTGCCTCTGAATAATTTTTGTGGTGATGTACTAGAATGTTTTTGGCATAGATTTTCTGTATGCTTGGAACATTAAACTGTTTAAAAATTTCTGTTGTTGACGTCCTTATGGGGACCTTCAGTATGGTCTTTATGATGCAATTCTGAGTTACCTTAAGTTGTTTTATGTGATTAGATGATGCTGCGCCCCATCCTATTACTCCATATTCTAGTCGAGAGTGGCATAAGGCATAATATACTCTCTTTAAATCCCTCATTGACAAGATGTTACGTAATTTTTTGAAGAAGTAGATGAGTTTTGTTAGCTTTTTTGAGGTAAGATCAATGTGTGAATTCCACTGTAGTTTTTCATCAATTTCAATCCCAAGATATTTAATGCTTTTTGTTTGGGTTAAAGACGGGCAGGAACATTGTGGAAAAGTATTTTGACATTCATGTAATTTGAGGTTATGCTCATTCATCGGTTGTCCTCGTTTGTTTTTGGAGAAAGTTAGATATTTAGTTTTACTAATATTTAATGTAAGGGAGTTTACTTTTAGCCAGTTTTGAAGTACAGCCAGGCCATGTTCCGCCTCCTTGTAGGTTCTTGTCCAATCTTGTTCGTGGAATATAATAACAGTATCATCTGCAAAGCTCATTATGTTTCCATTGATGGGAAGATTCATAAGGTCATTTATATAAATCAGAAATAGTATAGGTCCTAATACGCTTCCCTGGGGGACCCCGAATTTAATTGGTAGAGATTTGCTCTTTCTTTTACCAATTTGTACAATTTGTTCTCTTCCAGTTAAGTAACTTCTAAGTAGATTTAGGGTTGATTCGGTTATTCCATTTTTTTTTAGTTTTAAGTACAGTATTTCATGGTCAATTGTATCGAAAGCTTTTTGAAGATCAATGAAAACCGCTAAGCATTTTTTGCCTTCATCCAGATTTCTAATAATTGTATTTGTTACATTGGCTATAGCGTCACCCGTACCAAGGTTTTTCCTAAAACCATACTGCGTAGGTGATAATATTTTATTAGTATCCAAAAATGTAAGTACTTGTTTTTTTATTACTTTTTCCAATATTTTCGATAGAGGAGTTAAAATGCTAATTGGTCGATAATTTGATATATCATTTTTGGGACCGTTTTTATATAATGGTATGATCGTAGCAATTTTAAGACAAGCGGGAAAAACACCTTTTGATAATGATAGATTTACAAGGTACGTCAGTGGTTGGATTAACTCATTTTGTAGGTATTTAATTGATTTGCTTGATATCAGTTCATTTCCCGATGAGGTATTTGTTTTTAAGGAGGCTATAATATTTCTTATTTCATCACTTGTTATCTTGACTATATTGAGTCTGTTTTCATGGTTTACATTATCAATCCTCATTGTTTTTTCGACAGTAGTAGAATTTTGTTTAATTTTATTTGCAATGTTTTTTGAATCCAGGACTTGACAGCTGCCTCCACTTCATCGTCCGAGGTGTAATGATTGAGGTGTCTCTTGAGCAGAGAAAAAAAATCGCAAGGCAAAAGATCGGAGAAGTGAGAAGAGTGTGGAATCAGTTCAAACATCAGGTTTTGCAGAGGCTCCAATCGACGCTGTTTGTTCTCGTCAGTGAAACGGCGTGGTACTCATCGTCCATAGATTTACGGTATCCTTATTGTTTAACAATGAAACCGACGCGTTCCTTGGATATTCCAAAATGATTTGTGATACGCTTTTGAGTGATTTACCGGGCATTTTATTTCAAATCGTGGACGAGTTTCGATTGTTTATCGTCTGTATCAACGATCGGACGTCCGCTGGTTGTTTCATCAACAAAAATTGCCTTTCCTGGCTCACAATCATAAAATTATTTACCCATCGATTTACAGTAGACCTATCAATAGCATCATCATCATAAAATCATCTTTAAACCACGATGAATATCAGAAGAAGTCACTTTTAAAGTGTTAAAGTTTAGTTAAAAAATCGATAACAGCACGATGTTTGCCTTGCGTTGACATAACACTAAAAAGTTCTCCAAATTTCTGCTTCTCAAAATACACTGGATAAAATCAACGACCTCAAACTTGCGTGTACGTAAAGAGAAGGAATGTCACTTCAATATTCCACGTGACGCATTTTCTTCACGCTGTACAAGCATGGGTGCATTACTTTTCAGCCTACCATCGTACTATGATTGTTTTATTCCTCGCTTTAAGCAAGTTGCGAGTGCGGTCGTGAGAGGTTCATTTTAGTGGAGATGGATACAAAAATCCGTCTTAGAGTTTTACTTGATTTTGTTTTATCTCTTTTACCATTTTACATTATTTAATGATTGTCTGCTGGACTGATATGGGCAAGGTCCGGTTAAAACGGTAGGTAGTAATTATGATCCAAGTTATGGTCGAAAGGACAAAAGGAATATTAAAAAATGATAAATATTATCACTCCGCAATACACGGGGGACTCTAGTGACCCCTCTTAGGGTGATTCGTGTTTTTTACCACCAGGTACGTAATGGTTAAAATGTTTTATTTTTATCTCGACGGCCATATTAATATATTTTGTTGAATTTTCAACCTTTAAAAAAAATGTAACTCAAAAGTGTTCAGCATTATAGTTAACTCTTTCAATACCAGTGTTCTTGATATCTTGTTGCAATTCTTTTTCCAACCAAAAATACAGCAAATATTTAGGTTACAAACTTATTTGATCTGGGATTTATTATTTTTTTTTTTATGTATTGTCTTTATATTTATTTATTCATGTTACACCTTAACCAACACTGTAAAGGTTTTTTTTCAATAATATAAATAAAACCCTTCGAAACCTAAAAATAATAATAATGACTATTAAAAATTAATTTTATTAAAAGATAAATAACTTTGTTTACATCACTTTATTTATACATACACAATCTATGTACCCTTCCTTCTACCCCTTCCTCTCCATGTGTGATATGTATTTAATTTGTAAATTCAGTATAAATTTACTACTGATGATGTTCACGAAACATGTAGATTGTGTATATATATATATAAATAAAGTGATGTAAACAAAGTTATTCGTCTTTTAATAAAATAAATAATGCTATCACGCAAAGTGACAACCATTCAGAAGGAGCTTTCTTCGAAAAAAAAAAAAAAAAAAGTAATAACGCACAACAAGTTTACAATTAATTTTCTTTCAGGCTCTCCATAAACGGTTAAACCCTAATATATTATGGAGAAGATTACAAAATTTAAAAAAAAGTGCATTGGGGCAGTTTTACTATGTTGTGATTTATATCAAAAGATAGTTGCTGAACTTTCTGTAGGTGACATTGGCGTTATCAAGCGTACAATATTCTGTACTGGAAGAGGTACCTACTAAAGAGGTGTCCTATTGTTGAAATCAATATTTTATCCCTGCGTAATACGTCGTAAAAAGGTGCGGTGGTGAAAGAGTTAACTTGATCAGACAGCTCGCACACCCACTCTTATCTTCTGAAAGTATTTCTCCAAACCTACAGATCGATCTAATTATTAGATCTGACATCATAAAATTTGCACACCATTTTCTCATCATGTATAGGTCATAGGTCAAGTCAACTAGTTTAGGCTTGCATCATTATTTCTATGTAGAAAGAAGTAGTAGTGAGTGGAAGCTACTCTCTGTATCACCCTAATAAAAACCTCAATTCAGAATTGAAACGTTGCTTGAAATGAATTTAGCCGTGTTTGCCAATTACTTCTCTGCCATCCTCTGTCCGATCTCCATCCTCTACCATTTACCTTTATCCTCTCAAAATACCATAATTAGGGATGCCGTAGTCTCAATGGCTCCATACAGTTGAAAGCAGTTGGGACTTTTGTGTGGTAACTATTCACTTTTTTTAAATTTGAATCCTGCACATTAGTTTCAACTGCTCCCGTCTGGAGCTAGTCTTCCTCAATCGGGGTATGTTATGAGGCTGAAGGTAAGGGGCAGTGGAACGAGATGGGGGAGGAGGAAGGTGGGGAAGTACCTGGCTATTCAGATGTGGTCACCAAATACGACTAGAGCCATTTTAAGCAACATTTTAATCCTTAATGGTGTTCTTATACCAGGGCGATACTGGGAGTATATTTCGCAAATTAATAATATTTATTTGTGTACTGGGATTGCGGAATTCGATCCCGCTACCTTTGGATTGCTAGATAAGAGCCTTACTCTTCGACCACAGATGCCGTCAAAATGTAATAACAAAAGCCTGAAATAAGTATTAAAAAAAACTAGTGTGCTTCAGATCTCACGACTGAAGTAAAACTTCACAAACTTATAAAATAAGAGAAAAAGAAAATGTGGGCGCGCACTGCTCTCTCTTGCTCCTGCAGTGTGATACAGACAATAGGCCTGCACTATGTCTTAGATATACGAAACGTAACCAGCTATGAGAGAAAGAGAGAAAGAAAATGTGTGCTCGCACCTCTCTCTCTTGCCCCTACAGTAATATACGAAACGTAACTCTCTCTCTTTCTATCTTCACTAACTTATATCTCCCTCTCAACTTCCATTCGCATCGCCCGATCACACTTTTCGTAACGCTCTCGTCAGGCATTCACCAGCTTACTCTCCAAGTCAAGCGTGCGTAAAGAAGTTTTACTTCAAAAATGCAATCCTCTAAATTAAAATACACATAATCGAGATAGATTGTTGAAGCTTGGGCAAAGCTGCATATTAAAACTGGTTTACTTTTATTGCAATGAAACAGATTTTTTAAACGTTGTCTGAAGAGCACTTAGTTTAATGTTATAATTCCTAGAAAAGCAATGTAAAGTATTCCGTTTCCCACTTTCCTTGGCACGTGTCGTCCAGTTATTTGCATTTCTTTTTTAAAGCGCAAAAGATCCGTCCGTCGGAAAGTCCGCTGGCTTTTCTTTTGTTTAGCTCTGCTGTGGCGCGGAAAAATGAACTAAATTAGCAGTGCAATTTCCCTCGGGAGGTTTTATTCTTCGCGGCAGCCTTTTACCAATCTTAACTTGAAACACGTTATTTATAACGACCGGGATATTAGCGGATCCTCACACAAAGGGAGAAAGTATTACTGCTACACAACTAGTTCTCAGATACAAATGTTGAAACATTTCTCTTCGACACCTGAGATTTACCGGTAAGTTTGCTTACGACCAGCACGAAGCACCTTATTGAGGTTTTCAACTCTGCATGAAACTACCATAATGGCTTCACTTAGCTCGGGAGGATTTGTATAAAGAAATATAATTTCTCCGTTGAATTCGGAGCATTGTGTTCTTTTATTATTCCGAGAAAGCGATGCTTGAATGAAGAAAACATTTCCTTTGTGGAATTTCTTTAGAAGTCACCAGAGGCATATTATTTATTATGAGAATGGGCGTGAAAAATATCTTCATCGTAAAAAATGATCTCAGCTGTGGTTTCTGAACCATTGAAAACCCATCGCATTGCTGGGCACTCATTTCTCATGCCATTCTATAGAAAACTTACGCATCATTTTATATGTATACGGTGGGTGGAAATTGATAGTCAAAACCGTAAACTAAAGTCTCAAAATACATTAAATTTTTAAAAATACTTTTGTTTGAATGTTATACAGTAAACGGCTATTCTTGCTCCTTGCAAGCTAAAATATTTCAATCTATGTTTTTTTTAAATAATTAAGTGTCATTTTGGCGGTGAAGTTCTCGATGCGTCTGCCCACCTGACATGTGGCGGGAAGGATAAGGAGAGACTGGTTAAGGGAGGTATTTTATCCTCCCCAGTCGGAATCTTACCAACCTTGCACCGCAGTTGCAGGGATGGATTCGTACGTTTGTCACTCCTGGACACACAAACCCCCAGATTCCTACCAATCCCTCATATCTTTTTCATTCCCAGAACATTCTCTGTTTCATTTTCTTTTAAAAAACTCTACACAGCATCCCCTAAGATGACATAGGTCCTGAGGGAAATTATTTTCCTGAGGGCCTCCTGTGTGAAGCTAAAGTAAAGAAATAAAAATAAGGCACTTTCTGAGACATTTTTAAAAATACATTAATAATCAAATACACACAGAAGCTCGTTAAATGTAGAGTTTTTTTTTATTTTCTTAGAAATCGTCAAGTTGCCCCGAATCAACTGTTTTCCATGAAATATTGGCTGAAAATGATTTTTATTGGACAATTTTATATAATAGGTACCGCCGTTAATAAAATTCCAAAACCCCCTCAAGGGCTCTTAAAAATGTTCAAATCTGAAAATGTTCACTCAAAAGCCATTTTACCTTCAAATGAATAAATTGGCAGTTAAATGCTGAATTTTTTTGCAATATATTTCAAGGGGTTCGTCATCAATGTTGAGTATTAATTCCATTTAGAGATTGAAAAAAATCGGAAGAAAAATTGCTTTCAAATAAGTTATTGAAGAAAAATGACTAGTTACTCTAGTTAACTTACACTCTTAGTTTCCAAAGGTCTTACATTGATATCATAAAGGAAATGCTGCGTAGCGTATGGATATTCAATGAAACCTTTTCCTGCAGATAATATTTATTAGTATCAGATTTTCTTAGCTGAAGTCAGTAATAAACTTCAAAAGAAATTTCTGCCACTTTTTGGGTTTCCAAAGCCAATCTAAAGAAAAGTAGTTCCAAACTAAACTGTGTATATACCTATTTCAGATCATCATTATTGAAGCTCCGAATTTTAAAAAAAATATATCAACTGTCAAATTATTATTGACTAGTCGGCTCCCGGCATGCGCTGCAATTCCATTCAAATAAATAAATGGATTTTCCCTGCGTGTCCTTTTCCGTGCGTCCCCGTTCCCTTCTACCTTCCCCACCTTCCCCTTCTTCCGTCTCTTTCCCCGTTCCCCTTCCCCCTGCTGTTCCTCACTGCCGGAAAAATATATGAAATACATACATTTTCATTTATACAAATTTCATAACGCCAGAGCTTACCATTATATGTTACTCACTGATAATATAGCTTTCTATTGGTGAAAGAGTTATTAAAATCGGCTTAGTGTTTTTGGCGTGATTGCGTAACAAACAAGTATAGATGAAAAGTGGTGGTATCGTTAATGCGTATAAAAATATGATTATTTTATGCGTACATATAGTATAGTAGTTTTATACGTGTATATAACGTAATAGTGTATATGCGTGTGTATAGTGTAGTAGTTTATGCGTGCATATAGTGTAGTGGTTTATGTATTAGTGTATGCGTGCATAAAGTGTAGTAGTTTGTATTGTAGTATTTATAGTGTAGTAGTTTTTGCATGCATGGATATAAAAATATATTTATTTAAGGCGTGTGTATTTATACTATGTATATTAGTTTTATAGATGTATATTAAAGTGTAATAGTTTATGTATGTTAATAGTGTAGTAGTTTATGCGTGCATATAGTGAAGTGGTTTATGTATTAGTTCAAGCGTACTTTCAGTGTAGTAGTTTATATTGTAGTATTTATAGAGTATGAAGTATTTTTTGCATGCATATATTGTATTAGATTATGCATGTGTATAGTATGGTAATTGATGCGTGCATATAATGTAGTATTTTAGTATTTTATGTGTGCATATAGTGTAGTAGTTTATGCGTACATATAGGGATGAGTTAATGCGTGCGTATAGTGTATTAGTTTAATTTACTTTTTTACTTGGGAAGACCACTAAATAATCACGGGATAGTCTCAATTCTTGGCAAGGTTTATAATCATTTTAAACTGTTACAAAGTCAGTCCCCATTTCGAAATTAACAAAAAAAAAATCTTTTTTTATTTATTTTTAACTTTATGAGTAAAACCTCAAATTGTAACATTTAATTAAATGAAGACAATGTAAGCGAAACTCAATCGAAAATCTGGAAACAGGAAAATCAGAAAAAGATATTGGCACCTCTGGGACTCGATCTTTTTCTGATTTTCCTGTTTCCAGATTTTCGATTGAGTTTCGCTTACATTGTCTTCATTTAATTAAATAAAAAAAAAATCTTTCAAAAATTTGGTGTTATGGGTAAATTCTTAAAAAAAAATTCAATTTTGAATGAAAACTCGTATTGTCGAAAATTCATATTGTTTATTGCGATTTTATACAACAAAAAACGACAAAAAACAATAATTACTTAGTAAAAATACTGTTTATTCAGCATTGATAATAGAATCTCTCGGTAGAATAATGTAGCGAGCAAACATTATCATTGCATGAATCACCGCAAGCGATCTGCGGCATGAAATACCGCTGCAGTGGGGACGCTAATGCAGTGGCCTACTAAATAAGATAAATAAATAAATAAATTACACTTCCTGGCGCAGTCTCAGCTACCTAATAATTCAACATGTTGTACGAAGAATGAATGCCAAACAATCAATTATTAATATGTTACAAACAATGACGTTGTAAGATTAGCCCGTTGATGACCTACCTTACATGGGTTAGAATAACCTTGCGGCCACTCTTTGCTATAAACGCTTATGGATTTCGATACGAGTTATGCCCGACCACCAAATAAGATCGGTATACACAATTAAATGGTACTCACTGCTTTTGTGTCTTTTGGCTTGATCTTCTATTCGGTGACAGTCACAGTTATATCCATAAGCGTGCGATATGATTGTTCTAGTTGGTTTTGAGTCAGATTAACATAAGAATTTTACACAATGCATACGATAGAAGACGATATTATTTATACTTTATGTCACGATATATAAATAACACTTCAACGTTATGATTCGATAAGAGCGAAATGTTAAGTTACGATACGAACGATGGTTGTTAATAGACTGACGACTGACGATACTTGACTCCTATTGCTACCGTGTTGTTAGGTACCTTAATGGATTAATAAGTAAGAATACCAAAATCTGGATTCCTTCCGATCCTACAGGCCGATCGGAATGCAAATACGAAAGAAATCCATCAGCGTTATGAAACATACGTTATACATTAAATCTCCTCTACTAAGACAAGCGGCTGCTTTATTAAGAGAGTATGAAATATTATGTAAAAATGTATTATAGCGGGGTAATTAAATAAAATCAATCCACGCTTTTCTTCTTGAACACAATGAGTCTTTATTGGGTGGGTACAAGCAATTTACATAAATAGACAGTTCAATAATCGTAAAAACAGTAGTAACTTAAACGTACACGCTATAACAGTAGCTTTATGGTTATAATCCCAATAATAACCACTCCAAAGGACACTCATTATCCTTTAATCACTCGTCACTTTATACAAAAGATTCACGAGTACCTTGAAGTTACGCGAGACACCTCGGCAGGTAAAACTTAAACTTTCACACAAAATCACACACGACCTTTTATGGGTCGATCCATATGTGAATATGCAGCGGAATGCAACTTCCGGCCAATAGAATCCCTCGTCTATAAGAGACAGCAATGCTAGACAAGGAAAGTATTCAAGCGTTGACACTTCGTCACTTCATTTGGATAGGGTTCTAACTGACATTTTTTTTCAAAAATGACCTTCGAATGCCAAAGCTTTTTTTTAACCTATTTCTATTATCAAATTAAATTTCGGAATCCTCCGTATTGTATTTTCGTAGATATAAGTATGACTAAGTTCTAACTTCAAACATTTTCAATAACAATTCATTTTACAAGGTTCTATCGTCACTTACACCCTCTATTATGTTTGTTATCTGACAGTTGATCTAAATACGAGGCGCATTATGGTTCGTCACTTCATTTGGATAGGGTTCTAACTACGCCTTACCATTTTTAAAGGTTTCTAAGTTTCCAAAGACGAATTTACGTAATCTATTTAACAATTTTAGTTCAAGTATTTTAGTTTATCATATTTTAATGGAAAATATTTAAATAGGACGTGGCCCTAGCTAGCAATTTCATTAAGGATATGTAATTAGAAGCTTGTGCAATGAATTATTATGCCCTAACTGGTTGCACAAGGTTCTATTTGCATGCTTAGGTATGTTCTAAAATGGTAGGTTTACATCCTATTTAAATACTTTGCTTTAAAATAAGTTCATCCTCAAACCCGGAAATTGGTAAATAGATTATGAGAAATCATCTTTGCAAACTTTGACACCTCATATCTCAGAACAAGGTTAGGTGAAGTTAGAACCATATCCAAATGAATTGACGACTTGTTAATATGCGCTCGAAACAAATATATTTAATAAAATAAAATACTGTTTTGTTTAAAACCACGAGTTTTATTAATTTTTTGAACAGACCGGTTTCGCTTTACTCAAGCATCATCAGGGTACAAATTAATACTAAACAATAAGTCATAATGTGTGCTTATATAAAACAAAATATAGAGGGAGACAAAATTTAGAGGGAGACAAAATATAAAGGGAGACAACATGATACAAATATAACAAACACATCGACGGCCATAAAATACATTAAGTGCGCAAGTAATGGAAAAAATCGAAAGATAATTATGTGACTAATAATGGGTTACAATAATAAATTTGGAGAAACAAAGCATCACCTGGCATGGTGGTAAGGAGCACTGGGATGTTTTTTTTATTTTATTAAGGGTTTATTGGAAACAGACCTAATATTGGACTACTTGATACGTCTAATTGATTATTAAGTATTTTACTTTTGGTTTTTACAGCTTTTTTAAAATTAATAAAACTCGTGGTTTTAAACAAAACAGTATTTTATTTTATTAAATATGTCAAACCACAAAGTGATTGCTTTCTACAATAATACAAATATATTTGTTACAGTATTATTATTATTTTAAAAAGTTGTGAATAAATAACAAAATTCTAAACTCGCCGTTGTCTCATAAACTCAAGAAGAACGTGGCAAGTAAAAAACACTCTTGTGTTTTCAGTGAATTCTTAATTCAAAAGTTATTCATGTACGATTAATATAGACATTCGAAGTATATGTGTGTATGAACGAAATAGATATAGGCGTTTTCGTATTTGCATCTGTGTGAGACGACCTACTGCCCTAGGTAGTCCTTCTTATGCTGAATTGTTGCTACGTTTGCTATCTCACCTTCTCTAATAGCGCTAAAAGTCTTCGGCCAACAATCGAAATAGTTGTATTTTTTTTTATAATATAATAATAAGCATGTATTTACAAACGAAATGTTATTCCTTGGCTTTTACTGGTGTTTGCCGTGTAATGGAAACATTTTTTCATCACACAAAGCATTTTGGTTTTTTTTATTGCAATATACGAGTAGGTGCTTACTGCACAGGACACGACCTTAAAACTACGAAATCGAAAACAATACAATTGCCTTGTCTTTGGCTTGCCATTTTCACGCGTTTGTATATTGTGTACATAACGCTTCCTTGAGGTGATTTTTCACGAAAACGGCGCTATATAAATTAGCCAAATATTATAACAATTAAGTCATTGGTTACAAGCGCAGACCCGTGAAAATCCACGGAATATTCTAAATAATGTAGGATTTGCGAAGCTTAAAATATTAATAAAATATTTGCCTCAGGGTCGAGCCTTTCAAAAACAAATAATGCCAAATTTATTTTATTGCTGAATAATATTGATACGATTATAAATTCCTTCCGAGTACCTTTAGTTAATAAGTAATTCTTGAAATCGGCAAAAGCGCGAATCCTTCAAAAATCACGCAATTTGACTTTATGTGTCAAGATCAACTATAAGAATTTTAAGCAAAGGAAATGCATTCTTCAAATATATAATAGAAAATAAAAACAATTAAAATTACTTACTTGTCTTTAATTCTCCGTTAATTCTTTACACAATTAGTTCTAATTAAGAAAATGAGTCGGTCAAAACAAATTTGAGTTCATTAACCAGATTTCACGCAGAACTGAAGCACAAACAATTCGTATACAAACAAGTAACCCGCCTCACTGGACTACATCTGTTCCGAGACGGATACATATTCATATAATTACAGATGCGTACACTTACACACATATTCATACATACATACTGTAATGGGAAGAACATTGTGGTGCCTATGGCAGCACTAGTGTAAATAAATAGATCACCAAGGAAACTATAAATAAAGATATCACCATGGAAACGAAAAATAACAAAGAGTACAAATAAAATCTGGGGATAGTTAGATGACTGTAAAATAAATAAAGCCGTATTAATGTAAATAGAATGCAAATAAATAGTGTTACTGAAAATCGTGTTGTTTTTATTAGTTTGTGAACCCAGAACAATATTAAAAACGTAACATATACATATATACATATATACACACATACATACATGCATACATATATACACATATTATACTCATACATACATATATGTACACATACATTCACATATTCATACACATACGTATTCGCATAATGTTCATAATCATACATATACATATAAAAACATAAGTATATATAATCAAAGAGGAATTATTGAAATTTACATAGTTTCATGTAACCAAAATTCATTTTATACAATGTAAGCATCTAAAACTAAAACTATTAAATTTTCGATGAAATAATATAATAAAAGAGGAATTATTGGAATTTATATAGTTTCATGTAACCAAAAATTCATTAGATACACATAGTGATGCAAGAATCTAAAACAAAAACTATTCAAAATTACAACAAAATAATATAAATTAACATAAATAAATATAAATAAACAAGCAGTAAAAATAATATAAGCAGGCGTAAAACATTAGCAGAAGTAATAATAAATCTCTGTACATGTAAATAACACATATTTATACTTTATTTATAAAAAAGTTAATATAATAAATGAATAATAAAGACTAAGATAAGATTATTATAAACTTGGTAATGGATGCCCTTTTTTGTATAGTAACCATGTAGTGAACTGTTTATATAACCAGTTTCGTTTAAAATTATTTGAAATTATGTTTGATCATTGTTGTCATTATTCAAACAAAATCTAAAAATTTGTCAAATTATGAGTTATGACCTTTATAATATGGTGAGTTTGTGCGTCGTCATTATACGAACAATTTTACATTCTAAAATCAATAATTTTGTACGGGGTTAAGCGAGTTGAAAAAAATAAAATAATTTGAATTGCGTGGGAGTCTCTCCTTTCATAAGAACGGTGGGAAGGTACTTGTGAGCGAGATTCCTGACATTCTTGTTTTAAAAAAGTGCGAGAAAACGATTTTCTCGCTGAATTTGCAAAAAAATGAGAAAAATTCCTTCACAGCTAATATTATCTTACAGCCATGAAAAACAAAAAAAAATACTGTGGAATAAATTAATTACATCTTTCTCAAATAAAAGTGTCTCTGAGAATTCAAAGCAAGCAGATTTATGTGTGGAATTAAAATGGTAGATTGATGGTTACGTATTAAATTAGAGGCATTTATCGTTCTCTGTTAGTCTGGACACATTAAGGTCGGCGGCCCTTAACGTGTCTCGACAGCCCCCGTCCCTAGCCCCTCATCCGAGCCCTCAGAGAGCCTAACGACCCGTGTCCCACAGGCAGCCCACCAACCCCCAAACAAACCAAGAGGGTCCCTCTGGTCCAGACTGGAAGAACAACCAAGGGTTTGTTACTTTAGTCGCTTGGGAAACGTTTCCCAACCGCATCCTTCAATCGCTCATTGAAGTTGAGTTTAACTATTTGGAAGATACAACTCGTATTTATTAATCCCTTTCCAGGAACAATCAATAGCGGCTCGCAGCTACATACCTACATTCTTTGTACAAAATAGCTAAATACTTTGCAGCAAAGGGTCAAAATAATGCATGAAATGATTTGTGATCGATAGTAGATTCGTTTTGCTTTTTTATAAATACGCAAGTAATTGCTTGGCCACGGAACATTTTTTAAGTATTGGCGCAGCTGCGGTATTTTAGCGGAAATATTATTGATGATATCGGTGACCGAACAACTCAACAATGTGACACTTCTTTGAAAAGTCATTAAAAGTATGAAAAAAAACTTACTAAAAAGTTTACGTTAGGCTGGGTTAGAGGCTATTTTTTTCATAACGTTTAATGACTTTTCAAAATGGTCTTTGTTAAGTTATCATGGAATCGAAATGAATGATGTCGTCAAAAGGAATAATCATTTGATGGGAAGGTTCAAATACACTATTAAACAAAAATATACACAATTGACTTCATATCCTTTATTTTACCCTTTTTAACTGTGTAATATTATTCTTTATTTGCTCGGTGCGGTGTGCGGCTTAGTCTGGACATAGCCACAGAACAATACTCACAACTGGGTATTAATTAGTCTTAGTCTGGACATAGCCACAGAGCAATGCTTACAACTGCGTATTAATAAGTCTTAGTCTAAACATAGCCATAGAGCAATGCTCACAACTTGGTATTAATTAGTCTTAGTCTGGACATAGCCACATAACAATGCTCACAATTGGGAATTAATTAGTCATAGTCTGGACATAGCCACAGAGCAATGCTCACAACTGGGTATTAATTAGTCTTAGACTAAACATAGCCAGAGAGCAATGCTCACAACTGGGTATTAATTAGTCTTAGTCTGGACATAGCCATAGAGCAATGCTTACAACTGCGTATTTATAAGTCTTAGTCTAGACATAGCCACAGAGCGATGCACACAACTGGGTATTAATTGGTCTTTTCCCACCATCTATTTTTTTAAGTTAACTGTTTTTTGAGATATAGACGACGAGAGCATAGCGAAAAATACTGCACTTCATTTTTAGCCACTATTAAATTATTCGAATAACCCATTGTTTCAATAAGTCACACTCTAGCTTTCAATAATTGTAGCCGTAAAAAATGGGACAAAGTTGTTTTCAGTTTCAGTCTTTCGGTATCAGGCGCTTGAAAGAAAAACGGGAAAAATGCTTTTGTCGCTAATAATATCTCTTTGGCTCTGAAAAAAATATGCACGGAATAAAATAGGGCAAAGATTAGAAAATAAAAAGGAAAATTAAACCAATTTCCTGGAAGCGTTAGAAAACTTTTTTTTATTTTTATTTAATGACAATATAAGATAAAGTAAAATTACAATATATTTAAAAATACATAGTAAAGTGGTTTGTTCACAGTCCTCCTCACTAGGTATTCCTGTTCCGAGGCGGACTGTATGTTGTTGTAAGGATGCTGATCATGATTGCCTCATCTTTTGTTGATTTTCTCAAAATAAACAATAAATAAAATAAAAATTATTTATGTTTATTGTCTGTGGGTTGCGTTGGGGTTACTGCATATTTTTTATTATTTCCTCATCTTTATGTTTACTTAGCCATAATTTGATGTCGTTTTTAAACTTTTGTATCTCCATGGTGTTCTTAATTTCAATTGGAAGGGCATTATATAGTTTTGTAGCATGGAAATTATGCTTTCTCTGGCCAAAAGATGTATTTAATTTCGGGATGTTCAGTAGTTTTGAGGATTTCTTCATTGTTTCTATATTTAACTAAATTAGTGCAATTCGTATGTATTACATCCAGATTTTCATTTTCTTTTTTAAAACATAAGTCTAAATGAATATTACATCGATTTTTAGCCCAAAGTAAAACATATTACTAAACGTAAAATCTTGACCGTTGATATTAATTTTATATGAGATTTTCACTGCCAAAAGTATTATCATGTTAAATGTCGTGTTGCGCTTCCTGCTTCTTTAACTAACGTTTCGCAAAGCGTAACAATGTACATCGTGCGCCCTGATGAACAAGTGTTATTATGTTTTATCAGGACGATATTAGTTCCTAGCTAGTAGTGTAGTATGCCTGTTCTAAAGCGAGGTTTCGCGCCATTTGTGGTTCGATACGGCTTGCGCTTTTCAGTCATGTTTATACGCAGCATTGCATCAAATGCTCCAGTTACCCTGTGGGTATAATTTATTCTGTACTTCTAACTATCTATAGTATTTTTTCTATCAATGTATACATGTAGTTTTAGGTGACCTTATTTAACAATTTTTCAAATTCCCGTCTTCCCAAGACAATTAATTGACAATTAATTTGGTTGTCATTGGACCTAGGTATGACGTGGAGTGGAGAGAGAAAGAGATTTAAGTTTTTTTTCTTTTTTTTTTTTCGTTTGCTTCTTTTTTTTATTTCTTTTCGTTCTTTTCTCTTCTTTCTTTTCTTTCTTTTGTTTCTTTTGTTTCTTTTCTTTCCTTGCTTTCTTTTCTTTATTTTCTTTCTTTTCTTTTTTTTCTTACTTTTCTTTCTTTTCTTGCTTTCTTTCTTATCTTTCTTTTTTTTCTTTCTTTTCCTTTCTTTTCATTGTATTATTTCCTTTCTTTCTTTTCTTTATTTTCTGTCTTTTCTTTGTTTTCATTATATTCGTTCCTTTCTGTCTTTTCATTCTTTTCTTTATTTTCTTTCTTTTCTTTCCTTCTTTCTTTTCTTTCTTTGCTTCTTTTTTTTATTTTCTTTCTTTTCTTTCTTTTCTTTCTTTTCTTTCTTTTCTTTCTTTTCTTTCTTTTATTTCTTTTCTTTCTTTTCTTTCTTTCTTTTCCTTATTTTCTTCCTTAAGAAGTAGAGGGTCTGAATTCTCTAAACAAAAATTTTCAATTTTGAAATTGATGACACTTAAATTCAAAGTAAATCCGTCGTTACAGTTACGGCTGGAATATGTATAAAATATCTTTTTATTATATGACTAAACGGTGTTCCAAATTTTTGCACGTATTCTTCAAATTGCGTGGTTTCCTCTAAAACTGTAGAATCGCGGGACGCTCGACCCTACTGCGACGGAACCGGAAGGCCCTCCCATTTGAGGAAACAACATTGTCCTCCACACTCCAAAGAACAATGCGCCCTCAAAGTAATCGTCGCTTCAATTACTTCAAATAAGCTACCTCCCGCACCCCCTCCCTAACCCTCCCCTTCCTTTTCTACTTAACAGGACCGGGCCGTGTCGAACCTCTCTAGGCAGATTGACTCGGCACATAAATCACGACCGATTTGATAGACTAGTGACTAGTGATAATTCACTGAATAGATAACCGTTAGAAGTATGTAGTGGACGTATGGAAAAACATGTGTCATCTTAGTGCTCTAGGAGGGAGGAAACAAAGAGGCCAGCAAATCATTTCAGAGCTCGGAGAGGAGAGTCAAAGAAACAACCCTTTCTCATCTGATAAAATATGTATACCGTATGGTAATTTTAAAATTGATTTCACAACATAATAATTTCCCATGGAGCGAATGTTATATTTGGGGATGCTGTATGAACCTCCATACAGAATGGAGGGTATTTTGATGAAAGGAAGGAGAGGAATATCTGGGAAGGATAAAGGTATGAGGGGTGAGTATTTCCATTGCGATGCAAGGCGATTATGGGTCCAGAGACACTGGCAGGGCAGATTGAAGGGTATTCTTTAACAGGCCTTTCTCGATCCTGCCTGAAACGTAGCTGGTGGACAAATGCATTCATCGCCAAGACAGATTTCAACCTATGAACCCTGGCATCCTTGTTAAGCTACCAACGGTAGCAAACCTCTTGTAGGGTGATCTATTGCAGAAGTGTTGTTTATTCAATTAACGTTCCCAGGGCGGCGGTACCAATACCAGCTTCGCAAATTGAAGAAAGTTAGAAAAAAATGATTTAATACACTTTTGATAAATGAAACAATGTTTCTTTGTTTGAACCACTTGTATATTTGTTTAAAGCCGTATGGCAAAAGTATACGTTTGCCCTGAGGAAGGAACGGTCGTTCCGAAACCGGTCGGCTTTAAACAAATATACAAGTGGTTCAAACAAAGTAACATTGTTTCATTTATCTATAATGGATAACCACAAAGTTATAGCTACATTCAAAAGTATAATACATTTTACCTCATTTTATTTCATAACAGGTTCGGGGACCCGTAACTTTGACATAGGGCGCCTTCAGGGTTCCTTCGGGGTGCCTTCGGAGCTTCTTCCTGCTTCTCCTGCCTCCGTCCATTGCATACCCGGTCTCTCCTCGAATGGACTCTGGAGTTGGTTTCTCCAATTTACCTATGGTGGCCCACAGACGTTTTTCTTCTGGAAATGCCGACAGAATTTTGTAGGTATTCTTTCTGATAAGTTGTGACCAGACAACTCAAAATGAACTCTGAAAAGTCTTTAAAAGTGATGCAAAAATATGTATATAAAAATGTTTGCAATCGTTTTCTTTTTATTTCGTAGTTTATGACTTTTCAAAGAGTTGTTGAGTTGAGTTGATTCACATAGGTATCGCAAATCTTTTTGAACTGAATGAATCAATTTCGATGATGGCCTGTCTAGAGCATTTTCTTTCAGTCGGAATAGATCACAACTCTGTTGATTTTATCTTCAGTGTGATTATACAATTAAATTATTCAAGCGTGACTCGAACCCTAGTCAATAGTTGTGGACCGTGTTTGAGTAGTTTTTGATAGGTCGCTTAATTATCCAGGGTTTATTTAATACTTATCTACTCCTTATGATTTCAATAAATACCTTATAAATATTATTTTTGGTTATCGTTGTTTTACCGTTACAAATCTCAACATTTTAGTGGTGACCCGATAATTCGTCCGGCGACAATTCATCCGGCGACAGTTCATCCGGCGACAGTTCATCCTATCGACAGTTCATCCTGCCGACAGTTCATCCTGCCGACAGTTCATCCGGCCGACAATTCATCCGGCGACAATTCATCCGGCCTGATCATTTAGAAGATTTTTTCTTCAAGTAAGTATGCAAAGAGGATATACGGCCGTACAACCAAAATCGATATACTTATTTCTGAAGGCATCTGAGTGGAAATCCGCCGTAAAAATATTTTTACTAACAATAATTTCGACTATCCAAAGAAGCATGCGTGAATAACAAAATACGACGTACTTATATTATATGCTTAGCAAAAAACCGTAAATATTCCTACTTGCATATAATATAACTTTTTTTTTCTGAAATTAACACCATCTTTTTAGGGTGAATTGACTAATTTGTTAGGTTAGGTTAGGTTACAGCGGATTTCCACTCAAGATGCCTTCAGATATAAGTATATCGATTTTTGTTGTACGGCCGTATATCCTCTTTGCATACTAACTTGAAGAAAAAATCTTCTAAATGATCAGGCCGGATGAATTGTCGCCGGACGAATTGTCGCCGGATGAATTGTCGGCGGATGAATTGTCGGCCGGATGAACTGTCGGCAGGATGAACTGTCGCCGGATGAACTATCGCCGGATGAATTGTCGCAGGATGAACAGTCATGGAACCCATTTTAGTCACCATACGGTTTCAGTTTATCCTCAACCTTCCTTAGGGCTGTATATACCAGACCAATTTAGCATAGATTACTTGCCTAAAAGTTGCGTGGTTGAGAACGCCAATCGTTATTGTTTTCAGTTAGTTTAGTCTTCTTCGTCTTCTTTCGTTAAGTAAGGGGTGAGAGGGAGACATCTCCACCTGCGAGCCAGTCCAGGGCATCAGACGTAGCCCTGTGGACCCATCAATCCCGCCGAGGAATTAATTGAATGGGCATTCGTTGACCACATGCTCGGTGGTCTGCACCGCACCGCATTCACACATCGCCGACTCTTTAAGGCCCCATCTATACGTCATGTGGGCACAATGGCCATGGAAGCACCTTATCCTATTGATGACGGATCAGAGTTTACGAGGCAGTTAGAACCCAGGTTGCCTCTCAGTGAGGTCTTATATGATATAGTTTATTAAAAATTGGAATGTACCGCCAAATATGAAAAGAAAACTTATTGATACAGCCTTGATTAAGATTCTGGCTGAACCGAAACCAATTGATGTTTTATGGTACTCAAAGTAATTTTAGAATAATTTATTTTAATCAAACTTCCTTAATGTTTACTTTTTACGAGTACAAGCAAGACAATAATTTTTGATGCGTCCTTTCCTTTTTATGTAAAAGAAATGAAACTTTATTTTAATTTCTTTTACATAAATTCCACACAGGGGGCCCTGAAGAAAATAATTTCTCTCAGGGCCTATTTCATCTTTGGGGATGCTGTGTGGAGGGTATTTTGTAGAAAGGGAGAAGTAAACCTGGGTCTTAAAGAGACCCATGCTGTAAAAGGGAGGAAACACGGATGCCGGATTTTCGTTTAGCTCCAGAGTTCGCAGTTCTAGAAGTGGTAGATTGATGCTTCGTGCAATTAGGACTCTTGTAGAGTATTAACTTTTAAAAAAAGTTTAAAATTTGTATTCATGTCTTATCACATTGTCATCGTGTGCCCAATTACTACTGCTTACAACATGTTTAACCTGAGTCTCCCCATTATTTTTCTCAATTGAATAAACACATAATAAATGTGGCTTTTTTTAGCTTGTGAAGTTAAGCTACCAACTCCAAATAAATTTCAATGAATTTGAAATTCAAAAAAGAAAATGCTTTTAAAATTTTACAACGCCCGAATGATTTTGTTCGCGAATTTTCGGCGTTACATTTCAAAAATACGCGTTTCTTAGAAATGATTTGTCAATTTTTATCAAAGCTCTATAAAAATTCTACGAACTTCTAAAAAAAATCTAATATTATAGGTACATATAAAGAATAAAGCATTAGTTTGAGTAAATTCCATTTGAATTCCCTGTGAATGTGTTTGTAAGTCGACAAAACTTATGGTTCTAATAAGTTACATTAAAATTTCAAGAGATTTTATGTTCAATTTTTTCGCAAAAGAAATCAATTACTCGAACTTTGACTTTTCCTCGAGGTGGGGATGAGATAGGAGAAGAGGGAGAAAAATAAGAACAGGAAGTTTGGTAATATGCAATAATATGTATTTATTTATTTATTTTATTATGTCTCATTATAGTATTAACAATATTTCCCTTAAAAAGATGTCTAATATCAAGGATCTGGGTATCCTTTTTGATGAAAAATTAACATTTGTTCCACACATTAATGTAGTTACTAATAAGGCTATGAAATGTTTGGGATTTATTTTAAGAACAGTAAAAGATTTTTCATCACTTTATTCATTTAAAATTCTCTTCACTGCTTTAGTTAGAAGTAATTTAGAATACAATTCCACTATTTGGTCTCCATACTATAAAGCACACAAAATAAAAATTGAGAAAGTTCAGCATAAATTTTTAAGGTTCATTAATTTCAAACTCTCCATACCTACTGAACAAATTAATTATGTTAATTTAATGAAAATGCTTAATTTAACTGACCTATCGTGTAGAAGATCCAAGAGCGATTTGGTTCTATTATTCAAATTAGTTAATGGATCACTTGACGCACCTGACTTAACAAAACTAATAACTTACCGAGTATCTAATCGTGACACGAGACTTCCTGAGCTGTTCTTTGTTTATCCGTCTAAAACAAACTATTTCATTAATTCCCCAATCCAAAGACTTCATAGGCTTGGAAATGAATTCAGTTCGGTTGATATTTTCATTTATTCTTTACCTAAATTTATAACAGAAATTTCTTAAATTCTTATGTAAATTTTATTATTATTCTTCTAATATGATTTTTGTTGATATATCTTTTTAATTTTGCTTATATCCTTATTGTTCAGTTTATATACTTTAATTGTACTCCTGAAAAACTTATGTATCTGTATTAACTTGTTTTTGTAAAAGCCTTTAAGGCGTGAATAAATAAATAAATATAATACCTGGTTAGTCAGATGTGCTAACGCCAATTTAAGCAACGTTTCGATCAATAATAGTGGTCTTTCACCAGGTCGATACTGAAAGTAACTCTAGAACATGCCGTAAATATACTCGTACATTTTTTTGAATCAATTTATTTGATATAATTTTAATGGGCAAATTTTGAAACAGTTAATAATATAAAAAATTTGCAGCCACATACAAAAAAGTTCTAAAAATGGCTCACCTTACGTTTTTTCCTAACTAAAGTTACTGATAACGAAGAAAAATAAAAACACGTACATATTTTATTAGACAAATGTATTACGAACGTATTGCCACCATACTTTTTGTCTTTCGTGTGAATACCGCAAAACACAACACAATTCGCACAACTGCTTCCAACCGTCTGGAGCCAGTGGGGAATGGAGTGAGGTGCAAAATAGAAAGGTGGGGAAGTACCTGGTTATTCAGATCTTGTCACCAAACGCTGCCAAAGCCATTTCATTTCAATTCTATATTACTTTTACTCCAGGGTGATACTGACAGTATCTTTCAGTCTGGAACGTGCCGCAAATATACCTTATATTATTTAATAGTGAAACAATACAAATCAAATAAAATATACTTGCGCAAGCTGGGATTTGCTTCAGATTTGCTAATTGAAAGCTGTACGCCTAGACCACATTAACATCTTAGTAACGTTTATTTTATATTCATTTAATTTAAACTATTCTGATGCAGTACCTATCTATCTTGCTGATTGCTTTCTCGTATTTATATTCTGCAATGTAAAATAGTGCAAATGAAATGTTTATAAAATGTAGACGACATGTGCCAATGCCAGACCACTTGTGCATTATAATGTATATATCTCATATTCCAAAATGATATTTAAAATTGGTAGGTTTGCTAGCAAGATGCAAAGTACAAATGATTTTCTTAAATTTGAAATGCAAGCTAATTTTTAATCTTTGAATAATTTAGTAGCAGATTGCCTCTAATGTATGTAACCCAGCATCCATGCACACGAGGGCTTCGTATTTGGTTATAAATGTTACGTAATTTGACTAATGACATCGTTAGTCGGAGGTTTTTCAGTTTGTGTTTGTTTGCGCAATCTTCTGGTGGCGCAAACATATGTCGGGGAATGTATGGAGAATTTATATAAATCCACACAAAGGCCGCGTTTCAGGCCTCGAGGCGTGCGAGAGGTCACCGGAGACTGCGTTCACATGGTGCGCTACGTGCCACAATTTATTCACATGCGTCAGAAAACGTCAGAGTTGTTCACTGTATATAACATAAGCAATATACACTGTTTCGCGTCCGGAAACTGGTGACACAAGCGGGAAACTACTGAATCTACATCACAAAAAGCACTCAATAAACCCTTTTTTCTTTTACTTTTTTCGACAACTAAAGGGTTTAAAAACTTTTGGATCCGAGATCACGCTTTTAAAAGCATTTTAAAATGCAATACAATGCCCACCGCACTGAAACAACTACTAACTACAAATAATATAAAACTCCTACACCAAACTCTAGCAAGTTAGCTCTTTTCATTGACGTAGAAATACTTAATATATATTGTGCTATTTTGTTATGCCGTTATACGATATTTATTTTTATGACAGTATGATAACTTTAAACAAATAAAAATAATGCTATAAAATATTTACCAATTTTCCACAAAAAACAATATCACAGCCGAGATAAAAAATACTAGGTATTCATACATATTCAAACCATTATAACACCGAACCAAACATATTTTTAAAAAAAAACTTAATTTCTTGACGGTTCCTTCTTTTTTATTCTGTACAATATACTTTCATATTAACTAACATATTTCCTTTAACATATATCTTCAAGTTTTTCAGTTGTTTTCCAAAACACAACACAAATTATTTATACTACATATAAAATAAATATTATAAATGAATAAATAAATTAAATAATTAACAGCAATTTTTTTTTCACTTTTGGTCTAAAAAATTCTGAACGACTGACGAATTCTGATGAAAACTTATACAAAAAAATCGACTCTATATATGATGTAGATTCACCAGTTGTAATTACATCGATTTCATTGCAGTTTGTACGGTTTTATCGCCGTTACGGATGTCGAGAGATCGGGTCATTCATGGGTTTTTTGTTTTGCTCTTTTTTTGTTTTTAAGATACAATCCCATTAAACCGCAATAAAGCAGTTAGTCAACAGGATGATAATGTTCAATTACAATTTAAACATACATACATATTATTATTACTATTATGGTTATATTATATACTGGTTTAATTTTTTCTTAAAAAATGTCAAATAAAGAGATAATATTTTATGACTTTTATGCATTTTCCTAGAGGACAGAATCCTATGAGACTATAATTGTAATGCATTCTTCAAGACTACTTATAAATGTGCAATACTATTACACTCCAATGTGAGCATTTGTATTTTTTACATATTCAAAAAATGCTATATTACAATAATATCACAAGCCGCTCATCTCACTAGGAAATTCCTGTGATGAAATGTGCAGCTTTACAAATTATAGTAAATTTAAAAAAAAATGTAAACTTCATGATGTTAAAAATACAAATTTACAAAAATAACCACTACAGCTAAATCTAAAATTACAGTTGTGCAGTACGTTTATCGTTTTGCAATAATAAAATTCTACTGAAAACTAAATAAAATACTCCAAAGTTCCTGTGGCAGCTTACCAGCCACAATACAGGGAAACCATACTGACAATGACAAGAAGGATAGTACTCATTACTCATTATAAAAATATTACTCTTTACTAAATATATCAATTAAAACGGGAAAACACTAAAACGTAAGTCATAATAAATAAATAATAATTGAAAGTAAACAAACATAAGTAAATAAAAATAAGTTAATAATTATTAATAGGTAAAGTACACAATAGTTAGTAAACATTGATAATATCGAATGTAGGGTTTCCACGAGCAGATAGAGGCCGATGTTTGCTTCAGGGTCGTAATAAGTCAAGTTCTCAAATTCCATGTTTCTCATTTGTTATTTCTCAAACAAATTTGAAAAACAACAAGCAAAATTTTGTTCCTCAAATTTCGAAACTCTGCTGGCATAATCTGAACTCCGAAAAATAGACCGTTTTTTTCCGAAGATGAAGCTCCGATATTTTTTTAATTACTTTCCTTTGCTTTTTAACGTGCCTACTACTACTATTCTGACGGCCTCCGTGGTTGAGGGGTAATGCTCTCGCTAAGCAATCCGAAAGACGCGGGTTCAAATCCAGGCATGCACAAGTAAATTTAATTAAATCGAATTGTGATATTTCACAATTTAATCATTTAAAACAATAAAAGGTATATTTGCGGCACGTTCCAGAGTGGAAGATACTCTTAGTATAGCCTTTACAAAAGACAATTCCGAAATGAAACGTTGCTTGAAATGGCCTTAGCCGTTTTTGATGACCAGATCTAAATATTCAAGCACTTCCTTACCTTCGTATCCCATCTTCTACCCCTTCCCACCACATTCAACCTCACAACATACGCCATTCACGTTTAAAAAACTAGGATGATTTAAAACTAGATTTTTCGCAAATAGGTACAAGATATTTCACAAAGAGGAAAAATTAAAAAAAAACTTACTTACTGGACGAATTATATTATGAAATCCAGTTACCCATTTACAAGATTACCCAATTTCAAGATAAAAGTCTTTCTAATTTAAAAATTTTTCCCTTTTTGCCGTTAGATTTTGAAGGCGGTGTGCGTTCGAAATCGTGCTACCGAAAACGCGTCGTCTGAAAAGGGTCTCACAACGTCCGTGACACCGGATCGTAGCTTTCCTCCACCGCGTGTCTGTCATAAGTTTGCCCATCTAATTTTTCTCTCAGAGTTTGACGCTTTTTACGCTGTTTATTTTATTACCCAACTCCTGAAGGATACACAATAAAAATGTCCCACGCCGCGAGTATGATTCAGAGTCGACATTTGGGATATTGATGGACAGCACGTAGCTTTGAATAAGGTTTGATCAGGCTCGGCTTCCACCCTTGAATTCCCACTCCCTCCCCCCCCCCTTCCCCAGGGCGAAGAGCGGATATTACACGATGTATCTGGGTGAAAAGGGCAGTAAATAAATATTTTGTAAGGTTTATCTCCAAGCTTCCAGTTTTACTGCCGCGAGAGCTTACGCGCCAGAATCAATAACACTAATTTTCGTCTTCTCCATGTTCACGTAATAAGTTGTGCATTTTCTACTTGCAGACTTGGTATTAGATCGACAGTGAAAATGTTAGCTAAGCTTTCATTAACAAACTTGTTTTATTAGCTACAATAACCTATATATCAAAAAATAAATTTCTGTCTTACTTCCCCACAGGGTACAACGCGCATCAAGATCATATCGATCCAGCAGCACTTTTCAGACGAGACAAAGCGTGTATCACGTGATCCTCTGTAATGTGTGGCAGTGCGATCGGTTCGACGTGTGATTTTTGTCGAATATTTTTTGGTTTATTTTTAATTGAAAAAAATATCATCGGACAGCAAAATGGCTTTTACATTTTGTACTCCAAATACACTCGGGTTATGGTCTTTCGGGTAAGTGCTGTTATTCCCCGTATATTGACATGAAACTTTTTTTTAAAGTAAAACTTCTTTACGCACGCTTGACTTAGGGAGTAAGCTGGTGAATGCGTGGCGAGATCGTTACAAAAAGTGTGATCGGTCGAGGCGAACGAAAGTTGAGAGGGAGATATAAGTTAGTGAAGATAGAAAGAGAGAGAGTTACGTTTCGTATTTTCTGTAGGGGCAAGAGAGAGATGTGGGAGCACACATTTTATTTCTCTCTTTCTCTCATAGCCAGTTATGTTTCGTATATCTAAGACACAGTGCAGGCCTATTGTCTGTATCACACTGTAGGAGCAAGAGAGAGCAGTGCGCGCGCACATTTTCTTACTCTCTTCTTGTATAAGTTAGTGAAGTTTTACTTCAGTCGTGTGGTCTAAAATCTAAAGCACACTCGTTTTTTTTTGTTTTTTTATTATCACATAATCAGCAGTAATCTGATGAACGATGACCGATGACCGATGTAAAATGATGCTCTTCATTTTCTTCTGTGTAACGTTGTACATGTGCAAACTTTGGGCAACCTACAAAAAGAGTAGTATAGAAAGACTTTGAGTCCAGAACAATAACGCCTTCCGCATGATGTTTGGTCTCCCCAGATATTGCAGCGCTTCCCGGATGTTCACAGAGGGCAGTTCCCGGTTTTGCAGTCCTTAGTAGATCCGGGGTGGCAGGAATGAGGGAAAGGATAAGCAGCTCTGGAAATATCCTCACAATGGAAACCCACCTAAGTCTATCCTTCAGTATTGACGCACACGGAGAAAAATACTAGCTTCTAATGTAGTCACAGTACCCTAAAGGCTTATTATTATTTTTTTGCCATTATTATTATCTTATTATTATTTAATTTTTATATTCACGTAATTTTTCTTTTTTTTAGAATATTCTATGTATGTATTTCCAAGGGCTCGGTGGGCTTTGAAGCAAAGAATGGACGGTTACCTCGATAGTGGACGGTTTCCTCTTGGGGTAAAAATAATCTCGTTGAATCAAATGTTTTGAAGAACCAATTACATCTGATTACGTCTAAAAGGGGTATAAATGATAACCGAAATTGAATTTGACAGCCACCTCTGGTCTGGAGCCTCAAAATACCTGAAAAAACCCTCGAATTTTTAGAGCACAGACGTCGGGTGGGAATGCTACCGGTATTTCAATTAAAGATGCTCCGAGGAACTAGCGTCATTGATCCCTTTGGCACCGGTGCATAGTTGGGAATCACGCCAAACGCGTGCCCAGCATATGCATACGGTTGACCATTGTCACATAAGAATGGGCCGCTTCTTCGACTCGTTCTTGTGTTCAACAGCCCGGCTATGGAACGATTTGCCGATCTCTTCTAGACCAATGTTCATTCCTTCCTCTCTTCAAAAAAGCCTTCCACACAGCATCTCAGATGACATAGGCCCTGAGGGAAATTATTTTCCTCGGAAAATCTAAAATTTCCTCCTCCTATTTTTCTTTCTTTATTTTTCCCTTTAAATTATTGTCATCTGAGATTATAAGTTAGGTATTATTTTCAATTCAGCTACTTTAACTCAACACACCATACCATAAAATATAATCTACCAACATATTATATCTTATATAATTCGGACCATTTTGCTGTAAAAAATGTATTTCGCCTCAATTAATTCCTAACCCTTTCTTCAAATCATTTTTAAAGTATTACACATTGTCAGTTATTAAATAAGTAACAGAAAGGGTTAAATAATATAAAACAGGTAATGCGTTAAAAACAAAAAAATTCACATTCATTGTAAAATTTAAAAAAAAACTGCTAAAAAAAGAAAAACTAATTAACTGAGTAGGTAGGTAAAATCTATAAAAGCAAATTTTATTTTAAAAAGATATGCAATTTATTACCTCAACTCTCTCGATCTCTTTCACGCCATTTAATAAATATGTTTAGATAGTTCCTCTTACATATTTTTAAATACTATTATGGTACGAGTAGTTGAGTGGAATCCATGTTTGGAAAACTTTCCACGTTTTCCTAAATATTGATATCCCAAACAGGAACAAAAAGCTCTGTCATAAAATATATTATTAAATCCTTGATCAAACCTGCAGAGGCATTAAAGGAATTAAAATGAGAATTTCCATCGCAATGTGAGAATCCCAAAATTGTGCGGTTTGGGTCACCCACTCGGGCAGTGTCGATCGGCCGAGATATTTGTCCTAACGGCTCAGGCACGACCACCGAATAGATAATCACAAGAAGTGTATTTGTCCACTTGCTTACCGACTATGTATAAGAAATGCTTAGAATATTTAAAATAGAAACTAAAAGTGGGTTTATGGCCAGGTGTTTGACGGTAATTCAAATGTAACATTTTCATCAAATGGTAACTGAGCGCTATTTTATTTATTTTGTATACATAAGTGTAAGGTCCTCGTTAAACGCTGACAAGCTTAACAACATGATATTTGTCCTCTTCTGCTGATCACAAGTTGTACAAAAGCTGAAACGAACTTAGTTTAACGAAGACCTTTTAAATGTCAAAAAATGGCTATTTGATGGCAATTTTACGTGTGAATTTCTGTGAGCAACTCAGACAACCCGTCTAAAATGAGACCAATTTCTTTTCAAATTGCAAAATCTCCCTCCTTGGCTATAATCAAAAACAACAGCAATCACTGTTTACTACAAACCCCCAAAACCTTTCATATTCCTTTCCAAAGAACCAATTTAACCTTCTTCCAACCTCTTGTGCGAATGTGTCGATTATAATATTATGACTCCACTGTTGTGGCAAGATTTCGGACACATTTAGAAATAGCCTCAAGAAAGTTACAAATTTTCTCATATCAATTGTTTTCATTACGAGATTTCATCCAAACTTCATTGTCTCTTGTTTTTTGTTCTTACATACTTTTGTTTACCGTTATTGGCGGTTGGGATTTATTCTTTATTACTCATTTTTATTTTTTTAAGTTAGCCTAAATAAAAATCTGTTTAGTTTTGAAAGAAAACCATTGTCATCAATTTACATAAGATCTTTCGACTATTAGGTCTGAGATAGGCCAATTAAATTACAATAAAATACAATCTAAAGATTACATTTATTGGATTTAACCGAGTTTGTTTAGCAGATCCGAATAGTCAGGAAACTCCCAACCTTCACCTTACTAATTTTCTTTCTATTTCAATTCCTTCTACATACCTATTATTGGGATTGCCGTAGTCCTCTAGACACAGGCTTCAGACGGTTGGGATACTGAATTAATTAATTCTAGTTAATATCGAACATCTAGAGCTACTACATTTAAAAAAAAAATTCTAGTGTATATTAAACGTGTCCCTCCCTACTTTGTAAACATTTTCCGAAATTAGAATTAAATTTTTAATTACATACTTCACAAAAAATATAAGCGTTAACAATTTAAAAATGTTTTTTTTCATTAGAAATGTACGAACGCGTATAAAAAACTACTTAATAAATATATAATTTTATGGCTAAAATTATTTGCGATAGTTTCCATTGATTAACTTTATTTCTATCTCTTAATATTTTTCATAAAATAAGTAAAAACCACGTTTGCACTATTTATTATTTATGCCTAGTATCTACCTATATTGTGACGATAATATAATTCTAACTAAGAAAACAAACAAACCGGCTTTTGGCTCCCTCAAAGAATAATTTCAGTATTTAAAAATATAAGTAATTTTAGAAAGTGACAGGACAACTCAACAATTTATAATTTTACCACCCCTCTGAAAAGTCATTAAAATGGAAAATGTAAGAAATTAGTTATATAGGTTACGTTAGGTTGGGTTAAGTGCTATTTTTAAAAAAGTCATCAAAAATCTTTTCAGAGGGGTGTTGAAATGTCAGGTTCTGGAGTTGTTAGACATCATTTTCAACAAATTAAGGAAAAAAAAATCTGGCATACGTACACGCCCACAAGATACATCGCTTTCTGAGAATTGGTTTGTACTCCTTTTTAGTTTTTTTTAAGCTGTAAATGCAGTATGTGTTAGTTCGTTTAAAATTCAACCAAATATGTTGCTCTTTTACTTGTACATAGATTAACTCTTGTATTTTACAAAAAAATATTTATAACAATTATTTTGATATAAAGGAAACAAAAATTTATTTTTTTTAAACTACAAATTTTTTGTGGAAATAGTACAAACCGATCCTAAACTAGCGACAAGTCTATAAGTTTTCCTGTTCACTGGACACGACAGAATTCTCGACTCCCGGGTGGTATGGGACGTGGTAGGCGCAACCCGAGTGAATACAAATTAAACGGTGTTCCGCTTTTAATTTCAATAATGCGTTGTGTTCCGGATCGTCCTGACCGGAGGAATAATTGAATTAACAATTAGGCAGTAATATCACGGCGGGGATGTTAGCTGCTACCCGCTAACAGGTAGATAGGAAGTAGGAAGCGGTCAAAGTATTGGTGGGGCAGGTATTCAATTGGTCGAGCCTCGTTTCATCGAGTCAACAAAAGCATTTAGTTTAATTAATCGCTGCGTTAATCGCCCAATTTATATAATGTATTGTTATTTATGACTTTCATTAAAATTAAAGCCTATTGAAAACTATTTATGTTATTTATTATATCATTCAGGATGCGGCGAAATTTGTGGTTTATAAAATAATTTTGAAATTTTAACGCATTCGTAATTCTGTGGCTTGCTTCTAATAGGACTGATGTCAGTTGTTAAAATTTCATGAGACGTGTTTATAATGTACTCTTTTTAGAAAGTTTTATTTAAGAAAGGTGATTTTTAAATGTATTTTTAACCCCTATAGGGCTGCTGGCTACATTTGCAGTCCAGTGAAATAATGATTACCTTGAGGTGCACTGCAGTGTGTAAAGCTAGGTTTTAGAAGTTTTTATTGAATCTATTACCGTCAAGAAAATTTCAAAGTAAAAAATGTTGATATTGCAGAAATTCGTATTTTATTTCAAACATAATTTTCAATATTACATTTGGCTTTGAATTATTAAATAAATTCTACCTGCCTTGTAAGGGCCAACAAAATTCCCAAATTTTGAGTCGAAATAGTAATATCGCCCTCGCACAACCCGTAGAAAAGTGTCGTAAATCAAAAAAGATAATTTTTCAGGAGAGCCAAAACAAATTAATTAAAAGAGATACTAGTGACATCTTGCGGAGATGGAGTGATATAACTTAAATGCAGTTTTCGTGGGGTATAGATAGTATAGGATCCACACTAGAAACGACCTACACCCATCTATTTAATGGATGAAAAGGATTTTATATCGAATTTAATATATTAGAAAATATATCTCAAGTGGGTTGCCTAAAAAATTCCTGGAAAATCTATGATTAATTTTAAAAATATTAATTGAAAGAGAGTGCGTATGCTTTTATTAGTGCATCAGAGAAGAACAGCGATACATTAGTGAATACTTTAATTAACTAGTCCAAAATAATGCTCATTATCCCTATCCTTCTCTGTTGCACGAATAAAAAGCATACGCGCTCTCTTTCATTTAATATTTTTTAAATTAAGCATAGTCTTGCCAGGAATTTTTTTGACAACGCACTCGAGATATATTTTCTAATATATTAAATTAGATATACAATACTCTTCATCCATTAAACACATGGGTGAAGGTCGTTTCTAGGTCGGATCTTAGACTAAGATAATCACAATCACTTTACTTTTGAGGGATAACATGTAAAATAGAACATTTTGACTTATGACTCGTTTCTATGGGATGTGCAATATGTGTTTTTAGTCCATATCATATTTTTAGTCCGTATCAGAAATCATTATTTAAAGTAAGTCAAGTATGTCTCTTAACACCCTGTATTGAGAGTTATAAGTGAATTAATTGCGAAACAACACAAATTAATAAAATACAACTTTGTTGCTCACGGCAGGTTTGGAACCAGCGATCTCCGGATTACTAGTCGAAAGTCTTACCTATCGACCACGGAGGCTGGCGGATCATGTCAAAATTAGTAATAACAGAAGAGTATGTATGCCAAGACAGAGTTTGGTAGCGGTCTGTCTATCTCTGCCTACCCCTCCGTGGAAATGGCTTGGTGATTAGAAGATATTAAAAATTTATTTAATATAAATTATTAGTTATAAACAAATTATTATTATATAATTTATTTATAACTAATAATTATAAATACTAACAGACAGAACTATTAGTCATAATAGACCCGATATAGTTTTACATGACAAAATTTAAAAAATAACTTATATCATTGATGTCGCTATTCCAAATTCCTGTAAGATTCAGAAAACTGTTTTTGAAAAAATAAGAAAATATACAGATTTAGGAAATGAGATTAAAAGAATTTGGCATTCTCAGAATATAAAAATATTACCATTTGTTATTTCGGTTACTGGCATTATACCTAGCTCTCTCATTCATAATTTAGGCATATTAGATTTGTCAAAGAATTTATATTTAAAATTGCGAAAGTCAGTCATTTTTAATATATGTATTACGAAAGATTTTTTAAATGTTTATATTGAGGGATCAGTAGGATTTAACGGTCGAGTTAGGATTTCATCAGAGCCGAACCCTCTGATATGAAAATATCTGGAGTCGGTGAATTTTTTTTTTCCCATTTGGTATCTGGTAGATTGACGCATTGTTCTTGTATTGTTTTGTATTTATTATACTTATATAGTGCACTTACATGTAGCGTGGATTTACTAGATAAGCATTTGTGGAAAATTGTGTGAAAGGGTTTATTTTTTCCTGTGGGGAAGATTTAACCCGGACATAAAATCTGGATCACAGCACCGTTAATAATAAAAATAAAATATTTCATATAAATTATTAGTTTATCAATTTTTTATCAAAAATTGATAAACTACACATGAGACGAGGAAAAGAAATGAACTAAGACTTCCCCTCAGGAAAAAAACACAGAGTCAAAAGTCATTGATGTATCTACGGAGCATTGAAGATATTTGGAGAATTACCAGAAGAAATAATATTGGAAGAGAGCATAAAGGCATTTAAAATTAAATTGCGAAGATATGTGATTGATTTGGAATAGATGTGTTATTTTAAGTGTAAGTGTATAATATAAAGATTGTTTTAGGACGTAGATAACTATGTACCTTTTCAAATTACCGCAAAAAATAATAATAATCAATAAACAAAAAATTCAACAGCGAAAAGGGGTTTTCAATTAAGGGGACACAGAGTTTTTTAACTTATTAAATAATAAGTAATGTAAACTTACTTTTATTGGATTCTTTAGAAATAAAATCCTTTAAACCCTGAACCTTTTATTTTCCGTTTCCAATCTCTCATTGATCTAATCTGTCCATTTTTACTCCCCCGTATTAAAGAATAAATATTTGTATGTAATAGTCATTGTTTACATTTCTCCTTCGTACAGGAAGATTTTTATTTCTCCGTGTGCCCACGCTACCAGTGCGTTCGTTTAAAGACGACCGGATTTATTTATGTAGGTACAAATTCTACGTATTTTGGCGATCTCTATCTGATTTAAAACAAACATTTAATTTTTCAATTGAAGAAAACAATATCAGCAAACCCGAACTAAATGCTATCTAGATAGTGTGTTGGACCAATTTTATTCATTTTCATTTATTGATTTTTTCTGAAGTCTAAGATGAATATTTATTTTTGTTTTTAACTTAATGAGTAAATTCTCAAACTATAATATTAGAACAATAAAAAACAAAAACTGGAAAACAATCAATTCAATTCTCAGAAATAGCTCGCGAAACCCAAAAATAACTTGTAAATCTCTAGTCATAAATGACGAAGAAGTAAAGGGACCAAAGGAGATTGCAACTGCATTTAACGCATTTTTTCTTTCAGTTGGGGAAAGTTTAGCATCAGTAATAAAAACTTCAAAAACTGATGTAAACACGATCTACACGGAACCTCAAGCAAAACAATCTTTTAACATGATCAGGACAAATAAAAATGAAATCCTACGTGTCATATCTAACCTTAAGTCCAAAGCGGCAGCTGGTTCCGATGGGATAACCTCTCTCCTTCTCAAAAATTGCAAGGAGGAACTGGCGGATGATCTTGTATTCTTAATAAATCTCTCTCTATCAAAAGGTATCTTTCCAGACAGACTAAAGATTGCGAAAATAATTCCTATTCATAAAGACGAATGCAAAAAAAATGTCCAAAATTATCGTCCAATCTCTATACTTCCAGCTATCTCTAAAATTTTTGAATGTATCATTAAAGAAAGACTATTGAAGTATCTCGAACACAACAAAATTCTCACGTCAAAACAATACGGTTTCAGACGAATATCTAACACTAAATGTGCAGCTTTCGATTTTATATCAAATCTACAGAAACATATTGATCATGGGGATTTTACGGCGGCAATATTTATTGATCTAAAGAAGGCGTTTGACACGGTGGATCACAACGTATTGATCGAAAAACTGAAACATTTGGGTATTGTTGGTCCTCCTCTGGAACTTTTCCGATCTTACCTATCAAATCGCGTTTCGGCAGTAGAACTGGGAGGAGAAACGAGTGAGTTGGGTAAAATAACATGTGGAGTGCCACAAGGATCAATTCTTGGACCGTTGCTATTTCTAATCCATGTGAATGACATGACAAAGTGGGGTATTAAAGGAACTCTACAACTTTATGCAGACGATACAGTAATTTTTTACAATAAACTGAACCTAGCGGAGCTTGAAACGGAAATGAATGCTGATGTTTCTAAACTCACAAGCTGGTTAAGAATAAACAAACTAACTCTTAACGTAAAAAAAACTCATTATATACTTTTTGGTAACAAGAAAAATTTCAGCCTCAATATCAAAGTTGGTGATAACTGCCTCGAAAAGAAAATGAGCACAAAATATTTGGGCCTGATCGTAGATTCCCAACTCTCGTGGGATCTCCACATAAATCATGTAAAGGAGAAAATTACCCCCATAACTGGTGTACTATATAGACTCCAAGGATTATTACCCATTCCTTTACTAACATCAGTGTACTACGCCATGGTACATTCACACCTTTCTTATCTCTGCTGTATCTGGGGATTTGCCTCAAATATATTGATAGCTGATCTGCAGGTGGTTCAAAACCGAGCTCTCAGAAATGTTTTTGGACTTCCATGGGACACCCATGTCAAAGACATCTATTCAGTTTCCGGTATTCTTCCAATCACAGTCCTTCCTAAACATGAAATCACAAGCACCATCCTAAAAATTACTCAACAATCAACTCACACTAACATCAAGCCACTTTACAATCAAGACATTCACACTCACAATACTCGAAATAGCAATAAAATCCGCATACCTCAAACACACACTACAAAATATGGGATAAAATCTCTGAACTATGTTGCCTATACACTATATAATTCGCTTCCAGATATGTACAAGGGAAACCAGCAAAATAAAAAAGTTCAGAATAATGCTTTAAAAGAATATTTTTTAAATACGTTTAAGGATGAAACTATGTAAATTTTCTTATCATGTCTCATTTGTCTTGTTTCCTTTTCTCTTCTTTTCTTTTCCATTTATTTGTAATCATAATCATCCACATTTGTATAACCTTGTTCTTTGTTTCTTTAATTATTTTCTATTGTTGTTTGCTCACTCAACCTGTTTTTTTTTTAATTTATTTTTTGTCTATGTTGTATGTGAAACTTATATTTTTAATATCCATTTTCTAAGTAAAACTGTAACTATTTCCTCACACCCATGAATTTTCCTCCTGTCCTAAAATGAGTTCTGTAACTCATCGGGATTGCTCCAGCAAGTAATAAATACAATAAAAAAAAAAAAATAAAAAAAATTTGCGAAACCGAAATGAAAATCTGAAGCAATAAATCACAAAAAGATACGGACATATCTAGTAATTGAGTTTCGCTAATATTGTCTTCATTAATTAGAATATTACAATTTGACAACTTTTAACTTCCATTTAATTAAAGTATTTCTTTAAAATATAAATCAATATAGGAGTTTATGATTTATAAATACCCCTTATAAATTATAATATAGCTATATACAGGCTTTTAAATCACACATTCTCATTAAAAAAAAGTTCCACCAGCTACGACCTACCTACTTTGTTATTTATAAAATAATTTTGAAATTTTACCGCTTTAATAATTCTGTGGCTTACTTCTAAAAGGACAGATGTCAGTTTTTTTTTAATTTCACGTAACCGATTTAGCATTTGCTCTTTTTATTAATTTTAATTTTAAGAAAAGCGATTTTCTACTGTAACATGAACCCCTGAAAACCGAAAATTCGTTTTTCGAATTGGAAAAGTTATTTAAAATTCCAAGTATAACACAAATTTGATTCGAAATAATAATATCAAATAATATGTGCTGACATTTTTTGGTCCAAATAATGTCAGGAATTGCTGATTAAAGTAGGTCAAGTGCGTCATATTATTTTTAATTAATTAATTGCGAAACAACACAAATTTAAATTTTTTTGTGCACTAACATTATATTATAATATATAAAACACAGTCTTGTTTACACCATTTATAACTCAAGAACGGCTGGACCGATGTGTATGATATTTGATTTGTTGGATTTGTCTCCACCCCGAATAACAGAATAGTTATTAAAACATCGTTAAAATTCATGAGTAAAAAAAATCTTTTTCTCATATATTTTGAAAGAGCTACAGCAATATTGTGATAAACGTAATATTGAATAGTAAGTGTATTCTAAAAATTCAATAACCTCAAATGTCAATGCGCTGATTGCTTTTCTTTGGTTCTTAAACATATAATGCTGCCCCTCTTTCTTACACACTTAATGTCAATAGTCGAAAATGAGACAAAAGGTTAACGCATGTCTGCACCCCTCCAAAGGAAAAATACAATAATTATAATAAATCTCCCACACACATACATAGAAAACGAAACGTAATTCCCGTAAGTGGGTGGAAAAGTAAGAAAATCACAAAAAATATAAATCCGTAAACAAAGCGATCTCCTGACAAAAACAAAACATGGATAGTTGTGTATCGATAATTGCTTCATTGTGTAAT
Source organism: Limnephilus lunatus (assembly GCA_917563855.2). NCBI lineage: Eukaryota > Metazoa > Arthropoda > Insecta > Trichoptera > Limnephilidae > Limnephilus > Limnephilus lunatus. Next base: position 18,171,385 of record OU830602.1, on the reverse strand, counting down.
TTTTAAGATAATAAAAAAACTGAATTTAATTCACGACAGTTATTGATTCTGAGGCGGTACGAAGTTCGTCAGGTCGGCTACTGAGATATAAAATTAGATTGATTTGTAAATTGATTACTATTACATTTTTAATTTGTTAGAAGTCAACTTGAGTACAATTCTCCCGTCTGGAGCCCATATTATAATATACATGTAAAAGCTGTTGAAAGAATACAAAAAAAATTCTTACGTTATCTAAATTTTAAAGTGGGTATTCCAGCAATTATGTTGAACTACAATACTGTTTTATATGATATGAATATGCTCAAATTATCCAACAAAAGAATTTTCACTGACTTGGTATTTCTGTATAAAATTCTAAATGATTTAGTTAATAGTCCGGTAATGCTTGAATTCATAAGCTTCCGGATTCCACTACGTGTTATTAGAAGTCAGGACTTATTTCAGAGCGGAAATTCTGGAACTAACTATCATATGTATTCCTCTTTGCCAAGAATACTAATGGAGGGAAATAATTATACCAGATCAGTGGACATCTTCAATGTATCTTTAAGAAAATACAAAATACTGTTACTGAAGCAGTTCAGTTATGTATAAAGAAATGTATAGTATTTATATTTTTATTGTAATTTTTAAATGTATATGTAAAAGCCCCGAAAAAGGGCGTAAATAAATAAATAAATAAAAAAAACTTTCATTATAAGAATGTGTGAGTATTTGACAAATAAAAGTTTGGTTAAAAATTCCAACCAGAAGAAATGCGATACAGGCATAATATATGCTTCAAAATTCAAGTAGCAAGAGTGAAGACTGACTCAATAATTATATGAATTATTTGCAGGTCCCCAGTTTTCGGTCTTTCGCAACAACTGTCGAGTCGGCATCTGACAGCTCACAGTTTAAAGGAAAGCCGCTTAACTGGAAGTAACTTCTTGTTTTTGTCTCAATTCGGGGCCGGGGCTGCGGGGCTGCCGGTTTGCTGTTTGTGCCGGGAATAAATAAGCAATGGCGGCTCCTCTCAATGGAAAGCAATCCGTTTCTGCGAGAGTCAAATGTCAATATTGATGTCTTCCGCCAGAGCCAGGAAATACAGAAATGCTCACTCCTTGCGATTATAGCTCCCGGGACTCGGTGGTAGTCCGAGCACCGACTGTGGTCAATAACCTGAGAATTGAGGAAATGAAGTAATTGTATAATAATGTATATACATTATTTCTGAAACTTTATTATGGCCAGGTAATATTTTTACTGTAAGGTTACATAAGCAACTTGAAAAATGTGTTAATGCTCGATAGTAAACGTTCAAAAAGAAGAAGAAATGGAGATAAGCAAATACGAACGTAAGAGGGATTGCGCTGATATAAAAAAAACTATTATAATTAAGCGAAAATAGTGAAAATATTTAATATAACACGACTCGTTTAAAATAAGTAGAGAAAAAATCTCTCGACAAATGCTTTGGATTTAAAGACACAATGTGAATTTTTCATAGATATTACATGTTAAATAACAGAACAAAGTGTTTTTAAAAATTTTCGGAGCTTAGGTATTGCATATTGAGGAAATTTCGTATAATTACCGTTTCGGCTCTATAAATTTATAGATATTATCTTCGAAAGTAAAATGTTTTTTTCAGAACTGAATGTTTGAAAGTGTTCAAGAGATATTATGTTATAAACCGATAGAAATGCGAAATGCGGTGGCTTAAGGTGATGAAGACGTCGTGTAAAATTCACCACTTTTAAGGAATTACGAATCTCGTATTATTTGATTAACCCGGTAACATTCAATCAAAATATAGTGTATCTGAAAAAATCCCTCGTTTTCAATACAGGAATCTCATTAATTGCAAAACGACGTTCCCAACTCTTTCACAGCCCAGTTAAAGACATTCTTTATTTGTAAGAAATCAACATAGAGCATGTGTAGTCAGGGCCGGATTAACCTTGTCGAGGCCCCTAGGCAATGCACGTCTCGGGGCCCCTTTACCAATTTCGGACTAACGGAAGTGGGGGGGGGAGGCGGAAGGGGCGCCCGCCCGGGCCTCTGGTCCTGGGGCCTCCAAACGCCCCCTTGTTTCCTTGATCAAATCCTAAACAAGGCTTAAAGGCCTAAAAGGACGCATTCATAAAAACAAAAATATGTTTAAAACAAACAGTACCGACAATGAGCGGTGTTTTCACTAATGTGATCTCTTCCAGACAACCTTGGTACAAAGAGAAACAAAGAATTTAAGCAAGCAGAGAGGTAGTGCACACTAAAGCTTGTACAACATTTAATGTAATTGTAATGCTGCTTAATGAATAAAAGGAAAGTAAAATACAACTACGTTCAAATATTTATTTTAATTATTGACTTTTTTATTATTTTTGCATGATGTGAACATTAGTTATTGGTATTTTAGTTACAGCTGTTTCGACTTGTAAGGTCATTTTCAAACTGTGTGACACAGTTTGAAAATGACCTTACAAGTCGAAACAGCTGTAACTAAATACTTTCTTAAATACTTGCAGAACTCGATAATAACATATCAAATTTAAATTTAATTAAATTTCTAAAAATTAAAATGGAGATCTACGAATTAAACACAAAAACAATTAATTAATTAACTAATTATTATAATTTGTGGTTTTCTTTAATACATGTAATGTTATTAACCTGTAAATGTTCCTAATAAAAAACAAAAATTTAAAACATCTTGAAAGCTGACTTTTTCAAAAATCGGTGCCGGAGTTGCTCACCATTGCGCAAGTCATTTTTTCTCGGGTCGCGGGACCCCCAGCCGATGCGGGGCCCCTAGGCAGTTGCCTACTCTGCCTATAGGATAATCCGGTACTGTGTGTAGTCTGTATTCAATGTCTACCTAAAACACTGTTCAACGGTAGTGAAGTTATTAGTAATGGTGTGATTATGTAACGTATGCACTCGCGTAGAACTGATCAAAGTAGAACGGGAGTGAATATGCGAAGTCTGTTCAAATTCGATTAAAAAAGATCCGACCTGAATTTATGTGTGTCTTCCTAGAGAGGGGTACCTTTAAGGACCTTTATCCATAGAGATTGGCAAATATCCGACACTCAACGATTATATCTTAGCGATTACCGATTACCGCATACATCTGCGTGGTGGTTCGTAGAAAGCCACACGTTGCCAACATTCTGTCGTCGGTGACGCCGGTCTCCAGCGACCAGCCGGTCAAAGACGTCACCACTCACGTCGTGGACTCTTTAAATATGTCAGATAGATCAGACATTTTGTAACAATGCGTGCGCTTTATATCAATGCTAGGAACAAAACAGTCAGCTACAGCAGTTTTAAGTGAGGTTATGAAAAATGGGTTTGACGTTGTAGCGATTTGAGGTGGGATCGACGCGAATTGATTTCAGTAGCGACGTGCACGGACTACTTGCGACTAGTTGTTTGCGAAGTGAATACACTACATCAGTATCAGATTCTTGGGTATTTCTGTGGAAGAAAGACCTATTACGTGAATTGTATCCCCACCTGAGAGAATATCAGTCGCGTTAGTACATTTCTCATTTATTTAACATGCTAACTGCAATCGACGGACGCTCTCTGTAAGAGGAAAAATATCTCATTTTCTTCCTATTGTTCTCAATAAGGTGACCCCAGGTGTCACCGTGCTGGGCTACTCCATTGGTTTCCGGTCATAGCAGGTTCGGTTACTCCTCGCAAAGCCTCGGAAGAGACTTTTCCACGCTCAGAATTACTATCCCCCTCTGCGAATAAAGGTATTTCCGCCTACCCAACGGAGGACACCTCCCGTGCTTATTTCCTTCCGCAGGAAATATTCAGTTGGATATATTTTGAAAATATCTCCTACTTTGCAGAATCAGCGAATATAAACGTCGAGTTTACACCGAATCATTAAAACTTTCCATGACCCTGCAAATAAATTCTTTCCGAATTGGATAAAAAGTTTTCTTATTTATTCCGAGCAACTCGCGCTGCATATTGACTTCGATATTCGAGTTTGATGTAAAAGCATTTTACTTTTATGATGGATGAAATGCTTACCATTTCACAACCTGCCCACACTTTCCGATGTTTATAAAATACTTATTTTATATTAAAATATTTTACTTTGCCTTAAATTTTGTTTGATCGTAAAATGGTTTCATCTCGTTTACTCGGCTTAATCCTGCCATCTTTTCATTCTATGTGTATTATACGACCTCTCTAGACTCTGTTTTAAACACTCCAGATGCTGAGACGAAGTAATCAATAGGCGATAATATACAAAAATTATATGAAGCTGTAACTCAAATTTGCCAACAATGAAAAGTTCGGCTTCGGTAATTGCCCGTTAAGTTCCCTCGAAGTCAACAACATAAAGATAAACGTGGAGAGGGTATTCGCGAAACAAAAGCGAGCAAAATCACTTCACAATATCTTAACAATCGTGGGCGTAATATTATATTAATATTTTTATTGTAATATGGTTTCTTGTTTGTTCATATTTTACTTCAATATTAAAATATTAACAAAGTAGTCGATAAATAAATAGGCTTTTAGTAGTTAGTACCCTGCCTCGTTCCAATTTAATATAATGTTTGGACAGTTCAACACAAAGCTTTATTTTATTTATTACCATTTCGGAAGGTGTTTCCTTGTTGACCTTGAAACACAAAACCAGTAGTTACTTGTTGATTTATTTATTTATTCTATTATTCTTGAGTTCGCTCACATCTGCGTGTTAATAATTTAAGAAAGATAAAATTATCAATTTTTGGCAAAGATAATATAACCATAAATATTTTTTATTTAATTGCTTTCAATGTTCGCTTTTTATAATAACCGTGACGTTTCACGGTTACGGTACCATGAAACGCAAGCTGTAGCTCTTTCAAAATATGAGATACACAAAATACGTAGGTCTGTTTCCTCCAAAGGAAAAAAAGTCATAATTTTCCTACATCTCTCTAACACGCCGCACCCTGACGTCTCCGTAGACCCCTGATAATGTGACTTGATAATTTTGAAAGTATGGAATATAGTTAAAAGTATAATATTTAGGTGTGAGTGAATTCTAAAAATTCAAAAACGTCAGATGTCAATGCACCGATAGTATTGTTTTTGTTCTTAAACATATAAGGCTGCAGCTCTTTCTTACACACTAAATAACAACATTGGGAAATGAGACAGATGGTAAACGTATGTCTGCACCTCCCCCCCCCCCTTGTCTCAAGGAGACAAAGAATAATTATCATACATCTCCCTCATACGTATTAAGAAAATCAAACGCAATTCCCGTCGTAAAAAAGTAGTATTTTGGAGGAAACTATTTTTGTGTCACACCATTATTTAATGTGTAAGAAAGAGCTGCAGCATTATAGCTATAAGGAACTATGTTTATTGCCTTTTTTGCCGTCGTGGTACCGTAACCGTGACACGTCGCGGTAATTATAAAAGCGCACAATCGTCAATAATTTAGCTGGACATACTTTCTTAATTCCTTTTTAAATTTAAACATATTCTAAATCTGAGTAATTTCAATTGGGATTTTGTTATAAAGTTGGACGGACTGTTTGTTACATAGGCGATTTTTGGGTGCTTTTTTAAAGAACGATAACGCAAAATTTATACACATGTTCGCAAAATCAAGGCCTTTTCGATCTTTGAAATATCCATTTAGCTGTGAAAAATAAGAAAAGGCGCCACATTCTTGTATGTTTCGCGATTTTTTTTTTTCATAAAAAAGAAATTATGATGAAACTCATGTGATGTCGGAAAAATAAAAACTTTTGAACAAATATGAATACCGCACAGTCCCAACTGCCCGAAGTCAATGGCATCCCTAATCGGAGTACATTGTAAGGCTGAAGGCATTATTAGATTGTGAGGAGAAAAGCTGGGAAGTACCTAACTATTCAAATCTAGTCACTCAACACAGCTAAGGCCATTTCAACGTTTAGAGTCTGTATGTTGGTCTTTCACAATTTGTGAGTGAGTTTGTGATTCTGAGTATCTACAACTCCGGAGTTAATTAAACGGTGTTTTGGCTCCGGTGGATCAGTTCGCAATATTTAAATGGTTGGGTAAATAACCGGAATGCTAGCGCTGTTCCTTGGAAGTAAGGATTGAGTGCTGTTAACTGTAAACGACGGAATTTGAACCAAAGGCAAGCACGTGAAGTAATGAACCCTTATCGGGTTTGCCGTTGCATTTGAATCGCTTATTTATAAAATACCTCTTGTCCAACTTTTAAGCACTGATACATTCACTTTGAACCAGTTATCTTTGGTTTTAATTTAACTCTTTCAATTTTAAGTTTTTTTTATATATTTTTCCCTGCTAATAATGAATTTGATGAGTTTGATGAGATTTGATGATTTCCCTGCTAATAATGAATTTCAAATGATCTCCCACTTAACCCCATAACACCGTATCATTAGAAAGGGGTAAGTCAGTCATTTAAAAATATCCAATATTTTCCAAGTCTCACATAGCGTCGTCAATCTGAAAAATTGATTTAAAAATCCTACAGTCCTTTGATTCACAATCAATAAATACATCTGCAATTACAATAACAACTGTATAGTACTTATATTCGCGTGTACTATACAGTATATATATAGTCGCATCGAGTATTAATACAGTACCTCAGCTTTAATACTAATCGTTATTTTATATCATTAGTATTTTACTTGCAAAATTCTTAGGCGACGATAGCCAAAGTTGGATATGCGAATTTTGTGTAGATACTAGTGGAGTTTTATTAAAATAAATCACTCATGGCTACCAAACATTATACTAGATTTTATAAATGCCGCTAAGCTAGGTAGTGATTTTACAAGAAACACGGTGATAATGCGTAACTTTTTCAGAAAATTATAATTGCTGGTATTTCTGCGAAACTTTGATTGTAATTTGGTCAACGGCAATCTTCAAAAGACTCGGCCCTCCGGAGAAATGGGGCTTCAATTCGGAACAAGTTTGCTAAACACAATTCCCCCAAGAATCTAAGTCCCACCAACCCTCCCCCATGTTTACATCAGGAAGAAGACTTAAAAGTTTAAATTAAATTTTCTACAAATAATGAGATATTGACTAAGTGTGTCAAACTTTTGATTGTAGTTTTTAAAAAATTTAATTAAAATTAAACTTAAATTTAATACATAATTATAAGTTATTATTAAGTTCCGCAAGTATTTTGGTATGTATTTTTGTTGCAGCTGTATCGACTTGTACGGTCATTTTCAAACTGTGGTGAAGTGACATTTGGACGACTTATTTATAATATTTTAAATGTCAATTTCTTAAGGTGTCTAAATTATACTTTTGAAGGTGTCTATACGATGTTATAATAATAAAAACACTTCAAAATTCGCAGAACACCTCTTATTGAATAATCACGTTCCACTTAAAACAACAGGCCTAAACCATTACATATGGAAAAAAGGGTCTTAGATTAAATTTGCGTGAACAATTAGATATCAATAAACGAACGAATGTAACGCTAACTAATAAAGTACAGAAATTATTTATTCCCCACTACTTAGTATATTTACAAAACCAAAAATATATAGTGCACTTAAATGAGTCATAGCAGTAACTTCATTATAGAACAATTTAGAAAACCATAACATTTAGTGCGGGGGGGAAACAGATTCTAAACCCCACATAATTATGCTCTCAATTAGTGTCTCTGCAAATTGGTTTAACCAGTAATAAATTAATTTAGACACCTTCAAAAATTGTCATATAAAATATTATAAATAAGACGTCCGAATGTCGCTTAAGCAAAGTTTGAAAATGACCTTACAAATTCGAAACAGCTGCAACAAAAATACATACCAAAATACTTGCAGAACTGGAAAGTAACTTATTATTATTAAATTTCTAAAAAATTAAATGATGTTCTACGAATTAAACACGAAAGCAATTAATTTTGTAACGCCAAATAATTTTATGAAGCCATGAAAAATTTCAAGGAAAATCGCCATAATATTGGAATTTTTTTCTTCCACTATATGTAATATTGTGTCACGCAATATTACATTCATTCATTCATTACCTACGCGCGTGTGCTCGTTTAATATTTTCAGGAATCTTACGTCATTCTTACTCCCACAGACAGGTGAAGGACGCGGGCAGAACACGTGTTAAATAAATTATTTTATTATTAAGCACTTATTTACACATCTTTTCACAACAAACAACTTGCTTCAAAGATGAATAAATGTGAAATAAAAGCGGCTGTGCTACTTTTAATGGAACACTCTCGAACAGTACTTAGAAGAATGATTTGGCATCTATTTTTGCGAGTAAATAACATCGGCTTGTAATAAAAACAAATGTTTCAGTGTATCGTTTTTATCGACTTGCAAAAGAACGCAAACATAAGTTTAGTAATGAATGTTGTTTATGTGGATTTTGGGTTCATGATCGGAAAACGTGGAAAGCGTGCGCTTATTCGTCTGTGTGTGAATTTCTATTTAGATTGTTATTTAAGCGAGGCAATCGGCTACGGGTAATCGATCCTTTAATCCACCAGCTCAGTGTGGCCGCTACTGGGTGGTCATGGTCGTTGTGGACTTGTAGGTAGACTGTGTGGCATGTAACGTTTAGGTACATACAGTGTGCAATGTACCGTGTACCGGGTGGTCGGGTGTAGTGAGAGCGGAGTTTCATTTCTTGTGACTTTCCCCAACTGTGCTAGTTGAGAATAGAAATGCTTCAGCTCCGCAAGAAGTGCGCCCCGAAAGGGGCCAAATCATACTGCGTCCCGAACACGCTGAGCGCCAGACAAATCTTCTCGGCACTTGGTAAAAACGAATAATCCAACCCTTAAAGGCTTTAAACCCTAATTGAAGACATCTGGTATCTTTGGGCGCTGGGCTGGCTTGTTATTCCATACTTGCCGCCCAATTTATTGGCGTTTGGACAGGACTTAAGGACGACTTTGAGCAAACACTCTAGCAGAAGCGAAGTATTGTGAAGTGCCTCGGGATACGAAGCAAACATCCTCCGCCCCCTTTGTAAGGGAATCCTGTTTGTTTTGCCCGAGTTTTAGTTTCAGTCGTAGATATAAAGTCACGAACGATTCAATCACCATCCGAATGCGCATTCATTACACTTCGCTCGCTTCTTTCCTCCTCGTTCAACTTGAAGCAGAAGGGAAACATTCCTGACTCTAAGTTGAATTATTTAAACTGTTTGTTCCACTTGCATGTTCCGCGATCTCCTATCGACTCCCATTCCCTACTGAATTGTAATATTCCGTAAAAGTAGCGCTTCTCGCACGGGCCACGTAGGAAACTACTTCTGGAAACTTAACGTAATGAGGACGTAGTTTATTTGATTACATACGGAGCTCACCAGACACCACAGATGACTTATAATAAGACTAACGTCACATAATGGAATATACTTTAGTACTTAATAAAGATATATTGTCTTTAGGAACATCTGGGACAACAAGGCGGGGAATACTTCCTAACTAATGTTTCGCCAAGATAAATAGGGAATTGAATAAGAACAAGAGGGAGGAGGGATATAACTCCGGCGAGAAAGAAAAGGAAATCACTAACGAAGTTAAATATAACTCGGGGCCGTAGGAAATAAACTGAAATCAGTTCGACCTTCCTCAGGATGGATGTAATCTAATATTGTCACCTGTCAACTTCAATCGACGATCTGTTCGAGAAACTTCTGACTAAATGTCCCGTTTGCCCTCCTCCATTAATATGACAGATTTACTGCTATCGTAACCTGTGACAAATTGTTATTTGCTTCTGGCGTCTTGAATAGAAAAGGTCCTAATAAAATAAAATACTACGAAGAGTCCACGTGCCGGCCACCTTTTTAAAAATCCTCAAAAACGAATATGGAAAGGTGGTTACAGGATGTTATATTTTAAAGCTATTTGGTCATTTTATTTACACAATAAAGATAATCCTCACACGGTGCGGCGTCTCCTAGTTGCGCTCCCTTGACTGTCGGGTAAAAAGGCTCCCACTGAGGCTCGGGTGTAATGGGTAAACACCGAGCACCTGAGCCAGCCCTGGGCAAATAGGGTTAAGCCAGGGCAGGATTTTCTCCCAGCGCAAATATACCCACTTACCCCACTCCACCCCACGAGGCCGGGCCTCAGGGGGTTAAACCATATTATGTATGACGATAGTCCGCACCATGGAAATGGAAAAAATGTGGCATTATGGATTGGATGTGGTAAACAACTTCTATTTTGACACACATTTTTAAAAGGAACAAATATCCCTTTCAACAAATGTGGTGAGGTGAGAGATTGTGGGTGGGGTGAGGTAAGAGTGAGTGAATAGTATCGAGGAAGCGCCGTTTGTGAAATAAATATATTGGAACATGTAAGCTCCTTAAAAAATGTGTTTACTCTGTTGCTTTTCCATAGAAACTATACAAACTTTGCATTATTAAATATACTTATTTCAATCGTTAGTCTCTCCAGACTATTTGTAACTCCATAATGTAATGCAAACGCCCCGATAAAGGACGTTATTAAATCTATATATATATATAAAAATCTAAAAATGTTTGAATCTCCGCTATGCGTTGAATGCTAAACCATTCATCCGATTGCGAAGAAACTTTAGGCATTTGATGTGTGCATGCCTGCGATGTTTTCTGCATACAATGGTGAGCTCTGGCATCATGAAATTACGCATTGCTAAACCGTTCATCCGATTGCGATGAAACTTTGGGGAGTTGATGTGTGCATGCCAACGATGGTTTCTGAATACAATAGTGAGCTCTGGCATCATGCAATTACGCATTTCTAAACCATTCATCCGATTGCGATGAAACTTTGGGGATTTGATGTGTGCATGCCCGCGATGGTTTCTGTATATAAACACTGGTGAGCTCTGACATTACGTAATTTGATTTAATGTGTGGGATGCGGGAGGCGGGAGGGGAAATCGGGAGGGGGGTTCGTGGGACAGGGGAAGCGGGAGAGGGGAGTGGAAACGTGCGAGGGGAAGGTGATGCGGAAGAAGAATGGGACGAATGGAAAGGACACGCAAAGAGAAACAATATCATTATTTAGTGGCAAAGCAACGCATGCCAGAAACTACAAACCCAGAAGCTAGCATATTTTGCTTTTTTTATATATACATATTTCCCCCTAAAACCAAAATAAATAAAATATCAATGAACTCCAGAACTCGGATTTGCCTTGAAATTGTTATTTTCAAAATTGGAAGGGTTTGTTTGGATAAATTTGGCATCCGCATAATAACATACCATAACTGAAAATTATTTTGATAATAATAATATTTGGAATATTTTATACTAGCTGTTTCCCGGCATGCGTTGCAATGCCATATTCAAATAAATAAAATTAAATATCCGAATTGAAAAATCAAAAAGTTAAATAAAGGTATTGAAGTTGTCTTGAATATGAAGTAATTTATTTTATACAAATAAAGAGCCTTTTCAAGCGGCGACATTTTAATTAAATTTTCTAAATAAAAGAATACTTATTGTGGCTTAACCATAATAGTTAGACGTATGCTGTCGAGACCTTTTTTCTAAATAACGATGTGTTCTACAAAGTCGTATTACATTATTTTATTCTATCATCAATAGTTTTCGCAGCGCACGCGATGTAAAGAATATTTTAGGTAATTTTTTTACACCTTGGGTTACATTATTGAAGTTTTAGTAAGGATGCCTATTTTTTTAAAAATATAATATAGCCTATGTTACCCAAAGATAGTGTAGTTTCCCAACAGCGAAAGAATTTTTCAAGTCGGTTCAGTAGTTTCGGAGCCTATTCAATGCAAACAAACAAACAAATCTTACCTCTTTATATAGTGTAGTAGATAGCGCCGTTTTCGCGAAAAATCATCTCAAGGGCGCTGAAACTGATAATAAACATCCAAACATGTACCTTTCGATAAAAACAAAATACCAGGCTCCCTAGCACGGTCGATCGATAAGGATTGATAGGATAACTTTCGGTAACTTCTCATTGTTCCCTACGACAACTTCAGGTCCCCAACGTAAAAATAACAGTTGACGTCGAATATATTAAGAAGACCTAGTCATTGCGAACTTTTACTTATTCGTTTGCGATCTGCAGTCATGCTAGAGAACGATGAGAAGTTACCGAAAGTTATCCTACCAATCCTTCGATCGATCGATCATGCTAGAGGGCCAGGAACACGTGACTTTCAAAGGGTAATTTTTATTAATTTCCGCATTAACTGGCGCTAATGTAGTATAAATCACAAATAATGATAATAAACGTCAAAACGTGAACCTGCCGACAAAATCAAAATACCAGGAGCGCAAAAATATGATTGGGTATTTGGTTATTATAATAATAGACGTTGTTAAAAACCACGACCATAACGACGAAATCAATCAAATTTTAAAATATAGGCGATTTATCGAGGATCTGCGCTAGTTATAAATTGTATTATAATTTGAGATGGATCCGTAGGTATCTTTTATTTTCAATATAAATATAACATAATTATTTATGAATGTTTTACTATTTTGCTATAGAAATTGTGAACCACAATGGATCCGTGGTTAATTTGATTTAAAAGCTTTTGAGCCGCCTTTTTTATGTAAATAAATTATATAAAATCCTGAAAACACTCTTCTCGTAATGATTTTTTCTTCAAAGAACATCGCCTCCTGTAATGGGTGTGTCAAAAACAAACGTTTCTTCTAATGGGGTTGTCAAAGAACGGCGTGTCTTTTCGCATTACTTCTTTAATAAAACAGGCCGAGCAAAGTGATTATATAACCTTGATCAGTTGGTACCAACTACTGGTAAATTGCCTACCCGTAAATTCACTGTGGTGAATGCAACCAAGACTTTTTTACGGCCTGTGTGTTCGAGGGGTAAGGCTCTTGACTATCTATCTATTATTAAGTCGCGGGTTTAAATCCCATCATGCGCAAGTAAATTATATTCGATTAAATTGTGTTATTTCACAATTTATTCATTTAAAATAAAATATGGCATGGTTGCGACCATAGTGTAACATACTCTCAGTCAGTATAGCCCTGGTGTAAGACCACCATTCAGTATTAAAACGTCGCTTGAAATGGCTGTAGCCTTGTTCGATACTTCCCCACCTCCCCCTTTCCATTACCTTCAGCCTCAAAACAAACCCCAATTGGGAACTACATACCTTGTCTCTTTGCGGTGTATCTCATAATTATGTTAGGTTAGGTTAAGTTACGCTTGGCAAAGTTATTACAAATTAAAAAGCGGATTATACTGTCCATGCTTTCCAAAATGATTCATTATGAAACTTAAATACTAAGCAGAATTTAATTTTTTTTTAAATCTCCCGAGAAAACCTAGTGAAAGGTTTAGCATTTACAATGCCTTTCTCATATAAATAAAGTTGATTGTTTGCAGGTGGAAAAATGTAATAAGCAGTAATTGTTGAATGAAACACTAGTATATATTATTTGGCGGGTAGGAGATAAGCCGACGTAGCTCAATGGTATGACCGGATATCAGAAGGACGCGGGTTCGAGTCCCGGCATGTATCTTTTCTCGGGAGATTTTTTCAATGTAGATGAGTGTTTCAGGCTGATAATTATTGCTTACAATAATTGTTAAATTTGATAGACCTTATTCGACGAAAAACTAGCATTTTTACATCACATAAATCTCATAAATAATATTGCTTTTTTATATAAAATCAGTATAATCAGAAATAGTATGAAACCATTAGGACGTTTGCTTAGAGTCATTAAAAGCTTTAATTCACTTCCTGTTAAGTTTTTTTTTATTTGCTACTTTAGTTCGTAGCAAATTAAAGTACAATTCATTTGTTTGGTCACCTCAGCATAAAATGCACATTTAAAATGGCCAAAGGAATTCAGCGAAAGTTTTTACAAATTATTAATTGTATGTTGAGTATTCCCTTAGATGAAATAAACCAATTTTTTTATTAAATACCTTGATACACATGGATTTCAGGACCGACGAAGTATAGCGACTAAAGCTTATTTGTTAGAATTTTATTCGGATCTCGACTGTCGCAATCTCCTCAGTCTAGTAAGCATTGGAGTACCTCGTCGACACACCATGCAAACGGATCCATTTCATTCCAACAAATTTTATAGCGAAATCGCCAACTACCAGCCTTTAGTCAAAGAGCCCGTGACGATTAGACCTTCGTTATTTTATAAAACCTGAAAGTTTCTCTGTGCATGTCCCTAACACAGGTAAAGACGATCCCAACTATGAAGTTTGGATCACGGTGGCTTTGGAAGATATTGTAATAATTAATTATAATTGTACTTACGTAAAAGTATAAAACCTGAATTTTATATATGTTACTTGAGGAACTATCAGCATGTGTTTTCTCAGTTATCAGACAGTTTCCATGGTTCTTACACCTTGTCAGACACAATAAAGTTTGCCGTAGGTGCGAGCGCGATATATACGTGCAAGCAGGTGGGAGTGAAATAGTGCGAAATTTCGACGCTAGCAGACTACTTACTTATTTATTGCTATCAAGTTTAATTTGTAGAACTCCATTTTAATTTTTATTTATTTTATATAATCAATAATTTTATTATTACATTATAAAAACAGTTTATTTATAAACAAGTTCTGCTGGTAATTATTATTACGCGTGACAGCTGTTTCGCCTTCTGAGGGCATTATCAAACTGTTAAAATTTTGATTTCAGACAGTTTGATAATGCCCTCAGAAGGCGAAACAGCTGTCACGCGTAATAATAATTACCAGCAGAACTTGTTTATTTTTATTAATTTAATAATAAAATTATTAAATATATAAAATAAATAAAAAAATAAATAAAAAAAGACTACTTACTTCCTTGTAAAAGTGCTAGCAAAATTCTCTTGAAATTATAAACAATTTCGACATTTTTTGATACAACAAATTCAATGATTAAAGCATACCTAAACTAATCTCTTTTTTTCAAAATATTTTTTCTGAAAATGTTTAGACCATTACACCTATATTTTTTTTTAATTACTTAAAATTGTAAACCATATGAAGCCATTGTTTATTACTAACTCTTGTAAGTAAAATTTTTACCATGATATATACCCGATGTAAAAGCCTTGTGGGCGTATAACATAGTAATGTATAAATAATTTATCAAATATCAGATATTTCCATATGTATCATTGATTAAATAAATGTATAAATTTTTCCCATCGAACGTTTCCGCCTTAAAGAAAACTTACCGACCTGAAAATAAAGCTCAGCAACGTTAAGCCGATTGTAAGCAACGTAACCAGCGCCAACGGTTTACAGTAAGCCGAGATCGCTCTAAACCCAACCAACTTCCCAGGGTGGGTAATAAGTAAAAGGAGATAGGTAAACCGGGGAAAAGTAAAGCACTTCGCCTTAGCTCATACTCGTAATGTGTTCATATCAGCATGACGTTCAAGTAATTGCCAGTGAAGCCTAAGTACTGTAGAGAGGGGGAAGGGAAATTGAATCAGCTATAACACCACTCTGCAGCCTCCTTGAGTTGAGAAGCGATTTCCGTTATCTCGTGATTACAACACGAAAACATCGCGGCTCCTAAACGATTCGCCGGAGTACAATACTTTATTATCATGGTTGGAAAAGGTTAAAATCGTGTAATAATACATCTTGTTTTTTAAAGTTGAAGCGAGCCTCTTTTCCGCCGTCCATAGAGTGTTACGTTTTGTTCATTCGTCGAAATGTGGTTGGAGCAAGTTTGTATTACTTCAGATCTGACGATATTGTACAAATAACACATTGAAATGTTTATTTTCTTTAAAAAACAAAAATTATTTTTATAAAGAAGCAAAACCTGTCAAACTCGAACGGTGAGCTTATTCGTCATACAATACGGAAAGCTTTTCCTGCCGGAACGCACAGTTCAATTCAGTTCATCTCGACAATTTCATCATAAATTTTATTTCTTTCATTAAAATAAAAGTGTTTAAAATCGGAAAAGACGGATATGTAGGTACGAGTAAATCTGATAACAAAACCTTTGAAAGGTCATTAAAAGTTATGAAAAAAAAACTTTTGCCCGTAACCTAACCTAACGAAACCCATTTAGACAATTTTTATATATTTTTTCATCACTTTTAATGACTTTTCAAAGGAGGTTATTGAAGTTGTATGATTCTGAGGGTGACCCGACAATTTGTCCGGCGACAATTTATCCGGCGACAGTTCATCCGGCGACAGTTCATCCTGCCAACAGTTCACCCTGCCGACAATTCATCCTGCCGACAGTTCATCCGACCGACAATTCATCCGGCGACAATTCATCCGGCCTGATCATTTAGAAGATTTTTTCTTCAAGTAAGTATGCAAAGCGGATGTACGGCCCTACAACCAAAATCGATATACTTATATCTGAAGGCATCTTGAGCGGAAATCCGCTGTAAAAATATTTTTACTAACAATAATTTCGACTCTCCGAAGAAGCATGCGTGATTAACAAAATACTACATACTTATACGTGCAGTCGGCTTAGCAAAAAACCGTAAAGATTCCTACTTGCATATAATATAAGTTTTTTTTATCTGAAATTAACACCATCTTTTTAGGGTGAATTGACTAATTTGTTAGGTTAGGTTAGGTTAGATAAGGTTAGGTTAGGTTAGGTTAGGTAACAGTGGATTTCCTCTCAAGATGCCTTCAGATATAAGCATATCGATTTTGGTTGTACGGCCGTATATCTTCTTTGCATACTTACTTGAAGAAAAAATCGGCAGGATGAACTGTCGGCCGGATGAACTGTCGCCGGATGAACTGTCGCCGGATGAATTGTCGCAGGATGAACTGTCATGGAACCGATTCTGAGTTGTCTATTCACCCTAAAATTCACATTGTATAAAACTAGCTGGTACCCGGCATGCGTTGCAATGCGATTCAAAGAAATAAATTGATTCTCCCTGCATGTCTTTTCCCGTGCGTCTTCGTTCCCTTCCACCTTCCCCGCCTTCCCCCATCGTCTCTTATTTATCCGCAAACCCCACTTTCCCCTGCATTTCCTCCCTGCCGCTAAAATATATGAAATACACACATTTTCATTTATTCAAATTTCACGCCAGACCATTATATATAGCCTATGTTACTCGCTAATAGCTTTCTATTGAAGAATTTTTAAAACTGGGCGTGAAAGCGTAACAAACAAACACATGCGCTTTCGCATTTATAATATTAGTATGGATGACAGATTTGACATTTGTACGTTGTGCGGCAAAATTGTGATTTTTCATTTTAGAAGAATTTTCCTTGTGATTGTTATAGTGTGTTCCGAATAGAACTGTCCTACATCCTCGTATTTTCTATGAATTTTATAAATTAATTAATGATCATAAAGAAAAATTTCCATTTATTAAAACTGAAATGGCACTTATATGTTAAATTATCACTTGCCTAATTTTCCATGAAGCAAGATAAATCACTTACAGAGGGTGGTTCTGTCATAACACAGACACTCGTATAAATACTTTCTCCTTCTAAGTTGAGTAGACGATCGTTTACAGAATCCATTTCCATATTAATTTAACAGAGGTTTTACTGATCCTGTCTGATCCGTTTCCAGAATGATATGATGAAAGGTTTATTTTCTGAGTGATTGGAACGTGATAGAAGGGAACCTTTCGGCTTCAGGGAACTGTTGTTTAAAGCTCATCATTCCAAATGGATTACATGTTTTCAATAAGCCATGTTCATGAACGTAGGTTACATTGGTATCATTCCTCAAAAAACAAATCGCTTAAATTTTTTCTTTCACTTCGGGAATTTTAGGCATGAAATAGCCCGTATTTCGGGTCACATATTGGAACGCATAGAGAAAGGTTGAAGAAATCGGCTGCATCAGCGCATAGAGAACGATGTAACACCTTACAGATGTTTTGTGTAGAACTACATAATTTTATACTTGAAAATATGTTCTCCCTTTATCCAAAGATAAATTTAGTTCAGCACTTTACAGCAATACTTTTCATTTAATTCACCTTTAAAAAAATAATGTTTCTAGACTACAGAAGAGGTAATCGAATCTTTAAAGTTGTTCAAAGGGTTAAACTAATTGTTTAAATTTTGCATGACAGCGTATTTTAAAAGTTTAAGTTTTAAGTGGAACATGAACACAAAACTACGTTCACAAAAAGTGAAGGAATGCTTGTTCCAAAATTTAACAATAACTACGGACAGCTAACCCTGGAATATAATGTGCCTAAAATATTTAACATGTTGCCAAGTAATATTAAAAATTGCGATTCTACAAATAGATTGAGATACATGCTGAAAATATTGTTACTAAATAGAGATGGTTTACATTAAATCTGTGAGTTAATTGTGACAAGCTATAGCTATAGTAATAATATTATGTATGTGTAATTAAATGGTAATTGAAGATTAACATCGTGTTGATGAACTGCTTAATGAAAAAACAATAAAAAAATTAAAGAAAGGGACACTTGCATAGATGGATTAATCGTGTAGAAAGATCGGATACCTAAAAGAGTTTAAGGAGAATAAATGACACGTATACAAATTTGAATGAAATACTTTAATAAGGCCATGCCGAAAGTCGGTACAGTTGAAGAGTTTGCATGAGATTTATGAAAGTAAATGCAGCAAGGAGTGTGCCAAGGCGTTTGTGGCAATTAGCAATCCATACTGTACTTACCGCGAACTGTTGGAAAATGGCGTTACAGTTATTAATTGGTTACTTAATTGCTTAAATTTATATTGCTCTTATTTTATAGATGAAATAGTGTCAAAGTATTTGTTTATATTAATTAGCACATTATGATGGGCCGTAGGTCGAAAATTACATGGAACTAGAATAGTTTATGGTTCGTTTAGAGTTGTTATATGTCCAATAACTTCCAAAAGTAAGACAACTTAACCGTTCGTACATAAGATACAAACAGCAATAGATGGTACTCTTCTGATATACAACTAAGCTTCCATCTGTTGGGATACTGCTGAACTTCCTATTACCTACTAATCTATCACCATCAATTAAAAGAAGCTGACACTACATGAATAATCAATACACTACCTTCAATTACCCCCAATCGACCTTCTAGCCTTTCTACCAAGAGATAGAGGATAAAGAATAACATTATATTTAAACTATTTGGTTTTCCTACGAATACTTTGTGATGTTTAGAGGAATAAAAAAAGTTTTTAATATAGATACCAATTTTTTTTTTTTTTTTATAATAATATTTCGAACGCTTATATTTTTAATCCCATTTCCTAACCCCTGCCACTCCTCTCAAGCACCTCATTTCGGCAGCTTGGACTCTTAGACTTTCTTCAGGATCATATAAGAAACTCAACTATTCGAGGTGATCTAAACATTGAACCACTGCTACTCTTCATATAAAAATCGCAACTTAGGTGGCTTGGACATGTACTAAGAATGTCTGATGACCGAATTCCGAGGAAAATACTGAGTGCGATTCCAGAGGGTAGACGTCCAGTGGACCGCCCCAGACACAGTCGGGCTAAGCAACTCCAGAAACTGTGTGAGGAGAGGATGGGTCTACCATGGATGGAGGCCGAACAATCAGCACAAGACAGGGACGTATGGAGGAGCCTTGTCGATGCAATGGGTCCCCTACCCGAATAGGACAAGGGGAAGGAGATGATGATTTTGAACGGTGAACCGTTAAAAATAACATTTTCATTGCAATAAAAAACCACTTCTTTCTATCGATTTTACCACTTCGTGAACATCAACCCTACTTCTTTTAAATCAGTAAAATCGCAAAAAGGTTTGTAAAAATTAGGAGATAAAGAATATTATTTTTAGTATCTAAATCACGTCTACCGTAAAGTTTGTCAGGAAACCCATTTCTTTCAGGAAACCTACAATATTATTTTATGACGGAAATTGATAAAAATTCAAGTGCCCTTCTTAAAAATTATTATGGCTGCCCTTTTGCCGCTATAATTGCGAATGCGGAAAATGTGTAAAATTTACACCTCAAGTTGTCGCCATTACGGGCCCCGCCGATAAATCACACCTTAAAAATATCGCCCATTCTGATTTACCTCCGAGTTTTTTCGTCACACGAAAACGTGCTGGGAATATTTAAAAGAGAGTTTTATCCCAAATAATGCTCCGAGAATACTCAACTGTGGGACAAATAAAACATTCATTTATTCGCAAATGCCGTTCCTTCTATAAAACAAAATAAAATATTTACAAGCAGTTCTTTGAATAGTAGACTTCGCTAAGTAAGTATTATTATTTATTTTATTCCTGAATGTAGTGGGAGGTTAGTGCGACCCCACAAATCCCATAAGGTATTATATACATGTAGGTGAGACCAAATAAAAATAATCAGCTAATTGCGAAGTGTCTGTAGCATTATTATTGATTAAAGATTGATGGGGCAATAACGAAGATATTTTCAGAATTATACCCTGTCCCTTTATCCTGCCAACCGGATTTCTAAGAAGGCTGCAAAATCTGGGAAGTCCAAACATCATGCGGAAGGCATTGTTTTACTGCACTGCTGCTCTTCATCCAAAATTCGCATGTCTGAAAAGATCTACAGAACGTTTGGAGTAGCATCCATTTAAAAATAGTCGAAACCTCCTCCTGAACTAGTTTGACTTTATGCTGAGCGTACATCTGTGTCCCATGTCATTGTCGTCCATCTGCTTACTGTTGATGATATTCCCTAAATAATTTGCTTCTTCTACTATGTTCAGAAGCTCGCCGACCAACAGGGTTGTTTTTGGTTTCATAGTTGCAACATACACTTCTAAGAGGAATAGTAACCCCTTGTTGATGGCGTTTTCAAAACCATGGCATCAGCGTAGCTTAGCAAACTGTCCTCTGTTATATAGCCACGTTGGCGCCAGTGTTATATAACCTCAGGGTTATAAAGCCACCGTTGGGGCCGGTGCTATACAGTCACTCCCGGGGGGGGGAAGTACGTAGCTAGACGGGGGAACAAGTGTTAAGCAGACCCCCCGGGGGTCATATGCCTGGGCTTGAGATGCTCATCTCCGGGGAAGGGTTCGGCCGCGCTCATCGACTATTTACTCCAAATGAAACAGAACTTAGTTGCAATTCAGTTTATTCCCAATATGCATGGATAGAACAAGAACAGGGCAGAAAGTATGCGGTTTAAGACCTAGCCTTGGAAGAGAGCGGCAAGCTAGTAAAAGGACTACTGATTCTGGGCTCGAAAGGACTATACGAAAGTAAGGAACCTCACTTGATGATGGGCGGCGGCAGGCAGCTTCCCTGCGTGGTGGGTGGGTCTGGAGCCATGGCAATCTGGCCGTAGGCGGCGATGGGCGGCTCCTCAGCGTCAAGGTGGACTGGAAGCGGCAAGCTTCCCAACCGAGCGGCGGTTAAGTGGGCGGCTCGTCAGCAACAAGGGCGGACTAGAAGTGGCATGCTTCCAGGGCGGCAGTTAAGTGGGCGGCTCGTCAGCAACAAGGGCGGCTAGAAGCAGCATGCTTCCAACCGGGCGGCGGTTAAAACGGAACCGGTGTTGTCACAATACTCGGGGTGTAGGCCGAGACTTAACTCGGGGCGCGACGAAGCGCGGCAAACTGCCTTTGTGTTCTCCAAGGACCTCTCGCGGTCCCGGTCCAAACGTGTCTGTCTGTCGTCCGGTCACGGCTCCTCGCTCCTGTCGAGAGAGTGGGGGGGGGACTCGATACTTATGCCCATATAAGGTGATTTGCCGTGAGGACGACTTCTTATTGGCCCGTTACAAAATGCTTGTGACGTGCCTATATAAGGTGATTTGTGTCGTGAATCGTCTTCTCATTGGCCCGCTACAATTGCCTGTTGTGATCATCTAAGGCATGCGTGATAGCCATCACGCTAAGCGTGCGTGAACTATATCCGCTTGCTGGCTTATGTAGTCCGTTCGGCAGATTATGGGCGACCCATAACACCTCCAATATGGCATCCTTCCCCAGCATAGTTTAATCTGTGAGTGAATTCATCCATGCATACTTTAAATAGTATTGGAGACATGCATCCTCCCTTCCAAGCAAAATGGTTCAGACAGTCCGTCTTTCCACATTAAAAGGTTTTTTTTCCTGCCGGTGTCGAATATCGAGAATCTCGACGACCCAACTTCAACGGTTGGGTCGTACAGTTTAGTCGTACGGAATCATTCGGAATCTTCGACCCACAATTCTCTCTTATTTAATTAATTAAAACCAAAATTTCCTCTGAACTTATAAGATTTGTAAGTAGGTACATAACTACTTAATTTATTAAGCATATATGTGACTTATTTTTTTCAAATAAGACACTATTCAATTTTATTTTTTGAGGTATCATGACGTGTTGCGCTATCTTCTTCTTTAGCCATATCTGCCCTGATGATGGACAGTGTAATTCTATTCGAAACGATGGCAAAAAGAAGGAGGTCACACAACACGATCCAACAACCGGAGGTCACACAACAATACCCTAAAAATAAATAATGATAATACTTTCGACCGTGAAAATCATATCCCGCGATACAGTTTGTCCAAATAAACATCACTTTCTTTCTTTTTTTTTAAAAAACTTTCTTTAGGCAAACAAATTTACAGACAGAAGAAATACAAAACCGTCGAGTTAAACATTACTTCGCTTACACATCACATAAAAAAAATAAAAAAATTCTAATCCCCGACGGGATTTGAACTCGCCACCTCCAAATGCGATTCGAAAGCCTTAACCTTCGACCCCCGGAGGCAGCCAATTTTACATTGTTTTAAGATTTTCTGGTTAAAGTTTTAAATATATCCACCTTGTCTTTACTTAGGAATTAATAGCGACGGAACCTTTTTCTGATTTTTCTGTTTCACTTTTTTCGTGTGAGTAGTTATTATTATCATCAACGATTAAACATTACAATTTTAGATTTTACTCAATAAGTTATTCCAGTATAAAAATGTTAAAAATATAGTTGAACTTCTTCTTCCTTGAATATGGAAACAGTCTTCCCACCGCACAGGCCCAAATAAATATTTACGCAATTAACAATTTATTATTTCGCCTTCGCAAGTTAGGTGATTAAACTACAAAAATTATTCTAATGCTGTCTTAAAAAATATTATTTTATCTTCGGGTGCCTTTGTGAGCAAAAACTATTCTAAATTAAATTGTAGAGTTAATTTTTTAATGGGATTAATCAAGGCTTCGATATGAACAAAAAGCTAGGTAACTAAAATTATGGTCATCATAAAAATATCTCTAAACTTTGTTCCAATGAGAAAATGGAAGAGCTTTCTCAGTAAAACGAAACGATATGTAAAGGAATAGGTACCTACCTAGAAATGCTTAGGATTCCTTTATGTTCGAATTTTAAATAGGTGTTGTCATGGAGACAGAAAATGATAGATGTTTTTTGTTTTGTTGTCTAGCTGAGTAGCACAGATTGAAGTAATAAGAAGATTGAAAAATAAGTTTATAATTACAAAGTGATATAATATTTTGAAGACGGATAAATAACTTTAATTGTAGTTTCTTTGTCAGCAAAGCAACTCATGATATTTGTATGTCACATTATTAATAAAAAATTACAACCAATAGACAAATCGTCTTATAAAACTACAATTTTAGTGAAGAGAAACAATAACCTTGGAAATGGAAAAATTAAGATTCACATTTAAAGGAGGTTCATTACGAGAATATGCAACAAAGAAAGAAAGATTGTTATTAGAGAAAAATAAAAATATTGACACACAGACATTGATTCATCTTATTGTTATGGGTTTACCAGATTATATAATCTACAAAATGAATAAGGAATCAATAACATCGACTGCAAATCTATTCAATGAAATTGGTAAACATGAACAAACAGTCAATAAAAATAATTATGATAAATTCAAGAGAAATACATTTGTTAATAAAGTAAGAGTTGATAAAATTAAGCCCTGCAAAACTTGTGAAAAATTAAATAAAGGTAGCCGTTTCCACTCTGAAGAGAAATGCTGGTTTAAACAAACTGATGATTATGAGAACAAGAGAAAATATAATAAGAATGTAAACAACACTGTATTAGATGTTGAACTGAATGATAATGAGTCAAAAAACGAATAATTACACCATTAATTAAAGTAAAACTATCATTAGAAGGAAAATTAGACATATTTGGTATATATGATTCTGGCTCATATACGTATTATCTCTTCAGACCTTCAGAGAGAATGTTTTCAAAGGACAAAAGTCAAAAGGCCAAACATAGATGTCATTAAAATAATTGGTCAAGTTTACGTGTTTAAAAATATCTACCGCCATTTACTATTTTATTTTAGAGCGACGATTGCAACAAGCTTTTTTTTAACTTAATTGTGCTATTAAGTTTTAATTTTGTCTCCGGATGCTTAAATACTAGTTCATTTTTGATATTTTGACAGTAAAAGTAAATAAATCATTGAAGAAGAATATAATACTAATAAATCTAAGCGAAACAGAAAAAGACACCAAAGTAAAAAATAAAACAGAGTGTGCAATTCACACGCGGTAGAAGCGAAACTTACCAAAACAAAACGACCGGTCAGTGGTTGAGTGGGCATAGCGCATGGGTCCCACCCGGGCGTCGCATGTTCGATTCCTCGGCTGGCTAAGTCCTCCATCACAACACAAGCAACATTTTCGGCTTTCTGTGGTAGTAGTAGGAGATTTTCAAACATTGTTGGGTTATTCGTAACCCGGGAATGTTTGTCTTTCTTTTAAAAAAAAAAAAAAATCTCAACCAATAGGAGCCTTGAAAGTTGACATCATAATCAAACCGGCCAATGAGGGCAGTAGGTACTGTAATGCGTCATTTCCGTTTCATACGAATTTCTAATCACAATTGTGCTAAAGAAGTTTCGCTTCAAAAGGTAACAGTCGCAATTAGGATTCGAACCCAGTATATCTTACCTTACAGGAACACAGCGGAACCAGATCGGCCATCGGGAACTTTATGTATTTTGTAGCTTTCTTCAAACAGTTGCGACCTTTTTATTTTTTTGTTGTTTCATTTAGATTTATTAACTTATCTTCTTGTTCAATAATATATTACATTAATTCGAATAACCTTCAAAAGTAATTAAAAAACATTATACCATTTAAAAGTAGAAGTGAATGTTTAACATCATACATAAAATATGACAATTACAAATAGTACATAAACTCGTAATAATTAACTTCATAAGTGAAACCCTTCAGGGAAAAGTTTAATTTGAGAGAAATTTGATAAAAAGTCATGTTGTTTATTAAACTATCGACCTACGCTTCGGGAAGTTACGAAACTACCTGAGGGTTATATGTATCTGGGTCTGGCAACACTCATCAATCAATACTGAAACGTTCTTACGCCGAATTATTTAGTAAAACACGAATACTGTGGAAACAGTTGATTTTGCTACTCTGTACAATAGATTTAATATTAATAAGGCAAAATAATAACTCGCATTCACCGGTATCAAGCAACTGTGTCACGCTGTTGAGTTTGGCAACCATATGTGGTCCAGAACTTCTAAAAACCAAATGAAAAAAATCCGAAACTTTACCAAAACAATCTCAACCAATGAGCCTTGAAAAGTGAGGTCATAATCAAAGCAGCCAATGAGCGCAGACCTTCCGTCGTTTCCATCTTATATCTCGACCAATAGGAGCCTTGATAGGAGTTTTATGCTTTGCAGGTGCTTTATGCGTCATTTTTGTTTCATCCGAATACTTAATCACAACGAGGCTATAAGTTTCACTTCAAAAAAACAGATTTCGTCATTTTTACGCACGAATTAAAATTTTAGGATTATGAACAGAGATGTGCCTTTAAATGTAAGTTGCTTCGAAGAACTATCGTGATTGTCGTTTTGGTACTAGGTACAACTAAGAGCACATATACTATTGACATTTGTCTCAAGAAATCCTGATATTTCCCGCCTCCGAGAGCCACACGAAGGTTATGTTAGTAAAATGAGTTTTATAAGAAAGCTGAATCATATCATCACCAACTTATAACCTCATCCACTGGCATTTCAATACAGTCAGACCTCCAGTTTTCACCAGCCATCTTATATAACTTATTTTTTTCACTGATGAGTTTGGAACACGCTTAGAACCGACCCATTGTTTCATTTTAAATAAAACGTACCATCTTGTAAGACATTAGAGATCTTAAAAAATTTGCGAAACTTTTCCACAACAAAACATTTACGAGGCAATCGCAAGCTTCGAGGCCTTCGCAAAAAATTTACCTAGTAATCAGGCAACTTTATTTGAAGCTGTTACTTTTTTCTTACCTATAAAATTACTTACTCAACGTTCAGCCACATTAAACATCTTAAAAGATACCCTCTTTTCCTGTAAATTGCTCCTTATTGATGTTTTCTAAGTGTTTTGTCTTGTTTTATCGCTCCACGGGCGTAACGACAGCCAACAAGCCAGGACCAGAGGCGATATTCTATAAAACTCGCTTATAAATAAATGAAATCTGTTTTGATTATTGGCTGTTGTTAACTCTAGTTATTCCGGTGGAGCAAAACTAGCACAGTTTACCTGGTGAAGTCCAAGGAACTGCGTTTATTTAATTATGTATTTTTTATAACAACATACTGTTTCAAAAACGGATTTTTTTATTCGAAATCATAGTCCTTTACAAACTTCTAATGTTAAGAAATAAATACAAAAACTTGAACAGAGATTCCAAAAATGTAAAACTTCGGCCTAACAAATCCTTTTAAAATCAACGAACCTACTTCAGGCTTCTAAAATTACAAACATATAAGATGATATTATTTATTTTATGCTTATACTTAGAAACTTGAACAATATAATAAAGGTAACCAAATAAACACCAAAATTACAATACGTCTTCATATAAAAAAAATGAAACCTGGAAAGGTTTTCCCCGGTCTTTGGTAGTGCACCGCCTACACAGACCTTTTTCGAACAACTGAAATAGGGGCTTGGTATACGTAGTATGTCAAAAATGTAAACTGTCTTCCATTTCTGGTGATTCAGGCACCAATGGCATTATTTCCAAATATGTCTCGGTAATTTGACTTCATAAACATGGATTGCTTCCTCAACCATGGGTGCTATTAGTATCTTCGATATAATTTAGTTCAATAATGGACGACGAACTTTTGTATTCCATAATGGTGTTTTGATATAGAATACATTGCGTCGTTCTTCCAAACCTTTCCGATATTGAAGACGAGAAAGCTTTGGGAAAACTTTTTTTATATGAATTCCGCAGAAGAGTCTCAACTGCTCCCAATCGTTTGAAAACCACCAAGTCTATATATTTTCATATGTTGTGATGTCTAGAGTATGTTGTGAGGCTGAATGTAGAAGGGAGGGGAAGGAGATGGGGAAGAGGAAAGTGTGCGTTACGTGGCTATTTAGATCTGGTTACCAAACATGTGAAAAGTTATTTCAATTTCAATTCTGAATGATGGTTTTACACCAGAGCAATACTGAGAGTATCCTCCACTCTAGGCTGTTATCTCTTGGCATTTGATTAATAACAAAGCTACACTATGTACGCATCAAGAATTTAAAAAAAATTGCCTTAGGCCACTAGGTATAGGCGAGTAAAACAATTCAACAAGCGCCCAAAATATTTGAGAGTCACGGAGACCTACCAGATAAATTAAGGGTTAAAAAATCTAACAATGTCACTGTACTTTATTTGCTTTACCAAATGAAATCTGATCAATTTAGGTAGCGTAGTTGAAATCGGTAAGAATTTATTTTGTTCTTACCTACCATGAATAGAAAACTTTGAAAATAAAATAAAAATATTAATTTTGGTGGCTTGTTAGTGTTAGTTTATTTTTTTATACTATTATATTTATTATATTAAAGTTGCTTCGTAATAAAAATGAGTGTTGTAAATTATTATATTATCCCAATATTTAAAATGGGAACCGTTGAAGAACAAGCGACAGCGTACAAATGAATAGCTGCTTCCTGAGGACAGAAAAGCCTACCTGGGATACCTACACAAACACCCACGGGGCCTGCCTACCCGGTACCTACCCAGCTCGCGGCTGGGCGCATGGTTGGGCGGCACCCGGGGTGGGCGGGGGGGAGGCGGCATGGCACGACACACACGCGACTCAAACCTCACCTCACTTCTTGACTGAAGTAAGCTCACAGCCACAGAATGTCTTCTCTTACTTCCTGTTTTTCCTCCGATTCGCTACTCATACTTCCGGCAGTCACTGACTGTAGCTATAACTGTTTCTTTCTTACAGTTTTTACTTCAGCCCAAAATACATATTTTTGTCTGCCTTTTCTGAAAAGTTTTTTGCATTCAGCTCCTGAAACTTTTCTCGCTTATTTTAGTAAAAAATAATTGAAAACAGTTGTTTCTTGTAAGCAAAGTTCTTAGTCGAGAATCAGAACTTTTACTTATTTCAAAGTTGGCGAAGAAGATAAAAAACACATTAAAATATTATAATTAGAGTAACGAAACGAATTTCTAAGTTAACTGAAAGTTTTATTCAAATTGCATGATTTGCAATGTTTGAATATTATTGACTAAGCATTTTATCAGTTGAATACCAGAGAGAAATCAAATGAAAATTATAGAGTTGCTTAAGAGCGCTTAACCAGCCAGCGGACGAAAATCCACATTTCGTCAAAAGATGTTCTTATGATCGTACAGGGGGGTTCCAATTAGAAAGATTAATTACTCTCCGTACCAGCTTTTTAAAATTATAACTCAATATCGATTTAATTTCATTCCAAATTTGCTTTAATTTATGCCTACATCCAAAAATGCTGAAAGGCGTGTTGATAAAACTATTAAAATTATGTCATTTTGTAATTATTTTACAATCATAAGTAATTATCATTTTTCAATAATGTCTGAGCAAAATAAGAATGTAAAAAAAATCTGAAATATATTAGTCTGTGAGTGCGCAAATAAATACACAAACCGACCAATTTTCGTCAAGTACGTAAATATTTTTTAATGATTTTATTTAAACTAAAATTAAAATTCTGTAACATACGTTTACCAGAAAATGTATAGATTTATTTTACTGCATGATTATATAATTTGAAATGGGTGTTGTATAATACAAAATCTTTTTGAAAATTTAACAAATCTGCCAACGACCTATGGAATAATCTTATTATACTAAAAATAATATTTTTTTTCTCAAAATTTAAAACATTCGTTTACTAGATAACAGAACAATCTTTCGAAATCAATTTATAATTTTTGTGGAAAAGAGTCAATACATCTAAACACTGATTTAAAAATGACATATTTCTGGTTTTCTCTGGTTATAGAGAATGAAATTACTGAGACCAACTGGGAATACATTTTTTTTTCTTTTTCATAAGTTTTTATTCCAGTAAAAAAGAAAATAACACATTCACTTACTTAACTAGAATATTGAATTATGTACTTTTTACATTATATTACATAGTTTTTACATTATATCACATTACATAGCTTTTACATTTCAAAACCTTAAATTACATTAGATTACAGTACTTACGTTTACATTACATTATATTACCACACGATATTATTCACTTTCACAACTTTTTTTGTTGTTGAATAATCATGAATATTTTTTTTTTTGAATTTACACACTTTTTTTTCGTTTTTGATATCATCTGGAAGGCAATTATATAAATTGCCCCCCTCGTAACTAATCGATTGCTTACCGTAGTTAGTATGAATGGTTTTAAACGTGCGTTATCGTGTTGTCGTGTAAAATGTTTGTGTATTTGGGACATTTTAATGAATTCTGTGTTTGTATGTATGAGTTTATTATTTATTTTGTATATAAGGAGACATATATTATACCCGTATAGTTTTCTTAATGTTAGCAGTTTTGTTTTCAAATATATATATATATATATATATATTGATGTTTTGGATTCGTAATGAAATAGTTTTTTGATTAGTTTATTTTGAATTACCTGTTTTTCATTTATCTATGTTTCATAAGCATTTTCCCAGATTTCAATCAGGTAATTTAGGTGTGAGTGTACGAGACTATAATAAAAACGTTTTTTTAATTTAATTAGTAATAGTTATGATAACCGACTAAAAATGCTAATTAAGTGTGTGATTTTATATTTTACATTTTGTATGTGTTGTTTAAAAGTTAAATGCTTATCGATGGATATTTTTCCTGTATCAGGATTTGCAAATCGTTATATTCGATTTTAAAGGTACATGAGGAGGAATTATTTTACGGGTTGAGCTTAAAATCATGTATTCTGTTTTTTTTTAATATTCATTGTTAGGATATTTGATTGGAGCCAACTGCAAATTCTTTCTAGGTCACTTTGTGCATTTTCAAGTAGTATGTTTAGATCTTTACCCCAGTAGAATATTGTAGTATCATCTGCGTATAAGAAAATTACACCGTTTAATTCTAATTGCGAAATATCATTGATATAAATTTGGAACAGTACTGGCCTTAGTATGGATCCTTGCGGAACTCCATAGTTTATTGGAAGGTGCTAACTATTTTTATTGTTAATGCTTACGAATTGCTTTCTATTGCTAAGATAAGATTTGAATAGATTAAGAGCAGGACCCGACCAACTACACCAATTTTCTCGAGTTTCTTGAGAAGTATATCATGGCTTACTGTATCAGTTTTTGAAGGTCAACTATGTAGTATAGATATAAAATATAATTTCCACCATCAATACCACTCCTAAGTTTACTGATTAAGTCGTTATTGCCGCAAGTGTGTTAGATTTTTTCCTAAAGCCATATTGTTTTTTATAAAAGAATGATTTTTTTAACAGAAAATTGTTTAATCTTTCGTCGATTACACGATCAAAATTTTTTGATAAGATTGGTAAGATTGAGATGGGTCTGTAGTTTGAGGTATTTGTTTTGGGTCCACCTTTGTAAATTGGTATCACCTTGGCAATTTTACAGCTGTCTGGTAAAGTTCCCTCTTTAAAACATTGAGAGATTTTAAGAATTTAATAAGAGAACAAGATTTTAATATTTTGCTTATTTCTAATTTTGTTGTTGGTTGAAGATATAAAGATTCTATACTATCTTGTACTAATATTATTTAATTGGCTGGTTTGTGTACGACTTTGTTACATATATTATTAGCTAAGGAGGAGCCAATGTTACAAAAGAAATTGTTAAAGTGGTGGCATATCTCTACATTTTTAGTGATTATTTCATCATTAATTATTAATTTAGTAGAAAAATTATTCGAAGTATTAAACTGATTTTTAAGAATATTGTTCATAAACTTCCAATTTTTTTTACAGTTATTTTCGCATTTTGTGTCTTTGTTTTAAGTTTCGTTTTTCTGTAGTGATGTTATTTGTTAGTTTTAGGAATTCTGCTTTCAATAATGTGTTATTGGGTTGTCTTTTTAATTTCAGATGCAATTTATTTCTTTTGTTGATCAATTTAATAAGGTTTTTGGTTATCCAGTCTGGGTTATTTATATTTTTTGTTTTAATTTTAGTGGTGCTTTTAGAATTAATTCTATTTGTGAGGTAGTTTATAAGATTATCATAATTTAATACCGAGTCATTATTCATATTAGGATTAAAAGGATTTTGGACATGACAAAATTTTCTGTTTTCTGACACAATTACTTTTACGGATTATAATTTTTAAACTTTTCTGAACTCTCACGAATTTAATGGGTAATTATATTTAGGCAATACATTTGCGAAGGCCATCATTTAAATGGTCAGCATAATATTGAAGTTTAGGTCAGCTCGAATATAATTTCTGCGGCCACATAAAGTCAGTTGAGCAGTAAGTAGACTGAGTAGATCAAGATTGTCAGTAAATAATGTTAACCCGTAACCTAACCTAACCTTACCAAGTATTATGCCTAATATTTTTTCAATTCGGCAAATATTTTTGAATTTTCAAAATTGGACCTGATTGTCTGAAAAAAAGCATACAATCTATTGAAATACCACCTGTTAGTTTTCATGGCAATGTTTGAATATGATTTAAATATAAAGCATGTGCGCTGCGCATGTATAAGAATAATAACAAAGTTATCCTATTCTGAGGCGGTCTGTAGTTTTTTTATGTTTTTGTATATACTTTCTAATAATGTTCTACGGAATATTATTTCAATTGTCATTTCAAAAATTGAAACTGATTTGAAAAGAGTTCAGACTATTCCGGGAGTTTTCACTGGTCTGCTCTAGCATTTTACTGAAATTCATTTAATTACGCCGCATACATCGTATCTGTCAAGAATTTTATTACATCATCTGTTTTGAATTTTAAAATTAGAGAATTACTTATTGCTTCTTCGACAAAAACTATCGGTAACTGCGTGCCAAAATTGATGATCGGTCTTTCTTTTCATGATAATAATGTATTTCAATAAAAGAAAATGTTTGCTTTTTAAATCAATTACCTACTCGATCGTATTTACGATGGCCCATAATACATTGCACTATATATTTATACAAAAAGGTACATTTTCCCCCTCATGAAGTAGTGTAAACATGTTTAGGTAACACTAGTAAGTGTACAAATTAATATACGAGTAAGTGGAAAACCACGCTTTTAGTGTGCGAGCAATCAAATGAAAAATAACAAAAAATGTTATTTGCACAGGTGCAAAAACTTTATACAATAAATCGTGTTGGAATTTTTCACATTAAATTGTGAATTCTAAATATAGATCTACTGGTAAATCCGCGTAATGTGTATCAAAGCTAAGCTTCACTTTAACTAAACGTATATATTATAATATTTAATTAAATGAAGACAATATTTGATTTCCAAATTTCGATTGAGTTTCGCCAATATTGTCTTCATTTAATTAAATATTTTAATTTGAGATTTTACCCATAATGTTAAAAAAAAGTAAGTATATATTATAATTAGTTTATAACTTACAAAATATTACAAACACGGTCCAAGCCATTTCAAGGGACATTTCAATTCTGAATGTTTCACTTTGGAACGTGCAGCAAATAAACAAGTTTTTTTTTAATTTCTAATTGTGGAACACCAATAACATCGTATTTTTCAATATAGCACTCTAACTCACTAAAACCACCCTTGTGCTACTCATATAAATACATTTCCCATATTTTATCAGCGGAAAGTTCCTGTGGAAGAGGATCAATGTTCGGAAAAAAACTATATTTCTCGTTGACCTATAAACTTGAAGCACGACTTTCTGTAAAAATCCTATATCGGTGGAATGTTGTAGATACCGCTCATACTCATATAACTAAAATACAAGTCACAGTAATGTAAGAGCTTTCCAACTGTATCTAGAAACAATCTATCGTTGTTGATTATGTTTTGTTAATTTTAATAACATTATATTTTTGAGCATTACTCCTTAAGAATTATTCTGCAAAACTAGTTGTTCCTACCCGGTTTCACCTAAGTCTCGACGCTTGTTTTTTTTATTGAGCATTTTTTAAACATAATCTCTTTACTAATACTTAGAAAATGAAATAAATGGTTAGATATTTGAAAGCTACTAATAAAGGTACCTCGCGTTTTCATCCCGCTAAAAAATATCACCGACACAATACACTCCGACAAAATATCTAAGTACAAAATATCCCCCGAAAAAATGTCCTCTGACAAAACATCTCTCGATTTAAGAGACGATGCAAAAGAGACAGGGCAAGGAAAGTTTCGGTTTAAATTTTTAAATTTAGCGCTGAAAGGGTTTGTTGGGTTAGGTTAGGTTTGGTTAGGTTGAACGGACTGTTAGTCCTTCTGCGAGTATCTTCTGCAGGTTTATCTTAATTCTTTTTAATTACCTATAAAGTTTATTTTTAATTATCGATTGTTTCATTTTCTTTTGATATTTTTTTCTAGGTACGCCATATATATTTCACTCGGCTTTTTCTGATTCCTGTTTTCTTGCCTATTCTCTTCTGTGATTAAATAGTTTTTAGTTTGAAATTTAGTTTGAATCTCTCCATATCAAAGATGGAGCATTTTTCTAATATTACTGTCCTGTATTATGTCAG
Organism: Limnephilus lunatus; assembly: GCA_917563855.2. NCBI lineage: Eukaryota > Metazoa > Arthropoda > Insecta > Trichoptera > Limnephilidae > Limnephilus > Limnephilus lunatus. The sequence continues at coordinate 18,137,462 of OU830602.1, read as the reverse complement.
ATTAGGTCAGGTAAGGTTAGTTTAGGTTAGGTTAGTTTAGTTTAGGTTAGGTTAGATTAGGTTAGATTAGGTTAGGCTAGGTTAGGTTAGGTTAGGTGTGATAGGTTAGGTATGTTAGGTTAGGTTAGATTAGGTTGGGTTAGATTAAGTTAAGTTAGGTTAGGTTAGGTATGTTAGGTTAGGTTTGATTAAGTTAAGTTAGGTTAGGTAAGGTAGGTTAGTTAGGTTAGGTTATGTTATGTTAGGTTAGGTTCGGTTAGGTTAATTTAGGTTGGCTAGGTTAGGTGAGATTAGGTTAGGTTAGGTTAGGTTAGGGTATTTTGTCGAGGAATGTTTCGTCCGTACGATATTTTCTCAAGGATATTTTGTCGGGGGATGTTTTTTCCGTAGGATCGTTTGTGGGGGATATTATGTCGCGGGATGAAAATTCGCGGAACCACTAATAAAGCTCCATGTGAAAATTAAACATAAAAGTAACATTTAAATATGTGTTTTTTTCATTAATTATTATTTTTTTTATTCCTCCTTATTAATTCTATTACCATTATTGATATATTTCTCACTGGGAACGCTTGTGTTGAGAGCAGGTGCAGTTTAAAACACAAGTAGTTTAAAACCAAAATACAAATAACAAAAAATGACGGACAATCACAATAGAGAGAGACTAGTTGGGAAGCCTTTTGACCTCTCCAGCAGAACTCTCCCAATTTGTCGCCTTACACCGCAGTTGGAGGGATTGATTCATACGTCCGTCACTCCTAGAAACATTGACCCACAGAGAACTTCCTGCTCCCCTTTCCTTAAAAATACCCCCCCACAACCTCTGAGATGAAATAGGCCCTGAGGGAAATTATTTTCCCCAGGGACTCCTGTGTGGAGCTAATAAAAATTATTTTAAAAAATTAAATCGTATCATTGGAAATGCATATTTATTAGGGTATAGTTTACACATTGGTAGATATCATTCTCTTTTATATACATACTAGCTGGTATCCAGCACGCATTGCTATGCCGTGTAATAAAGAAATCGTTTCTCCTTGCGTGTCCTTTCCCATCCGTCCCGTTCCCCTTCCGCCTCCCCTTCTTCTCCCGCATTTCCTTCCCCTCTAGCGTTCCCACTCCGCCTCCTCCACCTTCCCTTTCTCCACTCCACTCCCCCCCCCCCTTCCCCCGCCCACGAACCCTCCTCCTGAGTTTCCCTCCCCCCTCCCAGGTTACCCTACCCGATCCCTAGTTCCCCTCCCCCCCTCCCTCGAACCCCCTACCCGAGTTCTCCTCCCCCTCCCGCATTCCATACATTCAACCCCTATATATTCTGTCTTCAAACAGCTTGCGAGCCACCTATTGCAATTTTTTAATACAAATTTCATTATGTCAGAGCTCACCAGTAGTTTTATACAAACCGTGTCCTGATAATAACGAACACAAAAAAAGTGTTATCCAATTTAGTGAATTCGTCCGGAAGTTTTGCGCGTATACACATTTCTGCGATTCATTTTTATTTAATTAATTAATTTTTGTAATTGCATGAAGCCATTGTATACAGAAACCATTGCGGGCACGCACACATCAAATCACCAAAGTTTCATCGCAATCGGATGAACGGTTTGGCAATGCGTTATTTCATGATGCCAGAGCTCACTATTGTATACAAAAACCATCGCGGGCATGCACACATCAAATCCCCAAAGTTTCATCCCAATCGGATGAATGGTTTAGCAACGCGTAGCGGACATATGAACACTTTTTTTTTAAATAGATTATATATTTCAACCAATTTAAACAAAATCTTGACAAATTATATACTGAAATCTTTCTCATGAATCACTCTATATATTGTTGAAAACCGCATGAAAATCCGTTCAGTAATTTTTGAGTTGAGAACAGACAGACAGACGACGCGTCGGAGGACTTTAATTTATAATATGTAGAGAAGAGAAAATTGGAAACATCCTTTTTTGGATGCAAGGTGCTAAGTATTCTGTTCACAGAACTACTGGTAATATTTTCTTGCAGCCCCCGGTCCAGAAGTGTGATGATGGTGTTTAAAATTCTTACACTGCGCTGTGGAAAACATCTTAGTTTTTTACTTTTAGAAGCTCTCTAAGATAACAGTATTCTTATTAAAACATAAAATCTTTCGCAACTCCGGTAAAAGCTACGGCACAATAACTTTAATTCCTACATAATATTCGAATAATTATCCTCATTTGAATAAAATGAATATTTATAAATTTTATTGAAAACTTTGAAGCAATCTTCCTCGGTTCTGGGAAACTTTGCTGAATTAAGGTTTTCATGGCGGAATGTAATTTTTGCTTCGCCAAACTTATTGTCAATAACTAGGAGCCGGAGAACTGCAATAAACATGAAACATCGCTTCGGTGCTTTCAACAAATGGTTGACTGGCTCCTGATTACCCAATTGGACCAACGTTCTGTAAATAACAAATATGTAGCGGTCACATTGGGTGTTTGACGAATAATATATTTTTTTAAATAACAAATTTATATTTCTATGTTAATTTTGTAATTAATACTGTTATTTTTAAATCATTGAAGAAGATTTTTTTTTAAATTTAACGAAAGAATTTCATAATGTTTTTATTAATTTCTGCAATTAATTTAGTTTTTAAAAAGAATAACGTGATGTGAGTACACAGCGGATGCATTGCCGGGATGGTCCGATGATCTGTGGGGAACCCACTTGCACAGCGCGGGTGTAAACTATGCGCCCTACAGTTAAAGCTTAGACTTTCGGATTTCAATACTTCGTTTGTATGGAAACTCTATATATGAAACATAATATATGACCGACCGAAAATAGATTTTCAGCCGAAACCGAAACTGGTTTCGGTTGCTGTTTTTGGCCATAACCGAAACTGAAACTTATATTTAAAATAATTAAAAGAAAACCTTTTAAACTTGTGAGAGTTCATTAGTAAGTAAATGATATTTAACATGCACAACGAAATATATAATTTTGTTGATGTATCAAAATATTATTGAATTTAATTGAACTTTGAACTTTAAGACACCTTTACTACATAAGTTGGTATACTGGCCGAAACCAAAACGTATTGCGGTCACTAGTAACGCTTACGCTTTCCGAGATAGTTCGAGATAGCAAGAGAGAGCAAGTCCCGAGAGAGATAGAGAGAAAGAGACACACATTTAATTGATAATGGGATCCACAAATAATAAATAACTTTCATCATCTCTGCTTACATCCACAGAGAAAGGCTTATTTTATGACTTGGTTAAATAATTCAGTTAACTTGTCTCGAAGGAAATTCTGAAATTTCTTAATGTAACATTATAACGGTTAAATTCCTGCGAACAATCAATATTTTAGTTCGATTGCTTAGCACAAATAATATTTGGATTCATGCTTACCTCTACTTGTAAAATATACGCAGGCTTTATTTTACGAAATTAATGCTTTATTGAACAAACATTGAATACATTTTCTCAGTTCAGACTAATAGAAAAGTTCACAACAAGTCAAAACAATTTATTTATTTATTAACGCCTTGTTTAGTACCAAATTGCAGACATCCACTGAAAATTTCTGCACTGAAATAAATCCCGACTTTTAGTTTTACCTAATGAAATCCGAAAGCTTATCAATGCAAGCGATTCCGGACTATCAATTGTATCTTTAAATTTTTTTATGTTGGAATACCAAGCCAGTAAAAATCCTTCTGTCTGACAATTTAAGCATACTCATATCATAAGAGTGGTGTAGTTCAACATAATTGCTGGAATACCCAATTTAACATTTAGAAAACAAAAGAATTTATTTTGTTTTCTTTAAATAGCTTGTACATGAATATTATATTGTGGGGTCCTTACAGGAGAGTTGTATTCGAGTTGACTTCTAACAAAGGCAAAATATAATATTTTAATACAATTAATATTGTTGAAATTTTCTAGTTTGCCTAGTTATAAATCCCAATACTTGTAAACCCTAATTAGAATTTCCATTATGTGGTTAACAAATGAAATATTTGATTGAAAAGTGTATTTAATTTGTGATATCGTCTCATTGAGCATTGTTATCAGTATTTTAATTGTACATCATTGGACTTTTTATTCGAGGAAATCTGACTATTTAATATTTTGAGATATTTAAGTAAAGTCTATTTTCATGGTACATCAAATTAACAACTTTTTGATATTATCTTGAAAAATATAACAATGGTAAATATTTTTAATAATTCTAAAAATTTTAAGGTCATCAGCAAAAAGTAAGATGGATACATCATGAAATATTTGTGTAATATCATTTGTAAACAAGATAATCGAGATTGAACCAAGGTGTTAATCCTGTGGAACTTCGCTTGTTGCATAATTTGTTGGCTGCCAGTTAGACAGCTCTTAAACCAGGCTAATGTTTTGCCACGTATACAAGCTTTCCTAATTTCCAAATAAGAATATCGTAGGAAACAGTAACAAAGGCTTTTCTAAAATCAGTATAAACGAATACTTGTTTTTTTTTTCATTAAAAGCTTTGGTTATAGAATGTTCATAGATAATAAAGTTGGAAAGAGTACTTCTACCTGACATAAATCCAAACTAGAATTACAGGTTTTATTTATGTAAATAGTTTCTCCAGTATTAGGCTTTCAAAGAGTTTCTATTACAATTTATACATGCATTGCCATGTGTCGTTTAGTAGCGTAACTCATTAATTTATCATTTTATTAATAAAAGTAGGTATTTACTGCCATAAGACAAGTTCCATAAATATACCATATGTAGGTAGAGCGTTCAAATCAGTTAAAAATCGCAGTTATTTAACTTTATTTTCGTTGTGAAAGCTAATGTCTTTGGGAGAACAAGAGACATGAGGCTGGTGTTGAATGTTTGTTTATTTCCACATTGAGGCCTGCAAGGCCAGCACAATATATTGTACAATCGATATTGAAATATTTACGTAATAACATAAACTGGCTTTTTGTTGGGCTTCGCCTCATTTGGCAAAGTTCCCTGGGGCAAGAATTTACTCATCACATAGATACCTATTTATGTTACTATGGAAATAAAAACCATTCGTGAATGCCTATATAATATATAATTTCATACAACTTCGTTCATTTGAAATTCACTAAACGTTTTAAAAATAATTTCTAATGAAGCAACAAATTTATTAAGAAATTTACTGCCAACTCAAGAAATTAAAGAACGCCTCCGAAAATGTGTATTTTGACATAAAATCGAGTTTATTTCCCCCTTTACCTCCATTGCATTTTTTATCCAAAAAGATTGAGAGTAAACTTCACCCGCCATAATACAGCAGGGACATTTAACCTAATCCCCCTTACTTTATGCAATAATTTAATTTAATACATATTAAATGACATAGATAATAATTGGATAAAAAGACATTGTGTACCCGTACTAACGTTCAAAAACTACATTCCTGAATTTAGGATTTCTCCCCACCCGGCCGGCGAAGGTAAGGTTCCTATTTCGGTGTCTTTCAAATTTTTCAAACACATACATGATGGTTTTTTTTTTCATAGGCTGGGCAGAGGTCAAATTTTCGCAATTTATAAAATCCAAAAAGAACCGATTCCAAAAATAACCGATTCCTTAGAAAAATAATATCGGGCGATCCAGTGACAGCTTGATTGACTTTTAGATCACGAAACCCGCCCACATCGCATTTCTTGAGTTCTTCTTTGTATTATGCTAGTAACGCTTTATTTAAGTACCTAATATTAAACGTGCACATCATTTATTCAAAATACATTTGAAGAAAAAAAACGCTGTAACGTGTGACATAAAAGTGTGTAATAATCGATTATGGAATAAATCCAATAAAAAGAATGTTAAGGAATCTAATAGGCCACTTGCATGGATTTCATGACGACTTGGAAAAAATCGTGTGGATGGATTTTTTTACTAAGATTACGAAAATGTTGTTAAATTTTTTTTGAAATGTATAGTTTTTTTTATTTTTAAATAAATAAATCCATTATTTGAGCTCGTGACGTCACTACATGAAAATGTCCCGTCTTCGATTATGTTCCCTTAGTTTTGTAAAATTCCACACTGATTTTTTTATATGGCAACACATTTCCGGCGAATTTTTGAATTTGTGTTTAACGTTCACTAAATTTATTGTTTGTTCTATGCGAACTTATCCTTTGGTTTGATTTTTTGATAAAGATGGCGGTGTTTTTATAGATGTTACGAAGAGAACCCCGTACAATTTATTGCTATTCGTGTGGAAAACGTTCTTTTTTTAAATGATTTTCGGCTATGTAATTATCGTTTTTTCGCACCCATAAAATTATGTCCCGTCTTTCCGGTTAAAAAAAAAGTCTAATTTTTCGGATTCAAATTTTCGAAAAAATCGCAAGGGTTTCAAAAATATAATTAAAAAAAAAATACGGAACGTCTTAGAATATTTGCCAGAACCGGAAAAAAAATAAAAAAAATGTGATGCAAGTGGCCTATTTTCGACCTGAAAGGATTCCTACAGGCTACAGCGGTGACCTTTTAATGTGAATTCAATTTAATTTATTCATTTTTAAAACATTACAAAATTAAAATTTCAAAGCTTTTTAAAAGAGATAAAAAAATTAAGTTTCTAACAGATTTAAGCAATTTATACATCAATGCAGCACAACCATACTAACAGCAATAAAGCTTGTTGTCTGAATTGTGCTTCATTGATGTTAAACATATCGATATTCGAAGTAATTCTATTTAACAACAACACAGCTCTCCCGACTGGCATAAACATTGGCAAGTTAGTTCTGCAAGCCGGGAGATAAAACAGTCTATGCTGCCGGTGACGGAGATAACCATCGGGAACATAGAAACTAATGGTCTCCATGATAGCCGAGTTTTCGAACCTTCCACGAATCAGTATGAAGAAATGTGTTACAATGAGCACATCCCTTCTGACCCGTAGATGGTTCATACCAAGCATGCCCAAGAGAAAGTCGGTAGGGTAGAGCCACGCGTAGTAGCCATACTTCCTCAGGTAAGGAAAACTCGGAAATTTCTTCTGAACCCTCTCTAACATGAATACCGCACGAGAGTCTGAACTTTCCGGAGCCAGGACATGGCCGTAATCTGAAGGTCGCCGTATCGAATGTCGGCGTGCGCAAATAAACTTTATTTGTTTAATTTGTGTTATTTCGCAATTATTTAATTAAAATAATATGAAGTATATTAGCGGCACGTTCCGGAGTGGAAGATACTTTCAGTATCGCCATGGTGTAAGGATTCTGAATGAAAGTAGTTTCTTCTTCAAACTTCGCAAAATTACCTTGTGGCATCATTAAAGTAGTTTCATTCAGAATTGAAAGTTGCTTGAAATGGCTTTAGCCGTGTTTGGTAACCAGATCTGAATAGACAGGTACTTCCCCATCTTCCCTTTTCATAACTCTTTCTCCTCCCTACTACCTTCAGCCTCACAACATTGGAGAGGCAAGGTGATGATTGATGGTATTATATTATGCCTGCAGATATCGGTGGATTATTCCGTAATCTAACTGATTTAATACATTACAATAGCATTCTTCGATAATCTGATGGAAGCTAGGTAGGTACTACGCTTTATTTCTGAATCGTGTATTAAAGACGTTATAAAAGATAAATATACCGAAACAAAAGAAAACGTATACAAAAATTGTAAAAATGGCTTATTGATTATAAAATAAAAATTATAGAAAGATTGTCGACCTACGCAGGGCTGTGACCTTCCTAGGACGGTGACCTTCTTCGAGCGGTGACCTACCCTGACCTAAATAATACTTAATGTGACAATGAACGGACACGTTTCTCTTCCATATTGAATAGACAGATACTCTATAGAACTCCTCACAAATAATACGTTACAATAGCTTAAGGCATACATATAAACTGTTTATGCTTGAATGACGTGATTCATTGGCTGGGTGAATGTATTAGGGATCCATTACCGGAGACTTTTATACTAAAATATAACCGTTTGTTTCTCAGTGCTTTTACGTTAATAGATTCGGAAATAAAAGAGAATTTGGAAGAGGCATGTTGGAATTTAAGGAATGTCTTTGGACATGATTCTGACTTTCATCGATCATTATATTTTAAGAGCCCTTCAAAAGTATGCACGATTTAAAAAATGGTATCTTGTTTAAAAAAACAGCTGAAAACTACCTAGTAAAATATTCTACATATCTTTTGTTTTTTTTATTTTTTAATAAAAAAATTTGAATTTGAGACGAAAATACTGAACCAAACTGCTTATTTATTTTTTTAATCAAAAGGTATAGCAAATATCTAGTAAGGAAGGATATACGATTTTTTATTTGTTGTTATACTAAATTATAAAATATAGACCATTGAAGAATTCATTTTTTCGTGATTTTAGAAGCAAGTTTAACATTTTTTGTCAATTAATAATAATCATAAAAAAATAACATTTTCAAGTATCTACCTACAACATGTAAACATAATGATTCTCGTATATATAAAATACAAGAATTAAACATTGTAAAAAAAGGCATTTTCTGGTTGACATTTTAATTTTATGCACGACAAATTTGTGTTCCAAAGTAAATAGGTATTTTATAAATTAAAATAGAAACCTTTACATTTTGATTAAAAAAATAATTATTCAGTGCCGTTGGGTATTTTGGCCTAACATCCAAATTAAGTTTTCCATTCACTTAATAACTCACCAACCATCACGGTAAATGTCCATTTACTTAACATTTACACACGGTCGAACATATATTTACCACGCATTCGCCCCAAGGATCTCATTTCCACAACATTCATCAATATATTATGTTGTTAAATGTAATTCTGTGTTTACGTGTGTTTTCAAAGACCATGTACTTCAAAGAGCATTTTCTCAAAAGTATTGCAACGGCTTTTGAGAAAATGTCATCTGTCTAGCAATTTAAAATCGTGTGTGAACGTTACTAGTAGCCACATTTCAAAGGAGAATTCAGCTGAGATCGAAAAAAGCAATTTAAAATAAGCCAACGTTAAATCGTTATTTTACCTTCAACAGAGCATATTGCACATTGCACAATCTGAAATTCCTACGTTATTAAACGTAGGAATTTTAAATGTTATTTCATAATTTAATAATTTAAAATAATATGTTTTTGTATTTGAGGCACGTTCCAGAGTGGAAGGTACTCTCAGTATCGCCCTGGTGTAATACCACTATTCAGAAATGAAACGTAGTTTGAAATAGCTTTAGCTGTGTTTGGTGACCAGATCTGAATAGCCAACTTCCCCATCTTCCCCATCTCCTTCCCCTCCCCACTACTTTCAGCTTCACAACATACCCTAATTGGGAATGCCATGCTGTACAGGGCCCGCATATACTTTAATAGTACACAACTGCTAACATTGTACAAATCGCAAATGCGCCCTACGGTTAGCACCTACCATTGGCATCCACCATTGGCAGCCACCTCTGGTCTGGAGCTCCAAAATACCTGAAAAATACCCTCGACTCTGTGCAGATACGGGCGGTCCGTTTGATAGATTCTCCCACCTTAACAAACTGATTGCAATCTTTTCATATGCAATAGAGCCCAGGCGTCGGTCGGGTGGAAATTCCATTCTTGTTTTACCGGTATTTCAATGGAAGATGCTCCGAGGAACTAGCGTCATTGATCCATTCGACACCAGTGCAAAGTCGGAAATTACGCCAAACGTACGCCCAACATATGTACATGGTTGACATTTGTCATATATGAGAACGTGTCGCTTTTTCGACTCGTTCTTATGTTCAACAGGTCGACTATGTCTTTCCTCCTGTGTTTCCTCCTTCGTTCAACATGGGTCTCTTTAAGACCAATTTTAATTCCTCCATCTCCTCAAAAAGACCCTCCACACAGCATCTCAGATGATATAAGCCGCGAGGGAAATTATTTTCCTCAGGGCCAAAAATATATATAAAAAAGCTGGGATTAGACAGGACAGTGTGATCTGTACTTACCGTCAAAAGTACACAAGTAAATGTCAGTAAGTATTCACATAAAAACATACACACAGTAGTCGGTAGTAGAGTCGGTAAACAATATTTCAATTCGGTATAATTGAACTATTTCTAATTTCCATGAAAATTTATGCATTAACCGAACACATTTCCATCACTCGAATTTCAACACGTACTTTCTCGCTTAGATTAGCGAAATTATTTAAATAAATCATGGATTTAACTAAAGCACTAGGCTGCTGGTAACTCTGTGATATCGTGATTAGTCGGGTACCTACCGATCTATATAAACATAGGTAGATCCTCCCAACCTAACCTACCCACCGAAACCATTTGGCAAACCGGGGTTACGTTTGGGGGATCAGTTATTTCCATAAAATTTTAATTAAAGTCTAAATTGGATATTTCGGTAGTCTACATAATATTTGTTTTCTGCATCAAAATACGGCGGGATTTGGAAAATTCGATACTTACACTTGTTCGCCCGCCCGACTCTGAGCTGCGGGGATGGCGGTGGGTGTCGGGTGCCGAGTGTCGGGTGTTGGGTGTCGGGTTGCCTAGTTTTGGTGAAAAGTGTAAATGAAAATTTAATTAGAAACTTTCAGCATTCGTTTATTTCTGAACATTCGGTTTGTTGAGGAATTGAAAAGGGGGGAATCGAATTGCACACCCACTACACACAGACATTCTCTTACACTGAACTTGTGGGAAGCTAAATGTTGTAATTGCAATTTAAAGGTAAGTTGGATTTAACATTTTGATGTAATTCGCATTTTTTTACATTAACTCCACATTGGAGGCCCTGAGGAAAATTATTTCCTTCTGGGCCTAAGTCATCTTTGGAGACTCTGTTTTAGGGAAATAAAGTAGATGAAGTTCTGGAAGAAAAAATATGTGAGGGGGAGGTAGAAATTTAGAGTCCGGCTAGAGAGGTAAAAAGATCTCCCTCAACCGGTTTCTCCCAATCCGGCATATCACGCCACGTATTAGATGGGTAAATGAATACCTCCAAGACCTAGACAAACCTTACCCCTGGAACACAGACACCCCTACTAAGTCACCAAATGTAGAAAACTGCTTGGGGTGACCTACGGCAGAGATGTTGGTTAGCCAATGTTCCCGGGGCGATGGTACCCGTACCCGCCTCCAAAAATGAAAACTGAAAAAAGCTAAAACATTCTTTAACGGTGAAAAAAAGATGTGTGTAAACTTGGGGTCAGGAATGAATCCCACGACATGAAATCAGTAGTGTCCGACCGAAACTAGTTTTTACGGCCGAAACCGAAACCGAAACCAAAACTTCCATATAAGTTCATGTTTTCGTGGAAAAAAAGGCAATCTTAATCAGTCAGCCTTTATTTTCAAATCATGCGATTTTAATTTAGATATTTCTAACGAAAATAATAACAAAATAAAAACTGAATTTATCAATCTTATGACAGAAATGAATTTTATATTATGTATAAAAAATTATACTAGAGAAATTACGGGTCAACGTCCATCGTGTATTGATCACATATGGTGCAACACTAAACATACTGACAAATTACTTACCATAATATTAAAAAATAATATTACTGACCATCACACTTGCATCTGTATACAACAACTTAATATTAATAAACACAAAATTTCAGAGAGCAATGCTTTTACAAAAAAATCACTAAACCATAATAAATTAAGTATTAAAATAAGTACCGAAACGTGGAAACCCGTATTAGAATCTATATGTTCTGAAACGAGCGCAAATATTTTTGATAATATTCTTTGCAATTTTATTAGAGCATCGACTGACATTAAAACTATACATATTAAAGCAAAATTCAAAAAAATAAAACCATGGATTTCACATGGCTTAGTCGTTTCTATTAGAAAAAAAGAAGAGTTATATCACCTGACAAAGAAATTTCCCTTAGATAAAAAAATATTTACGTATTACAAAAAATTTAGGAACAAATTAACATCTTTAATAAAAATAACTAAAGAAAACTATTACAAAAATGAAATTGACCTGGCTAAACAAAATGTAAAACACATATGGAAAACAATAAATGAAATAAATAGTAAAAAAAACAAAAATACTCTAATTAAAAAAATTTATATCGGAAAAAACTCTGTTGATGCCATAAGGGAACCGACAAAATGTGCTAATGCCTTTAATAAATATTTCGCTAACGTCGGTCAAAATTTAGCTACACGGATCGATGAAAATTATAAAATAGATAATTTCGAGAAGGACTGCCTTAAACAAAATAATCTGTCAGTTTTCCAAACAGTAACAACAAATGACATAAAAAATATTATAAATGAATTAAAAGGTGGATCTGCACCAGGATTTGATGGAATCACAGTAGAAATATTGAAAAAATATAACAATTTTTTAAGCATTCCAATTACACACATTATAAATATTAGTTTGAATAGTGGAATATTCCCTTCCATTTATAAAAAATCTATCGTAACACCCGTTTTTAAATCAGGCAGCCCTGAAGAAATATCAAATTATCGACCTATATCTCTTGTCTCAAACGTGGCAAAAATTTTTGAAAAAATCGTAAAAAAGCAACTCATGTACTACATTGATAATAATAAAATACTTAGTCCTAACCAATTTGGATTTAGAGAGAAACTAGGCACACATGATGCCATTGCTGAACTAACATCAAATATATACAATGCATTAGATAAAAAAAACAAATGTCTTGGCATTTTCATTGATTTACGCAAGGCTTTTGATAGTATCTCCCATACAAAACTAATTAATAAATTAAATGATATCGGCATTATTGGTAGCGTTAGATATTGGCTACAAAGCTATCTAACTCAAAGAAGTCAAAAAGTAAAATTAAATAACTCACTAAGTGTGGATGAAACTTTAGAATTTGGAATTCCCCAAGGGACTGTTATTGGACCAATTTTATTTATAATATACGTTAACCAAATGTTTAAATTATCACTTAATGGTAAACTTATATCTTTTGCTGACGACACTGCAATAATTATTGAAAAAAAAACGTGGAACGATATTACCATTGCAGCCAATCAAGACATGAATGTTATAAAAAAATGGTTCAATAACAATTTATTATCACTCAACACAGAAAAAACTTATTATATTCCATTCTCTCTACAAGAAGATGTATCAAATAATTTAATTAACATAACAATTCATTCCAAAAATTGTGCAAATGACGATACATGTAATACGGACTGCGCTAAACTAAATCTTAAATCAAATGTAAAATATCTTGGAATCCTAATAGATAAAAATGTTAAATGGAAAGATCATATCAATCTCACTGTGGAAAGAATAAGAAAACTAATCTATATATTCTATAACATACGAAATATTTTAAACAAAAAAACTATAAAAATGGTCTATTATGCATTAATTCAGTCCTTATTACAGTACGGCATTATTGGGTGGGGAGGGGCCTTTAAATCTTCCTTACAGCCCATAATTATAATTCAAAGAATAATTATAAAAATCATCCTTAGGAAACCATACGATTTCCCTACTCTAGAATTATTTCGGGAATTTAATGTACCATCAATCATAGAATTGTATAAGAGAAACGCCTTATATCAAATATTTAAAGAATATTTTATTCAAAAAATTCACCCCTCTGATAGCATAAGCAATAGATTTAAAACTAATGGCTTAATAGCCATTCCTGTGCTTAGAACAACCACGGCTCAGCATCACTATTTGTATTTAGGTGTAAAATGTTACAATATATTATTGTCCAAAAACAAAATTAATATAACGGGAACATTGAAATATGAACAATTTAAAAAGCAAATTAAGTCCCTGAAATTGGATAATGATATATTGTACCCTTAATTTAATTTAATTTACCCTTACTTGAACTGTAATATCTAATATTAAAAGTATATATATATATATACTGTTATTTGTCCTTCTAAAACTATTTTTTCTAAATTATGTACCTTTGTCAAGTAATATTTGTATTTATTTTCATAAGTTCTTTGATCATTGTTTAAACATCTCACTAAAACACTATTATTTTTTTTTTTGCATGTTAATACTCCTCCCATAAACACGAGCTCTTGAGCTCAATTTATGGAGTAGTAGTAATATAAAATGAATTATTGTATAACCTTGCACATGTAACCATTTGTATTGTAAAAACAAAATTCTTGAAATAAATAAATAAATAAAAAAAAATATATATATATATATATTAATTATTCACTCCTTAATTAAAATGCTTTATGAAATCGTAATCGTAAATCGCTTCGTAAGTAATATTAAAAATAAAAACAAATAGTGAGTATTACCTATTTGAACATTATTAACAAATAACATAAAATAAAAGGTAGAAAACAAAATTACTTTTTTTAAACCCAATTTGTTTAGGTGCACTATACAAAAAAATACTGTTTCATCATAAGAACAAAATAATTTCTTATAAAATTAGAACAAACACTTTTTATTTTACCACATAACCAAATAATTTCTTCTAAACTTTGGTCATACTTTATGGCACTCTTTTTAATGAACTACAACATTATTAAAATTAAAAAGTACCTACCTACTTACAATAACAACATAATACTTAATGCATGAATATTAGAATCGTTTTCTCTCAAACTAAATGAAGAGCTTTCATCTTAAGAACAAAATAATTTCTTCTAAACTTTGATCACATTGAATGGTACTCCCGAATTCAGTTTCGGTTTCGGCCGTAGTTTCGGCTGGATGGCGGCCGAAACCGAAACTAAGCCGAAACTCGGTTTTTGGCCGAAACTAGGCCGAAACCGAAACTGAAACCGAAAGTTCGGTCGAACACTAGAAATCAGCAAAAAATATTTCTAATAAACCAGCATTTATCAACGTTTCACCACCAACCCTCAAAATTAACCAACCTGAATATAAAGATTTCATTATATAAACGGATATAATATTATTTATACTGAGCAACTAATTATTTTCAAATGGAATTAATTTTCCACGAACTGCTTTGGAAGGTAACAAATTTTCCCTGCCTAATTTCAGCAAGATTTTGTAAATCATTTAGCTATTACTGTAGTATCGGAAAAATATTTTATCATTTTACGTGATTTTCTAAGCACTAAAAGCTTTCAATTTGAATCTACATTTCCAGTAATATTTCGAGTAGGTACGATTATTAAATTGTTGGAATTTTCCAATTTGTACCGATCATATTTAACAATACATATTTCGTAAAATTTGTACAAATAAAAGCCCATATTATTCGAATTGAAGGCTGTATTAAATTGTTATTATAAAAGGGAAACTGACACTAAATAACAACAGAGTGGGCGTCAATATTAAATATGTGTCAATCTGGTTGCGATTTAAGACGACATTATACACTAAAATATATTCAGAATCTTAAAGACGTAAGTAAAGAAGCCGTGTATACAAATTGCGATCGCCACCCGTCGAATTTGCTCTATCAAAGAAAAAAAGAAAAATAATGTAGGAATCTTAACGACGCAAGTGAAGAAAGGGTGTAAACAAATACGTAGGTCGAATTCACCCTGGCAGGCCTGGAGATTCGACCTTTCCGCCGGGTTAATTTTAATTTCCGAAAAACGTATTAATTACTTATGCTTAAGATGAATACCTCCCGAATTTATTATTTCATCGTCTGGAAAAATAAAATCTGGTGCTCACCGCTAACTTTAGTTGTACAACGTATTACAATTTTTTTTAAATGATGGCAACGTACTGTTTTTATTAATCTCAAATATAAATAACTCGCATGCTTTGTGAGGCATGGAAATAAAAATGATAATTCAATTACGAATTCGCCGAAATAAATTAAAATTGAGCCTCGGGCAAAAACGTGATTATGTCTCGCCTTAATATTCTCAGTATTATTTTATAAGCCATTCTGAACTTTGCCTCCTTCACAAGCTAACTTTAGGAGAATCATATAAAGTATTCAGCAACGAAAGATATTTTACATCCAAGAACCAAATTTAATTGTTTAAATTCGTAATATTTTCTTTCTGCTAATATTATAAATATAGCTCATAGTTTGTAACTATAATAATTTTCATTAATTTATTTAACCCGTATAATCGCAGGAGAACAAATTTATCTCAGCTCACATAGGTCTCATGAAAATGGTTCTATTTCCCTTTCTGTCACGGTGACAAAAACGATATAAACGGCGTTAGAAAGAGAAAACTCCACGTTTTTTATTAAAATATAGAATTTAACCATAAATAAATGCTTTTCAATGAAACCAAAGTTTCCGATAGCAATTTGAGAAAAATGTACAAAATTTAAAAAAAAATGTATTAATAATTTTTTTATGAAGCTCAAAAACGTGATGTGATAATAACGTTTATAATACATTTTCCGAAAAAGTTATGTATGTTTTCCTTTTATTTTCGATAGAATCAAATGAAGGTGCGCCAATCTTAAAGCTTTATTGTTTGTAGATATTAAAAATTTTAACATTTCATAAATTATTCATTTTTTCTTATAATTGCACTGTAAAGTGAATTCTATCAAATTTTGAAAATGGTTTTTTTTAGTTTTCGGATAAAAAGAAATATTCCATTTATTTTGATTTTTCAAGCGATTGCATTAACTGGAAATTTTCTGATCTTATTGATTTATTATTCTATTTTTTGACAGAATATTCCCTTAACCTCATGGACTAATTGATATATTGCGCTGTAGATATTTTCAGTTTCACGCAAGTTATAAAGAAAAGCAGATTATTTTAAGAGTTATTGAGACGACAATAGATGAGCCATATGGTGTAGCGCGGTTTCTCTCGGCTTCGTTTCATAATGCCAGATTATCGGACCAACAAGGCATTTGTTCACCATAACACAAACGATAAAAAGCAAAAAAAATGTGGTTAAAAGGTGTTACATTATTATTATTCTGTAAAACGATATTTTTAATCAATATCTACAAAAGATAAATTAATTTTGTGAATAACCCTGTCTTAAACATATTTCCATTGTAATTTTGTCTATGATCTTCTAAGCAACCCCCTCCCCTCTGTCTATCTTCTAAGCTCCTCCTCTTTCCACCCCTCTCCGCCCCCCCCCTCCAACTAATTCCATTTCCACCCAGGCCTGTCGTTCTATGCTTGATAATTTAGTTTTTAGTACATATAATGTCCTGATGAAGAGAACATCGTTCTCGAAACATGTCGACTTTTTAAATAAAGATTATTGTGGTAAAAACAAAGTGTTTTAATTATTTAATTAGATAAAAATTTATTTGTAAAATACATTAAGATAAGAAGAGAAGAGTTTCTAAGTAACTTACATCTCTTTTTTGTTTTTATACTAATACGCACAAGAGTCCCTACTGCTACTGCCTGAAAGAAGTGAGACTACGGCATCCCCAATTTTGGGAATGTTGGCGCAGCCGGTTTAAAATGATTAACAATTGAAACCTGAAACGTTGCTTGACATAGATTTAGCTAAACAAAATATTGTAAGCACAAATCAAACGGTTACCAAGTTTGAAATGCTAGATACTTCTCGACCATCCCTTCAACCTCATAACTTCTCCTTCTCTCATTTCTTCCGTTTGTCCTCCCCACTCTCATCAACTTCATCACTTACACCGATTGGGGATTCCATAGCGCCTCGGGTAGTTGCAACTCTTTTGCGGTTGTCACAAATAACGTTTTTTAAAACTTTTTCTGTAAACTTCAACTTAAGTGGTAATATATAAATAAACATCGCTTCTTTCAGGAAATGAACTAATGACTAATTTTAACACCACCCCCTTGGGGTGAGATGATGTAGCCTCCTAGGCCCAGCGCAGAGCAAACTAGCCCCAGACTGATGGGAACTGGGAACTTACAAACGCAGCGGAATCTCGTTAAGCCTTCAAAGAAGCAATTATCTTCCGGAAAACTTGCCTCAAGCTGTAACAACCCGCAGAGAAAAAAACTTCACTAATATATAATTATATTAATATATTTTCTGAGTACTACACTAAAAGCCGGGGTGTTCTATTCGAGGCATTCGTGAAGTCGCTTCGTGCGCGAAGATAAAGGGTGTCCGCTGGCAGATTTTACACTTTGAACTGAGCTCACGGCGCGTACGAAGGCGGCAGCGGGGGAAGCGGGGAATCATTCAATGCGCGAGTGCTGCGGGTTATTTTTTTTTGTTTAGTTAAGTTTAGTAGCCATGAGTCAGTGGATGGGAACGCACCGCGCTTTTGCGGTTGAGACGTATTTCACGAACAATAATTCGATCAATGTGGCTTTGTTCTCACTTTGATATCCGACGATTGAAGGATGGCCCGTCGAACCAATTGATATGGGCGTGGGTACAAAAATTTATAGAAACTGGGTCAGTCGGAAATGAACCTCATCCTGGACCTCCAAGGACTGTAACTACTCCTGAAAACCCAGAACTCGTGAGAAGGGAAATTTTACAAAATTCTTTTTTTTCGGTAAGGGTGAAACCGTTAACGTACAACGGTACCGCGCGATGCTGGTCAATTTTTTCATACTGGAGCTGCATCGTCATGTTGGTAACAATAAGATAACCCATTTTCAGCAGGATGGGGCCACAGCACACACCGCTAGGGACTGAATGACTAAAGTTTTTTTTTTTTAAGTATGTTTATTCAGTTTTAATTTTACAATATTTTATTTTACAAATCTTACAAAACTGATCAATCAGTTTGATTGTAAGAAATCTCTCATTTTTTTCTAATTATTTAATACAGTATACTTTTCAGTTTTACGTAGTATATACTAAATATAATACTTAATATTAAAATACTAATTATTACGACAAACTAATTATTATAATGTTTTAATGTTTATGAATTGCGTTTTAGTAAAAATATATTAAAGTGAAAGAGATTTTTCCTGGAAAATTGATTAGTCGCTTCGGAGACATAGCCTGGCCCCCTAGATCACCCGATCTGACCCCTTGCGACTTTTTCTTGTAAGGATATCTTAAATTTCGCGTATACAGCAATTCTCCATCAACAATAGATGCCCTACAAGAAAATATCCGACGAGAGATTGCAGCCATCAGTCCAGAACTTTGCAAGCGAGTTTTAGCCAACATGAAGGAAAGATTGCAAGAATGTTTGCGGCTAGAAGGACGCCATTTGAGTAAAGTGATTTTTAAAAACTAAAATCCGCAAAACGCCCCCGTCGAATGACACCCTGCTCTCTCTGCTGCCGCCTTCCTACGCGCCGTGAGCTAAGTTCAAAGTGTAAAATCTGCCAGTTTCCAAATCTGTTATTTTTGGAGTCGGTGTCAGCCAAGATCTCCACATCTCACCTATAACTACCTATGTATGTATGATATATATTTTTTTGACCATTTTACCACTCGGACCCATAAGCTTGTGTTCAAACTACCTACAACATTACCAGACATATTTAATGACGTATGAAGCGAACCTGACTTTTTAAAAACTTTATCAATTTTATCAATGACTGACCTCATAACCCAACAGATTTGACGATCGGTCTGGTATAACAATTTACATTACAATTTGGGATGCGTGGGAGCGGGATTCTCTCGACCCATCGCCTTGCACCGCAGTGGGAGAGATAGATTCATACGTCACTCCTGGACATATTGACCCCTAGATTCTTACCCACCCCCATACATTTTTACCTCCTAGAACTTCCTCTCCTGCCTTTACTAAAAAGACCCTCCACACAACATCCCTAAAGATGAAATAGGCCCAGGGGAATGTTTTTACCTCAGGGCCTCCGTTGTAGTGATAATGTTAAAAATATATATATAAAAACTGGCTCCTAATATTTAAAACAGCTTTCTTACCAAGATTCTAACATTTTAAACTATGCGTGGGTAGCACGTTCTTAACCAATATTTTTTTAGGTTTTTGTTATGAAGTACTTTCTTGAATCTTTACTTCCAACCCCTGTACGATGATTTGCGCTAGGTACTAAATTCAGTATTATTTTTTGTAATGTTTGCCACACCAACGTTGCCTTGATTGGCCGAGATTTCGGTGGGAGGGGGTAAGTAACGGAGCCGAGAGGCTTCAGGCGCTCTCCAAGCCTTCTTATTTTAGCCTCCCTAAGGGTTGGTCACGAAATCTTCATAGTTTTCTGAGATCCTTAATATCACAACAGTTTTTTGTGTTTAGAGATTAAAATAAATTCAGTGATTTATTTCTGACGAGGAGCCAGCTCTGCAGATGTAACCCGTGCGAGATAACGTACGTAAGCCTTATTTCATTATGTTATCAATTCATTCCTTTTATTTTGGTTTAAAATCATTAACTTTCCGTTCACAAAGAGATAACAAAAGCTTTTTCCTAGAAGCGTCGAAGCATAAATAAATTCTTCAGTATTTAAAGCGACAATTAATCTTTTAATTTATTACACCTTACCTGTATTAATTTTACCAATGAAGCGATGATTGTTCTGAATCAAGTACCCGAGCGGACTGCAAACACGATAATCTACCGAATGAGCTAGCGGTGAGAATTCGTAAGTATTTAAATATAACATTGTGGTCTTATTCTATATTAATTTACCAATAAGTCTGTAATCAAGCGGTTCAAAACCGTAATTAGGTAGCACTAGCGCCTTCCAACGTGAGGCCAACTTGATTCGGGATAATTATCGCTCCCTTGATTTTTTTCATAACTCCATATTTTTTTCGTGATGTATGTATACATATGTAAATAATAACTATTTTTTCCCTTTAAATATATAGGTAAATAAGTGATTGTGATTTGTTAATTGAACTGTGAATCCACGTGTTTTGTTTTAGAAACACGCCGTTTTTGAAAGAGATATTTTAAACCGCTAGCATCCATTTTGACCTACGTGTTTTTTTCAACCACCGGTTTTATCAAATCACGCATCTCACAAGTGTTCGTATTTTAAAAAGTTCGCGCGTCTTTTCAAATGCCGTTATCTTAAACCAGCATGTGTTTTGACCGTTGAATAATCAAAATCGACAGGCTCTGTTTTGGAAGCACGCCGTCTTTCGAAAGAACGCCATTTTAAACCGTTGGTCCACCCACGCGTTTTGGTTTTACCGCCAAATTTGAAACTTAAGACGCGGTGTGTCCTCTCAAAAAGAAGAAGAGACCATTTTTAAATTCGAATATTAGAGACAGCGCGCCAATATAGAAAACGATAATATTTAGGCGAAAATTGTGAAGGTGTTTCATAAAACATGAATTGTTTAAATTAGAGCGAAAACCTCGTGGGGATTGTCTAATAGCATTTATAGAATCACCATAACTAGAAAATGCGCGAGCATTACTTGCGTTTTTTTTCTATCGAAAGAATTTGGTATAATTGCCGTTTCGGCGTAGAAAAAATGTAGAATAAAATCTATGTTTTAAAGAGCGAAAAAAAATTCGATAAATCGGTAGAAATACGGGAAGCCGGTTGTAAATGAAATACGTTACCACAGATTAGGTTGAGTGTCTCCCATCTCGATAAAAGTCGTGTAAGACCAGCATTCTGAATCGAAACCTTCCTCGAAATGGTTTTAGACATATGCGGAGACCACATAATGTGAACTTCTGCTAGAATCGACGTGATTTGAACTCAGTCTAAACGATAAAAGAATCTGAATATTATGGATTTATTTATATAGTTTAAGACAAACTAAATGTAAATCTTTTTAAACGAGATAATATTTCCAGATTAATAGTAAAGACAAATATTATGTTTATTTGTAATTATTCGGCTTTCGGCATTTCAGAAAAACCCATTGCCAATGTTAATTTTATGGCACCCCAGAAAGGTCTTATATTTATAACACATTCCTTAGACTATTTTTCGGAGAGCTCCATAAAGCTTAGAGTTATTTTATGACCGGGTCGGTACCTAGCTAGTACCCAAATAATGGAATTCGAAATTCTTTAAAAATTAAATGTAGACACCCTCATAAAAGTTAGATAAAGCAACAGACCAGTTTATGACCCGTCGGCAGATGGCTAATGGATATTTTGGGTCCATCTGTAAATAGAAAGTTCTATTGTCTGCTAGGATTGGAGAAATGCACTTATTATTATTTTCTGGGATTAGCATTTATTTCAAATATGGGAAAGCAGGTACTTGGTCCGATATCCTTTCAGAGTGAAGATATTGACTTGTGTTTAATGATATTGTATTACATACGATATTAAAAGATAAGTTTGATACTTAGAAAAGTTATAGGTAGCTCGAATTAGCCTTGTGGATCCAAGTTTGATTGACAAAACAGTATTTACTTTTTGAGAGTTATACCTACCAGTTAAAATGACGACAGAAATAAAGAACTGTCCTAAATTCGAGTTCAATCCTCGTGATATAACCGTGAAATATCATTTTTAGTGTTCAATGATACTGCATTCTTTATAGGATTTAGATATTTCCCAGTTCGAATCTAGAACAATATAATGCGAAGCACACCGATGTAATCAACTTACTTTAAGATTCAGTCGCGGGTTCGATCCCTTGCGAAGTTACATATCTCCAAACATACCGATCTCTCCAACGAAGAGTAGAGACTTATTTACGATTAAATTCAGCTTCACACAGGAGGGCCTGAGGAAAATAATTTCCCTTAGTGCCTATGTCATCTTAGGGGATGCTGAGTGGAGGGTCCTTTTAAGGAAAGGAAGGAGAAGGAGGAAAGGGATATGAGGGGCGGATAGGAATATCGTGGTCAGTGTCCCGGAGTGACAGACGTAGGAATTAACAGAAGTGCTGATTAAAGAATAAATAGTTCCCGGGGCGGCGGTACCCATACCCGCAACCCAAATTGATAGGAAAACGAAATCAATGAAAACGGAAGTACAATGGCTGATTTTTTTAAAATAGACTGATATAATCGGTATTTATTAATTAATCATATTGTAGCAAAGGAGGTGGGTTCGATTAATAGTTCGGATTTTAATTCGATTTATAATGATTAGATTAATACATAAAGCTCAGCATAGGCCAAGTGTCTGGATTTATTCACCTAACGGGGAAGACTGATTGCATACGACATCAATAGGCATTAATGAACTTTAATGATATTATTCGGAATCACCCGCCGGTGGTGATAAGGAGCGAACTTATTTACAGGAATTTGATAAGTTGATAAGAAGATCGAGATGGAATCCAATTAGAAATGTTGGCCCATACCAAGTGGAAAATTCTCCAAATAATTTTGAAATTTTTTTGTTTTGCGACGTGAATCGTGTTTCGATTGATTTATCATTCAAGTGGTTTTGTAATAACATGACAAATCAACGCATTATGAAAATAAGATATGAAATTTACACTACACATATCCACACACCCTTTTCACATAGCACTGTTTTGAAAGGACGCTTTTGAGACAGTGTGTACATACAATTCACCCTACAATCGCATCGGAGTAATTAACCGAATGCGATGACCACACTTCACATTTTATAATACGGCTATATCATACAATATTTTTATTGTATTTTATAGTAATAATTACTTAATCTGAATATTGCAGTACTCTGGTGGAAGTAACGCGGGTCATTGATACCCTCGTTATTTTGATTCGAGTTTGTCTTATTCTCGGTACAAAAAATAAGCTGGCGCCCATGACGTAGTTCATTATTCTTATGTAATATATTCTAACACTATTTTCTAACCAAAATTAAATAAAACCTGAATTATTATTATTGTTGTCATCATTAAAAAGATACCCCTAATGATCTGACTATAATAATTATAAATATTGCCTTAAAACGCAATACATCGACGACAATTATTTTGCAGTGAACTGTGATAAAACTTGTGGTATTATTAATGTGTGTCTAAAGAAATCTTGGAGTCTAGCCGTTTCTATTAAGACAATTTAATTTTATGTGGATCGCTGCGGTTTTCCAATGTTTTTTTTTCAGGTGTTGTCCTAAATTATACCTACGTCGGAATCTTATAAGATTTCTGACGCTATGTGGGTCTCTGGACATGTCTTTAATCAGTATTCTGTACCGTTAAAAGGTGGAATACTGATTGTTTTTTAATATGTCTTAAACCAGTAATCTGTACCATTAAAAGGTGGAATACTGACTACACTTATACATTGCCTGTCCTTTAAACGGGGGTTGATGTTCTTCGTATACATACATCACGATAAACATATAATGTGGAGTTCCCCTATGCTCTGATCTCTTGTTGCAAATACATTTACCATTCAGATAATTTTGTTTACTCTATGTGCCTCGATGCCTAAATGTTTGTACTTTTCTAATTATGTTATTTTTTGCTTTCATGTTGACGCTTCTCTTTGAGTCGTTCTCCGCTGCCGAAGATCGTTACTGTTGCTCTGGATGCCCTGATGGACATTACTACCTGAAAGCTGCGTTTAACGATGTTCCTGCTAGGCCGCTTGGACGTGTTGATTTTGCTGTTTTTTGATATTTTTATGTAGACTGTAAACTTTATAACTTATTGTGTATGTAAACTGTACAACTTTTTGCCTAGGTTTTTTAATGCCGAATCTCTATGTGAATGATGTTTTTTTGTAAAGTTTATCGTGGGAATTCTTTGAAGGGTTTAAAGTCAAAAAACCTTCGTTACAACGGCGGTTTTTTGCTGGTGTTTTCGGGGATGTGTTATGAAGTACTTTCTTGAATCTTTACTTCCAACCCCTGTACGATGATTTGCGCTAGGTACTAAATTCAGTATAATTTTTTGTAATGTTTGCCACACCGACGTTGCCTTGATTGGCCGAGATTTCGGTGGGAGGGGGTAAGTAACGGAGCCGAGAGGCTTCGGGCGCTCTCCAAGCCTTCTTATTTTAGCCTCCCTAAGGGTTGGTCACGAAATCTTCATAGTTTTCTGAGATCCTTAATATCACAACAGTTTTTTGTGTTTAGAGATTAAAATAAATTCAGTGATTTATTTCTGACGAGGAGCCAGCTCTGCAGATGTAACCCGTGCGAGATAACGTACGTAAGCCTTATTTCATTATGTTATCAATTCATTCCTTTTATTTTGGTTTAAAATCATTAACTTTCCGTTCACAAAGAGATAACAAAGGCTTTTTCCTAGAAGCGTCGAAGCATAAATAAATTCTTCAGTATTTAAAGCGACAATCAATCTTTTAATTTATTACACCTTACCTGTATTAATTTTACCAATGAAGCGATGATTGTTCTGAATCAAGTACCCGAGCGGACTGCAAACACGATAATCTACCGAATGAGCTAGCGGTGAGAATTCGTAAGTATTTAAATATAACATTGTGGTCTTATTCTATATTAATTTACCAATAAGTCTTGTGATAAACCCCCCCCCCTACGAAGTAAAACCTAACTCTTGATTTCCGAATGCTGCTACATTGCTACAGCTACAGGCGCAACCCCGGCCGGCCTTTAAAAGCTCGTAGCTCGTCCGTTCTCGCGTCTCTCCCCTGCATTTCTTTTGCAGCGCCTTTTCAACCCCATCACGTAATACTTTTATGCAAACGTGACGAGATGCTCTTAATTAATCAATTGTAATTAACCCCACAACGTTGTGTATTTTTTGTTTTAGTGGTTTGGTATAGTTAATCCAATTTAATTAATAATTTATTTGTGGTAAACCCTGGTTCTTTTAGGTATGGCGTGTTACAATTTGCAAGGCTTCGAATAACAATGACTGAGTCTGACTAGCTTGAAAATTAACTAATTATCTATCTATATTCATCCAGCTTCCTCCCCTAGCACCTGTTATACACCTACGCTCATCGACGACTAATTTTATTGAAGTAATCTGCATTTTCCCTCCTAGCATCTAATATATAAATTTACATTCAAACGGCGAATTGAGAAGATCCTACCTTTCGATGCGATGTCGCGTACTCTCTGCGGCCCTATAAAATGCTATCATGAAAATAATTTGACATTTATGTATATTCTAACAAAAGATTTACACTCAAGCAGTACGGAGTGCAATAATTCTACACTTACAGTGCTAGATGCAGTTTGTTAGTTAGCTAGCTTGTTTTATTTTGTTAATTTGACTCTACGGGTAGGTATTTTGGATTAACATGAGACAGAACATGTGCTGTTTAAATAATTGGACTCCTCCATAGCCCAACTGATAAGGTGATGGTCATAGACCGCCGAATCAGCTTCCAATTCCAACGCCTCCGGAGAATGTTAAGGTCGCAAGCGACGAATGAAAATCGACATGTTTTGCCTTCTGTCGGGAAAGGGTTTGATGTGTGTTTCTGGATCATAGAGTGGTAATGGGAATAATATCGACCACTACGCCGCCAAATTATAAATGTGTTGATGATGATGATGAAAGGTCATCTCATACCGTTTGATATGAGGGACTGCTCCGATTAATGGTGTGATAGCCGATGGCAGGAACTGTTCAGGAAATGTGTGGGTGGCACGAGGTTTTGGAACGTGACATCCTACTCTGGCTTGATGATGATGTTGAAGTTCTTCAGCATGCCGATGACTTGAGTTCCATTACTCCTAAAGCATCGGCATAAACATTAAACCGAAGTTGATTAGACAATCGGCAATGTCAGGAGATCGGTGGGGCCGCTCTCTCCTCTGATCTGGCGATGTATGAATTTAATTAAGGAAGATTTTGATGTCACCGATCCTCGCCTTGGCAGTCACTCATGTCCTCAATAGTCCCGTTCTCCGTCCAGCACGCCGCCTCGAACCAGTAGAAATAATGATTACGTTTTTCCTAGGCACGCTACAAAACATGCGCCAGCCTGCAATCGCGATGGTCATCGGTATTTGATTTGAATGAAAAATACGTCCTCTCGCATAACATACACAAGCGTAACTTGGGTCCTTCCCCTATATTTGTCACGGGCATATGCTCTACGATAGGCGTACCCCAGGCTCAAACTCAAAAATCAGCTCAAAGAAGGAATGTCAAGCTCGGTTTCCAGGGTGCTGGGTCCAAGAATGAAAGGCACCAGGTCGTGAATCTGGCTTCCTTTCCTTCTATTTCCCCGGCTGCGCTTTCGCCCAGAGTACATTTCCACCCTGATGCTGGATGATCCCTATTCCTAGTGTGAGGGAGTTAAGAAAACTTATCTGGATTCCAACAAGGAAACGTCGAACCAGTAGAAATATTGATTACGGTTTTCCTAAGCACGTTACAGGAACATGCGCCAGCCTGCAATCGCGATGGTCATCAGTGATGTTTGATTTGAATGAAAAATACATCCTCTCGCATAACATACACAAGCGTAACGTGGGACCTTCCCCGAAATGTCACGGGCATATGCTCTACGATAGGCGTACCCCAACCTCAAACTCAAATATCAGCTCAAAGAAAGGAATGTCAAGCTCGGCTTCCAGGGTGCTGGGTCCAAGAATGAAAGGCACCAGGTCGTGAATCTGGCTTCCCTCCCTTCTATTTCCCCCGCTGCGCCTTCGGCCAGAGTACAATCCCACCCTGATGCTGGATGATCCCTATTCCTAGTGTGAGGAAGTTAAGAAAACTTTTGCTACTTATGTAGGTGGATATAACGCATTACGCTTAAAATATGAATACCTACCGACGGCTTCATTCAACCGACAATGTGAAAGTTTTTGCTAAATCGAATATATCGAATGAAATATACCTACCTAAGCGTAAACCAAAAGGTGAGGATTATACGATAATTTTATGTATAGTCCTATGTAATAGACTTGTTGTGATACCTAAAATTTGGAATAAGATATGGGAAATTTTTAGGAGTGGGAATTTAATTATGTCAGATTTTGTTAGTAAGCAAAGATGCCCATGCTACGCACCATTCTATAAACTGTTAAATTACCCAATGCCTTTTCAAAAAAAACCCTTCCTGAATATAGTCCCCTAGCTACGTTTAAAAATATTATTACGAAACTCGTAAATAATAATTATCACCTCAAAGGCGCATTACACATTAATTTATACCTATATTCTATACCTCTGTATTTTGTTACCCGTTATGTATTGGAGCATACCCAGTAACCTAGTTTTCTAGATCACCAACAAAGCACTTTTAAAGGATTTTATTATTGTTTTGTGGTTTCAAAATCCCGTCTTTTAAATGAAGTCTCTCGTCTAAGATCTATTGCCCGAAAGTGTCTTTTGTGCTTCAAATAGTATTTTAGTTCATTGAACCCCAAATTATTATTTTACAACGGTATTGTCTCAAGAATCGTCGCCGGTCAACATCAGGCAGCTCCGGATCGACTTACGGAGGGAACGCTCCTTTTTTACGATTACCGACAATTACCCGATAGCTTTTTAAATGTTACCGTTATAATTTTCCGATTAAATCATCCGACTTAGATGACATGGTTCCTTATTAAAGGCCCCATTAAGGTAGCCATAATAATAATACTAATATTTGAACGATCCACATAGCACCGCTTTTATGGAAAATCACCTCAAGGGCGCTATATAACCTATAATACATGTTTAAATCTAGAAAACTACAAGCTAGACGAACAATTATAAACAATTAAAATACTCGGGGAGTAATGATGATTCTATTGTTTTAGCCCTGCTTTGTACGAAATCCAAACATCAATGTTGTTAATAATTAATTCAATTTTTCAAACTTACCAAATTCGCCATGTTGCACAAAATTATTTCACAAATCAATTCACTACTCTAATATTTAACTCAAACAAGCATTTCTAAACCACAACCCGTCATGCAGTTATTTATTCCAAGATGCAGCCGTCGAACACATTTCTCGCGTTGATTTGTTTTATCCTGACTCTGCTAAGTGCCCCGTAAGTACGTCCCGACCGCCTCAATTTACAAATTATATTATCTAACTTTACAGATATGAACTCGCAAGCCTCAATCTCTGACTTCCTTATTCGCGTGGACTCTTTTTGTTTAATAAAACGGAATTTCCTTTGTTTAATTAAAATGAAATATCCCCGATTTAGGCGCACCAAACTGGTCTCCTCGCGACTATCGGACCTCGATCCCTTAATTTAAACCTTGCTTCCCAACGACCAAATCTTGACTCCCCTCAATCGCGTGAACTATTTTCCTTTAATTTTATGAATTATTCCCGGTTTACGCGCACAGAGTTATTATTCTATCGTGTATTCAACCTCGATGATTTTTCGCTCGCCCGTGCGTCTCCAGAATCTCTCCCCGACTGTCTTTATTATTATATATAACTATCTGAATTATTCCCGGTTTACGCGCACCAAATTATTACTCTGCCGTTTATCAAAACTCGATGATTTTTATCCCGTCCGCGCGCCTCCAGGTTCCTTCCCTCACTGTCTTGTTCCAACTCTCTGCCCCCCGACTCCCACCCATCTACTTGTGTGGTTTCAATAATATATTAGCCACTTCTTCAAATCTTAAGTGATAAACACATCTCCCAATATGCATATTTCAATCGTTTTAATAGTGTTCTGTCACATTACATCCCAAATTCCAAGAAATCAGTGCAACTTTCATGTTTGCTATTTTTTGTGTGTAACCTTTAGATAACAGAATACAAACTAATTTTGTCTGCGCCGGAGTCATAAATTATCCCAATAGCGCTTAAAAGAAGAGCTCAGTGGCGTACTTCAATCTAATACTCTTTCTCATTACTTGCGTCGACTTTATTGGTTATATAATAACATTATATAAGCATTGTCTGTACACGTTTTCGTTCTTTCTGCGTGCGTCACTATTTAACGAATTCTGCAATCTTATTTTGACAAATATGTTAAATATCTTAACTCCTAATCGGCGCGTCGCTCTAGTATATTTAAATGCACCAACGATCAATCCTTATTGCCTAGTTTTCGATTTCCTACGGCCATAGAAAATTCACCATATAATTGTTTCGTAAATCCAATCTGCTCGCTTTAAGGTCAATCACCACTCGGGCAAATATCCATCGGCCGCCCCTGACTTGATAATGAACCTGAAAAAATCCCTCTAAATGTTATTCTGGGTCCCTTCTTAGTTTTGTGAATAATGGCCTTTGCCGGGCTCGCATGCACTTGAGCTACGCAAACACATGTGGTTATTTAGTGGTAAAGACCCATAAATCACCCCCATGAATTGAAACAGAGAATCGTATGCTGAAACCATTCCATGTTACAAAAATTAAATATAATTCTAAATTGATCTCTCAATTTTAAAAGAATTATTTCGTAGGCCCAAAGGCGAGATCATCACAGTCTCCCCTTTATGGAAAAAAATAGTGGAGGTAGATAGAAATCCAAACTACAATCACCTATTTTGTTCCAGAACTTCAGCAGTAGTCAGCCCGTTTGGACTCGCCTAAAATCTTTGTGCCTTCTTTTTTTCAAAATTGTAATGATGAATATTTCCTAATCCGGCCCTGTCCTGTACGTCATCGCATCCCTTCCCTATTCCGTTTCTACGTCGGCCTTGCCCAATGTTTGTCTAATGTTGAAACTACGGTCAATGTACCTTGCGTTATGCCTACATATTTCCAGGAATTTGTCCCGGTTACGACCTACAACGGTACCTAGTCATGGTACCCTCACTGTCTCCTATTGTACTCCCCACATAAGCCGACAATATAGTATGTGAGCAGTTAGGTATCTATTATTGTCTCTAAACCAATTAATCCAAATTTTAATTTCTGCCTAACTTTATCACCTATTTACACTAGTTTTTTTTCAAACCCACCGATTCGCAATAAACTTTGTTTGCGTAATTTGTAAACCCTTCCACAATCTACTACTAAACATTATAAATGTTCCAATGCTCCACATCTCACTGTGTCTAAACTCATAATGTATTTTTCTCTATAAAATATCCCAGAGTGTTTTCCCCAATTCGGCTCTGTCATTGTTAACGGTAATACGGCTATCACTCGTAAACTTGCTCCGTCTATGTTCCCCTGTTTTCAAAACACTGTTGAAACTGTATTTGCTTAGTCGCTGTTATCTGTTTTTAAGAGGCGATCAGGTGACGTTTCACCCATACAACTTCCCTTACAAAATGGCAAGCATCTTCTCGCATAGATCGCTTAAGTCGGTACGTCTCTCCTTAATCGGTACTTTCGGTTTCACATAATGGCCGTCTCGAAGATCCGTCTGCATTTTTTTCCCCATAATAACTCGACCGTAATTATACGAGTGTGACCGACCTTTCCTTATTTTTTGTTTGTTTTTTCGTTAAAGGAACTTTGCCCAAAATGGACCTGACCGTTGTTCTAAATTTAACAATTTGGTACTGGGGACCAATATCATCATAAAAGTATCTAACTGCTAAGAAATGCCAATTGTCTACAGTAGGTACCTAGTCATTTTATTTCTCCAGATTCATACGTTTGAGTACGTAATTATTATTGTAGTCCTTTTAATCTAGTGCATTATTAGAATTAAACATTTTGGATACGTTTATTCTGTAAGTCGGGTTGAATATTAGCAAACAATTTATTTTTAAAAATTTAATTCGCCATCAAGAACCGACTTCCTCCCCTCACATCGGAACACCTTTTATTCCCTATACTTATCGGAGGTTGCCTAACATTTTACCTACCTCTCCTATCTTTAATTTGGTTTTATTGTCTTCACGCCTAATCCGGTTCACGTCACTAATGTTTATTCTGCATGTATTTTGTTTCTCAACAGATTCTGTTTCTTTGAACTATTTAGTTAAACTAATTTCGTTTAATCCTGTACAGATTATTTTGAAATTACGTTTCAAAATAATGCTTTTATTCCGACTGTCACCCACTTCTTGTGATGACCGGCTGTAGGAAGGGTTTCAATTTACCGTTACGTTAAACGCACAAACCTATTGGACACATATCCCCGCTAGTCGGCACTCGGTTTAATGACCTCCCCTTTTTTTTTTGTTCTTCACACTGAGCGTTAAATGTTTAAATGATCTGTCCTCAAAATGAAAGAGACCCTTTTTTCTATTGTTGACACTAAAGGACACTAATACCTATCAATATTACAATTGTAATGTTTTGTTTACTTCGGTAACCAGAACTACTCCTCGATGTTTTGTATTTTTATTATTTTAACTAATCGTCCGGTATCCAATTTACCAAACGTTCAGACCCAATTGAAGGTTGACTAACATCGATATTATCACCCCGGCGATCTGATATTGAATGCATTATTGAAGGACTATCTCCCCTAATAACGTAACACCCTTTCTCACTTTATCGAAGGTGGGATATCATTAGTTTCTCTTGATTTATTTTTGTTTCAAATATTATTGGAGTACAGCGCTCCTCCCCTCAAAATATGATACCTTTAATCTGCGTCTTATCAGAAATTGGACATCATCAACCAACCTCTCCTAAATTTATCTGGTTAAGCTAATGTGTACATTATTGCACTACCCACTCTCTTGATTTATTTTTTTTCACTTTTTATAGACGTATGGCGCTACTCCCCTCAAAATATGATACCTTTAACCTGCGTTTTATCGGAAGTTGGACATCATCGGCCTATCTCTCCTATCTTTATCTAGTTAACAAATGAACCTATGCATTAGTTGAAGTACCTACTCTTTGTTAAGTTTTGTTCCACTTTTTATAGCCGTACGGAGCTCCTT
This sequence comes from Limnephilus lunatus, assembly GCA_917563855.2. Classification (NCBI taxonomy): domain Eukaryota; kingdom Metazoa; phylum Arthropoda; class Insecta; order Trichoptera; family Limnephilidae; genus Limnephilus; species Limnephilus lunatus. Next base: position 18,105,042 of record OU830602.1, on the reverse strand, counting down.
CCCTCAAAATATGATATCTTTAATCTGCGTCTTGTCGGATGTTGGGCATCATCGTCTTATCTCTCCTTCTTTATCTAGTTAAGCTAATGTACCTATACATTATTTGAAGTACCTACTTTCTTGGTTAATTTTGTTCCACTTTTCATAGCCGTACGGCGTTCCTCCCCTCAAAATATGATACCTTTAACCCGCGTCTTATCGGAAGTTGGAGATTATCGGCCTATCTTTCCTATATATATATATATTTTTTTTTTTTTTTTTTTTTTTTTCTTCTTGTTAAAGTCATTGTATAAAACCCAGCAAAATGCAACACTTTGTAATACCATACCTCCTGGTCACTTAGCAAAACTGTGATAAACCCCCCCCCCCTACGAAGTAAAACCTAACTCTTGATTTCCGAATGCTGCTACATTGCTACAGCTACAGGCGCAACCCCGGCCGGCCTTTAAAAGCTCGTAGCTCGTCCGTTCTCGCGTCTCTCCCCTGCATTTCTTTTGCAGCGCCTTTTCAACCCCATCACGTAATACTTTTATGCAAACGTGACGAGATGCTCTTAATTAATCAATTGTAATTAACCCCACAACGTTGTGTATTTTTTGTTTTAGTGGTTTGGTATAGTTAATCCAATTTAATTAATAATTTATTTGTGGTAAACCCTGGTTCTTTTAGGTATGGCGTGTTACAATTTGCAAGGCTTCGAATAACAATGACTGAGTCTGACTAGCTTGAAAATTAACTAATTATCTATCTATATTCATCCAGCTTCCTCCCCTAGCACCTGTTATACACCTACGCTCATCGACGACTAATTTTATTGAAGTAATCTGCATTTTCCCTCCTAGCATCTAATATATAAATTTACATTCAAACGGCGAATTGAGAAGATCCTACCTTTCGATGCGATGTCGCGTACTCTCTGCGGCCCTATAAAATGCTATCATGAAAATAATTTGACATTTATGTATATTCTAACAAAAGATTTACACTCAAGCAGTACGGAGTGCAATAATTCTACACTTACAGTGCTAGATGCAGTTTGTTAGTTAGCTAGCTTGTTTTATTTTGTTAATTTGACTCTACGGGTAGGTATTTTGGATTAACATGAGACAGAACATGTGCTGTTTAAATAATTGGACTCCTCCATAGCCCAACTGATAAGGTGATGGTCATAGACCGCCGAATCAGCTTCCAATTCCAACGCCTCCGGAGAATGTTAAGGTCGCAAGCGACGAATGAAAATCGACATGTTTTGCCTTCTGTCGGGAAAGGGTTTGATGTGTGTTTCTGGATCATAGAGTGGTAATGGGAATAATATCGACCACTACGCCGCCAAATTATAAATGTGTTGATCATGATGATGAAAGGTCATCTCATACCGTTTGATATGAGGGACTGCTCCGATTAATGGTGTGATAGCCGATGGCAGGAACTGTTCAGGAAATGTGTGGGTGGCACGAGGTTTTGGAACGTGACATCCTACTCTGGCTTGATGATGATGTTGAAGTTCTTCAGCATGCCGATGACTTGAGTTCCATTACTCCTAAAGCATCGGCATAAACATTAAACCGAAGTTGATTAGACAATCGGCAATGTCAGGAGATCAGTGGGGCCGCTCTCTCCTCTGATCTGGCGATGTATGAATTTAATTAAGGAAGATTTTGATGTCACCGATCCTCGCCTTGGCAGTCACTCATGTCCTCAATAGTCCCGTTCTCCGTCCAGCACGCCGCCTCGAACCAGTAGAAATAATGATTACGTTTTTCCTAGGCACGCTACAAAACATGCGCCAGCCTGCAATCGCGATGGTCATCGGTATTTGATTTGAATGAAAAATACGTCCTCTCGCATAACATACACAAGCGTAACTTGGGTCCTTCCCCTATATTTGTCACGGGCATATGCTCTACGATAGGCGTACCCCAGGCTCAAACTCAAAAATCAGCTCAAAGAAGGAATGTCAAGCTCGGTTTCCAGGGTGCTGGGTCCAAGAATGAAAGGCACCAGGTCGTGAATCTGGCTTCCTTTCCTTCTATTTCCCCGGCTGCGCTTTCGCCCAGAGTACATTTCCACCCTGATGCTGGATGATCCCTATTCCTAGTGTGAGGGAGTTAAGAAAACTTATCTGGATTCCAACAAGGAAACGTCGAACCAGTAGAAATATTGATTACGGTTTTCCTAAGCACGTTACAGGAACATGCGCCAGCCTGCAATCGCGATGGTCATCAGTGATGTTTGATTTGAATGAAAAATACATCCTCTCGCATAACATACACAAGCGTAACGTGGGACCTTCCCCGAAATGTCACGGGCATATGCTCTACGATAGGCGTACCCCAACCTCAAACTCAAATATCAGCTCAAAGAAAGGAATGTCAAGCTCGGCTTCCAGGGTGCTGGGTCCAAGAATGAAAGGCACCAGGTCGTGAATCTGGCTTCCCTCCCTTCTATTTCCCCCGCTGCGCCTTCGGCCAGAGTACAATCCCACCCTGATGCTGGATGATCCCTATTCCTAGTGTGAGGAAGTTAAGAAAACTTTTGCTACTTATGTAGGTGGATATAACGCATTACGCTTAAAATATGAATACCTACCGACGGCTTCATTCAACCGACAATGTGAAAGTTTTTGCTAAATCGAATATATCGAATGAAATATACCTACCTAAGCGTAAACCAAAAGGTGAGGATTATACGATAATTTTATGTATAGTCCTATGTAATAGACTTGTTGTGATACCTAAAATTTGGAATAAGATATGGGAAATTTTTAGGAGTGGGAATTTAATTATGTCAGATTTTGTTAGTAAGCAAAGATGCCCATGCTACGCACCATTCTATAAACTGTTAAATTACCCAATGCCTTTTCAAAAAAAACCCTTCCTGAATATAGTCCCCTAGCTACGTTTAAAAATATTATTACGAAACTCGTAAATAATAATTATCACCTCAAAGGCGCATTACACATTAATTTATACCTATATTCTATACCTCTGTATTTTGTTACCCGTTATGTATTGGAGCATACCCAGTAACCTAGTTTTCTAGATCACCAACAAAGCACTTTTAAAGGATTTTATTATTGTTTTGTGGTTTCAAAATCCCGTCTTTTAAATGAAGTCTCTCGTCTAAGATCTATTGCCCGAAAGTGTCTTTTGTGCTTCAAATAGTATTTTAGTTCATTGAACCCCAAATTATTATTTTACAACGGTATTGTCTCAAGAATCGTCGCCGGTCAACATCAGGCAGCTCCGGATCGACTTACGGAGGGAACGCTCCTTTTTTACGATTACCGACAATTACCCGATAGCTTTTTAAATGTTACCGTTATAATTTTCCGATTAAATCATCCGACTTAGATGACATGGTTCCTTATTAAAGGCCCCATTAAGGTAGCCATAATAATAATACTAATATTTGAACGATCCACATAGCACCGCTTTTATGGAAAATCACCTCAAGGGCGCTATATAACCTATAATACATGTTTAAATCTAGAAAACTACAAGCTAGACGAACAATTATAAACAATTAAAATACTCGGGGAGTAATGATGATTCTATTGTTTTAGCCCTGCTTTGTACGAAATCCAAACATCAATGTTGTTAATAATTAATTCAATTTTTCAAACTTACCAAATTCGCCATGTTGCACAAAATTATTTCACAAATCAATTCACTACTCTAATATTTAACTCAAACAAGCATTTCTAAACCACAACCCGTCATGCAGTTATTTATTCCAAGATGCAGCCGTCGAACACATTTCTCGCGTTGATTTGTTTTATCCTGACTCTGCTAAGTGCCCCGTAAGTACGTCCCGACCGCCTCAATTTACAAATTATATTATCTAACTTTACAGATATGAACTCGCAAGCCTCAATCTCTGACTTCCTTATTCGCGTGGACTCTTTTTGTTTAATAAAACGGAATTTCCTTTGTTTAATTAAAATGAAATATCCCCGATTTAGGCGCACCAAACTGGTCTCCTCGCGACTATTGGACCTCGATCCCTTAATTTAAACCTTGCTTCCCAACGACCAAATCTTGACTCCCCTCAATCGCGTGAACTATTTTCCTTTAATTTTATGAATTATTCCCGGTTTACGCGCACAGAGTTATTATTCTATCGTGTATTCAACCTCGATGATTTTTCGCTCGCCCGTGCGTCTCCAGAATCTCTCCCCGACTGTCTTTATTATTATATATAACTATCTGAATTATTCCCGGTTTACGCGCACCAAATTATTACTCTGCCGTTTATCAAAACTCGATGATTTTTATCCCGTCCGCGCGCCTCCAGGTTCCTTCCCTCACTGTCTTGTTCCAACTCTCTGCCCCCCGACTCCCACCCATCTACTTGTGTGGTTTCAATAATATATTAGCCACTTCTTCAAATCTTAAGTGATAAACACATCTCCCAATATGCATATTTCAATCGTTTTAATAGTGTTCTGTCACATTACATCCCAAATTCCAAGAAATCAGTGCAACTTTCATGTTTGCTATTTTTTTGTGTGTAACCTTTAGATAACAGAATACAAACTAATTTTGTCTGCGCCGGAGTCATAAATTATCCCAATAGCGCTTAAAAGAAGAGCTCAGTGGCGTACTTCAATCTAATACTCTTTCTCATTACTTGCGTCGACTTTATTGGTTATATAATAACATTATATAAGCATTGTCTGTACACGTTTTCGTTCTTTCTGCGTGCGTCACTATTTAACGAATTCTGCAATCTTATTTTGACAAATATGTTAAATATCTTAACTCCTAATCGGCGCGTCGCTCTAGTATATTTTAATGCACCAACGATCAATCCTTATTGCCTAGTTTTCGATTTCCTACGGCCATAGAAAATTCACCATATAATTGTTTCGTAAATCCAATCTGCTCGCTTTAAGGTCAATCACCACTCGGGCAAATATCCATCGGCCGCCCCTGACTTGATAATGAACCTGAAAAAATCCCTCTAAATGTTATTCTGGGTCCCTTCTTAGTTTTGTGAATAATGGCCTTTGCCGGGCTCGCATGCACTTGAGCTACGCAAACACATGTGGTTATTTAGTGGTAAGGACCCATAAATCACCCCCATGAATTGAAACAGAGAATCGTATGCTGAAACCATTCCATGTTACAAAAATTAAATATAATTCTAAATTGATCTCTCAATTTTAAAAGAATTATTTCGTAGGCCCAAAGGCGAGATCATCACAGTCTGTAATCAAGCGGTTCAAAACCGTAATTAGGTAGCATTTTATAGATTTTTTTCAACGGTTATCAAAAAGAACAAAATATGGCCTAACGTCAGCATTGGCTGTATCCCACAGATGAAACAACTCGATGAAAATGACTGACAAGGAATCGATAAGATATGAAAAACGAATATCTCAAAATAGTTTTAATATAAATTAGATAACACAAAAAGGCTTATTTCAGAGTCAGCTCACAGAAGTCCAACTCAAAAAAAATAATAATTTATTACTTTTTCAGTTTAGTCCGAAACTTTCCACAGCCTGCGACATCTGTAAAAATGTTTTACTAATTACGAAATATGGTTCGTTTCATTAAAACTACAAGTTTTAAAATTCGTAGACTGACTTTCATTCGTAACGGCAAATAGTTTGTTATTTAATAACAATGTAAAGCACCCTGGAGATGATTTTTCACAAAAAATTCCAACCATTTTTATTATTTCTATAACTTTGTGTTTCCAAAGAACATCTGTTTTTGAAGAGAAAATCGCTCGAAGTGTGTGTTTTAATCTTGAATGAAAAGCGCCTTTGTAATTCATTCTCATTCGGAAACAATACGGTTTTAGCCGCTTTCGTCAATAGAGCCACACGGCATACGATAGACGGCTAACTTCGTTTATCGTGAAAAGGATCCGTGGACGTTTTTTTCCTTTATACATATACAATCACGTTCCAAAACCCACGACGAATAAAATTATTGTTCTTTGGGAGAAACCAGAAGCTAATGTGTTTCTAATATAATATGTTGTATATTATTCCAAAATAAAATAATCAACCGCTTTTCGGGGCTTCGCAAAAATAAAATAATTGTTAACATGTCTAAAAAATTAAAGGGACAGCACCGGGAGTGAAAACGACGACAAAAAAACAGAGTTCTTTTATAACGTGAAACGAGTATCAAACAAAATAATAGATATTTTAACGATGTGAAAAATGTCAACCATTTTATTTAGAGAGAGTGAGTACTGACGTGTTTTGTGCTTTTATACGGTTTTAACGATTTCAAATACAGCTTTTCATAAATCATTATATAATAATGTTAATTTTGTAAATTTTAATAATGTAAATTTTATTATTTTTTTTTTTAAACATACACCTTTATAGATAAATCTGAGGTGGAAAGAATCAAATCTAAAAAATTTGCCTCTGGCATCATGAAATTAGTGCAGGTTTTTATTACACTTATGTTATCAGTCGTAGAGCTTCAAAATATCCATTTATCTATTTAATAGGTAATATTTTCAAAAATTTAGCAACCCCCGACTCAAAAAGAGCTGATGACCTTGAAAAGCCTGAACAAATTTCCATGAATTGTAACTAATAACCATCTCAATCACGTCAGTTTTCAAACAAAAAAAACGCATCATAATCGGTCCATTCATTTAGGAGCTACGGTGCCACAAACAGACACACAGACAGACAGACAGATAAACACACAGAAAGTCAAACTAATAACACCGCTACTTGCGTCGGGGGTTAAAAATGGACGACCGCTATGTTGTGCCATCCGTTTTTTTTTCTTTTCGGTAAGATAGGTATAAGATTTTCGATGTGTCGAAATCATAGCCGATATTGTGTAGTAAAATGTGTACGCAAAAATAAAGAATAGGATAAGCTAATCAAAAAAAAAATTAAGAGAAAAACAAATATTCTCGGGTTACAAATCACCTGACAATATTTGATAATCTCCTGCTTCCATGACAGAAAGCGGAAAATGTTGCTTGTGTTTTGATGGAGGACTTAACCAACCGAGGAATCGAACACGGGATGTCTGGGTGGGACCCAAACGCGATGCCAACTCACCACCGACCGGTCTAATTTTGGTTTTTATGCATTATATTAAGAACCTTCTCACAGCAGCTCCAAATATGATATAGACAGCATACATAGTAGCTACCTACATCATCAAAAATGTATACTATTTGAATTAATACTCTGGTTCAATGAACTCGGAGTGGTTTTGAATTTAAGTGTCATTAGTACCTAAATATAAAAATATTTTTTTACTAAGTTCATATTATAGAAGAAAAATATTTTTATAGCTATACCTACTAATATTTTTTCAAAATTAGAAGTGGTGTGTCAAGAATTCAGACAAACAATAAAGTACCTACCTATAACATAAGATTATTTTATAAAAAACAGAATACCTATTTCTTAAGATTAATCTTGACAACTTAAGTCAGATTTCGTAATTTTTAAAGGTTCTGCGCTTTGTAGCTAACGTAATTATCAATCCTGCAATTATTATTTATATATACAGGTGAAGAATGTACTTGGCTAAAAAATCAATAGATATTGGACAGTTAGATTCTAAGAAAGGGGTTGTGTTATTCGACTGAGCGACCAGTGATGACACGTGGAAGAAAGTTTTTTATTGTCCGAATTAGAAGATTTTTTTTTAAACACAATTCAAAAAGTCGTGAAACCAAATTTCATTTAGATTTTGTACTTCAAATAACATCTGGAATGACTGGCTAAAGTAAATTATGTACGAAATAGTTAACAAAATGTTAGAAAAACAGTTTTGAAACATGGGCAAAGCCGGTAAGTAATTTAACAATTTTAATGGTTTCATGCGTATTTTTTAAAACATAATTACTTAGCACGCTTACCAGAAAGTGATGAAAGCCACTAATTAATTTAAAACACTATAAACTAAAGCTTTTAATTACTTGTGAATCCTAACCAAAAGCGCGCATTCCGTATATTATTACTATTAGGTATTTAATGTTATAATTTATGAGAGCCATTCGTTTTCCCGCTTGCTTTCGTGTCTAAACAGGTAATAAAAAATCATAATATATGAAATGAGTCGCGTTTTAAAAACGTAAATCGCAAAGTTTACGTGCAACTGTTTGGTGCCGAGATCGTGCGGACTCTACTGGAGTAGAGTGGAGAGCGGTGGAAAGGGGGGAATCGTGGAGACTGTAGAGTGGAAAGGAGGGTAGAGGGGTACTGTTGTAGAACTGTGCTCGAGTTCTCAGGGAGGCTGTGAGATAAATGCCTCTTACGTTTTGTGAGAAGAAACGTTTTTTCTCACACGAAATAGCGCGCAGTGAAGTCCTCTCAACACCGGACTCGGATCAGGGGTGTCCAAGAGGCTTTATTTTAAATTTTAAATCGCCAGGGGTCACAAAATACGGCATATTGAATTCTGATAACTTAAAAAATATTCCATGCTTCTGTAGACCTTGTTGCACCTCTCCGAAGCAAACCCAGAGGTGATTTTTTAATTCCAGATAATGGTTATTATTCGTTGGACTTCAAATTAGGACTAACGCGTGGTCAACTCTATGTTTATTACATTAATTAGGTAATAAACTTATAGCTAACTTAATCTGCAATCAGTATTTTAAACCAATAATATTATACAACCTCTACATTAAATTTGAACAGAAACATATCTGGTACGTTTTTAGATTTTCGTGGCCAAAATCATTTTCGTTATTTGTTTTTGGGGTGTTATGCCGTGTTGTGCTACCTCCTTTTTAGCCAATGTTTCGGACAGCGTTGCGGTGTCCATCATCAAGACAGATCAGGATCACACATCTGTCGGATCTTCCGGATCTGCCCTGATGATGGATACTGTCTGAAACGTTGGCTAAAGAAGGAGGCAGTGCAACACGGCATAACACTCCAGAAACGAATAAGAAAAAAGAAACATATCTGTTTTTTTAAACATTTTTGTCTTCCTAAAATAATAACTGAAAAAACGTGATTTTTTTCTTTACATTAGCTCCGCACAGGAGGCAGTGAGGAAAAAATCCCTAATTCATCTTCGGTAATGCTGTGTGGAGGGTCTTTTTATGAAAAGGAAGGAAAGAAAATTCTAGAAGGAAAAAGGTACGAGGGGTGGGTGATTGGTTCCCAAGGCGGCGCGGCGGTGAATCATGAAACATACCAATTTCAAGGGTCTGTGATGTGCGTTATTTCACAGTGATTGTTTTACGTTAATTGAACTCAAATTTGCTATGTATAATTTTATTATTTGGAACTGGTTGTGTAAAGCATAATTCAGACCAAGATTTGTCAAGAATTAAGACAAGTGATAAAGTACCTAACTATTAATACATTTTCTGGAATATTTTGTCTTAATCACTTCGAGTGAAGAATAATTATTGTCCTTGAACAAAAACTTTGAGCATCACAACTCCTTATATCACATCACAAATCATAATATCCCTTAATTTTTCACGACTCTCGCTATTCTATCTATTTATATAAAAAGTATCTGTGCCGTACACAAAACCAAGGGGAAGGTCGCTGTCTGTTTGATTTCAATTAGTGAAGCTCTGTGAAGTCCGAAAAATGCCGGGGATTTCAGCTATTATTATAAAATCTAAACTTATTTTGAAGCCTAAACCAAAATCAGCCTGATCGTCCGTTGGTACAGTAACCGACAGTACCTACCACTGAAACAGAAAATCAAAATAGGCCTTGACGGCCAAGCCCAGTGAGTCCGCATGGACCAAAGGGAATAATGTTGATGAAATGGATTAACTCCTCGGGGATGAAAAGCTCCAGATTGTTATTAAATACCACAGACCAAAGGAAGACCGGACTTATATGAAAGTTAATCCTTCCCTACATTACGCACAGCTGCTGGTCAATGGCTTACTCTTAAGCGGGGTCCCCTACGTCTCAAATAATAATAATTATAATTACTGTTGACAATATTGGATATGCTTTCAGATTTTCACGGCCAAATTAATTGTGGGTCTAGGTAAATTGACCTAATTAAATTTTTCGAAATCAATTTTTCGAATTTAATTGTTCGAAATGCAATTTTTGGAAACATATTTTTCGAACATCAATTAACCGAAACACTAGTTTTTCGAATTGATATAAGTATGTATACAGTACATACAAGAGTATTTTATTAAAGGATGGACAATATCAACTAACCTAACCTAACCTAACCAAACCTTATCTAACGGTATCTCGTTAGTCATAAGCAAGTGAAATATATATTTTAAAAGTTGATTAACAAATTCGAAAAATATTTCTTTCAACCAATTACTGTTCGAAAAATTAATCTTTCAAAAAATTAGTCTTTCGAAAAACTGAAATTCGAACAATTGATTTCGAAAAATTCAATTTGAAAAACGTGTCTGCTCCCATTAATTTTTAAGGTTATTATGGCATGTTCTGCTACCTCTTTCTTAAACTAACGTGTCGGATATTGTAATGTACGTTAAGATTACAAAATAAAAACGAGATTCGTCTAGATTACGAGTTGCATTATTTACGTTATCGTAAGGTTTACAATGAATATTTAACTGTACTAGACGTTCTTTCTATAGGAGGCTTTAAATTATTCTGCTGCTGCGCAACACTGTTGGAGCCCAGCCGTCTATCATATGCCTTCGGCTATTTCCGTAACCGTTCGTGCAATAGAGACGAACGATAATTAATAATACTCGTCTAAAGTACTACTTAACTGCCATCTGTTGTAACACCTAAAACCTACACATAACTAACTATTATAATGACATCTGTTGAAGGATGTTGAAACTACATGACAAATCCTATATACTACAGATATCGTAACAGTGTCCTTAATCAGGACAGGTGTGTAGATTCTAGTGAAGTGGGTTTTACAGTGTTTATTTATGTAGAAGTGACATTGGCGCAGCCGGTAGGATCCCCTCGTCCTCATTCTAACTATTTTGTTCTTATTGTGTTCGAAGTTGCATTGTGTTAAATTGCCATGTTGTCAAAGGCCTTGTAAATGCAATAGATGCAATCCCACGATGCACTGACAAAGTGAACATTTGGTGATAGCACGTAATTGCTATAAATAATATGACTGCAATTGAACTGGAATGGAGCCAAGTAGTGTAGAGGATATCTTTGAATTATTATGACATGTAGCAGATACGGGACAGTGGACAGTGGAACCATGTTGTTGCAATATGAATAATACAGCCTTTCATTTGTCAAATGCGTAGGTATAAAAATTAAAGATAAAGTACAAAACGATGTCAACAATTATTACAAAAAACACTTTATTATAAAAACATATTTCCAAATATTGTTAAGAAGTTTGATTGTTCTCTTTTATCGGGGGTTGGCTAGTTTAGGTAGATCAAATCATGTTATTATTAAATTATGCAAGTATTTTAATTTTTGTTTTTGCGACAGCTGTTTTGGCTTAGAAAGGCATTTTTAAACTGTGGTTAAACAATTTTGAGACGACTTATTTATATGATTCTGTTTACCTGCCCAATTTCTAAATCGGTAAATAGAATCATATAAATAGGTTGTGGTCTCACCACAATTTTAAATTGCCTTGTAAGACGAAACAGCTGTCATAATAAAAAACTAAAATGATACTTCTACGAATTAAAATTCTACGCCAAAACAATAAATATTCAAGGTAGGGTTAAGTTGGTTAGTTTAAGGCGAGGTAAAAAACTTTATACATGTATATAGACGATTGACGGCAAAGGGAAAAACTCTCAACTAGCGATCCGGTTATGGTTCATATCCAAATGTGTGCAAATACATTTTATTATAATAATTTATATTATTTCGCAATTTATATATACATATATTTTATATCATAATATTTTATTTGTTACAGATTCTTAGTTTTTTTGGCTATAACACTAGGCTAATGCCAGTCATACACTTAATATTTTATATGGTAACTAAAAATACTATTCTATTGAAACAGATAATAAACATACTAAATAAAAATTAAGAAATACATAAAAGGAAGTGAAAAATAAAGAAAAAAAATCATATTTTGGGAGGTGATTTTAAATGAAAAAACACATTTTGGAAAACACCACTTTTTCATTTGAATTAATATAATATTTAACAGCCAACCAGATTTCGCTTAGCTCAAGCTTCATCAGGGCTTATTATATCAACTAAAGATAATTACATACAGACACATGTGTATATATAAAATAAATTAAAAGAATGAATGAAAGAGATAGCAATAGAATATGCGACACCCTATTGGTCCAAGTAAGATATATAAATAGATAAGAGGGAGAAAAAAAATTATTACAGTATGGGCGGTGATGGACAGGATGATCTTTTTTTACATCGGAAAAACGGCCCGGAATGTAAACATAAGAATTAAAGAACATCTAAGATGTTTAAATAGTAATGCTTTACTAGAAACTAACCACTCATTCGATAAAACCGCCCGGACTAAAATATTACATAAAAATGGATTTGGAATTAAACAATCTAGAAGCCCTTGAAATCAATAAAGCCGTCGATAATAAATCAAATATTATTAATAACCAAATCAATTTAACTGACAGTCCCATATTTAATTTATTCCGTTAACCTCTTCTGAAACAGTCCCCCTCCCTCCCCCTCCCTTTTTTCTCCCTCTTATCTATTTGTATATCTTACTAGCACCAATAGGGTTTCGCCTATTCTATTGCTATCTCTTTCACTCATTCTTTTAATTTCTTTTACATATATATATATATGTGTCTGTATGTAATTATCTTTTTTTGATATAATAAGCCCTGATGAAGCTTTGGCTAAGTGAAACCTGGTTGGCTGTTAAATATTAATTCAAATAAAAAGGTGGTGTTTTACAAAGTGTGTTTTTTCATTTAATATAATTAAAATCTAGTTTTAAGAACTCATGTGTTCTTTGAAGTACGCTCGTCACCTTTCAAATATCCAATGTGGTACACGTGATATATTAAAATGATTTAGAATTACTTGGTTTTATGTCAGTACTCAGAAATAATGGATTAAAAATAACATGTAGCATATTTGAATTTTTTTTAGTGGAAAATGGTAGACGCCACGACGTTTTCAAGATACCGTATGGCAGAACATGTGTTCTTGCTCAGCATAGCGTGACAAGAGGATTGTGCTGTTGAATGAAATTTCTGAAAAAGTGGATCTATTTAATTCCACTTTAAATAGCCTTAAAACTTTTTATATAAAATGTTACGAGTGTCAGAATGAGTATTATAATGAATAATGAATAATAAATAATATTGATGAATAATCTGTGGTACGATAATAAAAAAATAAATTAAAAATCTGGAAACTCTCTATATTCCGGAACTGCACACGTACCACGTTTCACATAAAGTAAGTTTCGAACGCAAAGGGTACGGCGTCATCTTCTATCACAACTTCCCATCAATCTTCTCTCGGATAAGCTTTTGGCTAATCTTGAGTGATTCGCTCTCATGGTATTTTACTTTAATATAGCTCATACAATTCTGAAATTATATAGAGCTAAGCTTTACATACACAATTGTGTAACTTAAAAATATAGACGTAAATAGTAGAAAAAAGAGGGTCATAGAAATAAATTAGTTTTAATATAAATCAACATGTAAAAAACCAAGTGTTTTTACTATAATACATCTATTTTCAAATTGGTTTTACTGAGGATTGAACCTTCCTACCCAGGGTCTGGAGTCAACAACTCTACCAATTAAAAAGCCAAAGCACGATTGGACAAGACTAACGTTTATTGCGTATGTTAAGAGGGACAAACCAGAGAAAACCCGAAATATGTCATTTTTAAATCAAATTTTAGATGTATTGACTCTTTTCCACAAAAAATTATAAATTGATTTCGACAGATTGTTCTTTTATCTAGTAAACGCATGATTAAAATTTTGAGAAAAAATGTTTATTTTTAGTGTAATAAGGTTATACAGTAGGTCGTTGGATTTGTTAAATTTTCAAACAATTTTTTTTTTTACAATACACCTTTCAAATCATATAATCATGCTGTTAAATAAATCAATAAATTATCTGGGAAAGCTATGTTTCAGAATTTAAATTTTTTAGTAACAATTATTATAAGCAATAATCATTAGCCTGAAACACTCATCAACATTGAAAAAATCTCCCGAAAAAAGATAAATGCCGCCGACGGGACTTGAACCCGCTTCCTTCTGATATCCGGTCAACTGCTCTACCAACTGAGCTACGTCGGCTTATCTCCCACCCGCCAAATAATTCAATATATACTAGTGTTTTATTCAACAATTACTGCTTATTACATTTTTCACCTGAAAACAGTAATTGTTGAATGAAACACTAGTATATATTGAATTATTTGGCGGGTGGGAGATAAGCCGACGCAGCTCAGTTGGTAGAGCAGTTGACCGGATATCAGAAGGACGCGGGTTCAAGTCCCGTCGGCGGCATTTATCTTTTCTCGGGAGATTTTTTCAATGTTGGTTTCAATGTTTTTTTCAATGTTTGTTTCAAGGCTAATAATTATTGCTTATAATAATTGTTACCCTTTGTTCTATGCATAAAAATCTTGTCTTAAACATTAGTTTACCAATTAAAAATAATAATAAAATTTTTGTTTAAATCAAATCATTAAAAAAAAGATCCGCGCACGTGTTTTGTGATGAAAATACTTCAGTTTGTCTATTTTTCGTTTACGGTCTTACAAACTAATATATTTAAGATTTTTTTTACATTCTTATTTTGCTTAGCTATTATTGAAAAAAATATAAATACGTATGATCAAAAAATAATTACAAAAAGTACATAATTTTAATAGTTTTATCATCACGCCTTTCAGCATTTTTGGATATGGGTATAAATTGAACCAAATTTTGAATGAAATATGATAATGAGTTATAATTTTAAAAAGCTGGTAATGAGAGTAATTAACCTTTTTATTGGAACCGCCCTGTACGATCGTAAGAACATCTTTCGACGAAATTTGGATTCTCGGCCGCTGGCTGGTTAAAGGCCCTTAACTGCTGTAATATCTTCGAATTTCAGGAGAATGCGCACATGTCCACGTGTGTGTGCGCGATTGCCGAGTTTCAGCTCTAACGGATGTCGGGAAATGGGTTAATTTATACTTCCAAGATTCCATTTCATACATTCATTCGTTCATTAATTCATTCAAACAAAAAAAAATCGAAATTCAAAATAATGTTTTCAAAAATTCGTCCCTTAACAAGGAAAGAAGAAAAATTAGATACTTAATACTATTTATTAACATTGATTTTGTTGTAAGTTTTCTACTAAAGCGTGGCTACTATTAAAGCGGCACGTTCCAGAGTGAAAGATACTCTCAGTGTCGCCCTGGTGCAAGACTACCATTAAAAGTTGCTTGAAATGACTTTGGCCGTATTTGATGACCAGATCTGAAAATCCAGGTCCTTCCGCACCTTCCTGTTACTCATCTCCTTCCCCTCCCCACTACCTTTAGCCCTTTAGAATACCCCAATTGGGGATGCTATAGCATCAATGACTGCAGGTGGGAGAAGTTGAGACGATTGTACGGTATTCGTATGAAAACAACGATGAGATAAAATAATTCTTCTAGGTTTTAAAATCTAGATTCTGCACTTATATTACAGTTTAATCAATTAATTTTTTATCGTTTTTGTGAAAATCTTTCTGTGACGTAACGTAGTTTGAAGTGTAAAAGTGAAGTAAGGTTAGGTTAGGTTTTTAACTTAGTTGGTTAGATTAGGTTAGGTTAGGTTTTTAACTGTTACATTAAAACTTAAATTAAACTTTATACCTTTCCTAAGAATAAAAAATAATTATATGTAAATAACTGTATTGGTAGCCCGTTCCTCTTTCAATGTTACGACATACGTACCCTAAAACCTCAGCCGTAGTCTTCACTACTACTTGTTCAAGATACACCACGGCAGAAGAGATGTTCTAGCAGCACAGAATGCTGCTGAATGATATTTCTGAAACAGTAGATGTATTAGATTTAATTACTACTTACGTAACAAAAACATTTTTTTATACTTATAAATGTTAAAATAAGTAATTGTTTTATTAGGTACTATATAATGGGTTATTAATGTGGCGTACAATAATAAATAATATGTAGTGACGCCACTGGTGGGAATATTTTTTGCACATACCAAATGTTTTGAAACGTTCTTGTGTGCCCGTCAGAACACGAATTTAACTTTATCTCTTTGATTAAAGAAAATGAATCCAACGTGGAAAGAAGCAGGCTTGTTTTATTCCTCACCCTCTCTTGTATCCCATCACGCGTGAGGATTCCCACGGTTCCTTCTGCCGGCGCCTACCCTAGACGCTACATAGTGTACGCACCCTATAACAAACACAGCCAGCTTGCTCCCTCGCTACAGTCCTACAGTACCTACAGCTATAAGCCGTCCTTAAATTCACGTTCCCCGGTAATGCGCTACGTGTCTCGGGACGCGCAGGAGAAAACGGCTACACTTTTATTCAAATGTTCCCGAATATCCCCATATCACATCACATCCACATCTCGGCAGCACGTGCTCACTACAGCTATACCCGCACAGCCTCAGCCATACTGCCGTACTGCCTTCCTGCCTTACTGCCGCGAGAGCCTCCCCGTCATATGGCATAATATGCTTACTTCGCCCCGGGCACAGCGCGACACAGTGCGCCCAGGGCATAAAAACCACAGCAAGAAGAAATAAGACAGATCGGCAAATGACTTTAGCTAACAAACTGGCGGAGCTTTATCTCGTATTGTTTTTCTTAGAAATGCATCCCCGTGCTATTTTATTTCTTGAACCTTTCTTACTATCATATTAATAGATATATATTTTACATTAACCCCACAAAGGAAGCCCTGAGGAAAATTTCTTATTAATGTCATCATCAAACGAAAGGCGGGCAGACCTAGGCTGAGATGGGAGGATGATGTCAGGAAGGATACAAGAGGACTACTCCATGTCGCAGATTGGAAGACGACGGCCGGGGACAGAGGGCGGTGGAGGCTTATCTTGAAGGAGGGCAAGGCTCGAAACGGGCTGTAGCACTATGATACATAATATAAGGGTGTGATCGCCTGAATTACGGATTTTGACATTCTATTTAAGAATCAATTGCATCTCGAAGGATCGTTGGACCGATCCTGTTTTCTACAAGTGACAAAAAGAAGAAGCCCCTTTGATAAACACGTGTAAGGTGTTCTACGTATGACATGTTTTTATTTTACTATATAACCTTTGATTGCTGATTGAAAACTTTGCTTTTGAATCATGGATTTGTAAAACCTTCATTCCCAAATGCCTGTACGTTGGGTACACATACACAACCTGAGGTAAGCAGTTCTCATTGTTAATTTTTGTTTCTGCTGAAATAGGTAAGATGGCGCCTCAACACTTTAAAATCAACCACATAAGATGTCCGTAACAACCATTGAAGAAGAAAAAAAATGTAATCTTTGGGGATGCTCCGTGGGGGATATTTAAAGGAAAGGTATGAGATGAAGTTCCACTTGGGGTGACCTGTGATGGCAGAGGTGTTAGTTATCCAATGAATGGTTCCCGGGGTAGCGTTACCAATTCCCGTCTCCCAAAGAATTACCAATTGATTAAGAAACTAGCTGACAGCATTTTTAGCTTGTGCCGCTCTCCATAGATAGAAAAAAGCCTTATTTTTAAACGCCTGGGATCTCAAAAGTTGCTTATGATCTCTAGCTATTCGAAAACGTAAAAATAAATTAAATTTGTGTTCAGGCTCGCTAAAAAAACCGAAATTTAAAAAAAAAATAGATTTCATGATTTGGCAAAAAAATTAAAGAGAGGGTCCATATTTTGTAATTTATAGCAAACTTTATTTTTATTCCATAACTGCAGTACACAGAACGCTAATTTTTTTTAAATACATGTGATGTGTTTGTTAAAAACATAAAAGGGGTAATAACACTTTTTCTGGATGAAATCAGTATCTGTAGACTTACTTACTTACTTGTATTAATAAACTTGATTTTTTTCCTTCATTTTTGGCAGCTTATACGCCTTTTTTTATAACAAAAATACGTTAAAAGGCAAAATTATGAAGAAAAAAAAATTATCGTAATTTGAAAATTGATGTTTTAGGTTTTTTTTCTGATTTTTAGCGAACCAATAATTATTTAAAATAAAAAAAATTAAATGCAGTTCTCATTTTCTTTGTAAGATGCAACTTTTGAGATATCAAGCGTTTCTGAATTCAAAAGTTGAAATAATTGACACACCCTAATACTTAAGAGCGTACAACCAGAGAAACAAGAAATATGTCTGTCTGTTCCCAATTTTACTTTGGAATTAAATCTCACTAAACAAATAGCAGTTAATAATGGTTATTCTACTAAAATTTTTATAAACCCTCTTTTGAACCTTTTCCCACTTAACCGGTCTTTCCCTGCTAATGGCTTTGAAATCCCTAATTGATAAAATTTCACCAATCCTTCCCCTCCCCCCCTTTCCTCCTACCCTTTCCTTCCATGTGTAATCTATATTAATTTTTTTAAGTTTAGTACACGTTTGATCCTGATGAAGTAAACATTGTTTACGAAACATGTTGATTGTGTACCAATAAAAGTGATGTAAACAAAGTTATTTGTCTTTTTATTAAAATAAATAATGCCATCACAAAGTGAAAACCTTTCCGAAGAAGTTTTCTTCGAAAAATTAAGAAATTAAAAAGTTAAGAATGTAATTTTTAAATCAGATTTTAGACGAATTGACTCTTTTCCAAAAAAAGTACATAGGTAATTTTATTTTTTTTAAGTTTTATCATCACGCCTTTTAGCTTTTTGTCGATGGAGGTATAAATTAAAGCAAATTTGGAATGAAATAAAATCGATATTGAGTTATAATTTTAAAAAGCTGGTAAGGAGAATAATTAATCTTTCTCATTTGAACCATCCTGTACGACCGTAAGAACAACTTTCAACGAAATGTAGATTTTCGGCCGCTGGCTAAACGCTCGGCTGGTCAAACGCTCTTAAGGGGTACCCAAAGATGTTTGAACGCCGCAAAATACACATACATAGATGGGTTATTCTAGTATAAATTACTTAACAATGATATTCTATGCTTGAAGTTGCTTAATAAGATTCAATTTAATGTACCGGTGCGCTCCACACGTTTTTGTGACCCATTCAAAGTAGATCAATGTAAAACAAACTGTAAACAATATTCTTGCTTGAACACTTTTAATAATGATTACAATAACATGATATCAAAATTGGAAATCTTCAAGTTATGTTATAACAAGTTTGAAAAACATGCCACAAGTAACTTTTCTGTTGTTGTTAAGTAGATAATTCTGTTATGAAATTAGTTTGATTTACGTCTTGTCTTATTATCATATCATAAATCATAATTACACACTTCTTAATTAATTAACTTCTACATAACGGTTTATATAATTATGTTCTGTTAACTTTGTTCATTTATTGTCTGAGTAAAAGGCCACTTGCATAGATTTCATATAGACTTGGCAAAAAATCGTGTGGATAGATTTTTTTACTAAGATTACGAAAATGTTAGTAAAAATTTTTTTAAATGTATAGGTTTTCTTATTTTTATAGAAATAAATCCATTATTTGAGCTCGTGACATGAAAATGTCATGTCTCCGATTATGTTCCCTTAATTTTATAAAATTCCACACTGATAAAAAAAAATTTATATGGCAACACTTTGATTTCCGGCGAATTTTTGAATTTGCGTTTAACGTTCAATAGATTTATTGTTTGTTCTATGCGAACTTATCCATTGGTTTGATTTTTTGATAAAGATGGCGGTGTGTTTACAAATGTTACGAAGAGAATTCCGTACAATTTATTGCTATTCATGTGGAAAACGTTCTTTTTTTAAAAATGATTTTTGGCTATGTAATTATCGTTTTTTCGCACACATAAAATTATGTCCCGTCTTTCCGGTTTATAAAAAATGGTCTGATTTTTCGGATTGAAATTTTCAAAAAATCGCCAGGGCCTCAAAAATACGATAAAAAAAAATTTAAAAAAATCTGAATGTCTTAGAATATTTGCCTAAACCGGAAAAAAATTAAAAAAATGGTGATGCAAGTGGCCTAATCTCTTTTTGTTATATCATAAAAATTGTGCAATGATTACGTTCGCAGATTTCTCAAAGATTAACGAATAAAATAAAATCTTTCGCATTCTAGGGACACACTTCACTTCAATTTATACCATTTATAGGATAACCAACACACCTCTGCCATGGGTCACCCTAAGATATTCGCTACGTTTGGTGACTTGGCAGGTGTGCCCGTGTGCGAAGCGTCTGATCGGATGGTCCGGATCCCGAAAGATTGTTTGTGGGAGTCCTTTTGACTTCTCCAGCCGTACTCTCTCGGAACATCGCCTTGCACTGCGGTGGGAGGGATGGATGTAAACGTCCGTCACTCCTGGACACACTGACCCCCAGATTTCTACCCACTCCTCATACCCTTCTCCTTCCCAGAGCTTCCTCTCCTTCTTTTCCTAAAAAGACCTTCCACACGGCACCCCCAAAGATGAAAGGCCCTGAGTATGGTAGTCATCATAAACTATTTAAGTGTCATTTCAACGCATAATAATTCGATCTAAATACTTTTTACCCATTCTGTCTTCAATAGATAACTCTATTACGCCGCACTTAGAAGCGATTAATACGCAGCCTTAAAAACTAATGTATCGAATTACAGCCTTTGAAAATGTCGTCAAAGGTCGCCATTATTTTGTAGTTTACTAAAAAGCGCCGAGTATTTTTTTACGTTTTCATATGTTTGGACAAACGTTTTTCGCCTATAAAACTTTTTTTGAAGCGTTCATATAAAGATGGCACGTGACCAATAACGTTTTCTTGATGTTTCGTCATTAAATTTCATTCCATATTACTTTATTATATTGTAGAGCAAATCGCTACATAACCATAAGGGAAAGATCGGGTCGTTATTAGCACATCTTTAGCTTAAAGCCGTCTCATTTTGTAGATCAATTTGCCATTAGAGTTGTTCAGTGGTAGTCAGTGATCGTTCAGTGTTCTGGGTTCAGTGTTGGGTTAAGGGCCGTATTTACGCGCAGGATGTCAAGATTGCAGCCCAAGAGCCCACAACTTAAAGGGTCCCCGAGTTGGTTTCTCAACAAGTTGGATACATTCACTTTTTTGTTTGTCAGTAGGTACAAATTGACAACGATTATTTTTATAACCATGATACGTTTAAAATATTTTCAAAAGGTGTATAAATTAGAGATGCCACGAACATTCGGCTACTATTCGGTATTCGGCCTATTCGGCTACTTTTTTCACTATTCGGTTACTTTTTTCACTATTCGGTTACTTTTTTCACTACTCGGTATTCGGCCAAATATTGCTTTTGCTTACTATTTGGCCGAATACCAAATACCAAAATGAAAAAATACATCTTGAAAAAAAAACGCATAATAAATAAAAAATGCTCTTTTGAATTTTAATTTTATCTATCTAAATTTCTTTAAATAGACAATAAACAGTGTTAATTTCAAGCGACTTCCCAGGTAAGTATGGTCCTTTATTAATTCATTTTTAGGCAGCCTCGCGTTCATTGGTCAAAATATTGTACATATATTTTCGTATCGGTGATCTATGAACCGGTGTATGCAATTTTTGCCATAAGTTGTTTTTAATTGTTTGTCTAGCTTGTAGTCTTTCTAGATTTAAGGCATGTATGGTAAGTTTGTACAGCGCCCTTGAGGTGATTTTTCACAAAAACGGCGCTATATAAATCATTCAAATATTATTATTATTATTATTTAACAAAAATTCAGCATATTTAATACTTAAAATCAGTGGTAAGCTTGATGAATGAAAACATTTTTTCAGCATTTGTTGATAGCAAACAATTTCTCTTTTCCTTATAAATTATACCTGCTTCCCAAAATAGCCGCTCATTATATACGCTGCTACCGGGAGATGATAAATAAATGTAAGCAAATTCTAGGGGATGCAAATTCTACGCAAAACAGTATCAAAGTCTAGCAGACTTGATACTGTTTTACGTTTGCTGATCACTGCTTGTAAGGGCCCTATCCGACTAAGCGAACAGTTTTCTTGTAAAAATCAATTTCATTTGCGAAATGTAATTGATTTTTACATGAAAACTGTTTGCGAAGTGTACTAAGTGTAGCCGAATATTCGGCTGAGAGCTTAGCCAAATATTCGGTATTCGGCAAAATCACTATTCGTGGCTTCTCTAGTATAAATACTCGTCTTACGAGTAGAAAATCGACAAGAAAAAATCAAATGAAAAAAAACGGTAAATATCACATGTCCATAAATTAATATTTATGGTTCGTATTGAATACATCTTAGAAAAGCCTACAAACAAATAGGTTACATTCTACGAGTCACAATAAGCATTTTATACTTTAACTACTATAGATTGCATATTATGTAAGATCTCATCTCGAATTTGCATCTGCCATTTGGAATTCTCAATAATAAACTTATATTAACCAAATTAAAAATTTTCACACAATTTTTTTTTAAATAATTTTATTCAACCATGTTGTTCAAATCTAAAAGTTAACCGCAACATAAATAAAATTTACCTACACCTTTATGAAACCAAAATTTAAGACCGCAATGCGAAAAAACATAAAATCATAAAACGACAAAATAGTGAGTTGAAGATAGCGTTTATATTAATTTTCCTCGTCTTTCAAAAATAGATTTTAGTTTTCGGATGCATTAAAAAATATTCCATTTAGTTGTAATTAAATAATAATAATAACGTTTTATTCCAGGGTGTGGGGAAGATAGTGCGATCCCACACATCCCATGTAGTTATACATATTTACACAACAGATTTTAAATAAAGAAACAAGTACATAGAGTAGAAAAAAATAACTAAAATAAAGAATCGAGGTAAGTTTTTTTAAATTTAATGCGTACCAAATCACAGGTGGACTTTTTTTAGGGGTTAAGATTTCCTGGCCCATGATGATCAACTTGGAATATGAACTGATTCAATTCGAGGCTTTTTATCACCAGTTTCAAAAAGATGATACGTAAAGTGAAAAGTTCATTATTCAGAGGGGTGATTCCAGTTCTTATTTGATTTTATATATGCCTTCCTCACAAGAGTCCCAGCTGTTCCCGACTGGAGTCAGTGAGACTATGATATTCCCAATTGGGGTATGTTGATGAATGTGTTGGTATTAAAATTCCAAAACTTAAAATGATAATCTGTACAGTTTACTAAAATGACTCTGATATTAATTTTTTTTTTAACAACTTGAACTTTTACTAAACAAAATTTGTAAAAACAACAAAAAACAAATAATACTGTGCGGAGACTTAAATATTGATACAAGCTACAAGAACAAAAACGCCGATTCACTCAAAAACACACTAAAATCACACAACATACGTTTGATTATTGACAAACCTACTCGAATACAAGGAAATAAAAAAGTATAATAGATCATATAGGTACAAATATAGATATCAAAAAATTGTTTTACATGGGAAGTCACAGAATTAGCTGTATCAGATCATATGGCACAGTTAATGCACGTAAAAATAAAACATAATATAAACCAAACTTTGTATGCAAAAAAACAATTATTTAACAAAGAAAATACCAAAATGTTTAACGATTACATATCCCGTATATGTTGGGAACCACTGAAATCATTTGAATCCGTTGATGACAGTTACGAATACTTCATTAATGAAATAAATAATAGTATGAAGCTTTGCTTCCCCTTTAAACAATATAAATATCCCCAAAAACATAATATAAATTGGGTAACTCCTGGTATTAAAATATCTATTATACAAAAAAGACATCGGTACATGAAACAAAAAAACACAAATGATGTTACAATCATAAACAATTATAAACAACACAAAAAAATTCTCAGTAAAGTAAAACAGGTAGCTAAACGGAATTACAATAGTAAACGTATTCAAAACGCGCAGAATAAAACCAAAACATCATGGAACATAATAAAAGAGAACTGTCTTAACCCAAAAATCTGTCTTAAAATAAATGATAACCTGGTATCAGAGCCAGAAAACATTGCAAATTAATTTAACATTTTCTTGCACCACCGCCACCACCACAAAATACAACTTTACATCCACAATCTGCTAAAACAATCACAAACAAACAGTCGCTATCATTCTTTATAACGCCTGTAAACAAGGAGGAAATTATCAAAATCATTGTAAAATTGAAAAATAAAAGCAGTGTCGGCACTGACAAAATCCCTATAAAAACTATAAAAGCATGTGCACAAGCGTTGAATTACCCGTTGGAAATATTTAATTAACAAATCTTTTGAATCAGGAACCTTCCCAGAACAATTAAAACAATCTATTATTGTACCTTTATATAAAAAGGGTCTTAAACAGGAAATCTCAAACTATCGACCAATATCCTTATCACCAAATTTTTCAAAAATATTTGAAAGAGCCATGTACAATCGCATTTTTAACTTTCTCGAAAACTTTGAGATAATATGTCCACAACAATTTGGAATCCGTAAAGGCCGTTCAACAACACAGGCAGTATTTAATTTTTTGAACAAAATTCTGGAAAGTATTAATGCAAAAAACCGTAGGTATTTTTCTCGACCTCTCAAAAGGATTCGTCAATGTTGATCATAGGCTTCTTCTAATTAAACTTGAACACATGGGTATAAGAGGTTTAGCATTAAAATGGTTTGAATCATATCTAAAAAACCGTGAGCAGAAAATCCAAATTCCAAATATCGATGAAAAAATGTTTCAGTATATGGTAGAATCCAAATGGAGAACAATTAACAAGGGTGTGCCACAAGGAAGCATTATTGGACTCCTCCTTTTCCTTATCTATATAAATGAACTTCCAATTATTGCTGGCACAGTATGTTCATTGTTTGCTGATGACACCGCTCTGTTATTTGAATGTAATGGAGACTTTGACGAATTTAACAAACATGTTAACGAGACTTGCCAATTAATAGCAAACTGGCTGTAATCACAACATCTGTCACTCAACACAAACAAAACTCAAATTCTAAAATTATGTCCAGTGCAAGCTACACCTATAAACATAAATGTAAACTTTTTTAATAATTTTATCGAACCCTCCCAAACTTGTTCGTTGCTGGGAATACAACTAGATACAAATGTAAACTGGAAAGCACATGTATCAAAAATAGTAGCAAAAATCAGTAGCTTTTCTTTTGTTCTAGGTACACTGAGAAAAATATTGAACATCGAATCAGTACTAGCCGCATACTATGGTTATGTATATTCAATAATAAAATATGGTATTATTTTTTGGGGAAACTCAGTAAACGCCAAAGATGTTTTTGTCATCCAAAAAAGATGCATGAGAAAAATTGCAAACTCTGCTCGTCTAAAAACCTGTGTCTAAAAATCTGAAAATTCTGACAGTCACAGACATATATATAATGGAATTATGCATGCTAGTGCGATCATCTACAGTCAAGTTTCCACAAAAAAAACTCCACACACAAATACGCTACAAGGTTCACAGAAAACTTATTAATACCAAAAGCAAACAAAACAATATTCCAAAAAGGACCATATTACATGGCCGTTAAAGTATTCAACAATCTTCCACATAACATCAAACGATTTCAAGACACACACAAATTCAAGTCATCACTAAAAACATTTCTTCTAAACGAATGTCACTATGTACACTCTTAATGAATACCTGATGTAAATCAACTCTATTTTTTTTTTTTTAACTTTCTCAAATAATGCAACATGTAATTGTTTGGCGTAATAAATATCGTATAACAAATGTCATTACACCTATCTTTGTATTTTATTTGTATTTCGTATTTTTATATGTGGTTATCTGGAAGAAATGGAGTGTACCCATAAGCTACACCCTTTGTATTTCATATGTACAATAAATATTATTTGATTTTGTGAGGCTGAAGATAGTGGGGAAGCGAAGGAGATGAGGAAGAGAAACGTGGAGAAATTCGTGGCTATTCAGATCTGGTCACCAAGCACGGCTAAATCCATTTCAAGCAATATTTCAATTCAGAATCGTGGTCTAACACCAGAGAGATACCAAAAGTATCTTCCGCTTTGGAACTTGCCACAAATTTTTTAATGAATTAATTGTGAAATAACACAAATTCATAAAAAAAATTATTTGCGCACGCCGAAATTCGATCTCCTGACCTTCGGATTGTGAAGCAAGAGCCTAACCCCTAGATCAGGACAACGAATTGTTCTTAAGCTTAAATTAGTCGTTTTGTCGCTGTTATTCGAGAGAACTGGAATCGCAATTAACGTAAAAGTCTTTTTTTATTTTTATTTTTAACTTTATGAGTAAAAACTCAAATTATAATATTTAATTAAATGAAGACAATATTAGCGAAACTCAATCAAAATCTGAAGACAGAAAAATCAGAAAAAGATATTGGTTCCACTGGGACTCGAACCCAGATACCTTAGCATTCATGGCCAACTGCTCTACCGATTGAGCTACGGAACCCATTTCCAATTCGATCACTTTTAACTGTATCATACTTCGACTAAGAACTACCAACACTGTCTTCATTTTCTTAACGCACATATTATTGGCTGCTATCTTTATATATGATTGCAAGATTCAACCCGAACTAAATGCTATCTAGATAGTGTCTGGATAAATATTTAACCGTTTTATTTATAATACGCGACATCTGTTGACTTTTTCTGCAAGAGTTAAAAATAAAAATAAAAAATTCATCCTAGACTTGAGACAATTCCTTTGAGGAAAGAATTACAATATTGTGTTTCAATTTTTTATTATTAGCACAGCAATGTTAATGAACCGTGGATGTTTTTCAATTCTATTTATTTTCATCAACTTCTAAATACGTTATGGTAAAATTTTCTACAATTTTAAATTAATCTTCATATGTTTATTTTTAGATTTAAAGTTAATTTTTATCCAGTGGCGGATACCTCGTTTTATTCGGGATTATGGATTACCCCCCGACCTCTCAGTAAGGCCTATACCACAAATTCAACCTCGGGTTCTAAAGATTCTAAATACGGCCCTGGTTGGGTTTATGATGACCCGGAAAAGTGGGGAAAAGGGTGGGGGTGGTAATGGTCGGAAACGAGTGTAATATGGTAATGTGCTAAGCTTTATCTCGTGCTTCTTGTGCAAGGCTCGGTTTCAATCCTAAAACATTTTCTACTAAAAAAACAGGTTTAAATTAAGGAACTCTGGTTTTCTTTATTTAGAACTAGCTGGTTCCCGGCATGCGTTGCAATTCCATATTCAAATAAATAAATTGCTTCTCCCTGCATGTCCTTTCCCGTGCGTCCCAGTTCCCTTCCCGAATCCCCTATCTTCCTGCGATCTTCTTCCGCCATCCCCACCCACCCTCTCTCGCTCCTCCGTCCCGCAAACCCCCCTACCACGTTCCATACATTCAGTCCCAGTACACTCAGTTTTCAAACAGCTCGCGTGCCACCTATTATTTTTTTTTTATTTAAATTTTCATTTTTCCTATATAACAAATATTATTTTTTGTATATTTTAACAACAATCAATCAAATTTGGTGATTCTAATTGTCAAAAATCGACCTAACATAGGTAGCTTTTTAAAATATCTGTAATTTAAAAAATCCAAAGACTATTCTTTAAATACAAAAAAAACTGTTGCCATTTAAAATCAATTTCATCAAACACGCGAACTGTCAAACTTAAACTGTCAAAGTTAAAATAGTCGTTAAGTTTTTTTGAAATTGTTCAATTTTCTGCGCAATTTTCTTAATTTTTCTTTCCGTAAGAACCTTCTACAATATATTAGAAAACTTTAAAAAAAGATGAATAAAATAGGTAAAGTCGTTCTGAAGTTATGGCATGACCAATCTAAACAGGGGTTCATTTTATATATATATATATATATGGATTTTTTAATTTGGCTTCAATAAATAAGGTAAACTGAAAGCAAACTAATTAAAACTTTCCCAAAGTTAAACCAATTATTCGGTTTAGCCCTTGGGACTACGACACATTTTCAAATTGGGAGAGGGTATGCCTCAAGTGGTTCGCTACGTTTGGTGACTTAGTAGGATTCTCCGGGTTCATGGTTTGAGATTTTTTATCTTGGCGGCGTATGCACCTGCCCACTAACTGCGTGGCAGGCCGGATCGGGGGAGAGTAGTTGAGGGAGAACTTTTAATCTCTCCAGCAGGACCGTCTCGGACACCACAGTGAGAGGGTTGACACACTGACCTGAGATTCCTACCACCTTCAAACCTTTTTCCTTCCAAAAACTCCCTCTCCTTCCTTTCCTAAAAAGACCCTCCAAACGACATCCTCAAATGTGACACAGGACCCGAAGGGAATTATTTTCATCCTGGCCTTCTGTGAGAAGCTAACATAAAACACACACTATAATCAAACTTCTTGAGAGTAAAGGTCGTGTTAAAAAGGCAGAGAACGAAAGAAAACTTTTAATAATAAAGTTTTCGTCAATGAGTTAACTTCTAACAGAGCAAGCAACTTAACAGCAGACTAATCTATCTATATAACATCTTGATTGTATAACATAAACAAAATGCTCGAAAACAAAACATCTTGCTTTACTTTTTAAGTTGTTTTGATTTAATTTTAATTTGGTTTTTTTAATATATTGTAGATGTGTGTTTGTGTGTTAAAATATAGGGTGAACCATAAACATTTGCACTTTTGTAATCGTGCTAGCAGTGATACCGAACGCGGGAGAAGAGTGAGGCCACTTATGTGCGGCTACTCGCTTCTTGGTGAATCGCTTTATGGGAGTAAAACATTTTCACAAAAACAATTTTGTTCTATTCTGTTTTACAAAACAATGATGCACGCCGCCTATTTCGTTCGCATCACCAATTACAGAGTATAATCAGTGCCCAAGTGTTAATTTAATAAAATTATAGTTTAAAAACTTCGAAGAAACCGGCAGAGGGGCAAAGAGAACACGCCGCTAGAATACATGTCTGTACGAGACGATTCGAATATGTCGACGCGCAAACGTTCCGATGCTTTGGCGGTAGAATTTTTTCAACCATAGTAACAGCAATTCGTTAGTTACAATAACAGACTTGGATGCAGCAAGATAGTGCAACCTGCCATACTTCCAACGAGAGTATACCCATGCTTAAAGAAATTTTCCCTAACAAAGTGATCTCTCGCAGAGACGATATTCCATTGGCTTTCCCGCAGCCCGGATCTAACCCCAGCTATTTTTTTTTTTGTTATGGGATATATTTTTATATGTGTTTCTATTATATTTATGTTTATATTCTGTTCATATTATTCTAAAATAGGATATTATTTACATTTATAAGCAACTTCTTGTATCTACCATCTAAACTTTAATATATTATAATTATCCACCAAGTGTAATTTCTAAGTAAAAGTTAATATAATAGACAAAACAATATCTACATGCAATAAATCTGCTCATTTTTACTGTCCTAAAACGGGAAAATTTCCTAGTTGGACAGCAATGTAATATACAATATGTAATGTTATGAAGAAATAAATAAATTTAAATTTTATCTTATAAGTCGAGTCTACGTTTAAAAACAAATTAAAGGAGAACATCAAGAAATGGTCAAAATTTCCTGAGATTTGTGTCGAAAAGTTTTTGAAAATCTAATGGCCAGATTTGACTTCTCCAGCCGGACTCTCTCGACCCATTTTTACTTTAGCTTCAAACAGGAGGCCCTGAGAAAAATATTTCCCCTGATTATGGGATATGATTTTGTTTTAATTTTGTGGCGCGTCTATTTAGGGAAACTAATGAGAGGAAGTTCTGGGAAAGAAAAAGGTATGAGGGGTGGTAAGAATCTGGGGGTCAATGTGTTCAGGAATGACGAATGCATTAATCCATCCCTCCCACTGCGGTGCATAGCAATGGGTCGAGAAAGTCCTGCTAGAGAAGTCAAAAGGTCGCCCCCAACCGGTCTCTCCCGATCCAACCCACCACGAAGTAGGTGAGCAAACGCATCCGCTGCCAAGAGCTAAACTAACCTCACCCCATGAATCCGGGCACCCGTGCCAAGTCAACAAACGTAACGAACCTCTTGGAGTAACCTATTGCAGGGGCGTTGGTTATCTGTTAAAGGGTCGCGGGCGGCGATATCCATATCCGCCTTCCAAATTGAAATCAACATTTGGAATATAAAATCAAATACGTAAGTTATAAATTAATAAATTAATTAATTATCAAAATAGTACCTACCTCTAAAACTTGACAGTTGCTTAATTCACGCTCCGCAAATAAATAGAATTCAAACAGTTAAAAGGAACCGCACTTCTTCACAAGTGATATAATCACAACAGTGACTTCCAGTTTACTAAGTTAAATAACTACTTATGTGTACAAGTGCACCTAAATATAAAAAAAACAGTAAAAAATTAAGTTGGAACACGCTCAGCAACTAAACACAATTCAAACAGTTAAAAGTGAACCACACCTCTTTGCAAGTGATATAATCACAACAGTAACTTTCAGTTTACTAATTAAATAACTAATTATATGTACGAGTGCACCTTAATATAAAAAAAAAACAGTAAAAAAAATAATTTGGAACTTATAAAAATAATTGGAAGTGATAAAAGGCAAACGTCAAATAAGTGCAACAATACAATTGTTCATTAGTTCATAAAATCAGAAGTATATAAAAGTAAAATTCGCCACCTCATACAAGAGATCAGTAGCAGCGTGGATTAATGCGCCACCATCTCGTGAATTTGCCGACCGCTAGTTCCGTCCGGCCCGAGTTCAATCCTCACACCGGCGAAAAATTTTATTGAGATTCTTTTTTATTAAATAATAATAAACCTAAACCATCTATTCTCTACTCTACTAAACAACAGGTGGCAGTAGTATTTACTGATTTTAATAAACATATATAACTTACCACTTTTGTCCAACAGAGGGCAACAGGTGTATCAAAAACAATCTCCAAAACGAATTAACATTCAAATAAAATCAAAATAAATAAAACGAACACAAGTCCACAAGATGAATTGCCAAGCCTGTTCTGAGCCAACCCTGTCAGACGAGTCCGTTTTTATATGTACGCTGTGCAAAGGAACATATCACTTACTCTGTGGTGGAGTAACTGAGAGCTCCTACCGTCGCCTCAGCAAGGAGCGACGCACACAATTAAAATGCACCCAATGCTTATGTGCTGTGCCATCTATCAAAGCAAGTGGTAGCGCCCTTGTGGACACTGAACTACTTTCTAAGTTACTCGAGCAGAATACCCAGATTCTAGCCACTCTGGCGGCTATGAGCAAACAATATGAAGATATTTTACATCGAGTCCACGATCTAGAGGACATAAACAGCAAACTTGAAAAAAGGAACACTGACCTTGAAACGAGAATCGACATCCTAGAAAACCAAATGGAACAAATTGACAGGAAGCATAAGTCAAAAAATGTAGAAATTAGGGGGATCCCCGAAATTAATGGGGAAAACTTAAATAACTACATTTTTAACATTACAAAAATAACTAACTCCAAAAACGAATCCAACAACATCGATGCAGCTTACCGTATCAACCAAAAGTCCAAAAAAGATCAACGCAGGCCAATAGTAGTGAAATTCAAAACCACCATCGACCGTGAT
The DNA here is from genome assembly GCA_917563855.2 of Limnephilus lunatus. Taxonomy (NCBI): domain Eukaryota; kingdom Metazoa; phylum Arthropoda; class Insecta; order Trichoptera; family Limnephilidae; genus Limnephilus; species Limnephilus lunatus. The sequence goes on along the minus strand of OU830602.1, from coordinate 18,073,428 downwards.
GATTTCCTGAGAGACATTAAAAACTACAACAAGCAAGCCCCAAATCGTGAAGACAAACTAAACACCACCATCATTGGAATGGCAGGACCAAGTTCCCAAATTTACATCTCGGAACATCTGACCTTTCGCGCAAAGCATCTATGGTTTCTCGCGAGAAAAGCTACACGTGAAAACTGGTTTAAGTTCGCCTGGACAAAGGGAGGAAATATATATGTCCGCAAAGATAACGGGACACCTGCTATTATTATTAACGATACAAACAAAAACATTTTGTCTCCCTCAATCAATAACCAATAAACAAAGCTCTTTTAGACATACTCGTATAACTTACTCTCATATGTTTATACTTTTCCACACAAATCTATATGTAAATCACAGAATCAAGAAGTATATGTTGTGTCTTAACATGCTCATGTCTTATACTCTTTATATGTTTTTGTTATGTATTCGCAGCAAATATATATATACTGTGTATACTTACGATTATATTATATATACTTTATATGCCTATGTAAAATATTCGCAACAATCAAAGCCTTATATTGCTTGTATACTTAATATGCTTATGTTTTCGATTCATATTCTCTATATGCTTAAGTTTTATAATCTTTATAAGATCATGTTTTTCTTTCTTAATGTGATTATACTTTTTATTCTTTATATGCCTAGATCTTATATTCGCGAAAACTATATGTATACTTTATTTACCTATTCTTATGCTGTATTTACTTTATATGCTTATGTGAAATATTCGCAGCAACCAAACCCCAATATCACTTGTATACCTTATATGCTAATGCTTATGTTTAACATTCTTTATAAGCTTATGTTTTATATTCTTTATATGATAATGTCTTGTATTAGCTACATGCCTAAATTCTACATACTTTTTATGTTTATGTTATATATTATTAATACACTTATGCTATGTATTCCCAACAACTCTTATATAAGACACACGTTTTCAAAGTCCGATGAATAATATTATTACGGATGAACTAGATAGCACTTATAATATAGCAGAAAAAGTATGTAATAATGTCGATGAATGCAACCTTCTGTTTAAAAAAAAGACAAACTCATTAGTCATTATGCACTTAAATATTAGGAGTATTTACAAAAACATAAACGAATTATTATGTACTCTTAGTCTCTTAAAAACTGAACTCGACTGTATTGTTTTAACAGAGGCCCACCTTAACACAGTAAATATAGATAATATACCACAATTACCAAACTTTACATGTATTCACACGAAAACACACATTAACAAGAATAGTGGCCTAGTTATTTACGTTAACCAAAAACATCAAGATGTATCTTATAAAGAAGTAAACATGACTCTCACGAACTGCATAGCATTACAATTAAAAGTAAATAATCAGATTTATCAAGTTATTGCTGTATACCGAACCCACGGTTCAAAAACTCAACAATTTATAGAGAACCTCAAAGATGTAATTAACAAAAACAAATGTCAAAATACTATAGTGACGGGTGACTTTAATATAAATATAGGTCATAATTCAAACAGCGTCGAAAAAAATGATCTACTTAATACGATGGCTGAACTGAACTTCATTTCATGTATAAACGATTACACTAGAGTTGTGCCCCGACAAAACCCATCATGTATTGATCACATTTGGACTAAGGCTGACACAACTACACAATTAACACCTGTCATTTGGAAAACAAACATTACCGATCACTACACGTGTTTCTTAATTCTTGACTTTAAAAAAAAAATGGCCTTTTCCAAAACTGCATTACAACAGTATAACATAAAAACCTTAAACATACAACTTCTTAAACGAAAATTGAAATTGGAAAAATGGGAAGAGACATTAAACACCGAAGATGCCGAAAAATCTTCAATTTTATTCGAAAAAACACTTCGCGAACACATAATAAACGCAACTAAACATAAAAACGTCAAACTAAAATCAAAACATAGAAAAATTAAGCCCTGGATCACCCATGGAATAGTTACCTCAATTAGGAAAAAAGAAAAACTGTTTTATCAAACCCGAAAACAACCTAATGACTTAACTTTATTACAATCATATAAAAAATACAGAAACAATCTTACAAATTTGATTAAAACAACAAAAGAAAATTACTTCAAGGTAAAAATTGAAGATAGTGGTAAAGATAACAAAAAAGTCTGGGCTACAATTAATAACATTATTGGCAATGGTAATAAAAATAAACAAATAAATAAAATAACTTATGACAACGAAACAATAGACGCTATAAAAGAACCAACTAAAATTGCAAACATTTTCAATAACTACTTCGCTAAAGTCGGAGAGAATCTAGCCAAAAAAATCGACTCTTTTCAATCTAAAAATACGTCCAATACATCCACACAAACTTGCCAAAATATTTTCGAAAAGTTTGAAAAATGCACCCAAATAGAAATAGAAAAAATTATAATGAACCTACGAGTGTCCGCGAGCCCTGGTTTTGATAATATCACAGTAAATTTATTAAAACAAATGAGACAATTAATATCAAAACCAATTGCACATATCATTAATAACAGCATACAGCAAGGAATTTACCCAAAAATATATAAAAATACAATAATAACCCCGATTTTCAAATCAGGAAATACATCTGACATCTCAAACTACCGTCCCATATCTATTATATCTAACGTAGCAAAAATATTTGAAAAAGTCGTAAAGTCACAATTAACTAAACATATCACTTCAAATGAAATCATTAATGATAACCAATTCGGCTTCAGAGAAAATTTAGGTACGCAAGATGCAATTGCAAAAATAACCTCTATAATCTATAAAGCTCTTGACTCGGGAAATAAATGTCTAAGCATATTCATCGATCTAAGGAAAGCATTTGACAGTATAAGCCACAGGAAGCTAATCAAAAAATTAGAAAAAATTGGAATCCAAGGAACAGTTAAAGAATGGTTTAAAAGTTATCTTCATAAAAGACACCAACACGTAAAAATTAACAATATGTTGAGTGAACCCACCTATTCCGAATTTGGAATTCCTCAAGGGACAGTTCTAGGTCCAATATTGTTTATCATTTACGTGAATGAAATGCTTACAGTACCAAAAATGGGAAAAATCATATCTTTCGCCGACGACACAGTTTTAATCATAGAAAAAAAAACTTGGGAAGAAGCCTATCAAACCGCGAATGTAGAAATAAATAACCTAAAACAATGGTTGGATGACAACTACCTTTCCTTAAACTCTGACAAAACCTATTTCATGACCTTTACATTATCAGACAAATTCCATCCAACAATAAATTCCAATATTACTATTCATAACTCTTGTAATAATTATACGGACAACTGCAATTCACCTAAATGCTCAAAAATCTCAAAAAAAAGTAATATTAAATATTTAGGCATAATTATAGATCAACATGTTAAATGGACAGAACATATTGCACAAACTGTTAACAGAATACGTAAACTTTATTACGTATTCCTCAAACTTAGAAATATTCTACAAAAATCTATGCTACTAAAGGTTTACTATGCATTAGCCCAATCAGTTCTACAATACGGAATAATAGGCTGGGGAGGAGCGTTTAAAACCAACTTAACCCCACTTGAAATAGTACATAGAAGACTTATCAAAATTATTCTAAAGAAACAATTAGACTATTCAACCCAAAAATTATTCGATGAATTCAAAGTATTACCACTAAATAAAATTTATCAAAAAAATGCATTACTTCAAATCCACAAAGATAAACTAACAACACGGTCATTTAGCACCAGGCCGAGAACCTTAGGACAAATAATAATCCCTAAACTTAATACAACAACAGCCCAACATCATTACACATACTCAGCCATAAAATGCTTTAACGAACTCCCCAAAGAAATGCAATCCGAAAGGAATTATGAAATTTTTAAACAAAAACTTAAAAAACATTTTACTATTTATTAGATTTAGGTATGTGTTACGATGTGCCAACTTATATTTCCATTCTGAACAAAAAAATATCAACTTATATTTTCTCTATGTATGAAAATTCACATTATGTATATGTACAAAAAAAAAAGGCCAACTTATATTTTTATTGTAAAAAAAAATTCCATTTTGCATAAAAAAAAAATTACAAACTTATTATTCATTGCATATATTTAAAAAAAAGTAGTTCTACATACATCCAAATTGTAACAACTGTCAAGTATGTATAGTACTGTCAACCTGATAGTGCTCCCTCTCTAAACACGAGAATTTCTCAATTAGGGAGGTATTGTTACCACCAATATTATATATTATATATATTTTGTTTAATTGTATACTATATGTATTGGTTAATAAATAAAAAGAAAATAAATAAATAAATAACGTTTCAAAATAAGTTGTACATATATGCTCCGTTAAAAAATCCCACAAACAAGTTTATTTTTCCTAATACGCGTGAACGAGTAAGAAGTCTTCCGAGGGAAAAAGTGAATACGAACTTACGTTAAAACTTAATACATACAGTGTGGAGTTCATTAATATTCAAAACACAAGTTTAGCAAATTAACCTATGAACAAGTTAACACCTTCGCGAGTCATGCGCTCTTAAACCTTTTGACAATTTACGGGATCCAGGATGAATTTTCACTTTTATTAAAGTTTCTCGCGCTTTCGCGTTATTCAGCAAAACTCATACACGATAATTGTTCTGCATTGTAACTTTTCAAAAGTACAAAACCTCTCAACACTAATCATCTTCCAACCTCAAGTTTCCCAGTTTGTGCAAGGAGCTTAGTGTGATGATCGTTTCGTATTCGCACCTCTTTCGGCACTCGATAAATTTGGCGCTAGTAAAACTTTTCAAATAAAGAACAACACCCGCACGGGTCTGAGGGAAGTAAGGGGTGGCGGAAAGGGCTGATATTAGCCATCCCCAAACAGGGAGAGGGAGAGGGAGACTACGGAGTGGGAGAACTCACCCCAATTCCCAAATAAAAGAAAAATGAGCTAAAAGAAAACAGCTGACGAACTTTTGACAGTATCACGTCATTCAATTTGCTTGATACGGCATTTTTCAACAAGATTATAATGTTTCCAACATTTCATTATTATTACAAGTTGACGAAGTAATAATGTAAATCTGGCAATTTAGGAAAGCTGGCAGATTGTATTATTTGACAAAGGGTGATGATGACAATTAAAATTCATCATTGTTTGAATTTAAACAAAATAAATTCGCTATCCAAATAAGTTGTTATTATTAAAAACATAAATTCGGTGATCGAATTCATTGGGGAATAAAGTATTGCGTACGCTCCAATAAAACACAGCTAATTAAATCAATTAACGAGGCTTGAAACTCCACTACCGCCATCGGTTAATTATTATTATTAATTCAATCCTGTGAAATATTTTCCTGAAATGAGGGTCGCTTCAATTAGCTACGAATTTAATAACATAAACCACAGCTTAAAACGCTTCCCTTTCCGGGTTAATAAGCCAGGAAATCGCCGGGACTCGGGTGGCTCGGGATGGCTAGGGATAACCCGAGATGGCCCGGCCACTTTGCGAGGAATCCCGGGGAATAGTTAAACTGAAGTCCCGTTTTCACAATAAGAGTACTATAGAGAAGAGGAAACTGCACATCTGACTCAATCTCGGATCTCAATAAGTATTCACAAAGAGAGAGCTGCAGCGAGATAACTGACGGATTCCATTTGGAAACAATTGCGTGGAATGCAAAAGAGTGCGCTTCCAAAGCTCAACAAAAATGCAACATTTCACGGACTTATGCTGAAAAATTCACAGCAAGAATATGTGTATGTTTATTTACCGCACGTGTGACGTTTAACCCCTCAGGCCTCGGGCCTATTTTATCGGAGGGTCAAAATAGTTCCGCTTTGCAATAAAATCGAAATAAAAGGAATATTTATGAACGCATCTGAAAACTTAAACCTGACACACAATACTTTTAAATATACATATTTTGAATGCAAACGTAGGAACGTTTTAAAAATGGCTGATATTACGTTTTTTATAATTTAAATTATTAATAGGGGAAAAAAGTAACATCATAGATACACATATTTTATTAGGCAAATATGTTATAAACGTTGTCGTCAACTCTTTTTTTTGTCGTTTCTTAATTGTTTTTTTTTCAATTGCGGCCGAAAACATTCATTTCGTATGTTCGGGTGTGCATTTTGATTAATTTGCGGTTAGGCTTTAGGTTAGAATAGAAAGCGTGGTTTTTCCTCTTTCTAACTCTCTCTTTGCTGTCCTTGCTCTACCAGTATACTGGAAGATGCACCGAGGAATCACGGATTGATCCCTTTGGCATCGGTGCGTGGTCGGGAAAACCAAAACAGCTCCCAATTTTTTTTTTTTGTAGATCGTGTAATATTTTATACATTACAGTTTATTGTCTTTTTTCGACTACTATACCATTCTATTGCTGAAAAGTGCTATTTTAAGCAGATAAAACATACTAAACAAATAAAAATTAAAAAATTAATGTGAAAAACAAAGAAAAAATAATAAAACTAAAAAAAAGCGTGTTTGGAGTGTTTCTCGTCTACACCGGTGCTAAAGGAATGAATGACTGTAATTCCTCGGAATATCTTCCATTGAAATACCGGTATAACATACGACGTCTATGCTCTTAATATAGAGGCTGGCTGATATGGAAATCTATTTATGAAACAGACCGCCCGTTTCTGCACGGAGTAAGGGTTCTTTGTGAGTGAATTTGAAAAATCATATTTTGTGTTCAATTTGTATTTTTAAAAAAAACGAGTGTGCTTTAGACCACACGACTGAAGTAAAACTTCACTAACTTATAAAAGAAAGAGAGAAAGAAAATGTGTGCTCGTACCTCTCTCTCTTGCCCCTACAGTAAATACGAAACGTTACTCTCTCTCTTTCTATCTTCACTCAACTTATATCTCCCTCTCAAATTCCGTTCATCATACTTTTCGTAACGCTCTCGTCACGCATTCACCAGCTTACTCCCCAAGTCAAGCGTTCTTTACTTCAAATAATTGTTACAACTATTATTAAATTTTTTATATGTTGAACAAGCCAATTACTCTTGTAAAACCGCACGAGAGTCTGAACTGCTACAAACTGTGTATTAGGATAGTGAGGTTAGGACATCCTGAAAGGTGTACGTAGTGAGGCTTAAAAGAGTGGGGAAGGGAGGGGATGAGGTAGAGAAAGGTTAAAGTATCTGGCTATTCAGACCTGATCACCAAACATGATTCGAATTCGGTTAAAGCCATTCGAGCAACGTTTCATTTATGATTGATGGTATTGTGCCAGAACGATATTTAGAGTATCTGCAACTCCAAACCACAAAGAACATTACAAATCGTGTCCTACATATAATATAGGTAGTATTATTTAAAAAAATTTAACAGACACATAATAAATTAAACTAATTTAATAAAAATACAATAAATATAAACGTGAGTATGAAAAATTTTCTGTGATTTCACCAGCAAAACCCTTTTAAAAAAACGAATGTGCTTTAGACCACACGACTGAAGTCAAACTACAATTCTTAACAGACACAAAATAAATTAAACTAATTTAATAAAAATACAATAAATATAAACGTGAGTATGAAAATTTTTCTGTGATTTCACCAGCAAAACGACGACCTCTGTAGTCCAGTGGCTAAGACTCTTGACTTACAATCCGGAGGTCGCGGGTTCGAACCCGGCGTGCGCAAATAAATTTTATTTGATTAATTTGTGTTATTTCACAATGAATTCATTTAAAATAATTTAAAGTATATTTGCGGCGCGTTCCAGAGTGGAAGATACTATTAGTATCGCCCTGGTGTAAGACCACCATTCAGAATTGAAACGTTGCTTGAAAATGGCTTTAGCCGTGTTTAGTGACCAGATCTGAATAGCCAGATACTTCCCAACCTTCCTCTTACCCACCTCCTTCCCCTTTCCACTACCTTCAGCCTCACAACATACCCCAATTGGGGATGCCATAGTCTCACTGGCTCCAGACGGGAGCAGTTGAGATTCTTGTGCGGTATTCACTGTAAAAAAAAAAAAAAACCCTTTTAAAAAAACGAATGTGCTTTAGGCCACACGACTGAAGTCAAACTACACTGAAGAGAGAAAGAAAATGTGCGCGCGCACTGCTCTCTCTTGCTCCTACAGTGATACAGACAGTAGGCCTGCACTGTGTCGATATACGAAACGTAACTTGCTATGAGAGAGAGAACCCTCTTGCCCCTACAGTAATACGAAACGTAACGCTCTCTCACATCTTCCTCTCAACTTCCGTTCGCCTGGCCCGATCACACTTTTCGTAACGCTCTCGTCACGCATTCACCAGCTTATTCCCCAAGTCAAGCGTGCGTAAAGAAGTTTAACTTCAAAAATTAACAGTTTTGTTATCACCAATCTTTGAATTTATGGCTTTATAAGCCTTCATGGTTTGTTCATGCCAATCAAAAATTATTTTCATGCGGTGTTTTTGTCAGTTGACTGGATTTGGGAAATGTTCAAAACATTTTTATCGGTTTCGATCAAAATAAGCCTAGTCTCCGTAAGCTTATGAATATTGGTTATGCCTACTAAAATAACAAACTAAATTATTTTTGCGGTATTCGATCAAATTCTGAGGTAAAACCGAAAACCGAAAATCGATCATGATTTTTTTTTTGTTTATTGCCGGTAACCCGGGCGTTTATTAACATTAAGAGTATATACAAATCATGTGCGCTACCCGACTCACTAGACAATATCTGTTCTGAGCCGGGTAGCAGTATCTATCATTACATAAAATTTAAATAATAATAAAAGTAAATAAAAATACAAAAGATAATAAATAAAGATACAGAATACAATAAAAAGAAATGATTAAACTTAAGTAGAAATACAAAAGATTATCTATATTAAATGATTTAAATATTACAAATATATAAAAATGTTTTTTTTTAGTGTGAATGAAAAAATCAAATAATTTTTTAGTGTGAATGTCTTTTTTTTTTCATATATATTTAAATATCAATATACAGCGTATATAAAAAAATTATCACGAACGGTTTGCAAGTAAGTTGTTAATGAAATTTCTTTTTTTGTTAATTAACCACGTATTAAAGTTTTTATATGTACGTTTTCTGTTGGTTTGCGTTATATGTTGTGTTTGTTTTAAGAAAGTGTTGAATATGGAAGGTTCGAGGTAAGATTCATATTTTTTGGCAAGAGTGAATTTAATTTTTGGCACTTGTAAATGATTGTTAGATTTAGCTCTAGTGTTCTGGGAGTGAGATATGTGTGAAGGTGACGATTTTATGCAATTTATCTGGATAATTATTTTTATGAATAGCTTCCTGACATAATTTATTTTATTTTTAATTAAAAGATCAGAATAACGTTTACGGTGAAGCTCTTTTTTGACATATAGAGGCTTTGTTCCTTGGGCATGCGGTGATTTTTAAGGAATTATTATTTTAAAGGATACATCCATTCTTTCATTCGTTAATAATAATAAATATAAATCGATATTTATTATTATAATATAATATAATATATTTATAATAATGTAGGTAATCAATTCGGTAAGAATTGTCTTTCTTGGATTTCAGTCTTGAACTATCAGCTGGCGGTTGGCAAAATCGAGAAAACAATTTTTCAACGAAAACAACAAGACAAAAATGCGTATATTCTTAGTGTGCCTTGAAACGCCACTAATATAGGTAATAGGCATAAAAATCGTTTGGCTAACGGAGTGCAGAGGTCACGATTTTAAGCACAAAGGTGGTTTTTATTTTTTTTTTTGAATAATTTAATAAGAAAGAAAAAAATAATACCTTGAAACTATCATTCATGAAGTTGTTTCTTATATGCGTTCAAACATTTCTAATGAAAAAACACATTTTTATTAGTTTACGCTCATATTTTTTATAAAGTAATTAACAATTTTATTTTAACTATGCTCAATGAAAATGGCGGGAAAATCTTCAATTTATCTATATAATATCTTTTGTATTTATAATGTAAACCGATTCGTAACAAAGATTAATCTAAAATAGTGATTTAGCAATTAGCTTCGCATGATTTTTTTCTTGGAAAATTCAAACATCATTATGTACTTACCCACAGAAATTTATTTATCCCTCTCCATTCACAAAATATTTGCATTTATGGCAGAAAAATGCGTTTGTCCAACGCTTTACATAATATGAATATTTATGAAAGTACGCCGAAACTGAAAATGAAGTTAGATAGCATATCTAACAACTCATTTTCGGGTAATTTTTGTGGTGAATTGAACTAAAGTGAGGATTGTTTCTAAATCAAATAAACCTCAGTGTGGGTTTACTACTAGACGCACTAACTGAGTTTTATTTGGCTTTCGAAAAACACTGACATAAGCATAATATTATCTTGTATTGTGTATTTTGCAAAGAATCATTGTCGATGGATTCGTATGCGTGATTGTGATTTCATAGAGTTACTGTAAATTAGTAGGTATCCTTTACTAAAAAATAATCGTAGGTCTAATAATCTAATCTAATACTAAACATAATTTATTACATAAATGTTAACACTAATATATGAACGAGTATTTGTACAAATTTTTATAAAGTCTTACGTTACATAGATCAATTCTGATAATGAGCTGAAATATTCCAGTTGGAACTTGACTTCATAATTGGTTAAATTTCTGGGTACGCCAGTGACATCTAGCGATCGAGTAACGTATCTGTGGCTTGTCTTCAAAAAAGGACAAATTAAATGCCGGTTTTTCGATCCATTTTTTGTTTACAATTTCTTCTAAAAATTGGGTTATCTTCCGAATTTAAAAAGAACCTCTCGATTTTGAGAAAGGACTTTTCGACTTTTGGGGGCCAATGTTAAGATTAAAAATTGACCCTTTTTGCATTAGCTTCACACTGGAGGCCCTGGGGAAAATAATTCATCTAGGTCAATGTCATCTTTGGGAATGCTGTGTGGAGGGTCTTTTTTAGGAGAGGAAGGTCTAGGAATGAAAAGCCACGAGGAGTAGGTAGGAATTTGGGGGTCACAGTGTCCTGAATCCTTCCCCTCCGCTGCCGAGAAAGTCCAGCTGGAGAGGTCAAAAGGTTTTTCTTTATCAGTTTCTTCCGATCAGAAAGAAGGAGGGAGGAGGGAGGAGGGGAGGGGTGAAGGGGAGGAGGGAGGAGGGATGAGGGAGGAGGGAGGAGGGAGGAGGGACGAGGGAGGAGGGAGGAGGGAGGAGGGAGGAGGGAGGAGGGAGGAGGGAGGAGGGAGGAGGGAGGAGGGAGGAGGGAGGAGGGAGGAGGGAGGAGGGAGGAGGGAGGAGGGAGGAGGGAGGAGGGAGGAGGGAGGAGGGAGGAGGGAGGAGGGAGGAGGGAGGAGGGAGGAGGGAGGAGGGAGGAGGGAGGAGGGAGGAGGGAGGAGGGAGGAGGGAGGAGGGAGGAGGGAGGAGGGAGGAGGGAGGAGGGAGGAGGGAGGAGGGAGGAGGGAGGAGGGAGGAGGGAGGAGGGAGGAGGGAGGAGGGAGGAGGGAGGAGGGAGGAGGGAGGAGGGAGGAGGGAGGAGGGAGGAGGGAGGAGGGAGGAGGGAGGAGGGAGGAGGGAGGAGGGAGGAGGGAGGAGGGAGGAGGGAGGAGGGAGGAGGGAGGAGGGAGGAGGGAGGAGGGAGGAGGGAGGAGGGAGGAGGGAGGAGGGAGGAGGGAGGAGGGAGGAGGGAGGAGGGATCTGACGAGGAGGGAGGAGGGAGGAGGGAGGAGGGAGGAGGGAGGAGGGAGGAGGGAGGAGGGAGGAGGGAGGAGGAGGAGGGAGGAGGGAGGAGGGAGGAGGGAGGAGGGAGGAGGGAGGAGGGAGGAGGGAGGAGGGAGGAGGGAGGAGGGAGGAGGGAGGAGGGAGGAGGAGGAGGGAGAAAGGAGAAAGGAGAAAGGAGAAAGGAGAAAGGAGAAAGGAGAAAGGAGAAAGGAGAAAGGAGAAAGGAGAAACACACCACCGGAATTTGTATTTTTTCGGACTACGTGGCTAATTTTTTTTCTGTTTTTTACATCAGCTCCACACGGGAGGCCCTGAGGAAAATAATTCCCCTAAGGGCCCGTGTCATCTTTGGGGATGCTGTGTGAAAGGTGTTTTTAGGGAAAGTAAGAAAAGGAAGTAGTGGAAAGGAAAAAGGTATAAGGGGTGGGTAGGAATTTGGGGGTCGGTGTGTCACCCAACCCTCCCACTGCAGGTAAGGCAATGTTCCGAGAAAGTCCTGCTGGAGAGGTCTACTCTACAGGTCTCCCTTCAAGATCTGGATGAACCCGGGCACCCCTGCTAAGTCATCAAACGTAGCGAACCACTTGGGGTGACCTATGGCACAGGTGTTGGTAATCCAATAAATGGTTCCCCTGGCGGCGGTACCCAGACCCGTCTTCCAAATTGATATGTGTGTTAAAGAAAGCGAACCTCCGTCAGGAGAAGTCACGAAAAGGAATAAATAAATAATGTAAAATGTCTATAAAGAAAAATAATAATTTTAGTACATTTAAACTTCTTGAACTATGCTTCATCGTTTAAATTTGCTGAAGAGACAGCGTAACCAGAATACGAGTAATATGTTAATATGCAATCTGATATGCAAAGGTTTCTCAAACATTCCCATGTAGGAGTGCGAGTTACCAGATCTCAGCTAGAATTGAAGCGGAATGCGAATTACTTCAATAAAAGTCTGCAACTCAAACAAGTTCTCGCAGAATTTGAACACTCATTCCCGTTACGTCATTTTACTTTAAAGTCTTCTTAGCTCGGTTGCACTTGCGCCAAATGTTTGATTAAAAGCGAGGCAACTCATTTCGAAGTCATAAAATGTATAAAAATTAATAATCTTTCTAAAAGAAGCATTCCTGCTGAGAGACCGCCATTCTTAAAACAGGATTAGTCTTAGATTTATTATACTAGCTTCGTATTTTAAAGCAGTTGGTATCTGTGAAGTGAAAGAGTGATGCATATTTAAGTATGTAGATGTAGGGACTGGCAGGAAACGTAAGTCACTTGTCGAAATAAACAGAGTGTACTTTCTTATTAGGGATTTAGAACCAATTGCGAAATAATTATTTTAAAATCATTTCTACTAAATCGGTTTACATTATAAATACAGAAAAATATTTAATTAAATAAAGATTTATCCAGACACTATCTAGATTGCATTTAGTTCAGGTTGACTTTTGCAATCATATAAGATAGTAGCCAATAATATGTGCGTTAAGAAAATGAAGATAATGTTGGTAGTTCTTAGTCGAAGTATGATACAGTTAAAAGTTACCGAATTAGAAATAAGTTCCATAGCTCAATGGGTAGAGCACTTGCCATGTAAGCTGAGGGACCTGGGTTCAAGTCCCGGTGAAACTAATATCTTTTTCTGTCTCCAGATTTTGTTTGAGTTTCGCTTTGAGATTTTACTCACAAAAGTTTAAAAAAAAAATTGAAGCTTTTCCCACCGTTTCCATTGAGTAGAATTACAATAAAATGGTTAATTAAATAGAAGACAATATTAACGAAACTGAATCGAAAAACTGAAGACAGAAATATCAGAAAAAGATATTGGCACCTCTGGGACTCGAACGCAGGACCTTCTAATATAATGGCAACAGCTCTACCAAGCTTTTCTGTCTCCAGATTTTACATTTACAGATTTTCTGTCTCCCCACTAAGTTTCACTTTTCTGTCTAACATATTATTATTCTGTCTAGAATACATACATATTTTTTGACTTGTGATATTGACCGGGCTTTACGCACAGTTTTTATTTATTTATTAAATTATAATTATACTTCAATATAGGTATACTACGGAGAGTAATTTTCCTCTTATTTCAATAGTGTTCAAAATTTCATCAAGAAGTGTCAAACATCTGCTTTAAGGGGTGGGAAAAGCATGTAGACAGTTATGCCTCTCATTTGAAGCTCAAGTTTGCAAAATTTCATCAATCTTGGAATAAAATCGTAGATTTCTATGGAAAAACAAAACCAAGCCGCCACAGGCATTAATCTATATATTATACCAGCTGAAGTCCCCGGCGTTGAACGGATTATATATACAAAGAGGTTTTTTTTTTTTAATTCAGATGTAGGCAAAAATTTTACTCTTATTTTAAACCACAAGTGTGTAAAGTTTCATCAAAAAGGATCGAAATTCTGCTTAGGGATGAGAAGAGGAGATGGAGGTCGTTTTTTCGAAATATATATGTCGACCATTCTCATGTTTCGAAGATCAAGTTTGCAAAATGTAATCAATCTCGAAATGAGATTTTAGATTTGTATAAAAATATACCACCATGCCGCCCGCCGCAGACATTCTTGTGTACCTATACAGGGTGTTAAGGGACGTACTTGACTTACTTTAACCAGTGATTCATGACGTTATTTGGAGTAAAAAATTTAAATGAAATGGTGGTCTCCGATGGCTTTTTTTTGCTTCTTTCCCATTTTTACTTCAAAACCAAACAAAACAAATTACTTCCAAACGTCATCACCGGTCACTCAGCCGAGTAACCACCCAACCCCTCAACATGCACACATTTTAATGTTAGATTTTTATGTGAATACCGCGCAAGAGTCCCAGCTGCTGCCGTCTGGAGCCAGTGAGACAATGGCATCCTCAATTGAGGTATATTTTGAGGCTGAAAGTAGTGGGAAGTGGAAGGAGGTGAAGATGAAGATGAAGGCGGGGAAGTAACTGGCCACCACACACCACTAAGGCCATTTCAAGCAACGTTTGATTTCTGAATGGTAGTCTTGCACCACGGCGATACTGATAGAATCTTCCAATTTGGAACTTGCCGCAAATATGTCCGTGCGGGTAAAGTACTATTTAAAAAATAATAATTTTAAAACTTATAAATTGGTTAAAAATAAAACAACAATTTTGTAAATATCATTTATTTTTTATACCTATTGCCGACCAGGTTTCACTATTACAGTGGTTTATTCAGGACTTGTGTTCATTTAGAGAGGGTTAAAAAAAACGGGAAAGTTATCGTGCATCGCTTTGTTTTAAATTATTATTTCATATCACGAAGTATTTGCTCCACATGAAAATATATAAATTAGTTGTACACCACAACTTTAATTAAAAGGAAGCCATGAAGAAGCCTGAGGCAATGCGAAACCCGGTCGACGTCAGCGCGAATAAATGGTGCTGGAAAACAAGCCATATTCCATTTTATTTGTGTCATACCACAGTGAATGATTTGTACGAAAATTTTAATGTCACAACTTTTGAAATATTCTACGATAATATCTCGTTAAAAATGACCTTCAACAGCGTAAAGTACTGTGTAGACATTATTTCAAAAGCTAGTTGGATTTAATTCTGAGTTATGACTATTCCTGTTAGAAATGTTGTTTTCCCGGCGTTGGGCGTTAATTCATTTAAAACTACGACAATGGGAGACAGTCTATTATTTGGTTTTTCCCACACTGAGTACTGAGTGCGCGTTACTCGTTACTCCGTTCGCCATTTGCCACCGGGTCCGCTCAGCTCAGCGTGACAGCTCCGCGCCAAGTTTTTCACGAGTGACACATTTCACGGCGAATGCACTTCGGGGAAGTTTGAGCATTTCGCTCGCTTTGTGTCACAACAGTTTATGATTGCGCCGGATAATGTAGAGTCGTGGACCACGGACTACTCGGCGAAGCGCGTTGCTTTCGGGCGGGATGGTTTGTTATTAAAACCGAATCACGTACTTACTCTACCTACATGTTAACGTATTACACTGTTTTAACTCGTGACGGTAAAAAATGCCAAAGATTTATATCGGCTAACTCGTTAATAGTATGCCATTAGTCAAATACATGCAATGTTTTTTTCGTTGTTAGTTTTTGGGGTGTTATGCCGTGTTGCGCTACCTCCTACTATAGCCGACGTTTCGGACAGCGTTGCAGTGTCCATCATCAGGGCAGATCCGGTAGATCCGACGATGTGTAATTGTTAGTGTAGAGTGTGTGATAATTTACTTGGAAGCGATACCGTGTCGCCAGCTTCAATTCACTACGAGCTGGTAGGTATTTCAGGAGAAAGGGAACTGCGATTTTAGTGAAAGCGCAGTATTTACGTTAGCCTGGGGTCCGTCGGCTATAGTAGGAGGTAGCGCAACACGGCATAACACCCCAAAAACTAACAACGAAAATGCTTTTGGCCGTGAAAATCTAAAAACTTATCTGACATGCAATGTTATTTCGCTTGTGGTATTATTATAATGAACTCATAATTGTTGAGGTAACTGCGTGCTTTGACTAGTTTCTTTTTTTTCTGTTATTTAAGCTTACATTTCCTACAAAGCTATTTAAAAAAAGAATTGAGAACTTTTTACATTTTTCGGGTTCTTTTTCAAACGTGTCTGGTTTTCTTTCACCCAGTAAGGGTGTTCTAGGCCATCATTTCAAACTAAAGAGGGAGATAAAATGAACATACAGGTGTTAAGAGGCGTGCTTAACTTACTTTATCCAACATTTCCTGGTATTATTTGGAGTAAAAAAATAAATTAAATTTTGGTCTCCGGTGACATTTTGGGTGCGGGTTTAGGAGTTGGGTATTTACTCGACTGAGTGACCAGTGACGATTTTTTTGTTGTTCGATTTTCAAACAACAAAAAAGTCACCGGAGACCAAAATTTCATTTGCAAGTTTAACTCCAAATAATGTCAGAAATAATAGGTTAAAGTAAGTCAAGTACGTCCCTTAACACCCATTTAATTGGAAATTTTCGTAATTTACAGAAGATGGAGTAGAGTTCAGTCTTAGAAGAGATGAAATGTTGAATGTAGGGGAGGCAGCTTAAGATAAGACGTGATCGAAGAGACAACCAAAAAATATGTGATCTATGTTCCAACTTCTCGACCACAGAAAGTACAATCTGGGGAGTCAAGAACATAATTTTTTTAAATATTAGAGGAAATGCAGCACCGTCCAATTTTCGTTAGAAAAAGTTAGGATTTATTTTTAAAAGGAGGGGTATCGTTCAAACCGGTTCCATGCCAACTCAGAACCAAGCCAACTCCATGTCAACTCACAATCAAGTCAACTCAACACCTCTTTGAAAAGTCTAAAATAGCCCATAACCATAACCCTAACCTAAAATAACCTACTAAACCTTTTTTTTCATAATTTTTAATGACTTTTCTAATGAGGTTCTGATTTTATTTCATCCTAAGTTGTCCGGTCACCGTTCAAACCACGGTTTTGATGGGGTAGTATGTTTTGTATCTTGATATATTAGGCTCCCTTGGATTGCCTAGTAATGTATCAATACTTTGCCCAAACATTGTAGGATCTATCTTTGAGGATGGAAATACTGTCAGATAGGGGGGTGTGATTTATGAGGGTATCAATAGGGTTGGATTTTGTGTATTTGTCCTAGTTAAATGTAACAAATTTTACCAATTCATCCTTGGTATTGTGAGTCGATCGTTATATTTGATGGACCTTAAAATATTGAATTTACAGCTTCCGTAAAGAATATTTAGGAAGTCGTAACTTAGATGCTTTCAGCACTGTTACACGCAGCCAATTGCACAATGTGGGTACAGTCGAAAGACAAAACGAACGGAATCGCGTGTCCAACACCCGAACGCTGTATACCTACGGTCGATATTTGTTTTATTCAGTACGAAAACGAGTCGTGTTTTATAACTCTGACTCAGATTGTGACCTTCCAGCTTCCTACGAAATTGGTTTCTTTAAGACCTCGGTTTACTACTATTTCGCTCTAAAGCACCTTCGCCTCAAAATCCCAGAATATTTTGTAGACTAGGTGGAAACCTACAGAAATATCAGGGTTACATTTTTAACGTGAATTCAGCACAAGTCTTTTGTCCCAAGTGCTCCCGGAGCCAGTGGGTTTATGGCATCCCTGATTGGGGAATTTTGTAAGGCAAGAAGTGGTGTAGGAAAAAACTCTGAGAAAGAGGAAATAAAATATCATCTCTACCATAGGTCACCCCTAGTGGTTCGCTTCGTTTGGTGACTTAGCAGGGGTGGCCGGGTTCATGGAGTAAAATTTGTCAAGATCTTGACGGTGGATTATTTTGCCCACCAGGTGTATGGCGGGCCGGATATCCTTTCCTTTATCCTTTTATAATCCATTTAAAAATCCTTTGACTTCTCAAACCAGTCTCTCTCGGCCCATTGCCTTGCATCACAATCGGATGGGTGGATTAATATGTCACTCCTAGACGCAATGACCCCCAGATTCCTACCAACCCCTCATACATTTTTCCTTCCCAGAACTTCTTCTCTTTCCTTTCTTTAAAAAGATTCTCCACATAGCATTCCCAAAGCTAAGATTATTTAATTAAAATTACTGCCTCGAAGGTATTATTGATATACTTACATTCAAAATTTAAATATAAGCCTTGGAAATATTTCATAAAACACTTTCTTTAGATTTAAGTAAGAAGGTGAACTTTATCATAATTGTTTATAATTATGTATGTTGTTGGGTATTTTTCTATTTCCCGTCACGGTCTTAAATTTTAATGTCACAATTTAATTGTTCAATGACATTAATATTCTTAACACTGTTATAAATAAATTTATAAATACTGTTTGTAACACTAATAAATAAAAAATAAACAAAATCTATAAACCTGTATGTGTAGAGTCAAAATATCTGAAAAAAATCTTCCTAGTTTTCCGTGACCTGATTTAATAATATTTTTCTCTCCGGTATTAAAAAGCTGTAAAAAAAATATACCCTATTATTATTTGTGAGGTAATTAATCTGCCAGCTCCCGCCACTATCCATCATTGTCGGGATCCCTTGTTGTGTTGGTAATTTTTACAAATCAGTTAAGTTTGTTTTCTTCAACTGACAGTTAGGTAAAGGGGGTTGGGGAGGGTCATAATGACTTTATCATCTCTCCCTTCAAAGGCAAGTGTGATTGTATCCGATAGAAAAATAACATTTCGGGAAATGTAACCTTTTGTCAAACACACGCTTCACACTGCGAGAAAGTCACGGGCGTACTGAATTTGGAAATCTCAGATATAACAACTAACAATAATGGATTTAAATTTTTTCTTGGTTTGACATATTATTATGCACGTATTTCGATTTGAATATATTCCAAATTGAAGATAGGTATTCCGAATTGAAGTTAGGTATTTTGATTTGAACATAGATATTACAAATTGAATACAGGTATTCCGAATTGTACATAGGTAATCCGATTTGAACGTAGGTGTTGCGATTTAAACGTAGGTATTTCGATTTTAACATAGTTATTCCAAAAAGAAATTAGGTATTCCCATTAGAACTTAGGTATTTCGATTTGAATACAAGTATGCCAATTTGAACATAGGTATTACGATTTGAACATAGGTATTCTGATTTGAACATGGGTATTCCAAAACGAACATAGGGTATCTGATTTGAAATTTGGTATTCCTATTTGAACTTAGGTATTTCGATTTGAACACAAGTATGCCGATTTGAACATAGATATTACGATTTGAACATGGGTATTTCGATTTGAACATAGGTATTCCGATACGAACATAGGGTATCCGATTTGAAATTAGGTAATCCTATTTGAACTTAGGTATTCCGATTTGAACGTAGGTATTCCGATTTGAACGTAGATATTCCGATTTTAACGTAAGTATTCTGATTTGAACGTACGTATTCCGATTAGAACATAGGTATTCCGATTGGAAAATATGTATTCCGATTTCAACGTAGGTATTACGATTTGAAAAAAAGTATTCCGATTTAAATTACAAGAAAGTTATAAAAAACATTAATCTCTCTCCGGATATAATGACTATTCCTGTAGGAATATTATTATCTGAATTTCAGTCTAATTTTTTTCAGTAGGTACCTCACAAGAGTATCAGTTGTTCCCATCAGTTTGGAGCCAGTGAGACTACGGCATCCCTTATTGGGGTGTGTTGTGAGGCTGAAAGTAATGGGTAGGAGAAGGGTATGGGGATGGGGAAGATGGAGAATCACCGGTCGATTCAGGCATTGTCTTCAAACACGGCTAAAGCCATTTCATGCAACGTTTCGATTCTGAATGGTGGTCTTTCAACTGGTCGATATTGAAATCTGTCGCTCTGGAACATGCCGCAAAAATATACCACCATCATCACTCTTGGCTCTACAACCCCTGGTAAGTCTTGACCTCCTCAAGAGTCTTCCAAATATACCATATATTATTTTTAATTTATAATTTATAAGTATCGTAACCAGTCTAATTTTAACTATAACAGAGTAAGTTTGGAGTTAATTCTTTGCGAGGTTGATTTCAGCGCATGCGCGCCGTTCTCCAGTAGTTTGCACGACATGGAACGGTCGTTTTTTCGGTCCGGTGTTTCGCCATCTGCAATGTGCACAATAGAGCATGGATAGTATTTTTTGCGGATATGCACGGTGCGCGCGGCAACCATCGGGCACGGCAAAACATCCCACTTTACGGTCCTATATAGGTAATTAGATTATGTGACAAAAACACAGATGCGGATGCAGCGTCGCCTAGAGATGATTCCAGTATTCCAAACCTGCGATATTATCACAGTGATTGCTAATAAGCAGCATGCATTTAAAATTTAGAGATTAAAAAATAAATCCTACCGGCTGCGCCACTATTATTTCAAGTTCCGGTTGGAATTTATTAGTAATGTTTGTAACGTTTAGGTAAATGAATGCGGGATAATTTAATAAGTATTTGTTGTGTGTTCTGTGTTGTGATTGTCATATTTTATATTTAAACTCATTTAGCACTGAACACTTTTATTATTCTCTTTTACTTAATCTCGATGTGTAGAACCTCTTACCTTAACTTTTCATGTATGTGCCACCTCTTACTAAAATATTGCTATGAATTTGTATCTATAATCTCTTTTGTCTGTGGTCACGTCAAACTTTCTCTTTCTGTGTATTAATAATAAGCTTGTTGTGTTTTGCAAATTCATTTTTCTTCTCGCATTTTTCGACTCAATTAAGTTCTCTATTTAATATTAATTTAAATAAACTAAGTAACAACGATATCCAGCACAACTAACAAGTGTTTTACTAACAAGGATAACTCAATCTCTCGTAAAAAAGTACGCCAATACTTGGCGTGGAACTGAAAGAAGCCACCAAAGCAGCGCAGACTTACACCCTGACTGCGACTTCTGGAGATCACGACCAGGGACGCAACGCAGTATTGACAATGCACTTTATTATTTAATACTCAAATATAAAGAAAAGTATATTGCTAATTAAGTCTGATATGGCTGGTATTTTAATATGAAGATATACTGAGTGAGACCGCATTGTACTATAAAAAATAGGATCACCTATCGCTGTCTCTATCTTAACTACGGAAGTAAAAGAGATGACCTTTCAAACCTCACTCTAAACAATTATTTTATGTTTCCGTTAAATACCACCTTATTGAAGTGAAAACTTACGTCTATAGGATTTAGCCTGCGAGAGAATGAGACAGTATAATCGGTTTCTCTTTGTGTGAGGCTTCGTAACCTATCGGTCTCCTCTTTGTGCGGTGCTTCGTATCCTTCCCACTCTTGTCTACTTTAGTTTTCTCAAGGTTTCACGTCTACCGCGTATGAATTGCACATTCTGATTTATTTGTTATTAAAATTCTCGGTAATTCTTCGGAACAAACGTCAACGGTTAATACGCACTTTTTTTGATAAAACTTTTAGATTCTTCTTAATTACCATAAAAGACAACTATTTGCGTTGGGGGAGGTTGAAAATGATACATTTTTAATTTTAGTTACGTAAATTGAAAATTTGCTTACACTGTCAAATCACTCTGCAATATTATTGTTATTTTAATATGTTGGTATTACTGATATTTTACATTCCATGTTACACAAACCTAGCGTAGCCGCTAAAGTACTTGAAAACTGGGATGTTTTTCTTGCCTTGACGTGAGTAGGCGTTATAAAGGGGCACTTTCTTTTGAATCACAAACCATGTTACACAAATCTAGCGTATAGGTTTTTCGGTTACGCGCCTTTGAATATATTGCCATGAAGTCAGTTACGGTATGATGTAGCCTTCCATATAGTATCAGTAATACCAACATAATAAAATGACAATAATCATTACAAATTGCATATGGTGAAGCGTTGTGTCTAAATACGAAAGCAAATTTTCAATTTACGTAACTAAAATTAAAAATTTATCATTTTCAACCTCCCCCAATGCAAATAGTTGTCTTTTATGGTAATTAAGAAGAATCTAAAGGTTTTGTAAAAAAAAGTGCGTATTAACCGTTGACGTTTGTTCCGAATATTTACCAAATTCTCTAGTTTAAGTGGAACTGAGTAAAGGCCAGTATCTCAATAGCAAAAAGCAGAATAATATGTGAAAAAAAATTGCAAAACAAAAATTTTTGGGAGTTTATTTACTTTCTAATAATTCCTTAATGATGTGACCTTTACGGTGAATTTTATATAATGTATCACCAGAGAGATGAAATTTATAAATTTTATTTATAATTTGATGCCTTGGAATACGGCACGTTGCTGGTCCCTAGAGACCGCTAAGGCCTGTCGCAGTTCTTGTTGATAAACTGCTCCCTAGTTACGCAGAGCTCAGCTGCAAGAATAAGAAGATGGAATTGGGTATTGAAAAGTCCTCTTTCTGGAAATTATAGCTTGTCTTGTGAAAAAGAACTCACATAGCAAAAAAGCAATTACCTCTATTTAATAATATGCTTTTTTTAAACTTAAAACTTTAAATAAAGACGATATTAAAAAACGTATGTGGTTTAGGTTTCAGGTGACATCTCCGTTTAGACATGCTTTCTGAAATATTTTACAATAACACTTTTACACAATGATTTTGCATCTTTAATTTCTTAATTTTTAACTCTGGACCGCCATCAATAGGATAAGGTGCTCCCATAACCGTTGTTCTCACATGATGCATAGATGTGGCATTGAAGAGTTGGCGATGTGTGAATGCGGTGACCACCGAACATGTGGTCACCGAATGCCCGCTCCATTCATTCCCCGGCGGGATTGATGAGGTCCACAAGGCAACGCCTGAGGCCCTAGACTGGCTCGCAGACCTAGATGCCCCCCTCTGACCCCCCACCATACGAAAGAAGAAGAACTTTTAATTTCTACCCAGTTAAAGATGAAAATATGCGAATGAAAATGTTAAGATGTTAAAATGTCCTCTACAATACAGGTGAACTCCTAGTGTGGAGGACAATATACTATACCTTTGTGATGTAAATGTACTAAGAATAAATAAAAAAAATACTGGCTCGGCCCCCCTGCTTTTCTGAGAAAGACGAAAGATTCAAAGAATCCTATTGTATGTATAAAAAATGAGTTTAAAAAACTAGCACTAAAACAAAACCGACCATAACCACCCTCTTTATTACCGACTGGGAGAGAGAGATATCTGTGGAATCATGTAGTAACCACTGGAACGCTTTTTGCTGAATTTCGGTACGACTTACAAAATATAAGTTTGCTAACTTACCGAATTACAACAATTTCTCCCTAGATGCATTAAATTTTTTTTTGAAATATTTTCAAATAAGCCCGTGGTTCCATTTTGACGTTTTAGGGTAGGTAGAATGAAGTACTTCTATTAAAATTCAACAGATGGCAGTGTACTCTAGTAATGTAGGGAAAATATTGCATCGAAAATTCGTATTTTGTAGGTCTCTGTAAAATGTTAAACGGTCTGAAGCTGTCAATTTAAAATTCGGCTTTTTATGGTATTTTAGTGGATGTTGGTAGGGCGAATTAAATTAAATTCATTCGTTTACGGATGCGTCTCATTAATAAAATAATAATTTACTAAATTGCTCAAAATGCCTTGAGAAGGGGGTAGGTTTCAAGGAAAGAATGCCAAAGACCTACCTTGCTTTTGTCGTCCTCGGTCTCCTTCTTCTTGGCTGCTGGTTCCTCGAGATCTATTATTTGCCGCTGGTTTTTTATCAAATGTCTCTCATAACAGTTCACACAAACAATATAGTACAAACACGACTGCATTGCCGCCCGGCGCGGGCGAACAGATTAGGCGATAATTGAAAGTATCTGCGGGTTTTCAATTCACAATAAAATGCACGGTGTTCACTCAACAAATTAACACAACACGCGTACAGCGGGGGATATTACAATAAAGATATTTCAGAACATTGGCGGGTAAAACAATCCAATAACTACGATGTACGGTAATAACAAAAAACACTTGCGCGTGGCGGGCCAGAACAATACACAATGGCGGGCAATATACCTACTCAATAATGCACTGCAACGCTCGTCTGGTAACAATACTATATACAGTTCTGGCAACCTTACAGGCCTTTGGCAAAAGGAATGGATAAGTCGGGCAGGAATGTATTAAAGGAACAAAGCGTTTTGAGCAATAGACAATTTGATAATTAAAATATCAATTGGCGCAACCAGATGTTTCTAAAAATGTGTATACCAGTGTTATAATAATTGAATAAGTAATGCATTTAACTGTTTTAACGTGTTTCAAACTTTAAAATTCAGTGATTAATTGAAAAACAAAATTTTGTGGTTATGTTTTTGACATTTTTTACCGATCGTCATGTGTTTTTGAAAATGCAATATTTTCAATCAATAAACCAATAATCGAGTTCATTGGTATTGTTAATTTGAGATAATTGATTTATCTGTTTGATACACTGCAGCTATTTTTGTTGAGTACTTTATGAATTTCATTTTAGTCTTATTAAAAGTGTCGCCATTTTTCGACTAAATTTGCGTCAAAAATTATTCAAAGGGAACATTCAACAGTTCACAACACATCAAAATTTAGTTTTCTTATATACATATGTAGATTGTGATTATAAATTAGACCATTTAAAAGAAACCTAATAGAAAATATTCAATGTGGAGGGAAAATTGAACTTACTAGGCGAGTTTAAAGGGAGGCAATACTGAGAATAGTTCCGTTTTGAATGTTTACGATTTTATAATATTATTTTTATAAATTCTAGGAATATGTAATAAACAACCAAAGATAGGTGAATTCATTGACTATATAGAACTATGATCAGTTTGTAAGCCTCTTTATTAAAATTCGGAGGTATGTTTTTTTTAAGGTTGGCGAAAAATATTCAAAACGGTCATAAAAATATCACGAGCAATCCGAAAAAAAATAAAAAACGCGCCGTCGCTCCAGTGGGTAAGTAATTAATCAAAATGGCGGTAGGTTTTAGTTAAGTTTCGAAATATAATGTACTGTAAAAGCTTTCCAAATACTCCGCGAGATGTCAGCAGGGAAGTATTTCTCCGCTTGACCGATAGATGCGCCTAAGTCGCTTTTGCTGGCAAGACAGCCGGCGCCGGACTGCAGCCTCAAATCCAATCGTCCTCTCTTACAGTTAGGCGGGCTAACTTGTAGCCTTATTATTGTAAAAATATAAATAAACCAGATGGTTAATATCGAGGATCTATTAAATATTGAAAAACCTCCACAGGTTAAAGTGTTTTGGAGCATTCAAAAGTACTGAACGCTACACGAACTTAATGCTTTTAAGTTTTTATTCCTCGCTTTTCAAATTATAAATCTCATTTTTAATTGGGCACGCACCTCCCTGCTCTCCACCAATCTAGCCGCCATTGTGTTGTGCCAGTGCCGTAGGGTTACGTGTTAGTTGTTAGCCCACAACCAGCGCCGTTACGTGAAAAACGCTTTTTTAAACTCGGCTTTTATTGAAAACCATTCTTGAGTAACGTTTTACGTTTCATTGTAATCCGCTCGGATAAATACAAGGACTTGGATTGAATTTTTCACGCGGGGCGGAGCGGAGGTGGAACTATACACTTTACGTCTGGATCCGACCTGGAATAGCTAACACTAGCTGTGAACTCGCACTTGTTCGAGTTATTGGCGTTCGGAATGATGATATTCCTACCACAATAGGACTATTGAATTTGGTTCTTTTGTACACCTCTGGAGCTTAGTTTAAATGCATGGCATGATGACGAACATCAACACGGCAACAACACAATCCGAAATGAGAAACTATAAGAAACAAACTGATAAAGATTGGAAGTACCTCGGGTATTGATTGAATGATAAGAACCACAGTCAAAATATTAAAGTACTAAACGAGTTCTTTTCAAGTTGAAACCTGTTTAATGCCGGATTCTTAAACATAAAATACTTGACAAATATAAAGAACATTCGATTGCGTTTTTTTATCACTGGAAAAACTGAGACGGGAGAAAGCTTTACCTTCAAATGCGGCGATCTTTTGGCATAGTTACACCATAAAAAAAGGATCATATAAAACATATATTATATGAACGCGATTTTGCGAGAGATTCAATAATTGTAAATTAAAACTCCAATTTGGACCCTTAGCCTAGGCTCTGGATATTGATATTAAATTGTGTTAATGAAATTATGGATATAGGCAATGTGTTCGACAGTAAACTCACCTTTGTATATCATATTAATAATATTATCAACAAATCCCTAAAGACTCTTGGCTTTGTTTTAAGAGCTGCAAAAGATTTTATTGATTTAGGCACATTTATTTTATTATATAAAACCCCTGTCAGATGCCAACTTGAATATAACTCTACGTTATGGTCTCCCTTTTTCAGTTCTCATTCGACAACATCGAAAATATAGGTACAACGGAAGTTTCTAAGGTTCATAAACTATAAATTGCGTATTCCTATACTAAATATTGATTACAATTACCTCCTGGATAAAATTTCTCTATTGAAACTTTCAGATAGAAAAATAATCACAGATTTAATACTATAACATAAAGTACTGTACTATAAAATTGCTGATTTACTTCAATTTATCAATATCCGTGTTCCCAAAAAATCATATTGACATTTATAACCCTTTTACTTCAATAACACTAGGTCACTAGCTTATCAAAATTCTCCGTTTCCGAGACTTCAGTCTCGGAAATAAATATTCTAATATAGTTGATATATTTCATCTTTAAGCTAATCAGTATAAAAATTGTATATTCTATCACTTTTATTCTTCTAGACACAAATAGATTTACATAATTTCTGCAATTTTTGTTTACATTGAATGTGAGACTTCTTACCATTTTTACAAATATACTTTTATTTTATTATATCGTTTTTTTGTTACATTTTATTACGTATTTTCTTTTCTCATTGTATTATATTTTCTTCATTGTTTGATACTCAACTTATGAACTATTATGTAAAAGCCCATCAGGGCCAAGGGCACCATTTATTAAATAAATATTCAATAAATGGTGCCCTGGGCGGCAACGTTAACCATACCCGCTTCCTCGAATAATCTATTTATTTTTCCCAGCTTTTAATTAAAATTCTTATAAACATAAACATGAAAAAAAATATTATATGAAAATATTATGAATACCACAGCATTAATGAAGGTCAAATATTGGAGGCGTAGACGAGACAAGCGTATTTTTTTCACAAATTAAGATAAATGAAAGTTTGCGGTTGAAAGCAAAACCAAAGTTTAAATTTAATATTACTGGATATTTGAATTCAATTAATCACGCTACCAGGGGCAGGACACGGCCAGAGATACGCCATTCACCTCCAGAGCACAGAGCGCGGAATGTAAAAAGACCTGATTTAGTGTAATTTACTTGTGATGAATAGGGAAATTTGAGACAATTCTAACCGTCTATACTCGGAAGCCATTATCTGGGAACATAATTAAATCAGCAAACCTTTGTCCGCGGCCGCGGGAGAGAGAGGTGGAGATCGTATCCGGGCGCCATCTCTGGGCTTTGAGCCGAAGTTTTTAAACTTTAGTTCGGCTCCGAACCATTTATCAGGGGTCACTGTCAGCCCCGTGATTAATTGATTACTCTGTTTAATATGCACCGTGAATTATGAGCGGACCGGAGCATGACTGTTCGCTTTGTTATTTGTCAACATTTTGGCTTTGCTTTCAACATGGAAAATGTCATACGGCGGCGGATATTTAACTTTTTTGCATTTGGCGATGACAATTCTGAATAAATACAAAAATACGGCAATAAATCGCAATTTTCCTTAAAAATTTGTTTGCGAGAATATTGTGATTTCTTGGTAGGGAACGGAAAAAATCGGGACATTCGAGACCAACGTAAAACTAAGTAAAAATATTTTGATGTAGTTACAAATCAAACGGAAAATGTGATTTGGAAAAATCAAAGCCAGACCAAATCAAAGCAAAATCAGGAAAATGTGTAGCAAAAAATAGCAAAACCTCGGCAAGACTGAGCTCCTGGCTTTAATTACTAGATGCGACCCAATATTTTTTTATAATTTTTGGTTTGGGAGTCGTTAATATCGTCTTCAATGATTAAATATTATAATTTGAGGTTTTACTCATTGAGTTATTCCAAAAATATAAATCATAACGTAAATATGACTCGTTGATGTATCTATTGCCTGTTAGAGAAATACAATAGCTGAAATTTAAGTCGGTTGGTACCTTTTTAAATATATCTACATACTTCGACATAAGGATAAAAATAAAATTAGGTTTGTAGGATCCTTTGTAGTGTTAATAGAACCATGAACAATTCCATCATCGTAGACGGAAAATTTAAAAATATTTGCCAAAATAAAGGAACCAAATCTGCCTCGTTTCCACCAGTTAACCAACCGAAACCATGTTTCCGCCAATTCGCAGACCTTTCAACAAAAGAAAAAGCCATTCCCATTCCGGTGAAAATTGGACATGACTCCGTTCCCTCTCACCTTTTTTTAATTCAAGTTCTTGACTCCGGATTGTAGTCATTGTGGGCGGGAGGTGGGATTTTTAGATCAGATTGCCTCCCCCCCCCCCTCCTCCCCCATTTCAACATCGCACATCTTCTTTGTTTCAACGCAACACCATGTTCATTTATTTGAAATATTTTCTCTTGGTTGTTCAAACCTTGTGGTTTAAAAATAATTTCGCCTTCTCTTCTTTGAGACCCTTAATATAAAATGTATATGCCTTTGAACGGAACAACAAACGTGAATTGTTATTATTTTTAAATACATAAAAAATATGTCATCAAACCACATGAAATAATACATAAAGACGCCAAAAGTAAGAAAAGAACGTTTGACCAACACTCGAACTCGGAACCTTTCCTTTTTTTGTGGTGTAACTCCTCACAAGTATCCCAGCTGCAGCCATCTGGAGCCACTGAGACTATTGCATCCCCAATTGGAGTACTAGGGGAAGCAGATGTGGAAGATGAAGGCAGGGAAGTGCCTGGTTATTCAGATATGGTCACTTCAAGCAACGTTTCAATTATGAATGGTGGTCTAACATCAGGACGATACTGAGAGTATTTTTCACTCCGGAACGTGCCGCAAATATACTATATATTATTTTAAATGATTAATTGTGAAGTAACACAATTCAATCAATAAAAAAAAATTTCTGATGCCGCGATACGATCCCGCGAACTTCGGATTGCGAGTCAAAAGTCTTACCTCTTGACCACGGGGGCCTGTATTCGATATTCGAGAGAAATGCATCCAACCACTCTAGGTCTTCTTCCTTGTGCTTCACTTTACTGACAATTTAACGTTTTCCTGAAAATTATTTTTACTAAATTTACTTTGAAGGTATTGTGGAGGGGAGCGAGATGGGGTAGAAAAAGGAGGGGAAGTACCTGGCTATTCAGATCTGATTACTAAACACGGCTAAAACCATTTCAATAAACGATTTTGAACCGCGGTCATTACTGGGAGATACCGAAAGCTTCTACCACTTTTATTAATTACATTCTGTAAAAAAATGGTTACAGCAATAAATCATTTGTTTGAACGCGTACACATCAGGTAGCTAGACCTAATTGCACCTTTTTTCCAATAAAGTCGGCGCTGTCAATCACTCTGGGAGATTGACGCTGACGGGATGATGGGATCCTGTATTTACGAGTTACAAGCCCATTGTTGTGTCGGGACCAATATGTAGTCCAGTGCAGCCACCGGACTACATGCCCCTAACAGTAGGCACGGGAAATTTTAAAGTTACGACTTTGTAAGTATTACTCGTACTTCTATTTACGTACCAAGGTGGCACATGCTCTCATATGTCGCCCAGAAGGGTGATTCGGAATCTTTAGCGACAGCGTAATGTATGTTTAATCGGCCGTATGCGACACATTTTGACAGTTTTCTTAAATGAATTATTCCGTATCGCGCTAACAAGCTAAATACTGCGCTCGTTTTAAAGGGGTACTCTAGACTAGAAAAAAATCATGTTTCGATAGTTTATATATTCAAAAATATCTCCGTAAAAGGATTTTTAGAAAATCGAATTATTTTAAAAGTAATAGCCACTTTAATATCGTGGCAATAAGGAACTCCAGTGAAAAATATTATGGCTTTAAAAAAATATGTTCATATAGACCATAGGTTCTCAACGTGGGCGATAACGCCCCCTTGGGGGCGTTTGAGACCTTCAGGGGGGCGGTAGAAGATCCAGAGACAATTGGGGGGCGTTGAGATGGTACAGGGGGGCGTTGGCAAGTAAAAAAATATGGTTTAAAAAAGACAAAGAAAACACGCTAATCACATACTAATAAAGGAAAGTAAACTTTAATGGGTAATTTTTGTTATTGTGTGTATTTTAATCATTTTTATCACGTTTGCTAAAATTCATTCGAGAGTTCGGGAAGTGAATGAAAATTGAACTAATAGATTCCGTTACATTCAGATCTACATTAAATTTTATGAATGATAATTTTAATTTGTTGATTAGAATAAAAAAATATTTTAAATTTAAATCTTCCGATTTCACGTGAAATATCTCATACAACGGGATTACCTGTAGGTATATATTACCCTATATTATCATACGGCAATATGGTGTGGATTATATTAAATACGGATTTATCGAAAATACTACAAATCCATCATCGCCAATGTGCCTTATTTGTCGAAAAACATTTTCAAATGAAGCGATGAAGCCTTCTAGGTTTCAAGATCATTTTAATAAAATCCACCCGGATAAGAAAGACGAATATGTGACCTTTTTTCGAAACATGAAAAAGAAGTACGAAATTCAGCCAAATATATCAAAACTATTCTCGACAGCTTCTAAGCAAGACGATAATGGACTTCGAGCTTCGTACAATATCTCATTTTTGATTGCTTAAACAGGCAAACCACATACTATTGGGGAAGATTTAATTTTACCAGCAGTAAAAGAAGTAATAACCACTGTGCTCCATAAACCAGCTGCAGATATTATCCGAAAAATTCCTTTGAGCTATAGTTCAATTGAAGAAATGGCTGAAAACATTGAAGAATCATTGTACAATCATCTGCAGTCTTGTCGATTTTCAATTCAGCTGGATGAGTCCACTTTACTAACCAATGAAGCATTGTTATTGTCATACGTGAGATTCATCAAAGATGAGAAAATATGTCAAGAATTATTGTTTGTTACAAATTTGGAAACAGGTACAAAAGGAGAAACCATATTTAATACACTGGAAAAGTTTTGTGACGAAAAGAAAATTCCTTTAAATAATATTTTGTCATCTGCTACGGATGGCGCCCCAGCTATGACAGGGCGTCACAAAGGCTTCATAGCGTGCTTAAAAAATAAAGTTCCTGACTTGCTTGCTGTGCATTGCGTAATTCATCGCCAGCATTTGGTTTCGAAAATCTGAGTGAACACCCCCATACATCACTGCAATATGTTATCAGAGCAGTTAATAAAATCAGAAGTAACTCATTGAATGACAGATTATTTGGACAGATTTGCTTGCCAATGATGAAGATTTCAACCGATTGCTGCTTCACACAGAGGTGCGTTGGCTGTCAAAAGTTTCATGTTTGACTCGATTTTACAATCTGTTTGAGTCTGTGATAGAGTTCCTATGAAACAAAGACACAGAATTGCGCGACAACCTCACCTCATCGAAGAACGATATTGCGTACTTGAAATACCTGTATAAATTGTTTTATGATGTCAATCTCCAACTTCAAGGAGACGACTTAAATTTGATTAAGACAAAAAATTGTGTTGCAGCTTTTGTATCCAAACTGCTATTATACAAAAGAAATATCGGCAGACGGGAATTTAATAACTTCTCAAATTTATCAGCAGTATCATTCAAGAACGACGACTTGCTTGTTTACAGTCAACACTTGGAAAACCTCCACAGTGATTTCAAGGAACGATTCCAGGATATTTTAAACATGGACATACCAGATTGGGTTTTGGATCCTTTTTTAAATGTCAACACAGCAGGATCATCACAGTTAGAAGAAGAACTAATAGAACTGACGACAAATGAGGAATTAAAAATTAAATTTAAGAATGGCTACCAAGAATTTTGGCTGCAGAAGCCGATTTCGCAACTGTACTTAAAATTATGGTCGATAGTTCAACGATTTTTAATAGCATTACATCGTCCTATTTAGCTGAACGTGGATTCAGTGCTGTAGCAACGTTGGTTACCAAAAAGAGAAATAGGCTCCATATTACTGAACGCGGCGACTTACGTTTGTTTTTAAGTAAAATCGAGCCTTATATAAACTTCTTAAAACGCATCAAATTCAACCATCTCATTAAATAAGTTATAAATTCAATACCTTTTCTATGTTAATAAAAATACTTCATTATATAATTAAGTACGCGTTTTAATTAACAATATTCTTCTCAGAAATAAGAAATAGGATAGGAGCCGTAACCCATCGCCCTCCCCCCCCCCCCCCCCAAGATGGTATGTAAAAGCAGTTGGGGGGCGCCAGAAAAAAAAAAATTGTCAAAGGGGGCGGTGGGCAAAAAAAGGTTGAGAATCTATGAAATATAGACCAATAAACGCTGATTCTGAATACATAACTTTTATTTAATAATATTATACGTACAGTTTTTAAAAAAATATTAAAAAGTGCATTTTTAATATTCTTGTTAAAACACAGCGTCAGGTTGGTATGCTGTGTAATGCTCTGTGGTGACGTCACGATAGTAATCACGGTAATGACTGGTTTATTTATGCTGTACGTCATTTATATGGGAATTTAGGTATGACACAAGCGAATGTTCTATATGTTTCTTATTTTTGAAGATGTCGTAAAAGCATATACCTTTATAGAAAGTTAATAGAATTGCCTTTTAGATTTTTGTATCTGACATATACGATTGTGTTTGAAAAATGCAGTATTTTAAGTTTCAAAATGAAAAAATTTAAAAAAAACAGCCGACTGTAAACATATTCTATTAAATGGTTGAAAAAATTAGGAAAATTCAAAATTTAAAAAATACAGTCCTCTTACTTTATGAATTTGGAATAAAACTGTCACTTCACTTTTTATCTCGTTCATACAATTAAAAAAGATAAAAAAATATTATAATAATTCCGAAAAAATAACTGAAAAAATCCGACATCTTGGACTCGGTTTTACGCAATTAATGCGTTGATTTCTCGAATTTGTATTTATTTACACATGCATAAGGCTTTTACATTATCAAATAATTTTACTTTTATGGAAGTTTTATTAAATTCACGCGGAAAAGTCATAAAAATTATAGAGAAGTAACCTTTGATTATGTAATGTCAGTAACCTAAAAACCGAACGAAACTGAATCACCAACAAAACATTATTTAAGGACTAAAACTGAAAAAAAGTACAGGCAGCATTGGTACTTATGCTGAATTACACTAATATCACAGTGAATTAATCATTTAAACGAAAATTATCATCAAAAACATAAAACTGCAAGTGAAATTCATCAACGTCATTCATTGTTTTGCAAAGAATTTGATTTCGCCATTTGCAATAAATAAGCCATTAGCCAATCAACGCGTTATAATAAACAAGATGGCCGCGCGCCTGCGCAAATCTATGTGAGATTCAAGAAAACCAACATAAAAATCTAAAATATATGAATCGTTATTTTAGTAGATGAAGTCACAAAATTCACCATAGATATGGGTGTTTTCGAGGGATCTCCAAAAATTAAAACTTTGAAAATTATTTTAACTATAACTAAATCTAAAAAAAAAAAAAAATATGCAGTAATTTAAGTTAGAAGGTCATTTTTCATAAAAAAAAATAAAAAAAATGGACTGGACTTCTCTATTCTACCGGTACATACAGAATCTAGCTAGAATATGCTTTTCTCGAAACTACTTTTTTCGAAACGTTCTAATTAAACGATTTTCTTGAAATTTGGTATGATTTTTCTTTATTTATCTCTCTATGGTAACTAAAAATTAAAAAATTTTAATTTTTATTATTTTGACAAATTTAGAAACATTAAAAAATAAATGAAATTTTTTTTATTTTAGCCGCCATTTTGCGATAATTTTTTTTTAATTTTTGTTGGGTCCTACCATAATGACATTTGTATTGATAAAGACTCTACCTTTTTTATTTTTCAAACCACCAGAAGGGTTGCTTTGTATTTTATTTTTCAAATCACCATAATCCTGGTTAAGGGCCATCAATCAGCCAGCGACCGAGAAATCATATTTCGCCGAAAGATGTTCTTACGATCGTACAGGGCGGTTCCAATGAGAAAGATTTATTATTCTCCGTACCAGCTTTTTAAAAATAATAACTCAATATCGATTTTATTTAATTCTAAATTTGCTTTTATTTATACCTTCGTTCAAAAATGCCGAAAGGCGTGATGATAAAACTATAAAAACTACGTACTTTTCGTAATTATGTTTTGATCATAAGTATTTATAATTTTTCAATAATGACTAAGCAAAATAAGAGTGTAAAAAAACTTAAATGTATTAGTTTTAAGACCGTAAATAAATAGACAAAATGAAGTACGTTCGTCACAAAACATGTGCGTGGATCTTGTTTAAATGATTTTATTTAATTATAAAAATAAAACAAACACTTTGTATTTAACGACGAATATTTTATTTATTTATTTATCGACCGGTTTCGCTTCGACCAAGCTTCATAAGGATATAATAATAACTAAATGGTAAGACAGATAACGGTTATATATTACACTAGCTGTTTCCCGGCATACGTATACTCCTTGCATGTCCTTTCCCGTGCGTTCCCCTCCAGCGTTCCACTTCCACCTTCCCCGCCACCGCTCTCCCGCTCCCCCGTCCCGCCAACCCCCCTGGTACTTCATTTCTTGACTCCTCTCCCGCCCGGCCCGTAGCCGAAACTTTTTTCTAATACTAACATTATTAAACTCGTGATATCTTTCTAATTAAATATCCGAATTGAAAAATTTAAAAAGTTAAATAAAGGTATTGAAGTTGTCTTGAATATGAAGTGATTTATTTTGATAAGGATTAACATCAAGATACAAATAAAGAGCCTTTTCAAGCGGTGACATATTAATTAAATTTTTAAAATAAAAGAATACTTATTGTGGCATAACCATAATAGTTAGACATATGCTGTTGCGACCTTTTTTGTAAATAATTATATGTTCTACAAAGTCTTAGTACATTATTTTATTCTACCATCAATAGTTTTCGCAGCGCACGCGATGTAAAGAATATTTTAGGTATTTTTTTTACACCTTGGGTTGCATTATTGGAGTTTTAGTAAGGATCCCTAATTTTTTTGAAAATATAATATAGCCTATGTCACCCGGGGATAATGTAGCTTCTCAACAGCGAAAGAATTTTTCAAATCGGTTCAGTAGTTTCGGAGTCTATTCAATGCAAACAAACAAACAAATCTTACCTCTTTATATATAGTGTATGTATATAGTAGATTAGAACATAATTAGACAGAGACAAAGTATTTGAAAAACGTACAATGGATAAGCAATTAGTGGGAGGGAGACAACAATACACATCTAATCACAAGTAAATGTACAACCAACAGTTCGGTATGCATTAAGATAATATTTTTTTATTTATTTTTTATGTATTTCCCATTATAATTTAAATGACAATATTAGATGTATAATAATATTAATAATTAATTAAGGACCTCAGAATAATAATATAACACATACATTATATCATGGACTGGGATGGATTGCAGGAAACAATTTAAAAATGGGGCTACAGGGTGTATTTTTTTGCTTGGATAAGTTAATTTGGTTATTACGTAGGAATTTTGATATATTTTTATTTTATGATTTCCTAATTTCTAAAGCTTTTAAATTATCTCGTTACTATATTTTTGTAACATGTGAGTTCTTGAATTTTTTTTAAAAGTGTAATCTGTTGATATTAAGTGATTTGTTAGCAAATAGAGACCATTTCCATTTCGACAGCGTAAATGTTCTTTTACCCTAATATTGACATTTCGTGCTGTTTTTCCTATTTAGAAAGCCGGGCAATCATTGCAGCTAAGTTTATAAAAACCGGAATAGCTTAAATTATCTTATTTGCCTTTAGTATTGATTAAAAATTTGGCGAGGGTATTATTTGTGTAGAAGGCCGGTTTGACATCTAAAGGAAGGTTCCCAACACTTTCGAAAAATTATTAAAAAAAATATTTACAAATAGAATCCTACGCTAATGGTATTTTTGAGTATCGTTATTGTTCGTTTTGGTGCTTTTATAAAGGAATTTATTTGGAGCTATTTATTTTTATTTCTTATTGAGTATTTTATTAATTAAGTCCGGGTCGTAGTCATTATTTGCTGCTATTTGCTTAATGAGAGATAAATCTTTTGAAAAATGACTGCTAGACAGTGGCACAGAAACTACTTTGTGTACCATTGAATGAAAAGCCGAGTGTTTATGAGAGATTGGACGATTAGATGTGTTGTGGATTGTTATGTCTGTGTAGATTGGTTTGCGTTATATATTAAAATCAAGTCTATTATTGAAGATGTAGAAAACTTAAAGAAGCATTAATACCTATTTCTAAGGTGAATTGGATTTGGGTGTGAAATTAATTTATAAGCTGGAGGAAGGCATTTAATTGTCGATCCGTACCTGACCAAATGCAAGATACATCTTCCAGAGTGGAAGATACTCTCAGTATCGCCCTGGTATAAGACCACCATTCAGAATT
This sequence comes from Limnephilus lunatus, assembly GCA_917563855.2. Classification (NCBI taxonomy): domain Eukaryota; kingdom Metazoa; phylum Arthropoda; class Insecta; order Trichoptera; family Limnephilidae; genus Limnephilus; species Limnephilus lunatus. The sequence continues at coordinate 18,036,528 of OU830602.1, read as the reverse complement.
AAAAAGTTGCTCGAAATGGCTTTAGACGTGTTTGGTGACCAGATATGAATAGCCAGGTACTTTCCCACCTTCCTCTTCCCTATATCCTTCCCCTCCCTACTACCTTAAGCCTCACAACATACACCAGTTGGGGATGCCATAGTCCCACTGGCTCCAGACGGGAGTAGTTGGGACTCTTGTGCGATATTCATGTAAAAAAAACGTATCTTTTCCATACCAACACGTTTTTGAGGAGAGGGGATTTGCACGAAAACATGCTATTTTCTAGGTTGTCCATAAATATATCAACTACCAACGGGAACGTTGGAGACCCCATCGGCAATCCCATATTTTGTTCATATGTAGATGATTTTTTTGAATTTAAACTAAGCTAAGTCTAACCACAAAGTAATTGCTTCTTATTAAAATACATTTTTTTTTAAAGATTTTATTTTAATTAAAATTCAAATTTCGAAACATAGCATTCCCTGATAATTTATTGATTTATTTTACTGCATGATTATATGATTTGAAATGTGTTTGGTATAATTTAAAATTTTGTTTGAAAATTTAAAAAAAATCTGCCAATAACCTTCAGTATAACCTTATTATGCTAAACATAAACATATTTTCTCATAATTTAAAACATAAATTTACCAGATAAAAGAACAATCTTTCGAAAAAAAATTATACCTATAATTAACACGGCTAAAATTTTATTTAAAAATGACATATTTCCGGTGTTGCCTAGTTATTCCCTCTTAACCACAAATGACAATTGAAAAGGAAAATAATATTCATAAAATAAAAAATGCATCTGATAGTTTTTGCGCAAATCGTAATAATTAATTTTTATTCTGCGTAAAAGAATATTTCATTTTGAAATAGACAATACGTCAGTTTTGATTTGGGATTTTCATGTACAAAAGTATTATCGTGATTTATTTTTGGGGTATTAGGACGTATTGCTCTACCTCCTTATTTAACCAACATTTCTGAAAGCATTACCGTGTCCATAATCTGGACAGTTGTGTAATTTTTAGATGATTACCTTCTATCCTGATAATGGACACTTTAATGCTGTCCAAAACGTTGGCTAAAGAAGGATGTAGTCCAACACAGCATAATACCCCAAAAATAAATCACGATGATGAATAATGTATATTTATTTACAAATATTCCTAAACACATGCCATATAGAGCCATTTTATAAGGCTCATCCAAAATAACAAATAAAATCACAACAACCATTCCTGTGTGCTGTATGCACATTTTTTATGAAAAAATAGGTCCTTATAATCTTTTTGCGCTGCGTGGAAGTCGAATTCGTTATCACCCAACTAAAAGTCGAATACGTAGACTATCACTCTACCACTACACGAAACGTTGCTTGAAATGGCTTTTACTGTGTTTGGTGACCAGATGGGAACATTAAAGTCTTCCCTCAAAAGATAATACAATTGGAGATGTTATAGTCCTACAGGCTCCAGATACTGGGAGCAGTCGGGACTCTTGGGCGGTATTCAAATTTAAAAATACCTAATATCTATGAAAAATATTTCAATAGGTCTTAGAGGTGAGACAAAACAAGCAAGCGGAAAAAAGTTTTGGATGGATTATTTCACAGAATTCGAGCAATTCATCAAATTTCAAAGTTAATTTTCAAGTTCTGTGAAATTTCTAAACCAGATCTGTTATTATTATCATTGTGGGCCAATTATTTCACAGCATTGACATAAACACAGAACTTGAATTGAACTTTCACTGAACTTGAAAATTTTATGATTTTTTTCGAATTCCGTAAAACAAGTGGCTCTTTGAAAGGTTATATTTTTTAAAAAGAATGCACCAAAATTATCTCTAAATTTAAAATAAGCACTTAAAGCAACATTCTTAAAAATATCTTTGTTTTAAAATGTTATTTGAAGGGCACTTTAAAATTCATTATAATTTTACACTATGTTTAGATTAATTACCATAAAAATACATAGTTTTTCATTTAAATTACCCGTGGTTATATTCTAGGTCTAGACTATAAGCATTTACATATTTAGACGTAGTAACGTGGGCTGTAGCTAATGGATTAAGACTATGTAGCATTCTCTGACGAATGAATAAAATTTAAGGAGAAATAACATCAAAAAATTTACAACAGTGAACGAAATACTTTACTATGCAAGATGGTAAAATAGTAGGAACAAAAACATTATTCTATTTTACTAGATTCTGAAACACGACTGGAAACATCACTGTAGGGCTAAACCGGTAGAAATTTTTTGATCGTGTGTTTGTTTGCCCGAAGTAAGGCCATGCTGAAATTTATCAATAATTTTAATCTGAATTCTTTCTTAAACAGTTAATTAATTTCATGACCTGATTTGAATACGTAATAAATAATAAACAATTTTTTTTCAGTTGTAATTCTCAGTAACTTCAGTAATTCTCCTTTTATTGTAAATGTGTACTGCTTTTGTGCGGTTTTATTTACTATTTAAATAGCTTTACTAAATCCGACAGGTAAATTTCTCATCGTCTCTCTGATTAGGTACTTAATAAAAAATAAAAATGAGAAGCTTGGAGGCAATGTGGTTCGCTACGTTTGTTACTAATAGGAGTACCAGGGTTCATGGCATGAGGTTTTTCTGGGGCTTGACGGCGGATTCATCAGCCTACCTTATGTGTGGCGGGCCGAATTGAGAGAGACTTGTTGAGGGAGGTCTTTTGAGCTCTCCAACCGGACACTCTCGTTCCGTCACCTTGTACCGCGGTTGGAGGGGTGGATTCGTACGTCCTGGACACATTGACCCCCAGATTCCTACCCACCCCTCATACTTGTTTCCGTCCCAGAACTTCTTCTCCTTAAAAAGACCCTCCATACAGTACCCCTGGTTAAAATTGATGCTTATTGAGTAGGTACTTGTTCTATGGGCAATTACTTCTAGGCAAGTACCTACCTAATTTTATTATTTTCTTTTTTGTTCCATTATTCAAATAGTTCTATAGAAGAACAAAGGAAGGTAGCTTCCATTCTTACGTAAAAAAATGTGTTCCAACAAGCAGATCACAATATAAATCTTATAAAGAATCAGGATTATGTAAATGAAAGAATAATAAATTATGACCAGACAAACAAACACAAAACAAGCGTTTGATTTACAAAAGTGAGTACCACAGAAAACCTCCACCTGAAATCAAACAAGAGCGTAAAAAGCGCCATATGGTCCTTCGAGAAGCCAGATGAAAACCAGCTCATCCAGCCAGCCGTCCGGTCTACATCATTCTTATTCATCATTACATATTCCTAAGGTATTAAGGCATTAAAATATAACTTGTAAAATCACGCGAAGAATTCGCCACCAAGAGCCACTCTTTTTGCGTGATATTATAATCAACAAGATAAAATATTGTCAACATAATATAATTTAACCAGTAGGTAGATTCCAAATAATTTACTCTATGATTACCACTGATTATTATAAATAATATAATTTATTTTATTGTAATCTATTTATTATTCGCTCCCGCAAAGGTGGTCCAAACAAAAGTTTATTTTTAAATAATTTAATGTGTATGTTTGTGTAAAAAATTCTGCATTATGCCACAAACATTAAAATCACTGGTGAAGAAGCGCGGTGAATTGAAGGCACAATTAACACGATTTAAGAATTACCTATTAAGTGATTCAGTTGATGTAATAGAAACGGAAACAAGATTGGAGGAGGTAAACACACTGTTAAATCGCTTTAAAAATATACAATCTCAGATCGAAGAGTTTGATAGTAACTCAGATGAAGAGGATAGCCCACTTGAGTGTTTTGAATTGCAATATTATCAAGTAGTGACGTTAGCAAAAAAATCCATAAAAAGCATTGAAAAAATTGATGATACTAACAATATTAAGATCCAATTACCTACGTTTTCGCTCCCAGAATTTAGCGGTGATTATTCGAAATGGTTATCTTTTAAGGATGCCTTCGTCACGATAGTGGGTAATAATAAATCATTAAATAATTTTCAGAAACATTACTATTTGCGTGATTGTTTAAAAGGAAAGGCATCACAAATATTAAACGCACTTGAAATTACCCAAGACAATTTCGAAATAGCTTGGCAGGTTTTATCAAATAGATTTGAAAATAAGCGTGTAATAGCTAATCAACATTTAAATTCATTGTTTAAGCTCAAGGAATTAAAACAAGAAAGTCACGTCGCCTTGAGAAGTTTATTAGATCAAACACAATTACATTTGAATTCATTGAAAAACATAGGTCTACCCACGGAGTATTGGGATGTAATAATAATTTATATTTTGGCCAACAAATTAGATTCCAATACCCGGATCTATTGGGAACAATATCCAACTAAAGAAAATATACCGACATTGCAAGAATTTTTAAAATGTTTAACAGATCGAGCGATAGTCTTGGAAGCATCGGAAGCAACATGTTCCACAGCCAAACCAATATTCGCGCATCATAAACCGTCAAGTTACAAAAAGGAATCTTCAGTTTCATTATTGTCGCAAAGGTTGAAATGCATTGTTTGTAAGGAAAATCATAAGATTTATTTCTGTAAACAGTTTTTGAAACTAAACCAACATGAACGGTTTGAGAAAATCAAGCAATTACAAGCTTGCATCAAGTGTTTAAATGTAGGTCATTCAACTAAAGAATGCAGGAGTAAGAATAATTGTAGAACTTGCGATAAAGCAGGACACAACACATTACTCCATATTTTCCCTAAAGAGGATCAAAACACTGAGAATGGCATGGATCAAGTACCAGTCTCAAACCATTCCACTTTTGGAGAAGCAGAAAAAACAATTTTGTTATCAACGGCAATGGTGAACGTTAAGGACAGTAATGGAATTATTCATTCAGCGAGAGTATTGTTGGATAATGGTTCTCAGGTGAATTTCATAACTGAACGATTTGCTAAAAAATTAAACATAAAATACAAGTCATTAAATATGCCGGTCTCTGGGTTACATAATAATATAACAAATGTAAAGAAGAGCCTCTCGTTTGAATTGTCATCAATAAACTCTAATTACAAAAAACTTGTTACTTGCTTGGTATTACAAGAAATCACCAGCAAGTTACCGCAGACCTCTTTTCCAAAAAGGGAGGCAAACATACCACCAGGATTGAAATTGGCCGATCCTGAATTTTCCACTTCCGGTCATGTGGATATATTACTCGGCTCCGAACTATTTTGGGAAATGCTGACCACTGATCAATTGAGATTAGGAACAACTGGACCTACGCTGCAACGCACTGAACTTGGATGGATATTATCCGGGCCAATTAGAACGTGCACTACAAAAAAAGAGCAAGAATCATCCTCATGTCACTTATCTTTAAATATGATTCACAATCAAATTGAAAGATTTTGGAAACAAGAGGAATTGGTGTCCATCAAGCACCAAAATTATGAAGAAAAGGCTTGTGAAGAGAGCTTCAAGTCAACCCAAAAAAGGGATGAAAATGGGCGTTTCGAAGTAAGCTTACCATTCCGACCTTGTATAGATCAAATAGGTACTTCCTTGCCTATGGCAGAAAAAAGATTTTTAAACTTGGAAAAGAAATTATCTTCTAACATGGATTTGAAACTTCAATACATTAAATTCATGGAAGAATATGAAAACTTAGGTCATATGACAAAATTTGAACCAGTTTCAAATGAAGAAAAATCTTACTATTTACCTCATCATGCAATCAAGAAGGAAACCAGCAGCACTACCAAACTAAGAGTGGTGTTCGACGGCTCCGCAAAAACCTCCAGCGGGATATCAATAAACGACGCGTTAATGGTTGGTCCAATAATACAAAATGATTTATATACCCATTTGTTGAATTTTAGAAAATATCAAGTGGCATTGACGGCTGACATAGAGAAAATGTACAGGCAGGTCAACATTAGAGAGGAGGACCGCGTCTTCCAAAAAATACTTTGGCGAGCATCTCCAGAAGAGGAAATGGGCCATTTCAAGTTAAATACGATAACTTATGGTATGGGACCGTCATCTTTCTTAGCCACGCGTTGCTTGAAGCAGCTGAGTATGGAAAACGCTCAGTTATATCCTGAAACTAGTCTCATTTTAGAGAGAGATTTTTACATAGATGATCTAATTACAGGTGCAGACAATGTGGAATCCTGTAATTTGTTAAAAGAACAGTTAATCTCCATAATGAATTCGGCCGGTATGAACTTAAGAAAATGGCGGTCTAATTCTTCTGATTTGTCATCGGAGGCCGATCAGGCCACTGATATGGTAATTTTGGACAAACCAGAAGGAGAGAAAATTCTAGGCTTAGCTTGGAATTGCGAAAAAGATAGTTTTTTATATCACGTGGAACTACCGTCACATCCTATTTATAATAAACGGAATATTTTGTCACTGATTGCTAGTATTTTCGATCCATTAGGTTTGCTTGGACCAGTAACCGTGAATGCTAAACTTATTATGCAGAAATTATGGCAAGAAAAGATATCTTGGGATGAAGAAATACCTATAGAAATTCTGAAGCTTTGGAAAAAATATTTAGAAGATTTAAAAGGTGTAAATTCTTTTCAAATACCTAGAAAAATTATATGTAATCAAACTGTAAATATACAATTGCACGGATTTTGTGACGCATCTCAAAAAGCATATGCTGCTTGCATATATATGCTATCCACAGACCAATCAGGAAAACGGCATTCTCAATTAATCACAGCTAAATCAAGAGTAGCTCCATTAAAAACGATTTCTTTGCCTAAATTGGAATTATGTGGTGCTGTTCTGTTAACAAAACTTGTTGAAAAAGTAAAGGAATCCCTACTTATACCTTTGGATAAAACATTTTATTGGTGTGATTCCACTATAACTCTATGCTGGATAGGAAATCAACCAGCGCGATGGAATACATTTGTTGCAAACAGAGTTGCAGAAATACAGGAAAGAAGCGAAACCAGTCAATGGAAGCATGTCAACTCCGAAGATAATGCAGCGGATATTTTATCAAGAGGAACCAGTGCTAAAAGTCTATTTTCTTCAGAAATCTGGTGGAGAGGTCCTAATTGGTTAACTCAAGATGAAGTAACTTGGCCGAACTATAAGGAAATTTGCATCGATCCACCGGAATTAAAAAACAAAATAAATTTAACCGTCAGTATGAATAAAGATTGGGAATTGTTTTATCGTTTTTCTTCTCTCACGCGTTTACAAAGAGTAACTGCTTATATCCTACGTTTCATTAATAATACAAGAAAAAAACATACATTTAGCGGACAACTTTCAATAATAGAATTAAACAAGTCGTTACAATCATTAATAACAGTCACTCAATCTTATTCATTTTCAAAAGAAATTAAAACATTAAAGGCGGGAAAAAACTTAGATAAAACCAGTCATCTCAGATCATTAAACCCATTTATACATATGGATTTATTGCATGTAGGTGGGAGATTGTCCAGAGGAAAACTAATACATGAAGCACAAAAACATCCGATATTACTACCTCACGATCACCCTCTAACAAAGTTAATCATTAAACATTTTCATTATACAAATTTGCATGTAGGTACTCAAACGTTACTAGCACTTATTAGACTAAAATATTGGCCTATAATGGCAAAAAATGCTATTAAAAAAATACTTAAAAATTGCATTGTGTGCTTCAAATGCAGTCCAAAAACAAGTCATCAAATAATGTCTGACCTTCCAGAGGATAGAGTGTCACCATGTAGACCGTTCTCTGTTACAGGACTGGATTACGCAGGGCCAATCTTAATAAAGTCTGGAATTAGTAGGAGATCCAATTCAGTCAAGTCTTATATTTGTTTATTTATATGCTTCTCTACTAAGGCAGTTCATTTAGAACTGGTCACCGCTCTAACTACAGATGCATTTCTTAATTGTTTAAAGCGTTTCATTTCCAGACGTGGAAAACCTAGTAAATTGTATTCTGATAATGCTACTACATTTGTTGGAGCGAATAATGAATTGAAAAATATGTATAATTTATATGTCTCTCAAAAGGAAATAGCTAATTACTTAACTAATATGTCTATTCAGTGGGTTTTTATCCCACCTAAAGGTCCTCATCATGGAGGTCTTTGGGAATCTAACATAAAAAGTGTGAAATATCACGTAAAAAGAGTGGCAAACGTCTCTTCATTAACATATGAAGAGATGTGTACGTTATTATACCAAATAGAGTCCTGCATAAATTCTAGGCCTTTAATTCCACTATCCAATGATCCCCTCGACCTCTTCGCACTTACTCCAGGTCACTTTCTTATTGGTGATAACCTGTCAGCTGTAGCTGAACCTGACCTACAACAGATTCCCATAAACAGGCTTAATAATTTCCAAAAACTAAGCCAGCTAAGACAGAGCTTCTGGTCAAGATGGAGAATTGAATATCTGGGAGAGCTGCAGCAAAGGACTAAATGGACGGATGGGAACCGGCGACAACTAAAGATTGGGGACTTAGTTATCATCAAAGACGACAACGCACCACCAAATTTATGGAGGATGGGACGTGTCATCACCACTCACCCTGGACAAGATGGGATAACCCGTATAGTCACCTTGAAGACGCAGCAAGGGTCTATGAAAAGGCCCATTACCAAATTGTGTCTTCTACCAATGGACGATGCTATCACATCTTAGAAGAACTGGATCAAAATAAACTACTAACATCTAAGAAGAGCAGTATAAAAAATAAGTCATCTTTACTAAGGCCAAGGATCAAAAAGAAGCCATCTTTCTTGAAGACAAGAACTGCAGAGGCTATCGATCGAGGATCAAGAAGATGAACATTTTATAATTTAGTGTTATTTTTTTTTCTTATGCATATCTTCTAATGATTTACTTCAATTTATTATATTATTGTTTCTAAACTAACTACAACAATCAATGGATGATTACGATATGTGTAATAGCTAGTTTCACCTCTCTTTTTTATTTTTTTAAAATAATTTATCTCACAAATAATAATAATCAATTTTAACTATTATAGGGTTCTAAAAAGAACTTTCATTTAATTTCAGCCCTTTTTGTCGGGGAGCTATGGTTAAAATTGATGCTTATTGAGTAGGTACTTGTTCTATGGGCAATTACTTCTAGGCAAGTACCTACCTAATTTTATTATTTTCTTTTTTGTTCCATTATTCAAATAGTTCTATAGAAGAACAAAGGAAGGTAGCTTCCATTCTTACGTAAAAAAATGTGTTCCAACAAGCAGATCACAATATAAATCTTATAAAGAATCAGGATTATGTAAATGAAAGAATAATAAATTATGACCAGACAAACAAACACAAAACAAGCGTTTGATTTACAAAAGTGAGTACCACAGAAAACCTCCACCTGAAATCAAACAAGAGCGTAAAAAGCGCCAACCCCCGAAATTGAGTAAGGCCCCGAGGGAAATTATTTTTCTCAGGGCATCCTGGGCCAACCCAGACCAAGCGTCGAGGCTTGCTCGCCTCGACAAAACCCCCTTGCTGAAGGCTGGCTGGAACTCCATATAAACTCCTTTCCATATGCTGTTGATAATTTACCCGTGACGCGTAGCATTCCAGATCAGACAGAGAAAGAGATTTTAGTTAATATAGGACGAGGTTCCACCTCGTAGGCTCACTGATTACTGTGTAATTTAACCTTGTTTGGCAATAAACCACGTGTACGTACGCTCTGTTTTATTAACTTGACCCGAGCTTACAACCGATTACCAGCTGATTGAACAGGTGAGGAACTATGTCGATCTACCGCCTTGAAATAGGAAGCTCTTCGCTGCCGCCCGAGCTAGCGGGTCACGAACGAAGGTAAGAGACGGCCCCCGGCCAGAGGCCCACGGTGAAGCCGCCCTGCCTGGTACCTCACCGCCCTTGGCGTGTGGCGTAGTTGAGATTGTATTTTGTATAATTGCCTGTTTTCCATTGTCCGGCTGCTTAGGTAACCATGAAAAAATGGGGCATTCGTGACATTGGCACGCAGCAACTGTTCTGCCAAAAATTCTTCAAATCCTTCGTTCCTTTTTTCAAATCCTTCGTTCAAACATGTGCTATACTAACAGAAAAAAAATTGTTCTACAATTTCAGATGAGTTATCATTTCCACCGCAAGGACAGATACTTTTTTAAAGAGGTCTCCGGAAACCAGGACCTAACAGGTGAATTTTTAAAAATTTTGGAAGAAAATTTTATAAAATATTGTTTAAATGTTGCATTTTTATATGCTAAAAATGTGAAATAATAATTAATTTATTGTATTAAAATAAATAGAAGAAATATGCATTTTTATTACCTTTGGTTACCATGTAACCCCTAAAAATACATGCACTTGAGGATCGGCGAAGAATAAGCGACCAATGCTTCTTGTTTATAATTGTAAATTCTGATCTCGAATGTCGCGAACTCTTGAATGTATTCAATTTGAGAGTACCTACTCGAATCATTAGACATAAGAACCTATTTCAATATCACGATTCACAAACAAATTCCTAGCATAGTTCACATAGTTTAGCGAACAAATTTACAAATGATATCGTCCTTTTTAATGTAACAATTTCTATGTTTAAAACGTACTTAAACATTTTGAAGTGAAAATTTCTTTGGCACCGTTGTGATTTGAAACTCGAAGAAACGAAAAAGCAATATTACAAAGAGAAAAACACAAACATCTATATTAGTCCAAGAGCCCGTGACGATCAGACCTTCGTTATTTTATAAAACCTGAAAGTTTCCCTGTGTATGTCGTTAATACAGGTAAAGACGATCCCGACTATGAAGTTTGGATCTCGGTGGCTTTGAAATATATTATATTAATTAATTATAATTGTATCTACTTACGTATGAAAGCATATATTTAGTATGAAAGCTGAATTGTATATATGTTACTTGAGGAACTATCAACATATTTTATTTTTTCTTAGTAATCAGACAGTTTCGATGGTTCCTTCACCTTGTCAGACACATTAAAAGTATACCGTAGCTGTAGGTGCGAGCGCGATATATACATGCAAGCGGGTGAGAGTGAAATAGTGCGAAATTTTAACGTTAGCAGACTACTGCCTTGTAAAAGTTCGTGCAAATTGCTCTTCAAATTGTGGTGCAATTTTGTATACCTTTGCAACCTGCTATCTTTCAAGGCCACCGTGATCCAAATTTCATAGTCGAGTATCGTCATTACCTATATTAGGGGCATACACAGAGAAACTTTCAGGTTTTATAAAATAACGAAGGTCTGATCGTCACGGGCAAGAGCCGTCCATCTTATATAGAGCAAGAGCTCTATATAAGATTTAGCTTGCGAGAGGTGCTTCGTAGCCTCCCCACCCTTGTCTATACTTACTAACCCTTGTGTAAAAAATGTGAACATTATCTATTATTAAAAAAGAGTAAATAAATATAATAATTCTGAAACTGTAAAAATGTAGTGCTTATGAAAGCACTACATTTGTGTTAGTAGTTGCTGCGTTCGCATCAACATGCCTGGATACTGGCGGTCTTGAGTCTCGTATTTTATTATTATGAAGTCTAATAAGTTTGTGCCCACTCAGTTTTTCCCCTTAAATAATTCCATCTGAACAAACCAAGCGAACGATTTACACAGCAAGCCGCACTGAGAGCAGCCCACAAAGATTCTACCTAATTCAACTGGAAAATATTGTTCGCAGCATTTCCACTGCAGCGGAAGTCATGCGAGGGAAATTACTGTTGCATTTTCTACCTAACGTGTAACTTTTCATTTCGTTGCACTTTCTGGATGTATAATATCATGCCATTTTCTTTGTCTAAGCACCGAAACATTGTTATGTTTATATGTGTTTCTATTGAGAATACTATTAAAAATATGTGAAGAATATTCAAATGACCACAACATGATGTTCAACCCTAAGAAGACAGAACTAATCGCATTCCACCATGTAAAAAATCCCGAGAAGATGCTTCCCGTACAATTCCATGATGAAAACATAAGCACATCCACAAATGTAAAATACTTAGGTCACATCATCACTGAAGACCTCTCGGATGATGGTGATATTGAACGACAGAGGAGAAGTATTAGTGTATTGTCCAATATGAATGCCGAAGATTCTTCCAATGCAGTAACCATGTAAAAAATACATTGTTTAATGCATTTTGCACTAATCTACTATACACGTGTGAAACATGGTGTCACTACCGAACCACCTCTATGGAACGACTCCGGATCCAATATAATAATGCATGCAGAATTATATTTGGATTCAGAAGATATAGCAGTGCATCGACAATGTTTACGGAACTAGGATTGCACGGATTCGCCGGTCTGATGAGACACCGGGTCACTGGAGCCAGGATGCGGCTAATGCCCTCCGAAAATACAGTAGTGACCGCAGCATTCCAGCACCAAACTCGAGTGAGCGCTGGGCCCGAGCTCACCCCAGACCACGCCCTACATACAATTGATTATTTGTTTATTTTATTTATTTATACAAATGATTATTTACTTATTTTATTTATTTATTCTTTTTTTTCTTTTTCTATGTACTTGATTTAAAAAATCTGTTGTGTAAATATATATAATTATATTGGACGTGTGGGATTGCACTATCCACCCCACATCCTGGAATAAAAACATTATTTAATATAGTGCTCCAGATTTTATGTCCGGGTTAAATCTTTCCCAAATGAAAGACTAAACCCTTCCACACACTTTTCCACAAATGATTATTTAGTAAATTCACGCAATGTAAGTGCACTATATAAGTATAGTAAATACAAAACAATACAAGAACAATACGTCAATCCACCAGAAACATAATGGGAAAATATTTCACTGACTCCTGATATTTTCATATCAGAGGGTTCGGCTCTGATGAAATCCTAACTGGTCCGATAAATCCTACTGATCCCTCAATATGAATATTTAAAAAATCTTTCGTAATCCTACATGCATTTAAAATGACTGACTTTTGCAAAGAGTTTATATTATTATTATTATGTGAAGTCTGACGGCCTCCTTCCTTCTTCGTAGTTGAGAGGTTGCGGGTTCAAATCCCGGTAAGAAAATGTTGGATGATTAAACTTGGGTTTGTTTCGTAACGCCGAATCTGATCTATACAGGTTTACCTACTTCACCAATGGTTTAACTAGAATTAAACTTAGTTTGAATTCAATTGGCAGGCAACCGGCAGCCGCCCGCCGTCAGTCTAGTTTTGGAAGTTCGATCATTCCCACCACTATCATTACATTATGCAAATTACTCCATAGCTACGGACATCGCTTTTCTAATGAAATTTTCATACCGTGATTATCGTTATATATATATATATATAAATATTATAATATGTTTGTTAATATGTTTCAAAAATTAACTCCTAGAATTTTTTAAAAATCTCCTCCTACTATCATTATAAGCTGAAGATATTGCTTGTGCAATGATGCAGACTTTAGACAATAGAGGAATTATTGAACCCACGTTTATGGAACTCGAAGCATTTATCAACTTAGTTATCGGCCGTCATATTAAAAAAAAAATAACGTATATAGGTTTTCCTTTATTTTGTAGATTTTTTTTTTTTTTTTTACATGAATACCTCACAAGAGTCCCAACTACTCCCGTCTGAAGCCAGTGAGACTATGGCATCCCCAATTGGGGTATGTTGTGAGGCTGAGGGTAGTGGGGAGGGGAAGGAGATAGGAAAGAGGAAGGTGGGGAAGTACCTGGCTATTCAGATCTGGTCACCAAACACGGCTAATGCCGTTTCAAGCAACGTTTCCATTCTGAATGGTGGTCTTACACCAGGGCGATACAGAGAGTATCTTCCACTCTGGAACGTGCCGCAAATATACTATTTATTATTTTTAAATGAATAAATTGTGAAATAACACAAATTAATCAAATAAAATTTATTTGCCACGCCGGGATTCGATCCCGCGACCTTCGGTGCGCGAGTCAAGCGTCTTACCGCTGCGCTACGCCGGTCGTCGTAGATGTCCTTTTCACCGAAGAGGATTTAGCACTAAGCTGTCATGTTTATAATTCTTTGAAATGTAATTTTATTTTCCTGTGATCTTTGTGTATCCTTTTTAATTCTTCTTTTGTAATTTCTTTAAGACGAGCTTTTTGGTGCTCTTGAATAATTCTTTTTCCTTTTTTTATTTTCATAATAACTTCCGAAAGCTTTCAGGAAAATATTATTCATTGAAGATTGTAGGTATGTTAATTCTTTTCGTTCTTGTTGCGTTTTTATCGCATTGGGGAATTTTCATTATTTGTAAGGCATTTAAAATAATAAACGACCATTTGAAACGTTCTACAAGTACAGGCAAGCGAAAGATTTTGAAGTCTCACTTTATCTCACTTGAACAGTGATTGTTGTTGATACTCGTTTTTATTGCTGATTCGTGTGTTGTTTCACCGCAAGCACATTACATAAACACTATGTTAGATTATATTAAACAGTATAGTTTACTTAGCTTAGGTTAATTTGGCGGTCACGCGCCTAGGCCCAAATTGTAGTCGACCTTGTGCCCAGACAAACACCACCATTCAGAATGGCTTTAGCTATATTTATGCACTAGATCTGATTAATATCCTCTTTCCTTTCTCCTTTTTACCCACATTATTCAGCCTCACAATCAGTGGCGTAGCTAGAAAGGGGCGGCCTGCTCCGGGTGCTACCCGATGAGCGGTGACACCCTACTGAGTGTCACCCCATTCCCAGAACCCAGAAAATTCTCTAGCCACTCCCCCCCCCTCTCCTTGACTATAGGTAGTTTGTTTATTTTTGTTTATTTTATTTATTTGTTATTATGTCGAAATATGGATTTTAACTTTCTCAAAGTGAACTTTAATGGGGAGGGCGTGACACAATGAATAAAGGACTATAAAGGATATATTATCGAAGATTCCTTTGGCATTTGTTGAAATCAGCGCGGTATTGTGAAATAAAGACAACATTCTATGTAAAAGTATCCGTGTGTATTTAAGGGTACTTTTAAATTTTATGTAAAAGTACCCTTAAATACACAGATTAAATTATTGTCATAAAAAAAATACAGAATGATCACAAACAGTGTAAACATAACACATTGATATGCGCTAATTAACATATCGCCATTTGCTACGGTACCTTCGGTAGCAGGGTTTGATGAGCAGGGATATTGATGGGTTTAATGTTAAAAACACCGCTTGTTAAGTGGGTGTATGATTATATGTAGGTACATATATTAAATATTATAATGGCCATCACTGTGGTCAGCTTTGTTCCCGACGGGAACTCGGACGCCAAACCTTGCCGGAGGCAAGGTATGCTGACTCAGCGGGAAGGCATGGGTTCTCATCATCAGGGATGGGCATGAGGTGCTTATTCACAAGTAATCTCAATCAATGAAAGGCAAGACCTTCTGATAACACAATTAGAATCTATTTCATTAGAAGTAAGGTGTTTATAAATACAGGTGAAAACTTACCCCCATCATTGACCGTATAACTAAACCTAATCTATTATGTTTCTACCGATGGATGGGGACGCCTTCCTCCAGGGTTCCGCGACTGCTTCAGAGCGGCATCCAGCCTGCCAGCTCGTCTCTCGTACAGTATACAGGCCAGAAATATACCGGGACCTCGTGGATTACCTCCGGTATCCTTCCATCCGTGTGTTAGCGTGACTTCGCGGCATAGTGGGTAAAATGCGATCTCGCCCCCAAATACGGATCTCATCCGATATAAAAGCAATTAATACTCGATCCCGACAGTCAATAGGTTCAAAGCGAGCGAGGATTACCATCCGACACATCGATTCTACAAACGGAATCTCGATTCTCCGGAATACGCCGACACGCGATTTACGTTCGCGGATCCGGTCTTGTTTCACGCACCATGCGTATTTACTCGCGATTCGCACACGAACTTATTATTCATACTCATCCAGGATTGGATGCCTTGATTAATTCAAAAGAGCATTTGCTCCGCTCGACTTTTAAAAATCACTTATATTTAAACTTGGCACTGTGACGTTCCCACAGGGTCCGTGCCCAATCGGGCCCCGCGGGGAAGTGGAGAGCCAGGCAAGAATCAAACACTTCCTGCCTATTTGCACCAATATATGGCTGTCAAAAAAACCATAGACAATATAAATATTGGTAATCAGTACCTGATTACAATTGTTATGACTTACTTTGTTAAATATGTTAAATATTTTCATAACAATACCCCGCTCGCCCCGAACGTGTTTGCCCTCAAACACAAAACAAAAATCAAAAATAAACTCACGCTCCTAACTAACTAGCTTGGTCTGATGGGGTACTGAAATATAGCATTATAAAAAATAAACATATTATCACAGAATATGGATAGTAACAAACTGATAATTATAACATAAAACAGCATATCATAGCTTACAAATGAGACGATACATGCACGGGGTCCGTAAGCACCCACAGCATATAAGACGCTGGGTGTTGAACAAATGACTCTCGTCGAGGACTACCGTAGACGTAGCATCTGTAACATGAGATTTTCAAAAATTATTATAGTTATAATTAGTATCAACAAAATAGATAAACAATTTATATAGTTCATCAGAACATTAATTATGCACTTGGCATCACTTGTTTAAAAAAAACCTTTTTTTAAGAGCCATAACAGGCAACACTTTTTAGATGGTGTACCATCTGCACTTTTCACTGATTTTACTTCCATTTTGGAAAAAAAACTTCCTCGAAGAGTATCCCTAACTATGCTTCCTAACTTCGGTCTTTTGGGGTGGTAATTACTGAACCAATTATACAATCCAAAAACAATATATAAGTTGTATCATACCTTTGTTTTTTCTTTAAAACAAGGAAAAATATATAAATCCACTTCATAGTAGTTAAAATATTAGTGTATATATTCATGATTTTTTTTTTTTTTATTTAGGCAAAAAAAACGGTATGTTGTTCGCAGACAACTAAGCAAGATGTTTTGCGTACACAGTAATATGACATCTCATAAAGCTTAAAAAAAATAACAAAAATTTAAAAAATTGAAACTCGGAACATAAAGAAATAATGGGCAGTTATCTCTGTATGTTCTAATTTTATAGTTTCATAAGGTTTACAATACGGAACCTAAAGAAATGATAGGCTGTCACTCCTGCATGTTCCAATCATAAATTCACAAAGTTTATAATATACATATAAATAAAATGTACCAAGTTTAAATTTTAACATACGTTTTTTTTTTCAATTCCATGTGCAAGCATTTCCAAAAATTAAGTGACAGTTGAGAATAAGTTACGAGACATTTTTGTTAAATAGTCTTTTTTGTATGAGACTTTAATTTGAGACTTATTTCAATGATGCTTGAAATTTGATATATATATTTTTTTTTTTTTGAGTCATGTGTGAAAAATTATATGGGCTTGAATTTTATTGACTCTAACGTAGAGTATAACGTAAGACAATATAAAGGCGTGCACGTATTAATTGAGACTTGATATATTTGAGAAAAATAATTGTGATTTCCCCGAAATCACTACCATAAGTACTGTGTGAAAAAGAAGTACATACAACTCGATTTCAAATAAAGTTTATGAAATACTTGTAGAATGTTGTGTTGGGGTTGCTAATAAAACTCCAATAACAACCCGAACCACTCAAACAAGTTTCACACCACGTAGTACTGCGTATGCACATGGATCAGTGGCAAACAGTCCTTCCGCCTCCCATAGGAATAACCCGTCTATAGGCAACGGATCCACTGCCCTCCGACTGACAATGTAGCACACTGTGTTCCGTACCCTGAGTCAGCAGCTCAGGGTTTGATGAGCAGACAGCAAGCATCTCTCGCCCTCTGTCTGTCATGTAAGGTAAACGTAATCGACACCGGATCGATACGTTGCGGTTGGGGTACAAACCCACCCTTACCTTCGGAACTAATAAGGAAAGGTAAGTTGAACTCCAGGACCCAGTTGATCAGACTGAATATACCTCAGTTAACTCCCCTCCAATGATAATGGCAAGTTGAACACCAGGACCCAGTTGATTAGACTGAATATACCTCCGTCAACTCCCATCCAATTATAAAAATGACGTTGCGTCATTGTTCAATACTTTCTCCAAGTCTTAGCACATTTGGTGTAAATTGTCCTTTATTTGTAAAAAGAATGATAATAAATATCACATATGTCACCGTTGACAATTACTTGATTGTAATTATATTCAAAACAATTTTTCAGAATTGTTATTAAAAATGATGCCCCTGTTTAAAAAAGAAAAATGTCTCATGTTATTTTTGTTGTTGTTGTTATTGTTATTGTACGTTTTTGTACGATGAAAAAAAATCTTTAATTGAAATTTATATGTTTTGAAAATTTATAACATTTATTCGGATGTTTGGCCAGACTCTGAGAAACTATCATATAACTTAGCTATATAAACTAGGCTTTGCAGAATTTACATTTTTTTTTTAAAGACAATGATTAGATTCTCCATGTTGATGACATGCTATCTTTGACTGAATTATTTACTGTTCACTTTTGATTAATTTGTATTGTTTTCTGAATAAATGAGCTTGAAAAGCGATTGGCTCACTCTATGAGTCCAATGTAATATAATGTTAAGTATTGGTTAGCGTATGTTGTGACTTGTTTTTGAGAATACTGAAGTGATTTATTTATCACTTGTGGTATGTCCAATAATGATCAGCGTGACAACGGACCTTCTACCTCCGGCAGCCTAATCATCTGCGGCAATAGATCCTCCGCCTTCACTCTGATGCTGGAGCATACTGTTCCGAAACGTCAGGCAACGGCCCTGCTATGGCACAAACTCTATAATCTGTCCATAGTTACTCCGTCTCCCGGAATGAAGATGAACGTTCGAAGGATTCGAAGCGTTACGAATAGGTAGCGGCATACACTACTCTCATCCCTTCGGAACATGTGGACAAAATATGGAAAAGTATCAATCTCCAATTGTACTTCCATAATTTTATAATAATGCGTTAACTGATGTTATATTGTATCTCGCGGTACTTCAAGCACGGCAGGAAAACAAAACCAGAATAACTACATCGACGTCCCAAAAAAAAAATTTTGAAAAGAAAGAAAAAAAAATTTGAATTCTCTAAGTCCACAAACTACCAAAACATTATGCCCGTTTTTGTAAAAAACTGAATTTAAGAAAATGTCGCAATTGACAATAATTGTTTTTTTTTATTTATTTGTAATTATGTGTATTGGTATACAATCGATTATTTCAACCGTTCTCGAATCTTGTGGTGATAGGCCCACCACCTCAAAAAAAACTAGACAGAAAGAAACTTTCTAACCAGCATTGGTAACCCTGAAATTTCTGCATTCCTTGCGCAAAGAATGAGAGAAAATCGAGTGACTCCGTGTTAGCTCTATGTATGCCCTTATTTAAATTTTGTTTGTTTAATAAATCTTTACTAGATTTGTAATTGATGATGTTTATAAAATATGACATCTTGTCAAAAAAAATTATTTGAAAATATTATTTATGAAAAATAAAATAATTGTTGATGATGATGATAACAAGTGAAGATTTAAAAAAAAAAAATCCTTTTTGTGAAAAAAAATTTTTTTGACAACCCTGATTTTTGAGAAAAATAAATAAATTTTAAGTTGAATAAACTTTCAAATTTGTGGCAACCTTGATTTTTTCAATACAAAATTTATAAATTTTGTGACATCCTTGACTTGAATAAAATTTAATGATTTGTGGCAACCTTGATTTCAAGTAAAAAAAATATTAGCGGCAACCCTGCCCTTATGTTCGTAAAAATTACTAAGATAATTTATATCTCTAATGAAATGCACTGTATAATAGGTACCTCTTACTAATAATAATTTAGTATATAATGACGTAGCTGTTAGTAATCAATATCCTATAAAAAATATTTACCGATTTATCCATAGTATTTCAGACTTTCAAACCCGTGTTAAAATGTAAATAGACCGACTGCTACCGTCGTCTATAGTTTTTTTTTTTGAAATCAAGTTTGACATTAGAAAATAAACGATCAACAACAAAATATTTGTGACAGATGTCGACTGTTATTAAAATAAACTTCTTGTCTCGTAACTATTTAAAATATTTGAAATGATAATATATCATATAAATTATGAACGATCCCTTTAATAAAGTCATTCGTTTGTAATTGCATAATAAACAAAAATATATTTGCATGCTTTGATTTCATCATGACAGATGACAATGTACACAGTTTGACAGATATTTGCACGTGTTGTAGTACGTACATATTTTGAAACATAAACAAATCGTTTGTTTGATAATATTTAAAACATTAATAGTGTAGGTAATTTTATTTTCGACTAAGTCATAATTTGAATGTGTACCGGCATTATAGAAAGCTCGAATAATATTGTGCATATAGATTTTTAAAATGTTTGTATTACATGTACCTTTTATTATAATTAAACTGAAGAGTTATCATTATTACTGCAAAGTTATTTGTTGTTTTGATTAATGTACCTCTGTAATTATGAACATAATGTCACTTAGTTCTCAATAAGTATTTATAAACATTTGAATAATTATTAATTATTACCTTATATTCTTATTTAACCTCATAAATAAGATTGTAATGTAAGTTTTAGAAAATTGTTTTTAACGTCAGTTTTCAATATTTGATAGTGTAAAAACACGACACTTGTTTTGACACTTGTGTCAAAGATAAAATCGGAATAGATAATTATCAATATTATCATAGATAATTTTGTAGCTAAACAGTTACTGTTGATTGATTTTGATTAAAGCAGTACCTACACATTCTCTACAATCGTAATTATTGTCTATAACCAATTTTTCTGACCGTTATGTATTTTCTGAGCATTATTTATAATGACAAACATAAATAAATTGAGGTTATGGACATCACAACAACAAAGTGATTGACACCTGCAGTAATATGACTAAGATGGATGCTAGCACATGGAATTATAAAATAATAGTTTGTAACAAGCAGATCTACCTGTGAATAAGTTATTACGAGACCAACACGTTGTTGCGCCATTTGATATGCGCTAATTAACATATCGCCATTTGCTACGGTACCTTCGGTAGCAGGGTTTGATGAGCAGGGATATTGATGGGTTTAATGTTAAAAACACCGCTTGTTAAGTGGGTGTATGATTATATGTAGGTACATATATTAAATATTATAATGGCCATCACTGTGGTCAGCTTTGTTCCCGACGGGAACTCGGACGCCAAACCTTGCCGGAGGCAAGGTATGCTGACTCAGCGGGAAGGCATGGGTTCTCATCATCAGGGATGGGCATGAGGTGCTTATTCACAAGTAATCTCAATCAATGAAAGGCAAGATCTTCTGATAACACAATTAGAATCTATTTCATTAGAAGTAAGGTGTTTACAAATACAGGTGAAAACTTACCCCCATCATTGACCGTATAACTAAACCTAATCTATTATGTTTCTACCGATGGATTGGGACGCCTTCCTCCAGGGTTCCGCGACTGCTTCAGAGCGGCATCCAGCCTGCCAGCTCGTCTCTCGTACAGTATACAGGCCAGAAATATACCGGGACCTCGTGGATTACCTCCGGTATCCTTCCATCCGTGTGTTAGCGTGACTTCGCGGCATAGTGGGTAAAATGCGATCTCGCCCCCAAATACGGATCTCATCCGATATAAAAGCAATTAATACTCGATCCCGACAGTCAATCGACGATCACACGCGATTTACGTTCGCGGATCCGGTCTTGTTTCACGCACCATGCGTATTTACTCGCGATTCGCACACGAACTTATTATTCATACTCATCCAGGATTGGATGCCTTGATTAATTTAAAAGAGCATTTGCTCCGCTCGACTTTTAAAAATCACTTATATTTAAACTTGGCACTGTGACGTTCCCACAGGGTCCGTGCCCAATCGGGCCCCGCGGGGAAGTGGAGAGCCAGGCAAGAATCAAACACTTCCTGCCTATTTGCACCAATATATGGCTGTCAAAAAAACCATAGACAATATAAATATTGGTAATCAGTACCTGATTACAATTGTTATGACTTACTTTGTTAAATATGTTAAATATTTTCATAACAACATAACAATAAAATGAACTAAATTAATAGAAATTTACATGAAGTAAACTAAGAAGCGTTTTCAAAAATATGTCATTTACTTTTTATTTGACATATTTTCTTGTAATATCTGCTTTTTTAATTTATTGGTTATATGCAGTTTTTTTTATTATCTCCACACAGGAGGCCCTGGGGAAAATAATTCTCCTCGGGGCTTACGTCATCCTTGGGGATGCTGTGTGGAGGGTCATTTGAGAAAAGGAAGGGGTACGAAGTTCTGGGAAGGAAAAAGGTTTGAGGGGTGGTAGTTATCTGGGGGTCAGTATCTCCAGGAGTAATGGTCGTATGCATCCATCCCTCCGACTGCTGTGCAAGGCGATGTTCCGAGAGAGTCCTGCTGGAGAGGTCAAAAGGTCTCCCTCAACCTCTCAACCAATCTCTCCTGGTCCGGCCGCGTATTCCCAATCCCTACCGCGATTCAGTCGCTCTACCGACTGAAATGCGTTAGGGATTGGAAGGTGATTTTTGCATTCCAATCCCTAACGCATTTCAGTCAGTAGAGCGACTGAATCGCGTTAGGGATTGGGAATACGCGATCCGGCCTGCCACACAACTGGTGGGCAGATGCATCCACCGTCTAGACCCGGACAAACCTCACCCCTTGAACGCGGGAACCCCATTCGCTACGTTTGCTAATTCACCAAACGTAGCGAATCACATGCGATGACCTATGGCAGATGTGTTGGTTGTCCATATTGTCCAATAAATTATTTCTGGAGTGGCGCTACGCATACCCGCCTCCTACATTGAATGTGTCTGCGTGTCCGCATGGTAGAAGAGAGAGCTTATCAGCGAATTAGTATCGACATTATTTTTGCAGTGAAATATACTTTTAATTCTTTTAACTCTATTAGCAACATGAAATTAATGTTGTATTTTATTTTATTTTATTTTATTTGGGAGACCAACAGTTTACATTCATAACAGAGCATAATAGTAATTGAGTCACAATAATTGAACCATTTACAGGTTTCCACATGGGTATTGTATACAAGTGTAGTGGTTCCAGAGATATTTGCTAAAGAAAAAAATTACATTTCAAGAGACAAGTTAATTAGGGGATAATAGGGAGGGGGTAGGATGAGGGGGGGGGGAGAATGGGTTAGGTTGAGGTATAGTAATAAAAATATGAGTAAACAAAAAATTAAAAGAGAAAAAAAAGGAATTTAATAGAATGGTGACTGGTGGTATTAGAAATTATTGTATTCAGGGTCAGGGCTGTCACCCAGCAAAAAATAAAATTGACATCAGGTACCAGACTTCGTAATAAGGATTCATAAAAACTGAACCATTTTCGTTTATTTTCATATTCGTTACCCAGTTCACAGTTAACACCTACCGCGGTAATTTGTGTAATAGAAGCTTTAACATCATCCCACCAGGAGATGTAGAGGCGAAATGCTAAATTTAAATGTAAAGCAGCGCTTCTACGTTCAGCTCGAGTTGTTGAGTACCCGCAGGGCGCGCCTTACTGCCTTCCTTTCTTACATCCTTACATCCTTACCGCCGCCTGTGTGCCCACTGCTTCCCCCCCCCCCCCCTCCCCCTCCCTAATAAGAGATAGCTCCGTCTGGCTAGTGCGGGTAGGTTTGGCCAAGTGGGTGAAAGCGAGCGCCGGGCACAACCAGCGCGCGGGTGGGATAAACCAATACCGCCTTGATAAAAAGCCCAGACACTATCATAAAAAATAGCCGCCATTATTTTCCTAATACATTTTGGATTATTATTTTGGATTATTATTTGGTTTTGGGCCTTTCGATATTTCTCCAAATTGGTATTCCCAATAAGCAACTGTTTATATTTATTTTTTATTATTATTAATTATCTTTCTCACTTACATATATACCGGTTTAAATAAAATATTTTAAGTTATTTTTCATACTCGGACGACATTTCGACAAAAAATATCCTCACACTATGGTAAGTAATAAACTCTACAACAAAATCTCACAATCATTCAAAGATCACAACAACATTGAAACATTTATTCTTATATTAAATAAATAAATAAATTTAAACGTCAAATAAAAAGCCAAATACAAAATACTGGTAGATCAGTAATGGAAAAAACAGACTTTTATCAAATATAGACTAAAACAGAAACTACACAACTGCACTGATGATGGACACTGTAACACTGTACGAGGTAGCACAACACGGCGTTTACCTCAAAAATATATTATATGTATCACTTTACCCCACAACTATACTAAAAACACTGCTTATCGAATTTATAATTCTTTGTAGTTCTTCCAGTAACTTAATATTATTTAAATTTTTTTTAAATAATTTCATTCATTTCATAGTATTTTCACAGGTGAGCATACCATTATTAATCTTTTTTTTATTACACACTTATTTTGGTTGTCGGTATATGGATGCATGCGTGAAATGTTATGAAATATTCCCACGTAATGCACAAAATTATTCAAGTTCAATGAAGGTTTAATTTTAAAAATTGGAACTGATAAGTATAAAACATAACAGATAGGCGATAAAGTAGTTTCTGTTTTAATAATCATTTTTTTAAACGTGTATTTTATTTGTGACAGATGTCGTAATTTCTAAAGTAACTTAACATGTGAAAGGTAAATTTCTTATTTTGAAAGGCAATGATAACGACAGGCGATAAAGTAGGTTCTGGTAATTAATAATTATTTTTTTAAATGTGTATTTTATTTGGTTGAATGTTTGACAGATTTCTTATTTTTTTAAATAACTTAACATACGAAACGTAGAGTTCTTATTTTGAAAGGTTATGATCCTGAAGCAAATATATTTTTATTAAATACTTTCCATTGAAGTAAGAATACTTCGACGATACTTTCAGCTTCACAAATCATACAATTATACTTTATACTATATACTATCCCGTGATTTTTTACGGGTCGGCGCTAGAAGTTAACATAATGTTTTAATTTTTCAAGGTCTACCGTACACCAAAATGGTTTTTTTTAAAGAAAGACATAGGTATTCTTAATTAATATTTGAAATAATTAATATTTAGGTTAGGAATAATTAATATTTGAAAATCTCCAACTACCACCACAGAAAGCGGAAAATAATGATTGTGTTGTGATGGAGGACTTAGCAGGCGAGGAATCGAACACGCGACCCCCGGGTGGGACCAGTCATGCAAAAAATTCGCAACAATAATTATACAACTTTTCTTGCTTGAAACAAAAATTAAAAATCGTTAGCTCCATTTTTGACCGCCTACGCAGCAATGTTTATCCGTGGGCTGGCATTTTTATTGCGAGGGTGTTGGGTAAGCCCAGCTGCATGGGAACTGGGAGTGGGTGGTGTGGGGTAACACTAACCAGGTGTCTAGAGAAGTGAAGCTGTTTACGCTTGCCCCTCGTGCTTTATTTGCAAACTAAAATATGCAAAGAAAAATTGTCGCTGTTCTTGAGAGTTACTTGTAGTTAGTATTACCAACACTGTCATTTTTACTTGGAAACGCGGGTTAACGGATTTATTCGAAACTTACACAAGGTGAATACAATATTAATGCGGACAATATGGACATCAAATTAATTCATTTTGTATATGAAACTTCTTTATTTGAAACTAGCAAGAAACGAAAATGACACTAAAAAAAGAGACAAACACATACATCTTTAGGATTTAGCCTGCGAGAGAAGAGATAGAATAAAACCTTATCGCATTGGCCGCTTTGATTTTGAGCTCACTTTTCAAGGCTTCTATTGATTGAAATTGTGTGGGCAAAGGTTTTCTCTTCTACCGCGTGTGAACTGCGCTCAGTTTTGTTGTCTGCGAACAATGTTTTGTATGTATTTTTTAACTCTACGCATAAAGCCCTGAGGAAAATAATTTCCCCCCTAAATGTCTTTTTTGGGGATGCTGTGTGGAGGTATTTTTAAGGAAAGGAAGGTGAGCACGTACTGGGAAGGAAAACGGTATGTGGGATAGGTAGGAATCTGATTTCAGTGTATCCATCCATGAATACGAGTATATCCTTCCACCTCCGATCCAGCTGGAGAGGTCAAAGAGACTCCCTCAACTCGACTCTCCTGATCCGGCCCACCACGCAGCTGACGGGCAGGGGCATCCTCCGCCAAGACCAGGGGTGCAATTCTTTGTCGAAGACAAATAATGTAAAAAGTCATTCCACTCGAACAACGAGTAGGTCGAACCAGTCAACATCGACAAAACTGTCAAAATGTAGTAAATTGTATCCTAACCTAAAATCTTTTTTTTTCATTTCCGCGCGCTCTGCGAAGAACAGGCATCGTATATTTTTACAAAGTTGTTTTAAGTTTGCATATATAATGGCTGATTTACCGGCGATGATGGCTGCAATACATAATGTAGGGCAAGCTGAAGCAGATGCTTTGAGACCGGCAAAGAACGTTTCGCCGGAGGGAAGATAGTTTTCACGTAAAAATGAACTTCCTGATTAATCTGTTGCAAAGTCGTTTTGCAAGTGTTAGCAGCATTATATTTTATCCGTGACTGGTTACCAGCTGTTTTTGGTATTGAATAATCTATCCGCTAGCCATTTCGAAGAAAATGCGATCGTAAATTCAAATTCCCGCCATAAAAACGTCAAAAACATCAGAAACATAGACAATATTTACAGGGCAACCAATATAATCAACTTTTGAATCCTTCCACCTTCGAAATTCAAGAATACGTGTAAATAAAACATTCGACAAAGTTCGCCGAGACGATCGATAAAAATTTCGCAAGTTTATATAACAATACTCGAAATAATTCTTGATCGCTATCGGAGACTTGTCAACCCCTGGACAAACCTCACCCCATGAACAATGCATCCCTGCTAAGTCATCAAACATATTTAACCACTTTGAGTGACCTATGGCAAAGGTGTTGGTTATCCAATAAATGGTTCCCGGGGCGGCGATATTCATTTACCCTAGGTATTTGTGAGTCAATGATAATTATTTAAAAAAATATTATGAAAAAATCAACCTACAAAAATAAGGTTTTTTTACTACAATACACCTATTTTTATTATTTAGTGAAACAGTTTCGACTTTCCATCACGGTCCTACTCATGAAATTTCATAGAAAAGGGTGTGTGTGCGTGAGTGCCACCATATTGACAAAATACTTTGTTGTCGACAACGAGCCTACCCGTCGAGTATCAGCTCGATCGGATGTTGGGAATAATTTCGACTTTCAAGATTTGTATTAATTATTTCAAGATAACTAAATCGAAATTAAAATTTTAATTAAAAGCATTTTTAAAGGCTTATATTTAAATTGCAAACGACCGATTTACGTTGGAACACAAAGTTTTCGTATCTAAATTATTATAATTTCGACTAAAAAGAAAGCTTCTTTTACGAGTTTTATTTTTATTACATTATACGAGTTTTAACATAGTTGGGTTATTTTGTTTTAGTAATTAATTATGTAATTACTATTAACTCCTAAAAAATTCTCAATGTTGCCTGTAACATCATAAAAAATCAAATTATTTAATGGCCTATAGACTCCTACTAAATAATTTAAAACGCAAACAAATGAAGTATCTCACATTCATTCTAGGTATTTGCTCTAATAATACTAATAATAATATTTGGCCGATTTCTATAGCGCAATTTTTGTGAAAAAAAACACCTCAAGAGCGCAGCACAACTAAATATTCAATAAAATTAATATAACTGGTTTAAAACTAACACTTATGATTATAATTAGTGACTTACGTCAGTGACTTAATGATGTAACTATTTACAAATATGATTTCAAGTTTGGTTGCGTAGTCTTAGCTGCAAAATATACGAGAGTGGACCGGCATTTGAAGTGTGGAGGAGCTATTCCGGGCAGCGCAAGACAGAGAGACCTTTTCAAGAGTGATCGCCAACGTCGGGGGGACCTGATAAGGCACACAAAGAAGAAGAAGATTTAAAATTAGAGATTTACGACTAACATATATATCTTATTTTTAAAAATATATATTTTGCGTTTTTCCATAGTTTTCAGTGATAGCATTTAAAACAAACAGGTAAAGTAGAAGTAAGTTATTGCTGCGAGTCGAAACAGTTTGAGGATGTTATAGTTACATATTCTACACATTTTATACAATGACATTATATATTATAAATAGACTCGCCATAGTCTCACATACTCGCAATATAATGTGGAAAGCAAGCAACACTCTTTTGTTTTCAGTGTTTTCAGTATAATTTCTAAATTCAAAAGTTTATTCCTGTGTGATAAAGACAGACAATCAAAGAATGTACGTGTCTGAATGTCATAGATATATGGTCGGGCAGCGTATGCTTATGTTACTTTGTGATGCAACGTTCACTGTCTCCTTTTCTTAAAGCCCACTAGAATAAAAGGTCCGGATGCCTGTCGGACTTTGATGTGTCGAGCTACACAATAAATACAATAGAGCAACGACAGTTTTCAAATGGTGGCGGTTGTCGTCTAATTTAAGCATTTTCTCATTACACATGAGGATATTTTGGCGCTTTGCAATGCAATTTACTTACTGGTAAGACACGACCTCACTCGACGCGTTGCAGTTTAGTACTATAGTACTAGAAATAGAGACTTAGAGATTTAGTACTATAGTACTACAATCGTCTTGTGTTTGGCTTCCCACTTTGAGATTTCTACCCCGCGTCCAGTATTAATGTCATTGATTTTATACACATTTATAACATTTTCTCTTTTAATGTTGTTAGAGCCAGAAGAAGAATAAATTTCTTACATGATATTAGAATTTTATTACACTAATGCTAAAGTGCCCTTGATGATTTAGCTGGATTTATGGGAAAGTACAAATATCTAAAATGAATGAAATTTCGTCGATCTCTACCGCATTCAGATGATTGATGATTCATCGCTCAACATTAAACAGATTATTTTTTAGTAAGTTAGGTTTCCACTGACCTTGTCGGATAGAAGGTAAATCATTTACTTTTGTAATTCAAATTTAAGCTCATCAAAATGCTTTCCTTAGTCATTTTTATTTGATATTTCGTCGTATTTACATAGTGATAAAGCAAAAATTTTATTTTTAAATAATGATCGTAATTTCACAAATAATTGCCAAATTTGTCTATAAAATCATAAAAAATTTAATTCTTTAATGGCATATATTTTATTATATACTAGCTGACCCGACAAACGTTGTTCTGTCACATAAATTATTTATAGCGAATATTTTGGTTATTAAATAAAAAAACAACGAATGTTGTAAGTGTATGGGGATGGGATCTATGACAGAAAGAGGAATTAAGAGCTGTAAACGATGACCGCCGATAAAAACAAAAAAACACCAACTATAGTAGGAAAATGAAATAAAGAAGATCAATATGAATTTCGAAGAACAATTGAGTGTACGATATTTTTTGTCAATCAGTATTTAGCCAACACAAATAAGCTCGATGGTTTGCCCACGCGAGAACATGATGCCGAATAAAATATATAAATGATGCGACACTTCTCGTGAAGTCTTGCGCATGTGTGGATGAAAGTTCGATGAGGCGGAAGTAGCGCCATCTGTCATTCAACAACATAAATAATTTCGTTCTGTTTGAAATACGAAAAGTCGGTTAGATTTTTTCATACAAAAATACTAAAATCGCGATTAAAAAATGGGAGGGAGGGGGTAGAAGGGTTAAAATTTGAGGTTATAGATATGTTTTGATGCCAAAATAATAAAAAAATATAAAATAATTTTTTTGTCAATTTTTTTTAAATATTTCTGTATAAGGACATCCGAATCACCTAGCGGTATAAAATATAATTTTAAATCTTTTCTCATACCTACAAAATATACATAAAAAATTTCATAAAAATCGGTCAAGCCGTTTCGGAGGAGTGCGACCACAAACACCGTAACATGAGATTTTTATATATCTGACAACACAAATGTATGAAATAACACGTATACATATTAGTTGCTAAACCCATGAACATTTTTAATAAAAAAAATGTTATATTCCACAATTTACAAATACTAATTAAAGATTCGTTTAAAAGTATAAAAGAGGTCACGCAGCCGTTCCTCTAAAAGGCTGTAATAAAAACCACTGAATAGGAGATAAATAACATAGGCGGAAACATACAAAGCTAAAAGACAAGAACAGAGAAGAGTAGGAACCACCAACATAGATATGCATTGCATGTTTATAATCAGCCGACCATTTTAACTAAGAACTTTTTAAAGTAGGTATACATTTTACATAATTATAGTTTACATGTTTACAAGATGATGGTCTGATATTGATACGAGTGTTTCTACTGGAAACGAAGTGTGTATCTTACGAGGTATCGATAACGCTTTAGTAAAAGTTTGAGAGTTGTAAAATACATCGTTACTGTCTAGAAGTTCTTCTTGTAGGTTTTGTATTTCAAATTTATGCGGTACAAGAACATGCAATTGAACACTTAAATATCACATTGGGTAGTTTAAAGGCAGATAAAAGTAATAAATAAAGCAATAAGATTCAAATGACATATTATTTCGAAAACACTAGTAATCGGCAAAGTAATTTATTGTTTAGTTTCAATTTGAGAGGCGGGTACCCGAAGCACCGGGAACCATTTATTGAATTACCAACACCTCTGTCATAGGTCACCCCAAGTGGTTAGCCATGTTTGATATCTTAGCAGGAGTGCCCGGATTCATGGGTTGAGGTTTGGCCAGATCTTGGCAGCGGATATGTCTGCCCACTAACTGGGTGGCAGGCCGGTTTAGGAAAGACTAACTGGAGGAGACTTTTGACCTCACCAGCAGGACTCTCTCGGAATATTGTCTTGCACCGCAGTGGGAGAGATACATTCGTACATCCGTCACTCCTGAATGCAGAAAGGTTCTTATTATTACTACCAAATTTGTTTATGTTTACCCAAAATTACACTTACAAACTCATTCACTTGACACTGGCTAGAACACTCCTTCGGGTGAAAAGCCATTAAAAAACACACTGAATTCCAGATTCCTACCCACCCATCATACCTTTTTTTTCTCCCCAGAATTTCCTCTCCTTTCGTTCCTATAACAACCCTTAACACAGCATCCCCAAAGTGACGTAAGCCCAAAGTAGCATTATTTTCCTTATTACCTCCTGCGTGGAGCTAATGTAAAACAAAAATTAAGAAGACAAATATCTTTATTTTCATAAACATTTTTATGTTAATATTTTTTGTGAAAACGTTCATGTAAAGAAAGTTATTTTTCTTTGACCCCTCACGCCTTAACTTTGTTTGACCCCTCACCCATTTATTCTGTCAAAGTAACAAACTATAGAATTATTAGAAATAACAACGTAATTTTTTATTAATAAAAAATTTGAATGAAAACTTTAAAAAGTTTTAAAAATGCTCCCCTTACGTTTTTTCTAACTAAAATTTTATCGGTAACGAAAATAAACACATTTTATTAAATAAATGTATTATAAACATCATCATCACCTCAGTTTCTTATCGTTTCATCTTACTAATATTATAAATGCGAAAGTTTGTATGGATGGTTGGTTGGATGGTTAGATGGTCCTTACTCTTTCACGCAATAAATATCGAATGGAATTTAAAAATTCTTTCACTAATCGAAAGCTACATTATTTGCGAGTAACAACGGCTTTATATATTGGTAAGCTCTGGCGTTATGAATGAGCTGTGGCGTTATGAAATTATGTATCATACGTTTTCTGTCCCTAACAAAATCGAGTTATTGCAAACGTCAAACAAATTGTTGACTTGGAAACAATGTGTTTTTTTTTTTATTTTAGGCTTAAAAAGAGTGCTTTGTTGTGATTAAAAAGAGTACTTTTTTGGCGTCTTAGTTAATATCTACATATCTCTAAAAATGTTTATTCTCTGAACAAAAAGCATAACGTTGCTATAAATCATAGCGTTTGAAGTGGACTGTCATTTTCTTATTTTTTTAGGTTACTCTGGATCCAAATATGAATAAAATACTAATACTTAGGTACTTAAAATAAATTTCCATTTCTATAATTTTAATATTTTCTAAAATAGAATTTTTATTTGCGAAATGTCATTCTCAAATTATGAAATTTTTTATTAGACAAAAAACAATAATAATAACAATTATGCCTATAATTATGCCAGTAATTTCCCACTAATACTATGCGAGCGAAGCCGTGGGTAAAAGCTAGTATTAAATAAATAATAAAGAATTTCAAATTTCCATTTTTTTTTACTTTGGTTTCATAGAGGTGTAAATTTTAATTATGTTGTGGTTAATTTTAAGATTTAAATATATAGCGTGTTTTGTTCTCTTTTCAATACTTTTTAGATCATATTTCTTACTATGATAGTAAGGGTGACACAGCGATTTCTATGAGACCAATATGGGAACCAATTAGTCTGACGGGTTAAAAAAATGCCATCAGAAAGCGTAGAGACAATATTAATTTATAGAAAACAAATGCATATTTAGTAAGGAAAACACAATCTTTGGCTAGTTTACCCTATGTTATTTGAATCGTTGAGTTAAAAAAAACCCTCCCTAATGGATTTTCTTACTTTCCAGTAAATCAAGAAAATCGTGTAGTGTAGTAAATCAAGAAAAGCATGGCAGGCTGGGAAAATTTCATGATTCCAGTTATTTTTTTTATTTGTTTACACTTCACAACGATCTTGTAACAACTTGATACAATTGTTATTATCTATTAAAATTTATAATATATATTTTAAAAAATCGTGCTTTAATGATTGTAGGACCATATTTAAACACGATTTATAAAGAAACTAGAAGTCTTTCGGAAATAATAACAACGGCATCGAATCCCTTGTAAGAAACCGCATCAGAATGGCATTTACAACTAATTATTGACCAAAATTCTTTTTTTAATTTTATTTTTATTAATAAATTTCTTTATTATTTATTTACAACTAGCTGACCCGGAGAACTTCGTACCTCAGAATCAATAACTGTTGTGTTAACTTATAAGCTGAATCAAATTTAGTTTTTTATTAAGTTCCTTCCCAGAACTTCCTCTCCTTCCTTTCATAAAAAAAACCCTCACACAGCATCCCCAAAGATAGACCCTGAGGGGAATTATTTTCCTCAGGGCCTCCTCGTGGAACTTATGTAAAAAAAGTTAAAAATTACACAATTAAGCAATTATCGATGCGCAACTGTCCGTGTCTTGTTTTTGTCAGAATCAGGGATTTATATTATTTGTGATGTTCTTACTTTACCACCTACTTACGGGAATTGCGTTTCGTTTTCTTTATATGTGTGAGGGAGATTTATTATAATATAATTATTGTATTTTTCCTTTGGAGGGGTGAAAATATATCTACGTTCACCGTTTGTCTCATTTTCGACTGTTGACATTTGGTGCGTAAGAAAGAGGGGTAGCATTATATGTTTAAGATCAAAAGCAAAACAATCTTGAAATTCACTCATTATTCAAAATTATACTTATCACAATATTGCTGCAGCTCTTTCAAAATATGATAATTCGTTCCATCTAAAATGTATGAGGAAAGGAATTTTCTTCAAAACTTGTTTCCGATGTTTTAATAGCTATTCTGCTATTCGGCGCGGAGGCAAATCCAACAAATCGAAGATCATAAAAATCTGTCCAGCCGTTCTTGAGTTATAAATGGTGTAACTAACCCGACTTTTTTTATATATTATAATGATTTTTTACATTTTTAAATTAAGTCCCGTTAAACTGATTGATATCAGTTTGTCAACGGATTTCAAATATCTTCCCTAATATCATTCATAAACTCAAACCATTCATATATTGATAGGCACTTTTTCAAACATGGGTAATATGCCATTAAAATTGAAACCAATATTTACAGCAATTAATACGCCTCCTCCTCAGTAAACGCATTAAGAGAGAATAACCAGACAAAACCGGAAATATGTCATATTTAAATCAAATTTTAGACGTATTGACTCTTTTCCACAAAAAATTACAAATTGATTTCGAAAGACTGTTCTTTTATCTAGTAAAGATATATTGAAAATTTGGAGAAAATGAATTAATTTTTAATACAATTAGGTTTTACCGTAAGTCGTTGGCATATTTATTAAATTTTCAAACAACATTTGTATTATACAACACATATTTCAAATCTTATAATCATGCAGTAAAATAAATCAATAAATTATCTGGGAAAGCCATTTTAATTTTAGTTTTAATAAAATCAATTAAAAAAAGATCCACACACTTGTTTTGTGACGAAAATTCTTCAGTTTATCTTTTTATTTACGGTCTTACAAACTAATATATTTAAAAAAAAATTACATTCTTATTTTGCTTAGACATTATTGAAAAATTATAAATACTTATGATCAAAAAATAATTACAAAAAGTATACAATTTTAATAGGTTTTTCATCACGCCTTTCAGCATTTTTGAATGTTGGTACTTATATTATTTTTAAAAAAGCTGGTAATGTGAATAATTAATCTTTCTCATTGGTACAGCCCTGTACGATCGTAAGAACATCTTTTGACAAATATTAATTCTTGCCCGCTGGCTGGTTAATGGCCCTTAAGAATTCCACGCCAACTAGATTAAAAAACAATTGAAATATTTTGCAATCTTTTGTAATACCTTTCATATTTATGTTTCCTCTATTGTGCAAATCTCTTAGCATATTTAATTGTAGTTGTTTATGTAGTATAGCAGTCTGGGATTACACTATCCTCCCGTCGTGCTGGAATAAAAACATAAATAAAAATAAATAAATGTAATAGTATGGGATAAGAACTTTATATCTACTTCAGGACTATCTGCGCTACCTGATTATATTATTCGCCCAAGAAGAAATATTTAAGATTGACCCACTCTGAGGATACTTGAATATGCCAGAATAAAGTTAACCAAGCGTTTCCAGAATAATAAGATATCATTATATTCTTTATTTATCCCGAGGACATAACGGGAAAAGTTTGCCTCTTAACTTGCCCAATTGTGTTTATGGCTCGTATTTAAATAATATATGGCCACTTTTCATCAGTTATTATTTTTTTACTGTATGGGATAATGTGACGCAAAAAAGGCAAATGTAATTACATAAAACTTTTTATGGATGAATTTCAGTTTTGCGTCGCACTAAAACAAAATAAGTCGAATGAAAAAATCTAAATGTCCAATCTAAAGATAAACCTTTTTTTTAGAAAGTTACGAGTTTTGCTATGAATATTTATTATGAATTAATAAGAAAATATACAAAAAATTTTACAAAACAAAAAACGACTTCAAAATTGCACTAAAAACTAAAAAAATAATTTCGTTTTTCTCTACAACTTAATAATTTATTTATTTATTTATTTATTTATTGACGCCCTATTGGGCTTTAACATATAAAATACAAATAACATTTATAACAACAGTACATAACAAACTTTAAAAAAGATTACAAAATATACAAATAAAGCATAAACTCAATAAAAAAATAGGAGTACATACATCTAAAGCTAATTCCACTTGGATGACTTTAGAGAACTCGTAGATACAACAATTCATATACCTACGAACAACAAAAACATTAAAAAAATCAAAACACATTAATTTTTACTTAATTACTCATATGCTTATGGAATAAGAACAATAAAAAAAAACAACAAACAAGAGAAAATCGAAATAAAATAAAAATTTCTCATTCATTATTTACATCTAAAAAGTGATGGACTAATTTGGCTTTAAATGAATCTAAGTTTAAATTAAATATGTCAGCGACATCAGTCAGTTCATTACCCAGCCTATGTATTCTTTCTACTGCAGAATTTGTAGCGAAGTTATTGATGCAAAATAAAATATTCCGTCTAGTATATTTTGGAGGTATGTGTAAGGATAACAAGTTTATAGCGTCAGGGCAGTCCAACCTTGAATGAATAATTTTATACAATAAAAGGAGATCAAATATTTTTCGCCTTTCAGATAATTTTGGTAAGTTAAGTTTACAGCGTAAACTGACATAATTGATTTCAATAATAGGAATACCAATTTTGTAATTAATAAAACGTAGAAATTTATTTTGAATTTTTTCAATTTGTAAACAATGAGAGTTGAAATGAGGACACCAAATACTTGAATTGTATTCAACCTGACTTCTAACCAAAGACGTGTATAACAATTTTATGGTTTTTATGTTATTAAAGTCTGTAGCAATTCTGAGAATAAATCCAAGCATTTGTAATCCCTTACTGGTTATACTAATAATGTGATTCAAGAAGCGTAATTTGGAGTCAAAGATAACACCAAGATCGTTGAATTCAACTCACTTTTTCTAATCATCAATATAAAGGTACGATTGTTATTTTTGGAGTCGGTGTCAGCCAAGGTATAGGTGAGATGTGCTTGTGTCGCACTCGCGACAAACCTAGCATGGCTGACACCGACTCCCAAAATAAAAATCGTACCTACATATTGATGAGTAGAAAAAGTAAGTTGATTATTAAGTTGTAGATAAATACGAAATTATTTTTTTTACTTTTTAGTGCATTTTTTTAAGTCGTTTTGTGTTTTGTTAAAATTTTTGTTTATTTTTTTTTATTTTTAGTGAATTTGAAGTACACTAACTAATTTGTCTTAGGTACTTCAAAAAAAGAATCATCGAAATCGGTTGGCGTAATATTGAGTTATTCGTCCATTTGTCGCGCACATACGTATTGCAAATTTAAGACATATATGGTTTTCTCATGGATCCCGTTGTCAGATCTAGACCCAATTAAAATGAGACCACATGGAAAGCACCAATTTTCAAAAATAAAAGAAGAATCATCAATATCGGTTCTCCCAATCAAAAGTTAGGAGGTAACAAACATTAAAAAAAATGTCGAAATGAGAACCTCCTCCTTTTCGAAGTCGTTTAAAAACTGAATAACTTTGATTCCTTGGATTATTTGAGAGTTAATTTTTGGGATGACCCAACAGTTGATCCCCCGACAGTTAGCCCCCAAAATAATATCCATTGTAAAATTATAATTTTTGTACATTACTTACCAATTTCTAATCTAATATCAACTTTAAACCTTCCTTCGTACCAATTGCAAGTTGGTATGGATATCAAACGAATTTATTTATAGGGTCAATTTTTGTACTCACACTTATTTATTTATTTATTTAATATAAGAATATTGTACATTGTATATTATTTTTGTGTTATTTCAACCGCCATGCTAGGGATGTCCCTGTGTTATGGCGGGTGAAGTTTTCAGAAAGTAAATTATACATGTTATGGTTGTAAAGTAAAAATTTAAGTTATACAAATTAGATCAAGTTGCAAATATTTTATATCATGGTTTTTAAATGTAATAATAAATATTTTTAATAATAATAATAGTAAAATTAATAGTAATAATAATTAGGTCGATAATAAAATTCAATGTGAGTAAAAGTTGTAGAATTATTTGTTAATTTAAATAATTGATGTTAAATTTTACAATTTCATTGCGAAAGAATAGTAAGAATAGTATATAATAATAATTAGGTCGATAATAAAAATTCAATGTAAGTAAAAGTTGTAGAATGTAGAATTATTTGTTAATTTAAATAATTGATGTTAAATTATACAATTTCATTGGTTTTTAAATGTAATAATAAATATTTTTAATAATAATAATAGTAAAATTAATAGTAATAATAATTAGGTCGATAATAAAATTCAATGTGAGTAAAAGTTGTAGAATTATTTGTTAATTTAAATAATTGATATTAAATTATACAATTTCATTGCGAAAGAATAGTAAGAATAGTATATAATAATAATTAGGTCGATAATAAAAATTCAATGTAAGTAAAAGTTATAAAATTATTTGATAATTTAAAAAATTGTTGTTAAGTTGTACAATTTAATTGCGAAAGAATAGTAATAATAATTAGGTCGATAATAAAATTCAATGTAAGTAAAAGTTATAAAATTATATGTTAATTAAAAAAAAAAAAAGTTGTTAAATTATACAAATCAATTTGATAATAATAGTATTAAAACTTACAATTCAAGTAACAAGTTTTATGTTTAATGGTTTCTAAAAGTAAGGATCCATTGTGATAAAAGTTTTTTAAAGGTGTGGGGTTGGGATTCGGTTTTTATTTTTTCAGGGAGAAGGTTAAATATTTTAGGAGCTAGGTATATGAAATGTCTTTGAGCTGACGTGGTATGTAGTGTAGGTACGTTGTAGTGTCGGTTGGTTATTGTTCTAGTGGTGTAATTATGATGTATAAGGGTTTTTTTCTTATATTTAAACATGAAGTACGTTAGGGTAGATTTTAGATGAAGTTGTCGTATGTTTAGGACATTACATTCGGTGAATAGTCGAGTGGAGGGGTATGTTGTAGGTCGCTTTTTGATAGCACGTAATATCGTTTTTTGGGCTTTCTGTAAGGGATCAATAAATGTATGAGCACAGCCGCCCCAAATTATGATGCCATATACTAATAGGGATTGGCAGAGAGCATAGTAGACTGTTTTTAGTACTGTGGGAGTAAGGATTTTTCTAAGAGTTCTAAAAACATAAGACAGCTTGCGAATTCGGGGAGTTAGAGTGGCTAAGTGCTGATCCCAACGAAGATGATGATCAATTAGGACCCCCAGGTATTTTATATGGGATACTTTTTCCAAATTTGGGCAAGTACAGGAAGAGTAGGGTCTTGGACAAGAGTGAATAGTTATTTTATGGTTGTTGGTAGGTTGGGTTGCAGCAGACAGACTAAATGTTAAGAATTTGGTTTTACCAGCATTGAGGGTGAGGAGATTGTCATCTAACCAATTCTTTACAAGGCCTATGTCGTATTGGGCTATGTCGAATGCTCCTTTCCAATTTTTATGCCGAGCTATAAGCACAGTATCATCTGCAAAGGATATTAGTTTTCCCGTTATGGGTAGGTTGCAGAGTTTATTGATGTATATAAGGAATAAAATTGGGCCTAAAACACTTCCTTGTGGGACTCCGAATTGGATAGGTAAAGGGTTACTAAGGGCTACGTTGTTAATTTTCACGGATTGTGATCTGCCAGTTAGGTATGAGGAGAACCAGTTAAGAGTTGAATCCCGGATGCCTATTTGAGACAATCTTTCTAGAAGTATGGGGTGGGAAACGGTGTCGAATGCTTTGGCTAAGTCTAAGAATATGGCTAGGCAGGAATCGCCTTCGTTCAGGCTGTTTGTGATGTTCTCAGTCAATTCTAAGATTGCAGATTCTGTACTAATTTTTTTTTGGAAGCCAAACTGATTGGGTGAGAGAATCTTCTGGGTTTCAAGATGGGAGATAAGTCTACTTTTAACAATTCTTTCAATAATTTTTGATAAGACACTTAGCAAAGAAATGGGTCTGTAGTTTTCGATATTTGTTTTGTCGCCACTCTTATATATTGGGATAACTGTTGCATGTTTTAGTTGGTTGGGGAAGGAGCCGCTATTGAAACTTAGATTTACAATATGTTTTAACGGTGTGGTAATAAAGTGAGCGATACTTTTTAGTATGTATGGTGAAATTTTGTCAATACCCGCTGCACTATTTGTTTTTATGGAAAGTATTGTGTCAAGAATTTCTTTAGTGGATGTGGGGGCTAGGATAAGTGAGGGATGAAGAGAGTTCTGTTGTCTTACCCGTGAAGTTAGAAGGTTTTGGGTTTTATTAGTGGCTTTAAGAATTTTGTTGGCTAAGTTCATGCCGATGTTACTAAAATAATGGTTGGCGTGATCGGCTACGGTTTTTGGGTCTTCGTGGACTTGGGTATTTTTCCCATTAATAACTAGAGATTGAATATTGAGTGAGGTTTTTTTATTTTCTGAAATGTCATTGACTACGTTCCAGATTGCTTTACTGTCATAACCTGAATCTTCAATTTTTTTTTTATAATATTTTTGTTTGGTTATTATTATCAAACACGCTGGTCTATAGTGTTTATACACAATTAGTAGTTTAGCATTTGAATGAAACTATATTTTATTCTTTTTTGATTCGGCGGTATATCTTCTTTGCACATCCCTTCGGGGACACTTAGTTATATTTTGGGTAAGTAGTTATACCGTATTTTTCCTAAACCGACTGCATATTGAAAATAAGTATGCCCGGGATCAACTGTTAGTTATGAAACCAATTTTTTGAAAGGAGCTGTAATTTGCGCTTCCCAACTATGGCGAGAAGCAAAAGAAATAAACACAGGAATCACCAACTGACAGTGCGTCATCTAAAAACTCATTAGATAAGCTGCTGCAAATGTATTTTACTTTATTTTATTGTTAATGGATTTTTGAAATAATGACTCCTTTTTCACAACAAAACATTTATTTAGCTAAAAACTCTGATAATCAGGAATGTATAGGACGGCCTGGAGGTTAAAAGGACGTGTGATTGTGATTGTGCTCTCAAAATCTCTTTGTTTCTCGAAGCCACACGGTTCACTGTAC
The DNA here is from genome assembly GCA_917563855.2 of Limnephilus lunatus. Lineage (NCBI taxonomy): Eukaryota > Metazoa > Arthropoda > Insecta > Trichoptera > Limnephilidae > Limnephilus > Limnephilus lunatus. The sequence continues at coordinate 17,996,078 of OU830602.1, read as the reverse complement.
CTTGGTACAGACCATGGAAGGGTGACCGTATTGCTATGATATGGTATATTTGTAATGGAAAGGGTAGTTAAAATGGAAAGATGATTTTAATATATGTAGTTATGATTTCAATTAAAACACAGTTTGATGAACAATCATAAAGGTTTGATGAACAATCATGAAATATTTGACTGACCATCATAAAGGTTTGATGGACAATCACGAAATATTTGATGGACAATCATGAATATATTTGTGAGAATTAAGGAATAAACATACCTGAGGACTCTCTAAATTTTTCTACCTTGTACTACCGGAATAATCTTCTAAATCAACACTGAGTATCAGCAAAACCTCCTAGATCATATATCTTATATATATGATCTAGGAGGTTTTGATATCAGATATCAGGCCACCTCCGCATGGCTTAGCCACAAAAGGCGAAACTTATGGTATTCCCGGGACTGTTGGATACGGCCTTCGTTACTGATCATCTCCTCATACTCCTCACATTCCTCCCTCATGTGCAATTGCAATGATGGACAGGGGAATGGATCCAGAAATACACAAATAATCCCCTCAGAGCCGGGGAAGGTGACTGGTGGTTCCGTGTCGGATCGCACGGATTAAGTGCGCCAAATTTCAATTAGCTTTAGCCGGCGCGTGGTGAATTGCGCCACCTAGGTATATAATATGTAATACTGCGTTCACGCACAGAAAATACTTCACCGATTGAATAATTCGATTCGTCATCCCGTGTGGTGGAAATGAAATTGAGTACCTACCTACCCGTCCCCCTGTAATAATGTTGCCACCGTTCCAAAAGGCGAAATTAGGGAAAAGAATTCAATTATAACTGCATAGCGTCGGGGCAAGTTGGAGCAAGTAATGCATTAGTGAGTTTATGTTTATGAAAACAATTATTTCAATGTGAAGATATTTTTTTTCATAATACTGCATACTGTCGTCATCTGTCGGATAAGTCGATAACCTCTAAGGTATATCTTCACTGAAGACATCTAGGACTTGTAGCTCATTTGTGATAATATTTTTTCTGCCCCGTGTCTCTCAACGGGATACCTCTTTCCCTGAATATCTTTTAATTGGTATTGGAGGTGACGACTCTCGGAGCCGTTTAGCGCCCTTTCTCGTAAGGTTTCTTAAAATTATGGCAGCCTCCATTGTTGAAGGGTAAGGCTTTTACTACGAATCCAAAGGTCACGGGTTCAAATCACTTTCAGCCTCATAGCACACCCCAATTGAGGATGCAATAGATTCATTGGCTATGGTTGGGAGCAATTGGGATTCTTGTGCGGTATTCACATTTTGAATAAATGTGCTGTGGTTTTTTTAATGAGTTTGTTACATCCTAACTTTCCAACAATAGTAAAATTGGGGGGTCAGAGATAGATCACCCTGCACGAGACATTTGGAAAAATTAATACTTACCTACAGAAACATAAACATCATAAATGTAAAAAAAATTCCATAGGAATCCGTGGATGACTATGACAGATTTTTTTTTAACATTATCTCTACACAGGACACAGGAGACTCTGAGGAAAATAATTTCCTTCAGGGCCCATGTCATCTTATGCGATGCTGTGTTGAGGATTTTTTAAGGAAAGGAAGTAGAGGAAGTTCTCATAATGAAGTAGATATGAGGGGTGGGTAGGAATCTGTGGCTCAGTGTGTATAAGAGTGACGGACGTATGAATTCATCGCTTCCCTGCAAGGCGATGAGATTCTGGCTGGAGAGACCTCTTCAACCAGTCTCTCTCGATCCGGCCCGCCACGCAGCAGGTGGGCAGATACATTAGTCGCCAAGACCGTGACAAACCTCACCCTATGAACCCGAGCACCCCTTCTAAGTCACGAAACGTAGCGAATCACTTGGGGTGACCTATGGCAGAGGTGTTGGTTATCCAATAAATAAATGGTTTCCGGGGCGGCGGTACCCATACCAGTCTCCCAAAATAGCCGTAAACACGATTTTACGAAATAAATCTATAATCAAGTTTTTTTAAATCGCTTTTTGATCTCTTATTTTGTTCAAGCCAAAGGATTATATTCTTGATACGATATGTAATTCACCTAAGCTAACCTATAAAACGGATTAGAACTGTGTTGGTATTTATGCTGTTGATTTTGCCTAGAAATGCAACTAACATTGGCAATTCAAATAGATTCAGTCTACTAACCTGTATAATGAAGTGAATTTTAGTGAAGCGTACGATGATGTTGCGGTGCGGTGCTCGATGGGGCTCTATTTGGAGATGATAAACATAAAACGTCGCTCCATACATTCGTGTTAAACCTCGTGAAGGTATTTAACCACTCACTTCATTTAAAAATAATCCTTTATACAGGTAAAGTGTTATGTTTATGATAAATTGTCTGTGCAATCTATAAATTGGTGAACTAATTCAGAGATTTAATGACACAAAAATAGGTTGCCATGTATACCGAGTATGTGTAAATAATATTAATTACGCAGATGATATGGTTCTTCTAGCACCGTTACTTAGGATTTAAAAAAAAAGAAATAACTTCAAATACGTGGAGTATTAACATAAAACCCAAATATTGCACTCGGTCAAGAAACATTTTAAAGACATCCGAAAAAAAAACTACTGCCACCCAAATAATCTTACAAATTTCCTTTATTTTCCATAACGTTCTTTATTTTTTTTTTCAATAATATATATACATAACAACATAACATATATATTCATTTTAACTTATTTTTTCTTAGTAATAACACTAACACTAAATATAAATTTATTACTACATAAATTGATTGTATATCTTTTTTTTTTTCTATCCTACCAACATATTATTTACAAAAATATTATATACATGAAAAATTAATTATTGTACTAACTAATAACTGCATTTATGTACACTCCCCTTCCACACAAAAGCAAATGCGTCCAATGGAATAGTAGTAAATAATTCTAAGATGTAACATTATAAATAAATAAAAAATTTAAAAAGTAAAAAAATAAAATACACCAGAGTAAGTTCATAAAATAAATCTTTTTCTTTGCTTCTACGAAAAATTTATTATTTTATAAAGCACTATTTGGTTCCCTGCATGCGTAGCAATGCCATGTATTCAATGGGAGTACCTACTCCCGCGTCCCCTTCCTAGCTAGCTTTATAAAGCCTATTTGTTATTCTGAAATGTGAGCTATATTAGTGTAACGTTTTATTAAAATCCATTAGGTAGTTTTTGCGTGAAAGAGTAACAAACGCACATACATCCATAAAAAACTTTCGTGTTTATAATATTAATTAATATGAAATACATTGTTCCTCCCTGAATCACCTTCCCGTGCGTCCCCGTTCCCCTCCCGCGTTCCCTTCCTAGCTAGCTTTATAAATTATAGCCTATATGTTATTCTGAAGCGTGAGCTATATATATATATTTTTTTTTTTTTTTTATGGTTTTTCGTAATCCACCTCACTAGGCTAGCTAGGATATTAGTGCAACATTTTATTAAAATCCATTCGGTTTCGCGTGAAAGATTAACAAACATACATTCATCCATACAAACTTTCGCGTTTATAATATTAGTAGTATTAACATAAATTATCATTTTTTATTATGTTGTCTTATGGGAGGTAAAGTCACGGTACAGTCAGGAGAGTTTTATTTTGGCTCTATACTACACGTGTGTTTAGACAAAATAACATGTACAAACTGATTAAATGTAAATTATAAACTTCCAGAAAAATTATTAAAAAACGATAAAGTATAACTCCATTTAAGTATATTATAAATGTGATAAGAGCACCTAGCTTATTTAAACTCGACTGTTTTGCATGTTGTCTGTCTGTAAATTTGCTTGTGCAAAGCGATGTTCCGAGAGTGTTCTGCTGGAGAGGTTAATAAGTCTCCCTCAACAAGTCTCTCTCGGCCAGGCCCATTGGTCAAGCAGGCGCAGCTGCCGACAAGACCCGCACAGACCTCACTCCATGAACCTGGGCACCCCTGCTAAATCACTAAACGGGGTGAACTGTGGCAGACGTATTGATTATTCAATAAATGGTTCCTTAGGCAGGGGTATCCATACCTGCCACCCAAAACGCGTTAAGAGCTGCAAATCTGCATTTTATTCTACTTTTTTCAAATGTTATTCTGCAAACAAACCGGCAAATATGTAAAGTCGCGAGCCGAGTCACGAATTATGGGAAAGAAACGAAGCAACTGCAAAACGCGAAACGCCGACAAGTTGTAGTTTCAAATACGTTTTCAATCAGAGAAAATGTAATTCTCAGATTTCTTCCCTTGTAGGTAAGATGAAATATGAACGTTAAGAATCTAATTAATGAAACTCTCCTTACGTAAGAAAGCTTTCTCATTACATGCTCCTGCAATTGAGCTAGAAGGACTTATATCTTACTTAATAGTACATTAGGTGCATTTAAACTTGCTACGACTAGATTAAACCATTATTTTCCCTTACCTGGATTCAAGGGAACTGGCTCGCAGCCAAATTTACTTTTCCTGCAGTTTTCCGAGGACTCATTTCTCGCTAGAATTAACTCACCGGTGACTGGTCCCTATGTTCATACTATTATTCTGATTGAACCTTTAGCTCATATTTTAACGGTAATTCTTACAAAGATTCTGAAACCCTGGGTTATTTTAGGCGTTTTTTTTTTAAATATTAACCAATTCAAAGATTATTTTAAGGGGATCCCCTAGTACTGGACCCATTCGGAATCAGGGAGAGTTAAGGACTTTAGTCAACGTCTCTTTGGCCTGAAATCCGGGCGGCAACTTACTGTGAATATACTACGCTCTATCGGGTCTTCTGCAGATGACGTAGGGATTATATTCGCTGTTGGGTAACGCCTCTTTCATTGCACTGGGAAAAAAAATCGCCAAAATTTATGTTTTATTTAATTTTGTGAAGTTTGGGCGTAAATATCAATTTTCATTGCGATTATTATAAAATAAACTGAATTTGCCACCTTAAACCAAAAAAACATGTCCAAAAAGGGGTTTGTAAATAGGAGAGTTTGGACTTGAAAGTTTTTTTATAGACCTTATACTTTATTTTTTTCTAGGCTTATTATTAAAAGACTTGTTAAATTACCGATATTATTAAGGGCCAAGATATGTTCTACACGCAGCATTTAATTAGAGCATCTATAATATTTCTAAGCGATCAAATTTTCAAAACAAAAACACATGATTCTGTATGATTTTGTATTATTTAGTATAGCTTCATCTTAAGGTGTAATCTGAACTTATGTTCAATTGTATATGTACACAGATGAACCCCAGCGAAGCCCGGTATTTATTCTGCTTTACGAGGCTGGTAAAGGGGAGTAATAATGAATGTAATAGTAAAGGGGGAGGCTGGAAAGGGGTGGAGTAATATTTAAAGAAATTGATGTAGACGGTGACCTAACTCTTATTTTGAATTGAATCAAGCATTTGTAATCAATTTCAAAAGAAAACTGTAGAATTATCTAAAAAAACGAAACTACGCTGCCCGGTACACTCTTCATTATATGTATGCATATTATATAATAAAAAGAATAAGTTCCCGACCTAGGATTTACACAGAGTTTTTCGAAATCAATCGTGTACAGTAATTTTCCTCTTATTTTGAATAATAATAATAAAATCAGAATAAAACAGAATTATAAAAATCAAATTCACGACTCCTGCCGTGTCCGCCTGCCCACTTGACAAATTTTCGCGCGACCTCCTGAGTGTCACATAGCTGTCAATATACTAAACATTTTGAATAATTAATGAATGGATGTGAACTAACGAAGCTCTTAGAGTTGAAATAAATTGTACACGCAATCCATGGACTTAATGAATTTAATCTGTTCTATCTAGGAGTAACGAAAGTGAATGAAATACGACCAAAGACCTTATTAACTAATTAACTCCCGTTTATTGTCAAAAAGTACGATGTACGAGTATATTAAAGTTAGTGTTTCAATTCTAAATTTTAATTCATTAGTATTTATAATTTCTGTAGCGGTATGGCAAAACTTGATATGTCCGATTTTTTTAAGATGATCATTAAAAAAAGGTATTCACTACACAATTAGCTAATACCGGTTAAACGATATTAATAAATTTCATTGCACATGTAATTTAGTAAGTTGAAAAAATATTGACAATTCACTTGGAAAATTTCAAGAATTTAGGGGGCCTTTCAAACTTTCAAAATCCTCTACTGAAAAATTAAGCAAGATTGACATATCAAGTTTTGCCATACCGCTACAGATTTATACTTATCTGTTTGACATTTTGGCATGTTAATCCATAGACAGATCAGCCAATGTTGCCATCGTTTATCTATTTCTTTTTTATTCCCTGTCAATATCGGTCTGGCTATCAACATTGCGACCATGCTCGGGAAATCATTGGTAGTTACTCCTATCGATCCGATATTGTAAAGTTATTGATTTTACTGTACTAGACCCCCTGGAGATATATACCCCCTAGAGACATTATGTGTACCTTCTATTGTTGTAATTCTTCTTTGACGTCGCAATATTATACGCTTTTGAGACGAATTAAGAATATAGGAAACGTATACTCCGATGATGATGATGTTCATATGTTTGGTTCATCTATGTTGCAATGTAAGCTGACTTTCATACTTTTTTTTGTTTAGTGGAGGTTTGATTAGTGTGATGAAATTGTTTGGCTTTGGCTATGCACACGAGCGCTGGTTCAATGGGTGTCAAATTATGTTGATTCATCTACTAGTACATTACTTTCTACTACATATACAAAAATTTTACTTTTTTTTTTAAATAAAAGAACAGAAAGAATACAAAATAACATAAAAAATGTAAGAAATAGCAACTGATATTTGCTTAAAATAGTTATTAAAATAATATTAATTTTTAAAAAAGGTACATAGGTACTTAATAACATATAGATAACTTAAGAGGATTCAAACATATAGGTAACAATGTGAATGCATTGCATATTATAGTCCTACATCCATGTTTTGTAGAAAAAAAAAACAAACACCAAAATAGGGAAAAGAAAGAATAAAATAAAAATAAAATGTACTACAACATATTAAGAATGTTGAGATTAGAGTCTACGCTCATATTTAATTTGAATAAGGAACTCCAGTGAAAAATATTATGAAATTTTTAATTTTTATAAGATAAACTTTCTTTTATTACTTTTTTAAGGTTATTCCTATCAGCGAAATATATCATATTAGACTAAGTTAACAATAATAATGTAAACGAAAATATGAAAGAGAGCAAGACACAGAAAAACAGAAAAAAGACAATGGTTGCAACTGGAACTCAATAGACGCTATCCAGGTTACAAACCAATTCTTAGAATGATTGTTTCCAATGAAAAGGGTAGTTGACCGTAATACGGAGAAAAATAATTAGTTAATAATAATGTTAATTCTAAAATTTGAAAATATGAGATTATGCGAATAGCGAAAATGGTTAACGCACTCGTCCCGGTTAGACGGAGAGGTCTAGGTTCGAGTCCCAGTTGCGACCATTGTCTTTTTTCTGTTTTTCTGTGTCTTGCTCTCTTCCATATTTTCGTTTAGATTATTATTGTTAACTTATTCTAAAAAATATATTATGGCATTAAAAAAATATGTTCATATAGACCAATAAATGCTGATTCTGTATATATAAGTTTTTTTTAATAATATTAAACGCAAAGTTTATAAGAAATTATTAAAAAGTTCTTTTTTAATACCGTCATTGAAACACGCCGTCAAGTTGGTATGCTGTGTAATGCTGAGTGGTGACGTCACGATGCAAGATTCACCTGGTCATGGCATTTAGAAGTTGTATTGAAATGTATGGGCCCAAGCCATTCAACCACAACATTTCGTGTTTTTTATTTGGTTTATTTACATACTGTTAATAGAGATTTAGACATATAATAGTTGTGTTTATTGAAACATTATTTAGGCCTTCACAATTAAAATTATGACGGAAAAGGGCTGTATTTGCGGACAATCTGACATTCCTGGATAATAATTTTCAAACGGACTATTTTAGTGCTGAATTTCGTTGAATAAAAGCTACTAAGTACAAAAATCATCTCATTACTTGTCTTTGAAAGTCGTAGTAAGCTGTAAAAAAAAGGTTTTCGATAATTTAAAGTAAATGTGGCCTTTTTGAGGTTAAAGTCGCGTCATATTTGACATTTTGTTTACCATAACATCGATCGTATTTTCGAATTGGTTTATTATCAAGGTCTTTTTATACAAGTAATTAGACAATCGTCTTGATCAGGGTATTATAAATACCAGTGTTTCTGTATGTGTTATACATAATACAATGTATTATGATAGAGCAAAATTCACAACTGAACACAAAATTCGATGGCTTACTATGTCATTTATATTTGCAATGAAAAAGATGATTAATTGTTGAAAAGATGATTAAAAGATGATTATTGCACTTAGGGACAATACAATAATAGTAGCGATGAGATGTTGACATTTTACTGTTTTTCTATATTAAATGCAGTTAATCTTGAATAAAAAACGCCTTGACTTCTGACACCTGAAGATTCTTCCATAAAAAATGACAACACCCATAAATAAACCAATCATACAACAGAGTAAATAAAACTATGATGTGATGACGTCACACGATGCACCATAGATATGGTGGTTTTCGAGGGATCTTGAAAAATTAAAAATTTGACAATTATTTTAACTATTAAAACTAACTCTAAAAATAAAAATAAATATGCAGTTATTTAAGTTAGAAGGTATTAATAAAAAATAATAAAAATAAATTGGACTGGAGTTCTCTATTGTCACTGTTACCATATTCAAATGGTAAACTTAATGTAATAATTATATGTAACGTATTCTGTTGCCGAGCCGACAAACAAAATAACTAAATAAATAAACCATCTAAAATTAAAAGCCTTTGAACGGCGTAAAAAATAAATAAATCTCCTAATGACTTTTCCAGGAACTAGCAATACTAGTGCTTGGTGAAATACATTGTGTTTACGGAAACTCCACGTAAAGTACCCCTGCACCCACACTACACAGCTGAGACTCTGAGACCCCTTGATCTCTCAGGCACCGGGGCGCTCTATGCAGCGTCTAGGAGACCCTTGAATATACGGGCGTGGGTGCAGTGGCATTGAGCCATGGTAAGCTCTGGATGCAATTTCATCACAGTATGATAATGCTGTTTTCATAATTCGAACCTAAGTAAGTACTAAGTACCTGCTTCTGAGAATGGTGAACACGTTTCAGCAAAATAATTTACAGCTCGGTTTTAATTATCCATTACGTACAGCGCGGAATATGATATTATTTTGTGTATAAAATGCATTTATTAAATATTTGCTACGGAATATCATTTTGCAGCTTTTACCCTGAACACATTTACAGTTAAGTTCTTATAATATCGTGAATAGCAAAAGTAATGTTATTTTTTTTAAATATATGAATTTAATTTAGCAGTATCAAATGAGACCGAGAGCAAATATTTTTTTGAATATGTGTAATATATTTTTTTGTTTGCATTTGCATTGTAATTACTTATTTCAGCATTTAATCATTGTAGACAAAATTAGCTCTCAAACGAACAGAAAAATCAGAAAAAAATACGGTCGCATATAGGAATAGAACCTAGAGCATTAGTCTTGGCGGTATTCTGCTCTAACCACTAAGGTAATTTGACCCTACCCATTTCGTTTATATTTGACTGTAACATACTTCTACTACTTCATAGTGAATCAGATACTTTAATCGGGCCATGTCAAGAGTCTGAATAATAGAAGATCATGTATGAGACGATGTATGAATGTGTACGAGGCATGGAGCGTGCGCCAAATCGAGTTGCGTGGTGGTCCATTATTTTTGCCTACCTCTGCGGGGAAATGGCTTGACGGTTAGTTAGTTAGTTACTTCTTCTAAGAACTAATAATATTACTCCATGTGCAGGCAATGGCAACTATCTTTATGTATGATTTCAAGATTCTTCCCGAACTAAATACAACCTAGATAGTGTCTTGGATGTATAAATATATACTTGCAGACCCGAGAACACGTTGCTGTGGCTAACGAAACACAACGCGATTACTCAACCTTTATAAACTCCACACCACCCGCTTGCCAGCTGCCCGCTGCCTGGATCGAAAATTTTAATTTTTCGGCTTTTCTCTAATATAATAAGCATGTTTTATACATATAAACCTTCCCCTTGAATGACTGAAATGAAAATCCGTTGCGTAGTTTAAAAGATCTAAACACACAAACTTTTTGAGCGACTTCATTTTATACTATGTAATGATGAATATTTGAATTGCTCGGCTTTTCTCTAATATAATAAGCATTTATTATACATATTAACCTTCCTCTTGAATCACTCTATCTATTGGTGAAAACCGCATGAAAATCCGTTGAGTAGTTTAAAAGATCTAAGCGCGCAAACATTTTGAGCGATTTCATTTTATACTATGTAATGATGAATATTTGAATTTCTCGGCTTTTCTCTCATATTATACGCATTTATTATACATATTAACCTTCCTCTGGAATCATTCTATCTATTGGTGAAAACTGCATGAAAATCCATTGCGTAGTTTAAAAGATCTAAGCGCGCAAACATTTTGAGCGACTTCATTTTATACTATGTAATTATGAATATTTGAATTTCTCAGCTTTTCTCTAATATAATAAGCATTTATTATACATATTAACCTTCCTCTTGAATCACTCTATCTATTGGTGAAAACCGCATGAAAATCCGTTGAGTAGTTTAAAAGATCTAAGCGCGCAAACATTTTGAGCGATTTCATTTTATACTATGTAATGATGAATATTTGAATTTCTCGGCTTTTCTCTCATATTATACGCATTTATTATACATATTAACCTTCCTCTGGAATCATTCTATCTATTGGTGAAAACTGCATGAAAATCCATTGCGTAGTTTAAAAGATCTAAGCGCGCAAACATTTTGAGCGACTTCATTTTATACTATGTAATTATGAATATTTGAATTTCTCAGCTTTTCTCTAATATAATAAGCATTTATTATACATATTAACCTTCCTCTTGAATCACTCTATCTATTGGCGGAAACTGCATGAAAATCTGTTGCGTAGTTTAAAAGATCTAAGCGCGCAAGCATTTTGAGCGACTTCATTTTATACTATGTAATTATGAATATTTGAATTTCTCAGCTTTTCTCTAATATAATAAGCATTTATTATACATATTAACCTTCCTCTTGAATCACTCTATCTATTGGCGGAAACTGCATGAAAATCCGTTGCGTAGTTTAAAAGATCTAAGCGCACAAACATTTTGAGCGACTTTTATACTATGTAATGATGGCTACCGGCGACACATTGCGATTGTACCTAGTACAATCCGTATACTAAATATTCAACCTTACTAATAAAAAAAACACTTCCCAACCACGTATAACGAACCTCTGTTTTCAGGCATTTTCCGGCAAGTGTCCATTAATGTGTTAAGGAAACTGTAGTCATTCCAGATTACAGGTATCATTTTCCGAAGTCTTGATAAAATACATCTCCTTTACAACGACTTTTAATTAATTTCGCAATCATTTTTCAAGTAATATAAATTGACAACGTAATTATTTATTTTAAACTGTTGAACTGCGATTTTTAACCGCAGTTTTTTTTTTAATTAAAATAAATTTGATAATGTTATCATCAAGTTCTGGAAGTATTTTGGTGTGTATTTTGGTTGCAGCTTTTTCGATTTACACGACCATTTGTAACCAGTTTGAAAATGGTCTTGTAAACCGAAACAGACGTAACAAAAATATATGCAGAACTTGATAATAACAATTTAATGGAGTTTAACGAATTAAGCACTAAAACAATTAATGCAGTTTTTTTATTAACCCCTAAGCATGTACATGGGACAAAAAAAAACCGAAATAACCTTTGATACATAAGTTGATAGCCGTTCGATATTCACATATCCCGGTATTCCTCAATCGCACAGAACGGTACAATATTATGAGCTAAAAAAGGTCTGGTATCAGGGTTATATAATATATATATATAGTTACGAGTACCTAAGTATGTACATACTCTCTCAGGTCAGATTTGACCGACGTATTTTAAATTTTTGTTTTATATCACATACATATTCATACATATACGTATCACATACATGTTCTAAAGCAGTATTTCTTAACCGTATTGAAAGAATCGCCCCCTTTACCGCAGTCAAAATATTCATATAAAATGAAATTACAAAAAACTATTCGTATTTAAAACATTCTAATTTTATTTCTATTATCCTTATCCTTGTTCTAAATATAACTACACAAAAGTTTTCATGTTACATACAAAAAGTGTTTTTTGTTGACCAGTGTAATTTATAAAAATGTGTATACTTATTAATACCGTCGCATCGCGAATCACTTAGTTCGGCAGTGAAAAGAGGAAGTGGTTACCGCTGATAACCGCATATCCTGTACCTGAGATCATCTTATCGCCTCAATAGCTCCTGCGGGACAACGAACAGGACTACAGGACTACAGGACTCACTGGCAAATTGTCGACGACAGATATTACTACATACCCAATGGCGCAGCTAGGGGGGGGGGCGGCCCACACCGAGTACCACCCGATGGGTGGTGAAACTTAACCTTAAAAAAAACTTATAAAGGTAAAATATTGCCACAAAAATATTTTGCACATGAACACTCTTATTATTATGTTCGTAGCTCTGTGGATTGGTCGGTCGGGGATTCCTTAAAATCTAGTTTGAGGATAACAATTTTTTTTTTATTATTAAAAACATACAACGAAGTTGCACTCCCATGAGTTATCAAAACTCATTAAGGGATCGCCAATTGGTACTTTTGAGAAGTTAAACCCAACTCAACCCAATATGTAGACACAATGTATGAATAAAAATTTACAAAACATTTCACAGAAGCAACATACAGACACAAACATACGAAGAATCACTTTACAAATATTTCACAGAAACATGTCTTATAAGATTTTATGAATTTGTATAACTGACTCATTTGATTTATGTACTTTGGGTTTCAAACAGTTAAAATAAAGTTTCCTCCACGATGGACTAAGAAATGCATAAATAAAACAAAATCAGGAAAATACAATATAAGGTACGGGCTCAAAAATATACAGACCTAATACAAGATGTTTACATACAAATACATGACGAGATTTAAGAAAGTTATAAACCGCGCCCATCATATTATAAGTTTAGTATTTGAAGATAATCAGGGCTATCAGAACAGAGTTTGTACCTACTTATGACTCGTTTTCCAAATAACATTTGAAAAAATATGTTTTCAATTTATCATTTCGAGATTTGTTGGAGGCATATACCTGTCTCAAATTTTCAGGCAGTTTGTTATAGTTAGTGTAGGCAATGTATTCTAATGATTTCAGTCCGAACTTTGTTGAGTGTATTTTTGATATGTGTAGTTTGTTGTGTTGTCGTGTATTATATTGGTGAACGTCGTTGTTATAGTTCAGTTTTATATTTGTGTGGGTGTTGCACTGCATACTATTTAAAATAGTGTTTGTTATCTCAAAGCTAGGAACAATCTTAAATGGCAATACAAGTGCGTGACGGTAAATATCTTTAACAGGTGTATCCCAAGGCAAGCCAAAAATGTTACGTAGGGCTCTATTTTGGATTATTTGCACCTCTGATATCATTTTTTTGGTAGCAAAACCCCAGATACTCGAAAGGTATGCCAAGTGGGAGTGAATCATAGCATAGTACAAAGATCGCAGTATGGCTGTGGGAAGCAATCTACGTAGTCTGTACATTACACCGGTCACCGGAGCAATCTTTGATTTAACATGGTCAAAATGGTTTTTCCATGTAAGCCGTGAGTCAATTAAAAGTCCTAGATACTTCGCGACATCTGTTTGTTCCAGTTCGTTTATTCCCAGGGAAATGTTTAGGCGTTGTCCTCTTCTATTCCTGAATGGCACATAGTGAGTCTTTTTAATATTAAGGCTAAGTTTATTAATTCTCAGCCACTCGGCTAGATGAGCCAAATCCCTTTCCATGTCCTTTTCTATTTCGTTTAAATTAGTATTATGGTAGAATAATATTGTGTCATCAGCATAAAGTTGAAGTGTACCTTTCACTCCCCATTTTGCAATATCATTTATATAAATCAAAAATAATAATGGTACACCACGTGTTATATTTCTATGATCACTCGATTCTTTTCCAATAACAACCGCACAGCACCTACCCGTAAGATAACTAGATAAAAGTTTTAGACTGTTGTTCACGATGCCCAGATATTCAAGTTTTTTTAATAGAATCTTATGATCAACCGTATCAAATGCCTTTTTGAGGTCTATGAAAATGCCCGGTGCATATTTTCCTTGATCTAAGTGTTTTTGAAGAGTTAGTATAAAATCAAAGGCAGCACATTTCATGTTGGAGAATTTTCTGAACCCATATTGTTGAGGCGTGAGAATATTATTAATTGTGAGATATTTTGTTAGTCTATTTTTAATTACATGTTGAAATACTTTGGAGAAGACTGAGAGTGTTGATATTGGACGATAATTAGATGGATTTTTTTTGCAGTCTTCTTTGTGAATTGGAACGATTTTTGCTAGCTTTAATTGATCCGGAAACAGTCCACTCACTAACGATTGATTAATTAGAATAACAAGATGATCCGCTAATTTTTCTTTACAGAATCTGAGTAAGTTAGTTGTCATACCATCGACTCCTGGAGATGCATTAGTTTTTAGTTTTGAGATAATTTTTAAAACTTCTAGTTTGTTTGTAATGGCCATGTAGAGGGACTGTAATGGCTTTGGTTCCATGTTTATTGTATTCATGTCATCTGAATAAGATGGGATACTCGCAGCTAAATTTTCACCAATCGATGTAAAGAAGTCATTAAACGCTGTACATATCTGCTTCGGGTCATTTATGACTATATTATTGATGGTAAGAGTTTCAATTTTATTTTTCGAGTTCTTTGGACTGTTAGTTATGATTGAATTTATTGTGTTCCAGGTTTGTCTTGGATTATGTATGTTTTCTTTAAAAATATCTGTGTAATATTTTGTTTTGGCGAAACTTCTGTAATTAGTTACCGAATTTCTTGACTTATTTTTTTGTGATAAAAGTTGACTGTTTTGCGGATCTTTCTTCCACTGTTTGTAGTTAGTATTTCGTTCTCTAATAAGAAGATCCAGTTTTTTGTCAAACCATGGTGTATTACCTTGCTTAGGGTTTTTCGTATCCTTGGCTTAAATTTGCAAGTTTCGATTGCTGTTTTGATATATTTAAAGAATTGATTAAAATTTTCGGTTATGTTGGTGGTGTTATGAGAAAACGGTTGGGTTTCAAGATATGTTCTCAAAGCCCTCTTATTGATGCTGATGTTTATGTTTCGTGGTATTCTGTTGTAAGAGTGGTGTTTCAAAGAGTTTTGGTAGTCTAACATCATTATACTATGATCACTAATCTGGTTAACAATATTGGAGGTCGTTGAAGATATGTTTTCTCTATTTCATATAATATGGTCTAAGAGAGAACTGCAGGTTTCCGTAACTCTCGTGGGATGTGTATTATTACATATTAAATAATTATATGAAAATAAAGTGTTGATATATTTTTTTGTTGAATCATTTTTTTTAAGAACATTAATGTTAAAATCCCCGAAGATGAGTGTATCTAGGCTACTTTTTTGTAAAATAGATTCAAGAGATACTAGAAAATCATTTATATTGTTGTTAGGTTTCCTGTATATAGCATATATGTTTAATGGTTTAAAATGTTTATATTGTACCCTAACTCCTAAAAAAGAGTTATTCGTTGACCACTTTTCAATAACTTCACAGTTAAATGTATTGTGAGTATATAATTCTCGGGGTGACACCACGTTCATTCTTGGGGTGACACCGTGTTATCCGCACCGGGTGTCAACCATGCTAATTACGCCACTGTACATACCGACAGTGAACTCACTCGCTAAAACATATTTTGCGGTCACTACAAACAATACATGGATATGTGCACATATTCCTTTTCACACACACACACTCCTCAATTAGGTACTGTTTTATCATTCGCCACAAATAATGTCGAGCGGTTGAAATCGAGAGTCGTGCTGCGAAAGAAGTTTGGCGAAATAGTTTCAAAAGAAGTGTGTCAAGTGTTACTCTTTTATAGTGCAAATATGTCACCTTGATTCGTCCTTACGCATAATATCAATTACGTCCCCTGTTCTAACACTATTTAATTTTATCAACTACCTACGTATCGAAATTTTTAATAATAATATTATTACGCGATAACCTATTTTGAACCGTTTTACGCTACCTCCACATTTTGAACCAAAGTTTCTAAAACTTTTGGATAAACACGTCTATTTGGAGATTAATAAAAAAAACGCTAGTCGGAAGATAAATACATGAATTACGAATTGATTATTTGTTAACGTGTAACTTTAATCGTATCTGTAATGTTTTAATCCAAATTATATAGTCATAATAAACAAATAAATAAAAAAAAATGTCAATTAAATATAAAATATTTAACTAGGGATATGAAAAATATGACATCGGATGTTTAAAAAACTATATAACTTTTCCATTTCCAATAATTTTACATTTAAAAGACATTTAAATCATTCAAAAAATATTTAAAGTTTTTAAAAAGTGTCTAGGTATGTTAACCCAACGGCTGCCATTAGCACGCACCGATCGGTATACGAACGATCTGTGCCAGAACTGCCATTTACACCATACGATGTAAATCGCCAGTATGAATTTGTATTGAAACACCGAAATAGCTGGCGTACGGTAGAGAAATAATGTTTTTGTTTAAAAAGTGTTTTTTCATGATTTTTATTTTAATTGAACATATATTATTTTCAAAATGTACAAGACGCCACAATACTCTAACAACGGGTTTTTTTTTATTCTAATAACACCTGCCAAAGCAAACTCGACTTACTGTCATTCAGTTTTTGAGGAGACTAGAGTCAAATTTGCTTTGGCAGATGTAGAAAATATGTAAAACGAAGGGTATATTTTAATTAATTCTGATAAACGTTATCACTAAAATCTCAGATGTTTCTGGCTTATTCCCTTGGGTTCTAACTAATTCATCATCTGGAAAAAATAAATAGTGCTTATCATTAAAATATTTTACATAAAACGGTTAGAAAATTTTGTAAAACGTTATTTAATTTTAAAATAAACGGTAAGCTCCAGTAGTCGAATTAGTCGAGTAAGCTTTGGCAGGTGTTATTAAAGTCGGGAATTATGGCAGGACAGTACTAAAAAAAATCGTATGTGTTTATATTTTTACTATAAAAAAAAAATATTTTAATAGTGTGCGGTATCTTTAGATTCGCTTATGCCTTATATCATATACTCCGGTACATCGTAAATTTCATGAGAAAAATCTGATATCTACATGGATTATAAATAATTAGGTGCAAGTGAATATCATTGACTGAGGGTGAGTGGATAAAGTGAGTGGGTGAGATGTGGTGCCCCCTTGAGGCCGTGCGCCCCCTGAGCCCCCTATGGCTGCTGGTAGCTCTGTCCCTGCACACGGCGAGCCCTCAGCTGTTCGACGTGCGCGTGCCGCTGGTGTACGAGGATCCGCTGAAGCTTTCGGCGCTCCGCCCCACCTACTTCGGATACTCCGTCTTGCTCTACTCCAGGAATAACTACACCTGGTAGGTCTGAAACCGACTGTGGCTAACTCTGGCTTTCGAGCCCCACCTAAATTATCTAACAGAAATATGAAGAAACACACGCACACTACATCTTAAGGTGATGCATTACAGCATTGCAAAATTATGTGATTTTGGTTTGAAATCACATCGCTTAGAAATATTTTAGATGCCTTCAATAATTACTGTGAGTAGAACACTTATTTTCCTTCGAAATAATAGTGTTTTTTCATTAGTCTTTTCATAAGAGATATATAATTTTATTTATTTATTTTCTTTTCATTTTCTTTGTCTATAGAGGTAATATCCGGTGTCCCGCGAGGTTTCTACCTAGGTCCGCTCTTCTTCAACATTTATATAAACGACATTTGATCATGCTTTCAAAATTCCGAATATGTGCTTTACGCTGACGACATGAAAATATTCAAAGTTGTGCATTCTCTCTGACTGTGAAGCGTTACAAAGTGACCTAGATAGGCTTTGAAAGTATTGCAAAGTTAACCTTTTAGATATCAATGTTTCCAAATATTATACTATGGCATTTAAGTCCATTGAGATTTATTGATATTCATTGAGATTTATTGTCATTATTGATATTTAGGTACATCAGTATTGAGATTTAGTATGAGATTTAGGTCCAAACTAAAAACCTACCTTTTTGGGCTCTCATACCTTAATTTAAATATACCTACCTGAGAGTATCATACTTGTTTGCTTACTTGCTTTTTAAGCGCCCTTGAGGTGATTTTTCACAAAAACGGCGCTCTACAAATTGTCCATTATTTTTACGGTGCTCCAGATTTCATGTCCGGGTTGAATCTTTCCCAAATGAAAGACTAAACCCTTCCACACACTTTTCCACAAATGAATATCTAGTAAATTAACGCAATGTAATTGCACTATATAAGAATAAAACAATACAAGAACAATACGTCAATCCACCAGAAACATAATGGGAAAATATTTCACCGACTCCAGATATTTTCATATCAGAGGGTTCGGCTCTGATGAAATCCTAACTGGTCCGATAAATCCTACTGATCCCTCAATATAAATATTTAAAAAATCTTTCGTAATCCTACATGTATTTAAAATGACCGACTTTTGCATTTTTATGTACAAATTTTTTGACAAATCTAATACGCCTAAATTTTGAATGAGAGAGCTTGGTATAATGCCAGTAGCCGAAATAACAAATGGTAATATTTTTATAGTCTGAGAATGCCAAATTCTTTTAATTTCATTTCCTAAATCTGTATATTTTCTTATTTTTTCAGAAACAGTTTTCTGAATATTACAAGAATTTGGTATAGCGACATCAATGATATAAGTTATTTTCTTAATTTTGTCATGTAAAACTATATCGGGTCTATTATGACTAATTGTTCTGTCTGTCAGAATAGTTTTATCATAATAAATTTTATAAAATTCATTTTCTAAAAATGAATTTGGTTCATATTCATAATATGGTACATTACGGCAGTCAATCAAGTTATGTTTAATTACCAAACTTTGGTGAATTATTTTTAAAACTTGATTGTGCCTAAATGTATACTCGGACGGCGCTAATACAGAACATCCCGATATAATATGTTCTATAGTTTCCGGAAAAGCCAAACATTTTCTACATAAATCATCAATTTGATTTGCATCTTTGATGATATGCTTCCTATAATTTTTAGTATTAATGACTCTATCTTGTATGGCAAGCATAAAGCCTTCTATTTCTGCGCTCAACTCTCCAATACTCAACCATTTGTTTGACGAAAATTTGTCAACATATGTTTGGTTGAGATAATTGAAGTGTTTTGCGTGAAGAATTTTATTTGACCAGGAATCTAATAATTCCTGGTTGGTATTTATAAGAATGCTGGCATTCTCGTCGTATAAATTTAATGGTGAAATATTTCTATCTGCCTTGCATATTATTTTGTGCATTTCTGAACTATCAGCTTTCCTATGGAAAAAATTTCTTAGCATTTCTACCTGATTATGTTTTAAAGATGTTATTTTGACTATACCTCTACCTCCTAAATTTCTGGGTAAATTAATACGTTCTATAGCTGAATTTGGATGATGGCAATGAAATTTAGTTAATGTAGTTCTAATTAATCGTTCTAAGCTATCTAAATCTGTATTAGACCATTTAATTATGCCAAATGAGTAAGTTAATAGAGGTATTGCCCAAGTATTTATCGCCTTTACTAAATTTTTAGCAGATAGATTGCATTTCAAAATTTTTCTGATCCTAGTTTTAAATTTAATCCTAATATCATTTTTAATACTAGTATGATCTAATCTATTTGATTGCGGATATCCTAAATATTTATAAACCTCACCCCCTTTCATACTTTCAATTTTGAAATTTCTAAATATACCCTCGTCTCCATCTACAATTTTACCTTTCTCTATATGGATCGTTCTACATTTATCTAAACCAAAAGTCATTTTAATATCATCTGAAAAATGTTTAACTACTTTAATCATTTTCTCTAAATTTGGTTCAGAATTTGAATATAATTTTAAATCATCCATAAATAATAAATGAGAAATTATATTTCTCTCTCTAGTATTACCTTTAATTTTTATTCCAAACTTGCTTTTAATTAACATTTTAGATAGAGGATTTAATGCTAAGCAAAACCAAAGAGGACTCAATGAGTCTCCTTGAAAAATCCCTCTTTTTATTGAAATGCCCGGTACTATAATTTTCTTATCTTTCAAATTCAAAAGCAAATCGGTATTCCAAAATGCCATAATTTTTTCCAAAAAGCTAATAATAATTGGGTTAATTTTGTATATATTTAAAACTTTTATCAGCCACGAGTGCGGGACACTATCATAAGCTTTTTGGTAATCTATATAACAAATATGTAAATTACGTTTTTGGGTTTGAATCTGTTTTAGATTTACAGAATCAATAACTAATTGTTCTTTACATCCCATATGTTTTCTATTATTATTATTATTGTATTGCCTATGATATGTCTTAATCACAATTTTCTTACTGAATTAAAATTACTCGAATCCTTACAAATCACTCTGTCTCTAGGAAGATCAAATCCTTGTACTACTGCATCGCCCACCATTAAATGTTGCTTTTACATTCCAAAATACTCGTACACTCATTAAAGAATATATTACATATTAATATTAAAATATTTTTCAGGATTAAATAACATGTGTTCACAATTATGTCATCTGCGTGCGAACTCTACCTAAATTTCTTTAAATAGACAATAAACGGTGTTAATTTCAAGCGACCTCCCAGGTAAGTGTGGTCCTGTATTCATTCATTTTTAGGCAGCATCGCGTTCATTGGTCAAAATATATATTTTCGTATCGGTGATCAATGAGCCGGTGTATGCAATTTTAGCCATAAGTTGTTTTTAATTGTTTGTCTAGCTTGTATTTTTTCTAGATTTTAGGCATGTATGGTAAGTTTGTACAGCGCCCTTGAGGTGATTTTTCACAAAAACGGCGCTATATAAATCTTCAAAATATTATTATTATTATTATTCACCAGAAATAAACATGTAATTAAGTACTCTTATTCACTCAACAATGAACCTGTCATCTCTAAAACGGAATGTAAAGATCTTGGTGTTTATTTGTTGCAAATTTATATTTAATAAGCACATCGACTCGATCGTTCACAGGTCATATAAAGTGCTTGGGTTTTTTCTTCGTATAAGTAAAGTGTTCAGTAACCTGCGTACAGTAGTAATGTTATATTTTGCATTAGTCAGAAGTGTACTGGAATACGCCTCGCCAATTTGGAACCCGCAGTACAAAGTATACAAGTATACATAGATAGCATAGAACATATTTAAAACAAATTTATAAAATATCTTTCCTTAAAAGTCGACAATAACTTTGAATGCACATTTCAAACTTTGCAACAAAGGCGAGCAATAGCTGATTTGACATTTATACACAAAAATAATAAATTATAACATTAACTGTACCGAACTTCTTTCCTTAGTTAATTTTACCATACCACTATAAGACGCCATACAGAACTATTCAACACGTTTAATTACAAGACAAATAATAAAAAGAATAGAGTAAAGTTATTAAAAAAAACTAGTCAATTATGAACCAGATACCCACAATAAAACTATACCAAGAAATAAACGTATTGAAAATTAGAAAATTGTAGGATAATAGTGTACTTTTAATCTATAATATACAAAATGGACTTATACATACAAACGCCACATTTTTTTATAAATACGTTACTAGTACACAAACACTATACAAGAATACAAGACAAAAATTAAACACTAACAAAGTTAAGATGAAAGTGGTAAAAGAAGTATGGCCCATGAGGGTACCTATACACATTTACAATCTCCTTCCCGATATCATGAAAACTGAGAATCGAATAAACGAATTTGGAAAAAAACTGTTCAAATTATAATGTACAGTACCTAATGCAAAATCATTTTTAAGATTTTGAGATATAATAAAAGAATAATATTATAAATATGTATATTGTATATAGATATTTATGCTATTAGCGTTGAATAATGTAGGTACGTAGTTAGAAAACGATACATGTATATTCCTTTTTAAATAGCTCCGCACAAGAAGTCATTAGAAAAAATTCATCACGGCCAATGTCATCTTTGGGGATGTTGTATTGAGGATCTTTTTAGCGAAAGGAAGGAGAGAAGTTCTTGGAATGTAAAAGGCATGAGAGGCGGGTAGGAATCTGGGGTCAATGTGTCCAGGAGCAATGGACGTTTGAACCCATCCCTTTCATTTCGATGCAAGGTCGAGAGAGTCCTGCTAGAGAGGTCTAGGTTAGGTCTCTCTTAACCAGTCTCTCCCGATCCGGCCCGCCAGGTAGCAGGTGGGCAAACGCATTCACCACCAAGACGTAGGCAAATCTCACCCCGTGATCCCGGGCACCCCTGCTAAGTCACTAAATTTAGCAAACCACTAAGGGTGACCTACGGAAGTGGTGTTGATTATCCAATAAATGATTCGCTGGGCGGCAGTACACACCCCCCCCCCTTCCTTTAAATTGAAAACTATGATAAATAATAAAAATATATTTTTTTAAATCTGACAGACTCTGTATTCATTTACGACAGTTATTACACCTTTGTGAGTTTCGTCCTACATAACAATCAACGTCAATTGCGCGACTCTTCGACTGTATCAGATCCTATCACCGGAAGTCTCCTAGCCACAAAACCACCGGGTTTCACTGGTTTTTAATATGATACAAAGATTTTTTCTTTTACTACGTCAATTTTTTTTTACCTACGTAATTAATATTGTGTAGATTCTTGAAATGTACACTGCTGGCAGAATGTACACATTAAATTTTTTCTTACCAATTGAAACATTAAAAATAATTTATATGTCACTGGCAGAATCCATTATAAGATATGGATTAACAATATGGGGAAATACTTCTATAACAAATCTGAAGCAAGTCCAAGTTGTACAAAACGCCATTGTAAAATTATTAGTCGCTCCTAATATTTTCAAACAGAGACATAATACACCATTACTGTTTCAGAGTGCTAAAATTTTACCTGTTAAGGCAATACTATGGCACAAAATTATAATTCATTATATATTTACCCAGCAGCATAAAGAGAAAATAGAACATAAATACAGCACTAGATTCACGCGCAACGACGGGTTAAAAGTTCCGAAATTTAATAATAAGTACGGACAGAGAACGTTTGAATACAACATAGAAAATATTTAATTTATTACCTGATACTATAAAGCAATGTAATTCTATGAATAAGGTTAAATATATGCTGAAAAATTTGGCTATCGGAAAAAAAATATTTATATTTAGATTGATTTGTATGAATAATGTTGAATTTGTAGATATAAGATGTAAAATTATAACATTTAAAATTTATATGTAACTTAATTATAAGCACCTGCTGACAAGCCAATTCAATTGACTTAGCAGGACTTGTTTGTGATTTGTAATAACTATTCTTAGAATAATAAATAAATAAAAATAAAAAATAAATAAAAAAAATAATTGTAAGCTGTAGATACTTCTAATTTTAGCTGTACTACATTTATGTCCTAGATGTCAGCAGCTTTACTTGAGAAACTGTTTTCATTTGAAAAATCCATATCAGAATATGGTTGTAGGCTTGAAAAAGTTACGTCGAATTAGAAATTCCAAACAGAAAACAACCACGGAAAACGGCTCAAGCAATCACCCAACAAACAATGCTATACTACAATAAAACTAACTCGCCGATCTCACTAATAGTATAAAGATACAAAAAGAACGCAAAGATAAAAACGAAACCTCTGGCCTCTGTAACGAGACCTTACAGAAAAATTCCAAACTTCTGCACCTGCTTGTGCTCTTGAATAATATGTTGGTCTGCTGCTATTAGAGAAGTGGAATTCTTTCAATCAGCCCAAAATACCTACATGATATCTAACCGATATTCTGATGTTTACATTTAACTGAAATGACTGATGTCTAACTGTCGCCTTACTGATATTTTACTGGAGTCTAACTACTGGTGTATTGCCGAAGTCTTAGATATGCCAAATTATTATTTGACTGATATTTGATTGACAGATTTATTCACGTTTTTTTTTAATTTTTATAAATGGTGTCTTTCTGATATCGAACTGATGTCATCCTGATGTTTTACTGATGTCTTCCCGGTGTCTTACTGATATTTCCCTGATGTTTTACTGATGTTTTCCGATTTTCCAACTGTCTTACATAATGTCTTACTGATTTTTTTCCTATTTTTTTTTTGTATTTATCTTAAAAATGGTAGGTACATAATATAAAATAACAATTTACAATTGTGTTACTTGTTATTTATACTGATCTTCCATTAAAAGCGTTCGATTTTTTACTGATGTCTAACCGATTTCTCACGTATGCCATATGGATGTTTCACTGATGTCTGATGGATGTTTTCTATTTTTTTTACTATTGACTTATTGGTATCTTTCTGGTGCAGGCCTGATTTCCTCCTGATGATGCATTTTGATGTCTTTCTGATGTTCTACTAATATTTTACTGACGGCATCCTAATGTCTTTCTGGTGTTTTACTGATGTCCTCAATCCTCCTGTGGTTCTCTGGTGTTTTGCTGATGACTAACTGATGTTTATCGATGTTTTACTGATGTCTTCCTGAAGTCTTCTTAGTGTCCTCCTGACATTTCACTGGTGTTTTTCTGATAACTGACTGATGTTTCACCGATGTTTTACTGACGTCTGACTGATGTTGTGTTTTTCAGGCTCCAGGTGGGCGCGCCCCGCTCGAACTGCTCCAACATGCCGGGCATCACGGAGCCCGGCCGCGTCTATCGCTGCAACCCTGGCAAGCAGTGTCAACTGGTGTTGCTCGATAGGACAAGTAACTATACCTTATATTAAACTCGTTACTATGATTAATATGTATAGTATACCCCTCATTTATATATAATTAATACGATAGTATACACACCATTTTCCACCCTGCTACACGTTCCATTTGCACCTATGGTATTCGGCACTGCAAACTAGACTTGTGTGGAGAAGCTGATCCACAAGACCACAACACCCGGATTCTCTCAAACGACATGGAATTATTCATGATTTATATTTGTAGCTGTTGAAAGGGACGTAGTCGCAGCCTCTTTCATTAATTGTGGATTAAACTTGTCTTACTCCGCTTCTTGGTTAGTACGGAATATTTCTTATTAAAACAGTTAGATTTAGCTTTATTATTACGAAAAGTGAGTATTTATGTCGCGGAAGACGAAAAAATATGCAAATACCATACGTTTAACATTTTTGTTTTGTTAAAATTAATTCCCTTACGCTTACGCGATATATGAATTGTGCTACACCATATTTGAATTTATATTATATTTCATAGGCAATCAATGCTGCCAACCACAGAAAACTTATTTTTGCGATATAAAACAATAATTTATTCACGTTGTGACGTGAATGTATTATCCATAAGTTTGAACCTGTATTTATAATAGGAGAACATGGAAAGAAAGGTATTAGAATAATTACACTACCCGTTAGATAAACCATGCATGCCATGCAAACCATTCAAAACCTAGGGTGTATATCTAAATGGTGATAACACGCAGCTTCCGCTACTTTAACCTCAACCCAGTGTACCCAGTACAGTAGGTAGAATCATTCGAATTAGGTATTTACTTTTGTTTTTATTTTGACAATTATTTTTTATTCTGCCATAGTCACCCCAAGTGGTTCACTACGTGTGATGACTTAGCGGGGGTGCCCGGGTTCATGGGGTGAGGTTTGTCCGGGTCTTGGCGGCGGATGCGTCTGCCCACCAGCTGCATGGCAGGCCGTATCAGGAAAGAATGGTTGAGGGAGTCCCTTTGACTTCTGCAGCCGTACTCTCTCGGAACATCGCCTTGCACCACAATGGGAAGGATAGATTCATACGTCCGTCACTCCTGGACACACATTTTCCCCAGATTCCTACCCACCCCTCATACCCTTTTCCTTCCCATAACTCCCTCTCCTCCCTTTCCTAAAAATACCCTCCACTCAGCATCCGTAAAGATGACATAGGCCCTGATGGGAATTATTTTACTCAGGGCCTCCTATGTGGAGCATATGTAAAAAAGAAGTATTTATTTTATTAGGTTGGTACTTCCTACAAATGTCGTATTTATGTTTATTATAACGAATATTCCGTATTATCCCTGAATCGAACAAGGAATATTCCGTGTTATCCGTAAAGCGAACTTGTACATTTTTGCCATTATCTAGTGCGCTGTTGTGGACGTGCAAGTGAGGTACCGGCGCAAAGCGGAAAGAATAAGGAAAAGTCAAGGATGCCCACTTACCTTATTTCTTCCTTCTTCCTTCGCCTGAATTATTTTCGCTGGTTCATCACTTTAACCACCACAAACTCGCGAGCTCACGATGGCCTTATAGTTTCGACACGGTCGAACAAGGGGGCTCCGTAATTTACACCTACAGAAAGATGCCAACAGGACAACTTTTAAATTTCAACCGAATACTACGGTATAAGGTAGTAGGTAGGAATTAAATTAGGAAAAAGAAAGGAATTCTGTTTTTATGCTTTTAGATTCAATTTTGGCATTTATTTGTGAGTTATGGGGCTTTCACGGTTGCGCTGTACTCTCATTGCTTGGCCTATAGAGCAAGAGCCCGTGACGATCAGACCTTCGTTATTTTATAAAACCTGAAAGTCTCTCTGTGTATGTCCCTAATACAGGAAAAGATGATCCCCGACTATGAAATTTGGATCACGGTGGCCTTGAAAGATAGGAGGTAACAAAGGTTTATAAAATTGCACCTCAATTTCAAGAGCATTTTGTTCGTACTTTTACAACTATTTTACTCCCACCCGCTTACATGTATATATCGCGCTCGCACCTACGGTAGACTTTTAATGTGTCTGACAAGATGAAGGAACCATCGAAACTGTCTGGATATCTGATAAAATATATGTAGATAGTTCCTCAAGTAACATATATAAAATTCAGATTTTATACTTTAACGTAAGTACAATTATAATTAATTAATATAATATCTTTCAAAGCCACCGTGATCCAAACTTCATAGTCGTGGATCGTCTTTACCTGTATTAGGGACATTCACAGAATAACTTTCAGGTTTTATAAAATAACGAAGGTCTGATCGTCACAGGCTCTTGGACTACTATTTCAGCATATCGTTCGCCCAAGCTCGCCAAACATTCTCGATGGGAATGCATGGTGAGCAATATGCTGAAACAGGCCAAGTCACGAAAGTACAGTTTGGTTTGGTATTTTGGCCTCAAATCCAAAAATAAGTTTTGAATTAAAAATAGCCAATGTTCACGTGTACCTAACACATTTAAAAAATATATATTTTCTTTCCTTATCTTGTCATTTTATTATGAACGCTTTAACTTTTACTTGTTTTTTTTTCACTTTAATCCTACACAGGAGGCCCTGGGTTAAGTAATTTCCTTCAGAGCCTATGTCATTTTTGGGGGTTCTGTGTGGAGGGTCTTTTTATGGAAAGAAAGGCGTGAATCTGGGTCATGAATAGACCCTTAAAAAGAAGGAGCTCCTCCTTCTTCTTAAACTCAAGAACGAGTCGTAGAAACAATCCATTCTCACGAGACAAATGTCAACTATGTACAAAAAATGTTCGGCGCGCGTTTGGCGTGTTTACCGACTGTGTACCGGTGCCGAAAGAATCAATGACGCTAGTTCCTCGGAGCATCTTCCATTGAAATACCTCCAAAACAAGGACAGCATTCCCACCCGACGCCTATGCTCCAAATCCGTTTGTTAAGCCGCCGCTACCCGAATTTCTACCGATTTCTGACGTATCCCCCTTTAACATTTGAAGTTTTTAAGCTCTTAAAAAATATATATTTTTGAAGATAATATCTATAGATACATTCCCCACGCTGAAGCGAAAATTATATGAAATTCCTTCGATAGAAAAAAATCGCAAAGAATGCTCCGAAGATTATTATTTTCAGGTCAAGTTATATGTATGAAAAATTTCACAGCGTTTCTTTAAATGCTTTTTAGACAGCCCCCAACAGATTTTCGCTCTATTTTAAACGATTCATGTTTTATTAAACATTTTCACAATTTTCGCTTTAATCTTTCCGTTTTAAATATTAGCGCACTCTCTCCAACATTCGTAAATACACATCTCTCCATCTTCTTCTTTTTGGCGCCTTAAGATAGGAGAATCCACCAAATCCATCCAGGCGTTTCAGATATTTTGGGGCTCCAGACCAGGAGGTGGTTGCGAAAAGCAGCAGTGGTGCACACTTACAGTGTAGGTACCGGGTTAGCAGTTGTGTACTATTAAAGAATCTGCGATCCCTGTACAGTACGCCCAGCTTCTTTTTTCTTAATTTTCGGAGCAAGCTTTAAGATTTTTTCTATCGAGGTAATTTCATATAATTTACGTTTCGGCATGGGGAATGGAATAACATATATTTTTTAAGAGCTTTAAAGCTTAGTGTTTAAGAGCGTATAAACCAGAGAAAACCAAAAATATGTCATTTTTAAATCGGTGTTTAGACGTATTGACGTATTTCCACAAAAAATTATAAATTGATTTCGAAATATTGTTCTTTTATCTAGGAAACCTATGTTTTCAATTTTGAGATTAAAAATATTTTTAGTATAATAAGGTTATACCATAGGTCGTTGGCAGATTTGTTAAATTTTCAAACAAGTTCATGTATTATACAACACCCATTTCAAATCATATAACATGCAGTAAAATAAATCAATACATTATCTGGTAAACGTATGTTACAGAATTTTAATTTTTGTTTAAATAAAATCATTAAAAAAATATATACGTACATCTGTTTCTTGGCGAAAATTGGTCCGTTTGTGTATTTATTCGCGCACTTACAGACTAATATATTTCAGATTTTTTCACATTCTTATTTTGCTCAGACATTGTTGAAAAATTATAAATACTTATGATCAAAAAATAATTACAATAAGTACATAATTTTATTAGGTTTATCAACACGCCTTTCAGCATTTTTGGATGTAGGTATAAATTAAAGCAAATTCGGAATGAAATAAAATCGATACTGAGTTATAATTTAAAAAAGCTGGTACGGAGAGTAATTAATCTTTCTCGTTGGAACCGCCCTGTAAAATCGTAAGAACATCTTTCGACGAAATGTGGATTTTCGGCCGCTGGCTGGTTAAACGCTCTGAAGGTACCTACATATGTAATAAATCGGTATAAATGGGGTATGCCGCGGCTTAAAGTTACGCAAATCATAATAATTTGTACTTTCATTAATCAATGAACAAAATAACAGTTAATTGTTGCATTGGTAATTCGGCTCAAATTCATTGACTAAGTGGAGTACTCACCGTGCCTATGAAAGAATAAGAAAAAGTAAATAAGTTTGTAAAAAAAAGTTTAGAAAAACTGCGAGCTAATAAATAGTGACTCTAACAAAATTATGAAAATATTTTTCCTTATTTCTAGAAAATTTTGACAACGGTGAATATTGGGACAGGAAGGATGGCAGCTGGCTGGGAGCAACTATGGCAATCCACCCTAAAGCGGACAAAATGGTGGTACGTACTATTTCAACTTCTTATTCTCTCGGTAGTTCGAGATGGTGGGTGGAGGATGAATTTAAGAATAGAAAGAAGCACACCTGAGTCATGTTCATCAACAGCGTTAGTTCTTCGGAGCGCCTTACAACCATACACCGATAGAATAAACATATGCCTTCAAAATATCGTAATATTTTTGCTAAACTACGAGAATCTATGTTGTATAATCTGATTTTAACATGCCAAGAATTTTCTTCCAGCTGTAAGATCCAGATCAGATTGAGCTGCTCTTTAGCTACCATGCAGTGGCGTAGCTACCAAGGTGCTAGACGGTGCTGTGCACCGGGGCCCCCAAGCTCAGGGAGCCCTCGGACCCTGACCAGCAAACCTCATATTTAAATAGCTACAAATTCTCCCACCTTTGGAATGTAAATAGAATAGGTTGCAATATTAACTCATTAGTAACAATATCTTGGTTTTGTACCAAAGTGATAGCATCCCGAATGTTGGGGTGGTTTGAGGTTATTGGCGCAGTCCTAACATAAGATTGTTTTACGTCAAAAATAGGAACATTAGCAACAATGGGTGGGTTTTGGACCGTAGAGTTAGCAACCCGAATATTGGGGTGGTTTGAGGTTATTGGCGCAGTCCCAAAATTAGATTGGTTGACGTCAAAAATAGGCGTATTAGCAACAATGGGTTGGTTTTGGACCGTAGAGTTAGCAGCCCAAATGCTGTTATGTTATTGGCGCAGTCCCAACATTGGATTGGTTTATGTCAAAAATAGGCACAATGGGTTGTTAGCAACAATGGGTTGGTTTTGGGTCGTTGAGGAAACAGCCCCAATGTTGGGGTAGCTTTCGTTTATAGTAGCATTCCCAACATTGGAATGGTTTCAGGCCTTGGTAACAGTCACATCATCGAATTATTTTTTTGCCTTGTTGGCAGTCACCTCTCTGGATTGACTTGTGGAAGTTGAGACCTCCATTAACAGGCTCCCATGAATGCTACTGAATGGAGATTCTGATCTTAGGTGTGAACCAGGAGGGAGAGGAAGAAAAAAATATTTATATGCTCCAGCTATCTGTTCCTATAAGACAGCATAAGTCGCAGATTCTCACGTATGAGTTCAAAATTCGATAGAATATGCTCATTTTCAGAGTCGGAATCCATGTTAGGTTGATGGAACCGTCACGAGCGTAAATGGTATGCTTGAGAAGGTATTGATCGGTATTTATCTAAGCACTTTATCTATGGATTTTTATTTACATATATCGGTATTCATCTAAGCACTTTTAAATGGACTTTTGAATTTGTCTTTTATTGTGTAGGTATATGGAATATAAAATAATTCTACCCACTGATAACTCTCTCTGTGAAAAGTTGAATATTGTATTGAATAGTGCTATAAGTATACCTGAAAGTTGTGTAAATCTCACGTGAGGAAGAGGGGGTAGAGGGGTCCAACCGAATCTCACTTAATCTCACCAAGGGGAGGGGGGAGACAAAATTGAAAAAAAAAACAGCTCGCGTAATTAATGTACCTATATGTATATATATACTATGTAGTTTTTAGGTGCCATACAGTGCACAATGAAGAGCTGATGATAAATTGGTAGCTTTGTATCTGTAAAGTATAGATAGGGCCCCAGTTTTTTTTGCACCAGGGCCTTTGGTTAACTAGCCACGCCTATGCTACCATGCTCAATAATAGTTCTGGGTTACGACAAAAGTCGTACCTTGAAAAGATTCATAAATTTTTGGATTTTAAAAAACCAAAATTTAAGCTGTTTTAAGGGGTTAAATGGGTCTCGTAGCCAAGAAAAAAAACGTACATTTTCGATTCTTCAAAAATGTAATATATAAGACAATTTGTCTATTTTTTGTAATTTTTATTGGTAATGTGACAAAACATATCATGAGTTGCTTTGCTAACAAAGAAACTACATTTAAAGTTACATATTTGTCTGTCTTCAAAACATTATATCACTTTATCAATTATAAACCAAAGACATTAATACTGGACGCGGGGTAGAAATCTCAAAGTGGGAAGCCAAACACAATACGATTGTAGCTGTCTCTATTCCTAGTACTTTAGTACTAAACTGCTACGCGTCGAGTGAGGTCGTGTCTTACCAGTAAGTAAATTGTATTGCAAAGTGCTCCTGCGTGATGAGAAAATGCTTCAATTAAACGGCAAATAGTCGAAAAGGAGACAGCGAAAATTGCATCACAAAGTGACATAAGCATAACAGGGACAACCTACTAACAGTAAGTCGGTTCACACAGCGTCCCGCATTCGTTTTATTCCATTGGGAAAGATGGGGTAAAACGTACAAAGGGTAACGCGTTCATTAATTTAATAATGTCGTTGATGAAAATTGTAAATAGTAACGGTCCTAGGTGTTATTAATCTCAAATCTGTATAGATTTGTATAATCATTTGAACCTATAACCTGTACTGTATAATAAAATATGTACTTAAAAATACTACTATAATAGTACCAATATTGTATTACTAATGAAAACTCATATAATAAATATAAAAATATTTGCCCGTGTGTCACGTTTTACCCGCCTTTACCCTTCACTGTCATATTGTGTAACCGAATAAGAGTATCTTGTTATCTCAGTCACACCCATAGGTCACACCCGTGATGTGACAGTAGTATTCGGCGAAGAAACTAATAAGCCGCCCTACTATGAATCTATGACATTCACTCCCATACATTCTTTCATTGTCTGTCTTTATCACACAGGAATGAACTTTGAATTTAGAAATTATACTGAAAACCGCTGAAAACAAAAGAGTGTTGCTTGCTTTCCACATTATATTGTGAGTATGTGAGACTATGGCGAGTCTATTTATAATATAACGTCATTGTTATAAACTTGTTTTTCAATCTTTTGGTTACTTCAATCTCTGCTACACAGCTAGACAAAAAAACAATCATGTTTTTTTCTGTTCCCATGACAACACCTCAATGAATGACATTTGAAAATTCGAATATAAAGGAATCCTATGCATTTCTGGGTAGGTATTCCTTTACGAATTATTTTATTCGAAGTGTTGAGCATATAAAAGAACAACTTCACAACAACATAGAAAAAAGTAGAAAAATTCAGCCGGTGGGCCCTGTTTTTAAGACCCCTAAAAAAGTGTCCTTGCGGTAGGCAGAATAACTCATGATAGCTTCATCTAAAATTAAAAACAAAAACAAAAAATCTCTCATTAGATAAGTATAAGCTGTCCTTGAACGAAGCATTTCTCAAAAAAATTAAATTAGAATTTTTGGCAGAGTAGTATGTAAATAATTCAATTTTTGATACAATGAACACTACGCCTTGTAAAATTATTTGTAGTCGAAAAAAAATTGTTCGTTCAGGGACTGGTCAATGGTATTCTAAAGAAAAAATTCAATGAGATAGGTGCATCGTTTTCTAAGAAATCGTGCCTACCGGCTTCAAAAATGGTGTTTCGAGATAAAGGCGATTGAAGTTTCAAGGAATAAAACGGAGAATTTTTTTTTTATAACTCACGTAGAATCGTCGATTCCAGCACCACATAACAAATTCCTAGCTACAGCTGCGATGTCCAGCGCATCTTTTTGGTCCTGTCTGAGAAGAATTCTTGCCTGTGTCCCGGTATACCTGCGTTTACCCGGTATACCTCGATTTACCTGCAGACGATCTTTCCCAACGGGGCGGGGGATTCGCAAAGATTCTCTCTTAGACTTTTATGGCCGTTATACACGACACCTTTTTTCAGCCCGATTCCAATTAGAGACAAAAGTCAACATTTTTGGCTTTACGCGATCGCTATTTTCACCTCTATTTTCATATCTACGATTTCAATTGTCATCACTGCAAACAACACATAAACCATACTGTTTGTTGTGATGTCAACTGAAATCGTTGATATGCAAATAGAGATAAAAATAGCGATCACATAAAGCCAAAAATGTTGACTTTTGTCTAATTGGAATCGGAGTGAAAAAAGGTGTCGTGTATAACGGCCATTACTCCGATTGACTTGAAACTTTAGGAGAATTTTCAAGACATATTGTACTATTGGATAAAGGTGAAAAAAATTGAATTATTCGGATCCATGTAACCGCTTAAGCGCAATTTGGCTTAGAATCGGGACTATAATATAGACACGAAACTTATTTAAGCTTATAAACGTTTGTGGCAGGTGTGCGCTCCTCGTTGGATGAACCAAGTGAAGGAAAACAGGGGCAACCGGGACTGGCTGATGCACGGCGCCTGCTACACCACCATGGCCAGCGACCCCGAACTGCTCTCTGCCTCGGCTGACAAGCTGATTCCTCTCATGGCCAAAGGTAACTGGCTTCCCTATTAGATAGGGAGCACGATCAAACGGGATGTCCCGACAACCACCGTCTGGAGAGACGAACCTATACACTTATGACTTATATTGTCGCCAGCTCTCTTGATATTGTTCTCACTCTATGAACTTATAACACTAGAACTAAAGCCATCTGTACCGCATAGCTTGAACTCCCACAGACATGAACAACTTGGAGACAAAGGTAGGTGATCGTGAATTAATGAGAAACCAATTTCGTTAAGTCCACCAATTAAATGGACCACTAATGAAAATTGTTAAACATAATGTTTTTATATTTTACCATTTTTCATTAAAAAACAAGAAACACCTAAAGAAATAAACATAATAATCCACTCTGTGACAAACACAGAAAACTACAAATGCAATATATTATGTACAAACATAGAAAGCAAGACCGATATTAAGTACCTGGGCATAACAATAGACCAGTGTTTAAAATGGTCCCCACACATAAATATTCTGAACAACAAAATAAGGAAACTAACATATATATTTAGATGCTTAAGAGATATTTTAAACGAAAAATTACTTAGAACCACATACTTCGCTTTCTGTCAATCAATAATACAATGCGGCATTATAGGATGGGGCGGTACATATACAAATCAAACACAAACAATTTACATATCACAAAAACTAATAATAAAAACAATTTTTAAAAAACCCGACTCATATTCGTCAGAACTTTTTATTCAATCAATTTAAAGTCATAAAATTAAGTGAATTATACTTTTATCATGCAACATTACAAATTTATAAAGATAATATTCAAAATAAAGTTGCACCCTTTAAAAATAACAGAAATCTTAGACAAACATCAATACTTCCTACTCCAAAATGTAAAAA
This sequence comes from Limnephilus lunatus, assembly GCA_917563855.2. Lineage (NCBI taxonomy): Eukaryota > Metazoa > Arthropoda > Insecta > Trichoptera > Limnephilidae > Limnephilus > Limnephilus lunatus. The sequence continues at coordinate 17,961,099 of OU830602.1, read as the reverse complement.
AACAGTAGGACAGTTAAATCATAAATATCTCGGAGTAAAATTTTTTGATTCACCACCTGAAAAAATCAGAAACATGAACAGTAATATAAAAAAAATTAAAACTTAACTCAAATTATACAGAAAATTTGAACTGAATAATAAAAAATAAAAAAATTAATCCAATATAATAACACCCCCATACACACAAGCCCTGCTTTTTTATGGGGATAAATCAAATATGTACACATATTATGTAATTAATTATTATGTTCTTTTTCCGAATTAAAAAAAAACACACATATATATGTATATATATAATATTTTTTTTTACAATATAGATTTTATTTAAGTACTCAATAAAATACCTACTTCTTACTTGTATCTATTATTATCAAAATTGAATTATAACTTCTTTTAACTTGACCACGACTATATCACAAAAACTAATAATAAAAACAATTTTTAAAAAACCCGACTCATATTCGTCAGAACTTTTTATTCAATCAATTTAAAGTCATAAAATTAAGTGAATTATACTTTTATCATGCAACATTACAAATTTATAAAGATAATATTCAAAATAAAGTTGCACCCTTTAAAAATAACAGAAATCTTAGACAAACATCAATACTTCCTACTCCAAAATGTAAAAAAACAGTAGGACAGTTAAATCATAAATATCTCGGAGTAAAATTTTTTGATTCACCACCTGAAAAAATCAGAAACATGAACAGTAATATAAAAAAAATTAAAACTTAACTCAAATTATACAGAAAATTTGAACTGAATAATAAAAAATAAAAAAATTAATCCAATATAATAACACCCCCATACACACAAGCCCTGCTTTTTTATGGGGATAAATCAAATATGTACACATATTATGTAATTAATTATTATGTTCTTTTTCCGAATTAAAAAAAAACACACATATATATGTATATATATAATATTTTTTTTTACAATATAGATTTTATTTAAGTACTCAATAAAATACCTACTTCTTACTTGTATCTATTATTATCAAAATTGAATTATAACTTCTTTTAACTTGACCACGACTATGTAAACCCCCCCCCCCCCCCCCCCCCCTCCGATAACGCCAGCGTGAGAATGATTAACTCTGAAGAATCCACGATTACCTACATCAGCATTTAATTGAGATATTTTTTACCTGCAGCTTGACATGGTTAACTTAGCAGTCGGTGGTGTAACAAACTTATTTATATTTTCTATAAACATAATTTATAATAAAACAATGACAGAACCGAAAAATTGGTGTCTCCGAGGCCAAACCAATAATTAAATACTGTCTACTTCTACCGTTCTGGTATTTATAGAATTTAATTATAAAAAAATTCTTCACATTTCTATTTTAATTTTCTAAAATAATTAAATTAAATTTAAAAATACTTCGGATAAGAGTTCATCGCGAAACCCTTTCATATTTCTTAATTGTAATACAGGTTTTCAAAAGTACAATATGTAATCATATCACCCGAAAATCCAAACGAATTCAATTAAATAGGAAATTTCCTTTTGGTTTGTTATTTATTTTTCATAATTTTTATAATTCGGAAATTAAAGAAAAATTATTAGCCATGAAAACTTTTGGTAGGCATTTTATAAAAAGGATTTTTGCAATAATTAAAATCGAACCACGAAATTCTGTTGGAAAAAAAAGCTTATTCTTTTAAGCGGCCGATTCAAAACTTTAAAGAATGATTAAAGTTTTCCAGTAAACCTTCAGAAAGGAGAACGGAAACCAAAAGGCTCGCAGGTCACAGAGTGTTGCTCATCACTGATTTAGATCACTTTTGTTGAATGAAACCATTAACGAAACCTAATGTTTAAATTATTTCAGTATTTCATTCATCTCTGTGTTTGATTGCTTGTAGTTCGTGTTTTACATTTTTGATGGTAAATTGACGACACTAGAGGCCTTAAGGAAAATAATTTCCCTCAGGGCCTATGTCATCTTTGTGGATTCTGTGTGGTGGGTCTTTTTAAGGGAGGGAGGAGTGAATATGGACCTTGAATCTTCCATTGAAATACCGGTAGAACCAAAACAGCTTCCCACATGACCCATGTGCTCTAAAGATTGCAATCCGTTTGTTAAAAGAAGTGAAGCCCGGCAATCGAGTTAGGAGGAGTCTAGAGGCTCGTTTGCCTGGGTTTCGGAGAGTAAAAGAAAGTTGGCGCTTTGTGATAAAAGATGGTGATGAATTGAATTTACATTTACAGGCTGCGATTGTTGGCAAAATTAGGCAAAACAGTTTTGGCCCACACCATGGACACCTACTCTCCGCTGTAGTGACGTTAACAATGAATTGTTATTTATTGATTATTTACTAGTATTTCTTTTTTTCTTTTTGAACGTTTGTAAAATGCTGGATATTTGAGGTTTCTGTGCCACCAATGATGACTTTTTTCTTTCAGATTACCGGTTCTACACCCAAAAAAACTGGGGCTCGAAGTTTGTATATGACTACGGTATGGGGCAAGCTGGAATATCCGCTTACTTCACTCACGAGAGGGTGAGTCACTTCCTAAAATATACACTAATTTGTTCGGCAAACTACGTATTTAGCTAATTGAAACGTGGTTTTCTTTATACAGTTGTATGAACCTGGCAGAAGTTGTAATAGAGTTATTTTTTGTAAAAATTTTATTATTATGCAACTATCCAAATATATGAAAATATTCAAACAATCATTTTCAGCTACAGCAGACTTTTTTATTCTCAGCCTTAAGAATGCTAGCAAAAACGAAACTGTAACCCTCGTGCCAGGTTGGGAATAGAAAAACGACGGCGACGTTATATTGACTCCAGATACTAATATCTACAGCCTGTATGTCGGACGAATATCTACAGCTTATATGTTGGACAAATATCTATGAACTTCAAAGTGAAGACTAATATCTACAGAGCTAAGGTCGGATAAATATCGATGACGGTCCCAGTGGTGACGAATATCTATGGAGCATAAGTGGGACTAATATCTATAGAGAGCAGCTGAGCACCTAACCTAATCTAACCTAACCCAACCTAACCCAACCTCTGCCAGTGCTGTAGGTATTCGTCGACATCACCTGTTCCATAGATAATTAGTCAGCAGTTTGAGATGTAGATATTCGTCCTTACTTTGGTTCCCATAGATATTATTTCTGATATTAGTCAGAACATGGATTCTCATAGATATTAGTCCGATTTGTTCAGTTTTTGGAATTCCTGTAGATATTAGTAGACGCCTCCGTTATATTCCCTTAGCCAAGTGACCACTACTGGTGTCGCCTGACATCACTTGACAACTTGATGAAAAAACATTTCCGTGTTTTAGTTTTCCACCTAAAGGCTTCGCCTCTCCTTTTCCATTTCCACTTTATTCTCACCTTCTTCATTTTTATTTATTGTGAAATACAGTAAATTAATGCAACGAATTAATATTAAAAACATCAACCAATTAGAGGAGAAGCCTTGTATTAAGCAAAATATTTACTGTGTTAGGGTACCCCGATGTCGGCTTTTAAACCAACATCAGCACACCAACTCGTCCCTGGCTAGCTCTCAGCGGGACAAGGGTACTCTCTATTCAGGGGTGAGCCGCTCAAAGCTATGGAATTCCTCTCCGTCCTCCGGCGTCCCACGGGATCCACACTGGCCAACAAATCCTCCCGCCGAAGCAGAATAATAACAAGTTAAATCATTTAGACATGTATTGTAAACTCAAACACATACATAGGTATCTACAGTACAATTCAATTACAAGAAATGCAAATTACACAAACCTAGCTAAAGTGTTTAACTCTCTCTGAATTTCTCTCAAAACGAAACTCTCCGAGTCGTGGTTTCCGCGGGGGCCCTATATTTCACTGAATTACGGACAACATTTAAAGGGGAAATCATGATACAGCTTACATGTAGGTGGGCAGGAACCTCGTCTCATGTGGCAGCTTCATCAGGCACTTCGTAGTCTAAATAGACCGAACTGTAGTAGCAAAAAGGCTGATTCTACACAAAGGTATTTCAATAATAACTCGCGGCCCCATTGAATTGGGTCCGCTGGCTACTAGTGAGCCGCTAGCGTGTGTTCGCAAAGGCGCTCAGATTGTTTCTGTCGTGCGAGCGCAGCGGGCTGCCGAGTCGCCGGGCAAGCGGGGCGGTAAGGAGAGGCAGACAGGATATGGGGGGGGAGAGGGGGCGGCCAGCTGTGGGCTAGCTGCTCGCGTTCTCGAAACTACTCGCTTCAAGGGCGTATCGTAACACTTCCCCCCGCGCTCGGAAAAAAAGCGACGTGGCAATGGAGCTGTAGGAAAAAAATCCTCTTAAACTTCCATAGGGGTTTTTGAGAGATTCGTTGCTTGAGAGATGCCTAGCTAGAACATGCAATTTATGTTATAGTTTAGGTCACAATGTTTGTAGGGAATGGGTGAGGGGTACATACAATGTTTGGAAAAGAACAGTTTTGGTGAAAGTACATGGTGTGAAACAACATACAAGATTATGCAATTGAAAGATGACAATACATGGTTATGCAATTGAACAAAATAACAATACATGGTTATGCAATTGAAAAATAACAATACATGGTTATGCAATTGAAAAATAAAAAAACAAGAACAAAAAATGCCTGTGTGATTCTAAGGTTTCATTGGTCTGGGAGCTAAGTTTGCGAAGCGTGGATTTGTTTGGTTTCGGAGAATTTCGAAGAGGAGGACGTGGTTTCACAGATTCTAAGGATTACATTATCACTGTAATCAGACCCCTTTGAGATAACACTCAGAAGTACACTTGGGCCTTAGAAAACACTTGGTTTTGTCGAAGACGTCGAAGTTCACGAAGTGGAGACTGTGGTTGCTGTGCCGCGACTATGGTTACAGAGGTCATTGACGAGGAGAATCCAGTGTCTGCAGACATGCCAGTACGAATCCTAAAGTGTTATTAAGGTAAACACGGATCGTATATAATGGTTATTGAGGCATAATGTAGCTCAATCATAACTTGTATTGGTACGCATTCAGCGAATACTGGAGGTCAAGGTAATGATGGTTTACACATGACGATTTGCGTCACTGCATGACAGCGCAAGAGACGACATGGTTGGCATTGATAGCAAGAGTAAGAACAAACCTAGGAGCTAGCGTGCCCAAAAGGTGGTTCAGAGTGTCATGATGTATAGTGGGACAACTCAACTTGCTGTGGCACGACAAAACAACATACATATGGGTGGTATGGTCTGTGCTTTCAGGAACAAATGCGTAGAAAAATGGCAGCAGGAGGGACCTAGTAACCACAGCGCGTGCTGTCAGGAAGTGGAGCTCAGCTTGGCTGTTGGTGATGACATCCGCCTGGGCTTCTTTTTAATCCGGGAGAAATTATTATTAGAGCAAAATTCTTGAAGTTTACCTGCCTAGGGACCAATGAAGAAAAGGTTTGGAGAGAAACAAAATGTGTCCAGATTATGAAATAAACGAAGTTTTAACCACCGACCCAGAGAGTGACGAAGAGAGAGTTTTCTAACTAAATTGTGATTACATGAACATTTTCCTTTACCAGGATGACTTGGCGTTTGCCGAGTGACAATATGTCTTAGTTAAAAAACAACCGGCCTTCCATGGCCTATGTTAACATAAAGGTGGTAACATTTTTTGTAGAATTTCAAAGAACAAGACAAAGAAGTCGTGAATGAGTCACGGTAAAAGCAGAGAAACCAATTCATGAATAAAGGTTGTCAAAAGGAGACAGACGGTACGCCAAGTGCATATCGTACATATCCAACATTCATGAATGTGTTTCGTGAAATTGAGAAAAAGAACAAAAGGTGAGACATATGCAGAGAGTGAGGGAGAAAGCCTGCTGATAATTGGTTAATCTACCGATTCGCACTCCCAGTGAGGGCGAATTATGGTTAACAACAGATTTTCCTCTTCATAACATATACCTGAGAACATGATGGTGAGGAGAAAGGAAAGGAAAAGGAAAGGAGTTGAGTGACGAAACTTGCTAGAGACTGGACTAATTTCCACTTCAAACTCCATGTGAGAATGAAACATGATCAACCAGCAGATTTCCTGACTCTTTACAATTGTTAAAAGGATGAGGAGAAATTTGAATACACATTAACAAAGAGACTAATCTTTTGCGTGTATTGGGCAAAAGATTAGGGGTCATTTTAAAAACTCCTGCGTGATTGTGAGAAAAGACAGACCCTTGCTCCAATTTCACAAACCTGGGGGTTTTCTTATCCGTTCCCCAGACAACGAGTTATGCAAAAAGGCACAAATTGCATCATAAAAGATGACACACGATATTGTATCGTTCGCACGAATCATGGTGAGTATTTTCACGTCTTCACGTATAGTGTATAAAAACATGTAAGTACATACAAGATAAAACTCAATTATAGACAGAAGTCAAGAGTTTATACAATGCCTCTTAAAGAAGATGGCAAGGCCGATATTATGTCGTTCGCACGAATCACGGTAAGTATTGTTATTACGTCTCCACGTCTCGTGTACAAGGGTTGTACACAATTATACATACAAGTGGTACTCATGACAAATTAATGACACACGACCAAAATACAAAAGCGGTACTCATGACAAATGAATGACACACGACCAAAATACAAAAGCGGTACTCATGACAAATGAATGACACACGACCAAAATAGATTGTACAGAAAGGGTGGTACTCATGACAAATATGTCACACGACCAACTCAATAACATTTAGCTATGAGCAAAAGTGATTATGACGAACTTCTCGTATCGTGGCAGGTATTTTAAGGATCCCTCCTATAACGGTGGATGTTCTAAGGATCTCTCCTATGACGGTGGATGTTCTAAGGATCTCTCCTATGACGGTGGGTTACGTTTAAATACAACACAATAAACGTTAACAATGCTCGTTTTAACACATTTTATAAAGATTCGTTAGATTAACTAACTCCGTAGCCCAAGAGCGTACGACAGAGAAGATAGACAATTTGATGCTACTTCATGTGTTACAAAATACAAGGGTGATGGCAGAGTATAATTCTACTTACACCAAGTATTTAAAACAAAGACAGACCTATAATGGTTTTACATACTGTCTGTTGTGGCAACCTGCAGTGAGGAAGACCAAAGAAAAGGGACCAATTACGGTTTTACATACCCTTTGTGCAGTTACAAACATACCAGGTTATGTGCAATTTGGGTTGCAAATACTTGGTTAAATGGACACCTAAAAGTTGTGAATTCCAAAATCAGGATGACCATAAGGTTTTATTAACCTGTCTCGTAGGGTTGAAACGTGTCATATAAGACATACGTAACGTACAAGCAAAAAAAACAAAATAACAAAAAGGCAGTGGCTTTGTTATAACAACCAAAGACCGGATGATTCGGTTTTACGTACTTTAGTTGAAACGAGCCAAATTGATTTATATACAGGGTTATAAAGACCAATCATTGGTTTTATAAATACAAGTTCCAAAATGGACGTGTCGATATCCAATTTTGGTACAAGAGCATGAATTTGGGTAGGACGCCATCAATTTTTAATTTAAGAGGAAAAAATTGAAAAAAACTTATATACACGAGGGGCGACTATGTAAGTAACCACTGTTTGATTTTCATGCTAGAGATACCTCGGAAGGTTTTACAACTCATGATGAACAAAATAAAAGGACAAATTGTAAAGATAGTTAACTGGTTCTGAGTCGGAATTTAACACTTTGGAATTTACAAAACCCGACTTTTAGAACGACACGCCGATGGGCAATTGTCAACTACTTTACATGAACAAAATAAACAGGTGAGAAAGTTCCTTTCCACACGACAAAAATGCAACAAAAAATAGGAGAAAAATTACAAAATTACATGACAAGGCAGGGTATGACGTGGCATGAACATTGCGTAGTGTACGTGTTGAGACAATAAATGGGCTCGCGACTTCCCAAACATTGAAACTCGAAATGTGTCTCCGTTCCAAAGTGATCAGTTTTAGAACAGGTGAAAAAAAAAAAAATAAAAGAAAAAAAATTGTCGTGAGGGAAAGAAAAAACAGTGCAAAAACAACATTTGAAAGTAACTTCAAGGAGAGTACGCATTAATTTACAAAATAATTTACAACTTGTTTCATTTACGAAACGATGGGCATGTGATTGACACAATACACGCCTGACGTAGTAAGACTCTGTAAGCTTACAAAAAAAATGTGATACATACTGGATCATTTTACGTTTGCTGAGATAGTGGGGGCAGTTTTACTTGACTCCTCACTTCCAGACTTTACAATGTCCTTAATGTGGTAATTACCAATGTGCTTTCCAGATGAGTCAGACAAGGAGTACACTAGGTCTGATATTTTCCTTAGGACTTTGGCCTTCACGAAACGTGGTGCCAGCTTAGCAGAGAAATACATGGCTCCTTGGGAAAGTGTGTTGTTCTTTCTCCAAACTATGTCTCCTGTATTGAAGGTGACATGTTTTCTACGTAAGTTATATCTGTCCGCACTCTTTTGGTGAGCCAGGAGCAAAGCATCAGTGACTTCACTGTAAATGGCCGACAGTTCTTCCAAGCGATGGGCATAGTCTGCGGTAGGGTTGCTTGTGGTGGCAGATGACGTAGGAAAGTTTGTGTCCCTATGTAGAGAACCATGGACGACTTGTTCCATACCGTGTTTTAAGAAGAAAGGTGTGTAACCAGTGGCCAGGTTAACAGTGTTGTTCATAGCGGCCTGAATTTTATCTAGGTTTTTACACCAAGTGCGTTGATCTTTATCAACTAGAATAGCTAGAGCTGTGTTGATTGTTTGGTTGTAACGTTCGACAGTGTTGTTTTGGGGAGTGTACAAGGTGTTATAATAAATGTCCTTGATTCCGTATTTGGCAAGAAATTCTTTGAATTCCTGGGCAATAAATTGTTTTCCGTTATCAACAATTACGGTTCTGGGTGTTCCGTAAGGTATAAAAATGTGTTTTTCCAGAAGTTTGATAATGGCGGACGCGTTGGCTCTTTTTAAAGGGAAGATCCAACAGAATTTGGTGAAAACATCCACTACACTAAGTATGTGCATGTGTCCGGCATAACTTCGAGGAAAAGGTCCGACGAGGTCCATTGACAATGACTGTAGGGGTCTGTCGGCACGTTTGGGGTTACCCATTAGGCCGGCAGGTGCTGCCGTGCTATGTTTATAAGCTTTACAAGTTTCACATTTAGAGATGTAATTGCGAATTTGTTTGAAGAGACCAGGCCAGTAATACTTCAAGGAAATCTTTTTATACGTCTTGAAAGTTCCTGGGTGTATAGAGTCGGGAGCACTATGATTGTCAATTATTATTTGTTCTCTTCCTTCGAGGGGAACGACAAGTTTCCAAGAGTAATCTTCGAGGATGGATAGTGGTGCCTTGCAATTACGGTATAGTTGTCCTTCTTTTATGATAAAATTAGGAAACTTTTGTTGATTATTTTTACAACCTTCGAAGATTTTCAAGTACCATTCATCTTTTGTAGATGGAGGGGGGGCAATTGTGTCAACATTTAATGAAGCCAATTCAATTCTTGAAAGAGCGTCAGGAACAATATTGTCCGCGCCTTTACGGTGTACAACATCAAAATTGAATTGAGACAAACGGGAGGCCCAACGAGCGAGTCTACCGGAGGGATTACTTAAAGAGATCAACCATTTCAAACTACTATGGTCTGTGACTACAGTAAATTTGCTACCGTCTATGTAACCGCGGAAATGGTGAACAGAATCCAATACAGCCAATAACTCCTTTTCGGTAATTCCGTAGTTTTTCTCGTGTTTATTTAGTGTACGGGAAAAATACGCTACAGGGTGTTCGCCATCTGGGAATTCTTGAGTTAGGACTCCACCGATTCCTACGTTGGAGGCATCCGTGTGGAGGGTAAAAGAGAGTGCAAAATCCGGGCAATTCAGAACGGGGGCTTTTTGAAGGGCATTTTTTAAAGTTGTAAACGCTTCTTCAGTTTCAGCAGACCATCGGAAGTTGCTGACACCTTTACGGGTGCCGGTAATTTTATTTAAAGGGGCTGCAATTGTGGAAAAGTCTTTGATGAATCTTCTGTAGTAACCTGCAAGTCCAAGGAAACCTTTGACTTCCTTCGCGTTTTTGGGTCGGGGAAAATTTGCCATGGCTTCCACCTTAGCGGGGTCTGTTCTTAGACCTTTTTCGTCGACAATGAATCCCAAATAACGTAAACGGGACTTACAGAATTCAGACTTCTTCAAGTTGATGGTTAAACCAGCGAACTTGAGTTGTTGAAAAACCTTTTCCAACATTAATAGGTGTTTTTCAAAGGTGTCGCTGACGATGATGAGGTCGTCAAGGTAGCAAAACAGGCTGTTATCGACTTCAGGACCGAAGAGTTTGTCCATCAGTCTTTGTAATTCGGCGGGGCTGTTCTTTAGACCAAAGGGTAATCTTTTAAAATGGAACATTCCCCTACCAGGTACAACGAAAGCAGTTTTTTCACACGATTCTGCGTCCAAAGGTATTTGCCAAAAAGCTTTGCTTAGATCAACAGAGGAGATGAACTTGGCGTTGCGCAGTTGGTCTAAGGTCGCGTGGACGTAAGGTAAGGGGTATGCGTCAGCTTCCGTACAAGAATTTAAACGTCTACTGTCGAGACAGAAACGTGCGGAGCCATCTTTTTTAGAAACCAAAAGAGTTGGGTTGGTCCATGCACTTCTGCTGGGAACCACCACACCCATTTTTAACATTTCATCAAGTTCTTTTTCCAAAAGTTTAAGCTTTTGGGGGGCTAAGTTGTAATAACGTTGCTTTATGGGTGGGCCATTGGTTTTAATGTGGTGTTCTACCAAATTTGTCAAACCCAATCCACATTTTTCGAAAGATATTGATTCGAATTTATTGACCATTTCCTTTAGTTGGAGAGCTTGGTCCGTGCTTAAATTTTCGTGAGGTATTATTGTGCGGATCTCACTAATTTGAGCAGCAGTGGAGGTTTCGCCAAGAGTATTAAATACTTGGGGAGCAACGTTAAAAGCCTTCCAGAAGTCAACGCCAAGGATGAAATTCTGGGATATAGAGGGCACTATTAGAAAATTGATTGTAATTATTTTATTGTTACAATTAATTGGCAGTGCAAGGGTACCGATGACCGGCTGGGAAACATTATCCGCAGTCGTCAGGTGTGTTGTTTGTGGCGAAATTTTAAAATCACTGTTAACAAAAGGCAGGTGAGCATTGTTGCCAAGACAGCTGACAGATGCACCGCTATCAAGTAATCCGGAAAAGGGCACATTGTTAACAGAGAAAAGAGCATAGGGTCTCCCATCTTTAGCTTGTTTGCAACAAACCGAGGAAACATTTAAGGTCTGGTTAAAATACTTAATGTGTGATAACCAATCAGTCCATTCTTTAGACCTTGGTTCAGAATGGGTACCTGAGAGGTTATTATTTAGTTTTTTGGCCTCTTCATGTAGAAATTTGGTGGGGGCTTGGAGAAATCCACCTGAGGTCTGACATCGCTTGGGTTTTGTAACCTTTCTGCATTGTGCCTTGATTTCTTAAAAATGTTGCGCAGTTCGTCGCATGGAGGAGAGCGGTCCCTAGAGTGGTGTCTCTTGGAGGTTCGGGGTTCCTTGGATTCCAGAAGTCTTGCTTGCTTGAAACAAGTAGCGGCCAGGTGGCCTACTTTTTTGCAAAAGGAGCACACTTTTTTGTTGTCGAATTCTGGCTTTAAACCAGACGAACGGCTTGGCACAACCACATTATTCGACACATTCTTTATGTTTTTCCTATCCTGGTACGATTCCAGGAGGAGGCAGACTTCGTTTAGCTGGGCCAGGGATGCAATTTTCTGTGAGGTGATGATGTTCTCATATTTGCTTAAAAGGCCATCAGTTATGACTGGTAATAGTTCAGCTTCCGGAACAGGATGTGAAAGCTTGATGTTGATGGACTCAGCCCTTTCTATGAATGTAGCCACAGGTTCATCTACTAGTTGTTTAATAGATAGTAGAGATAGTTTGATCCGGTGCTGGGCCTCCTTTTTTCCAAAGCTAGAGATTAGGGCAGCTCTGAGTTTATTCCAATCTTTGCATTTAGTCTTTTGGATGCGGTGCCACGGAATTAATTCTGGGGAGATGAGTTCTATAAAGTTTCTCCGTAGAATCTCGAATGGGATATTTTTGATTGTAGCCGTTTCTTCAATACGGTCAATGAAATCCAGCACATCGGAGACGCCATTATATTTGACTTTCCAAGAGGATAAATCGTAAGTTTTATCTTGTGTCAAGATGGGTGCGACGTCCTGTTTTATCATTACATGCGGCGTAGGTTCTTTGTCAAGATTATCCAAAACTTGCGTAGCCGAACATGAATTATTTTCGTTGGCGGGGGCGAGATTTATTCTCCTAATGTACTTTTTGTTGAATAAAAGTGCATATGCCTTCAATGTAGATTTAGATTTGCTTGATGGCGAGAGTCCTCTATCCCTTAAAGCAGCTTGTAAGTGGGCTTTGGATAAACTATGCACATTGGGAATGGTACCCAAGTTGGATGGTGTAATAGCTTGCTTGTCCTCCATTGTGAGTTTCCTGGGTGGTGAGGAGAAGAAAAAAAATTGGCCAGGGGTTTCCTTTAGAAAGCGCAAAATTAATTTTTGTGAGGCACTTTTCACTTGGTGATCACTGTTGGCACTTCCAAATGTGTTTTGTATACATGACACCAGAATTCTTGTCAAAGAGGGGCAGATGAGAAAAAATTTTGCGTGGAAAGACCTTAGTGGTAAAGGTTTTTGTATTTCACTGACCACTTTTGAGAAAACTGTGAAATTCACAAGTATTTATTTATTTTAGAAAAATTTTGCCAGGATTGACCTTTAGAAAACAGGTTTTTTATTTTTACAAAACACTTTGCACTGAGAAAGGCACTAAAGTTCACAAACGGCACATTTCTGGCAAATAAAGGACAAACTTCCGAATGAAAATGACTGAATATGGGGTTTATTGCATCCAACCATATTAAAATTATTTTATTTATTCATGGAATCAGTCATTGGTTTTATTATTATTCCACTTTTCACTTATGTAAGGAAAAAAACACAATTCACTTTCACTTATGCTGAAAAAAAAACAGTACCTTTAATGTACAATGGGGAAAGAAAGTCATTATTTTGTCCATTTGGAGAAATATTAAGTTGTACTAATTTGACAGACACAAGTGGGCCAATTGGTATATTGTGCAGAAATAATAAAAATACGTAAGTCCGAAATTTTCATTAAGGAATTCGCAAAATAACTGGGGTTCCAGAATCAAATTTATAATAATGATTTCCGTTGGTATCCCAGTTCAGTCATAAAAAACGGTTTGGATTTAAAACGCAGCCTAGCAACAGTCGGTTAGGCGGGAACAAAGCATTTGCGCGCAATCCGGACTATCGCGTGAAACAAAGGCCGTTGGATTTGGCGGGTATTGCTGTAGCTAACGCGCCCGCCGCTTGGTGACGCAATTCAGATTCGCGGTCAAAAGCTGGCGTTTCGGGTACTCAAAATGGCCGTTTCACATGCGATTTAATTTCATAATTACAATCAGATCTGTTATGGATCTGATTTACATATTGGTTTCTGTGGTTTTTCACAGGATTCACTGTAGAATAACAAGGCATAATTAATGTTTACAAAACAGTTGTTATGCGGGGAGGATTTCGACAAACAAGGGTCCCGCAAAGCGACCGGGATAGAGAGAAAAAAAATTCCAGCCCCACGATCGGGCGACAATTGTTAGGGTACCCCGATGTCGGCTTTTAAACCAACATCAGCACACCAACTCGTCCCTGGCTAGCTCTCAGCGGGACAAGGGTACTCTCTATTCAGGGGTGAGCCGCTCAAAGCTATGGAATTCCTCTCCGTCCTCCGGCGTCCCACGGGATCCACACTGGCCAACAAATCCTCCCGCCGAAGCAGAATAATAACAAGTTAAATCATTTAGACATGTATTGTAAACTCAAACACATACATAGGTATCTACAGTACAATTCAATTACAAGAAATGCAAATTACACAAACCTAGCTAAAGTGTTTAACTCTCTCTGAATTTCTCTCAAAACGAAACTCTCCGAGTCGTGGTTTCCGCGGGGGCCCTATATTTCACTGAATTACGGACAACATTTAAAGGGGAAATCATGATACAGCTTACATGTAGGTGGGCAGGAACCTCGTCTCATGTGGCAGCTTCATCAGGCACTTCGTAGTCTAAATAGACCGAACTGTAGTAGCAAAAAGGCTGATTCTACACAAAGGTATTTCAATAATAACTCGCGGCCCCATTGAATTGGGTCCGCTGGCTACTAGTGAGCCGCTAGCGTGTGTTCGCAAAGGCGCTCAGATTGTTTCTGTCGTGCGAGCGCAGCGGGCTGCCGAGTCGCCGGGCAAGCGGGGCGGTAAGGAGAGGCAGACAGGATATGGGGGGGGAGAGGGGGCGGCCAGCTGTGGGCTAGCTGCTCGCGTTCTCGAAACTACTCGCTTCAAGGGCGTATCGTAACAACTGCTTTCTTGAATTCCCCGAAGTAAATGAAAAATGTCTACCTCAGAAGAACATTGGTTTCTGAGTGTAGTCAATAGTCTCCCCCACATGTAGAGTTCGGAGCGGGACGTGCCCCGCGCCACTTCAGGCCGCCACACAGAGAAGTCTCACAGTGAACTGCGCTGTTATCTTACTTCCGGTCTTTACTTTTCTGCGCGGCGGCCTGAAGTGGCGCCGATCACGTCCCGCTCCGAACTCTACGTGTGGGGGGTGCTATTCTCCCTTAAGGTGTGATCATTGGTAGGTTGGTCTTGCCATTTGGAAAAATAATATGTTATTGTGTGCCTGTGCTGCCTAGCTGTGTTGAGGTTCTTTTCTACATCATTTGAGTATTGGTATATCTTATAAAATCCAATTACAAGAACCCCTTTTTTCACCAGCACGACGCCCTAGAGGTCGACAAGTTGGATAAGGGGGACAAAAGAGGCAAGTCAGAGAAGCTGCAGCTGATACTGGGTGCTCCAGGGGTGCTTAACTGGCGCGGCTCTAGCGTGCTACTTACCGATTACTCGCTGCCCAGCTTTGTCAACAGGAAGAAGCGAGATTTCTCTGGGTAACACCAACACTTTATATACCATTGTAAAAAGGACGCTATTCCTTTCCTTCTGCGCAACGCTGTATACGTGCGAACTCTGGGCAAACTACAAGAAGAGTAGTATAGAATGAATCCGGATTCAGTACAACAACGCCTTCCGCATAATGTTTGGTCTCCCCGGATATTGCAGCGCTTCCCGGATGTTCACGGAGGGGCGAATTCCCGGCTATGCAGCCCTTATTAGATCCAGGGTGACAGGAATGAGGGAAAGGATAAGCAGCTCTGTAAATATCCTCGTCATGGAAGCCCGCCTCAGTCCTTCATCCAGCATTGATGCACACTGGAGAAAAATACTGGCTACTAATGTGGTTACAGAATCCTAAAAGCTAATTATTATGATTTTCTTTTGTTATTACCTTTGTTTCATGTACAATCATATTCACCAGCTTTTCTTTTTTAAATATTTTGTGTATGTATTATAACCCTTATGGAATGTGTGGGATTGCACTATTCTCCCCACATACCAGAATAAACATTTATTATTATTATTATTATAACCCCCTTTTAACATTTTTTCCCTATGCTTAATGATGCATGCTTAATGTGCATGATCGTAGAGTTAATGTTTTTTTACAGAAACTTCACACAGAAGGCCCTGGGGAAAATAATTTTCCATTGTTGTGGGAAGAAATGCGGGGTCAGTAGGAATCTGTGAATCAGTGTGTTTAGGAATGACGAACGTGTGAATTCTTCCCTTCTACTGCGGTGCAATGTGATTGGTCGAGAGAGAGCCCTTAAACGGGCTGTCCAAATTGGTGACCTGGTTAAAGACCTGGACGAACCTCACCCCCATGTAACCGGGCACCCTTGCTGAGTCACCAAATGCAACACAAAAGTGAACCACTGGGGTGACCTGAAGCACAGGTTTACTTTCACCTTCAGCGTTCAGTCGATAGGGGTTTCTGCATGCAAGACGATGACAATATAAAATAAAGAAGAGGGATCCTTAGAAGTTATGTAGTAAGAGGAAAGAATTACTCCCATTTATAAAGCCACATTTAGCGGCACATTGGTTTTATCCGGTTGCCTTTCGATTGCCAAATTTAGTCAATTCAAAGAAATGCTTCTTTTCAAATAATATAAATTTCAGTTGTCCAGGACCGTTGGCATAGTCCAGTGATTCTTAACAGGGGCGCCAGCGCCCCCCCTGTGGGCGTTTTGGAGGTCTAGGGGGGCATTTTAAATTTTTTTGCATTTACGGGGTGCTGCAAAAGTTCAAATAGGCATTGTGTCAATATAGAAAATAAGCTCATTCCACAAATAATAATGTGTTTTATTTCTACTTCTCATCATTTTTTTATTTGTAGTAGAGTACTTCCTACTAAAATGTGTACTTTTTAATTTTCATTTCAGGGGGGGGGGGCGCTGGATACTTTTACTGTGGTAAAGGGGACGATTCTTTCAATAGGGTTAAGAAACGCTGGCATAGTCTAATTGAAAAAAATATGTGTATATGTACTTTTGTTCCCCATTAGTAATGATGGTGCCTTCGACTCCGGGGTCATTCCCTTCACGCTGGAAACCAAGAACGCGCACGATGGGGACTACATGGGCTACAGCGGTGTCTGCGGCCACTTCTTCAGCAAAGGGGAGCTACTGCACGTAGCGGGAGCACCACGGGGGGATAACTACATGGGCAAGGTAAGAAATTCCTCCTCTTCCGGTGCTTTCTCGTATGGGAGGTTTGCTATCAGGACAATCTTCACCTCGCACTCTGCAGCCAGGAACAACTCAATCAATCCAGGGCCGGTTTTGTGCAGGCGCAGTTGGAGCAGTCTACTCCGAGGTACCAAGGCACTAAAAATAACGGTGACCGGACAACTCAGAATGAAACCATCTCAGAAACACCTCAGAAAGGTCATTAAGAGTGATAATGAAAAATTATAAAAACATTGGTTGAATAGGTTAAGTTAGGTTAGGGTTACCGACTATTTTAAAATTATATTTTCATAGCTTTTAATCACATTTCTGAGGTGGTTCTGAGTTATTATGAGTTGGTTTCATTATGAGTTGACATGGAAATAAAAATAATATAATGCCCTACCTCAGCCCCCTTTGGGGTTTTTAATAGCGCCTGATGGCTTTATTTTGGCTCACGACCAGTCCTCAATCAATCTTCCCCTGAATAATCAGTTTTTGTTTATATACTAGCGAGTATGCAATGCCACTCAAAGAAAGTGTTTGTGTTTTAATTCTGTTTATTGAAGTCCATTTGGATACACAATTTTTTTTGGTTTTCCATTTTTGGTGAATACATGAATAAATCGGAAGGTTTTCCAACCCATGACCAGGCCACGTATAGCCTGCCAGTGTGAGAAGCTTGGATTTTCCAAATTTACTCCCCGCTTTCCCCTACCCTTACTATTTTTCCTTTAAGTGGTGACTGACATAAACTGGGTTTTCAGCCGAAACTGAAACTGAATTTCGGTTTCTGTTCTAGCTTCGGACTAAACCGAAACTTATTTAAATAGGAGAACACACTGAAATTAAGTGTTTTTATTGTTAAACCTATAAGAGAAACATTGGAGTTGTTTAAGTTTGGTTTGTGTAAGTTTTTAGGTCTTAGCTTCAACAATAACTCCAAATTAGATCAAAGATAATTTTTATTGTAACCAACAGAATACACAATAATTCCCTGAAATCCCCAACGGACCTCTAATATATGTTTCCTTTTAAAGGCAAACTAATGCAGAAGAGGAGGAATTAACAGAAATCATCCTATTTATTATATTATAGGTCTGTTGGAAGGGGACAAATATAGCTGCTCCTAACATCTATGTCAAAAACCCTAAACTATAATTATGCCTGACATCTGTGTCAGGAGTAGAGAAACGTTTTACCTTAAACAAAGGCTTCATTTCTTAACAGGAGTTATAAAGTTATATAGAGTTGTAAGAAATAAAATACATCGATTTAATGAGAAAATTGGTTTCCTGTTAGCGCTTTTTGGTCGGTGCTATATTATAACAGTTATTAAATGTACCCTATATGTGATTCGCTACATTAGTGACTTAGCAAGGATGCCCAGGTTCATTATTGGCGGTGGATGCACCAACTGCGTGGCAAACCAGATCGGGAGAGACTGGTTAAGGGTGATGACCTCTCCAGCAGGATTCTCTCAGAACATCAACAATGGATTTGTACGTCTGTCACTCCTGGGCTCACCGACCCCCCGATTCCTAACACCCCCACATACCTTTTTCCGTCTTAGAACTTCCTCTCCTAAAAAGACCTTCCATCCTCAAAGCATCCCCAAAGATGACATAGACCCTGAGGGGTAATGGTCGGTCATTAAGAGCGTTTAACCAGAGAAAACCAGAAATAAGTCATTTTTAAATCAGTGTTTAGACGTATTGACTCTTTTGCACAAAAATTTATAAATTGGTTTCAAAAGATTGTTCTTTTATCTAGTAAACGTATGTTTTAAATTTTCAGAAAATTTTTTTATTTTTAGTATAATAAGGTTATAACAAAGGTCGGATTTTTTAAATTTTCAAAAAAGTACATATATTATACAACACCCATTTCAAATCATATAATCATAAAGTAAAATAAATTAATGCATTATCTGGTAAACGTATGTTTCAGAATTTTAATTATAGTTTAAATAAAATCATTAAAAAATATATACGTACATGTACTTTTATAGAAGACATTTTTGGCATTTTTCACCAGCATTTGGTTCCTTAGAACAGGCAATCTGCCTAGCTAGGAACTAATAACATACAAGACATAATAACGTACATGTACATTTACAGAAGACATTTTTGGCATTTTTCACCAGCATTTGGTTCCTTAGAACAGGCAATCTGCCTAGCTAGGAACTAATAACGTACAAGACATAATAACACTTGTACACATTTTAATATCTACAGTTATTTGAAATATTATTATTATTATGTAATTTTGCTGTATAAATGTAACTAATGTAATATAATAAATTCTGATGGCGGTAATCGTCTAGTACGAGGTGATTCTGCTTTGTATCAGAGATTACATTAGAAGCTTTTGCAACACAAAGAACGTTGAAAACGCATTTAGTTCTTGAAATCACGGACTCTTTCTTGCAATTATCTCCTGAGACTTGGAATGACAGTGTTGATTACCTTCAATGCAAAAGGTGCGTCACAAATTTGCGTGTTGTTAATTATACAGCGGAGAGAGGTGTTAAACTGTTTGAAGATTACAACACGTTACTCACTAAGAATGAGGAAGAAAAGCAATTTTTACTTCACGTCTTTGAACAAAACCGAAAAATCGTTTCTACTGAAACATCCAAAAAGGAGTTAATAAACATAGTTTTGAAAGATTGCGACTAATATTATGTTAATTATTGCTTTGTTACCAAATTTTGTTCAAATATAAATACTTTGTATAATTTTTTGATTAAAACATTTGTAATATTAATAAACCTCAAATAACGTGTTTTATTAAAAATCCTGAAATTTTGTCAAAACTTCTAATTCGGTGAGCACCCTTTTTATATAAGATAAGGGGCTGAACTTTTTTATATATATAATTGGAATGGTAGTTTTAACAAATCAAGAGGGTGGCTACACCTATATTTGATTAATTGTTTTTTTAATATATGGGCCCGGTCCACCCTAATGAACACTAAACTTTACATAGTTCAAGGAACGTTTTAGGTGCAAATAACGAAGCATATTGATCAGTAATTTATATTATAGTTTTGTGTACGATATCTAGATTACCTATTGCCGCGAAGATCTTAGGTATTATGTACCATGTAATACGTACCATGTACCTACTATATACATGAATAATATTTTGAATAAGAAATAATTTCAAAAATTATAATATTTTCTTCATTCGTGGATAAAATCTATTCTCTTGTACTGTTCTTCGATTGGGGTCATAATTTCAATTCCTTAGGTGAGTATGTTCTCCATCACAACACAAGCAACATTTTCCGTTTACCGTGGTGGTAGTTGGAGATTTTTCATTTATTGTCAGGTTATTCGTCACCCGGAAATGTTTGTATTTTTTTAACATTTTTATTTTGATTAGACATTATTGAAAAATGATAAATACTTATGATCAAAAAATAATTACAAAAAGTACATAATTTTAATAGGTTTATCGTCACGCCTTTCAGCATTTTTGGATGCAGGTATAAATTAAATCAACTTTGGAATGAAATAAAATCGATACTGAGTTATAATTTTTAAAAGCTGGTATGGAGAATAATTAATCTTTCTCATTGGAACCGCCCTGTACGATCGTAAGAACATTTTTGGACGAAATGTGGATTTTCGGCCGCTGGTTGGTTAAACGCCCTTAAGTACAATTAAAACAGATATCAAACTTTTTCGAAATTTAGATAATTTTGAGGTAAAAAAAAGTGGAATTACTTATAATTAAATAATCGTAACGTTTGCTAGATTTTCTTCCCAGCCTCTCCAGTTTCTTCAGTGTAACTGCATTTGGTTAATGTTTGCTGCAGGTGTACCTGTACGAGTTCCCCACACGCACCCGCCAGGCCCCCAAGATCCGCACCTTCCTGCGGGGTGATTCTGCAGGCAGCTACTTCGGGGCCACCCTGGGGGCTGCGGACATCACGGGAGACGGGCTGGACGACCTGCTAGTGGGCGCGCCCTACGGCCTTCAGCCCAAAGTTCACATATTCCTAGGAAACAAATGGGCAAGTGCTTTAACCTTACCACCCGCTAAACATTACCAAAGTTTACTCATTCAAACCCAGTTGCAACACTTATTTTCCTATGACTTTTAGAGCTGTTTCAGACATTAGGAAAGTTGAAAGTATCATTATAAACTTTGTTATTTAATTTGTTTTTAGTATAAAGCTGGTTGGATAGTATATATATTTTTAAAAAGTGGTAAACACAGCTGATTCATGATTCATTTATTTTAAAACGACGCCACGAACAATTTTTAAATAATTATTGAAGAAATGAATAATTATGTTCATTTTCAGGGAGCCCTAATCGTCCCGCCCACTGGTGCCAAATTCCTCCTGATGCCACAATGGGGTCGTTTCTCGCGCTTTGGAATATCTATAGCCACTGCAGATATTAATCAAGATGGATACAGTGGTGGGTAGTTGACCAATATACCTACATTAAGACGTGCAAATTTCCTAAACATTATATTGGCTTAACTGTTAAGTCATTCGGTTATGCAAAATAACTGGCTTATTAATGAATGGAGGAAGAAGGACAAAGTTAACAAGGAAATCATATATGCAATCCACAAACTTTCATCTAAGACGTGATTAATTTATTCCTTTCCATTAATTTGGAGAATTTAACCAGCACCTCTGCTGTAGGTCATGCCAAGTGATTTGCTACTTCTAGTGACTTAGCAGGGGTACCCAGGTTTATCCAGATCTTTACGGCGGGTGCGTCTGCCCACTAACTGCGTGGTGGGCCAGATTGGGAGAGTCCGGTTGAAAGAGACTTTCCAACCAAACTCTATTAACTTATCGCCTTGCACCGCAGTGGGAGAAATGGATCAATACGTCCTGAATGCACTTAACCTCAGATTCCTACCCACCCCTCATATCTTTTTCCTTCCTAGAACTTCCTCTTCTTAAAAAGATCCTCCAAGCGCATCCCCAAAGGTAATATTTTCCACATGGAGTTTGGAGTTAATGCTAAAAATAAGTATGTACATCTTTCAAATGAGCGCTAACGGCCCTAGGACATACGAAGTGCTATCTTCTCAGTAAAATTCTCGGTGTTTTGATATTTTGACCATTTGTACATTGATTTTTATCAATCTGAATGTTGTATTTAACTTATTTGTTCTTCAGACGTGTTAGTAGGAGCGCCGGAAGCAGATGATGGTTGCGGCGGTGTAGCCATCTACCTGGGAAGTAAAACTGGTCTCCGGGAAACACCTCATCAGGAAATCCTGGCGGAAACTATCGCACCAGGACTTGGAATGAAAGGGTTCGGTATCTCCATCGCTCCCCCGGTTGATATTGATGCAAACTCTTTGCCAGGTAAAACTAGTTATACTTATAAACGATGAACTATTACTACTATTATTACTACTCCCCACCCTTACTCGTGAATCCGAAACAGCAATTGACCACAACGGGGGGGGGGGGGAAGGGGGCATAGCGGGACACCACGACGAAGGGGGTGTAATGGGATACCACAACAGGGTTACATTTGCCACAGCGGAGGGGACATAATGGGATACCACGAATACCACGATGGGGTTACATTTGCCACCAACGGAGGGGGCATAACGGGATACCACAAATACCACGATGGGGTTACATTTGCCACAACAGAGGGGGCGTAATGGGAAAGGGAAAATATTTTTGTGGATGGATGGCCCCTAATGGGATGGGATGGGGCAAGATAAGATGGGGTGGGATCAGAGGCGGATTAAATGTTAAATGTTGAGAGTGCCCTAGGCACGCACCTCGTCGGCGCCCCTCTAGCACCTGTATATTTTTATTTTAACTAGTATTTATATATAATAAATAATGCTGCGCCACTTGACTTAACTCGGCGGCGTAGGAATTTAGGCATAAAATGTGTAAATCTGAGTCTCTAGCAATTTTTTTTTTTTACAAACCAAGTTTCATCACAATCGGTTCAGTAGTTTTTTGCATGAAGAAGTAAAATATACCTAGACACACACATACACACTTTCGCAGTTATAATATTAGTAGGGATAATATAAATAACCTAAAATTTGATAAATAAAAAATCAAAGTTATAAATTATTTATTTTAAAATTGTTATCTACTAATCACATTATAAAACATGATTAGTTGCAGCCGGGACACAAATAAGGTTTTTGTCCACGGTGGGAAAACGAAAACCTGTAATTTTTTTAGATTTCTCTTCGTAGTACATGCAAGTTACACTAAGATCATAAAAGAGGGTTTTCTCCGATGTGAATCGCACTGTGAGTTTATAAATCTCCCATTCGAGAAATTGAATAACTGCATTCGGGACATGAAAAAGGTTTAACTCCACTGTGGGTAAACATGTGAATTTTAAATTTCTCTTCATCAAGCAAATCAGTACATGAATAGTTGCATTCGGAACATTAAAAGGGTTTTTCTCGACCATGAGTCAGCAAGTGCTTTCTTAAATATCCCTTTTGAGAACACGAATAGTTGCAGTCGGAACATAAAAAGGGTTTTTCTCCACTGTGAATCATACTGTGGATTTTTAAATCTCCATTCTGAGAACTTGTATAACTGCATTCGGAACTTGAAAAAGGTTTAACTCCACTATGAGTCAGCTTGTGACTCATAGTTGTGTAAAGTGTTCCTCCACAGGGAAACCTGAGAAAACGTACTTTCCTCAGGGCCTCTTGTGTGGAGCTAATGTAAAAAATAAGTTTGTGTTGTAAAACCATCGAACAGTATTAATAGGTTACCGTCTGCGTGGTCGAATTTCAGAACCCGGCTTCGAGTGTATGTATGACCCCAAGCCGTAAGCGCTGCGCCACAAATAACCTGTGTACGTGAAATATCAAACAAGCTACTGTTGTAATTTGGTTTCGAATTCCAGAATTCGTCAAAAGATGTCGCCACTTCCGTTAGCAGGTAGCTTGGTGACGTACCCCTCTAGGTATAAGTACTACGAATTTTTTAATTTAAGTATCTCGCAAAAAGATTGATCAGAGAGAGAGAGGGAGGATTGAGAGCGCAAAAGGTTCGATAGGGCACATAGACCCGAGGGTTTGTGTGCGAGGTGACCACGGGTATTAACCTGATTTTCTGGCGGCTTGGCGATCTTTGGTGACCCTGGCCTCGAGATAATCAGGCCAAATAAAAAGGAAGCGCTGTATGGTGGCTGGCTGAAGCTTTCAAGTGCTCTAGGGCGCTCGAAGCCGGCAGTCGCCCTCCATTCAGTTCGGCCAACGGAGCCTCAAAAAGTGCCTTTGTTAAGGCAAAAACTGCCTTTCTTAAGGCAAACAGTCTTAAGCAAATTACAATAAACAACTGCCTTTCTCAAGGCAAAATTTCAAGCAATTCAATAGGTCCGAGTATCATCGCCCACGCCATGTCCACACCATCAGAAATGTCGGTGAAGTCCAAGAGCCCCCTCGAGTTCGTGGACTCCGAGATTCCACAGGGTGCAACTATATGCAGGACCCATGTCAGAACCGGAGTCGTGGAATATTTTTTCGCGGCTCCAATCGAGGTTCCCACCCAGGGGGCAGTCAGGGCTGCCGCCTCCCATCCCACCACATCCTATCCCACCCCGGAGCCCAGCAATACTCCAATGGAGGCTGAATGGCAGAAAGCGACAACATCTAAGCGCTGCCACTCCCCTACCCAACCCACTCCCACCCCATTCCTGTCCCAGAACAGGTATGATGCCCTCCCAGAGGTTGGAGACGAAGACGTCTCCACATACTGTTCTCCTCCTCCGAAACGACGACCGACCAACGTGACCAACAACCATCAGCAGGTCACAGCCCCCCCAGCACCAGGCAGGAAGAGCACGCGAGTGCCGCCCGTGATCATGACAATCGGCAGCATGACTCACGGCCAAATTACAGCCGAAATCAAGAGGCATATCGGAAGTGCCACCTTCAACTTCCGATATAACAAGGGCGGCACCATCAGCGTACTCGTGAGCTCCGTCGAAGCTCACGGCCTTCTTACCACCGCACTACGACAGGAAGCCAAGACCTTCCACACTTTCACCACGGAGGCCGAGAAGGTCAAGAAGACCGTCATCAGAGGTCTTCCAGATCTATCAACGGAAGAGATCAGCAATGATCTGAGGGACCAGGGCTTCCCAGCAAAAGCCATAATCAGGATGAAGACCCCCGGGTCGGAATATCCCCTGTACTTGGCCCACTTCGGCCGAGAAACCAACATGGGGCAGCTGCGAGAGGCTGTGCGCTTCATCTGCTTTTGCAGGATAAGCATGCGCAAATACCGAAGCGATCATCTGCAGCACGGCACTCAGTGCCACAGATGCCAACAGTTCGGCCATGGGTCGAGAAACTGCGCCCACCCTGCCCGCTGCGTGAAGTGTGAAGGGACACACGCTACCAGCGACTGCGCTAAGGTCACCCGAGAGCTACCGGCCGCTTGCTGCAACTGCAAAGGCCTTCACCCCGCAAACTTCAGCGGATGCCCGAAGAGGGTAGAATATGTGGCAGCCCTGCAGCAAAGAGCTAGGGAAAACACCACACAGCGGGCCACAGAGCCGCGCCAGAGGAGCCACGAACCACGCCAGCCCCCAACATCGGGCTTCGCAAGCGGCAGGATGAGCTATTCCCAAGCAGCGGGTGGCCAAACCAGGGCTGCGCCAACCCAAGAAGAGCCCCGCAGGGCTGCCCAAAACGGGCCAGAACCCAACACACAGAGGTCCCGACCTGCCATCAACTCTGATGACGATGACATCATGTCGCTCCTACGCGCCCTCAGCGAAGTCCGTGGAAGGCCGGCAGCCTGCACACGCAGGGAGGATAAATTATACATCCTCATGGAACTTCTAACTAACACCATCGATGGCTAGCACGGCCCCAGAGGTGAAGCTCCTTATGTGGAATGCTTGCAGCATTCGGCAGAAAGTCGAAGAACTACTCGAACTGGTCAATAGACAGCAAATTGACATAATTCTTCTCAGCGAAACACATCTCGGCGAACAAACCAATTTGAGAGTGCCAGGATTTGACGTACACAGGAATGATAGACCACCCGCAGTGGATAGAAGATCACGACCCTCGGGTGGCACGGCGATTCTTACCCGCCAGGGCCTTCTGACAACGAGACTCCCAACGCCTGTACTTCAAAATATGGAAGCTACTGTCATCAGGATGGAGATAAAAAACGAAATGCACACCATCATCGCTGCATATTGCCCGTCAGATAGAAACAATATCGTGAGAGGCGATCTTGATAAACTGTTCGCACTCGGCACTAAAGTACTCATAGCGGGAGACTTAAATTCCAAACACAGGTATTGGAATAACTTCAGAGCCAATAAAAATGGAAATATCCTGTTTAAACATCTGGAAAGCCACGACTACCAAGTACTAGCGCCGGACAAGCCGACATATTACAAACAACGGATGAAATATCCCAGCACTCTCGATATTGCACTGGCAAAAAACATCGCAACGACATCTCCCCTGATGACACTCGACGAACTTCCATCCGACCATCTGCCGGTGAGCTTCACGATAGGAGGCAAAATCACGAGAATAACAAGGACTCAGCTTGATTTTAAAAAAGCCGACTGGAAAAGATTCAAAGAGGAGATCAACGCCAAAATTTATCTAACATCCGAGACTCTTACAACGCCAGACGAAATCGACGAAGCCGTCGAATCGCTGACTGAAATCATTCAAAGAGCACGAGACGATTGCATCCCCAAGAAAAAAATCCAGCCCTTTGCCGTGAAGCTCACACTGCACATAAAATTCCTGATCACAGAAAAAAACAGACTTCTCCGAATCCACCACAATACCCATGAGAGGTGCTTCAAGACAGCAGTAAACTCTCTGGGAAGGGAAATAAAAGAGGAAATAGCGACACTGAAAAACACTCTGTGGTCAGAAAAAGTAACATCTCTAAGTACACAGGACAACTCGCTTTGGAAAATGTCGAAGGCCCTCCGCTATCAAGATAACAGCATCCCGCCTCTGAAATGGCCCAACTCTACAATCATGGCACTCTCAAATGAGGAAAAAGCAAACACCCTGGCTGACGGATTCGAGAAAGCTTACAGAACAACCGATGGGATGGAAGACCCGGCTATAAACGAAACGGTTAGAAGAGGACTTGAAGAACTTGACCTCTTAACTCAAACGGATACGGAGGAAATACATCTTTGCACTCCGAAGGAAGTGGCCAGCATTATAAGACGCCTCAAGCAGAAAAAGGCCCCAGGCGAAGACCAAATTACGAACGCCCTGTTGAAACATCTACCACAGAGAGCGATTATCTTTGTCACAAAAATCTACAACGCCTGCCTGCTGCTGGGCCACTTCCCGTCATCCTGGAAAAACGCATGCGTTCTACCGTTTCACAAAGCGAAAAAAGATCGCTCGAATCCGTCAAACTATCGCCCCATCAGCCTACTGAATACACTGAGCAAAGTCTTGGAGCAAATCATCTTGAATCGATACCTCCCACATCATAACGAAATCAAGACCCTCCCGAACGAACAATTCGGTTTCAGGTGTAACCACTCGACGGTTCATCAACTGACACGTGTCACAGAAGACATCTCAAGAGCTTTCAACACCAAGAGATACGTTGCCATGGCACTTCTCGATCTCGAAAAAGCCTTCGACACAGTCTGGATGGACGGGCTCATATACAAAATGTATATCACAAACACGCCCTTATACATAATAAGAATAATTCGTCATTATCTGAAAAACCGGTCGTTCATCGTTAAGGTGGGAGATGCGAAATCATCATCCAGGGGTGTGCCAAAGGGCGTGCCTCAAGGAAGTTTACTCGGACCGCACCTTTTCAACCTATACACCTACGATATACCTCCACTCGCGAAATGCGAAAAAGCAACGTACGCCGACGACATGAGCCTGTATGCCACATCAAGCAATGCCACGGTAGCCATAAAACACCTACAAAAAGGCCTCGATGAAACCTCAGCCTATTATAAAAAATGGCGCCTGAAGCTGAATGAGGCCAAAACAGAAGCTATCATGTTTACTCGCCGAACTAAGAACAAAATACCGCAAAAGAAAATCGCCATGAGTGGAGTTGCACTAGAGTGGAAAACCGAAGTAAAATACCTTGGCTTAACCCTGGACAGCAGATTAAATTGGAAATCACATCTCCAAAACGCAAGAACCAAGATGCAACATGCAATAGGCTCGGTGGGGGCGATTTTCAACAGAAAAAGTCCGCTAGCTGAGAAGAAAAAACTCCTACTGTATCTAACTCAAATTCGCCCAGCCCTAACATACGCTATCCCCGTATGGAGTAACATAGCCAACTCTACTTTCAACAGGCTACAAGTTCTACAGAATAAATGCATCAAAATCATCTATAACACCCCGATGTATAACGAACTTACGAAGATTACATGACAGTAAAGAGATTCCGACCATTCAAGAACATGCATTCCAACTAACAACACAATTCTATAGAACGTTAAACAAGAAAAATCCACTCATCAAAAGGCTGGGCAATTATGAGTCACAAGACGACCTTCCTTTCCGCTACAAGCATAAGATGCCTAAACACCTAATCCTGAAAGTTCCGGAGGATAAGCATTCCGACGAAGAAACGACAGACGCAGACTGACTGACGCCATTTTTACGCAATACCTACCGTTTCCCTGACCTTTCCCAATACCTCCCCGACCTACCGCAACATTCCAAAACAACACTCGAAGCAGCTTGGGCACGGTACGCTGCGGCCGGCACTAAATTCTCGCGCATTCCAACCGCGCACCCAGTGGCGTGGAGTGGAGATACTCGGACTTTTTGGATTCGATGGGCGCTGGCCTAAAAACCAGCGCAGATCGAGCCGAGATGATGATGTCTTTTCTCTTTTTTTTTCCACTAGGCACAGGCACCAGGACCAACCCCAAGGACGAGACGCCGAAAAATGAAATATTTACATTCAGTAAAAATAAATGTAAAACTCCTTGAATAAAGTTCAGAACTTTTGTTCCATTTTTCCTTTGAAACTTGAGTGAGGTTTTTTATCCAGTAAAGACTTTTTCCTCACGATGACATTAATGTATAATTTAAACTCAGTCAATTAAATACTACCTTCAGAAGGTAATAGTAAAAAGGCCAAATGAGCCGTAATACTAGTTAGCTAGACATGAAAGGGTATTGCAAAGCCCTAGTTAGTTAGAGGATTACGAAAGAATCCGTAGAATCAAAAAAAAAAAAATCATTTAAGTATCTCTTCGGATATGGAAAGATTGAAGGTAATACTTAGTTGTGGATAATAGTATGTGCCTAGCGTGGTAGTCGAATCACCTGTAAAAACTGTATAAAAAGTTATATGATGAATAAAAAAATAAAAAAGCATCAAGCGGCTATATATTACATATGACTTCATTGCCTGTCCCGGTTCCTTTCTCCCAATGACTAGCTATCACTGGATGGCAGAAGATCCGAAAAACGGGTTATTTTTGGAACCAGTTCCAATCGGATTTATAAAATGGTTACCAACACTAACCAGGCGAAGGCGAACCGAAGGCGCCCACAGGGTCTAGCAGCAAAAACCTACGGAGCAGGTTTCTGACTGCTAGTGTAGGTATATTATTGATATGGCCGTGTTAAATTATGGAGATCCGGAAGGAATGCATGACCAATAATAAACTGCAATTTTTTTATAGCGCTCTTTAGTGATAAAATCACATCTAGTGCACTTAGTGGATAGGATTAAAAAATGCGCTTATTTGAATAGGGTATCAAAAAAAGACGATATGGTGCAAAGTGAATTGTGGAAGAAGTCAGGGAAAGCCAAGGAAGTCATGGCATGATCAAGTAAGTAAAGTTGGACCACGCCAAGAGACAGATTTATACATTGTACATTTTAAGGAGCGCACGTTTGAATGTATCTCTTACCCCGCAGCAGTCCTCTGATACTGTGCAACGCAACGCAACCATGAGAAGATTTACGAATGTGAATGAAGCAAGGGGTGTGTGTCGAGACAGAGTTGTTTCGTGGTCTTTCCTCTCTGCTCAGCACGGCGTGATGTAGTCCGGTAGTTATCCAAGACACTTCAATTCAATTTTTACAATTCAAAAGAATCTATATTGTGTAAGAAGGTGCATACTTACTTATACAATTAATTTTATAATTTTGTTTAAAAATCCTAAGTGCACCCTTTGACACCTTGCGCCCCTAGGCAAGTGCCTACTTTGCCTTAGGGATAATCTGCCACTGGGTGGGATGCGTTTCTCTGGGTCTCCTACTGCCCCCCTGAAAGTCTGTAACGCCCCCCAATTTTCTCTTGGTCTTCTACCGCCCCCCTTGAGAACCTACGGTTTAGATGTTTGGAAAAAAATTACAATGCACGCAATCTAAGCAAGGTTACGTTACTTTCATGTTAATGGTAGCTTCACCAGAGCACGACAGCCCAGGCTTTCTTTTTTATTTTTCCAAGAGGTAGGACCAACCTACCAATGAACATGCCTTAAAAGTCGATTACATTGAGCTAGTTTACAAGCTACTAGCCGGCAAGTTTAAAAGTGGGCGAATCGGCGAGGGCGATTGTGATGATGACACACAAAACTTTCCACTCACTCAGTAGCGAACTAGCTAGCGAGTTGAAACTGAGATACTCGCAGCTAGCTCACTAGCAACTATGATGACAAAAGGTTAGTTTACTAGCTAACAAGCCCACACGCTAGCGAGTAGTGAGCAAAGTAGCCCCACTTTCAACTTTTTTCGTAGATTGTTCACAATCCGCTAGTTAGCTAATAAATAATATGATTACACTGAGCGAGTTTACTAGCAGACAGTGAATTCGCCAGCTAGTAGCTTTAATGTAAACGAGGCTTAAAGGAGAATAATTACACTCATAAATTACGTTTCATCTGAGGTAATCATTTTTCTTTTAAACTTCAGTGACTTCAAGATGGCAATAAATATTATATAATATAAATAAAGATTTTGTTTAACACAAGGCTGCATCTCTCATTTATTGATGTTAATGTAATTTAGATGATGTTTTTTTATTATTGATTTTTGAGAAGTGTTATTGGATTCGCTGTATTTCACAATAAATAAATATTATTACAGACGTAGCGATCGGTGCCTACCTGAGCGGCCATGTGGTGTTACTGCGCGCACGTGCCCGAGCGCAGCTGACAGCCACCCTAGTTGCCGTGGAACGCCTGCAGAGGGAGAGCAAGTCTCTGAAGATCAAGGCCTGCATGTTATACTTCCACAAGCTGCAGGCTACGCAGACCATCAGTTAGTGCACCAAGAACTTATTAATGTCCTACTAATCTGAAGGAAACTTTCACTATGTATCTGAAATACGCTCCCTTATCCCTCAAATGATATAGTCCTTTCAATTTAACAAAATTCCTTGCAAAAGTTCGGGTAATTTAGAAATTTTGATATATCGTTTGGGTTACCACATTGATGTTGAAATGATGTTTTCGACCTCGGCGAACACAGCAAAATATAGACACTTGTTTTCGTTTTTGCCGTATGCTGTTGAGAATATGGCAAAAACGAAAACAAGTGTCTAAATTTAGTTGTTTTTTTTTAAATTATTTTTACGTTTAATTAATTATTTTTAAACACCTTTGTCGCAGCGGTGTCTCGAGTTCTCACGGTGGACAGTGGTTTTGGACGAGCTTACATGCTGGGGACACACTCATCGTCCTTCAAATACAACCACAGCAGAGATCTTACGGCTGGTCGGGATTCTTGCCAAATCATAGATATTGTTATAAAGGTAATTAAAATAAATTACTCAATCATTTAAATGACATTGCAAAATATTTATAAAAAATTGTGGTGTTCTTATTCTATAACAAATTAAATAAATAAGTCAGGGGTTAAAATCATATAATATACATATTTTGTAATTTGCAACAATAATCATTGTGTTCAAAATTTCAGCCTGATGTCCAAAACTTCCAAGATCCTTTGGAAATAACTTTGAATGTTACATTGCTGGAGAGCCAAGAGCCAAATAATCCCGTAATCATCACCGATAAAGGAGTCACTGGTAAGAATATCATAATATTTGACTGACAACAGATAAAATTACTCATGAGTACGAGTAGTGGGTACTACACATGTGTAACTTCTTCGGAGGCTAAAAAGTTCATTCTTAGGCCCACAAAAAATTCTTGAGAATCTTACATATTGGAAAATAGCCGCCGCATGTAGCTACCGTTTCCCATTGACCAAACTTCATTTGCCTTTCTCACCCCTTCTTTGTTCCAGTTTTATATATCACGATTGCAGCTGTCACTCTTCGTATTTGATATTTGGTGTAATGGAGATTTTATTCAGTAAAACAGGTTGTATTTTTCGGATTCATTCGAAATATTCCATTTATGTATTTGGATTTTTTTGAAAGCAGAAATTTTCCGACTTTCTGACAGATCGAGATCTAAAGGGTTAAAATTTCAAAGCATAATTTCCAAAAAGTGTATGAACGAGCAGCTTATGAATAATTTAAAGTTTAAGCTTTAATAGTGATTTTTTAATATATAGTGCGTTTTTTAACCTAAATTTAAGTTTTATATTTCTACCGATTTACTTCAGGAATGGATGCATTTAACCGCATGACGCCAGTGATTGAGTCGGGGCAGGGAACAGCGAGGATAAATCTTCCCTTCTCTACCAACTGCGGGAACGACAGCATTTGCTCCTCGGATCTAGTTGTCGACGCGCACTTTCCTGACCACAGGTTAGCTTCAAGATGTACATGATTAATTAGAAATAACAATCCGCACATGAAACTATCAATATGGTCTTTTGATTCAGAACATTAGCATTTCGACACTTTCGACTGAGCGACAACCTTCGGACACGAAAATCTCTCTCTTTTGGATCACAGATCATTATTTTTCATAATTTTGCAATATTGAAGGCTCGGTACACACCCGTCCAAGTCACGGTGGCAACTAAATACGACAAAGTATGTGACGAAGAAAGACTCCACTACAACCCTTGTCGTTCTACTGCCCTAACGCAGTTGTGACATTTTGCCCGAACCCGCATCGAATCAAGATGCTCATACGCATTACAAGGATTTATCCTATTTGACTACTTAGGTACCTAATTTAAATATAATAATTATTTCATCATACCTCTATTTTCTTGCCATAGTAAGGAAGGCTTTGTGCTGGGCTCCACTGGCAGCATTGTGTTTGAGATATCCCTGGAGAACAGAGGGGAGCCGGCATACGTAGCGCAGGTGAACATAACGCTCATGGCCCCCGCGACCCTGGCGCGTCTGCCCGCACACTGCCGGGCTGATCCCGACATCATCTGCAATATGGGCAACCCCCTCCTGTTGGGGGCTCCTCCCAAGGTAAGTTGTTTGGTTCAACTTGTCTATACTTGTGGACAAAAGGAATAGATGCTTTTGTTTCTTTTGCTGTATATTAACCCACACAGTAGTGGAATAATCTACCGTTTCCAAATATGAAATCATTTATGAAGGCATACTGGAAAAGTAGAGGTCCAAGAAACGAGCCCTGTGGGACTCCACAGGTGATTCTTGAAGTGCTTGGAACCCTATCATTCGGACAAGACAATATCTACCAGTCGGTAATTTTAAATTATAAGGTGTTCAAACCATGCCTAGGTTTTTATCATTTGTTTTCGATAATCATATATCGTATCAGTAGCGTATCAGGGGCCTTTTTGATATCTACAAAATTTGAATAACTTTTTTTTTTAATGACAGATACTGAGGCTGGAAATTGACATGCGAGGGGTCTCGGACACTTCCCGCGCCGGGGAGAAGCTAGAGTTCATTGTGGAAGCCCTCACCAAGAGTGATAACAAAGAAAAAAATGTAGTAGTCATTGTCCCCCTGGTCTTCAAAGTAGATGCAAGGATTGATATTGCAGGGTAATTATTAATTATCAATAAATTATATCAAATCCAAGTTATTTATCACTGGTTTAAATGCATCAATACCAGAACTGAGTACACGAAACACTCGCTTATACCTGGGTTACATGAAGTTACTAATAAATATGCAGATGTGGCAGATTTATTTAACTGCACGGAAGGCAGGTACAATAAGGCTTTGCTATCAATTTTTTTTAATCAATATTAATTTTATTTGTACCATAGATTTTTGTATTTAATTGTTTCTCTGGTGTCATTTCTTAATCAAATGCCACAATTAACTGTTATACTCTTTTTTTATTATTTCTAATATTTTTTCTATGATTGTGTGACATGTAATCAGTGTTTTGTGGTATATTTATACCGTTGATATTAAATAAATAAATCACTTCCCACGGTTTTAACATCCCTGGTGTCGCGAAACTGCGACTCCACTGTAAGTTGGCGGTTAAGTGCTGCAGAGCCGAAACTATGTGATCGCTAAGTTATACTGGACGATTGAATAGCATACACTCGTAAAACCTAATGGATAGTCAGTCGATAGTTCAGATCTAGGCTTTTGGAAAATAAGATAAGCCCAGATTGGAAAAAGGAAAATAGGGCTCACCGTTGAAAATGGGGCCTCACTGATCTCCAGGTTTGGTGTAGGTACACTTCACAATGTTATATTTAAATTTCTAAATCGTAATATTCTTATAGCAAGATGTTATGATACATGCGCCCTGTCTGAGATGTTAATTTACACTGAGGTGCACTGAGGACACTGAGCTTCAAATAAGCACACTGTCACCTCTCCAAATTTGGGTACTTCTTATTGCAACAATTGCCTTTTTCATGGAGATATTTAGGATGGGAATATTAGGTAGGTGGGATAATTTCAGGATTTTGACATATGCTACCCACCAAGTCTGGGAATGCAATACACAATCAATTCCATATAAAAGCACGAACAATCCCCACTTCTTAGTTTATGTGAATCAATTTGCCGCTTTTTCCTCTTAGACAAGGTATAATATATCTTCATCTTTTTCAGGAAATCATTACAAAATACATACTCATATTCCCAGTTAGAGAATAGCACTTCTATGGGACTGGTTCACTTCAAACATCTCTATGAAGTTCAAAAGTTTGGGCTTAGTCCTGTTGAGGAGGCAGAATTGATAGTCCACCTGCCCTACAAGTACCGATACAAAGGTGCAGAAATAACATTTGTTAAAATTTACCAACCCGAAGGTTCCCAAGCAGGGCAGCCGTTTTACTGCCAGAACATGGATAACTACACGTATGCCATAGATACTGACCAACAAATCACAGCACATGAAGAGAACTATGAAGAACACAGCAGCTCCATTAACATAGACAACTCCACTAGCATAAAAAACTCGAGTGGCATAGACAACACCATGAAGATCAAAATCAAACGCTCCATCAGAAAGCTTAACACTGCAGATTATTTCATACCATTAGTGGATACAGTAAATAGTGATGAATTGCAGTCAGCCGTTGAAAGCCATGCAAGAGTGAGAAGGGAGGCTCAATCTGAAGAGAGCCTGCCCGCAAACAGGACAGTGAGGTTATCCTGTGCAGAGCCAGGGGTGAGCTGCCACACCATGCGCTGCGTCGTCGGACCCTTCCGTCGCCAGCAGCACGTCACCAAACTCCTTGTCACCATGGCACTCAACATCACCGCTCTAAAAGGTTGGTGGTTTTGTAATTAAATTAGTGATTCACAACACAATCACCTCCATGGCAGCATGAAAATCTTTTTGCCTCTCAACGCAGAAGGTCATTGGAATTATTATTAAGGAATAATACAGGATACGCTTTTGTATTGTACTCATATTGTATTTTTTTGTGTATTAATTCACACAAAAGTTGAATAAAATACCGTTACTAAACATGAAATCGTTTATGAAGTTGCAGTCGGAAAAGTAGAGGTCCAAGAAACGAGCCCTGTGGCACTCCGGAAGTGATTCTTGAAATATTCAAAACCCCATAAATATTAGGACAAAACAATAATATCTTCTAGTTGGTAACTTCAAGGGAGATTTAAAGGTGTCTAGTTGTTCAATTGATTGTAAGAGTATATGATACTTATTGACTTTATTAAGTAGGAGTTATTCAGAATTCAATATGGATTCATAACTCATTCAGATTCAGAGCAAAAAAATCACCCTGAACTGAGACAACCATTCAGAATTAAAATGTTACTTAAAATAGCTACTGCTATATTCTGGATAACCAGCCACTTACCTAAAATCTCCTTCCCCCTCATTACATCCTTCAGCCTAACAACATTCCCCAAAATGTG
The DNA here is from genome assembly GCA_917563855.2 of Limnephilus lunatus. NCBI lineage: Eukaryota > Metazoa > Arthropoda > Insecta > Trichoptera > Limnephilidae > Limnephilus > Limnephilus lunatus. The sequence continues at coordinate 17,925,124 of OU830602.1, read as the reverse complement.
GATAACGTAATATATTATATCGAAGGATGACATTATGCAGAACAAAGCGCTTGCGATTAATTATTATCTGATGTTCTTCACAAGGATGTTAGTTGGCAACTGACTCACAGATGTATTTTGTTGTTGCTATCGCAATTAATGAGCATTCGGTTGTGCCATGCTTTTCATCTTTCAGATACAATGGGTGTGAAGGACATTTTGGTGCTAAGCTCAGATGGGCTGGTGGCTATTCTAAGCGAGGATGGCAAGGCGGTGTCTGAGGGCAGCCAGGCGAGGGTAAAATCCGTGTTCGTCAGCTCCCCGCCCGAAGCACAGGTGGAGCTCTGGATCATAGCCCTCTCCATCATCCTGGGCATGCTGCTGCTTCTCATTGTGGCCATGGGACTCGTCAAGGTAGATTTATTCATGACAAGTGTGATATACTGGGGAACTTAATCCAGAGTAGAGCTGTCTCCACCGAACTACATCCGTGTAGTTAATGTACAGGTGAAATTGAAAAACATCTGCATTCCTTCCTTTAAGATCGTTTTACCAGCCAGCGGCCGAAAATCCACATTTCGTCGAAAGATGTTCTTACGATCATACAGGGCGGTTCCAATGAAAAAGATTAATTACTCTCCGTACCAGCTTTTTAAAATTATAACTCAATATCGATTTTATTTCATTCCAAATTTGCTTTAATTTATACCAACATCCAAAAATGCTGAAAGGCGTGTTGATAAAACTATTAAAATTATGAACATTTTGTAATTATTTTTGTAAGTATTTATCATTTTTCAATAATGTCTAAGCAAAATAAGAATGTAAAAAAATCTGAAATATATTTATTTATTTTAATTATTTATTGAAAAAATTAGAAATACATAAAAACATAAGCTGCACATCTCACTAGGGCATTCCTGTATCGAGATATGCAGTATGCATATTAGTCTGTAAGTGCGCAAATAAATACACAAACGGACCAATTTTCGTCAAGAAACACAAGTACATGTATTTTTTAATGATTTTATTTAAACTAAAATTAAAATTCCGTAACATACATTTACCAGATAATATATTGATTTATTTTACTGCATGATTATATGATTTGAAACGGGTGTTGTATAATACAAAATCTTTTTTGAAAATTTAACAAATCTACTAAATAACCTTAGTATACTAAAAATAAACATTTTTTCTCAAAATTTAAAAACAAACGTTTACTAGATAAAAGAACAATCTTTCGTACGTTTACATACGTTTACTAGATAAAAGAACAATCAATTTATAATTTTTTGTGGAAAAGAGTCAATACGTCTAAACACTGATTTAAAAATGACATATTTCTGGTTTTCTCTGGTTATACGCTCTTAAGACTCAAATCAAAACTGTCATGGATATATATTATATTTAATGCTTGAAAACAATTGGTAGTTATTTAAATTTTTTAAAGTTAAATTTGAAAGAAATCAGTTGCTAGGGGGTTAACCCCTAGAAGTCAGAGCCCTGCAATTGCAGTGTTGAAGGATCATGCCTATCTATGCAATTGTAGTGTCGACTATTAATTATTCAAAATTGATCATTTCCAGGCTGGTTTCTTCGAGCGCAAGAAGAAGGAGGAGCTACAAGCACTGAAGGAAGCGGAGGTGAGAGTTATCAATTCATTAAACAACCATTCGAACGATAGTCCATTAAAAAAAAAAACGCCTCGAGCGATAGAGATTTCTGGTTTTATTTTTGTTATTTAAGTGTGTAATGCAGCAGGACTGGGTGAGTTGGTGCAATCGCAGTATAATTATTTCATTTCAAGAACAAAATAATAATCATAAAAAAGAAAATAAAAAACAAACTCATTTTAGATTTGGCCACACTCATCCAAAAAATTGTAGAAATCGTAAGTAAACGCTTACTGATATTTAAAGCCAATTATTTATCTATATTTCGCCATCTACCCCATATTTTAGGTTTTATAAAAATAAAATAATTTAATTCATAACCAAATCCACCACCTCCCTCCAGTTTCTCAAAGTTGGGTAGCTATCGCTGAAGGTCATTCATTAGCGGTGCTACCGACATTTGGGTAGCTATCGCTCAAGGGCATTAGCGGTGCTACCCACTTTAGGTAGCTATCGCTCAAGGGCATTAGTGGTGCTACCCACTTTAGGTATCTATCGCTCAAGGGCATTAGTGGTGCTACCCACTTTAGGTAGCTATCGCTCAAGGGCATTAGTGGTGCTACCCACTTTAGGTATCTATCGCTCAAAGGCATTAGTGGTGCTACCCACTTTAAGTAGCTTTATGTATGTCGAAATACTTATAGATTTTGTAGCTCGAGTGGTTAATGGGATAATGACATTATATATCTTGTTTACGGGCTAATATTTGTAATATCTCTAGTAGCCTGGAGTGATTTTTTTTTTTTAAATTTCGAAAACGGCATAGTTGGGAAAGATGCTCTACATATTAACAATTAAAATTGTATAATTTTTATTTTGACATTTTCTATTCTTCGACTCCCATAGAAGCCCTTTTTTAATATTTACGATTTTATCAAAGCATTTATGGCTCATGAACGCAAAATAAAACACGCATTATATTTGTGGTGGTTCAAGACCTATTAAATCTTGTTAATAATGCTGGTGAGCAACTGGGCCTAACAATCAACGTCAATAAAACTAAATGGATGATATTTGGACGACTAGATCACTCTGGATCAGTGATACGGTTAAATGGTTGCAATGTCGAAAAGGTGGAAAGATTTAGATACCTCGGCAGCATTCTCACGGAGACTCTTGACCCAGATATAGAGGTTAAGTGCAGAGTTGAAAGAGCAAGAACTGTATTCAGTAAAATGAAATCCCCTTTCTGCAATGAATGTTAAAATCTTATGTGTGGTCGGTCTTGCTGAATGGATGTGAGACAGACTTTGAAAGTAAATACCGTGAATAGGTTAGAGGCTTTTGAAATGTGGCTTCACCGGTTGAAGTGAGGAAGGAGTGAACATCTCTTCCAGGCCCATGTTGTACAAGGGAGGATAAACAAAAAGTGACAAATCATTCCACAGCCAAACTGTTGAACTTAAAAACGAGTCATACAGCATATTTTTTTTAGTTATACTTCACTCGGTACTGTTTCTTGAGCAATTTTTTCGTACATTTTTCTGCTGTTTTTGAGTCTTGGCTTAAACTGCACAAAGTAACAGCTTCAGTTAAATTAACACTCAATCTCATTATTTGTGATTTCAATATTTATATCAAAATTCAAAGCGGTTGTGGGAGTACTAAATATTAATTTATATTTTTACTTAAAATAAGTACATGACAGAGCATCAATCCCACTTATGTCGCATTCAATGTTACAAAAAATTTTCTCCAAACTAAACCGCTCTGTCCTAATCTCTAGGCCACCCAGGACGCTGCAGAGACTGAAGAAGTGTGGACTGAAGAGAATCCGAAAGAAGAAGAAGATGATTTCAAAGTGGACGAGAGATAGGATAATGTGCTGAAAACTGTTATCAAACTTCGCAAAACAAAATTCTGCATTCTTCTCCTGTTGATATTTTTAAATATCCAATGCAAATAGAACTGTGTTGCAAAATCTCCAAATAAATTGTGAATTAAAAACATTAATATTATTGAAAACAATATTTATTTTAATCTTTCAACTGAAAATACATCCCCGGTTGATCTTGAAGTTTGGAGCAAAATATTCCAGAATAACATCATGGAACTAAAACCAACAATCTGAATTCAGTATTACATACTTTAAAATTTCAGTAAGATTTATATTGTTTTAATATCAGATTCATTTCCACTGTCGGTTCCTTTTGTCTCACTGACTGTAAGTGTAGAAATCTCTGCCGAAGCATTATCTCTTGAATTAGCTGCGGCCCCGGCAGAATTCGGCTCAGCTGAAGAAATGGTCTCAATGTGGGTGCGTTTCCCCAGTCCCTTCCCTTTCCCCGGGCTGCTGGTGACAGAACCTGATGATAATGGTGATTCGGCATCTTCTTCGCAGCCTGATTCACTGGAGGACATGTCCGAAAGGTCCTCATCGATCCTAGAAAAATAAGAAAATAAAAGGTGAATATCTTAATAAGAGCCTCAAAAGAATTGGAAGTCAGCCTCCAAATCATTAAAATGCTTCAATTTTAAGGTGTACGATATCCAGGTGCCTAAGAATGAGTTAGATTCCCACAGTGTATGCCAACTTACTATCTTATTAGCACAAGCAATTCCTCACCTACTACTAGCCAAAGGATGAACTGATAAACCGATGAATTAACGATGAATCTGCTCAATAAGCTATTTTGTTTTTTTGTGCTTGTGTTCAATAAATCAAGTTTTCTGTTCTGGGAAACTCTAGAAAACTTGATTTGATGAACACATGCACCAAACAAACAAAACAGCTTATTGTATAGGTTCATCTTTAATGTCACAGCTGAATGGCACCTTAGCCATTTTTCTTTTCCAGCGTCATATGTATTGCAATGCAAAGAAGTAATGCATGCAAAAAAAAGAAATACAAGCAATGCAAAGAAGTGTAGAGGTCTAAGCATAAGTGACATGGCAGTGTGACAGTATCCTTAGTAACCTTTATGCATCTAAAAGTAAAAATCATATATCACCCATCCAAGGGTGGTTGGTCACTAGGGAACCCCATATATCGCGGAACGATTTCTTAATATTACTTCTGCCCTTTCCAGTAACACTCGGAATTCTAATTAGTTCTTTTTTTACGTGTCGTTTTAACCATGCATTTCCCACCTTCGCTCAGCAGTTAATCATTAAGGGTGGTGCAAAATTAACAAACTTTATCTAAATATTAGTAAATGCAAGATAATAAGATTTTTCATAACAAATCAACCCCTTAACTATCAATATAAAATAAACAATGTTTCCCTCACCTCTGTCAGTGAAATTAATGATCTTGGCATTATTTTCGATTCCAAATTTAACTTTCATTTACATATAAATACAATTACTAACAAAGGATTAAAAATGCTAGGCTTTATTCTTCGAAATGGCAGAGACTTTCAAAATATTGCAACATTAAAAATCCTATATTCCTCTCTAGTTTGAAGTCAAGTCGAATATAATTCTTCTATGTGGTCCCCTCATTTCAAAATCCACTCCGATTCCATTGAAAAAATTCAGCATAAATTCCTAAGATTCATTAACTATAAACTCGGCCTACCTTTAGAATCAATAAATTACAATCACCTAATGAAAGAATTAAACTTACTAAAACTCTCTGATAGAAGACTTATTTCCGACTTGACTTTTATTTTTAAAATTGTTAACGGTATTATAGACAGCCCTGATTTATTGAGCCTAATTACCTTCCATATATGTACCTACAGAACCACTCGATCCAAAATTCTTTTTAATTGCAACAAAAATATCAGGACTGAGTCATTTAGATACTAGCTTATACCTAGATTGCATGCAGTTGGCAATGCTTTCTTAGAAGTAGTAGATGTGTTCAACTGCACGGAATATAGTTATAAGAAGGCTATAATATCATACCTCAATCACAATAATCAATGTTAGATATAATAGTGTTCGTCTGCACGGCTTGTATATTATACTTTACACTACACTACTTACTTCATTTAAATTAACTATCTGACAGACTAGTTGATAGCTAATAAATGTTTTTTTTTTTTTCAAAAGTATTATTAAAACCAAAGTTTTTATTGAATCTCTAACTGACAGCCCTGAAAAAACAGAACTAATTAGCAGTACCTGCAGTCATTTCAAAAGGAACAATAATATCATTACTAAATAAGCCACTTGCACCACATTTAAAAAAAAAAAAATCCGGTTTAGGCAAATATTCTAAGACATTTTATATTTTTAGTTTTTTTTTAATCGTATTTTTGAAACCCTGGCAATTTTTTGAAAATTTCAATCCGTAAAAACAGACCATTTTTTATAAACCGGAAAGACGGGACATAATTTTATTGGTGAGAAAAAACGATAATTACATAGCCGAAAATCATTTAAAAAAAAGAACGTTTTCCACACGAATAGCAATAAATTGCACGGGGTTCTCTTCGTAACATCTGTAAAAACACCGCCATCTTTATCAAAAAATCAAACCAAAGGATAAGTTCGCATAGAACAAACAATAAATCTAGTGAACGTTTCACGCAAATTCAAAAATTCGCCGGAAATCAAAGTGTTGCCATATAAAAAAAAAAACAGTGTGGAATTTTATAAAATTAAGGGAACATAATCGGAGACGGGACATTTTCATGTAGTGACGTCACGAGCTCAAATAATGGATTTATTAATTTAAATATAAAAAAAAACTATACATTTCTAAAAAATTTTACTTACATTTTCGTAATGTTAATAAAAAAATCTATCCACACGATTTTTTCCAAGTCGTTATGAAATCCATGCAAGTGGCCTATTACTCCATTTTAGACACTTCCTAGAATCCAACGATATGCACAAATGAAAGTAAAATATATTATACTTGATATTGACAACGTTTCTAAGAAGTCACCTTATTTTTATTCTGCGTAAAATGTGTATATACTCTATACGAGCTCATATTCTTTTTTTTGGTTGTAACACATAGTTGTATCCTTTAACTAAATACTAGTTGTTATAATACATATGTAGTTTGTTTAATGTACATTCTTATTTTGTTATTATTATAATTACCCTCCTGTGTGCCACTGTGTATCATGTATCCATGCATCACCCGATTGTAAAATCCATTTTATGGCGTTCAAATAAATAAAACAAAATGGTAAGAGACAGCACTGTTTTATTAGTAAAAAGTGGTGTAGTTACCAGAGGTTGGGTTTCCGTTTCTTAGCCTTGGCCTGTGCTCCCTTGGCAGTGGCTGGAGCTGTGGACTTGCAGGGCTGGGCGAGAGCCCCCGCGTCCACAGCGGAGCCCCCGTCTTCCTCCAGGCGACGCCGCGCCTCCTCGTACTGTGCATCCTGGAACTCATGGCTCGGAATAGCACACAGTCTGGAAAAACACATTGTCAATTAAATATTTTAATTTTAAAAACTTTGAAAGAAGCAAACACTAATGTTTCGGTTTTGTTACAGTATTCAGTTAGACACTTTTACAAATGTTTTATAATTTACTAACCACAGTAAAAACGAACATGTGAAATATGAGAGAATGCCTGAAGGGCCAGTAGAAACATTCAGGTGTTCTGCAGAAAAGTCCAACAATGGACTGCGGTGCAAACTGTTACCTTACATTAGCAAACTTTGCTTTTCCGCGCATGGTTTGGTTTTCTCGATTTGCATTGGTCGGCGGTCAATGTACGAATAGTTTTGTAGTTTATTTTACAATACCCTGATATCAGTTTTTTTTTTAATAAAGATAGACAAACATTACCGGGTTACGGATAACCCAACAATGTTTGAAAATCTCCTACTACCACCACACTAGGCGGAAAATATCGCTTGTGTAGTGATGGAGGACTTAGCCAGCCGAGGAATCGAACAGGCGACCACCGGATGGGACCCAAATGCGATGGCCACTCAGCTAATGACCGGTCAATAAGATTGTCATGTGGATTGTATCCAGCTCGTCGAAATGATATCCAAATTTTACGTTCTGGTTACGTTTTGTATGTGTTCTTCTGACATCAGTGGTCACGAGGAATATTTATTTTTATTTTTTTTTTTTTATTTGAAATATACATATATATAACAGATTTACAGAAAGAAAATATTTGGTTCATAAAAAAACTAATTACAGATAAAGTTATTTCTTGTTAATGAATCTACCCAATTTAAAAGAGAAAACATTTCTCGTGTTTGAATTGGGGAGTTGTGCTATTATAGAAAAAGATAAAGAAAAAATAATATACAAATATATAATCTTTTTTTTTAAATTAAGAAAATAATCTTATGAATGATAACAAATATTGATTAAGGTAAAGGAACTAATGCTCGACACTTTAAGGAAAACACAATCTTTAGATGAAAAAAAAATATATTTATCAACTTATGTAGGAATACAGTGAATCTTAGAAAATAATATTTTGTTATAAAATCTCCAATAATCGACATACTTTCAATTATTATAATTTTTTATTTTAATATTGTCATAAGTACTAATAGATGACATCATCAAAAAATAAAATCACCATAGGTAGACAGTCAGTTGCACTAATAGTTGACATACTACTTGACATTAATTAAGAAAGAAATGAAATACTTAATAACAATACAAACTTATTCTAATAATGTATGTAAGTGTAATAATTATCCCTCAATCTCTAAGGCATTATCAAATTTGTACTTAATTCCATCCCCCGTTATAATCATTGTTGGTGCATCAAGGACTTTAATTAATCGAGATTCAGTTATGATACTTATATCTTTTTCATTTTCTTTGAATAAAGTTTTAGAATCGTCACATGCTACCGTAGCCATAACTTCAATGTCTCTTTTATTTACCTTTTGAACAACACAAACTTATTTGTAATATGTATCTGTTTTTGCCAGGAAACTTAATAATATAATCACTTTGCTTAATTCCACTCGCTTCCTCATTTCTTTCGTCTTCATTTTCCTCATCAATGCTTTCATCAGAAATATCATCCGCGCTGTCTCCAGACTCTACCCATTCTTCTTCCGTACCTGAGTTGTAGTCAGTCTTCTTAGATTTCTTTCTTACATTATTTTTACTCTTCTTATATAACTTCTTATCAGTCTTAAGTTTTCGTTTTTCTTCAGTCTCTTCTTTCTTCTATTTTCTTTCCTCAGCACTTCTTTTTTCTCTTCATCTAATTCAGTCTTCTTTCTCTCTTTGTTTTCATAATATCTTTGCCATTCCAAAGATGATATAACAGAAGGCACTTTTTCTTTCTTTCTTCGTTTTGAGTTTTCTTTGGGTGTTGGCCAAAAAAAAGCTCTTTTAAATGGACTTGGTATTACCATGTGATTCTATTGAGCAACTTTCTTGTGGTCTGAAACTCCTTGAAGTAGATAGTTCTATCAACGAACCTTTGTCCATTGTAGCCTCGAGATTTAGAGAAATGCTTTCTTGGACTTCTTTACAGGGAGTTTTAGGGTCTTCATTTAGGGGTAAATATTGTAATGTAGGCTCTTAAATTGTATCTTGTGATATGGGTTTGATTATAAATGGATTGCTATTGGACCCGTGGTAAGTGATTTAATGGTATTGCTTTGTTCTGATGTTGAATTATTCAATCATCAACAATTTTTTTCACACTTGTAAATTCACCTTGCCTAAAATCCTTGTTTCACCATTGCTTTTGCCCACTTTACAAGCATAGTTTAATTATCTTCTGAGATGTAGCATGTTCTTCCCATTTTTCTTTTCATTGGTGTCTCCCCTTTTCTTTATTCAGCAGAGTTACCCTAGGTACTCCACATTTTTTTTTGCCGCAGTTGATGTCGGTACACCTCGTCTGCATTCTTGAATAGCTGCTACCATGTCCGCTTGGGAATAACGGAATATCTGTTCTTTTATTGGCGGCATGATTATCATTATAAAACAATAGAACCAATAGTTGACATCATGTATACCCCAATAATAGACACCATGTCTACCTTTAGTAAAAGTGATCCAAAATTGTTGATATTTCTACAGTAACCTTGTAATTGGGAATGGTGATCAAGATAGTGCTAAAATAAACTTAAAAATTCAATATCTTAGAACACCAATGGAAGACACACATGTCATCTTTTAGATTTTTCCCTATTTTTTGAACTAATAGTAGACATGTCATAATTTGTTAGAAAAACATTAACAAAAACAAGAAAAAAACGTTTATAACTATTCTTAAGTAACATTGATACCTTCAGAAACAACTAAAAAAGTAAAGTTCTAATAAATATTGATTCAAAACTTACCTTCAAAATTTCTGCTTCCTTAACCTATAAAATAAGAAATCGCGAAACGCGCGTTCACTCAGTCACATAATTTACAACAACTGACGTAATTTTGAAATTTCATATAGAAACTCTTTGAAAGCTTTTGAGAATGATTTATAGATAGAGCAAGGAGTCCTATTATATTGACATTAGAGCCATATTACTAAAATTGTTCTTAAATAAGAAGGTTTTTTGGTAAGTGTCTTCTTTTAGTTCACTGTCCGGCATTAGTGACTTTACCTTAATAAATTTACTGACATAGCAGTTACTAAAATAGATATACATGATACATGTAGTATAGATAAATAAAAGTAAAAATAATATTATTACATTTCTCGTAATAGGTAGGTGTTAGATGGTAAGTACATATAGTTGATTCTAACAATTGGATTAGCTGATAATAATTGTAGGAGTAGGTACATAATGTTAAGTTACAACAATAATCGCTACATTTCAGTTCAAATGCTGATGAAATATTTTAAGAGGATATGTGGAAATGAGAAGAATACATTAATTTATAATTTTTTTTTTTTTTTTTGTTAATTAATGAAGGAATTAAATGATTAATTTTGAACTAAAGTATCAATTATCATAATTAAGACTTGATCAATTACTACTAATCGGTACAAATTCGTTCTGTGAAATTAAAATTTATAATTTGTGTTGGGTTGATCTAGTAGTTGTTTTATTTGTGATTTAAAGGCTTTATAATTTTCTTCAGATTTGATTTTATATGGAAGGGCATTAAAAATTTTTATACCTTGATAGGTATAGTGGTGTTGAAAAGCACTAGTTTTAATTTTAGGGATATCTAGGTTGCCACGTGATCTTGATCGGTTACTTATTTTTGTGATTTTTGTTGTAATATTGAAATGATCTTTGTGGATTTGCAACAGTGAGTTCTTTTTGAAAAATTTGTTAAGACTAAGAACCCTAAAAGAGTCAAACAGCTGTATTGTTGGAAATATAGATGGTTTTCGTGTAATGACTTTTAGAATCAACCTCTGTACCCTTTCTACAGGTTGAAGGTTAGTTTTAAAAGTTCCCCCCCACCCGATTATACCATATTGTAGGATAGATTGAGCAAGAGAGAAATAAATAGTTTTAATCATACTAGATGATAGGATAATATAGATTATGATGCTCACCAAAGCAACAAAAGTCTAAGTAAAAAAAAAATACATATTGCAATGGATAATGCTAAAAATGAGCTTAACCTCTTAAGTCTATCCTCCTTCCTCCTTGCGGCGTCCTCGGTCCTCTGGGGTTTGCAGGCCGCCCACTCGCGCAGCCTCTGCTCCTCACGGATGTCACGCAGACGGCGCCCCGACAGGTCACGGCACGCCTCCCGATTGGTGGTCTTCTCGATCTGCGCGCCGATGGCCCTCAGCATGGACCCGAATCCGCCCTTGCCGCCACACAGCCGGGACACAAACCGCACCGGGCAAGCTGGTCTAGCCACACCGCCCTCGCCGAAGGGGCGCCCGTTCTGGGTGGCGAACAGATCACTTTGGGGCACATTCTGAAAAACAACAAACATTGTGAATATTAACAGAAATCGGAGGTCTGTACATAATTGAAAAAATGTACAGTTAATAACACCGAAGCTATAGTTATAGTTTCTTTTATAATATAAAAATTATTAACAAGAAAACACTATATGTATAAAAAAAACTATTTTAAATGGATGAAAACATAAACAGCACATGAGATTTATATGAATTTTACAGCTTTTTAATTCGCAGCAAAAATTTTGAAATATAGATTAATTATTGTGAAAACGGTATGTTCCCACTAAGTAAACGACTAAATGGCCAAGTATTGGAATTTATATTTCTCCAAAACCACTTTCACAATATTTCCAAGCAATGCAAGTATGTAATTTTTCTATTGACCTAACCTGCGGTGGCCGTACGGGACACGGTTAATATGCACATTTTATTTGGTAAATTTTGGAGATCGCTGTCAACGGTTAATATACACTTTTTTAAAAAAAAATCTTTTGATTCACCTTAATTACATTAAAAGGCAACTATTTGCATTGGGGGAAGTGGAAAATATTTCATTCTAAATTTCGATTACGTAAAATTAAAATTAGCTTTCGTTCTGTGAAATGAGACCGTCCATTTTCAAACATTATTTTCAAATGTCATTTTGTTATGTTGGTATTCTTGTTACTGTACGAAAAGATGCTAGAGCAAAGCGTAGCAGACTTCATGGGAATTCGGCGCGTAAATACCGCCTGCTCGCGTCAAGGCAAGAAAAACATCCCAGTTTTCAAGTAGTTTAGGGGCTACGCTAGGTTTGTGTAACATGGTTTGTGATACAAAAGAAAGTGCCCCTTTATAACGCCTACTCGCGTCAAGGCAAGAAAAACATCCCAGTTTTCAAGTAGTTTAGCGGCTACGCTAGGTTTGTGTAACATGGTTTGTGATTCAAAAGTGCATGTATTTATAAAAAATAATTACCGAAATTAAAAACATGTTTTTTTCCATCATTTTATTCCCAAAACTCCGATAATTTAGTACTTACCTTTCCAGATTTAGTGGTACCTTCAAAATCTTCTAGCCGTCGTTATACATTCCATTGTATCAGGAATACCAACATACCAAAGTGACAGCGAAATAGCTAATGGCGTATAATCTCACAAGTCGAAAGCTAATTTTCAATTTTACGTAATCGAAATTTAGAATGAAATATTTTCCACTTCCCCCAATGCAAATAGTTGCCTTTTAATGTAATTAAGGTGAATCAAAAGATTTTTTTTAAAAAAAGTGCATATTAACCGTTGACAGCGATCTCCAAAAATTACCCTTATTGCAAACTACTAAACTTAATCGGCAAATTTCAATAGAATTCACGAAAAACAACAATTCTAAATGTTTAAAACATATCAGTGAGATTAGGGCACCCCATATTCTCAAATAATAATTCATAATGTAAACTTACTGTGAGATTGGACACAAGACACCTCAAATGGAAATATTCAGCGTGGACTGAATTCGATTCCACAGATGTAATTTTAGAGGTCTCGAAGAATATATCTAAACCCATTTTAAACAGTTGCACTGAATGATCGAATGTAGGGGAAGAATAACGTGAAAATAATCAAGTTTGACTGTGAGTAAATTATGACAGATGCTACCGATGCTGATGCTACCAAAAACCAAATAACAAAACGAATACAAACGTCAGAAGCAGTCGAACATAAATGAACTAATACCTAGATCGATATCTTCGGGCTTTTTGTATGGAACGGGCTTCAACACTATTTGACCATAAATAATGCTCATTTCGCGATTATGACGTCACAGACCATCGACAAGGATAGAGGAAAGTAAAAAAAAAAAAAAAAAGATACCACCTCACACAATATTAGTACCTACCCAAATCATTAGCCTAAAAATTATTTTAAAAATAAAATGAAAACGCATAATTGCATGTAGTATTTTATTGATTTATACATAATAACACAAAAATGGAAATACAATCATGTGCAAACTCATTTAGAAGGAACTGATTACAATATCTCAGTAATTTCACCTGGAAAGGGAAGGTTTTTTTAATCATAACTAATGAAAATATGAGTAATAATAATAAAAAAGGAAGTGTTTGGATAGAATTTTAGCCCACATGGGAGGCCTTGAGGAAAAAATTCTCTCAGGGCCTATTGTCATCTTTAGGGATGCGGTGTGGAGTCTTTTTAGGGAAAGGAAAGGGAGGAAGTTTTGAGAAGGAAAAATGTACAGAGGGGTAGTTAGGAATCTGGGGGTCAATATGTTCAAGAGTGATGGATGTATGAATCTATCCGTCTTACTGCGGCTAAGGCGATGGTTGACCGAGTATGGCTGCAGAGGTCTGAAGACAATGTAATAACAGAGTGCAATTCACACACGGTACGCTGCTCAGCCCAGGGAACATGTTTGGTTCTGAAATAAACATATTCATCACATTAACCAAAGTTCGCAAGCAAAACATAGAATATTATCTCCTTTAATGAAATATAAATACAGATGTATACCTGTATAATCTTCCACTACTTTTTTGGCAGCAAAACGCACGGTACTCGGACCAGGTAGAACACATTTGGTTCTGAAACAAAAAAAAATTCATTACATTACCCAGCCTCATCCTATGAACTATATCCTACCAGTGCAGAGTATAAAAGAGAAAATAAATGAAGAACAACGACCACGCGTCTCGGATATGCGCCTGTCATATTAAATATCTTAATAATAATGGAATTGCTGTGTTTGAAGAAATAATAAATGTATTGAATATCTTTATAATAAGACTCAGTGAATCAACATCTATCTCTATGAATAAAATAGGTTGATGCCATATAGAGTATAGAGAAGACATTATTTATACCTTTTAAACTGTAATTGTGGTCTTGGACGGCACCATTCGTGCTGGACACTCCAGGTAGAATATGGATAAAGTCTAAAAACGAAAACAGATACAATTTTTAGGTGAAGTTAGGGAAAAGTTACAAAGTATATTAGGAACACTGAACAAACAAAAGATTCGCACCTGTATTTTGGTATCCTACGATCGTTTACGTTTTCTTTAGGTAAACCCCGATGTGTTCTGATTCCATGAAGATTAAGGGTCGGCAAAGCGTCTTTTTTTAACGTGCCATTGGAATTTTTGCAGTTATTAGTGAAATGGGAACCAAACATAACCACAACTTCCCAAAATCGGATAAGCAATAGTCAGATCTGCCGATTCTCAACGTCCATTCCCATAACGACTCTCATTATTTTCGCAGTTAGGTACTCTGTGTCGAACTGAAACACTATCCTCACAGCCTTCGACACTGAAACGATATTTAGGAAGCATTTTTTCAAAATATTTCGTTGTTTTGAATGTTCGGATTGTTTCGGGTTTCGGCCAACGTGCTATTTGACATATAATACCATAGATATCCCACTTTATTTACCACTCAGTTCTCAAAAGTTTTTCTATGGAAATTGTAAGATTCCCATTGGTAGTCGTTACTATGACGTCGCAAACCACGTGACCGGGTTACAAAAACTGACGGAGTTATACCCCCCTGCAGTCGAAGTAGAAAAACAAAACCATAGAAGTGTAAAAAATGACAATAGAGAAAGAGAAAATGACAATAGAGTGTATATGTCCCATTCAGACGGTTCAATTTTATTTGATCAGCTCTCTGCTGTGTTAAATGACATTTAAAAGCTTATTGACAAGAACTAAAAAGTAACACCCTTTCAACAAAGTTGATCAAGTTTTGAATTAAGCAACTAAAGTTGAAAGTCCGTGTGCTTTTGTTGTTCAAGTCTGAGCCATCGTTTGAGTTTCATACCGATTCGATCCGTGTGAACACATATTTCAACTCGCTTGCGATTTTTAGTTTCCTCCGTGCGATAGTGGATGTTAGACATACCTACCATCATGATATTTTCTCAATGAAAAAAAATATCTGATATGGTCGGATGATATGATGTTTAGATTTATCGATATGTACCAAAGTCATCTCAATCTTTGGTATAAAAAGCAGATTTGTATACAAACATAAATGCCCTTAACAACACATTAAACAATATTATTTTCTAAATGGGTGTTGCGGGATTCACTCCAGCAGGCATAAAAAAATACTTAAGACATTCAACGCTTGGACAAGAAGGAATTAAGATTAATAAAGAAACCAAAAAAGAGCGGAGACTTGAAATGAATCTCCCGTTGCCAATTTATTTGTACCAAATTTTGTTTTAACAATGCTTTTTTAGATTTTGTCTTTGAATTTTAGAAAAGTTATAGTTCATAAAAATGTTCGAATTTCGTAAATGATTTAGGTAACATAACATAGATTTTAAAAAAAAACGATTGTGCTTTAGACCACACGACTGAAGTAAAATTTTGATACCATCTCTCAAAATAATATTGGATGCACCTTACTCAATTCCTCTTAGAATCTATTTCTAACTCAAATACAACGTTTTTTATTCATTTTAAACAACATGTATGAATGTGAACGAGGCGAGGAGTGTGTGCCCAGACCGAGTTGTTTGGCGGTCCATCCTCTCTGCCTACGCCTGCGGAGAAACGGCGCCGGCGTGATGGTTAGTTAGTTAGTTCAACAACATATTCTCAATTCATTCTGCAAAATGTCACAAATTATAGAGACGCACGCACTAATAATTTTAGTTAACGCCATCTCGATTAACAAGGTCGTTTCGATATAGAAACGCGTGAACGAAATCTTGTGTGAAAGTTGATCAACTAAAACGAAACGTCTGAAGTAGGCAATAAGGAGTGTAGTAATATATTTCGTCGTGAATGCAATAGAAAAAATAATAGTTTCTTCGTTTGTTGGGTATTAGTATATTTATGGTTTGTTGTGTTGTTTTGACTTTTGAAGTTTGACATTTCGTCTTTCAAAATATTGTGATTTGAATAATAATTATTAGTGAATTTTTGGCTTGACAAGTTAATAATATTAGTAGCGGTTTGTTTGTTATTCGCACAAGCCACTAATAAGCAAAGATGCCGGAGTTGGAAACCAAAGGTAAACGTATAATAATAATATGTAGGTATTGTGTGTTGACCAAATTTTTATTATTTCATAACAATCAATCATAATTACACAAACCCGCTAGTGTAAACCCTGCCTTGCCCTCAAACCATTCAAAAACCTGGGATGTATTTTAAAATTATGATGACATGAAGCTAAATGTTTTATCAAAAAAAAAATGCGTATTAACCGTTGACGTTTGTTCCGAATATTTACCACATTTTTTAGCATAGTTTATATAATATTGGCCTCACTGGGCAGGTTACCAACATTATATAAGCTATCAAACGGACCGTCCATTTCTGCACAGAATCGAGGGCTTTTTCAGGAATTTTGGGGCTCCACCACCACAAATGGCTGCTAAATTCAACAGTGGAGCACATTTACGATTTGTACAGGGTCAGCAGTTGTGTACTATTATAGTATCTGCGGGCCCTGTACGGACGCCCAGTTTCTGAGAGGCTAACTTGACTCTGGCTTCCATGGAGCTCCCGTGCCTGAGCTGGTCACATACTTAGCAGTGACTTCAAGTTCTGGAGATTCCTGCAGTTTATTTCGTTCTTGTAAATTTCTGTGGCCTCCATTAATAAAAAGGGGCCGTTCAAATATAACATAAGCAGATTTTTTGCAATTATTAACCCCCCTCCCCCTCGTAGGCAAAAATAAGCAAACGTCTTACCCCCCTTCCCATGCTAACGTAAACATTGGTACTTGCATTCAATGTGTTCTGGTTTCTTTATGGATTTATGAGCAGGAGTTACAACTCTAGAAATAAGGAATAGGCTTGAAATAGAGGACTTTAACGCACTGATATAATATTTATCTAAGCAAATTTTATTGACATGGTATTCAGTTATTCTTCGATGGCGCTACAGCCCATATCGAGCTTTGGCCTCCTGCAACAGTCGCCTTCAACTCCTCCTGTCCTCAGCGGCTGACTTCCAATTTCGTACCTGGAGAAGCTGTGCTGCATCCCCTCTTACCTCGTCTTCCCACCTCAGTCTGGGTCTTCCCACTTTTCTCTTTCCACCTGGGTGTCCAGTCAAAATTCTTTTTGGGACGCGTGTATCCGGCATTCTCTGTACATGCCCAGCCCATCTCAGTCTGAGGAGTCTCATATGTGCTGAGATGCTAGGGGCCTTATAAATATCATACAATTCTGTATTGTGCCGGATGCGCCACTGTTCACCCTCTTTCACGGGTCCACATATTCTTCTCAGCACTTTTCTTTCAAAAGTATCCAGCATTTCAGCCATCTTTACCGTCAGTGTCAGCGCCTCACATCCATATGCCAATACAGTTCTGACAATGGTCTTATACCTATATGGTTATTTTGGTTTTGATAATTGTCTTTAAATTGTGTACTACTTCTTCTTCTGTGTGAAGGATTCCTGCTCTGTACCATCATTTTCGTTTTGTCAACATTAACCCGCAGTCCTACTTCCCGTGCCGCTGTTTCTAAAGGGTCGAAGACCTCCTTAATGGCTGAAATTGATCTTCCGACAATGTTAATGTCATCCGCATATCCGACAACTTGACTGCTCTTCAAACAAATATTGGAGCCAGTGTCTATTAGCGTTTTTCTTATTATATGGTCGAGCACAATGTTGAAGAGAGTGGGAGCCAGACCGTCCCCCTGTTTTAGTCCCTGCGATACTGAGAATTCTTCCGACAATTCCCTGTCTATTTTGACCTGACATCTTGAGTCTGACATTGTGGCTTTGATGAGCCTAACCAATTTAGGTGGAATCTGGAATTGAAGTAGTATGTCATATAGACACTCCCGATCTATGCTATCATATGCTTGCTTGAAATCTATGAATAGTTGGTGTATATCTATATCAAACTACCAGCACTTTGCCAAGATCTGCCTGACGGTGAACAGTTGATTTGTTGTGGATCTACCGGTGCGGAAGCCTGCCTGATACTCTCCCAGTAGGTTTTCTGCATACTTATCAACTCTTTGTTTCAGTATCATGGTGTAGATTTTATATGCTGTGCATAGAAGTGATATGCCTCTATGATTTTCGCATTTTAGTTTGTCATCTTTTTTTTTTGGTATTCAGTTATTACAATCCTAATATCTTCTTCTTTGTGTGCCCTATCAGGTCCCCCCGACGTTGGCGATCACTCTTGAAAATGTCTCTCTGTCTTGAGCTGCACGGAATAGCTCCTCCACACTTCTAATTCCGGTCCAGTCTCGTACATTTCTATCTTGCCTTTCAATATTAAATGGAGCAAGTGATATTTCTCCCCTCGAAGTATATGACCCAGATATTAAATTTTCTTGATTTTTATTAATGTAAGCAGTTCTCTATCTGCTCTAGCCCGCCTGAGAATTTCTGTGTTGGTGATCATGTCGGTCCATGGGACCTTGAGCATTCTCCGGTGAAGCCACATTTCAAAAGCCTCTAACCTGTTCATGGTATTTATTTTCAAGGTCCATGTTTCACATCTATAAGTAAGACCGACCACACATAACATTTTACCATTCTCTGCCTTTTGTTCAATGTTTGTATATTAATTCAAATTAACAGTCCTCAGTCCATGACACACGAATCCATGACTCTTCAAGTCTTCGATAACATTGGATGTTTGCTGCTCAGTGTTGTATGTCTGCTCACTTTTGTGTGATTTTGGAATATCGACATCGTTCTCTTCGAGCCATTCAACATCTTGGTGAGGCGATAAGTAATCATATCATCGTCTCGATATTAAGTATCCCTCATGAATTAGGGACATCTAAGGCTAAACTCAAAAAATTTCTCATTGGAAAAAAACTTAGTAGACTGAGTTTATTCTTAACCGCTGCTTGTAATTCTTCTTCAATTCTCTTAGACACAATAACATCAATTTCCTTGTCAGACTTTGCTTGTAACTTATAATTACGCCACACTTCGTTAACTAACTTCTGTACATTTTGTACTTTTATACTTGTATGAGATTTTTTGAAATTTTCGAATACTTTTTGGTATAACTTAGATTTGTCTATTTGAAACGACATTTTAAACCATTCAACTTTGGCAAAAGTGGATCAATGGTACTTAAAACAAACATTAATTTACAACACGTCAATTCGTCAATTGTACCGAAACGAAACAATAGATTGGCGGCAGAAAATTAGACAAGTGAATAGCGTGCGGTAATTCTCATACTCGGTTCTAAACGAGTAAACGCATCCATTATTTTAGGGAATCCCCGGAAATGCATTTCGTTTTCGCATAGACAAGTAGGATCGCCATATGTGTTCAAACCAAAATGAACAAAATTTTGTAGAAAATCCGAAAAATTAAAAAAAATATATATTGATACTGCTGACGTAATCACCATCCAGATTCCCCCACCCCACTATCATCAAAAATAAGCCAAGCAAAGACCCCCCCCCTGTAGTGCTTACGTAATACTTTAATGGCCCCAAAGTTAGTTTTTTTTATTTTATTTTGTTTCTCATGTGTATATTGTGTTTAGAAAACGATATCGAAGTAGCAACAGTGCCCAAGGAGAGTGAAGTGTGCACTGCATTTCGCGAATATGCAGCAGAACTAGACGCACGCCACGACCGCCACGAGCGCCTCGTGAAGATCAGTCGGGACGTCACCATCGAGAGCAAGAGGATTATCTTCTTCCTTCACTCCCTCATGAAGTAGGTCAATGCTTTATTATTATAACATGTTCCATTACTACGCTGTGCACGATCATATGTCTTTTATTCAGACTAAAAACTCTTTTAGAAACACTTATGATGTAATAACCAGCTGATGCGGCAATTCGAGTGGTGGGCACCCTCGGACTAAACCTTTCTCCAACTGACATCCAACGTGCATTACGCTCTTACGATCCTAGACCAGGCGCGCCAAAAAGAATTTCGATTGAAGTACAGGATTCGACTAAGCGTCAAGCTCTATTAGCTCTAAGAACTAAGGCTAAAATTTATAATGTCGAAAACAAAAATAAAATTTTTATTGGCGAAAAAATGACCCCATACCTAAAAGAGCTCATGTGGAAAGCGAAGTTGAAAGCAAAAAGTTATAATTTTTCTTACGTATGGTTCAAAAATGGTAAGATCCTGATTAAAAAGAATGAAGAAACAGGAGTATTCAACATCAAGCACGAGGATGACCTTTTGAAGCTCTCTGACCAAAAAAATTCAAACGAGACCGATTACTAATTGAGAACTTTTAATTTGTTATGTATCTTATTAGCCTGATATTATGGATTTTTTTTTGGATCAAGAACTAAGTGACAAGGAAATCAATATCAACATTGATGACCCATCAATATGCAACGAATTCTTGAACCATTCTGCTCTCTCTATATACTGTATGAACATAAGATGCCTAAAAAAAAATTTTGATGAGACTGTAGCTGTTCTCGACTCTATTCAACACAGATTCAGTATTATTGTTTTTAGTGAAGCTTGGTTGAAAGATACAATCAATATCCCAAGTATTACTGGATATTCCTCACACAGCACCAAAAAAAACTATTTACAAAACGATGGTGTTGTTGTTTACACCCGGAATGATGTTATTGTTTCTGTTGAAGAAATAGCTATTCCACATGCTAATTGTCTTAAATTACAACTATCAGATAATACATGTGTTTTGGCGGTTTATAGATCTCCTTCTCAAACACATCTTGATAACTTTTTTGACCACCTGAACAATTTACTCTATTCTGTATCAGCACTTAACCACGAAGTGATTTTATGTGGTGATATAAACATAAATATTTTGGAAATGAGCTGCACAAAAAGTGAACAATACCTTTCACTGTTGATTTACCACGGTTTAAAACCATTAATTATTTCACCAACTAGAGTTACTTCAAAAACTAAGACTTGTATTGATCACATTATGGTCAAGTCAAAAGATAATCCTCAAAGTGCTGTATTCAGGACCAGCATCACAGACCATTTCGCTACAATATTGAGATATCCTAAATCTATAATAACCAAATCAAAAAAAATTGACGTAAAGCTTAAACTAACTGTGGATAATGACCTGCTAAATTCAAGACTGAAAGAAGAAACATGGAATACCGTTTTATCTGAAAATGATGTCAATATAGCAGCTGATAATTTTATAAAATGCCTAAAATTACACATTGAAAATTGCTCATCTACAAAGAGAATCCATAGTAATAAAAATTACTTGAAACCATGGATAACTTCTGGAATTGTGGACTGCCTCATAAAACGTGACAAATTACATAAGAGTTGTCGCAAAGAACCAAATAATATTGAACTATTTGCATATTATAAAAGATATAGAAATTGGTGTTCTAAAATTGTAAAAACGACCAAACAGTCATATTATAAAAAGAAGCTTCATGAAGTTAAAGGAAACATAAAGCAAGAATGGAAAATAATAAAACAAGCATTGGATATGCAAAAGGAATCGGTGTCGATAAATAAATTGAAAATAAATAATAACATTGTTTCTATAAATGATAATCCAACGCTCATCACTAACCATGTTAATGGTTTTTTTAGTGATATAGGTCAAAATTTTGCTAATCTTTTGTGCAGTGTAAATAAAACCAGTGAAGAATGTTTAATCAATAATTGCAATCCAACACAATCTATGCAAAATGCCTGTTTTGAATTCAATCCAACAAATTGTAATGAAGTTCTAAAGGTGATTAATGAGCTAAAATCAGGTTTTTCGAGTGGAAATGACAGTATAAGTGCAATGGTCTACAAACAAAATGCTTCTGAGCTAGTTATACCTATTACACACATTGTAAATGTTAGCTTTGAGAATGGCTTGTTCCCCAATCACTGCAAAAATGCCAAAATTATTCCTTTATTTAAAGGAGGAGATAACATAGATGTCAATAACTATCGACCTATATCCCTGCTAAACACCTTATCAAAAATTATAGAGAAGTTAGCTAAAATTAGGTTGATGTCTTATGTAAAAAGATATGAAATTCTCTCAGATAATCAGTTTGGCTTCCGAGAGAACATGGGAACTAGTGATGCTGCATTAAAAATGATCACCACAGTCATAGAAGCTCTCGATACTGGCAATAAAGCAATGGCTGTCTTCTTGGACTTGTCTAAGGCATTTGATACCGTATCCCACGGTTTACTATTGAAAAAACTCAGTTCAATGGGTATTGTTAATAAAGCTTTAGATTGGTTCAGAACTTATCTTGAAAATAGAACACAAAGAGTCATGATTAATGATCATATTAGTTCAAACAAATCAATTGTGTATGGTGTTCCTCAGGGCAGTGTTCTGGGTCCAATTTTATTTTTGTTATATATTAATGACCTTTGTAAACTGCAATTTTCTGGTTCTTCAATTGTATTTGCAGATGACACTGTTTTAGTGTTTTCTGGTGATACTTGGGATGAAACGTATGCTAAGTGCGAGACAGGATTAAGGGCAGTCAAAAATTGGCTTGATCAAAACTTGTTAACCTTAAACATGAACAAAACTAAATATATTACCTTTAGTATTTCTTCTGTAAATCAACCATCTTTGGACCGCTCTTTAAAAATACATTGTTGCATGCAGAAGTGTAATTGTCAATCTTTGGAAAGAGTAGACAATATCAAATATCTTGGTTTAGTTATTGATAAACATTTAAAATGGAACAATCATATTGCTATATTAACAAACAAAATAAGAAAGCTAGCCTATATCTTCAAGACTCTAAGAAATATATTGGACAAAGTTACACTAAAAACTGTTTATTATGCTCTTGTTCAATCAATACTTTCATATAACGTTATTTGTTGGGGTTCTTGTCACAAGACTACTCTAGAGCCTTTAAATATTGCACAAAAATTAATTTTAAAAATAATGTTCAAGAAAAGTTTTATGTATTCATCACAGTTATTATATAGCGAAAGCAAAATTATGACAATAAGGCAATTATACATAATACATGCTCTCTGTAAATTTTTCAACAACATTATCACTGCTAAAAGATCTCAACAAGTACGCAACACTAGATTGGGCTCTTCTTTAATGTATCAGCCAGTATATACCAAAACATCCTTTGGACAAAGAAGTTTTTCATATAAAGCTCCGTTGCTTTATAATATGCTCAATGAAAAAATAAAAACTATTTGTACATCACATTTATTCAAGAAAATGGTCAAAACATGTATACTAACTGAGAGTGATGGTTTTGGATTACCCATGTTGTCGCTTATATCATAAATC
Organism: Limnephilus lunatus; assembly: GCA_917563855.2. Classification (NCBI taxonomy): domain Eukaryota; kingdom Metazoa; phylum Arthropoda; class Insecta; order Trichoptera; family Limnephilidae; genus Limnephilus; species Limnephilus lunatus. The sequence continues at coordinate 17,901,540 of OU830602.1, read as the reverse complement.
ACTATGGAATTAAGCTATATTTGATACAATCCATATTTAATTACTCTGTATGTACTTAACTTATTTATTGTTATGTACTTTTTAATTTGCTTATTGTTATAAGTATTTACTTACTATTTTCTACTTCTTTCGTACCATAATTTACTTACTATACAATATTATAATTGTTTATTAGTATTTACTCATAATTATTATGTACTTTATTTACTTATGTTTATTTACTTATTATTATTAAATTGTTTATTATTGTTTACTCATAATTATATTATATTATATTATTTGTTTAATTTATTTATATCTACATATTTACTTAATATATTATATTTATTTCATAAACTTTATAAATTTATTACATAATTGTTTATTATTCTTTATTTTTTGTTAATAATTTAATGCTACTGTGGTATGATCACCCTCTTATTGCATCTGGTAAGCCACAACAGGTACCTTGTATTTACATATTTAATATTTAGTTTACAGTATAATGTTATTTTTGTCAACAATGAGCATACTGCCCAGCTGTAATAATTATTAATTAGTAATGTTTAAATAACTGTACTCAGTGCTTCTTTTGTAGGTTTATTATTATATTTCTTTTAAGTTTAGGTATATGTATGTTTCTTTTTTTTTTTAAATTACTTTATTGTAAAACTGCATATCTCGTTACAGGAATCCCCTAGTGAGATGTGCAGCTTATGTTTTCATGTATTTCTTATTTTTTTCAATAAATAAATAAATAAATAAATAGGATGTAGGGTTTTGTTTCATGACCTTTATTATCACAGGATGCCGAAAGGTGGGGCCGAAAAGAAATGACAACTCGTGTGATTGCAATATTGTGCATTTTTTATCAGCTTATAGAAAGGACTAACTTATTTTTAAATTTCAAACAACTCGATTTATTGTTTATTGCGAAACAGTTATGAGCACATCAGCAGACTGATGCTTGCTCATTAATTAGCAACACTGGTACACCCCTGCATTGTATAATAGAATATCTTAACCTAATTACCTTATTTCTAGATCTGAAGATCGCTCAGCAGGCTTGGACGCGGCCGACAAGCGCATACGTGCACTGGTGTGCGGGGGGCTGCTGCGGGCGGCCGGCGAGAGTCGCATGGGCGGGCATTCCCCGCTGTCGGGGGGGCTACAGGAGCTGGCCGAGGCCGTCTGTCTTCTGCACCATCTGCGCTCCCCTGCTTCCTGCACGCTGCCGCATTGGACGCAGCTCACTAACTATACCTCTGGACTGGTACTAACCTTTAAACCCATGTTGTAGGAGGTGGAAACAGATCAACAAATCATTCCACAGCTGAGCTGTTAAACACAAGAATTAATCTTGGAACATAGATGTCAGTCTTTGGGGTTTCAGACCAGTGATGGCTGTCAAATTCAACAGGGTCATCGGTTATGTTCTTTAAGTATCTGCATATGCTGTACAGAACGCCTAACTTCCGAGAGACTAACTTAACTCTGGCTTTGTTGGAATCCCCGTGCCTGAGCTGATTACCGCATTATCAAATAAACAGTAGCTATGACATTTCAAACATATAGAAACGTTATTGTCTCACAAGATTAACCACTCCGATCTATCGCGAATATGCACTTTTTACATCTTAAACGAAATGAGAGATTTACGAAAACTTTGTGTTATTTCCGCATCACAATTAAAGCTCTATAAATGAAACATTTCTGAACATAGACAAATACTAAAAACTGTTTTTGAAAGGCTACGAAATAAGCTTTCAAATTGTTATATTACAAATAAATATTAACATTTGTACATATTAACATTTAGAATGCAAACATTAAAAAAATGTAAAAATGACTCACATATTGTTTTTATGTGAAAACGGTACTAAAATCATGGATTATGTAAAAAACAATACTTATTCTATTGTTTTTTTTATTTTTATTTTTTTTTTTTTTCTTTGTTTTACATTTTTTCAGAGAAAAATGTGTCCTTACTGGGGTACCCCGTTCTAAGGACACATTGTACAAGTTTTTTTGTTTGAATATAAGTGAATACCTATGTTAAAATATATCAGACGAAAATTATAAAGTTGAATCTAAAAGAAAGCACAAGACATATAATAATATTTGTTCGGTTGCAAAATTGTGTCTATCCTCTTTCTTCCCATGTCCATAATCCATATTTTTATGTTTCTTTTGAAGTTGGATTTTTTTTTTATTGTTTTTATTGTAAGAGGGAGTAAATTAAATAATTTTATAGAGAAGTACTGCATATTTCTTTGTCCAAATGTCGTTTTTAAACACGGAAAAAAATGTAAAAAAGTTTCTCACCAAAACATTTTTGATGAAATTTCACAGAAATATATAAAAAATTAAAATTTAAAAAATACACACCTTTTATATAATGAATTTGGAATGGAACTGTCACCTTACTTTTTTCTCATGCATACAATAAAACATTAATAAAATATTTTCAAAGTTTTTTTTATTGCTAAATAATAACCTAAAAATATAACTGATATTCAAACAGATTTCTTGCACCACTAAAGAAGTTAATTTCTTTCATAAGTTTACTACCACATGTATTAGATATTAATATTAAAAAAAAACACTACTTTTAAGAAATTCTCATAAAATAAATATGCTTAAATGTAAATTTGAATTTTTATGTACCATATAAAATACTTTTTGACATTTCCACTTTGAAAGTACAATTATTGTTATTATAACTTCACTAAAACTTATGAAAAACCACAAAAAACACGGTAAATATATCAATCATATGAATATAAGGTTAAATTAGTAATATTAATAGAAATTACAATCACATTTGTTTAATTACAAAGCACATCGCCGGAGACAAAAAAATCTCTCGCTGTTTAATATGTTTTCACTGCGAAGGACGAATGCGCTGGCGTCGCCACCTAGCGGCTATGAATGAAAACAAACAATTTAATGTGTACAGTATGAAAAATTACGTGGTTGCCAGATTTACAACGCATATAAAGTGATATTTAAAACGTATTTTAAGACCAACGTTATTAGTAATATTTCGTGTTTTAGTCTAAATTTGTTTTATTGATGTTGCTGCAAAAACACAGGTTATCGGTCGTGCTGTGGTTTTTTTTTTTTAGTAAGGCTGTATATCTCTAAATTATCAGATAAAATCATATCCCTTGAATAATAACAATTCTAATTCACTTCTGTGCAGGAAAATGTGGAGAAGCTCCGCTGGATTCTGAACCCCATGGACTTTATCCTGGGGGTGGCGGACTATACGGGAGAGCTCATGAGGCTGTGCATCAACAGCGTGTCTGATGGGGATATGAAGTCCTGCTTCATCATCAGGAATGAGATGCAGCAAATCTATACAGGATTCCTTGGTAAATTCCTTGGTTATCGTGGCAATGATTTAACTCTTGTTGAAATAATTCTTATGCACATCTACATATTCACTGTTGATCTTCAGGATGAAACATCACTAAATATAAACCTATTTTGTGTTTAAATATTGCACACTTTCTACAAGTACATGTACAGGAAAGTATGTATAAATGTACGAAAGAGATAACCGAGTATGAATGAGACAGCATCTTAATGAGTATACAAATGTGACTGTTGTATTTTTGTCTTTATTAACCTACCTTCTAATAGACATATAAAGCTCAATTGAATGCTTATTTGAATTTCAATGTTGTTTTCGTGGGTTCCATGACAACTCAGAAACAACTCAACTCAACACTAAAATACTCAACAACTCTTTGAAAAGTCATTAAAAATTTTGCTTTAGAAAGTCACGTATTGTAGCATTTCCAACAGCGTAATTCTTCCCGCTAATTAGTAACATTATCAGCCTTACTAATAAAAAAACATTTCCCAACCGTCAAACGGTGTTTTGGCTACATATTGAATAATGACTGGAAAAGCTCAGATTCGATATGGTACTAATAAAAAGGGTCTTTAACTGGGCTCCAAAAGAGCTGGCAACGTTGCATTTCAGCAGACTGACATGTGAAATTTTCATCTCATAAAAGTGAGGTTATTTCGGAAGTATTATTTATGGACTGACTGTTACCGTGTGAATTTTTAGTATGAGTATTAGATGTTTTATGCAAGTGTAGGAATACACCTATAAATCATAGAAATCAATGTTTATATTGCGCTAACAATGAATCGAAAATGTCATTTTCACCATACAACAGATAAACAACCCTCTTTAGCTGTGTAAACAATGTATATAATCTTTCCATTAACTATTTTATGACGATTTCTATTAGTAAGGTTTTCACATACACTTTTGTTTATCAATAAAAATTTTCACCACGTGTATAACACATAGTAAGACTGTTAACGTATTGTGTTCAGGTGTGAAGGCAACGGGCTCCCACAAGGAGATGGGACACAAACTGCAGACCCTCCGGAACAGCGTGCTGAAGGTAGAGGCTGCCTGCTGCAACCTGCGCCTGCGCGGCCAGCACCCCTCACTCTCTGCCTGCCCTTCCACTCCCCCCATCGTCTGATCACACCGAGGGCACCAATTACGTCACTAAACGTGTGTGGTCTAAGTAAACACAGCATTAAAAATATGCTGAGTAGAAGGAATCAATTATAGTCATATTTGTAAACTTATTGCCGTTTGAGTCCAAATGAAAACAGTGTTAACGCTTATGTAAAAAAAGTCATTGTGGATACATACATATCGACGTTTTGGTAAAATTTCAAGATTGTTTTTTGATATTATTTTTTAGTTGTTTTGTATAATGGTCGTCGTAGTACAACATGGTAAAATAATTTTTGCTGATTTCTTCTTCTTCTTTATGTGCCTTATCAGGTCCCCCCGACGTTGGCGATCACTCTTGAAAAGGTCTCTCTGTCTTGCGCTGCCCGGAATAGCTCCTCCACACTTCTAATGCCGGTCCACTCTCGTATGTTTCGCAGCCAAGACATTTGTCTCCTACCAGGCCCTCGGCGACCCTCTATCTTGCCTTTCAATATTAAATGGAGCAAGTGATACTTCTCCCCTCGAAGTATATGACCCAGATATGAAATTTTCTTGATTTTAATTAATGTAAGCAGTTCCCTATCTGCTCTAGCCCGCCTGAGAATTTCTATGTTGGTGATCATGTCGGTCCATGGGACCTTGAGCATTCTCCGGTGAAGCCACATTTCGAAAGCCTCTAACCTGTTCATGGTATTTATTTTCAAGGTCCATGTTTCACAACCATACAGCAAGACCGACCACACATAACATTTTAGCATTCTCTGCCTTAATTTTAAGCTTATATTGTCATTGCAGAAGAGGGATTTCATTTTTATGAATGCAGTTCTTGCTGCTTCAATTCTGCACCTAATCTCTATATCTGGGTCAAGATTCTCCGTGAGGATACTGCCGAGGTATCTAAATCTCTCCACCTTTTCGACATTACAACCATTTAACTGAATCATTGATCCAGAGTGATCTAGTCGTCCAAAAGTCATCCATTTAGTTTTATTGACGTTGATTGTTAGGCCCAGTTGCTCACCAGCATTATTAACAAGATCTAATAGGTCTTGGAGGTCACTGATACTGTCAGCTAGTAATACAGTATCATCTGCATATCTTATGTTATTAATGACAACTCCGTTGATCTTGAGACCCTTCTGGGTATTACTTAGGGCTCTTTTGAAGACATAGTTGGAATAAAGATTAAATAATAGTGGCGACAGGATACATCCTTGTCGTACTCCACGCTGAATGGCGATTGCATTAGATCTCTCATTCCCATGTCTTATTTCTGCTGTTTGGAACCAATACAGGTTTTTAATGAAATTCTGGTCTTTGGTGTCAACGTTACAATCCGCAAGCATTTTCATTAGGTCAGCATGTTTTACCCTGTCAAATGCCTTTTCGTAGTCAATAAAACAGGCAAAGACTTCCTTTCTTTGGTCACGACACTTTTGCAATAGTACGTCGACAGAAAATAATGCTTCAAGCGTACCGAACGCATTTCTGAAGCCAAACTGAGTGTCATCTAAGTCCTGCTCGCACTTATCGCGTATCCTGGCATGTATTATTTTAAGGAATAATTTAAGGACATGACTCATCAAGCTTATTAATCGATAGTCACTGCACTTCTTAGGGTATTGTTTTTTAGGTAATGTCACGAAGGTGGATTTTAGCCAATCTTGGGGTATATTCCCTGTGTCATATATAGAGTTAAATAACCTCAACAGGTAGTCAACATTTTCATTATCAAAGAGCTTCAACACCTCAACTGGAATATCGTCTGGTCCGCACGCTTTTCTATGTTCTGAAGTCTTTATCGCATGAAGAATTTCTGATTTTAAAATCGATGGTCCATCCAATTGATCGTTAGGAATATTAATGTCAGGTCTAATATCTTTGAATGTATCATGAATATACTTTTCCCATGTTTGTAAAATATCTTTTTCATCCAATATCAATTTATTGGAATCGTCAACTAAACATGATGGAGTAATTCTTCTAGAAGTGCCTGTAATTTCCTTCAATTTTTTGTGAAGTTTAAATGCATTGTGACTACGACTGTACGACTCTAGTTCTTCACACTGTGACTTCATCCATTCTTCTTTGGCTTTTTTAATTTCACATCTAATCGTTCTTTGTAAGTTTTTATATTGTGTCTCATTATGTTTATGTTTACGTCTCTCATCCATTAAGTTCAAAATGTGGTCAGTCATCCAATTCTTTTTTCCAATTTGCTTATCAGCTTTCAAATTTGTATCACAGGTTTCACATATAACTGACTTCAGGTTATCCCACTGTGTTTGTATTTCTATTGATGGATCACGAGGGAGTAGTCTAATATTATCGTTCAAAGTCTGAGATACCTTATTTCTGACCACTTCTTCTTGGAGTTTCGAGATATCCATTTTAATTTTGTTTTTGGGCTTTTTTATTTGTTTTAAGCATAAAACAATATCGGCAGTTAACAAAACATGGTCAGAACCAATGTCCGCACCAGGGTACGTGGTGACTCTCTTTACAGAGTTCCTGAATCTATGGTCTACTAACACATAGTCAATTTGGTTCCTGACAATATCATAGATTGTTCCATCCTGAGGTGATCTCCATGTATAAAGCCTTCTTTTCGGGAGTTTAAACCAAGTATTTAATACAACCATATTTTTATCCTGGCAGAATTCATATAGTCTATCACCTCTTTGATTGCTTATGCCTAAGCCATATTCACCTACTATATGAGAGCGGCGACCTTCACCAATTTTGGCATTTAAGTCTCCAATGACAAAATTGACTTCTCCTCCTTTCAAACTTTGCAATGTACTGGCTAGTGAGTCATAAAAAGATTCCACATCACCATCATATCTCACTTCCGCTGTTGGTGCATACACTTGAATAATATTAATGTTGATGGGTTGACAGTGTAATTGTAATAATATTATTCTGTCCGAGATGGGTACAAAATTCTTAACAAATTTTACATACTTCTCCATGACAAATATAGCAACTCCGTTTCGACGATTTTTGTCCTGCGGGTCACTTCCTGAGTAGTATAGATTTCCCTTCTCATGTTGGTGTATGCCGCTGCCAGTCCATCTCAGTTCACTAATTCCAAGAATATCCACTTTTAATCTTTCCATTTCCTGTATCGTATTATCCAATTTACCGCTGTATAAACTTCTAACATTCCATGTTCCTAATCTTATATTTGAATTCACTATTTTGAGCCGGGAGATTCTTCGCACCCCTGGCCCATTTAAGGGCCGCCCGGGACTCGGGGCCATTGGTTGCTGATTTAGGCATTTTTAGTACTGTGTAAAAATTTTTTTGATTATTTCGAACAAAACCATAGATGAAATTACTCATGCCCCAAATCTTTCATAAATATAAATAGAATTCCATTATTTTACCACAACATTTTGAAAACCAAATATGTAACCAATTTCAGATAAATTTCAAGATTTTTAATACGTTTTAGAGCCTTGTCGATGCAATGGGTCCCCGACCCAAATAGGACAAGGGGAAGAAGATGTATGTATGTGAATTTTTAAATATCGTTTTTATTGTCTCCTGTAAACAGTGGCGGTTTTCTCTAAAGTGCGTTTGTGCAGTGAACCCCCATTAAAAGATGATAAAATAAAAAAAAACTCGTTTTATAATAATATATAATATTATTATAAAACAAGTTTGGAATCATTATAAAACAAGTTTGGAATCATTATACAGTTAAACCCTCTTAAGAAGTTTTCCAAGGGACCGGAAAAAACAAACTTCTTAAGCAGGAAAACCTTATATGTGGGAAAAATTGGGCCAATATAGAGCCGAGGGACCGAAAAAACCAAACTTCTTAAGCCACGAAACGTCTTAAGAGAGAACTTCTTAAGAGGGTTTCACTGTAAAACAAGTTTATAATCACATTATAAATAGGGCTCCATTAAAATCCGTATTTTAAACTCGTGCCACCGCGCACCGCGTTGAAATCGGTACCTATGTCCATTTGGTGCGTGATGTGGTTGCGCGCAAAATTCTTCTTACAAAAACATCCTGGCCCATACAGATCCCTCTGACGGTGATTTGAACGAAACTATCCATTTCTTTGCCAAATTCATTGGTACCCCCCCACACGCACACTTCAGAGCGACTGAGTCCCGCGCCACTTCAGGCCTCCGCGCAGAAAAGACTCACGGTGAACTGCGCTGTAAGCCTATCGCTCTTTACTTTTCTGCGCGGCGGCCTGAAATGGCGCGGGACTCGGTCGTGCCGAAGAGTGCGTGTGGGGGAGCCAACTCCCGCTTGGTGCGCTGCGATCCTGTGTCATGGATATCACGTGATCTCCGATCTTTCACGAGTATTACCGATCGAGTCCGTCGGAGAGTGACAAGTTGCCTTTGCACCGGATGCAACTATACGATGAAACTATACGTGAACTCCATTTAGATACTATTTAGGTTAATCTTTACTACGAATTGGTTTACATTATGAACATCAAAAAATATGCTAGGGATAAATTACTTTTAATTTTGTATGGATTGAATTACCTTTTGAATGGATTGGAATTACAATAAAATTATTATTTACGTTACAAAAAATATAAGCATAAACTACTAAAACAATGTTTTTCATGACTTAAGTAACTATGAAGTAATATGAGAAACAATTTTAAAAAAATATCCCTTCATAGCTAGACTACTTTTGACGTTTTGTATGATCTAACTTTTTTTCAATCTTATAAAATTATGCACAAAATAAATAAATAAAACACTTTGGCGCTTACTTGCCTCGTACAATAAAGAAGGTCGATTTTAAATTTTAGAAGGCGTGAGAATCAAAATATTTCTAGCATTTATATACCTCTTTTTTAGATTATTTTCGGCAAACGTCGCATTGTCAAGTCTCTAGTTATGTAATTTTGTGTTGAACTTATTTCAGTATTGTTTTGGCCATAAATATACCAAACCACCCACCCACCCACGTGGTCGCTAATATTCTGTCATAATTTTTTTACACAATCGCTGAATGCAGTGTTGTGTACATAAAAAATAATGCTAATACTCATGAAAAAAGGTTGGAAAATAAAAATAAAAAGGCCTCCGCGTCCACTTATATATTCTATGTAATTATTCTTGTTGTAAAAACAATAATAATTAGCAACGTGCATTGCTGTAAAAAACATTAAACAATTTAATTACTCTGAAAGTAAATTTTGATTAGATAAATCTTCTCTTGGATTTCTGAACCCCCTGTTAAAAAGACCGCGAACCGCCACTGCCTGTAAAGTTTTCATTTTTCGCTTGAAGGATTTTACCAAACCGCAGTCGGTATCTTACATCAACTCCTCACTACAGGCCTATCATAGTACAGTGAAACCCTCTTAAGAAGTTTTTCAAGGGACCGGAAAAAACAAACTTCTTAAGCAGGAAAACCTTATATGTGGGAAAAATTGGCCCAATATTGAGTCGAGGGACCACCACGAAACGTCTTAAGAGAGAACTTCTTAAGAGGGTTTCACTGTATAGCTACAACCTGCAGTGGCTCGTGATTTTTTAGGAGTTAAAGTGGTAAGATTGAAAAATACGTCATTATTGATGTGGTAAACGATTTTTTTTTTAAGAATTAAATTTTTTTGTTTAAAGATTTGAAAAACAAATTTAATTTTGTAAAAAAAAATCAGCTCACTCAAATGCCACAAACCGTCATTGGTTACAACTGATACTGTAAACACAGTGTGTGTGCGAATCAGATATTACGCACATACATGGTATTAAGATTTAAGGCGGTTTTCCTTTGTATAAAATATTTTGGTTTTTACTCCGTGGCTGATGGAAAATATTTATTTTGTGTAAATTTTTCAAAATAACAAAAAACTTTGTGCGCAACAGACCTGCCTTTAGTTCTAAAAGACTGCCACACTCCGTAATTCTATGTACATTGGAAATAAGATGAAAATGTTAAAACATAATCCAGTAAAAGAGTAATACTACTCGCTCAATAAGTTACAAAATGTGTACATATTCACGATATTAGTATGTTAAGTATGGCTGTTCCTGTATGCTTTTCGTAATAATATAAGTACGTACATAATATATTTAGTTTTTTATCCTTCCCAACGCATTCCCTAAAACAGTGGTGAAGTCATCATTAATAAGGCATCCTGTGAATATCTCATTAGGAGAGTTCAATGTTTCACTTCCAAGCACCTCGGACCTCCGTAGTCCAGTGGCTAAGACTCTTGACTCACAATCCGGAGGTCGCGGGTTCGAACCCGGCGTGCGCAAATAAATTTTATTTGATTAATTTGTGTTATTTCACAATTAATTCATTTAAAATAATATATAGTATATTTGCGGCACGTTCCAGAGTGGAAGATACTATCAGTATCGCCCTGGTGTAAGACCACCATTCAGAATTGAAACGTTGCTTGAAAATGGCTTTAGCCGTGTTTGGTGACCAGATCTGAATAGCCAGGTACTTCCCAACCTTCCTCTTCCCCACCTCCTTCCCCTCCCCACTACCTTTCAGCCTCACAACATACCCCAATTGGGGATGCCATAGTCTCACTGGCTCCAGACGGGAGCAGTTGAGATTCTTGTGCGGTATTAACTGTAAAAAAAATAAAGCAAACATTGTTTGCACCTTGCTTTTGCTGTGCCACAAAACTTTTGAGACATTAATGTTGCCAGTCAGAAAATACCAACAGCATACATGTATGTCTGCGCTCACCAAAGTACATAAATATGCGATTGGTGGATAAAAGAAGGAGAAAGAATAAAGGTTTGATGACACGAAATAACTGAGCACACAGATTAATAATATATAGGTAAAAATATTTATTATCAAAACTCCTTTAAGAGAGAGGAAATAACTGAACACGCAGATTAATAATACATATATAGGTATAAATATTTATTATCAAAACTCCTTTAAGATTGTTGTATTGCGTGTATGTTTAATTGTAATCCATTAGGTTCTGGTTTTCAGTTGACTAATTAATTAATATATTGAGAAAAAACATATTATTTGATGTAAAAATATACATAATTTTTAAATATAATTAGTTTTGTAGGTACTCATAACTGGTAACATGTTTTCAAAGCTATTATGTAATAACAATATAAAAAAATATAAGCAATTTAATTGATTACTTTTTGTAGGCCTGTTTCATATTATAGGGAATAAAAAAACACAATTTTTTTTTAAAACCAGTTTCGATCATTACTGCAACAAGAGTGTTCTGTGTGGTTTTTTAATCCTTTAAAATTCATTACTATGTCTTTATGTACAGAAACAATATTTAACTATGTATACAGAGTATAATAGAACATATCTGAAGGGTTTTAATCAGCACATGAGTAAATGTAGATACCGTTTTGTTATCTGATGATTATTTTTTTCAAACCAAAAAAATAATGATCACGTCGCCACTGATCACACTGTCACACGTCGACGGATCTGTGTCTTTTGTTACCGTGCTGCTGGAACTAGAACTAGATGAAGTAAATATCTAATGACTCGCTTGGCTGTACTCAATAACCCAGTGGCAATTTGTATTGTAATTTTTTTAATTGGAAAAAAATACCATCGGACTGCAAAATGTCACCTAGATTTTAAAAATAAATCTATTTGAATTTAGATATTGTTTTCGTTAATGAATTAAAGCAAGTCTTGGAAGTGGAAATGAACCCACTTCCCGACATCCAATGGAGCTCCAAATGTGTTCAGGAATTGATGAATACATGCTGTTACACCCGGTATACACAGCTTAGAAATACATAGTTGTAAAGGCAAATATTCTTAGGGTACTAATTTAAAAGTAGGTACTAATTTGTTATTGTTCACACATATTATATTCTGCAATTTATTAATAATAATAAAAAAAAACATTTATTCATCAAGATATTGTTATAATTTTATACATTTTGTTTATTTACCATTGATTCTATTGACAAAAAGGTCACTACTCAGCCACACATTCAGGATTTCTCCTGGAATGTAGTTGGTTTTCAGCAATGGTTAGATGCATATTTAGCATGATTAAAGAAACCGCCATATAAATTTACAATACCTTTCAGGTAAAAGATGTCCTCTCTATTTTTGTAAATTGAAAAACAATTTATCAGAAGTATCTGATTTCGCTTATTTATTAAGGATAATTAGATAAATTGATTGCAACACTAAAGGGAAAAATAACCTAACCCATCCCATAAGTATACATAAAAATCTTGACCTTCGTATGCCCGCCGTGTCGAAACGTGTTGCAGAGATGCGTGTTGCAAATTTGAACCTTATGCTACATAAGATAACGAAGCCATAAATGAAAGAGTTGCGTCCTTCCGCAAGTACTCATGGCAGGATGCGGAGCAATCTAGCATTAAAGATGCCATTGTGTAATAAAATTCTAAATACATCGATAGCAGCAGTGGTGGCTCGAGCACATTTTTGGTGGTGGGGACTGTCATTTTTTGTAATAATAAATAATAATAATCTTTATTTGGAAAACAAACAGCTTTACAAAGATACATAAAAATAAAGAGTTCTAAAATAAAACAGTAAGCCTAAAAACATGTTTTCGCTGATAAAATTGCTTTGCTAAATTGTTTTTTAAATTTTTTGCTTTGTGTAGATACTTTCACGTTTTTTTATGTTGTTTTTGTTTTACCAAAAAAAAAATGAGTTGTTTGCGTTTGTCATGTGGTCCTACGAATTTTCGTGTTTTGTAAAACTTTCTGATAAATGTTTAAAATATATAAGAAAATTAGTTTTAAATCTTATAACCAGATTGAGGACACCCCGTATCACCACAAAAAAGTATACTGGGAATATATTTTCCAGTTGAAAGTCGACTTCATTAATTCTTTTTAAAAGATTTTTAATTTCTTACAAATAGTATAATAAAAGTATATAAAGTAAAATAGATCTGAGGATAAGTCACGCAACTACCAGAAACACCAACTAGATACCTACATACATAAATATTAAGTTTAATAAAAATAACACAAGATAATCATAGGTAATTCCGTTTAAATTACCTTTGATTTGTATTTACCACGAGAACGGCGCTATAGATATAATCCGATCAATCAATAATAATATTACTATTTACTAAACGTCAAATACGATTATAAAACGCCTAACGTGAATTCCGGCCCGTGCATAACGATCTACTTCAATTAGAATGAAAAACAAACACTCAAGCTTCACACGGGGATTCCGGAGTCTATCCCCATGATTATGGTATAAATGGTTCAAGTGGGCATGCGCGGATCCTTAAAATCCGATACGAAAATATTCCAAGCGAGCAAAGATTTCATTTTAGAAGGAATAGATCGCTGTGCTGTCCCCTAATTGCGTAGAACTCACTGCGCACAGTCAAGCGGGCGCTAGTATCTAGTGCCTATGCGCCGAGTGTCGAGTCGAATCCGAACAAATCCGAACATCCAAAGTGGCCGGCCGCTCGCGCCTCGCGCTGCGCTAGTATTAGTATGCTTTAAGGAAGAAAGGAGAGCGGTCGCACGTTCGTTCGCAGAAACTCCTCAAATTTCGAGCCTAAAAATTAACCAAATTAATTTTTTAGATTATATTTCTTCAACTGTTAATTACTTTTATGTTGAGAACGCATTAATTATTTTTTTGTGAACAAAAAAAAATTGTCAATTTTTTCTAAGCATGTTTCTGGAATAACTGGTGGGGACTGTCCCTATGGTCCCCTTGTGAGGAGCCGCCACTGGATAGCAGAACTTTGAAATGCTACAAAAAGGACAATAAATCTAAAAGTGTAAATGTAATTTTTCTGTTTTTTTTTCTCTCTTTCTATCCGTATCATCGAAATGTTTCTAAGAAAATAAGTGCATCTTTTACGATTGGCATTTTAAGAGGATTTTTTTCTGAAAAATTAAAAATAAATTAAATACTGTTATGAACGAAATTAAAAAAAAAATGGTTAAGTATTGTGAAAAATCAGTTCAATGTTATTTTAAAAAATTAACTTTCTTTTCACTCTCCTACACAATTAACATTTTGTCCTTTACAGCATTTCAAATTTCCGTGATCGATATACATGATATGTGCATTAGCGATGTGTAGGTTCAGCTGGAGTGGGCTCTTGGGTTCTTTGCGGGAAGCGGATCCTACTCCTACTCTTTTTTCAAATCGACTACTCCCAGAGAACCCGGTCCAGGACTCGGACCCAAACCTGGAACTTGGAGCTGGACTCGGAGCCTGAAGTACCCAGTACCCAGTCCGTACCCAAGAACTCAGACCCGGGACTTGCTCCTAGAACTCGAGTACGTTTAGAGGGAAGCACGCCTCGTAGGCCTCTGGCAAAATGCAGAACTCATCCATCTCTAATGTGCATTAAATTATTTGTTTTTTAAGCTTTTTGATTGGCATAGAAATAATTACTCTTAATATAAGTAAGTACATATAAGTAGATAATTAAAACACCCTCAAAATATTTAAAGCACGTTGCAATCCATTTTCCCATAAAGCGACAATGGGAAGCATTTTTAAACATTAGTTGTACAATATCTAACAATCGAACCCTCTACGCACATAATACGGCGCATAAATAAGCCATGCATTTATGTGCGCCATATTATGTACATGCATTAGTTTTAAAACATTAGTCAAAAAACAATATGTATTCTGCATGCTCATTATTAGACAGCGAAAAGGTTAAAGATCTCACATCAATCTTTAGGTAAATCAAGTTGTCTATGGGCCATAGTTAACTAAATATAATATTATGTGAGAGCAAAGACATGGCACGACCAAGTGAATCAGATACTTGAGTCAGGCCATGTCAAGAGTCAGAATAATAGAAGAGCATGTATGAATGTGAACGAGGCAAGGAGTGTGTGCCAAGACCGAGTTGTTTGGCGGTCCGTCCTCTCTGCCTACCCCTGCGGGGAAACGGCGTGATGGTTAGTTAGTTATGTGAGAGCAACCCTCTTCATATTTAAATTCTTTTGAAAACAACAATTTACTACATATTCAGAACTATCAAATCATTGTGTGCTATTTTTATTTAATCAATCCATTGAGGACGAAATGGATGAAATGTCTCATTTTAAAGCTAAGTAAATCAATTTACATACATATTTATGGTCCTTCCGGAGAGAGTTCTGTTGTAACCTCTCTTTCTAATACATGCGCCGTTTATGAGAAAGGGAGAAGATAAGGTTAGTTAAGGAACTTACATTAACAGTGGTGTGCTCTAGGCATTTTTCAAAGAGTTACAGTGTCTACGGCGGCATGGCTTTGCTTTTTTTATACAAATCTACAGTTTTATTCTGAGATTGGTGTAATTTTGAGCACTTGACCTTCAAAACGAGAGAAAGTTGACTGTTTACTAGATTTACTTAGATTTCGAAAAACTATTCTCCTTCTCTTCCCGCCCCTTAAAGCAGAATGTTGATACTTCTTGATGAAATTTTACACACTTGACCATCAAAATAAAAATAAAATTATTTTCTACGTCTGTCCGGGCAACGCCGGAGACGTCAACTAGTTCACTATAAAATTGCATTTATTTTTTACAAGAGAAATATATAATGTCTTCGACGCTAGGAGTTCACCTTTGTTGTGGATTTTACATTATTATTTTAGGTTAGCTAATTTTAAGATTAGGTCATTGGGACATTAGGTCGCCTTAAAGGATTACTTCTTCCCTGTAAATTTCTTGGCCTCCCTTAACATCCTTCTGTTCTCCCTCTTGGTGTTCTGTGACTCCTCATCCTCTTCCTCATTGTCCTCACCCGAAGAGCCGGAGTCGGACTCATCGGGCTGGTAATCGTCAGAACTGTCGGCTGCGAGGAATGGGTCCTCCATGTCGTATTCATCTTCCGATTCGGTGCCGCTGTAGCTGGGTCTCTTCCTCTTGGTGGTCTTGGCTGCACGTTTTTTGGTTGGGGACTGTTTGGTGCCTGTTTAAAAGGTTTGCAACTTCTTCAAAATATGCCCATTGAGGCATCGACAATCAGACTCGTAAATGTGATGGAATTCATAGCTCATTCCCTTTTTCCATCAGAAGAGCGATTCTGTATCTTTTGTGGATACGGAATCGATTCCATATTTAATCGCCTGTCAGATTTGTCTAATTGTCTATGGCTTGCAAATTCTTTGTGTAAGCTGCAGGGTTGCCAATGCTTTTATGTTCTAAAATACCCGCAATAAATATTCAAATCCCCTAAATTGAGGTGAATAAAATAACAAATTCCCCGCAATTTCCCCATCAATTTGGGGAATTCCCCGCAAATTGGCAACCCTGGTTAGGTGTCGCCGACTTTGCAAATCCATCCATGGTATTCAACTTTAAACGTACATTAAATGAATAAATAATCATGTTTACTTACGCATTTCGTGTTTTAAACTAGTTGTAGTCGGCGACAGAGCTGACAGCTGACACATCAGCACGTAGAAAAAGCAATTGCAAGCCATAGACAATCACACAAATCTGACAAGTCATTCCGTATCCATAAAAGATACAGAATCGCATGGCAGAATAGCAACAATATTATAATTGTGACACATTTATTGCCCTTCTCACCTTTTAAGACTAATTCCTGAGATACTAGATTAGAAAGCGCAACTTCTGAGGAACAGTCAAACTTGCAAATGAGATTGTCTCCTATTTTTTTTTTATTAAAATGTATTGTCCTATACTTTTCTTCTTTTCCGTCCTTCTTCTCCTCTGTATATGAGTCCTATAATTTCAATACCCGTTATATCCGATTTTTTGACAAAATGATTCGAGTATGACATCATGTTCACATTTTTGCGAGGAACAAGATGAACCTAAAAGTGAGTTTCAAAACCTCCCTTATCATGACCATAAACCATGTTAAAACTGCGAGTGAGAAACAAAACCCACTATATCTTTCAAGAAGTTACTATGTATAACCCACTATATAGGAATTTAACCAATCACAAGCAGTTATTTTGCCAAGATGGCGGGTTTAGAAACTCGCGTATCAGATCAGTTGATTTTCAAAAGCCTCTACACCGTGAGTAAATTACGAGGTGAGTATCAAAATCCGCTATATTCATTTTATTTATCGAAACTACTTAAATTCTGCTAGACATACATAAAAAAATAACGCTTTTCGAAATTAAATTACTCCATTTCATTATTAAAAAAATTGAAAAGCAATTATTTATTTACACTAGAGATGTGACAGTTTTTTGCGGCTTTCTCAAAATCAATGAGAGTGGATATAGCGGATATAAAAATTGAACAACTCATATCAGTAAAAATGATGACGTTATTTGCTTTTAAAGTGAACGTAACACATATGCAATGTTGTCTTGTGACGTCACACCACATAATTCGAATGGTAGTGAAGCAGCACTGCCATACCGTGATTTCAAGCGTTGTAATTTCTCATGCTTTTTGCCGTCGCAAATTCGCAAAGTCGGAAATTTGATGGCTTATAATATCTTTGGAACTATTCGGTATTCTCCAAAAGTTTTGCCCTCAGCATGCTCTAAGTATGACACCTTTGTAAATAATATTAAATTGCATTGTATTAACCCCTTAGGCCTCGACCATATTTTGTCAGAAGGTCAAAATACTTCCGCTGTGCAGTAAAATCCAAATAAATGGAATATTTCTGAATATATCCGAAAACTAAAAACTTTTATTGAAAGTTGATAAAATACGCTTTCTAATTTTATAAATCGAAATAAACATATAATTTTTGAAGTATAAAAATTTTGCATGCAAACATAAAAAAGTTTTAATAATGACTCATGTTACGATTTTTCTAACTAAAATTACTTGATAAAAAAAAAAAAAAAATTTATTAAACAAATGTATTACAAACATTTATGGTCACCTCACTTTTTTGTGTTCCATGTTAAATTTTCATTCCATGTAAAAATAATTAATAAAAAAATCCCAACGTTTTTAAAAATTTTTTCAAATTGCAATCCGAAACTTCGGTTTCATAAAAGTGTATATTTTACTTCTCTTGTAGTTGACTTTTAGATATAAATATAAAGCGTGGTGTTTTCTTTTTCTAATACTGTTTATATCACTATGATAGTAAGGTAGACCAACAATTTCTGAGACATATATGAATTGTTCCGAAAAAAAAAAACAAATTAACCTGAGGGGTTAAAACTATTACAACCTCATTCTAGTTTCTCTACAAGCGAATACAGAAATTGGCGTACACTTATTATTAGAGACCAATTTTTTTAATCAGATTTCTTTTAAAAAGTGTTTTAGAAAATGTGTTTAAGTGTGATAGTAACTTCACCGAACACAAAGGACAACCTCCCTCCCCTATAAGATTACAAACATGCATGCACCGAACAATAAAAACATTTTTCACAAAACACAAATTGACATCAACATAAAATTTGTAACAAATGAAGAAGGAAAATAATAATGGGAGAAATTTAACGAACGTATTATTTATTATAAAAAAGGAACAATATAATACAGAATGTAAAAATATGAACTAACATTATTTAGAAAATCACAGTGTGCAAACTGATGGCTTCTTGTACAATTTAACATTACACATTTTGATTATATGTATGCACAAATCAATTTAATGGCACACAATTAGAAAGTCACGTACAAAGCTGACCACAACATTCAGGGACTGAAGATAGAATAATGTACCTCGGCCTGAGAAAGTCAATTTATAAAAGCGATCAGACAAAACTAATCAAACTACATTAAAGGTAGAGTTCCAAGTGCAGCGAAAGTAGTGTGTCAGAGTTACCGTAGCAGCGTTACTAATACATTAGTTACTTCCGAGGGACGCGACACTTTCGCCGGCGGACTCCAGTCATTGCTTGATCGTCGATCTACTTGCCTTGTCTTGCCTCCATAAATATTATCAATTATATTATTTTTAAGCAATCTCTTGTGAATAATTTTTAATTTCACTTAGAATTCTAAAAAAAAATATATAAAACAGAGTGTGTGATTCATATGCAATAGAAGCGAAACCTTCAGAAAACTAAAGTGGAAACTAAATTAGTGGGGAGACTACAAAGCACTTTATTTTATCAATGTGAAGGATGATTTTTTCCAGTGCACCTTTTCCTATACATTTGGTCATCTTATTAGTATTTGTGATTTCTTCTTCGGGGTCGCTAGATGTCGCTTTCTTTTGTGTTTTCTTTGCCTGTTCATTTTGAAGATTGGATATTGATTTTACAAAAACATTTTTTTTTTTTTGGATTTCGTAGGAATCGATCCTTGGTCCACTGAATGCCTGGCCGCTAAGGTTCGTCAGGCGCTTTATAGCACTAGACCAAAGGAGACTTGCGCAGGACTGTGGATTTATTGTATTATATTGGAACCGAGTACACGTGAAATAAATAAATATTTTATTGCTATCTCATTCTCTCGCAGGCTAAATCCTGTAGATGTATATGTTTGTCTTTTTTTAGTGTCGCTCGCTTCCGTTTCAGTGAATTTCAAATCACAACGGTGATAAAGAAGTTTTCACTCCAAAAAATCTTTTGTGTTATTTTGCACTTAAATCAAGCAATAATGGATGTTGTGACACCAAAGTATAAGAAACTCATCTTCCTCGGTAAAAACGTCAAAAGCTTCAATTTTTTAAGTAAAAACTTCTTTAATCTTCTGTCTTCTTTAGACAAACACATACATCTATAGGATATAGCCTGCGAGAGAATGAGATAGAATAATTGGTCTTCTCTTTATGGGGTGCTTCGTAGCCTCCCCACTCTTGTATACTTTAGTTTTCTGAAGGTTTCACTTCTAATGCGTGTGAACTGCACACTTGTAATTTTTTTTAAATAATTAGAAGTAAAGACGCTGCATCAGTAATGCTGTGTTCGAATACGCTCCCATACATTTTTATATTGCATTATACTGTTGCTCTGTCTCAGCGATACTGACCCACCGACTACTGTCGCTGTGCTTGAAACTCCACCTTAAATTTAAAAGTATTTTGACCAAGCTATTAAATTTTAACACAGCTTAACAAAACTGGGGTGGGTACTAAAGAAATTATTGACTTGTCGTCTATGGGGTTTTTGGTATATTATAAAAAATTTCTTTATTATTTGAATGTGTTCCATTTTAAAATCGAATGAAATAAAAGCAAACCAGTTTTTATGGCAAACGGATTGGTGGGAAAAAACATTTGTTTTCGAAAGATAAAAATAATGTATTGTGGAAATGATAGTCACAAGTTTAGTGCAATGAGAGATGAAATCAGATACAGTTTGTCAAATAAGAGTAGAAAATAAATGAGGGCGCCACTGTTGCCCAAATGGCAATACTAAAAATATGACAATTGTGTTTATCTAAAGCTGTGTAACCTACATTTTTATTAAAAATTAAAAAGGCATTAAAGTAAAACAAATATTTTTCCACTGCTATATAGATACCCACTGATCTCAAAATTAGAATTGCATTTAGGTATATTATTATTATACATTTGCAATTTTGTGTTAACATAATGAAGAATAACGATATTATATTAAAATATAAAGCACACTTTAGAAATTAATACTAGCTTAAGTACCTAGCGTTGCCCGGGCTTTAGATCATGTCTCTAATTTTATATCTGAATATATTTAACTCATTCAGATCTAAAAGTAGTGTGACTAAACTCACCATTAATGATTCTTCCTTTCCACCTACTGTTAAATTCAAATCTATGTTAAATTAAATGAAAGCCAATCACTTTGTAAAACACAATTTAATCAAATTTATGTCATTTAGTAAGTACCTTCACAATAGTGCTTATTCGATTTAATTTTTTTTAAGAACAAAATGTTTTTAAATGCGTATACAGCGTTTTGAATTTTCAGTGTCATTGCACTTTTAAAGAATATTTGACAGATAAATTGGTGTTGCCAGCCTAAAAATTTCTTAGTTCCATTTTATTTATTTTCTACTCTTATTTGACAGACTCTAAACACTCACAATTTAAACCCTTGCTTGTACTAGTGATGTAAAAATAATATTCCAATGCATCATAATTTTTGCAGGTTATAAAAAATGATGTCAATATTTACGAAATTAATTAAAATTTTATTAATCGCAATAGAAGTTAAAATCGTTACATTACGATAAAGTGCATGTAAAATGGATATCTTATACAACAGGCCATGAAGGTGTAAAGAACTTATAACATTTGTAATAACTTGTGTTTGCCTATTCAGTTTCCTTAACTTGTTAGCGTGGCCAAACCATATCAGGTAACAAGGCTAAATAACTTCAGATTTCATAATCGTATTCTAAATTAAAGCCGTCATCGTCTTCAACTTCAAAGTGGTCGTTGTGAAAGGTAACGGAATTAGCAGTGATGTTAAATACGTTCCCGTTTCTCACAATCCTCATAACCTGCACGGGTGGCACGATCCCTGCAATGCAACGGGACAACTGAGTTCTTTCATAATCATGCATCCAAATAGAAGGAAACAAACATACATAGGAATATCAACACTTATATATTAGCGGCGAATTTAAAATAATTATTATTATGTGCATTATTTGTTCAATCAAACTACAATTTCAAGATCAGGGCAGTATGACTTCTTTACGTAATTTAATTAGGTAATTAGTAATAACACATAGAGACATGATATAAGTTTTTTTTTGCGAAGAGAATTCATGTGAAAGGTGGGTTATAATATGTAAATGGTACGAAAGAAACAAATCAACGACACAACCTCCACGACAAAACAGTAAGATACTTGGCTCTGGATGCAGAGGACGCATGTTCAAATCCCTGCGAGGCCGAATATATAAAAATAAATTATATTTATTTGTGTTATTACTCTTCACACCATCTAAAGTAAAAATACTTTCAGTATCACCCTGATGTTAGATCACAATTATTACGAATCGAAAAGTTGCTTCAAACAATAAAAAAAAGCAATGGCCAGGTCGATCCACAAAAATACTCTTCCCCATCTCCTTTCTGTCCCCACTTCCTTCAACTCTACAACATTACCCAATTGTGGATACCAGAGTTCCACTGAGATCGTGTGGCAATATCACATGATTCAAAAAATATTATTATTTAGAAAATATACAATATAACAACAGAATTAGTCCATATTATTAACATTTTTTTATTGATCAGGCTTTCAAATTATTAAAAAGATTATGATTTTTCTTCATTCACAATACTGAAAAAGTTACTCATTCACAATATTGAAAAGTGCAGTACCCGCAAATTATAACTACTTATAACATTAGAATTCATAGTCCGCATCAACACTGTCATTATAAACTTCATCATCGTCAACATCTTCATCATCCTCATCGTCTACAAAGTTCACGGCATTAGCGGTGATATTAAATATGATGCCGTTCCTCACAATCCGCATTTGGCGGGGGCCCGGGTTCCCTGCAATCCAATGCACAACCTCAGTTCTTTCAATTTCAGGCATTCAGATAAAAGGCAACACGGAAAGCGGGTATAGCAAGGGCCTATCACAGGGCGTACAAATCACTTGATAGAACTTTACATTCACACAACATTACAAAAAGTAATGATTTAAGAACCCGACTAAGGTTGACCGTCATCCATCCGTTTACCGAATGAAAAATATTATTTAGCAATCCTAATACATGAACAAACACATTACGAATAGGTTGCCCATTAAAATTAAGCCAAGCCTACCCTTAAGTGAAATTAATGTGATAAATTTTTATTTTACTTTTTCACTTTTTTATTAACCAAAATAAATAAATAATGTTTGAGACTATGAAGCATAAAAAACAAGAAACGGTTGGGTTAGTTATCTTTTTTTGCGAGTCTTAACTGATTTTACTTAAACAACCTAATACCATCGTGTTCATAATAAAATTATCTGTATTTTATCATATATTTCAATAAGAAAACAGATTAGTGTAAATAATAATAAATACAGTGAAACCCTCTTAAGAAGTTCTCTCTTAAGACGTTTCGTGGCTTAAGAAGTTTGGTTTTTTCGGTCCCTCGGCCCAAAATTGGCCTAATTTTTCCCACATATAAGGTTTTCCTGCTTAAGAAGTTGGTTTTTTCCGGTCCCTTGGAAAACTTCTTAAGAGGGTTTCACTGTATATAGTATCAACTGACCTATTTATACCTGACAACCCTGTAGTATGGACCAGAAAAAGATAAAAAACCCAACCGTTTCTTGTTCCTTACGTTTCCTATTCTCAATCAATATTTATTTTGTTTGATTAACAAATAAGCGAAAAGTTTTAAAAACAAATTATTACTTAATTAATAACAAATCACTTTGTTTAAATCACTTTTTTGTTTAAAAAGGTGGTTTAAACAAAGTGATTTGTTATTAATTAAATAATCAATAATGCCACAAAGTTATTTTGCAAAGTTTGAAGAAGTAAACAAATTATTACATTAATTTTTTTAGTTAATAATAATAATAACAATAATGGTATTTATTCCAGGATGTGGGGAGGTGAGTTCAATCCCACACATTCCATATAGGTTGTAAGTACATACATTAAAAACATAGGTATTTATAAAATGGGTAAAGATAAAAAAAAAGTAGTATGGATGATTAGATAATAAGTATTCATAAAAATCTTTAATTGAGCTCTTAATAGTCCATCGAATCTGAGATTGTGGGAGCCAGAGTCTTTCTCCAATATTCTATGGTCGATCCTGAAGTCAGACGGGATTCTATTATGAGAATACATATTTCTGGAGTGGTTTATCCTTCCCCTCAGTCCTGCAATCCTGGTTCTTAATAGAGCTTTAAATTCTGGAACTTGCCCTTCTGTAAACATAGAGGAGGCACTGCAGTGCCTGGGGAGTCCGATCATCAGACGGTAAGCATTATTATATTGCACCCGAAGCCTTTCCATGGTTCTTTTGGTGCAGAAGGCTAGGAAGAGCATTCTTTTCACCCGTGGACTGTAGAACCGAAATCTTCTACTGAGCATGTTGCATTTTAAGCTCAGTACGCACCTCTGCCTGTCAATATCTTTGTCATCCATCAATTTATTGTTGATAATATGTCCTAGATATTTGGTGGATTCTACTGTTTTTAGAAGTTTGCCGTTCAGAAAGGCGGGGGACTATTTTTTGGGCCTTCCCCGTGTTTTATGACCAACAGTGCTGTTTTTTTCGCATTATAGATCATATTGGTTTCATGTGCGAATTCTTCACAGATCTTCAGGAGGATTCTTAATCCCCTTATTGACGGTGCCATCAGAACTATATCATCTCCGTAGCTCATATTGTTGGTACATTCACCTCCGATGTGGCAGCCCACTCCAGCATTGTTTAACCTGTGGGTTAGTTCATCCATGTATATGTTAAGGGTAGGCCTTGCCCTCATTTTAACGGGCAACTTATTCGCAATGCGTCTGTTCATGTACTATGATTGCTAAAAAGTATTTTTCATTCGGTAAACGGTGGGTAAAGGTCGACCTGTCGGGGTTTTGTACTATAAAGATAACTATGTAAGAAAAATATATTTTGTTATCGAAAAAAGCATTTACCTGTTGGCGTGTCATAATTACAATGTAAACATATACATTTGTTTGAAACCACTTTATTTTTATAATTTTTGCTCTATCTTTTTCCGAAGGAACCTTCTTTCATTGGAAGAATATTAAGACTAACATAAAATACATACTGACAGACAGTGGCGAAGCTAGGGGGGGGCGGCCTGCCCCGGGTGCCATTCGACAAGGAGTGACCCTCGACCCCGATGAGGGGTGACACCCGACCGTGGAAAAAAAATTACCTAATAATGACAGGCATTGCGGTGAGTCAGGTCATATACAGAAACGCAGTAGAGCCGATACCTGCATCAACTAGTCCATGATGATATCCCATTTCGCCCCACCCCATCCCATATACCTCACAGATGTTACAATCCATCCTGCCCCCATTTCCATATTAATATTTGGAGGCATGATATTAATTAAATCAAATGGTCGAATCGAAAACCGAACACCTGGAAACCTACGTCGCTTGAGTGGTTATATAACAATAATTTATTTTTCAGAGTTTACCAATCATCTCATTTCCGCAAATCATATTTTTAATAAGGACACGAGGGGTTCAAATTCTCCACCGAAATAATAAAGGCAAAAAATTATATAAATCATAAAATAATAATTCTAGTTTATTGAAGAACCAATTAAATTTGTCTTATATTTTTTTCTAGACATATTTCCCGGAAAAGTGTTCTGTTCTAACCATAATTCCCTTAATTACCTCTTCCCCTTTGTTGACCGCCCTGTCAGTGTTTTGTATTTTATGTTAGTTTTAAGATTCTTCAACGGCCAGCTCTGTGCAGGCGCAATCGGAGCAATCCGCTCCGGGTGCTGACTGTCCAAGGTGCCAAGAAGCTAATAATACTTGACACCTGTGACCTTAAGTTACTAGTGACCTTGAGTTCACTAGCGCCAGGCGCCGTTCGGCTCAGGGCTGGCCCTGGATTCACCTGACGAATGAAAGTCCCTTCCACCAGTACAAAGTACCAGTATAGCAATAATTATTTTGAAAAGTGAATTTAAAGAAATCAATGTGTTTATATTGCAAATATATTTTCATCACAAGCTTTTGGAATTTGGTACTAGCATAGAATAAAGAATAACACAATAATGAATAAATAAAAACACAAGCAGAGAATAAATAATAACACAATTATAGGCCCAATTTTGCCTTATACATATACAAAACTGTATTTTTGAAATTCAAATATGTAGGACGAAGAATCGAAGAACTAAAATTTAAGGAGAGTGTAAGCGCCCTTGAGGTGATTTTTCACAAAAACGGCGCTCTACAAATTGTCCAATTTTATTTTTACGGTGCTCCAGATTTCATGTCCGGGTTGAATCTTTCCCAAATGAAAGACTAAACCCTTCCACACACTTTTCCACAAATGAATATCTAGTAAATTAACGCAATGTAATTGCACTATATAAGAATAAAACAATACAAGAACAATACGTCAATCCACCAGAAACATAATGGGAAAATATTTCACCGACTCCAGATATTTTCATATCAGAGGGTTCGGCTCTGATGAAATCCTAACTGGTCCGATAAATCCTACTGATCCCTCAATATAAATATTTAAAAAATCTTTCGTAATCCTACATGTATTTAAAATGACCGACTTTTGCATTTTTATGTACAAATTTTTTGACAAATCTAATACGCCTAAATTTTGAATGAGAGAGCTAGGTATAATGCCAGTAGCCGAAATAACAAATGGTAATATTTTTATAGTCTGAGAATGCCAAATTCTTTTAATTTCATTTCCTAAATCTGTATATTTTCTTATTTTTTCAGAAACAGTTTTCTGAATATTACAAGAATTTGGTATAGCGACATCAATGATATAAGTTATTTTCTTAATTTTGTCATGTAAAACTATATCGGGTCTATTATGACTAATTGTTCTGTCTGTCAGAATAGTTTTATCATAATAAATTTTATAAAATTCATTTTCTAAAAATGAATTTGGTTCATATTCATAATATGGTACATTACGGCAGTCAATCAAGTTATGTTTAATTACCAAACTTTTGTGAATTATTTTTAAAACTTGATTGTGCCTAAATGTATACTCGGACGGCGCTAATACAGAACATCCCGATATAATATGTTCTATAGTTTCCGGAAAAGTCAAACATTTTCTACATAAATCATCAATTTGATTTGCATCTTTGATGATATGCTTCCTATAATTTTTAGTATTAATGACTCTATCTTGTATGGCAAGCATAAAGCCTTCTATTATTATTATTATTAAGGGGGGTTGGGCTAAATGAAACATTTGTTTCTATTCAAATTTGTAAGGAAGGCACTTCTAGTATTATATTCTTTATTCTATTGCTACAAGCATTATTGATGTTTCAAAAATTACAGTTAATTAAGTAAACAGTGATACATAATGTAATCTTTGTGGGGGAGGGTTGTCAAATATGTACTCAGGTTGGAGCGTTTCAAATTCCATCACATTTGAAGACATTCCAATTAACAAACAGCATCATAATGAACATTAGACATTTGTGGGTACCCCGTTTAATGCAGATTCTATATATTTAGCATCAAGTGTGTTACCTGGCTGGTTGGGTGGTGGTGGACGGGGCGCCGGGGGCCCGGGGTGCGTATAGAGTGCGCGGTGCTGCGGATTGAGGCGGTAGCAGGCCGCACCAAACTGGCACGGAGTGGGCGCTGTGAAGTCCGCGTCCCCCGGATGGCAGTACTCCTCACGGTGCAGGGCGTTCATTCTGCAATAGCAACAATCAGTTAGTCCCTCAAAGGATCTTCGGCTGTGGTAACTATAAGGTAGTTACCATGCCTTTTAGTATGGTAATAATGAGTTAGTCATTGTGAATTTCTTTCTGGTACTTTGATAATGAGTTAGTCACTGAAAAGTACTTCTGATATGGTGATAATGAGTTATTCACTGAAAAGTCATTTACTGTGGTGGTATTAGGAGATTTTTAAATATTGTCGGGTTATTCGTAACCCGGGAATGTTTGTCTTTCTTTTTAAAAAAAAAAAGTGCCTTCTAGTATGGCGATAGTGAGTCAGTCACTGGAAAGTCCCTTCTGTTATGGCGATATGTAATAAGTTAGTCACTGAAAAGTGCCTTCTAGTATGATGATAATGAGTTAATTGCTAAAAACATGGGTTTGTTCCTCAAAGATCAATCAACTCAAATCTTTTGGAATTTTGTAATTATGTTTGTAATTCTTTTAATGAAAGATTACAAGTAGATACAATTTATACTGATTTCCAAAAAGCTTTTGATAGAGTTAACCACTCCATCTTACTAAAAAAACTTGAACAAATTGGAATACATGGAGACCTATTACGCTGGGTGAAATCATATTTGTATAACAGAACTCAATTAGTTCTTATTAATGGATACAAATCATCCCCTATAATTGTAACTTCTGGTGTACCACAGGGTTCAAATCTTGGCCCCCTGCTTTTTCTTATATTCATAAATGACCTTGGCTCGAAATTAAACTGTGATTATGCTTTTTTCGCCGATGATCTTAAAATTTTTCGTAAAATTAAGTCTGTTTCCGATCATCAGCTGCTTCAAAATGACCTCGACACACTCAATAACTGGTGCACTGTCAATGATATGCACTTAAATGTTGAAAAATGTTACATTTTAAACTTTACTAGAAATAGAATTATAAAAGATTTTTCTTATGTTATCAATAATATTATTCTCAAAAAAGTTTCTTCAATAAGGGATCTAGGAATCACTCTTGATTCTAAATTCATATTTGATGTACATATTAACAACATTAAGTGCAAATCATTAAAAATGATGGGATTTATTCACAGAATATGTAAACCTTTCAAAGATCCTCAATCAATTCTAACACTTTACAATGCATTAATTAGAAGTAAACTTGAATATGGAAGCACTATTTGGAATCCACATTACTGCAAATATGAAAACATTGTAGAATCAGTTCAAAAAAAATTACTAAGAATGTTATCCTTCAAATGTGGACTACACGACCATCTCAGATCATACGATGTACGTCGTGATTACTTCAAGATTGATACACTTAAAACTAGAAGGCAATTGACTGATCTAATATGTTTACATAAAATTATTCACGGCCATCTTGATACTACATTATGTCTTAACAGTATTGAAATTAATGTCCCCAATTCCCATTGTTTAAGACGCCATAACATTTTTCATATGAATACATTTAAAAATAATATCGCCTACTTTAGCCCTCTGACCCAGATGTGTCGACTGTATAACAAGATAGAGTGCGCTGATGTGGATATTTTCATTGACAATTTGTACGGATTTAAAAAAAAAGTTCTAGCGCTGTTAAAAAGTACTAACTAATTATGTTGTGTGAATTGTCTTTCTATGCATGCTCGCGTATTTCATATGTCTTTTACCACTCATTGCAATGTGTTACTTGAGTGACCTTGTATATAATTCTGTATTTTTATTTGTGATGTTTTTGTTTTTCTAATTGTATTTATTTGTATTTAATTGTATGTAATTGTAGATTTTTATAATTGTGTAATAACTGAGTTTTATAACTGGATTGTTCTCATGTAAGTGTAAACATCTGTAAAACCCAGTATAAATAAATAAATAAATAAAAAGCGTCTCTGTTATGGCAATACGTAATCAGCAGATTACAAAGCCTAAAACTAAAGATAATAATGTATGTATCTACATAGTAAGATTTAGATTGTACCTATAGCAACTAAGACCAAAGGAGCACTTTGTCCTAGGTGGAGTTGGTTTGGCAAGGTCTGCGGATCCACCAGCCTGTGCCGGGTCCACCTTCACAGCTGCGCTAGCATCAGAATCAGGGTCTGCTACCGTGTTCGTCGCACCACTGCTCCCCGCTACTGAATCTGCCCCTGCGGTGTCCACAGGTTCTTTCTTCACACTGACTGCTTCTTTGTCATCTGCTGGTTCTGTCTTAACACTGACAGAGTTCTGGGACTCTGGGTCGCTCTTTGATGTAGTACCAATCAAAGCCTGAAATCAAGTTATTTTTACAATAAAACAAAGGTTATTAGAGCTACTTTTTTTTTCATTAATTGTATCAATTCTAAATGGTGGTCTTACACCAGGGCAATATTGATAGTATCTTCCACTCTGGAATGTACGGCAAATAACATATATGTACTACTATTATTTTAAATGAATACATTGTGAATAACACTAATTAATCAAATAAAATTTATTTATGAATTTGAAACCACAACCTCCGGATTGCAAGTCGAGAATCTTACTCCTCGACCATACAGGTCTTTAAACGTACTTCTAAATTGTACTTTCTAAAGAATTTATTTCTTTTTACTTCTGAAACAATACAACTCTAGTACACTCTGTATGCGTTTTGTCCTTGTGTACATTCAAAATACTCACCTCTGATATTTAAGGGTATTTATTGTCGGCTAATTTTGTTTTTCTTTTTATAACAAAGTGGACAAGTATTTAGGCACGGATTATATTGTGTAAGGTAACAAATAAAATAAATTCAAATTAATAAATTACTTTGTTTTTACCACTGTAATTGATCATAAAAAACCGACATGTTTCGTAAGCCAAGCTTACTTCATCAGGGTTTTAATAATACATAAAATAAAATAAATAAATAAAATAAAACATCACAAACCTCGAGAGCAACTAAATCTGGCTTCACATCGTGAGGGGAATTGGGGCGGTAGCGTTTGGCATCGGGACCCCCGTCACCGTCATCTCCCGCCGGATCGGAGACCCTCTTCTCACTTGTCGGCTTCTCAGGAACATCTGAAGATTCTCCAGCTAAAAAATAATATTCATCATTATACCAATTACCATCAAATTGTGTCACAGTTAACAATATATCATAATGTATTGTGTGTATCATTGCAACTTACCATTATTGGTCTTTGCACTGGTCTCTCCTTTTTCATTTGGATCATTTTCAAATAAACTTGGAGGTACCGCATCTGTGTATATAACAAGATATTATTATCAGCAAAAGCAAGTGTTAAAGAGGCAATAAAGCAGGTTTGATGGGATATTTGCCTAAAATAAGCCATGGACTCGAATCAGTTTGAAGAAGTGTGTTGCAATGTGCACATCCCTTCTGACCCGTAGATGGTTCAGTAGAAACCTTAGAAATTTCTTTTGAACTCTCTCCAACATAAGGGAATACTTTACTTGGGCTCCAAATTACCGACCCACTCTCAAGCCTTTTCCTTACTAAGGAATTAAATAAAACCATGAGAACCCGGGTATCTCTAAAATAACTTGCAGGGTATAGAATAAAGTCCAACATTGATTCATCACTCACATCAAACATGATTCCAAGATCTTTACATGGTGGAGACAGTGGCGGCTCTCCCCTTAGGACAATGGGTGTTTGACCCCCCAAAATTATAAGACATAACAATAATATTTTTTTACGGAATAAACCGCTCAACGCATCGAATTCTTTACTTGAAATGAACCGCAAAATAATAGCATTTAGCGGCGACGACTCGCCGGGTGACGAGCAGTGACATCTAGCGTGTCAAATGGAAGCTCCAATTCTCACAATATTTAGATCGCTGGGTCAATTTTTGACTTGCCCCCGCTATAGGATATCTTCTGTCTCTATGCGCGCCATACAATAAACGCGACGGCACTATGTTTTTATCTTGGAGTAAAAATTCCCGCGTATAGGTACCATAGAAACCCTAGCGACGTTTTGGACATGACCGAATGTCGTGGAAGGGAGACAGCATTATGAATCTTATTCGTTGTTGAAAGAGATAGCGATACAACATAGGTCGGTTTTGCATTTTGCACGCATGCTTCGTCCATTGTATTTGGACAGTACGGAAAAGATTTTGAATAATAATTATTTACGTTGTTATCGACGACGTTTCAAATTTAGTTTGGTGGCACATCGAGAAGTAGATCTTTTCAAATATTATTAATTATTATATTATGATCACTTTTCAACGGACATAGAAAACAGCTTGATTTAAAAAAACGTTTGTTTTTTAGGTTCCTAATCTAAAGGGGTCTCCACACGGTACTGCCGCAGTACGTTCTGCCGCAGAACTGACTAAAAATCGTATAGTCTGTAGTCAAAACCAGCCAGCCGTATTGTTGTTATTCACCAGCCTTTATTAATTAAAATAAAATGAATGGTGAATAATAAATAAATAACAATACGGCTGGCGGTTTTGACTACAGACCATACGATTTTTAGTCCTTTCTGCGGCAGAACGTACTGCGGCAGTACCGTGTGGAGACCCCTTTAGTGACAGCAGATTCTATACAATTAATTATCTAGTTACAGGTAAATCATTTGAAAGGGACCTTTGCTTTAGATAGATAAAATATATCTAATATAATTTAATAATAAATCTGTTTTTGTTAGGTAGCTGAAAAATTTAAAAAAAAAACATCGTCAAATTGAAACGCAAGTCTAAATTTAAATAAAATTGATAAATGTCTTTTTTCTCACCTAATATCTTTGGACATTTTATGGGTAAAAGGGGACTGCGGACGTGTGTTTCAAAGTCAATTTTTGTTTTTAAATTTTTGATATTTCTATTTCGGTTTATATTTTTTCTAACCTACCTAATTTTGTTTTTATATTTTGTATACTTAGATACATACTATCGGTGTGCATAACTATATTGAAAAGTGCCCTCTTTAAAATGATGTGCCAGCAAGTACATGAATTATTTAGTTATTTTGCAATTTATAAATAATACCCATGTAATTTGAGTTGCGGGTTCATGACCCTACCTGTCTTCAAATTGATATAGATAATAATATGTCGGCATTTTTCACAATGTCGAAAAAAGGTAATTTCACTTTTTTTTCAAATGACCTCCCATACCTGGAGCCCTAGAGCCGCCTCTGGGTGGAGACATGTTTTACGTTTATTAACGTCAATTACGTTTAGATAATATGAACTCGATCCAATTCCTTTTAGTCCAGTCAACAATTCTATCCACATCCGACTGGAGTCGATGACAGTATTCTAAATGTTGTATTTCTAAGAATAGTTAGGTCATCAGCGAAGTATGTATTGTGTAAGCAACTCACCAAGCAGAGAAGGAGAGGGAGCGTCATCTCTCCCTTGGTCGTCTTCCGCTCCAGAATCATTGCTTCCATCAAAAGCAATCTCATTATCACTCAGATTCACCGACTTATCTCTCTCACATTCTCCATTATTTCTACTACTTTCATTAATATTTTCTTTGGTCTGATTATTTTGGTCCGGTATTTCCTGAGTTTCTGTTTCCATGTCAGTTTCACTTTCTCCGCCATTGGATGCACCGTCTTTGATCAACCTCACTGAGAACTTATACGTATCGGGCAGCAAGGATATAAAGTCTCCGTCATTAATTAGCACACTATCTTCCCCTTTCCTTAAAATTTTCACAGACATCTCTGCATCTGGACACAAAGAAGTGTAGAAGCAGGGATTTACATGATTCTGAAACAAACAAAATAAAGAGTTCATTGAATCAATACAGCTTTAACTTTTTTTCTATTAACTCCACACTAAAGGTACTAAGGAAAACAAGTTCCCTCATGGTCTATGACGTCTTTGGGGATGCTGTGTGGAGGGTCTTCTTAGAAAGGAAGGAGTGAACATAGGTCTTGAAGAGACTCGTGTTATAGTAGGGAGAAAACACACAGGCTGGCAAATGAGCTGAGCTGTTGAACTCAAGAACGAGTCGTATAAACAACCTATTCTTATGTGACTAATTTAATGTCAACTGTGCACAAATGTGGGGTGCGTTTGGCTTGTTTCCCGACTATGCACCAGTGCCGAAGTTTCTCAGAGCAACTTCAATTAAAATACCGGTAGAACAAGGACAGCAATCCCACCTTGTACTTTAAAGATTGCAACCCGTTTGTTAACACATTAACTACCAAAAGCCGACTAGTCTTAGTTTTCGTTGCCAACCGTAAATGACCAAACACCAATTAGTCAGTTTTTGTACCCAACATACTGGAAATAATTCTCAGAATTATGTAAATTACTATTCATTTAAAAGGGATATTTACTATGAATTAAAAATTTTAAAAATAAATATACACTATTATTTGTCAAAATTTTACATGATGAAGACAATATTTTTAATAAATACAAAATGTTTCAATGAATCACGACATGTTTTGCTAATAATTTCAACTGATACTTGTTAAACCATAAATATTTTTTTACGACCTCAAGTGAGAGCTATCTTACGCTGGTTAGTAGTACTAAACAGTTTTTCCCGCTAAACTACAGATGAAATTTGCTTTGACTAGCGTTTGAATATTTTTCAAATATGGTTTGCGATCCATGAAAGCACATGTATTTTCAAGAAGGATTTGTGTGTATATTGTTTACAAACATTGGTCTCTCAGTATTGAGTTATGCTTTCATCCACAGTTATCGTTTTCAGCTTCATTACAGCTGTTGTTTTTTCATCGGATACATCTTACGGTCCACTATACATACAATCAGATCGATAATTTTTAAATATATTGTAATAATAACCCTTTAAGCTCGGTTTTTAAGGCAAATTCGTTGGTAAATAAATTGTTATGATAAAAGATATGGGGAATCTGGAAAAAATTCGGTTTAGTGGCGAAATTCCTAAAAAATCAAACTAATTATTTTTATACTAACTATGGGCCAGGGAATCCGAATCTGAAAGAATTAGGCGGCGGCAAGCAATATTAACTGAATTACACGACTTTTAAATTTTCAATACACACATACGAAAACAGCCATTTTAAAAGCATTTTGACACATGAAAACCATAGAAACCATAGAAAAACAACAATTTAAGTGTGGCCATTAAACAATAATATCATCGAACATACCTTATAAATCAAACACATCTTCGTCGTCCGTCGTATCTCTGT
This sequence comes from Limnephilus lunatus, assembly GCA_917563855.2. Classification (NCBI taxonomy): domain Eukaryota; kingdom Metazoa; phylum Arthropoda; class Insecta; order Trichoptera; family Limnephilidae; genus Limnephilus; species Limnephilus lunatus. The sequence continues at coordinate 17,866,736 of OU830602.1, read as the reverse complement.
CAAACTCTAATGTCTTAAAAAGTTGTTACCTAGACCGGTCACCAATATCAATGTTATTATATAAAACCTAACCTAACCTAACCCAACATGGTTTGTGCCCCTTTATACCGCCTGCTCGCGTCAATTTAAAAAAAACATCCCAGTTTTCAAGTAGTTTAGCGGCTACGCTAGGTTTGTGTAACATGGTTTGTGCCCCTTTATACCGCCTGCTCGCGTCAATTTAAAAAAACATCCCAGTTTTCAAGTAGTTTAGCGGCTACGCAAGGTTTGTGTCACATGGTTTGTGCCCCTTTATACCGCCTGCTCGCGTCAATTTAAAAAAACATCCCAGTTTTCAAGTAGTTTAGCGGCTACGCAAGGTTTGTGTCACATGGTTTGTGCCCCTTTATACCGCCTGCTCGCGTCAATTTAAAAAAACATCCCAGTTTTCAAGTAGTTTAGCGGCTACGCAAGGTTTGTGTCACATGGTTTGTGCCCCTTTATACCGCCTGCTCGCTTCAATAAAAAAACATCCCAGTTTTCAAGTAGTTTAGCGGCTACGCTAGGTTTAGGTAGCATGGTTTGTGATACAAAAGTGAGTAAAATTTATAAAAAGTAAGTACTTAAATTATAAACATGTTATTTTACGTTATTGATATTACTGCTTAATGGCAACACTTAATTTTATGTGGTGTAACATCTTTATTCTTTTTCTATGTTTTCTTGCGACTTCGATAGTGTCAAAGTGCTTCCAATATGTCTTCTTTTTGTGTCTGTTTATAGCAAATTTTAAAGTCGTATAATTCATTTAATATTGCTTGCCGCCGCCTAATTCTTTCAGATTCGGATTCCCCGGCCCAAAGTTAGTATAAAAATAACTAGTTTGATTTTCTAGGAATCAGAATGCTTCCAAAATGGCCATTTTCCTATGTGTGTAAAAAAAATTTTTAAAGTCGTATAATTCAGTTAATATTGCTTGCCGCCGCCTAATTCTTTCAGATTCGTATTCCCCGGCCCATAGTTAGTATAAAAATAACTAGTTTGTATTTTTATGAATTTCGCCACTAAACCGAACTTTAGCCGGGAATCTATCAAACGGACTGCCCGTTTCTGTACATAGTCAAGGGTTTTTTTAGGTATTTTGGAGCTCCAGACCAGAGGTGGCTGCCAAATACAACCGTGGGGCGCACTTGCGATTTGTACAGGGTAAGCAGTTGTGTATCTGTATCAGTATCTGCGGGCCCTGTACAGTACGCCCAGTTCTGTACAGTCGCCCAGTACAATCAAGTGCTGTATCCATTGAATAAAGAATAACATTAGAAGTGCCTTGTGGGTGTGTTTCGTGATCCAATCATAGGCCCAATATGTATTTGTATGTAAGGCACTTCTGGAGTTGTATTCTTTATTCCATGGCTGTAACAACAAAAATATAGAATTTTATCTTACAGCAGTTAGTGTCGCCTTTCCATCGGTAGATACTTCTAAAACGCAGTGGTTTCGCGATATCCTTGAATCTTTACACTGAAAAATAAAAAGATACTTAGTTAAACTTAAAACGGGACGACAAAAATACGATAACAAACTAAAATTACTTGATGTATTTAGCGTAGTTTTTAAACAATTCAAAACAAAGATAAGCACATAATTTATTTCGTGTCGTAGTAAACAATAACCCTACTTTCAAAGGCAGCCCTCTTCCCAAAACATGTTTTCCGACGCCTAACAGAATTGGTTCAGATTTTTCAGAACCTTCACAGTCTTGTCTTATAAGTTTTAAACTCATTTTCAACGCTATAAAAACATTTTAGTCCATAAATGGCGAGATCAGCCGATTGGCGAAATTAAAAATTAAAAATCACAACAGCAATGTGACAGCTGATGACAGTTGTGCATTAGAGGTGGTCGACATTCGTGCCCCGGTTACTTAGAACCGGTTCCTTTTCTGTCACTGGAACCGCCCTTCATCTCAAAATTACTCTAATCTCCCCCCCTCCTCCCTTTCCCCACTCCTACATATATCTGGAAAAAAATTCTGTATAAGAAATTCTCTAGTAATCCGCCTCCCTCCCATGTTTTATTTTTCCTTTTTGGGAACCGGTTCTAAAAGCAACTGGATAAAGAACCGGTTCCATGTAACTGGAACCGCAGCGAACCCATTTCGTTGGTTGTTTTGTTTCACAAAATAAGCGAATGAGCAAGTTTGTTCACGATAGATGAATCATAATTTACTATCATAACAATATTTTATTTTTATCTCAGTGCCTACTTAATCGAAAACCAGGGCAGTATTGGTAATAAACATTTTGACGCATATTTTGGACAGTAGGTAGGTACCTATATTGAAAATGAAAAAAAGATGTTACTAGTTACTAATCTATTTATTGACGACAAGATAAGACAAGCCTGAAGCCACTCCAAAAAAGTTTTTAATTTGATAATTTGATGTTTTCAGTCTGTATGATTAGGTGTAGGTATCTACTTATTGTTGTTTGTATTTTGGGGTATTAGGCCGTGTTACACTTCCTCTGGGGGAAGATACGTGTGAATCTTGATTCTTGGGCCAACGTTTAACGCATCCTTGCAGTGTCCAGGTGTCCGCCATATTATCTGCTCTCTGCTCTGATGAACTTGGCTCAAAACCTCGATAAATAGGAAAAGGAACGCTGCCTAATACCCCGTATTGGAAGAGGCCGGTTGAGGAAAACCCTTTGACCTCTCCAGCTAGACCTCCAGCTCGAACCTCAACCAAACGCTTTGGGGGCTATTCAAGTATAACGTAACGCAATTTGGGGGGAGGGGGGTCTTGTAAAATGTTACTGTGCATTAGCGGGGTGGAAGGGGGGTTCGAACAACGCGTTACATTTTTTTTATTTAAATAAAAAACTAGGATATTTAAATTTTCCAAGTTTTACGGGGTATCCCTTGATTGTATTGCACACAATTTATATTTTGTTCTCCCAAGTTGGCAACCCTTTTCCTTTATGTTTTACGGGGAATTACTCGACTGTATTGTACGTCATTTTTATTTTATTTTCGTTGTCAGTTGATGAATTTTCATGATCCTATAGTAAATTCCTATGAAAATATTCTTGCAAGCAATTATTTGATCAAATGCATAGACGGTGTGACGCGGGAAGCAATTGTTAGCGGGCGCATAACTCAATCATGCATATATAATAAATATATTATACGTTAGGTACAGTAACGGGCAAACAAGTGGACTCGCTATCAGCATGTGTATGCGAGATTTCCATAGCAGATCATTATATGACAGCTGTTAACATTAAATATGATGTGCAAAAAGAACCATTAAAAAACATAAAGAAGGTAACTATTTTATCCCAAAAACATATTGATAGCCACATACGAGAAATACACTGGAATTCTTTACTTAGTGAACAAGAAAGTACTGTTTTGTATCAACAAATTAAAAATAATTTCATTAATTTATATGAAAAAAGCACTGCGTCACTTTTTGAAAAACCAAATAAAAAGTAGGTATTCGTTAGTGTTTTAAACACGAAATACGCATAAACACAAATTGCTGTAGTCGGTGTTTTGTATGTACTATAATGTCCTCAAAAGCTGGAGATTTACACCATGAGCTGTTCGTGACCTATAAAGGCTCTCATGCTGACTTGCCAGCGCAGCTATGCCAAAAAAATGCCACCGAAATTTGGAAAACAGCAAAAGAAAAAATAAAGAAAAATTTATGGAACATATTGATGATGTTATAGGAGAGTTCGAGGTGACGGCCACGAAGAAGAAAGCAAGAATGCTTTTTAGTTATTATACACAGGTAAGTTTACTGCTAACATATAATAATATTACATGTAGATAGGTATACAATAAACAAAAGTCTGTGCAACTTAATTGTGAGTTTTAGGTTAAAAAAAATAGTGGGGGGGAGGGAGAGTCGAAAATCTTCAAAAATTGCGTAACGTAATCAGGGTTGCCAATGCTTATGTTCCAAAATACCCGCAATAAAAGTTCAAAATCTCCAAATTGGGGAGAGCAAAATATCAAATTCCCCGCAAATTCCCCACAAGCTTCTTCACCTCCAAAATAAAACTAAATTCTATTGAAAATGGCATTTTTTAAATTAAAATTGATTAAAGATATTATTACATACATAATACAAGATTAAAAAAGAGGTTACAACCCAATAACCAACATTGAAACAAAAATAGTGACATTTAAAAAAAAAATTTCAATACGGTGTGCCGATAAATTGTCTAGTAGGAAAAAAAGGATACATAAAAAATATGGTAATACAGTCATACATACGGTGTAAAAAAATAACTGAAAAATACAAGTAATTTATATTAAACAAAAAAGAGTTAGTTGAAGATAAATTAGTATCGTAGTGTTACAATGTAATTTTAACCCACTTTAAAAATATATTTTGTTATTTGATGTTGAGACCAATAATTTTAAACCGTGTATTTAAGTTAATTATTAAGCAATTTACATCATTATAAGACTTTATTAACAACATATAATTAATTATTAACGAAATAAGCATACTAACAGGTGATATAAAATAATTACCTCCTTTTATTAATAACTGCATCATGCTTTTTTGGTTAACATTTTGTTTGAAAGATTAACTTCAATCTTTCTCCTTCTTTTTTAATCCGTTCTCGAGTAGCCATGAATGCTACCACAGTATCTGTATGAAAGCGATTTCTATTTTCTCGATTCAAATTTTTAAGAACACTGAATTTTCTCTCAATTCGCGTTGGAAAACGACAACACGAGCAAACTTACTACAATTTTCTACATTCAGACCTTGTTGGGAGAAATCAAGAATAGCGGTATCCTTCTTTCGTAGAAGTTCTATGACTAGCAAATTCATGTGTCTTCGAATTAGGGTCCCGAATTTCAGAAAACCCCCGACTATTATTGTTTAGAAACAAATGTTACAATGCTGCCATAAAATAAACTACGAAATCTTCCACCGAATATACATATTTTTCAAAACGGTTGGATAATCAAAAAATGCCCAGAATCCCCGCATATTCCCCGCAAAATGGTGTTCCCCGCAAAATACCCAATTCTTTAAAAATCTTAAAAATTCCCCGCAGTTTGGGGAATTACCCACAAATCGGCAACCCTGAACGTAATACTTGAACGCCACCTTGCAGCACAATGATGGGGATAGATTCATTCCTCACACACACTAATATTTTCCCTCGTCTTTGGGAATTTACCACAGATAAGAGAAGTTTCTAATATATTTGGAATTTACTGTATTATGTAGGTACAGTTTTTATTGATTTTGATATTGTTTTGGTGCAAATTAAACAAAAAGTTTTTTTACAAAGAGCTGCTTTATGTACAACGTCAATAGTAGGTATTAAGGATTGTATCAGTGTTGGTAGAAATAATTATTTGTATAATTAATTTCTGTACTTTCATGATGGGATCGAAGAGTAGTAGAAGAAGCCAAAATTAAAGCCGCATGCCAAAATTCCGTATTTTATGCGTGGTTGTAACAGTGAGTAATACAATACTGGTTTAGGTTAATGAAATGCGTGTTTGTTTGTCTGTTTTTTTGAAAAAGTATATAGATTTATGAATGTATTTGTAGTGTTATGAATATGTCGTTTCCAATTTAGGTTGGTCAGCAATCAATTTGGGAGGCGGCAATGGGTACCGCCGCCCAGGGAACCTTTATTGGATAACCGACACCTCTGACATAGGTCACCCCAAGTGGTTCGCTACGTTGGGTGTTTTATCAGGGGTGCCCGGGTTCATGAGGTGAGGTTTGTCTAGGTCTTGGAGGAGGATGACCAGGGCACACTGAACCCCAGATTCCCCACCTGTGTGGAGCTCATGTAAAAAAAAGGTGTGCCCTAAGGGTAATCCTAAATATTTTTGATATTATGGTTTACTTGTCCTAGGCATGAGCAGTCACAATTCCGTTGATTCAAAGTTGACAGCATAGTTTAAATGAAAGTTTGGTGGACCTGCCGGTCCATGATGTACCTAATGCAATTCAGCGTTATTCTTCATTCTCCAACACCACATTTCGATGAGGTAGGAGCAGTGGCGTAGCGTGGGTGTTGGCCGCCTGGGGCGGAGGAAAATTTCGCCGCCCCCTTATATGGATACAAGTGCCGGCGGGGGGAGGGAGGGGGGTGCATGTGGAAATTAGATTTTTTATTACGACCTAGGTATACGGGAAGGGAAGGAGAAAGGGAAGAGGAAGGTGTATATACAAGCCGATTTTCAACTACCAAGTTGCTACTGCTGTCTGAAATCGAGAATGGTATCCATGTAAAAGGATTTCAATCTCGGTTTTAGCTAACGATTGATTCTGCGCTAGAGTCCCCAAATAATAGGTACACACGGAACAATCAATTTCTCAGAATTCTGCAGCATTTGGTATACAACTCAAATGTCAAGCTTCACTCGGTAAACGATGAATCTGCAACTCGTTATTTAATTTATCGTTGTATTCTGAACACAAAACCAGTTTGTATGCGGTGAATTTAAATTACACTCCAAACATGAAATTTGTTTCTGGCAACAAATAAATAGTCTGCAACTAGGATTTTTCAACTGCACATCGAATAAGAGAATTTTTCCTTCGAAATGTGTCAGCAGATGAGTCCAACTGGAATTTTGCATTCTGAACACCAAACTGGTTTAAATTAAATCTGTACCTGGCGAATTAAAACTACACTCAGAACATGAAAATGGTTTTTCTTTGAATCTGGCAGCACATACACAGTCTGCAACTAGAATTTTATAACTGCATTTCGAATAAGATAATGTTTTCATTCGAAATATGTCAGCAGATGAATCCACAACTGGAAATTTATATTCTCAACAAAAAATTGGTTTAAATTAAGTCTGTATGCGGCGAATTAAAAGTGGGTACATTCAGAACATGAAAATGGTTTTTCTTTGATTCTAGCAGCGTATACAGAGTCTGCAACTAGAATTTTATAAACTGCACTTCGAATAAGATAATATGTTTTCCTTCAAATTGTGTTAGCAGATGAATCCACAATTGGAATTTTACATTCCGAAAACTGGTTTAACCCTTCGAATAATAATAAAAATATATCTTTTAACTTTTGTCTGTCAAGGTTTCCGCACAAAATTCCCGGTTCTTCCCATGCATTTTAAATGTACCTTTTTATTGGCTATTTTATTTATCCTTTTGCAAAAAACAAAATTGTTCTAAAATATACATAAAACTAATTTTTCCGACGTGGTTATTATAATATTTATGTTTCTATATGTTCTTATTGGAAATGTAAATTGGCCCAAAAGAACACACCTGCAAATATTCAAATTAAAGTACTTAAAATAGAATATGCTTAAACTTTTAAATACAGACACCCTTTCTTAAAAGAAATTGTAATAAAACTTCTCTTCACTTTTTATGGCGTTCATACAAATTTATTTTAAAATAAAATGTATGGGACAATTTGCGTCTCCTGAGCTTAGACGGGTTAAATATTAAAACTTAACTCAGAACATGAAAATGATTTACATTCTGGCATAATTGCTAAATTGTTATGGACGGAATTGTTAAATGACGGTCCACATTCTGGCAAAATTGCCGCCCCCCTTAAAAGTGCCTCCCGGGGCGAGCCGCCCCCCCCCCCGCCCCCCACGCTACGCTACGCCACTGGGTAGGAGTATAATGACCTGTATTTTCTTTCACCGGTTCCTAGTATCCATCCGTGTAGATTTCGCGCTAAGAATTTGGCTTGAGTCTGACAATAGGTATATTTAAATTTGGGAGGCGGGTATATGGATGCCTCCGCCCCGGGAACCATTTATTGGATAACCAACACTGCCAAAGGCCACTCTAAGTGGTTCGCTACTTTTAGTGACTTAGCAGGGGTGCCCGGGTTCATGGGGTGAGGTTTGTCCGGGTCTTGGCGGCGGATGCATCTGCCCATCAGCTGCATGACAAGCCGAATCGGGAAAGAATGGCTGAGGGAGTCCCTTTGACTTCTCCAACTGTAGGTAGGTACTATCTCAGAGCATCTCCTTTCATCGCAGTGGGACGGATGGATTCGTACGTCCGACACTCCTGGACACACTGACCCCTCCCCTCCCGATTCCTACCCACCTCTCACATCCCCTTTCCTTCCCAAAACTTCCCCTCCTTCCTTTCCTAAAAATACCCCCCCTCACAGCATGCCCAAAGTTAACATAGGCCCTGAGACATTGGTATGTCAATGACCTGAGACCCTGAGAGGAATTATTTTCCTCGGGGTCTCCTGTTAATGTAAAAAAATATAATCTCTCTAAGCCGTGTGCCAAGTCCAGCCCAGGTACTGAGGTACTTGTCCTTTATATGCTTTGATGTAATCTATGCGATTGATTTTTCATTTCGAAGATCGGCAATAATAAAATGTTTAGGAATTTAGTCTCTCCACGGTTTTGCAAAAGACAGAGCAGGCTTCAAACGCTTGTCGTCGACCTCAATCAATAGAAACAATGAATGCACTGCAATGACCAAAGTACAATCCTCATGGTTTATATCGCTGATGAACACGTAACATTGTAATATTCGATCGCCTCCTTGGTTTACCTTACCTACTGACCTAAAATTTCTGATTCCTGCCACAATAACAGGAGTTTCATTGTCTTCTTTCGTGTCAGCAGAGTTTCAGCAGTGCCATGTAATATATCTATCTTTAAAAATAACATTGTAATAAACGATTTGATCACGTTCGAAATTCGTAATCATGGTGTTAGATTTTCAATCGTATCAATCCTTATTATCTTATCTAAATCCAATTGTTGATAGTGAGTAGGCGTAGGCACTGAAAATACCTGCAAAATTATAAAATGTTCCATATCGATATACAAACGCTCACATACAATAATAGAGCTTGGTATCAGTACCCTACTTATGTGAGTGCGACAAAGTTCTGTTATAACTCTACCTTTTGGAATTTCATGTATTTAAATTTGTTTGTTACGTTCCGGTTCCGGTTCAAGATGGTAGCCGTTTTAATTTCAACAGGCATGATCAAAAAAATCATTTCTCTGAATATGTGGCTATTCTGGGTAAAATACTTATGTTAGATTATATACAATTTTTATTTAAAAAATATGTGTACATATTATATGGTAAGACGGTACAATTTACGAAAACATAAAAAAACAAGTTATTATGAAAATAATCAAATTTCACGCGAAAATTTAACAGTGAAGAATATTTTGTTCAAATGTGAAATTGTCATGTTTATTAATAATAGGTATAATACCTACTTTACTGATTATAGGTTTAATACCTAATAATAGGTATAATAATACCTACCTACTTAGAAATCTTATGGTTCCAAAGGCAATTTTCATTTTCATTTTAAATAAGAGAAAATTGTACCTATATTTTTTGTACGAGGTCTATTTTTTATACAATAGCCCCACACGGGAGGCTCTGAAGAAAATATTTTACCTCAGAGCCTAAGTCATATTTGGGGATGCTGTGTGGAGGGTCTTTTAAAGGAAAGGAAGTTCTGGGAAGGATAAGGTATGAATGGTGGGTAGGGATCTGGGGGGTCAGTGAGTCCATCCTATCATATGCATCCATCCCTCCTACTGCGATGCAAGGCGATGTTCCAAAAGTGTTCTGCTTGAGAGGTCGCGAGGTCTCCCTCAACCAGTCTCTCCCTATCTGGTCTGCCACGTAGCTGGTGGGCAGACACATCCGCCGCAAAGACCCGGACAAACCTCACCCCATGAACCCGCGAACCCCTGCTAAGTCACCAAAAGTAGTGGGGTGATCTATGGCAGAGCTGTTTGTTATCCAATAAATGGTTGCCGAGGCGGCGGTGGCGGTACCCATACTCGCCTCCCAAATTGTGAGTCGAGTATAGATACCGCCTACTGACTACCTACTAGGTACTGCTCACAAAGCTACTAATTTCAAATAATAAAATTATAATACGATTTAAGGAATATTTTTTTAATGTTTATAATATCGTCACTTCATTTGGATAGGTTTCTAACTTCACTCCACATTGGATACGTTTTTAGATTTTCACGGCCAAAAGCATTTTCGTTGTTTGTTTTTTTGTCCAAAACGTCGGCTAAAGAAGGAGGTAGCGCAACACGGCATAACACCTCAAAAACAAACAACGAAAATCACTCCACCTTGTTCTGAGATATGAGATATCAAAGTTTGCAAAGACGATTTCTCATTATCTATTTACCAATTTTCGGGTTTGAGGTTGAATCTTGTGTAAAGTAATTTAATTGAACATATTTTAAAGGAAAGTATTTAAATAGGACGTATACTTAACATTTTAGATCATACCTAAACATGCAAATACAACCTTGTGCAATCAGTTAAGGCATTATAATTCATTGCAGAACGTTCTAATTACATTTCCCAAATGCAATTCCTAACTAGGGCCACGTCCTATTTAAATATTTTCCATAAAAATTTGATAAACTAAAGTACTTGAACTAAAATTGTTAAATAGATTACGAAAATTCGTCTTTGGAAACTTACAAACCTTAGAAAATGGTAAGGCGTAGTTAGAACCCTATCCAAATGAAGTGACGAACCATAAGGCGCCTTGTGTTTAGATCAACTGTCAGATACAAACAAAATAGAGGGTGTAAGTGATGATAGAACCTTGTAAAATGAATTATTATTGAAAATGCTTGATGTTAGAACTTTGTCATACATAGGTATATCTACGAAAATACAACTCAGATGGTTCTAAAATTTTTTTTGGGAATAGATATGAGCAAAAGAAATGCTTTGCATTCAAAGGTCATTTTCGAAAAAATGTCAGTTACAACCCTATCCAAATGAAGTGATGATATGTAGAAGTTATACATGGATATTTATATCTGTTGATTTCGATGTATGACTGGAAACTAAAATATGATCAGTTTAGTATGACCATATGCTAAAGAGAACTCATTTTTACTGACTGCATAATTAAATATTTCGTAGGTCAAGCCCGGATGCTAGACTGAGTCTGACCATGGGTGGTTCGGTATATTTATGGTCTGACCGTTGATAGAGAGACCGGGCCTAGAGATTTTGGGATTTTTCACACTCGCTTAACCTTATTTACTTTAGCCGAAGATAATAAAGACAAATTGTTACCTTTTTCAAATATTCTATTGAACAAAAAATGTTACATTTTGTTAACATTATATCAGACACCGGAATATTTATACACACCTCTAGTATGGGTAGTAGGACTAGTAGGGCTGGTAGGTATATGATAATATTCCTATTTGGTTACTAATGTAACGCATTTAGTCAACATTTGAATAAACTTCTCTTTAGTCACCTATAAATAAAATATGTCGACAAGTAAAATTAAATATGTTAAGTACCCACCTACGTTATTATAAAAATTTAATATTATAAATTTAAAATATATTTTACCACGCCTTCGCCATCTTCGTCAGCCGCTTCGAACATTTCAAGAATTTCCTCGTCGTTCAGATCTTCTCCAAGAGCATCGACAACCGTTCTCATATTTTCAACAGTTATATAATCTGCATTTGCAATACATGAACATATTAGAAGGGGTGAAAACTAGTTAAAAAAATATTTGAGTGGCCCATTTTTTTACTCTCTAACTAAAGAGCCAGTTTTTTGATCGACCTTCACATTTGACATCGTTACAGACCGAAGTCAATCGCAATTTTGTTTTTTTGAAATGAAAACTTCTTTATCACACTTTCAGGTATAAAGCGCCTAACGAACCTTAGCGGCCAGACATTCAGCGGACGAAGTATAGATTCTTACGAAATCCTATAATTATATATTTTAATTTTTGTAAAATCAATTCCAGTCTTCAAAATGAACAAAGGCAAAGAAAACACAAAAAAGCAACATCTAGCAACCCCAAATAAGAAAACACATGTACTAATAAGATGACCAAATGTATAGGAAAAGTATATAGTATAGGTATATGCACTGGAGTTAGACAACAAAAATATGGAAAAAAATCAACCCTCACATTGATAAAAAAAAAAGTGCTTTGGAGTCTCCCCACTCTGAAGCTTTCACTTCTACTGCGTGTGAATTGCAAACTCAGATTTTTTTTACATTTGATTTTCAGCCCGAGAACGGTTAGGCAAATTTTTGGGTATTTGTCAACAATTTAGCAATCAAGGTAGGTACCTTTCAAATATCAATCGTGTAATTTGTCAAATGCGTCAGTCGGTCAAACAACTGAAAATAAGAAGACACCTACTGGTCATTCTTCAGATGTATGAGCAGAGCCGGCCCTGAGCCAAATGGCTCTTGGCGCTAATGCCGGCGCCAGACACGAGTTCAAATAAGTGCGCACTTATTTGAAAGACTGTGCTCACACATTTGGTCACTTATGTGTGTCACTGCCAGATATGTGTTCAAAGATTTGATCACTTCTTTGAGCTCACAGTTTTCAAGTAGACCTCACATAACATGGACGACGATTTGGTCGACACAGTTTGCTTATATTATTTATGTGCGTGTAATTATTTATTACACATGCAAATAAATAAACAAAAACAGCCAAAACGAAGACGTGAATAGATGTTTGAAATGTATCGTAATAGAATAAGGTATAAGTGAATTTTATTTTACAGCTAGCACAACACTTACAAAAATAAATCAGGGAAATTATAAGTCACCGTATTTTTATATATATTTTTTACATGAGCTCCACACAGGAGACCCTGAGGAAAATAATTTCCCTCAGGGCCTATGTCATCTTTGGGGATGCTGTGTGGCTGGTTTTTAAAGGAAAGGAAGGAGAGGAGAGTTTGAGGGTGGGTAGGAATCTGGGGTTCAGTTTATCCTGGTCATCCGCCTCCAAGACCTAGACAAACCTGACCCCATGAAGCCGGGCACCCCTGCTAAATCACCAAACGTAGCGAACCACTTGGGGTGACCTATGGCAGAGGTGTTGGTTATCCAATAAAGGTTCCCGGGGCGGCGGTACCCATTCCCGCCTCCCAAATTGAATATAGAATAATTTTAAGATAATGTTTTCCCTGTAGTCGTTTTTATTTAAAAACCATTGTTGATGAATGATGCCTAGACCAGTGGGTTACTTCAGTAATTTTTGGAGAACGTCTTCTCTCCACGGCGACGCTCGCGCTACTGGGCTTCGCGCAGTGTGGCAGGCATACAGACATTTGGACTTTGATCCCTTTGATGTGCGCTAAAGAAACCGACACGGAACGGCAAAGCGCACTTAAGTGCTCAAACAAGTGAACACAGTGTCAAATGCCCGTGCCGCACATGTGAACACTTATTTGAACACTTCTTTGAACACATGTCTGGCACGGGCATAACAAAAACCTCGAGGGCGCTGTGTTAGGTGCAAGGGCGTAGCTATAGAACACCTCTGCCATAGAACATCCCAGGTAGTTCGCAACGAGTGAGAGAGGAGGGGTGCCGGGATTAGTGGGGTGAAGTATGTTCAAGTCTTGACGATGGATGCGCCTGCCCACCGGCTGCTTAACTCGCAAGATCGGGAGATTTTGGTTTAGGGAGAACCTTTGACCGCAGTGGAGATTTGGATTCATATGTCACTCCTGAACCCACCGATCCCCAGATTATTTATCACACAGATCCACAGACACCACCCCTCATACCTTTTTCCTTCCCAGAACTTCCTCTGCTTTCTTTCCTTAAAAAGACCCTCCACCTAACATTCCATCGGCCCCGAGGGAAATTATTTTCCTTGAGGCCTCCTGTGTTAAGTTAATATTGAATGATGAAGGGGGATGAAGTCCCTAACCTCCCCGCCATTAGTTAGGTGTTAGGTTTTGTCAGCTCCTTGACAAGTCAGCACCCGGATTCGCCTGCAATGGAGCAGTCCTCCTGCCCTGGCGTCGAGTCAAGATGAATCAGGAGCGTTTAGTGATTGATCTTATTTTCCAAGAGAAATTATCGTCTAAAAACATAAATCAACCACCATTATCTTCTACGTCGAAGTGCAAGAAGCTCTTCACGATATCGAATTCTGAATCCCTTTCAGCAATTTTCCTCATGATCAGAGTGGTGAAGTCATCAACTGACAATGATCCCGAGTGTTTTTCTCCGACGCTCATGATCATTCTCTTTAATTCCTCGGAGGTCACTTCATATCCTTCAAATGCAAGAAAAAATATTACCGCTACCCTCGTATGCATATTTTAATATTTGTGTTTTGCGTTATAAAACTTATGTTGAAATAATGATTTTAATCCATCAAACTAATTTGTTCGTTTTTATAGATAGTCATATAATTCTCATAGAAATAGTTGTGCCTTACTATCATAGTTAGAAATATGATTAGAATTAAATAAGCTATTTTAACCCCTCAGGCCTCGGGCGTATTCCGAGGCCTGAGGGGTTATTATAATAAAATCCAAATAAATGGAATGTTTCCTAACTAAAAATTGTTTTAAAAAGATGAAGAAATGTGCTTTCGATAACGTACCTAGTTTATTTAATACGAAAATTTTGAATGCAAACATTAAAATGTTTTAAAAATGGCTTAGGTACCTTACGTTTTTTCGAACTTAAATTACTGATAACGAAAAACACACACACACACACACACACATACGCATACATTTTATTAGACAAGTGTGTTCTAAACGTTATCATCGGCTAGCTCACTTTTTGTCGTTTAATATAAAAATAATTAACAAAAAATTCACAAAGTTGTTTATTTTTTTTCAAATTGCGGTCGGAGTTTTGGTTTCATAAAGTTGTACACCTGAATTATTTTGTAGTTAACTTTTAGATTTGTTTTTGTTTGTTTTTGAATATTTATTTAGATGGATGCAAATTTTTTTTCATACATCTAGTAAGAAAATATATACAAATACAATTTAAAGATACAGTTACATTTTTACAAATACATTTTATGAGGAAAAAAAAAATTACAAAAATAAAAATACATTTTGAGGAAACAGATAACTAACTATGTGACAATAATATTGGTAAGATTGTTATAAATCAAAAAAACATTCTTTACATATAATGCACACATCCTACGAAAATAGTCTAAGACTTGAGGCTTCCTTTACGGCATTCGGCAGGCTGTTAAAAAGTTTTTGTCCTTTATAAAACGCGCTATTTTGTGTGCACGAAAGTTTAGTTTTGGGAAGCCTAAAGTCTCCGCGTCTTCTCGTAGGATAGTTGTGAACATTTTCGTGAAACATAATGTTAGGTACTCTTCAGATAATTCGGTAGCATATTATTTTTCAGTTTGTAAATCATTGTTAATGCATTATATGTTATACTAGCTTTTACCCGCGGCTTCGCTCGCTTGGTATTAGTGGGAAATTACTGGCATAATTATTGGCATAATTGTTATTATTCTTGCTTTTTATTTTAAGTACCTACTCCCCTAATTTATTCTGATGATTTCACCTCAAGTAGGAATTAGTATTTTATTCATATTTGAATCCAGAGTAACCTAAAGAAATAACAAAATGACAGCCCACGTCAAATAATTACATAGCAACGCTATGCTTTTCGTCCGGACAATAAACATTTTAGAGATAGGTAGATATTAACTATGACGCCAACAAAGCACTATTTTTAGGGTGAATTGCCTAATTAAAAAAAAAATTGTTTCCAATGTAACAATTTGTTTGACGTTTGCAATAACTCGATTTTGTTAGAGACAGAAAACGTATGAAAAATAATTGCAAAACGTTACAGCTTATTCATAACGCCAGACCTTACCAATATATTTATATAGCCTATGTTACTCGCAAATAATGTAGCTTTCGATTAGTGAAAGAATTTTTAAATTCTATTCGGTGTTTATTGCGTGAAAGAATAACACTCATCCATACAAACTTTCGCCTTTATAATATCTATAAGATAAGATGTTGTTTTGTCGTCATCATATTTAGATTTGAATGTAAAGCACTGGGTTTCCTCTTCTAACACCGTTTAGATTTTAGATCATACTCACTACGATAGTAAAGGAGACACAAATATTATTATGAGACCTATACGAGCTGCTCCCAAGAGTGAACAAAATTAGCCTGAGGGGCTAAACAAAATCTATTAATTGGGTTGAGCATATGAATAGACAATAAACACGGTTGAACCTACCCATTGTTTTGATGGCGATCTTGAAATTTTCAGCACTAACCAGTCCAGTCCCGTCTTGGTCCAGTAAATTAAACGCCCGAGTTATATCGGCTTTCTAAAGCCAATAAAAAATTCACATTAGTTTTATAAATAATGTACGATCATGCTCTGCACGTGAATATTGCAGAAATAAACGCATTTTGTGCACAACCGCGCATATTTATGCAAATGCATAATTCCACCGTATTTTCTCGCTGGTGGGTAGGTACATTTTGGGCACAACTGCGCGTATTTGCAAATGCATATTTCCAACGTATTTTCTCGCTGGTGGGTACATTTTTTGCAAAACTGCGCATATAAATGCATATTTCCACAATATTTTCTAGCTGGTGGGTACATTTTGTGCACAACTGCGCATATATGCAAATTCATATTTCCACCGTATTTTCTCGCTGGTGGGTACATTTTGTGCACAACTGCGCATGTAAAAGCATAGTTCCACAGTATTTTTTCGCTGGTGGGTAGGTACATTCTTATAAAAATAGACTTCATACTAACAAAATCCAGCATGGCATGTGATTAACATTATTGGAACTGTATGGACAAAATTAAGTTATCTAATTATTGATTAGATATTAACAATTCATATGGATTGATACTTAATGCGTCCAGAGTCTAGATTATATGTAGGTTCTCAACGTGGGCTTTTCACACATTCAAGGGGGCGGCAGGAGACCCAGAGCAACCCATCCCACCCCATCCCATCCCGCCCCATCTCATCCCATTACGCCCCCCCCCCCCCCCTCCCGTTATGGTTAAATATAATCGTGACAATAGCTGTTTCAGATTTACCAGATTCACGACGACAGATGGTAGGTAAGAAAAAACAGTTGGGGGGCGCTAGAATTTTTTTTCTCAAAGGGGGCGGTGGGAAAAAAAGGTTGAGAATGTATGGGCTAGATCAGACGTTCCCAAACCTTTTTACTTGTAGACCTCTTTCAAAATTTTACTGGTTTTGGTGGACCCCCTGCTGCTATATTTCTACCAAAACTCGTAAAATACATTAACTTCAACAATAAATTTAAAAAATAATCATAATTTTAATGGGAGGGATGTGCTTAAAGCTTCAAAATGGTTTTTTAAAAGTCTCAATACCTAACCTACGGCCTGTCAAAAATCACCGAAAAATTATTGGAATTTTATTAATTTGTGAAAACGCCGCCGCACTTTTAAGCACAGATTATGGAAATCACACTTCATTTCAACAATTAGGTACTACAAGAAACAACTATTAACGTACATAAAATACGTTACTAGGTTCTTAAGTTTGGGTAAATTAAGTAATTCATGCGTATTTAGTTTGAAACGAAACTTCGCAAATATCAAATCCATACAAAATAACATGGCGGCAAAGGTGATGTCAATGTTTAACTTTGAATGAGAATCGTATTTTTAATGCAAATTTTTCCGTCTATCACGACTGAAACCGGTGGTTCTTGTGGTAATTAAGTTTAAAAGTAGTTTACTTTTCAAAATGTATGCCTATTTAAAGTGTAGTGGCAAGCGGCGGTGTTTTCACAGTTTACAGGATTTTTTTTTGAGCAATGTATTCTATTTGCCTACATTGATAGGTAAAGCCAAGCCAAAATTTTTGTTTTTTACTATCGAACCCAGATAAATTTTCGTGGACCCACACTTACAACTTGTGAACCCCCATTATTTATCACGTCAACGAAGACTCCCGTCGAGTCTCCCGTGGACCCTTTGGGGGTCCACCTGGACCACTTTGGGAATCACTGGTCTAGATCGTACTTTTCTAAAGAATCCAAATATTCTACTCATTCAATTTTAGAATACCTACTAATATAAAAAATATAATTTTACTTGTGTAGCTGTGAGAATAAGCCATGGCAATATGGCTCTGTTGGTGGCATATTCCACCGACTCCTGAGGGGTTCTCTGTTCCAGCTCTTCAATGGACTCCTGATCTCCTTCTTCTGCTGCACCCACTGCCTCCTCGGCAACCACTTGCTCTGCCTCCCCCTCTAAAGGTTGCGCTGGTTGCTCATCCATAATGTTTTAAAAATATTAATATTATTGATGAAATTATTTCGTTGTTGAAATTACTTCTACCGAAAGGCATCCTCACAAAGTAGTTTCAAGCATTTGGTGACGTTTGTTTTAAATGGGTTCATTTGTTTCATTTGTGTACATTCAAAATTCGAACGAAAATGAAAACTAATTCCGTACGCTAAGATTTTTTATTCGTTTACGTGTAGGTAGGTACATCATAGACTTTTAGAGATGGTTAATACCTTATATGGGTTGTCACTGCGGTTCCAATTATTGGAACCCGATGTGGAAACTTTTTTTTTAAAGTTACTTTTGGAATCGGTTCATCAAAAACAAAAACAAAGAGGGAAGGCGTTAGAGATTTCTTTAAAAAAAATCCCAACCTGGGGAGAGGGGTGGCAAGGGAAATTCTGTGAAAAAGGAACGAAATTCTCAAAAATTAAAAATACTTTGTCGTTTTTTTACAATTTTGTAGTTTTTTTTTCATTTTCGATAGTAATTCCAAAAGGAACCTGTTAAAAAAAACGATCCCTCTGAGAAATAATATCTACGGTTCCAATGACAACAAGGGGTCCGGTTCCTTGTAACCGAGACAGGAATATAGACCATCTCTAGTCGCTTTGTAAAATTTATAGACATAAGAAACAGGAGACATGCCGTGACACAGTCCGAGTGTCATATCGACGAGCTGGAGACAAACCACGTGACAATCATGTTGGCACCAGGAGAGTTATAACTTAGTCCCTTGAATAAACGATGACATCATTCGTACATTGACATTCCTCGCGGTTCCGCGCTGCGTGGAGAGCTGCGGACACCGACGTACCGGATGCTAGTGATACCTACTTGGTCACTCCAGCGCATTGGCGACCTTTCTCTGCTTCTTCTGCCTTCCATTTTGCCAGTCACCGTGAGTTTCTCCAAATTGGAGTCCTCAGTTTGGGGAGCAACGTTCAAGTATTTTGAAATGCGTTGTAGGCAATAGTTGAAAGCCTAGTGGATGTGTAAAGTGATATACGAGGGTCAGTCAAAAAGTAATGCCTCCTATTTTTATCTACTTAAAGTTAGTTAAGTGAAAATTTTGAATTTGGTGCTTTTTCTCAAACCTTCTTCTACAATCTACTGCAGTAGTAACCATTTGCGTCAACAGGTGCCAGCACTGCAGTCGCTTGCAAAAAGGCCGACATCTATGTTCGTATTAGAAAGCGTTCTGTGATTGATTCTTGACTGTAGAAGGCGAAACGCCCATTCGCATTCATCAAAGACTGAAAAATGTGTACCATGATGCAACAGTGCAGGATGCCAGCACATCTAGACGCTAAAGAACAAACACCACTGGCTGACGAAAAGCGGAGCTAGTAGATTGAGTAGATTGCAGTGACAGCACGCAACGTTGAGCGGATTGATGACATCATTCGTGGTCACCCCAAAGTCCCCATAACTACAAATGTCGCATTCTCTCCCTCAGTAGTATGAAGACAAAAGTTTGTGCAAGGTGGGTACCAAGAAAATGTATAAAAATGTAACACTCGGTTT
Source organism: Limnephilus lunatus (assembly GCA_917563855.2). Classification (NCBI taxonomy): domain Eukaryota; kingdom Metazoa; phylum Arthropoda; class Insecta; order Trichoptera; family Limnephilidae; genus Limnephilus; species Limnephilus lunatus. Next base: position 17,847,103 of record OU830602.1, on the reverse strand, counting down.
CTTGAAGAAACAAGAAAAACAATAGCCTCACAATACTTGCAGCGCTTAGTTTCCGGAAAAATTTGTGAACGGAGAAGAATATGGCTTAATTTTTTTAACCTGAATCAAAGAGGCAGTCAATGGAATGGCATCATACAAACTCACCAAGGACAAAAAAATCAAAACCGTGTGATCGGTGGGGAAAGTTATGGCGATTGTGTTCTGGATGTAACCGTGCTTTTGTGATACATGCCCTTGTTACATGATAGATCAAAGCTCTGAAAATGGACGGAGATTATATTAAAAAGTATGTAACAAATTAATCTTCAATAGTGCGGTTTTCAACCCATGCAATTGAAACTCCCAACTATGTTGTGTGATATGAGGTAGTGATGACAAATATCTGGATAAGCAGATCTAGTCACTAAACATGACTAAAGCCATTTAAATAACTTAACTTAATTAATAAATAAATTAGTGTGATCTATATCTAACAACTCTTAAAAAATTTCATTTTCTAAGAATTCTCTAACTTCCTCATCTTCTTCTTGTAACCCAACCTAACTATATATCATTTTCTTATAGAAGATCTGTGTGCATAGTATTAAGAGCAAGCATAATAACATGATAATTTTTTTACATATTTTTATTTACTATCTAAGCAGCTTTGTATGTATGTATAAAACTGATTACTGTGACTTAATATATTAATAATAACTTCTCTTTTCCAATAACTCTTTAACTTCTTTACCTTATTCTTATAATCCAAAATACCAACATAAACTCTCTTATTGTAGAAGAATCTGTGTGCATAGTATTAATTAGTGAACATTTTCAACCAATACTAATGAATGTAATCCGAAAACTGTAAACTTCAACCGCCATAACACAGGGTCATCCCTAGCATGGAGGGTGAAATATCATAAAAAAACCATATGTACTTTCGATTTTTCATGTATTAAATAAATAAATAAAGCAACCAGGGCGATGCACGGAGTATCTACAACACTTAGGCGCAAATAATAATGTGCCGGGTATTTTAGTAAAATTATTTATAGGAGAAATAATTGACGGGTAAGTAAATTAAAACTCATTTCCAAAAGTGTCTTAACTAAATAACGTTACTAATTAATAACTTTTTCGCGGATTTGGAATTTCCGATACCAATATATACCTACAGTACAATCTTACTAATCCGGCACTATTAAAAACCAGAGCATGCCGGATTATTGGAATGAAAGATTACTGGATTATAGAGAAAAAATCATAATAAATAAAAACTTTACTTGTCCAGATTCGTATTTTTACGAATTTACGCGAAATATATCGTATTTTTATGAATTTATTCCGGGCGCGGGCGGAGGGTGCCGGATTATTGGACGTATCGGTTTATTGAAGTGCCGGATTAGTGAGATTGTAATGTATTACTGCTGCTAGCAATTCGCGCGCTATTGTAAAAAAGATCTAGTAATTTTTTTATTTAGTACATGATTATACATTTATACACTTACATAATTTATGAAATGTTTTGACTGCCCAACTAGGAAGATTCCCGTTTTAGAACAGTCTAATTAGGATGGGTATGAACATATTATGGAACATGATTTGTACAAAAAAAGGAAGGAAAATTGAGGAAATAAAAGAATTGGTGAGCTCATTTTATTTTCGACGCTCAAGTCACTTCCCTGCTCCTGGTAACACGTTTTAATTACCCTCACACTTATCGGCCTGTCTAGTGTTTCTTATGTCTATGGTAAAATTAGTGTTCAAGTCAGACTGGCAGCTCCTCGTAGCCGGTGGTGAGCGAGCCTGCGGGCGCTCTGCCCCTGCTTGCAGTCCCTTGCATGCTCCCCTGGCGGGTCCCCTGAGTGCCCCCTCCGCTCAGCAGGGGTCCCAGGTTGGCGCCGGTCACCTTGTACTGTTGGGCACGCTGGGTGCATAGGCCGTATCTGGAATGAAGCCAAGGGTTAAGGCCCATTAACCAGCGGCCGAAAGATCGTCTTGCGATCGTACCATCGTATCGTAAATTTAATTATTCTCCGAACCAATTTTTTTTACTGATAACTAAATATCAATTTTATTTCATTCAAAATTTGTGTTTACACATATACATAATAATGTTTAAGAAAAATAAGTGTGTAAATTTTTTTAAATATTTTAGTTTGTAAGACAGTAAATATATAGACTAACAGAATTATTTTCGTCACAAAACACGTGCGCGGATTTTTTAAAAATGATTTTACTTAAAATAAAATAAAAATTCTGGAAAATAGCTTTCCTAGATAATGTATTGATATGTTTTACTTATATAAAACAAAGTCGATAGTTACTCCATTGATAACTCAAGAACGGCTGGACCGATGTTTATGATCTATAATTTGTTGGATTTGTCTCCGCCCCGAATAGCAGAATAGCTATTAAAACATCGGAAAAATTGTCGAAAAAAAATTATAATTTAAATTCTTTTCCTCATACATTTTGTATGGAACGAATTCTCATCTTTTGAAAGAGCTACAGCAATATTGTGATAAATATAATATTAAATAGTGAGTGAATTCCAAAAATCCAAAAATTTCAAATGTCAATGCGCCGATTGTTTTGCCTTCGTTCTTAAACATATAATGCTGCCCCTCTTTCTTACACACTAAACGTAAAATGTCGAAAATGAGAGAAACGGTGAACGTAGGTATGTCTGCACCCCTCCAAAAGAAAACCAGCATGGTTCATGTGTTGTTTGCAGTGATGACAATTGAAATCGCAGATATGAAAATAGAGAGAAAATAGGGATCGCGTAAAGCGAAAATTTTTGACTTTGGTCTCTAATTGGAATCGGGCTGAAAAAGGTGATGGTGTAAAACGGCCATAAGGGATCGCTAAACATCGATAATGTTAACCTTTCAGTACCGCACTTTTGTTTCAACATATTTTTTGTTCAATAACACGTTAGATAGTTATTTGATAATTGTTTTGTTGAAATATTTGAAAATTGTGCTTTTTTGTTTAATGATTAAGATTTTTTTCTAATTTGTTTTTAATTTACACCTAACACAATAAAATTGTAAAATATATTATGTAAAAATGTTTTCAAAATATACCTATTATGTAAAAATATTAATAATTAGGTAAATATTGTAATGTATAGAAATAAAAATTTTAAAAATATATATTTGTAGGCCTCAAATGTTTACTTTTTATTAGTAAAGGGGTCTCCACACGGTGCTGCCGCAGTACCAACTGCCGCAGAACTGTAGTCAAAAGCGCCAGCAGTATTGTTATTATAATAACAATACGGCTGGCGCTTTTGACTACAGTCAACTAAAGTTCTGCGGCAGTTGGTGCTGCGGCAGCACCGTGTGGAGACCCCTTAAGGGAAAAACGTAACACACTGAAAATTAACTACCTATTTTATTTTGTAAATCGTTTACTACATAGTTTTTTCGCAGGAATATTGGGACTAGTGATTTACAAAACAAAAGTATTTTTTCTTGTTTCTGAGGAAGAACAGTGGTATTGAAAGAAATTTGGTTGTAATTAATAAATAGGTAAAAGAGTTTAATATCAAAAGCTAAGTAAAAAAAATCGACGCTAATATAGCTTCTTGAGGAGGTTTTTAAAGGAAAATTAAATATAAGAGGGAAAAAATTTTGAGCAAAAGGATACCTGGCCAACAGCAAGCAGAGGTCCTTTCGGAATTGGTGCGTGAGGATGGCGTAGAGAAAGGGGTCGGCCAGCGCGTTGAGTGGGTAGACCAGCACCAGCAGCAGCTTAGCCCCGGCCACGTGCACCAGGGGGTGACCGGCCAACGCACCCGCACCTGCCGCACCTACGGGCACCACGCAGGCCATGTGGAACGCTATCTATATAAAATAACAACATTACCTATTATTTATAATCAAAGAAAAAAAGGTAGAGGTAAAAGGAAGAGAGTGCCTTAATCTAGCCCCACCGATCAACAGACCAAGAACAAAATTACTTGTGATCGGACAGGCAAACACATATAAGAACGAACGCCACTTAAACGCCATTTAAATGACCTGCAAATTTTGTAAACAGCAAAAGATACGGATATATAGAGTCATAAATAAGAACACCCATATGGGACATGTCTGGGCGCCGGTTTTCCTCGTATTTCCGTACGGTATGGAAACATTGACGTTGACACTTTGAGCAGTAAAATGAAACAGATTTCATGTAATGCTTAGGAATCCGTGGAAAGCTAAGAGCACCAAATCTATTCATCATAAAAGAGCTAGGCATCCAATCGGAATGTCAGCCGTCTTTCTGCAACGTGTTCCAAGATACTTGTACCTACTTTGGAAACGTAGCTCGCACACCTGAAATTTTGAACGAGGAGAAGCTTATGGAAGCTTTCAATATAGAACATCAACGATTCGATGGACTGCTCAATAGCATTCGGAATATTGTTGTTAATGGTCCATGGCTGTCCATGCAACGCACGACCAAGGCAATTGGAATGAGGTAACAAACCTCAGTAATCATTATACATACACCCTTCTGGTGCAGTATATCCCTACTGGATTGCATTTTAGGTAGGTACCAAATACCAACCAGAATGGCCATCTTGTTGGCCACGCTCGCCTCTCCGTTGCGCGCGGCGCAGTGGCGGGAGTCCCTGGCCAGGGTGCTGTAGATGTGCAGGTAGCAGCTCGCCACGGCCAACACGGACAAGGCACCGCCCAGCAGCAGGCCCCATAAGTACATGCTGTCCAACCAGCTTTTCTGCCGCATCGGAAGGCAGACGCTGTAAGAGAAACATTATCATATATATTATTTTCATCCGTAATACCCGCGCTATCATTGAAAATCTGATCCATATTTGAGAGTGTCTTTTGGTATGCTTTCGTATTCACCTCTCCAACTGAAACCTGAAAACAAATTAACAATCCAGACGGAGCTGTTAATAAACTGTTAGCTTGTTGAGCTGTCAATAAACTTTTACATGAATACCGCACAAGAGTCCCAACTGCTCCCGTCTGGAACTCGTGGGACTCTGGCATCCCCAATTGGGGTATGTTGTGAGGCTGAAGGTAGTGGGGAGGGGGAGGACATAGGGAAGAGGAAGGTGGGGGAAGTACCTGGCTTTTCAGATCTGGTCACCAAACACGGTTATAGCCATTTCAAGCAAAGTTTCAATTCTGAATGGTGGTCTTACACCAGGGCAATACTGAGAGTATCTTCCACTCTGGAACGTGTCGCAAATATACTACCTATATATTATTTTTTTAATGAATAAATTGTGAAATAACACAAATTAATCAAATAAAATTTATTTGCCACGCCGGGATTCGATCCCGCGACCTTCGGAGTGCGAGTCAATAGCCTTACCGCTGGACTACGCCGGCCGTCAAGGTGCTATACTGGTTAGCTATGCATTGCGCATTATCCTTTACCACCATCCAAGATGGAGTTTTTGAACATTGCATAGTACTTAGATATTACCGACAAAGAAACCGTTGAAAGGAACATTGGGAAGGAATGAATTAAGAAGTAGATAGAGCTCGCTCACCTGGTCGAGGAATAGTCACTGACACCCACAAGCGGCAGCAGGGCGGCGAGCATGGAGTAGAGCAGGCCAGCCACCAGCAGAGCGCGGGCAGCTCTTGGCGACAGGCGGCTGTTGGGGTGCAGGGCGCGTGTGATGGCCAGCCAGCGCTCCAGCGTCAGTGCAGCCAGTGCCAGCAGCGAGCCCTGTGCACCCACCACTCCCAAGAAGCCCGCCACCTTGCAGCCGATTCCTGCACATTCAAACTTTTCAAATTCTCTTTCGTTGACAGCAAAACAGACATGGAAATGGACCTACCATCTGAAATACTTCGGTATTAACATTTTTAAGCGGGAACATGGAGAGATTTTCATTTGATCTATTTTTAGTACGTATTCGTTAAAAAATAACCGTTGACGTTTTCAAACAGCATCCCCGATGAGGAAATGTCATAAAAGAAAATTTACAAAACATAGAATTCTCAGTTTCAAAAACTTTTTTACAATTTCCCGACCCCTTTTCCGTGTAATTTATTTCCGTGATCAAATATATTCCTACATGAACAATGGGTTCCATGCCAATTCAGAATCAAGTCAGCTCAACACCTCTTTGAAAAGTCATTAAAAGCCTTTTTTTTAAATAGCCCATAACTCTAACCTAACGTAACCTATTAAACAAACTCTTAATATATTTTTCTCATCACTTTTAATGACTTTTCAAAGGAGGTTCTGAGTTAAATTCATACTGAGTTGTCCGGTCATTAAAAAATCACATAGCAAAATCAAAAGAATGTTAATGTTTTAAACAAATTCCATTCAATTTTACGAGCTAAAATTTTCCGGTTTTTCCAATTTTCCCGGGGGATATTTTTCAGGAAACTAAAAATTATCTAATTTGGTAAATTTCCAAACTTCAAATAACAAAATCAAAACGATAAGGTTTTCATTAAAAAATGCTGACTGATTTTCCAATTTCCCTGAAGAATTTTCAGAGAAATATTGGAAAATTTCCCTACTTCACATAAAACTACTTCAAATAATTAACCACTTCACATAAAAATACTTCAAATAATTAACCACTTCACATATCAAATAGGTAACGTCTAAAAAAAAATTCATTTGAGTCAACTACATTTTGTTCTGAGGATTATTTTGATGCTACATGATAAATGTTTGCTACGAATTTAAACAATATTAAACATTTATAATTAATACATCTATCACCATCGATCAATTGTTTATCAATGCCTATCATTACCATTAATTTTCTAAAATATAAACTAACTAGCAAACCCGGCCACACGTTGCTGTGGCTAACGAAACACAACGCCATTACCCAACCTTTATAAAATCCACACCACTTGCTTGCCAGCTGCCCGCTGCCCGCTGCTTGGATTGAATATTTTATTTGATATTTGACACATAAACCTTCATCTTTAATGACCCTATCTATTGGTGAAAACCGCATGAAAATCAGTTGCTTAGTTTAAAAGATCTAAGCTCACAAACATTTTGAGCGACTTCATTTCATACTATGTAATGATGAATATTTGAATTTCTCTGCTTTTCTCTACTATGATAAGCATGTAATAAATATAAACCATCCTCTTGAATCACTCTATCTATTGGTGAAAACCGCATGAAAATCCGTTGCGTAGTTTAAAAGATCTAAGCGCACATCCATTTTGAGCGACTTCATTTTGTACTATGTAATGATGATGATGAATAATCTTATCTTATCTTATCTTATAGATAGATATTATAAAGGCGAAAGTTTGTGTGGATGAGTGTTATTCTTTCACGCAATAAACACCGAATAGAATTTAAAAATTCTTTCACTAATCGAAAGCTACATTATTTGCGAGTAACATAGGCTATATATATTGGTAAGCTCTAGCGTTATGCAATTATTTTTAATACGTTTTCTGTCCCTAACAAAATCGAGTTATTGCAAACGTCAAACAAATTGTTACCTTGGATAAATGTTTTTTTTTTTTTTAATTAGGCAATTCACCCTAAAAATAGTGCTTTGTTGGCGTCATAGTTAATATCTACCTATCTCTAAAATGTTCATTGTCCGGACGAAAAGCATAGCGTTGCTATGTAAATATTTGACGTGGGCTGTCATTTTGTTATTTCTTTAGGTTACTCTGGATTCAAATATGAATAAAATACTAATTCCTACGTGAGGCGAAATCATCAGAATAAATTAAGGGAGTAGGTACTTAAAATAAATTTCTGTAATTTAAATATTTTCTTAAATAGAATTTTTATTTGCGAAATGTCATTCTCAAATTTTGAAATTTTCTATTAAACAATAATAATTTTTTATTACACAAAAAGCAAGAATAATAACAATTATGCCAATAATTTTGCCAGTAATTTCCCACTAATACCATGCGAGCGAAGCCGCGGGTAAAAGCTAGTTTTATATAATACTACGTGAATAATTTTTCAATTCCTTTAGCACTGCGAAACAACAACATGAAATCTTTTAAATATAAACGAAACTTTTAGTTTCATCGGTTGTAATGTGGACATGGTAGATCTTAGATATGCCACTCACGTGAGCTGGTTCCTAGACCCTGCAATTTTAGTAGGGTTTTTAGATAACAATTTTTCCCTACCGATGAAACACAAGGCCTTTAAGTCTATAATAGCCAGGTAACATTTTAAAATACCCACATGAGGTAAAAATTGCAAGGCGCATATGACGCCGTTCTATTTATAAAGAACATTAACTTTAAATTCAGTAAATTTAAATGATTCATCTCTTCAAGAAACATAAGAATCTAGTAAATGAAAAAAAAAAAAAACCTAGACCCGTGATATCAGAATCAGCAGATTCAGTATTACCAACAAAACAGAGTGTTTTAAAGTGGGGGTGTTTTATTTATGTATAATAAATATGCAAGTTAGATAATAGATGTCCCACCGTACTGCCAGTCGTAGGCATAGTTAAAGTAGCTGTCCGCCGTATAGGTGTCCACCGCCGCGAGCAGCAGTAGGTAGAGCGCCGTGCATAGGTCCGTTAGGGCCAGCTGCAGGTGCAACAACCGCGCGGGGGCCGCGTGCATGCGCGCTGCTAGGGCCACGGCCACCAGCAGGTTGGCAGAGGCCCCCACCAGCCCCACCAGCCAGCCCAAAGCGCGGGGGGCTCCCGTCCCCAGCACGCCGGAGCAAGGGTTAAGCGCGTCGGCCCGCGGCCAGCACTGTACTGGATCCGCTCTGAACAACAAAGAAATCAAATTATTTTATTTGTTATTAAGTGGGTGAATTTGTATTTTTGGGTAGCAGGTAAGTACCTATATAATATTATGTAGGTACATTCTTAGAACAAAACCCATCACAAAACCAAAAATTCCGGTTTTTAGCCGTGAATGCCAAATTTATTTATTTTAATAACTATATATTTATTATTTTTTACATTTTTATACGAAACATGCTAGGTATATAAATAAAATAGAAATTATATTCGTAGCCCTCCTCACTAGGAGATCCTGTGCTGAGGGGGACTATGCTTTGGATAAGTTTTCAGCGACTTCTATGGTTTAACTTCATGGTTTGGATAAGGTTTTCCAGAAACTTTTACGACGATGTTTTAAGTATACTAGTAAGTTCATTTCCCGATAATTCCTTCAGCCAACATTCAATGTCCTTAATGTAGCAATTTTTTGTTTTAATTTGTTTGATATACTTAAGTGGGAGTTTGTTATACATATAACTTTACTGCTAAAAATTCAGAACTTCTTTGTCCAAACGAAGAGTTACACTTTGGTATATTGTATGTCTGTTTGTTTGGATCTGGTTTTATGGGTATGTGAGGTGACTGCTTCTGAATCATTTTTGAAGTGATGTACTAGAATGTTTTGGCATAGATTTTCTGTATGCTTGGAACATCAGGGGGCGTTTAGTATTGTCTTTATGATGCAATTCAAATCATCTGATGGCCTGGCCATATATTCATGATAATGTCAGACTTTAATTATTGCTGTACTTATTGCAATCTCAGATATTTTCAAAATGCCTGGGACAACATTGCCATAAATAAAATATGGTTATGTGGTACAAGGAAATATTTTGTGTTTATGAAACAAAATACAATACAGTCATATTTTTATTATTGTCGTTTTGCTTGTTATCGTAATAGAATTACAAATCTTACAATATCATAAAATACCACAATAACAACCGGTTCGCCTCCTGTCAAATCTTTTGTTTATTAAGTTTAAAAACATCGAATTAACTAACCAACAAGCGAAAAAATATAACCATTTAACAAATTGTGAGATAATTATTCTGTGAGAGTGTTATTTGCGTAAAACTTGGAAGTTTAGAAACGATTTCTGACAAAAGTGACATTGACAATAACAAAACACCTCAGCCTTTATAAGGACGTAAAAAATTAAACAAAATAACTTTAAAAAGTGCAGTGAGACATGTGCAAGTCATAATCCCTGATAAAGTGTAAATTGCCCGTCCAACAGGACTAATCTCAACTCGAGTAGCTCCCTTTTAGTGAACATTTGTGCATTAAAAAACATTTTCAAAACATACAAATAACCTCTCTCATCATCTCCTTGATTAAAAATTAACTCTGCGGGAAAAAAAAATAGTGTACATAATAAATACAATCCCAGTGAATAATTATATACAATTATCTGCGTTCAATTTACCCTAATAATCAAAATAATAGTAAAATAAAACTCGACACGATTGTGTTTTGATTACAAATCGAGACGTGCTAGTCCGATTGCCCACACACGAATTTTCAGGCGCAAAGTGGATCAATAAAACCAGTTAAATTGGTGAACCGTTGTAGGTACGTCAATTATTCTGGAACAGATCGCCTAACAAAGACATCAGAACCAAAATTTAGCACTCGTGTTACGAATTTTGCCTACCAACAGGCGCAAGGACAACTCTACTACGTAACTAACATAATAATATTTCACAACATGAATAATTGCAATGCCTGTTCAGAACCCACTCTCTCTGACGAGTCCGTATTTACCTGCGCCGTGTGCAAGGGAATATTCCATTTGCACTGCGGCGGAGTGGCAGAGAGCTCATACCGTCGACTCACTAAGGAGCGACGCGCCCAAATTAAATGCAAGAAATGCCTATCTGACACTCCGGCTTTCAACGTCACTGCCAGCGGTGCCTCAACTTTGGACAACGAACTACTATTAAAACAAAACGCAATATTTGACCAAAACACCCAAATTCTCGCCACAATCTCAGCAATGAGTAAACAATATGAGGATATCCTACTTCGAGTCCACGAACTTGAGAATATAAACAAAAAACTTGAAAAAAAAAACTGTGATCTTGAAGCGCGCTTAGAGCAAATAGAAGGAAAATTTGAAAATGTAGACAGGGAAAACAGGTCGAAAAACGCGGAAATACGAGGAATCCCGGAAATAAGCGGAGAAGACTTAAAAAATGTTGTTTTCAATATCCAAAAAATTACAAATTCCGGAACAGAACTGAAAAACGTGGAAGCAGCCTACCGTACTGGACAAAAAACCAACAAAGATTTACAACGGCCGATAATCCTCAGATTCAAAACAAACGATGACCGTGACATCTTCTTGAATGACATAAAAACATTTAACAAGCGATCTGCAAATCGGGAGGATAAACTAAACACAAATATCATAGGAATGGCAGGAAAGAGCTCCCAGATTTATATCAGTGAACACTTGACATTTCGAGCTAAACATCATTGGTTTCTTGCACGTAAGGCTGCACGAGACAATATTTTTAAGTTTGCCTGGATCAGAGGGGGACAAATATATGTACGCAAAGAAGTTGGGACGCCCGTTATACTTATCAATGAAAAAACAAAAAACCTTTTATCTCCCTCACCGAATAACTTATAATCAATTTTCGTCCTTTGGTATACTTTTATTTTACTTGATTCTCTTGTATATTGTTGTATATTCATTTATATGTTACTTGATACTCTCTGTTACAAAAAACACATTATTGAATTTTTCTAGCCCAAAGACATTTAACAAAAGCATATACCCCATCATCGTTTTCAATCGATCAAATAACTTAATACAATCACCTCTTTCCAGTAATCTAGTTTTCTTATTATGTAAAAAATGTGTTATTGTTATTGCATCAAAACCGTTACAACTTACTATGCTTTATACAAACATTAAAAATGGTAGATATAACTGATCAATTGGACAATTTGTCCATAATTCCATGTACAGAGACAAACAGTCCTCTCGAAGTCCAAAAAATATTAACTCAACCTGCCCTAAAAATGTTCTCAATGAATGTCAGAAGCATAAACCGTAATTTCAACGAACTATTGTTAGTTCTCACAGATCTGAATTCAGACTTTGACATAATCATTTTAACTGAATGCTGGATCAATGAAAACTACATTCCAAAAAACATAACAAACTACACCCACTACAACACACAGAATAACCGAACACAGAACGAGGGAGTTATCGTATTCATCAAAAATCATATATCTCACTCAGTGAACGAAATCATAATCAACGACTCAAATTGTCTCAAAATTGAAATAGAAAACCATGTAACCATATTTTCTATATATCGATCACCAAGCACATCTAACATAACCCCATTTCTAAATTCACTTAATCAATCTCTATCATGTGTGAAAAATTGTGATAATATCCTTATTATCGGTGATCTCAATATAAATATAATTAATTCCACACATCCTCAAGTCAGTGAATATGTAAACCTACTAACACTACAAGGTTTCGTCCCAGCCATTACAGCACCCACCAGGATATCTGGCTCGTCTGTGAGTTGTATTGATCATGTATTTTCAAAATGTAAATTAAAAACCATATCTCTTGTATACCAATGCACTGTCACAGACCACTACGCTACCATAACATCTCTGTCTCATAAAATACATAAACCACCGCAACACGTAATCACACAAAAGAAAATATCTTACAATACACTTTTTGACTTGGTCTCTCAAGAAAATTGGTTAAATGTTTACAAACAAACTGATCCCAGTCTGGCCTGCAAATCTCTTGTTGACACACTACATATCCATCTAACCAACGCTACATCAGACACAACTCACAAAACTAAACGCCATGATTCTAAACTTAAGCCTTGGATAACTGTTGGTATCCTACACTCTATTCGTAAGCGCGATAAACTCCACGCACTCTGTAAAAAAAATCCCAACGACCATGAATCTCACCTGTTTTACAAGAAATACAGAAATGTGTGCAAAAAAATTACTTTAAAGGCCAGAGAAGATTACTATAAAAAACAAATAAATAACGCAGAGAATGACAAAAAAAAATTATGGAATATCATTAAAGACATATCTTACACTAAAGTAACGGCAACACCCATAAACAAGATTAACGTTGATGGTCATTTACTAACAAACACAGGTAATGAATCTGAAAAAATCGCAGATCATTTCAATGAGTTTTTCACCACAATTGGTTCTAACCTTTCCAATCATATTTTGACAAGAAATAGTGTTTCGGAACATGAACTTGCAAATGAAATATCTCTGACTCACCTGAGGTATAGTCCCTTCCTTTTCACCCCCACTACAGAATTAGAAATTATAGAAATCATATCAACTTTAAAAAATACTCACTCAACAGGAATAGATGAAATCTCTACTAAACTTACAAAACATTTAAAAATACTTATAGCCAAGCCTCTAGAGCATATTATAAATCTTAGCCTCCAATCCGGTATATTCCCAAACTCTCTTAAACATGCCTCAATCATCCCTATTTACAAATCAGGTGACAGATCTTCCCTAAATAGTTACAGGCCAATATCTCTACTGAGTACAATCTCCAAAATCATTGAAAAAGTAGTAAAACTAAAACTGATTAAGTTCCTTGAGGAAAATAAAATCCTTTCAAATAACCAGTATGGCTTTCGCAAAAACCGTAGTACTGATGATGCAATTGCAACCTTCACGAAACTGATATCCGATAACCTTGATAAGGGTAATAAACCTCTTGCTGTCTTTCTAGACTTATCTAAAGCTTTTGATACTATTTCACATCACATTCTCCTAAAAAAACTGCAACAGATTGGGATAGAAGGTACTGCCCTAAAATGGTTTAAAAGCTACCTTACACAAAGATCGCAAACAACTGTCCTTCACTCAAATCGAGCATATAGAAGTAAATGTCTATCTATTTCCTACGGTGTGCCCCAAGGAAGTGTTCTAGGTCCGCTCCTATTTCTCATATATATGAACTCCCTATTGAAACTGGACATTGATGGCAATATAATATCTTTCGCCGATGACACGGTTATCATATTCACTAGCAAAACATGGAAGACATCAATAGAGAAGGCAAATTATGGTCTTAACAAAATTAAAAAATGGCTAGACTCCAACCTCCTCACCCTAAATGTACAAAAAACACAATGCATACACTTTTCAATCCGTAAATTCACACTCCCAGAAAACCTTCCTAAATTAATCATTCACACGTGCTCACAAAACCTAGACACATCTCCACTATCACCCAATAATAGCTGCTCATGCTCAAATCTTAAACCATCAAATGAAATAAAATACCTAGGTGTCATTATAGATAACCAATTACGCTGGGAGGCCCATATTAACTCCATAACTAAGAGACTCCGTAAGTTATGCCATATTTTTTATTCTCTACGATCAATCCTTGATATAAACACTCTTAGAACTGTATATTTTGCTCTATTTCAATCGATAGCAACGTATGGCATTATAGGATGGGGAGGTTGTGCAGAATCCATCCTCTACCCTCTAGTGACCGTTCAAAAACTTTTGCTAAGGGTCATCTTCAAATGTTCCCCCTCTCATCCATCAGAGCCACTTTTCAAGAAACTCATAGTCCTTGACATTCGCCAACTGTATATCAAGATAGCTCTTATCCATATCTGGAAAAATGGATTGATAAACTCTACGCAAACGGACATACATACACGCTACTCAAAGCATGGAAAATGCATAATTCCTGTAACAAAAACCACTTTTTCACAAAGGCAGTTCTCATACATCGCACCCAAAATATTCAACACGTTAAATAACGACATCAAAACATCAAAAACACTTACTCACTTTGCAACCGGTGTGCATAAATGGATATCTGAAAAGGGGCGAAATTTCTTTAAGGAATATATGAACCTATACCACCAGTAAATAATTAAAATAACTTGTATATTACAGAACAATATATTCCTCTTTCATATTCATCATTAAAAAATGTTTAACACCACTGACATGTTTCTTATACTCAAGTATTTATTACGAAAAATATTGTGACAATAATTCCATATTTGAGTACATATTTTTAGCCTTAGCTCAAACGAGGATTTACACAAAAATTGCTGATATATATCTATATACCTATGTTACCATAACACGCACATGCAAATCACTCATCAAGATATAACTTATCCATACTTTCTTACCAAATAGTACTTTCTTTGATTTTATATTATATTTCTATTTTTTTACAAATACACTTGTACTTAATGTACTTGTATTTTTATTATATTTTTATTGTTTTTTTAATTACACAAATGTACTTGTATTTTTTTTTTTGATACATGCTCCTTGTATTATTTTTAATTCAATAATACGTATCTTCTTTCATATACTTTTTATATTATTTTAATTTTTCTGTTTTTCCATACTTATTTTTATATTCATATATCTTAAACGTATGTAGATATTTTGTATTATTTTTAATTTCTTTATACTTCATACTTGTTTTAGATGTATAAATTATTTTATTTTATTTTTATATTATTCTGTTTTTCATTCAACTTATTTTATACTTAACATAAAATTGGCCACTACAACACGGGCATGTGCCTAGTGTGATGGCCAAAAAATTACCCATTTTCTGTAATATTGTATAAACTTTACTGAATAAAGAACATTAAAAAAAAAAAAAAAAAAAAAAAATCAACACAGCCACATATTACCATATTTATGACAGTATATCTACGTTTCATTTCGTTCAAACCACAGAGTGAATAGAAAAAAAAGCCACACTTTGAGATGCGGTGGTGTTACGGGGACTGATTGAACCATTCCACAACTCAAATATCTTTAAAATGATATATTATTTTGCAAATCACCATGTATTAAAAAAAACCCCAGAACATGACATTCGGGATTTTGGCGGCGTTGTTCAAGGGGTGCGATATGATCAGTAAAGATGGTGATGCTGATAATAACATTGAAAGAAAGGTGGAAACAACTCCATTAACAAGTGACTGAACGCGGTAGTCGATAATAAAAGTTGTCCAAAACAGCGAACAGTCTATATGGAGAGTGATGATACCCTGGCAATGAGGTATGGAATCTAGCAAATGATAGATGAAAGTAGACTGAGTGAGGCGAATCCCATTATGACCTCTATCAAACGAATATTTTGATATCACCAACAATATCAACTATTTGTTGACAGTTTTGTGTTGTTCTAATGTATTGAAACCCACCTACCTCTGGGTGAGATTGCCACAGATCGCAATTTGGAAACTGGCTGGTGGCGCGGCAGTCTGATGAAACACTCCATCGTCCTCGTCCATCTTCCAGTCGCCGTGCTCCTCGTCAGGGTACTCCACCCCCTCCAAGTCTTCACCATTCCACTCCGCTCCCGGTTCCAGGCTCAGCTCACTGCGTTCTTACACAAAACTTCACGCATCAGTACTTGCTGACCAGGAGACAACTACAGAATATCTTTTGGTAAATGATGTTAATCCTTTTCGAACCTGCACCATCGATTTGTTTGATTTTGATATCACAGATTTCATTTAATTCTGCTCTCGAACAGAACGAGATCATACATTTGAAGATAACATGCCGATTACTTTTTTTCATACATCACTAGACTCCGAAACGATCGGACCCAATGAATAAAAGGTGAGCCAGTGAGTGGGGTATATTGTTGAAGACTTTTTGTAGAACGGGTTCTGAGTTAGTCAATAAGGATTTAACTTGAGGCAACGAATAGATTTAACCTAGAAACCAGATGTTACGCAAATCTTGTAATTCTTAGTTTTAACATAGTATCTACATAATGACAGACCATTCCTCTTGGAATGCTATAGCTTAGATATAGGTGCCTGAAAACCCCGTAGTCGTCCCCACAACTTGTTTAAGATACCACACGACAGAACAGATGGTCTAGCACAGCATAGCATGACAAGATAAACGGTGCTATTAAATAATGTTTCTAAAATGGTAGATATACCTATTACTTAATTACACCTTAAATAACTTTAAAAAATTTTCGTATACATAGGTACCTACCTATCTTCACAATGTAGATATATTATAAAATAAGAAATATTTTTGAAGAAACATTTCAACTTCGATTGGTGACGCCTTACCAGGGTAATGCACCGGTGGTATCTTCCCCTCTGAAACGAGGTGCAAATGTGCTATATTTTTATTCTACATGAGATAACCTACATTTTTTTAATTATGTACCTATTTGTTTTCGTCCGCATGAGCGAGCGCATCCCTATCCTGTTTTATCTCGACCATTTAGCATTTAATCTGTCTGTAAATTTGTTTGTTACGTTCCGGTTCAATTTGGTGGCCTTGTTGGATATTAATTTTTTTTGTTTGTTCGCATGGTCGTGGTTCCTACTGATTATGATGGTTCGCATGATTATTACCTACCGGCCTGAAGAAATTTTGATGAAAGAATTGTAATTCAGATGGTAACATTTCTGTGGAAAAATTGTATAATTCCTGATTTGAAAATTTAAAAAAATGCCTGCCTGTAAAATATTTACCGTTTATATTGTTTAAGAATTGAAATTGAAAAAACTTTTTCACTTTGTTCCACTTATTTATTTTTACCATGACCGGTTTCATCCTACTACGGAAATTTTCAGACTGGTAGTTGAAACTCTTATGCTACTGAATTTATACATACTTAGGCAGGGGTACACAACATTGTGTATATATAATTAATGTTTCTATTTTGTTAATTTAAGGTATTATAAGTTATTTTGTTAATTTAGGGTACATTAGGTAATTATAAAGTTTATTATTAAAATTATTAATGATGTTACTTAGTGAGTAGATATTTTTAGTTCACCTGAATATATAAATAAGTGGAACAAAGTGAAAAAGTTTTTTAATTTCAATTCTTATACAATGGAATTCCACCACGTATTAACAGTGCAAAAACTAGTTTATATTGTGATAATTAAGTATGCAGGTGTTTAAGTGCCTACTTATAAATCTTACGATTTCATAAAAAAGTGGTAAGATTTCATAAAAAAGTGAGAAAATTTTAAACATTGTTTTTGGACGCTAGGTCCACTGTTCACCGAATTAATAGTACTGTAATTATTTTATTAACTTTTGATATAAACTCACCCCCACGAACCGTAGACTCCCGCCCCGAGGTCGTATGACACCATCACCCCATCGTGAGGGTCAAAGAGAGTCTGCTTGCCAGTGTTATCAGCAGTCGGTGCGGGTGGTGTTGGGGCAAGCGTTGCAGAGACCCTTCGTCTCCTGCGGCCGGTGGTTGACTGATTCCTTGAACACAACTGTTCGCATTATGTTGTAAAGTATCTAGAGATCAATTTGTTATTCTACCACAAATAAATTCGTTCGTTTGTGATTTTAATTGCTGTCAGGTTTACCAGCAAACAATGGGATATTTCCACAAACGAGGGATTCTGTTGAAAATGTACGGAATATTTAAAGATCATTTTTCTGATTTTAATCATCCTACTAAAAATGTTTGTTTTTTATGTTTTCATTCAATATTATTGATTTTAAAAACGATCTAAAACTGACAAAATCAAAATGGCCCGTGCTCTGTGACGTCACAAGCGTCGCTCAGCTAGGCCAGCATAAATAAACACTGACATTGAGGGTCCACGTTCATGACATCACACGAAGCCCCGCCCCAAAATATCGTTATAGCGGTAATTAAAAAATGGGAAACTTTGACTCGCTGTACAAAATGTTTTCATCAACATAAAAATAAAATAAACATGTTGTAAATATCGTAATTTTTAGCTTAATTTGTTTAAGTAATAAAAAAACGTGGAAATACCCCATTACGTAGAGCCACGCCAAATATTAATAAGGTGCAGTTGGAGAAAGTGACTCCTGGAGATCTAGCACGGTCGATCAATAAAAGCCTTATCAATACGATATTGACAAGTGAATGATTCAATATCATCAAATGTCAATCGCGTTGTAAATATTGAGCTTGTGCAATAATATCTAAGGGAACATCCAATTTAATATTTTACCAGCTTTTGTTCTGTTTTCTTCATTCGTCTCATTTATTCTTCAATGCGCTTTTTCAATAGCTACTAAATCATTAATAGCAGAAAGTTACTAGTACCAGTGGCGTAGCGAGGGGGGGGGGTGGACCGCCCGGGTGCCACCCGACGGGGGGGTGACACTCGGTTGGGTGGCACCCCCTCGATCACAATTCTCTGGCCACCACCACTCCCCCCCCCCCCCAGTACTGACCAATTTTTCATGAGCCAAAATTAGTGTTTTAGTGTGGGGGGTGACACCAACCACGTCATCCGCCCTTTCCGCCCCGGGTGCCACCCATGCTAGCTACGCCACTGCTAGTACCCACTCTTTTTTTATATTGGAAAGGGTCACGAGTATCACGCTCTATGCTGGCAGGCAGGTCTGGAAGAACCTACTCCGTAAAATGATTGTAGAGATACATAATACGATAATACAATAACATCTGTAGACTGACCTGCTTTATTTTGGTCAGGTAAGCCTGGTACTGAGCGTGTCTCTTGGGATCATGCAGTTCTGGAAATCGGAAGGCGCAGCAGTGAAAATGGTGTGTTAACCAAGCTTGTCGCAGATGCTGCAACATCAAGTATGTTACACCAATCAATATTATTTCTTAAAAACAATTTTTATAAATAATGCCAGAAGTTTGCCAGAAAAATAAATTCACCAAGGAAGCTATTAGGACTATTATTTAACAGGACACTGCCATCTCAGGACATAAGCATCAATCACTGTGAGAATTTTAATAAAAAAGATGATGAAAAACACCGATTCTTCTATGGAACTATTCCCACGCTGATACCCAGAGAGCGATGTTGAGAAAAGAAGTGGCATCGCCAAACACCCAACTGATGAACTTTATTTTATTCCGCATTAATCTTATATATAAAACAAAGTCGGGTTAGTTACACTATTTATAACTCGAGAATAGCTGCACCGATTTTGATGATCTTTAATTTGTTGGATTTGTCTCCGCCCCGGATAGGATAATAACTATTAAAACATCACAAAAATTAACGAAAAATATAGTTATTAAGAAAATTCTTTTCCCCATACATTTTGAATGGAACGAATTCTCATATTTGAAAGAGCTGCGGGCATTTTGTGATAAGTACCTATAATATTGAACTATGCGTGAATTCCAAAAATTCAAAAACGTCAAATGTCAATGCGCTAATTGTTTTGCTTTTGTTCTTAATCGTGTAATGCTGCCCCTCTTTCTTACACACTAAGTATCAATAGCCGAAAATGAGACAAGCGGTGAACGTATGTCTGCACCCAGCCTCGAACCAAGAATTAACGTTAAAAGAAACTTAATAGAAAATATTTAATAGGAGGCAAAATTAAACTTCCTATGCGAGCTTATAGGGAGAAATTACTGAGAAAGTTCCGTTTACAATGTTTACGATTTTGTAATATATTTTTAAGAAATTCTAGGAATATGTTATAGTCAACCAAAGATAGGTGAATTCAATGACTATATAGAACTATGATCAGTTTGTAACAGTTTGTAAACCATATTAAAATTCGGAGGTACGATTTTTTTAAGGTGGGCGAAAAATATTCAAAACGGTCACCAAAATATCACGAGCAATCCGAGGAAAAAAATAAAAATCGCGCCGCGTCGCTCCAGTGGACAGTAGTTAGGATACGTTCATAGATCAACTTAGGATGTGTTCAAAAACCAACTGCGTTTTAAAATCAAATGAATAATCGATAGAACAAGGTACGCTGGATGCCCGGCGCTTTGTGAATCAAGTTTTTTTTTTTATGTAAATTGCGATTTTGGCGCCCCCTAAGACTGCGGCCCGGGGTAGGCGCCCCGGTTTGCCTCCCCCCCCCTAGATCCGACCCAATAATATATAAAATACAATATTTATAATAAATCTCTGAAATGAAATGTAGTTTAACGCACAGGAGGCCCTATGGAAAATGATTTCTCTTAGGACTGACTGACTGGATGTCATCTTAGGGGATGTTGTGTGGAGGGTATTTTTAAGGAAGGGGAGGATAGGAAGTACTGGGAAGGAAAAAGGTATGAGGGGTGGGTAGGAATCTGGGGGTCAGTGTGTCTGGGAGTGACGGACGTATGAATCCATCCAATCCATCGCTCCAACTGCGGTGCAAGGCAATGGGTCAAGAGAGTCTGGCTGGAAAGGTCAAAAATCTTCCCTCAGCCAGTCTCTCTCGATCCGGCCTGCCACGCAGCAGGTGGGCAGACGCATCCGCCGCCAAGAACCGGACAAAAGTCACCCCATGAACCTGGGCACCCCTGCTAAATCACTAAAAGTAGCGAACCACTTGGGGTGACCTATTGCAGAAGTGTTGGTTTTCCAATAAATGGTTTCCGGGGCGGTGGCACCCGTACCCGCCTCCCAAATTCCCTTAAGTAAGTGGAAAAGTAAGAAAATCATAAAATATATAAATCGGTATACAACGCCATCTCTGATACTGACAAAAACAAAAAACGGACTGTTGTGCATCGATAATTGCTTCATTGTGTAATTTTTAACTTAATGAAAAATTTGAATTTAATTCAACAGCTATTGATTCTGAGGCGGTACGAAGTTCGTCGGGTCAGCTAGTATAACAATAAATGTGTATTAGTTGTAAATATGCGGAGAAATATATAAATATGCGTAGAAAAACATACCTTAAAGTCATAAATTGAAGGAATAGTTTTCATGTGGATATTGTTTTCCACTCTCAGAATCTCCAAAGTGCCCAATCCCCGAACCGGCAGAAACAGGATGGAAGTACTGCTCAGATCCCTGTAAAAACAGTTAAGTAAAGCTTTGATTGTTAAGAGAGTGAAAGGTCAGTATCGACATGGTGAGTGGCCAGATGTAGGTAGGTACTTCCCATGTGCATGTTCTCTTCCCTCAAGTTATTTACCACATTTCCCAATTGAAGATTCCTTATCCCACTGGGTCCGTTCAAAATTAAGACTTTTGTGCGGTCATAAAAACCACGAAACCAAAACAGAAAGTCTATAAAAACAAATAATTCGATAATATTCACTTACAGTTCCCGAATCCCGATCAGTCCATCAAAACTATGTTCTCTGAGTAACGACAGACGTTTGTTGCCTCGAAGACTGCTGTAAAATTAAAGTAAAAAGAATAAATAAATAAATATTTATAAGCTTCCGATTTTATATAAAAAGGGAATAGAAAAAATAATACTCACAGTTCGGCCAACTCTGATCCTTCAAAAGCAAAATCTTCTATGTCCATTATGTCATTGTCATCTAAAATCCTTAAAATAGATATTCAGTTCGAATTAGCGGTATTGTAGAGTTACAATTACATAAATAATTCAATAATAGAAATGAAGAAGACCTACAGCTGGTCCGCTCGAACCCGAAGTCCTCTGGTTGGCAGCTTTTGCAATTTGTTTCCTTCCAGATCCCTGAAACATTTAATTAAATTATTATTATTACTGCTACTCTTCATAAAAAAATTGCAATTGAGGTGGCTTGGGCATGTACTAAGAATGTCTCATGACCGAATTCCTAGGAAGATACTGAGTGAGATTCCAGAGGGTACTGGAGGTTGCCCACCACTTTCCCACGGCGTTCTAAGGAAACAGAAGGTTTCCTCCTTCACCGTACACCTCACGATTCTAATTTTTTTTTATAAAGAAGCTCATTTTTATTTTAAAATGATTCTAGACCTCAAATGTCCGGGCATACATTGATAGCAGGCAGTATGCGAGTGCGTACATTCCAGAGGGTAGACGTCCAGTGGACCGCCCCAGACACAGTTGGGCGAGGCAACTCCAGAAACTGTGTGAGGAGAGGATGGGTCAACCATGGACGGAGGCCGAACAATCAGCACAAGACATGGACGTATGGAGAAGCCTTGTCGATACAATGGGTCCCCGACCCGAAAAGAACAAGAGGAATATAATGATGATGATTATTATTATCTCAACACTAAGTAATATCCCATATTCTTAGATAATCGTTTCTCCCCAAAAATAAAAATAATTCACGGAAAGGAGAATATTGTTCATCAATTTGGAGTCTAGGCTAATTCTAGGCTAATTTCCCTCAAGGCCTTCGTTATATTTTAGGATGATGTGTGAGGTGCTTTTAAAGAAAGGAGTAATAAAACCTGGGCCTTGATGATTCATTTCACAGGTAGAAAACACAGAAACCGTCAAAATATTGACCCCGCTCTCAGCTCTCGTGTGTCAATTTGTCCTCCAAAAAGACAAATTTAACAGTTTGCACGCATTTAGTATGTCTGTTCTGCTGTTGAAGGGATCTAGTTCTTTGGAACATTATCCATTGAAATAAGGGTAGATATAACAAGCAAAGCATTTACACCTGATGATCTGAAGATTTCATTCTCTCCGTTAAGATAAATTTTTAAATAATATTGCCGGCTTTTTCCAGATGCTCGAGGCTGGCCATAAAATCCAACGGTGGGAGGCACTTCCGCCATGATAGATAATAACCTGATCATATTTTTTTGTTTATGATTGTTCTTTCAGGCCATTTATCAGTCAAAAATATTTGTACTAAAGTTACTTTCAACTGGTCGGATTTTCTTGTGACCTACGGTGGTATGATTCATACTTTATCTGTTGGTCTTCTGTCGTCTGTTGATGCGCCGAGTCGTCGGTCGTTCATTGTCACTCGTTCACTCCCAACATGGTTAGCCCATTTCCGCTTCATCGTGACCCAACATTAATTAAAAACACATAAAACGGCATCAGAAGTATAATAAATTAATAATTAATACTCACACGATGTGGAGTAATAACCCGCTATCGGCCAGGGCCCCAAAATCGGGAGGTTCTCTCAAACCACTGTACAAAATTCGGCTGCAAACAAAAAAAAACAAAAAATCTATTTGAACCCTAAATATGAAAATCAGCTCAGCTTTTTAATAGGCACGGCACAACTCGTACAGCATAATCTTGTTTCGAAAATTATAGATATGAAACAAAGGAAAACTGAAACATTTTTTGTAATTGAAGCCTTCAATTTCTTTCAAAACCCTCAAATCTACTTAAAAGGAAGCCTGGCAGCGTTTTGTCCATACAAACTTACAAACGTATTCCCCGATTTCCTTTTTGGATTTTGACACTACTGCAAATACTTTTTAACATAATATAGATATCAACCTTTAGCCTGTCGGTACGTTCTCCTTTTTTGATAAGTTACTTCTTTAGGATTTAGAACCTTCCAAAAATGGTTACAAAATGGTTTAAAAACGACATCAAAATAAGGATAAGTACACATGAATATTGGGAAATCGTTTAAAATGATTAAGTTACACCAACACAACAATCTACAGTCAACAAACATGAAAATAAGGAAATCAACACACTTGAAAATGACATCAACAAACATTAAGATGAGGAAATCAACATTCACGAAAATGAGGAAATCATGCTGGAACACCAACACACATGCAGTGTGCCTCGGCACAGAAATCCGTAGTGAGGAGGATTGTGAATATAATATTATAATAAAATGTTATTTATAAAAAGTGAATATTACGATTATTAATAAAAAAATATTGACAAATTATTGATTGTAAAAAGGTGTGTTTACTTACATAGACCTCATCTTAGGAGGTGCCGGTCGCAGAAGGTTTTTCGGTAGTTTTTGCAAATTTGGCACGTTCCAAATGTATCTGTCGGAAACATTTAACTATAATTAATAAAGTAACACGTAGCATGTTGGAGCCATATCTGCGCCGTTGATTGGTGCCACCGACGTAGATGGTCAAGTGGATAATCGTGTTCTAGTGCCCTCAAACTTTTACATTTAAATTTTTTAATTTCTTATTTAGTTATTTGAAAGCAGAAACCATTATATATTTTGGAAAAAATTATTTATCAAAAAAATATATATCTGTGTAGGGATATATTTAAGGATATATTTTTTAATTGGGAAGCGGATATGGGTACCCCGCCCCGGGAACCATTTATTGGATAGCCAACACCCCATGTGGTTCGCTACTTTTAGGGGTGACCGGGTTCTTGAGGTCAGTCTTGGTGGCGAATGCGTTAGCCCACCCGTTGCTTGGAGGGCCGGATCGGGAGAGATTGGTTGAAGGAGATCTAACCTAGACCTCTCCAGCCGGGCTCTCTCGACCCATCGCCTCGGAGACATATATTCATACGTCCATCATTCCTGAACACATTGAATCCATTTTCCCACCCACCCCTCATACCTATTTCCTTCGCAGAACTTCTTCTCCTTCCTTCCCTAAAAATATCCTCCACACAGCATGCCTAAAGATGACATGCCATGATGGCTCTGAGGGATTTTTTCCTCAGGGCCTCCAGTGTGGAGATATTGTAAGAAAATAAATTAATTTTTATCACCGTAAACTTAAGGGCCTTTAACCGGCCAGCGGCCGAAAATCCACATTTCGTCGAAAGATATTCTTACGACCGTACAGGGCGGTTCCAATGATAAAGATTAATTATTCTCCGAAACAGCTTTTTAAAATTATAACTCAATATCGAAATTTGCTTTGATTTATACCTATATCCAAAAATGCTGAAAGGCGTGATGATAAAACTATTAAAATTATGTACTTTTTGTAATTTTTTATATGATAAGTATTTATAATTTTTCAATAATTTCTAAGCAAAATAAATGTGCAAAAAAATCTGAAATATATTAATTTGTAAGACCGTAAATAGATGGACAAAATAGAGAATTTTCGTCATAAATAAGTGTTATATATTTTTTTGGAATTTTTTTTTAATGGTTTTATTTGATCTTAAATTAAAATTTTGAAACACGCGTTTGTTAGATAACGTGTTGATTTGCAATAATGTATGATAACATGATATGAAATATGTCTTGTAAAATAATATTTTTCGTTAAGAATGAAAATTTTACAAATCTGCCAACGACCTATGGTATAACCTTATTACCTATACTAAAAGTAAACATTTTTTCTCAAAATTTAAAACATACGTTTACAATATAAAAGAACAATCTTTCGAAATCAATTTAAAAAAAATGGTGGAAAAGAGTCAATACGTCTAAAATTTGATTTAAAAAGGACATATTTCTGGTTTTCTCTGGTTATACCCTCTTAATAAGAAATCAAAATATGCGTTTTCTATTATTTCTTTTTAGAAGTTAAAGTAATAAGTAGTTTACCAAACTTCTTTTATATCTTATAGAATATGTAAATAATGTTAATTGAGCGTAAATTCTGATCAGTTCTCAAATAATATTTTTGGTTGCAAAGCAATTGTTTTGACATCAAAACACTGTTCATTTGGTGCTCTTGTGTATATACATACAATATAGCAATTAAAAATAACTATACTACAATGTGTGCGAAAACTCACGCAAATATATATGTTAGGTTGTAAGGTAGGTACTTACAGAGATCTCAAACGAGGAAAATCCGTGAAGGAATCTTCAACCAACTCCTCCAGCAGCGGAAGATCGACCAAGGACCTAAAATAATAAGATCAATTTTATTATTTAAACGAATGTCTTTCAGAACTTACTTAGTTAGGTACATAAAATAGCTAATGTTCTAAATGTATAATGCTCAGTGTGTTTGGTCTACTAAGCCATCTAGCGCTTCATTCTTCCCCTGACATTGAACGCGCTGATATTTATACATAACATACCAAAATACTTTTCAAACAAAATTACATATGTCTAGGACATTCACAGACATAACGCAAGTGACGTGAATGAAATCAGACTACCAAAAAAGGATAAAACCAATACGCAAAACAGTTTATTCTACAAAAGGACAAAATATTATAATACGCTGCCTGAAACCAAAGAAACTACACCAACTAATAAATTTAAAATAGATTGTAAGAACTACACAAAGCAATATAGAAGATAGCTCAGCTCACTTCTTCAGAAGGTATGTACAGCAAACTACCAGTCACTGCAAGACTGATTAAAACATTGGTCAAGAAAGTGTGAAAGAGCGCCACACCTTTAGTAATAAACAAACATCCAAAAAGAGACCTGTCAAAATCACTAAAGACATCAAATTAATGTTATTCAAATGAATTAAACACCTACAAATCTTCTAACGTATTCTGGTGGTGTATGAGATGTGATCTCATAATCTTCTTCAACGATTTATCCGTCAATTCTAGTTGGGATGCAGCAGCTCCACCGACCTTACTTCCTTCTATATCCGTAGAACTCCCTTGCTGCTCACTATTGCTGGAGTCCATAGTACCCAATTGGACTTGTCTCATAACGTCTTTATCTGTAGCAGTACTGGAAGTCTTTTGGATGATGTCACCACCGTGCTCAGTGTGACTCTTGGAACTTTTTGGGATTATATGGTTTCCTGGGTCCATACCCCCGCTTTGATCCACTGCCCCTTTATGATCTATAGCTGTCAAGCAGATTTGCAAGTTGATCCCGATGACCGCGAAAATGATAATAAAAAACCTGTGAAAATGGAGAAAAAAACATCGTTATTACTTGTTGTTATATTTCACTGTTTTTCTCGTTTCAACCAGAATTTTTAGCTTTTAAGTAGAAGCCAAACCAAAAACGTACTTGTAGCAAACGGATTTGTTTAAATTAAAATCGAAATCACAATTATGTTGCCTTATGTAATATAATATTAATAATGTAGTAAGCAATAAAAGTATGCGTTATTAACACTATTTTCCAAGGACTGGAAATGAATATTAAATAAATTAAAATTTATTCTCTTAGGATTTAAAAAAACACTGAAGCTACATGTATAAATATCCACAAATAAAATTGAGCAAGGACTGGTGCCTTCATTGATAAATAATTACGATTATTATTGATGACGATGACGTTTCAGTCACCACCGCACGTAGCGTTCGTTTTCAGTCGATGCACATTAAATCAAGCTGGACAAAACAGGCCATAAATTATCGCCGCCGTATTGAATATTCTCAGTAAGATATTCACCTGAACCGCACCATAACTCCTGTTTCCCATTAGTTTAATGTCAAACTACTTCTTAAGCTTTGTGTCAGGTGTCAATAGACCGGAGTGTAAATAACGAAGGTGAGATGGAGGTAGTCACGGACAAAGGAGACACGATGGAGGTAGTGACGACCACAGCCATATAATCACTAATTTGCCGCAAATTGAGCCATCGAGTCGGCGCGACGCGTGCTGGACCAATTGGCAGCAGAGTGATAATTGTCACTCGGCGAGAGAAAAACATCGTAATATCTCAACGAGCTGCTTCCGAGGCAATTAATTACTATGGGTGTATTGTAAAATGGGAATCCAAAAATAGCACAAATGCAATTGGAAACATCACCATATGTTGCGCTCCTTGTTGATATTCGTTTAGGAGTGAGGCTTGTGGAAATAGGGAAGAGGAAGAAGATGAAGACTGCCGGGAAGCATCTGGTCAAAGCATCTTTTCAAGCAACACTTCGATTCTGAATTAACAGTCGTAACCAGGGCGATACTAAGGACGGGTTGTTTAAAAAAATTTAATAATTCATCAAATAAGTTAATATTTTTATTCTTGCTTAAAATAATGCCGATCTCTCGTTCAGGAGGGTTGCCACAAACTATCGAGCTCCTGGACAAGAATTGACATAAACTGGATTTGAAAATTCAATGATTATTTTTTTATACTTTATTTAACATATTATGAGTATAAGAGACAAGTTGAATATTGAGGGAGCTAAAGTAAACTAAATCGTGACAGTTAAGATAACTAATATAATTAGAAGAAAAGTACCTACTATATATTTTCTTACATAAAAAATATTGAACGCTCTTTTTGGGGTGAATTGTCAATTTAAAAAAAAAAATGAAGCGATATCGAAGGATTTTAAAATAAAAATCATATTTTAAAATAAATCACGACGTACACGAACCAATCTATTAAGACCGATAACAAGGAGAAAATCTAGCACATAAAAGAAAATTGATAAAGACCATAAATAAATAATAGAAAAAATGTGTATAATAAATACAAATTTATGTAAATACACAAAAATACTCATAAGCTTGTTCATGAGAGCACATTTCAATATGATTTAACTCAATGTAATAAATAAAAAAAATATTCGAATAAGACGAAATACCGTGTCTCCAACGTGAACCAAAGCAAAACTTTAATCAGGAAAAATCAAAATGTTTGTAGTTTCTTAACAGTAAAAATGAATCATCATTCAAAATGTAAAGAGCGATCAGAGCAGTAACAATATAAATATTAAAGAATAATATTGTTATTTTATGAAGCACCTTAAAATGATGTTATAACAGAAATCGAATAGAACTCACACAGAACGTGAAAATTAACTGAAAAAAATTGATGAATTGTTCAAATTTTTTGAAATAACCGTTCTTAGTAATTGGTGCTGCTTGTCAATTTGATGAACATCTAATACAGAATTACACATTTCAAAAACAAAATAAATACAATTTTCTGGAAAAAAAAACAATATTACCTAAATGTAGGTATTTTATCAATTCTTCAAATTCTTGACACATTCTGATTACATTTTTAAAATAGCATTTAAAGTATTTTTTCTGTTAAAAATATTATATCATGTGCAGGTTACTTTATCGCTTTTATGAATTCGTCAAACAATCAGTTCCAATTTTGAAAATGATCTTATATTCAATGCAAATTTGAAATCATTTATCCAGATTTCACGTGGGAATAACTACGCACATCGCGCACAACCGAAATTAGTTTTTTTTAATGATATAAGAAACGATCCCTAAGAACATAACTTATTTTATATACCCGGCATGCGTTGCAATTCAACTCAAAGAAAGAGTTGTTTTAACTCTGCCCCCTTCCCCTCCCGCTTTTCTCTTCCTCCTTCCCTTCCCCCCTTCCCCGCCTCCTCCCTCCCCACTCCCGCGTCTTCCTAATCACCCTCCTTCCGAATTTCCCTCACCCTACCGCCTTCCCTCTCTGCCGCTAAACTATGTGAAATACACTCCTATTTCAAACAATTCGCGCGTCGCTTCTGTAAATTTATAATACAAATTTCATAATGCCAGAGCTCACCATTATATATAGAAATCTTCCAGAGTAGGTGCACAACAATTTACCAAAGTTTCATCGCAATCGGATAAATGATTAATAAAAGGTTTAGGAACGCATAAGGGACAAACAAAGAAACAATCATTTCTATATATTAAGATAATAAATATATGAGTAGGGATTATTTGAACCCAATTTGAAACTTATTGTTACAGATTAAACTTCTGGGCAGTACATTATTTGCATATAAGTGTTTTCTAATTATTTCGGTTGCGACTCAGTCTGTCTGTAACTCCGATTTAACAAACTCCAGAACTTTTGCTTTGAATTTGTGTCATCATTTTCAAAATTGAAGTATTTGTTTGTAGAATACATCTCTTCCCATAACATAATATTTTAATAGAAAATTATTTTAATATTATTCTGTCAAAATATTTGCGCTAATCAATAAAATCCAAATTATTTGAATTTTTCCAAACGTTGGTATCCAAAAACTAAGAACTCATTTTGAAAGGTGATAATATACGCATTTAAATGTTATTATAAAAAATAACATACAATTTTTTTATTGCAAACATAAACATTTCTCCAATATTTTTTCTAACTAAAATTACTGATAACGGAAAAAAATACAAACAAATACATATTTTATTGGATAAATCTATTGTGAATGTTACTGTCACTTTACTTTTTTGTCGTTTCATGTAAAAATAATTAATAAAAAAATTCAAAGTCTTAAACATTTTTTTCTAATTGCGGTCGGAAACTTAGATCCCATAGAGGTGTCTATTTTAACTATTATATGGTTAACTTTTAGATTTGAATATTAAGCGTGGTGTTTTTTCTTTCTAACGCCAATTGCCAATTAGATCATTTATTACCATGATAGTAAGGGAGACACAACGATTTCTATGAGACCTATACGAGCTGTTACCAAAAGAGAAACAAGTATCCTGAGGGGTTCTGCCATTTTCTAATTTGAAACTAACTGATTTATATTTATATACAAACTACAAGTGTTTTACCTACCTCTTGTCGTCCACACAAACAAACAAAGATAATCGAGAGAAATTGCTAATTAATAAAAATTCTATCGATAAATATATTTTTTTTAATTTCACAGGGTCTTACCTTCCAAACATTTCTAACAAATCAATAACAGATCACAGCAAAACTATTGAATTGAAGAGTTAAACGTAAACGAAACGAACACAGTACATGCTCCACGCCCATAAAAAGCTTAACTAAACTTTATAAACCGTCCAAGGCTCCATTCTTTCGGTGGCAACTGATTCTAAAAGGAATAGCTTAAATTAATATCTGATGTTATTATTGCACAGTGACGCGGATTTCTTCTGCCAATGAATGGATTGCTAAAACACTAAATAGTTGGATATTTCCGACGCTTTCCAGTTACCTGTTGATAATCTTGTTAAATATTATGGATCTACTTTAATTAATGTATTTATTATGCAGATGACCGAAACATTTTAATCATCAAGTGAATGGTGTCCAAAAACTCTTTGTCAAACCAACCGAATCAAATTAATAAATGTATTATTGTAATTTTGCCTTGAGTTAATGCTGCCTACAGATGAAAGCGTTTTAAAATAATTTTATTAAGGACCAACGATTTCCCGACATGCGTTGCAATGCCACTTAATAAAGAAATTATTTCTCCCTGCGTGTCCTTTCCCATTTGACGCGTTCCCTCTCCACCTTCCCCGCCTTCCCTCTCACCTCTCCCACTCCCCCGTCCTGTCAACCGCCCTCCCGCTTTCCACATATTTAGTCCCAGTACATTCAGTTTTCAAACAGCTCGCGTGCTACCTACTACAATTTTATTCAAAATTTAATTTTTCATATATAACAAATATGAATTTTGTGTATATTATAAGAACATTGAATCCAATTTCGTACCTAACACAGGTACGTTTTTTAAAAATGCCTATAATTCTTACTTAAGGCGCCGTAACTGGCCTCAAAAAGAAGAAGATGGAGAGAAATGAAATTACGAATGTTAGAGGAGCGCGCTAACATTTACAGCGATAAAATCGATGCGAAAATTTTGAAAATCTTTAATAAAACACGACTCCTTTAAAATAGAGCAAAAATCTTGCGAGGGTTGTCTTAAAGAGCATTTAAAGAAACACTGTGAATTTTCTCATACATATGACTTGTAAAATAACTGAAACAAACGTGTGTGTAATAATTTTTGGAGCATATTTTGCGATTTTATTCTATCGAGGAAATTTTATATAATTTGCGTTTCGGCGCAAGGAATGTCTAGATATTATCTTCAAGAATAACATATTTTTTAAGAGCTATTGGTTGAGCGTTGTAATCTGTATCCTTGTGTTTGATTATTTTAATTATTGCGTTCCTTGCAAAGTATTGATGATGGCGGGTTCTTTGGACAGCGGAAGGCACTTTCCAGCCGCCTTCGTGTGATGTTGGTTTGGAAACCGGCTAAAGCCTTGCGCTTGACCAAAATCAACACACAAGTCACCCGCTTGCGGTTTTGGAGATAAAATGATTCATTGCGACAATATGTTACATGTTACATTGAGATAATGACACATTTTTTCTGTGAATTTGAAGTTAAGTTCAGTGTGAATTTTGAACCCAATGTGTATGTTTGACATCAGACTTATGTGCTTTACTAAATTATATACGATTGATCCGTGTGAAAGGACTAGATGTAAAGGCCCTCCATCTGCGGCAGAGCCAGATAAATAAGGTCAGTGTTCTTTTGAATACCATTGAGTTCATGTCGGATTCATCTTTGTAATTTTAGGTTAACGCAAGATAAATTCACATTCGTTTTTTTCTTTCTTGAGTATTACACTCAAAGAGTTCTGGACACGTTCAGAATGCATAAGTTACTGCGTTCAGCCAGCTATAAAACTTAAAGTGTTTAAGGGAAATATGTAAGAAATCGGTAGAAATTCGGGTTGCGGAGGCTTAAGTAAGAATTATAGGCATTTATAAAATAAAGTACCTACCTTTATAATATAATATATTTTAAAGAAAATTATTAGGATTCCATATTTGAAATGTGTATTTTTTCCTTGGGATTAATTTTGACAAGTAAGGTCAAGTGATGTTGTGAATTTCAAGAGTGTGCGCTGCGCATTTCTAAAAAAACGTTATTTACTAACTAACTACAGTGGTACCTCAAGAATTTGCTCGTATCTCAAAGCAATTTTCCCGAATGAAATCAATTGAACTGCCATTAATCCGTTCCAGCTCCCAAAATGCCACTCAAGTTATTCTCTTTACATGTTTTTGTATATGAAAAAATGTTTTTTTAATTTATTGTATTTTTGTTGTATTTTTTGTTGTATTTTTATTTTTGTCACTTAAATGTAATTTACACACAACTTAAAAGCTATTGTATGCTTAATTTTAGTCACTGCTTTTCTCTTCACTGGTCTTTTACATTTTTTTATGATTTCGCACTTTAATTCAATAGACATCATCTTCTTCTGAGCTCTGAAATTTCCACTCACTTTCTTCTAACCCATGATTATAAAAAGAAATTTGATAAAGTATGTAAATGCCGAAAAAGCACAAAGCCCTTGAAAAACTTATCAAAGATGTTTCGACAGCGAGGTAAACAGGTACACTTAACTCCCCAATGTGGGATAATGCGAGACGCACGATGTGCAGTAAAATCGTGGGTCGTGTTCAGCCGGTCATTCCTCGTATCTCTAGTTTTTGCTCGTTTTTCAAAGCAAAATTTCGCTCGCTCGACGGCTCGTATCTCAAATATCTCGTATGTCAGGGCACTCGTGTCTCGAGTTACCATTGTACTTAGATACTAAAATAATAATCCGTGGTTTTCACGGGTTGGCGCTAGTTATATCTTAATTGCATTCAGTCAATGTTTTCTTTCCATCGGTATGTAATCCTAAAGCATTTTTTCTTACCCTACAATGCTGTTCGAAAGCAAAAAGTATTTTATTCGTCTCGTGTTCCGCTTCTATCTAAGGAGATTCAACTCCCATAAAATAATAAAGTGAACAACTAATGGGTTTATTCCTAGCGCTTACGATATTTCATTACTCTCATAGATATCCAGTGTTACTCATTATTTTACTACTTTATGTCTTTACGGTACCTAAGTACTTACTGCAGACTGCGCTTTGCATTTCTGCAGTTTGCGCTTTTTCATAGCGTTGACGATTTTCCTGTCTTTGCTTGGACTGGTAAAAATTTATTCAGTGTAACAGGGGACAGGAGACATCCAGAGAAGTACGAGATCTTGCATCTCATAATGCAGGGAAAGATTGCCGAAAGTCGGGGCCCTGGAAGAAGGGGAACCTCATGGCTGAAAAATCTGAGACAGTGGTTTAGCCAGTATACTGTAGAGCTGTTCCGGGCCGCAGTAAACAAAGTCCGCTGAACGTCCGTTGAACGGACAGGGCACAAGAAGAAGTGACAGGGAAAATATAAGCACGCGACAATCTTCCCCAAAGTAAATAAAGATTGTGAATCGAGAATGTAGGCACGTTGCATCTGACCATGTCCAAACGGAGTACGAAATTGATATATCTGCAACGACGGTATGGTACGTACGTTGATTTTTTTAGGAGTTATTTCTTGTAGGAATTAGGTACCCTTTAAAAATCGTTAAAATTGCCTGGTTTGAACCACCTCAACAGAAGTTCAGTGTGCAAACTAGACAATATTTTTTTTTAAAAACGCAAAACGTGCAGACCTAGAATATTTTCTTCTAAAACAGTTGGTAAAAAAAAATTGCAGTTTTGAAGGAGATAAAAAAAATCGATGCAGTTTTGAAGGAGAAAATGGAGAATACCAAACCCCGATTTTATTCAGGTATTATAAGCCTGGCGTGCAGTTGTCCGTTGTTATCTTTTGGGATGCTATGTGGAGGTTATTTTTAGGAAAAGGAAGGAGAGGAAGTTCTAGGAAGAAAAAGGGTACGTATGAGGGGTGGGTAATACTTGGGGTCATTGTGTCCAGGAGTGACAGAGGTATAAATCCATTCCTCCCATAACGGAGCAAGGCTAGGGGTCGAGAGAATCCGATTGGAGAGGTCAAAGAGACTCCCCCGATCCAGCCCGCCACGCAGTAGAGGAGCAAACACACCCGCTGCCAAGACCTAGACAAAACTCACCCCATGGACCCGTGAACCACTGCTAAGTCAACAAACAATAAAATATTACAATGCGAGGAACGTCTGCGCCTATTTCATACCAAACTTAATTTTGGATTTGAGGCCAAAATAGCCAACCAAACTGAATAATATTTTTTTAATCAAAAGTTGTATTAAATATCTAGTAGGTATCGACGTTAACCATTTTATTTATTTTTGTTTTAAATAATATAAATGTAATTAAAGAATTTAATTTTCCTTCATTTTAAAGGCAACTTTGGAACGTTTAAGTGAGTTAATTATATATTTTTTTAAATATGTCTTGCCGTATTAGCTGTGTAAATAAATGAAAAATAAAATAAAACCTTGAAAAAAATGCGTTTTTGTTGTAGTAATTTTAATTTATATGCGAAAAATTTGTGTTCTGACGTAAGTAGATTATTTGTAATTTAGATTTCCACCCATCAAAATGCTTTTTTTATAAGTTTTATTTTATATGAGATATGGATATTTTTATAATAAATATTGTAAAATTATTTTTTTAATGTTCCATATTTACTCACTAATAATTGCACAAGTTTCCTCTAAATACATGAAATACTAAAATCTTTAATGGCTCATATTTTATAATTTAAAATAAAAATAAATAAAGTAGTACACAGTAATATTTTAAAAACCTTAGGATTAAATAAATAATTTTTCATTTTGGTTGGGTATTTTGACCTTACCCAAAATTAAGTTTTGTGTTATGGGCCACACAGACGTTCCCATAAATATACCAAACCACCCACGACGTTCCCCTTAAGTTATTGCATCGTTAAAAAAATATGTTATACAATAATATGCCAATGGCTGATCGGCTGAGGGAAGACAATAAGTAAATTATTAATCAAACATAAAAAAAAAAAAAAAACAAAAAAAACAAAAAAAACCGTCGAATCGATAATCTCCTCCTTTTCGAAGTCGTTTAAAATTTGTATCTTTCTACTAATAAATACATTAATTATGCACGCAAACCACAGTGAATCTATTCAATATTTTCACTCAATAAACGAATATTCTTTGTTAATAATGCACTTTTATTTTGTAATACTGTATAAAGTAATGTTTTTTTAAATTCAACGATTTTATTTTTTATACTTTTATTTCATAAAGCCTTGAAGGCACTATGGATCTATAGAAAATAATATGTGAGATAAGTATAAAAATTACCTCCAATAACACATGGTATGAGCCATAAAACTGAGAGATAACTGTGCAAAAACAACTTAAGTGGATATTTTCAAATTTCTTCGCGGAAAACTGTCTTAGATCTCTTCCAATTTACACGAAGAGTGTTACTGCGGATTTACAGAGAAAATATGCGGGAATAGGATTGAGGCTGACAGCTGACAACTGAAAACTGACAACGACGTTTGTCAAGAAGTATCAACTCTGCTGTCAATAGTAAATCACGTGGGTTGCTTTATGTTGAATAATAATAACTAATAAGAATGATTCAAATCAGCTTAAGACAGGTCTCCGACCGTAAACTTTAACATTTGCTTGAACATTCGCTTGAACATTATTATGGACATTTTTTTGTTTTCCATCTCCTCCGTTTGTTGAAACATGGATGAAACATTGGGGCGAAGTCGGCCCGGCCACACGCAATGTGTCTAGTGGTCTGTGGCGAGGACGTATTTACGCGTACGAACTGAATACTTGACGTCTGACGTTTACGTAAATGTCGAGATTAGTTCTGATGAGGAAAAGAAGCTACATCAGGGAGAAAACATAGATTTAATAGATATTTATTTATCAAGAAATATTTCTGGCTAATACCGATTATTACACGACCTAAATTTACCATTTAAGAATTTCATAAACGTAAATAATTACGTAGACGTCAAAAAACATCCAGTTCTAATGTGAAAGAGATTCTTACAGTTTAAGTGATAAGATTGTTGATGTTAAATATAAGTATCTGGGAGAAATCGCAGATTTCAAGTAAGATTATTTAGCAGTAATTATAAATAGAATACTGATTTGGAGTTCACGATAGAAATAATAATCCATTACGACAGTTATTTATTTACAATTTAAACTCATTATTATTAGGCTCGCGCAGTTGACATAACCCCAATAACTCGTTCGATTTATTTTCCGTGACCGACCGCTTCGGGCGGCTGCCATTAAAAAAATAACTAATCCCTCCCCCGCTTACCTTCCCCGCTTCAACCGGGAGGTAAATGTTTTCCACCGACCACTGCGGACAAGAATTGTTCAAAGCCACGCCCCCATTGGCAAAGTTTATGGTGATGTTCAAGCGAATGTTCAAGCAAATGTTCATGTGGGAGGTCGCAGGAGACAGGGCTTTAAGAGGTTTATAAAATTTCTAGCAATTCACCAATACAAACCGCAAGCAAAGTAAGAGAGATAATTCTTAAAAATACTTTTTTAATGTGAATACCGCACTAGAGTCCCAACTGCTCCCGTCTGCAGCCATTGAGACTATGACATTCCCAATTAGGGTATGTTGTGGGGCTGAAGGTAGCGCGGAGGTGAAGTAGTTGGGGAGAGAATCTGGTCACAAAACATGGCTAGTGCCATTTTAAGCAACGTTTCAATTTTGAACCGTTGAAATAACAGGTACGTAGATTTGTATGAATGAGACGATGTATGATTGTGATTAAAGCAAGGAAGGCGCAGTAAATGACAGTATATATAATTTCCGAAACCCCGTCCGTTCCATATCGGTGTCGCTAGCCTGCTGCATCGATTACATCGAATACAAGATCGAAACTAACGAAAAACTGTAATCTAGAATGTCTAGATCATCCCATTCATGGCTTTCTTGGTCTGCCGACCAGCAGCTTGGCAGTTTTTTGTGTATGATATTTTAAAATTTTAATTTTTTTTTAATTTAAAAAAATATATTTTCAATATCTTTATTATTATTATTTTTTCAATATGGTTTTAAAGTTTTATTTACTGTGTAAGCAGCATTGTACGTATGTATGTATAAGACTGATTAGTGTGATTTATATACCAATAATTCCTTGATATATATATAAGACAATTTGTCTATTTGTTGTAATGTTTTATTAATAATGTGACATACAAATATCATGAGTTGCTTTGCTGACAAAGAAATTACAATTAAAGTTATTTGTCCGTCTTCAAAATATTATATCACTTTGTAATTATAAACTTATTTTTCAATCTTCTTATTACTTCAGTCTGTGCTACCCAGCTAGACAACAAAACAACAACCATCTATCATTTTCTGTCTCCATGACAACACCTTTTTAAAATTCGAACATAAAGGAATCCTATGCATTTCTAGGTAGGTATTCCTTTACATATATATATTTTGTAAAACATATGCAAGAGGGGTCAGAAAAGGGTCTAATTTCTGATTTATTTTTGACAAATGCTAACCCCCTGTAAATTAAAAAAATACGATTTTTTTTCCCCATTAAAAACATTATTTTTATCTTATTGCGAAATAATATTTTGGTTATTTCGAACTAATTAATTATTAGATCGATATATTCCACCTTAATGTTACTGAAATCAGTTAAGTTCAAATCAAAGTCGTATTTTGTATCGAGATAAGGGATATTATTTGTATGCCATGGGATTACTATTGACTTAGTTGTAATTTATCAACTAAGTAAATAATACCTACTCAAAAGTAAATTGATTAAATTGTGAGACATTTGGACGTATTTATCTGAATATTAAATAAGAAAACCAGGGAAGATAATAAATAAATAATAATATAGATAGACCAGCAAAAAATAACGTCGGTAGTAAATTTTAGTATTCGCCTCTTGTTTGATATAGTTGGTTGTTGAGTGAAGTCACAATTTTTTTTTGAAGTACCTACTAATTTACTACGATTAGCTACCAGTATTTTGGTTTATGTAATTATTTCCGTTATGCGTTGGGCACTGTATTTTGTAACATTTGTTGTTTGGGCTGCTTTGACACCGAGCGACGCTCAGAATGGTAAATTAATATTACTTAGTAGCTGGTTCCCGGCATGCGTTGCAATACCATATTCAAATAAATAAATTGTTTCTCCCTGCATGTCCTTTCACGTGCGTCCCCTTTCCCCTCCCACGTCCCCTTGCCCTCCTGCGTTCCCTTTTCACCTCCCCCGCCTTCCCCTTCCCTCTCCCACTCACCGTCCCCCCAACCCCCCTCCCGCGATCCATATATTCAGACCCAGTACATTCAATTTTCAAAGAGCTCGCGTGTCTCCTATTACAAGTTTTTTATTCAAATCTTCATTTTACATTTATTACAAATATTCATTTTTGTATACTATAAGAACAATCAATCGAATTTGGTTCCAAATATTTAATATATCTATAATATTCTTGATTCGATTGAAAGTATTAGGCAAGTACTTGAAATAAATTAATTAATTTAAAGAGATTCGAAAATTGAATTTTGATTTAACAATCATTGTTTTGCAAAATATCATTCCCAAATTTTGACATTTTTGACAGTTTTTCAAGAGTTTTTGTAATGATTTAAAAACTTTTCAGATGTATTGTCATGTGATTGTAATTATCCAGAAAACTTCGCGGGGGTTTAAAGACGGTATTTTGAAAGTTTCAAACATTTCCTACCCTTAATATAGCAATACATAGACATCTCACGTAATCATCTACTCATATGTATATCCCCAAGCAAACATTTTTGATTTATTATTTATGCTTTAAACAAATATAACGTCATTGGCTTTAAACCGCTTACTCGAGATTTAGCTTTATTCGCGGGAGACAACAAAACATGCAAAAAATATGCGTTTATCATTTTAATATTGTTTAAATTAATCCGCTTACGCGGTAACGCCATTTTATTTTTCCGTTTTTATTTCGTAGACCTGTGGTCTTCAACCTTTTTGATCCGGCGCGGCGTAACCGTTGACTCCCACTACAAATCTATCGTTCCCTCTATCCTCTATCTATCTTTTTTATACGTGTAATGAAAGGCGTGTTCCCCCCCCCCCCCCATACACACAAGCCCTGCTTATTTATGGGGATAAATCAAATATGTATACATATTATGTAATTAATTATCGTATAAAATTTATTGTAAAATATATATACATATATAATTTTCAATATTCTAATTATTACATGAATTTAACAATCAAGTCACACAAATACAATGAATTAATGCAATTTTTACAGTGTAACACGATTTCAGGCATTTTGACCAATGATTTTACATGCGTGTCACGTTATTGCGTACCCCCAATTTGGCTTCGCGTACCCCCAGGGGTACGTGTACCACAGGTTGAAAACCATTGTAAAGAAAATCAATCACAATTGCACAAACCCGCTAGACAAACCCTACTTTAACAAACCATTCAAAACCTGGGATGTTTTTTAAAATTATGATGCTTAACCTCAACCTAAAAAAGGAATATTCTGTATTATCCGTGCATCAAACTTCGACAACACGAACGTTCCGTATTATCCGTGAGGTGGACTAAATGCATATTTACCTTTGATTTTTATGTAGGTATATAAATAAACGTACTTTGAAGATATCCAAAATCTTAATTATTTGCATTACCGTATTTTTACGCCATTTGATGAAATTTTACGGTTACATGATAAATCATAAAAGTGAGTTTGAAAAGTGGTATGAAGTCATTGGTTCTACCTGTGATCCATCCTACAAAGTAAATTCACTCGTACAATCCATGCCAATTTTAGTCAAAAACATTTATACTATGATATATTGCTTTATTTCGTTTATTAGGGGAAATAAATCTCTTTAAATTTTGGACAAGGGTCTTCCATGCGATTGGTAGCTGCAAGATTAAACCAGATTCCAGAAGGCCAAAAACAATAATCGTGAAGCTCCCGAGCGTGAGGGCAAGAGATGAAGTCCTGGCTGCAGTTGTCAGCTTCAACAAGAAAAACAAGAACTCCAAGCTAAATTCGACTCATTTAGGCATCGACGATATCAAATCGCCGGTATACGTCAGCGAAAATCTCACACCAGCAAACAAGGCCTTGCATGCTGCCACGAGGATTAGGGCGAAAGAAGTCAATTACAAATTCGTGTGGATCCGAAATGGTAGAATCCTCGCTCGCAAAGACGAAAACTCGGCGCATGTGGTGGTGATCCGCAACCAGGACTCATTGGCTTCGCTTATCTGATTCCCTACCTATCTTTGTCTAAATTTCAAATTGTGCATTATCTGTGAATTATGTAAACTGAGATGGATAACCTAAGAATTTATTACCAGAATGTCAGGGGTTTAAGAACAAAACTTAATGAAGTTTACTTAGAAATACTTAATAACAATTTTGATATTATTATTCTAACAGAAACATGGTTGAACGACTCTATTTCTGATGCTGAAATTTTTGGCTTGCGTTATAATGTTTTTAGAAGGGACCGTAGCAGTTCTTCTAACCACAAAAGTGACGGAGGGGGTGTATTAATAGCCGTTTTACGAGAATATCAAACTAACCGCTGTAAGCATTGGGAAAGTACCTTGGAAGACTTATGGGTGACCATCAAATTCAGCCAGAACAAACTAACGAAATGTCTCTACATATGTGCTGTTTATATACCTCCCCCGTTGCTTGTTGATAATTTTGAATATCTTTTTTAAAAAATTGGCAATGCTATGGAAGCAGTTGGTGAATCAAATACGTTAATTTTAGAAGATTTCAACCTGGGAAGCATTGGTTGGACCCACAATGAACCCAACCAGACTCATTCCCTATCTCCAGAAAATTATAATACTGACATTGGTAACCATCTTGTAAACTTTCTTGCCCTAAATAACCTCAATCAATTCAATGGCATTGCAAATAGTACCTAACTGTAGAATCTTAGATCTCGTTCTATCCAATTCACAAACAATACAAGTCAGTCAAAGTACCGAAATCCTAAGTCGCATTGATAAACACCATCCACCTTTAGAGATTGAATATAGTTTTGATTTCAAATTAACAAAAATGCTAAAGAATAAAAACTTGCGTAACCAAATTTGTAAATCGTAACAGGCAGCATCCCATCTGGTACTCACCAGACTTAGTTAAATTACTAAAAAAAAAAAAAAAAATTCGAATTCTCTTTAAAAAATATAAGAATCCACGTGATAAAAACTCTTACGAACTCTTACGCACTCGTTGTTCCAAACTCATTAGTAATTGCTACTTTAAACACATTGAACAAATCGAATCGTGTCTGGTTAATCATAATAACGTTAAAGCTTTTTGGAGATTTGTCAAACACAAGAAACAAAACATAAGTACTATCCCCCAAAACATGACGTTTGGAGAAAAAAAGTCGTCAAACGGCGAGGAAAGCAGCGAACTATTTGCTCAACATTTTTCATCAGTGTATGAGAAAGATGACATTAGAAGCAACGAAGAGACTCAACCTCAATCTGAATCAATAGACTATTCGAACAGCTCTCTGCACACAGTAAACATTAGTGTACACGATGTAAAAAGAGAAATGCTAAACCTTGACCAGAGCAAAGGCCCTGGCCCCGACAAAATTCCACCACTCCTAATAAAAAAATGTGCACACAGTCTCGCACTCCCTCTGACTATCATTTACAGAAAATCATTGTCTTCATCCATTTTCCCAACAAGATGGAAACAGGCTAATATTGTACCAATACCTAAAAGCGGAGACCTTCACGAAGTCACAAACTATAGACCCATCTCTATTCTCTGTACGTTTGCAAAAATTTTCGAAAAATTAATTTGTCCGTATCTAAATTATCATCTCAAAAATCTTATAACTCCAAAACAGCATGGTTTTCTCTCCCAGAAATCAACATCCTCTAATTTACTTTGCTATGTCAATACCTTAACCGAAGCTGTCGATAGAGGTCAACAGATAGACACAATCTACACAGATTTTAGTAAGGCCTTCGATAAAGTAAATCACAGATTATTAATTCGTAAACTCAAACAAATGGGTGTTCATGGTACCTTGCTAAACTGGTTTTACTCCTATCTAACTGACCGCATACAAAGAGTAGTATTTGATGGCTATGAGTCAAGAGGATTAGAAGTGCCATCTGGAGTGCCGCAAGGGTCCCATTTGGGCCCAATCTTATTTCTTGTTTTTATAAATGACTTGTGCAATGTTATTTTGGATTCTGAAATTTTGTTGTTTGCTGATGATTGTAAGATATTCAAAATTATTCATACATCACTAGACTCAATACTTCTCCAAAATGATATTAACAGAGTTTCAAAGTGGTGCAACAACAATAGAATGTTTCTAAATTCTTTAAAATGTGTTCACATAACTTTTACACGTAAACACAATCCTATTCCAACTCAATATTTTATCGACGGTACTAAACTCCAGGAAGTCGCAACCATTCGGGACCTAGGCGTATTATTTGATAAAAAACTTACTTTCACACCTCATATCGACAACATCATTTCTAGATCCTTGAAAATGCTAGGATTTATCAAACGAAATAGTAAACATTTTCAAAATCCTATATCAAAAATAACGCTGTACAATTCCTTCACCCGCAACGTGTTGGAGTACGCAAGTGCTGTATGGAGTCCAACCTACAAAGTTCATATTCAGCGAATAGAGCGAGTTCAAAAACATTTTATGTACCACCTAGCGTATACCGATAAGCGAGCTCGATCACTTCCTCACTACACCGATAGACTAAAATTCTACAATGTACGCACCCTTGAACAGAGAAGACTAAATACAGATTTAAATTTTCTTTTCAAAATTGTTAATGGTTTAATAAACTGCCCTTTTCTACTTCATCAAATCAGGTTCAATGTTCCTAGAATTGGTTCACGACTTGTAAATCATGTTCCGTTAAATATTAAAAAATATCGAACTAAGCTGGGGTATGACTCAGCTTTATCAAGAATGTGCCGTAATTTTAATGATGCTTATAAAAAACATTAAATTAATTTGACAATGTCAACATTGGCCAACTTCAAATCGTCTATTAACAAGATTTAAAGCTCCTTTGTATATTTTTATATAAACTTATAAACTAAACCTTTAAACTTATATTATAATATTATTGTTCTAAAAACTTGTTTC
This sequence comes from Limnephilus lunatus, assembly GCA_917563855.2. Lineage (NCBI taxonomy): Eukaryota > Metazoa > Arthropoda > Insecta > Trichoptera > Limnephilidae > Limnephilus > Limnephilus lunatus. The sequence goes on along the minus strand of OU830602.1, from coordinate 17,803,158 downwards.
AAAATTTTGTAATATATGGTATGTGTGTGTGTGAATGATTGTATATATATGTAAGTATTATGTTATCAATGTTGTGTTTGTCTTTAATTAGTGATAGCATCAACCATGGTTCAGTGTAATTGTATCTGTGAAAGCTTTCATGTAAATCACTGTTGACAAACCTAATAAAAAAAAAAAAAATAAAAAAAAAGATGAATTTTAATCTAGCCTATTTTGTACAGCGCTCTTGAGGCAATTTTGCGCAAAAACAGCGGTGTGTACAATAAGTTGTCCAAAAGTGTTATTATTATTAAGTACCTACCTACCTTTTTTCGGTGTCCCGGTATGGGAGAAAAATAAATGGTTACTTTAGTTATTACGGCCAAGGGCGGATCCAGGTTTTTTTTCTGGGGGGGGGGCACAAGGGGCGGAGGGGGGGGCTCGCCCCGGGTGCCACCCGATGGGGGGGGTGCCACTCAAGAGCACATTCCCCCCCCCCCCCCTGGGACGGACCAATTTTTTATGAAGTCAAAATTTGTGTTTGGGGGCGTTCAAGTATTGCGTAATGCAATTTTTGAAGATTTTTGACCACCCCTCCCCCCCATGTAACGCGCAGTAACGTTTTCTTATACACCCCCCCCCCCCCCTAAACGTTACGTAACGCCCAAGTGACAATTTTTACCTGAAAGTCACAATTAAGTTGTGCAAAGTACTGTAAAGTCGCTTAAATATCATTTTTCTTGTTTTAATCGCGTTTGCGGTAATAAATAAATGAAGAGATTTTTAACTCGCGATACATGCGTATATTGGATAAGTTTTTAGATTTTCACGGCCAAAAGCATTTTCGTTGTTAGTTTTTCACACATCGTCGGATCTACCGGATCTGCCTTGATGATGGACACTGCAACGCTGTCCGAAACGTCGGCTATAGTAGGAGGTAGCGCAACACGGCATAACACCCCAAAAACTAACAACAAACATGCGTATATTGTTTATTTTATTTATACAAGCTGCTATTTATAAAAAAATGGGAATTATTATTATTTTTATCCGCCTTGTATTCCTTCCGGATCTCCACAATTTAACAGTCTTTCCTCATGTCCCAAATGCAGTTTTACAAGTTCTCAAAAGGAAGATTTAAAAATCTACAGTATGATTCACAGAAGAGAAAAACCTTTTTCATGTCCTGACTGCGACTACTCGTGTTCTCAAAAGAGATACCTAAGAAGTCACTTGCTGACTCGTAGTGGAGAAAATTCTCCGACTGACTGCAACTATTTATGTACTACGAAGTAATTACAACTATTCATGTACGAAAGTAGACGAAAAGTAAACGAAAATCTAAAATACACATGTTTAACCACAGTGGAGAAAAACCTATTTCATGTCCTGATTGTAACTATTCGTTTTCTCGAAAAAAAACTAAAACGGCAATTGCTGACTCACAGCGATGAAAAACCTTTTTCATGTCTCGACGGCGACTATTCATGCGCTACAAAACGGTATCTAAAAATTCACATATCCACACTGGACAAAAACCTTTTTCATCTCCCAACTGCAAGTATTCATGTTGTACAAAGGAATTTCTTACAATTCATTTTCTGACTCACATTGACATAGAACCTTTGAAATGTTTCTACTGCGAGTATTCACGTTCTTCAAAGAGGTACCAAGAAAATCACATGTTTATACATAGTGGACAAAACCATTTTCATGTCCCGAATGCAGTTATTCAAGTTCTCGACAGGGAGATTTAAAAATCCACAGAGCGATTCATAGTGAAAAAAAACCTTTTTCATGTTGTGAGTGTAACTATGCTTATACGAAGAGAAATTTAAAAAATCGCATTTTCCCATAGTGGATTATTTTATTTATTGTTTCAAGATACAATCCCGTCAAACCGCAATAAAGCAGTTTGTCAACAGGATGTTAATGTTCAATTACAATTTAAACATACATACATATTATTATTACCTACTATAACTATATTAATTGTCATAATTAACACACATTAATTAATATAAACAATCTCTATTCAGTAACCATTGTTTCAGCATATATCTGAATCTATTTGTTGAGTCGCAATTTTTTATATTAATTGGTAACATGTTAAATATTTTTGGCATGTTAAATTCCAGGGTTCGCCTTCCGTAGTTATTATTATATTTTGGAACAAGCATTCCTTCATTCTTTGTGAACCTCGTATTATGCTCATGTTCCACTCTCTTCTTATAATCAGACTCAGATACATGCTGAATCAATATTTTATACCATAATAAGGCCTGCACCGGTAATATTGTTAAATTCCGCTACAACAATGAAATGTTTCGTCTCTGTGAAAAAATATTTTTTTGAACTAATAACTTAATCATAGAATTTTGTACTGATTGTAGGTGGTTTAAATTAGTTTTGCAAGAGTATCCCCAAGTAGTTAATCCATATCGTAAAGTTGATTCTGCAAGTGATAAGTAAATAATTTTTAAAATATTCACCGGAACGAAACATTTCAGTTTGATAAAAACCTTTTTCGCTGCAAATATAGATGTTCTACAAAATAACAAATGAAACGTCACATATTTACCCACAGAGGAGAAAAATCTTTTTCATGTCCCGATTGCCACTATTCATTTTATCGCAAGGGACATCTAATCACGTGTTAACCCACAGTGGACAAAAACCTTTTTCGTGTCCGGACTGCAACTAATCATGTTCTCAAAAGGGACGTACAAGAACGCACTCGCTGATTCACGGTGGAGAGTAACCTTTTTCGTGTTCTGACTGCAACTATTCATGTACTACAAAGGGATATCTAAAAAATCTTATATTTACCAACAGAGGAGAAAACCCTTTAACAGAAAATTTTATTCCATCAAAATTTGAACACTGAAGAAGTTCAAAATAGTGCGAGTAAGTGTGTTAGTAACGACATAAATTTGGAGGTTTAGAAAAGTGCTTTTTTGATAAATGTATCCATCTACAATATTATTTAACAGCGATAGCTTGAGATGGAGAACTGCCCCGAAATACCAAAGCGATTTAATTCGCAATTCCGGCCAGAAATAGACAAGAGTTTGACTCATGTTTTTTCTGTTATTTTATTCATATTTTTTAACAACTCTGATAATTTGATTTGCTTCCAAGTATGTACTGTGATGGAATCTCCACAGTACACAAAAATACCGTCCTGGGGGGGGGCACGTGCCCCCGTGCCCCCCCCCCCTAAATCCGCCCTTGATTACGGCAGTATTATTCTTCCTAGTGCATTTGTTTCAACAATAATTCCCAAATTTCAGTAGCCTACGCTTATCGCTTGAGATTTAGAAATAAACCACAATCCTAAATAAGATTTTTTTAAGAGGTTTTAATGGCGGTACCTACCTACGTTACAGAATTCGATACGGTAAAAATTTAATTTGAATGCAATTAATCATTTCATTTTTGAATTAAAACTTCTCTACGCACGCTCGACTTGGGGGTAAGTTGGTGAATGCATTACGAAAAGTGTGATGCGTTACGAAAAGTGTGATGGGAACGGTAATCGATGCGAACGGTGATCGGGCGAGGAGCATATACTGCACAACTAGGATAAGGCGTACATACTTAAAGGGGTCTCCACACGGTACAGCCGCAGTACCAACTGCCGAAGAAATGTAGTTGACTGTAGTCAAAAGCGCCAGCCGTATTGTTATTAGGTATAATAACAATACGGCTGGCGCTTTTGACTACAGTTCTGCGGCAGTTGGTACTGCGGCAGCACCGTGTGGAGACCACTTAACCAAAGGTCGTAGGCCAACCCAAGGTCGTAGGTCACCCCAATGTCATATGTTCTTTTATAAGTTAGTGAAGTTTTACTTCAGTCGTGTGGTCTACAGCAAACACGTTTTTTTTACAGATGATTGGATTTTTCCCCCCGAGGAAGTGCGGGTGGTGGAAGGGGGGGAGGTAGTTCTCCTCCTCAGACCACGTGACCCCCAGTCATCTCCCGAACTTACTTCCTGTTCCGCTACCTACCGTGGATCTGAGATATGTGAGGGCGATGTAAGTTTTATCTGTGAATAATGCTATCTATATTATAGTCATAGTCCTAGTCCAATCTAAACATAAATTACATTTCATTACAATTTGTTCAGTAAAAAAATTATGTATTCGACTTACCTTTTTACTTTTCCGCGTTTTTCTTAAAAAAGTATCTACTACGTTTCAATTTAATGGCATTAAGAAACAACTATTAACGTCGCGTGTCGGTCAGAAGCAGAATAATGCACGTTAGTTTTAATTTTGTTTAAATTAATATGTTAGTACTTTTCCCTTTTAAGTTGACATCATGTTGTATCTGATAGTAATATGTGCGTATGTAGTATGATTATGTATTTGTGTAGTATCTATGATTATGTATGTATGTAGTATGATTATGTATGTATGCATTATGATTATGTATGTAGGTATTATGATTATGTAAACATGTAGTATGATTTTGTATGTACATATGTAAGATGATTATGTATGTAGTAGGGGAGCGGGGAGCCTAGCGCGGCAGGGGAACACGGCCGCAGTGTGATGGTGATGAAGGCGCCCGAGTGGCAACCAAGTGAATACGAGCTATAGTTTTGTCTCTAGTCGCACCGCTCCCATTACTTGCTGGCTCCCATTACCCCCTGCTCCCTATGTGTGTGTATTGTGTATGTATTATGAATATGTACGTATGTAGTATGATTATGTATGTAAGTAGTATGTGTGTACATGTAGTATGATTATGTATGTATGTACCTAGTATGATTATGCTAATATCTTTACAGTTTCGGATTGTTGTAAACGTAAGTGGCGCCCTCTGTTATTTTCAAAAAGAACCGTTGAAGTTTTCAAACCAGCATCTACGCCCCCGGTGAGAAAATGTCATAAAAAAAAGTTGCAAAACGTGAAACAATTTACAATTTCCAGAGATTTGTTTCAATATCCCGAATTTTCGGAAAAATATAATATCCGGGGAGCAAAGATTTTCCAAACTTCAAAAAAACAAAAAATATATATAAACCTACCTACTACGGTGATCTTGAAATTTTAGAGCTAACAAACCGATTTGATGAAAAATTGCTGTAGGGGAGGCTAGGGGGGAGATGAACTTGAATTTTATGTCAAAATACACAATTTCGGCGATTTTCTTGAGTTCTTATTGGCAGAAAATTTCTGGGGTGGTTGTTACTTGGTGGAGGTTATGTAGTTTCATTTAATGTCCGACCGAAATAGAACTTTCTCCCGAAACTGAAACCGAATCTGTCCCAGTTTCGACCCAAACCGAACCGAAACTTTTTAGACTTGTTAAAAATCTATTGTTTACTGATATTTGACTTATTTTTTACACTTACACGGATAGTTAACACGTGTTAAATGAAATAAAAACAATAATTGAAGAATGCAAAATTTTTTATTTTATTTTTATACATATATATCAAATTTTTTTTACATGAGCTCCACACAGGAGGCCCTGAGGAAAATAATTTCCCTCAGGGGCTATGTCATCTTTGGGGATGCCATGTGGAGGGTGTTTAAGGAAAGGAAGGAGAGGAGAGTTCTGGGAAGGAAAGGGGTTTAAGGGGTGGGTAAGAATCTGGAGTTCAGTGTGTCCTGGTCATCGGCCTAAGACCTAGACAAACCTCACCCCATGAACCCGGGCACCCCTGCTAAATCACCAAACGTAGCAAACCACTTGGGGTGGCCTATGGCAGAGGTGTTGGTTATACTATACAATAGAGGTTTCCGGGGTGGCGGTACCCATTCCCGCCTCCCAAATTGAATATTACTGCTATAAAACAAACAAAAATTAACAAAAACTTCTTTGAACAAAATTTTTAAATTATAATCAACATTTACATTTTAAAGGAATGACCTCATTAATTGAGTATTTTAATTTCAATTGCGTTTACAATCACAACATTCTTATTACAAGTTTTAAATGAAATAAAAAAAAAAACATAATTGAAGTACCTAACTAGTAAACTAACAAAACAATCACGCCGGACCGGCCGGCGAACTCAGCTGATGATGGCGGGTGACACACGAGCCATGAACTCACCCAAAGTCAGCCGAACGTCGCGCGATAATTGACGAACGCAGAGTTTCAGTGCGGCCGAAGGTTCGGCAGATTTTCTGCCGAAACCGACACTGATGCCGAAACTAGATTTTTTTGCCGAAACTTGCCGAAACCGAAACCGAACCTTCAGTCGGTCACTAGTTTCATTCCTTCAGTAAATTTCAAAAGAACAAAGTTGTAAGACATACATATATTATACAAAGGGTTTTTAGTTAGATAGAAAAATGAATAGATACCTATGTGATAAGTAAATTTTTGCACTCATTCTAATAATTGTTGTTGTAAAATAAGTACAAAGGGCAAAACTATACTATCAGTGAACTACAAATATAAATTGGGCTAAGACCTTCAAAAAGGGCACCTGCAGGGCCTCGCAGAGCCTCGCAGGACCACACAGTGCACCTGCAGGGTCTCGCAGAGCCTCGCAGGACCCCACAGGGCACCTGCAGGGCCCCGTAGAGCCTCGCAGGACCCCACAGGGCACCTGCAGAGCCTCGCGGTGAAAACTTCTTTCCGCAGTGAAACTCAATGAAATGGAAACGAATGCACTAAAAAGAGACAAACACATACATCTATATGATTTAGCCTGCGAGAGAATGAGATATACTAATCGGTGTCCTCTTTGTGCGGTGTTTCGTAGCCTATCGGCCTCATCTTTGTGCGGAGCTTCATAGAATAAAATGTAAAATAATTCTTAACTAACAACATTATAATAAAAAAAACCTTCAATTATCCTACTCATCTAATTCTCTCAAAGTTTAGTTTTCTGAAGGTTTCACTTCTGTAATTTACTTCACTTCACTTCTATAATATATTCTTAATTTTGCATACATCTAAATAAATATTCAAAAACAAAACAAAAACTTCTACCGTGTGTGAACTGCATGATTTTTTTTTATCTGCTAGTTTTGATATAATATTTTATTGGGATGATAGCAGCTATTCTGCCAACATTACACATCATACTAACAAGATTAAACATGGCGTCAATTCTAACAACTAATTCCGCTTATAAACATTTTTATCAAATAATATTAATTTCAATGTGTTTCCATCTCTCCCAACGTAAACAGTTGTTTCTTGTAGTACCTACTTAAACGAAGTGTCAATTCAATAATTTATGCGTTATAGGATGAGATGGAATAGTAATATTTACTTAACATCTAATTACTTAACATTAGATATTATATAATGTATGTCACCAACCAACAAAACATTTCTAACATGCCATGAAACCATTCAATTTTCAGAACCTTTGGGTTTCAGGCCAGGACAGAATTTATATTAAAAGGGACCCCACCGGCAAGGGTTGTAACATGACCATACGGAACATCTCCGAGAAAAGCTGGGAAGAATCTGTGGAAATCAAAGCTTATAAACAATGGCACGATTTACTCATTTCTCATAGAACCAATATTGTAATTATAGGTGATTATTTCTGTCAAACACTGATTGTTTTTCAATTTATCATTTGGATTTCAATGACCTCATATCAAAATAACTACCTACCTACCTAATTATAACATTTTTTTAAGAGAAGTCAAAAACTTTATAGTCTAGTAGGTATTGATCTAAATCAGCGGTCAGGGAACTTTTTTAACCATTACCCCAAAATATTTTTGCATAAGTCGATATTACCCCTTCCCCCCATTTTGAAAAGAAGACAATCAATGTATATTTAAATAAAAATTATTTATTGAATTAATTTACACGGAAAATAAAAAAAAGTTACATGATAATAGTAAGTATGTAATAGACAAACAAAATAAAATTCTCAAATTGTATCAAAAAAAATTCAGATTTTCAGGTTTCCCTTTCAGTTTTTGGAAAAATGATGTTGCCTCATGTTTGATACAATTACTTCAAAATTGAGACTTTTTGATGTAAGAGCAAATTGAATACAGTCTTCGGCGTTTAGTCGATTTCTGTTCTTCGTTTTTATGTTCATTAGAGTGGAAAAGCCTTGTTCGCAAAGATAGGTCGATGCAAATGGCAGCAACTTTTTTACCGCCTCCTCATGTGCAATTTCGAAAGCTTTCGTAGCTTTTGACATCCAAAAAGACGACAGATTGGCTTTGCTCTCAAATTGAATATGTGCCTCAGTATTAGATCGAAGTTCAAGTATTGTTTCTGCCAAACCCGGAGGTTCTTCTGGTATGTTAGCAATTTCACATTTAAAAGGATCTACAACCCAATTCAAAGTATAAAGTAGTCAGAGAACTTACAAAAGTAAGATAAGTAGATACAGTTAAGTAGATACAGTTATTTAAGTAGATACAGTTAGAAAACATCTTACCAAACTCAGCTCTCTGAGTTTGGTAAGATGTTTTCTAACTGTATCCTTGATGTCATCAAAATTAATATTTTCACAGTTTTCCAAAAACAAAGCTAACTTTGAAAAAGAAGCTGTTCTTTCAGAAAAATTTCCTTATTACCCAAAAAAAAACATTTTTACCCCATTTGGGGTAATTTACCCCGGTTCCCCGACCGCTGATCTAAATAGATTTATTATCTTTGTAAATAGCATACTCATGTAGCCAACAACCTTTTTTAATTGGTTCCATGCCAACTCAGAATGAAACCAACTCAGAACCACCTCAGAAAGGTAATTAAAAGCTATGAAAAAATAATTTTAAAATAGCCGATAACCCTAACCTAACTTAACCTATTTAACCAATTTTTTATCGTCACTCTTAATGACCTTTCTGAGATGGCTCTGAGTTGGTTTCATTCTGGGTTGGCCGGTCAACTTTTAATTCATTTGACATTGCTAAAAATTTAATTTAAATAAATCTGAAGGAATTCAATGGCCGTAAGCCGTAACTTATTTGAATGTGCATCCGATGTGAATGGGAGCTTGTAGAGCCATACTTAAGACAAATAAAATTATTTAATATTTCATGTATTCAAATGCAGATTCGCCAATCCCATCACAGAAGTTGATCACCACGATCGGTGATTTTGTGACCCTTAACTGTAAAAATTCAGTACATTCTGGACCACACTATTGCCACATCTTCAGCAACACTGACCAGCTCGTCAGCAAGGACTGCTCGTTAACACTTAACCCTGTCAAACTGGAGCACATCGGAAACTGGACGTGCGTGATGGCACTGACGGGATCCATGACGGAGTTGAATCACACTATTTCATTGGTTGTGCAAGGTACCCACGTACCTTTATTCTACATTCCATTCAACCGCTATACCTAATCTACTTACAACAATATACTACTCGTACTTCCTATCTCGCATGTTTTAACCCTTTGGAAAATTGTGGGAAATATTTTTATAATTTATAGTTTTTTTAGTTGATCTCCTAAGCCATCTGTACATGGAGTTACTTACTAGCGAGTCAAGCTTCATGTGTACCTCGTGAGTACCCGCCATACTATTTTTCTTGTGTTTGTACAGGATGCTATGCGCCTCGTATGGTAAGTAGTATGGCGGGTACTCACAAGCAGTTGCAATGCCATATTCAAAGAAATACATTCTTTCTCCCTGAATCACCTTTCACATGCGTCCCCGTTCCCCTCCCATGTCCCCTTCCTAGCTAGCTTTATAAATTATAGCCTTATGTTATTCTGTTGTATGAGCTGTATTATTGCAAAGTTTCATTAAAATCCATTAAACACATATCGTCGCCTCAGTTCTTATTTGTTCAACAGACCATTTTAGTTTATGTTCAATCTCCACTTAAAAATTAAAAATAAAGTAATAAAAAAGGTAGTTAATCACTTAACAAAGAATTATTTTAACTAATGAGACCTTTACCTTCATGAAAATAGCTTTATCAAACACTTATAATAATGTTTCATTGAAATAATGAAAGAAAACCTCCTCCTCCTGTAAAGGTCTGTTGGACAAATACGACTAAAGGCGACGATATATCCAAACAAACTTTCGTGTTTATAATATTAGTAAGATATTCATTTATAGTAACATGCTTCTTAGGACCGTTTTGGCTTTTTAAATTCAATTCTGAATAATATTCAGAATTCATTCATTTGGTTGAACATATTATGTTCAACCAAATGAGGACATCTTTTTTGAAAATTGCTTTAATGTCTTTACTTACTAGCCATTGAAATATGATTTAATATTGACTAAATCAGAGCTTCCTAAGTTTATCATTAGTCATTATCTAAGCTTAGACAATTGTGGAATAGTTCTACTCAGCAGTATTCAATTATATTGGAGTCAAAGATGTTGATAAGTAAACAGACATGTATCTGTTCTTGGTCTTGGCTATATTTAAAGACAAGCTAAATGTTTCGAAGTGAATCAAAAGTGAATTGAAGTGCTTTGTTATACTCAGACCAGGAGCATCTAGAGAGCAGGGTATACCAGGAGGAGGGGAGGCTGGTAATGGAGTGCACCCTGCTTCTGTCGAAGAGTCGCTTCACGTGGTGCAGGGCAATCTCTCCTCACGGTGCCCGCATGCTTCTCTCGCCCGGCCTGGTCAACGGAAGATATTCTGCTTTCAAAACTAAGTAAGCAATAATAATTATCTTATATTATTTCATGCAAAAACCCCAACTGTCCAAAGACAGTGGAATTTGGACACCCAAATTGATGGGAAAGTTGTGCAAAATGTTCTGATGTCAAAGGGAAAGGGAAGAGGAATGAATTTCTAGAGTTACCGACCCACTTGGCTGATCAAATTTAAAGTCATTTCAGACTATGTTTCGACTCCAAATGAAGGTATTCATTAACGAAGATACTCTGGAATGAAAAAAAAATACTTGAGCATCTACCATAATTCGTTTTACCGAGAATCCTGGGATCAGAACCTTACATACGTGCAAAAGCTTGCTTACTTACGGACGCTTGAGGGTTCACTGTACTTCTGTGATTTTCATTTCTCATTTTTTGGAATTGAATATTTCAATCTATGGTCGTGGCAACGTACTTTGCTTACGGTAGTAGCCTCGTAGCTGCCGCGTCAGCCCTTCCGAGTAGTAGGGAAATAACAACACCTCAATTAAGTAGAGTGTATTTATTTATCAAGTGAAGTCATTGACCTAATATACTACGTCAATGAGTGAAGTACATTATCTAAGTTTACTCCTTAAATACTAAAAAAATCCCTTATCCTTCTTAAACCTCTAACGAGTTAGACCCCCGTTAAATTAAAATAATTTAGTCGAAACCCCAACCTCTTCTATTGAACTCGCCTTTGTATCAGCACTCTGGATAATTCCTACTTCCGAGTGATTGATAAAATTGCTGATCCATAAAATTCAGTTACCAACTGCCATCGTCCGTTGGTAACTGAATTTTATGAATCAGCATTATTGATATCCTTATAAATGTAGCAGTAGTGCTTGTGCATCGATACTCGTTTATCATTGACCACGTTACACCATCATAAACATCATTCCCCTCCCCCCTCTTTTATAATATTAACTATCAAAGCGATCTCTATAGTAACCTAAACAAATAACAAAATGACAGCGCACGACAAACAGTTACTGAGCAACGCTTTGCTTTTCACCTGGACAATAAACGTATAATAAATAATTTCATAACGCCAGAGCTTACTAATATATTTATATAGCCTATAGTACTCGCAAATAATGTAGCTTTCTATTAGTGAAAGATTAGTGAAAGTCCATTAATTATTTATTGCTTGAAAGAGTAACAAACATTCATACATCCATACAAACTTTCGCCTCAATAATATAATATATATATATAAATATATAAAATAGGATATTACTTCCTCCATAGTAAATTATTCACCAATGATGCAAGTCTCTAGTATTTATCTCCAGTATCTCCATTCAATCGCACTTCTTCGATCTGCCCACGGGTCGTTTCCACTTTGTCATAATCCTAGCAATTTTTGGAACCGCCAATATATTACTATGGTCTCTTGATAGATTTGATTATCAAGTCAATATTTTATTTTAACTCTGAGGGATTTTTTTTATTGCAGCTAGTATGTGTATTGCATTAATATTAATGTTTTCTAATTCGTTATTTAAGTTTGGCCGAAAGAAATTGCTCCTTGGAAATACAACTGCCTTTAATTGAAGAGTCGGATTACGGCATATGGAGGATGGACTTCGGAACTTCTGCTGATGACTACACAGGCTGCTTCGTCACACTACCATTGAATGCAGGTAAAAGAGTAAATTAATATCCAGCGAAAATTCACTTAGCCATTTTAACACAGCATCACATTAATTGGTCAAAAGCATTGTACGTTATAGTTTTATATTAGTGATCGACGAGCCGGTTGATGCAATCTGTTAGTCATAAGTTGTTATAATAGTTTGTCTAGCGTGTTAAAATGGAAACTAATATTTTTAACCGCTTGGGTCTAAACAGCCATGAACATCTATCAGTTAGATTTCTTTTGAAATATTCCCGTATGAAATTCACTTTCAGATAGAATCGCTGTTTTGAACATTTCCCAAAATGATATACTGTTTTTGAAAGCAGATGAAAGATTCCATCAGTTTTAAAAATTACAAACAGCATATTCAATTCAAATATTAAAATTTTGAAAGCAAACAAAAATAAAGTTTTTAAAATCGCTTTCCAATTGTTTTTTTTCCTATAGATGAATTTTATTTTCCACTATGCAAAATTTTACTTTTGATTGAACATTAGATAAACATATTTATATAACTTGCTTTAGTACCTACTCCCTTTTTGTTTTATAAAAGAATATTGAAAGAAAAAATTGTGAACAGCAATTGTGTTTGAAAAATTTGGCAGTTGGGTTCAGAACGCCAGGAATTTCTCCTTTCTATCCGGACAGAGTTCTTCAGAAAACTCCTTACAAAAAAAAGGCAACTCTGAAACGAGTGGTATAGATCGACCAATCATGGACCGGTGGACCACCAAATCAGTGGATGCAATTTTTTAGCCATAAGTTGTTATGGTTGTCTAGTCTGATGTTAGATGTAAGATCGTATAAATATACAGCGCCCTTGAGGTGATTTTTCACAAAATCGGCGCTCTACAAATCATCCAAATGTTGTTGTGTTTAAGATACATGGACATAGATATTGCAGGATTCTAGATCGACAAAGTTTATAGTAGTCCCAGAGAAAAGTCGTACATGACGTCATCTTTCTGTAACTTTTTTGCTTTCATACATGATGTATGAGAAGGAAGAGGAAGTTCTTCGATGACAAACATACTGGGACAACTATAGTAAATATCACAAAAAAATTAGTGTCATTGTCATTAATTTAAACAAAAGAATTACACATTTCATATACACAATTTATTATTATAAATAATAAAAATAAATTAATTTACTGATGGTAGGTAAATTCGCTACCTACTTCAAATCTTTTCTGAATTCGCACAATAAGTTTCAATTTTGAAAATTTTAAATTAAATCCTAGTTCTAGAGTTCATAGAAATTATTATTTTTAATAATATTATTTAGAATCAATGTTTTAATATCTTATTGGTTTTGTAGATCAGGGAGTGCAGCGCCCCCAGCAGGTGGAGGTGCCTACAGTAACGGTGAAGGAGGGTGGAACGCTCGCCCTGCGCTGCTCTGTGCCGTGGCCCGCCGCCTACTGCTACGTGCTCCGCCCTGATGCCTCGCTCATCCAACCCACCATGGGGGCTGCAGCAGGCCTACTCCGGGCGGGCATCTGCTCGCTTACTGCCACGGTAACAACACAGCATTCACAAGTTCTTCTTACCTTCTTCAGTAGTTCTTCAGTGCCTTCTGTGATCCAATGATAACTTATCCATGTTATTTCCTTCAAGGGTTTAAAAAATGAACATTCTGGAAGATGGACCTGCGGGCTTCCCTCAAACGATGGACAAGAAGACGTTTTGTTTCATACTGACGTAAGTATTTCTTGTTCACAAGCATCCTCAAATATTGCCGATTGTTCTTTTTAGGTCATCAGCCCGTCTGAGCTTAAGAAATGGAGCTTAAAATTTAAAAAAATTCAGAGTGTGCAATTCACACACGGTAGAAATGGAACCTTCAGAAAACTAAAGTAAACAAAAGTCAATTTTAAACAATGTGAAGGATGATTTTTTCCATATTTTGTTGTCGAATTTCAGTGCCCTTTTCCTTTACATTTGGTCAGATGGCATTTGTGTTTTCTTCTTCGGAGTCGCTAGATGTTGCTTTTTTTTGTCTGTTTATTTTGGAGTGGTTTAAATATTGGATATTGATGTTACAAAAAAAAAATTCAATCAACTCGATCCTTGGTATGCTGAATGTCTGGCCGCTAAGTTTCGCTTTATTCGACTAGACCATAGGTTCTCAACCTTTTTTTGCCCACCGCCCACTTTGAGAATATTAATTTTTCTAGCGCCCCCCAACTCGTGAATCTGAAACAGCAATTGTCGTCACGATTATATTTACCACAACGGTGGTGGAGGGTGGGGAGGGGTAGGGGGTGGGGGGGTAATACATAAAATAAATTTCAAGATATATGACAATTTCAAAAAATTGAAAGACATTGCTGGAGTCATGCGTTTTTATTGCTTTTTGCTGTTCGCTGACGATCTAAAATTATTTATTCTAATAATGGGATGGGGCGAAATGGGATATAATAATAATATTTTTTTATTAATTTATTACATCATTATAAATTTGACTTTATTATATATAAGAAATAAGGCAAGAAATATGGCAATTTCAAAAAAAAATTCAGGCGGTGGTGAAGATTTCGTCAATGTGGAGAGACCTTTTCAAGAATCAAAAGAATTTCCCTTTTGAATCTCTCCTCACTGATACCAAATATATCAATATCGGAGGAGATTTGGTTCAGAAGCAATATACTCCTCCCTACCGCGAGAACCATTGGCAAGTTAGTCCTATAGGCAGGAAGATAGAATAATTTATGATGACGCTGTCTAAGTAAGTCATCTGGAACATAGAGACACACGCGCTCCAAAATGGCTGAGTTCTCAATATAGCCTCGCAGCAGTCTGAATAAGTAGGTGGTGGCATACCCCTCTCTTCTGAGCTGCAGGGAGTGAAGTCCCAGAATGCCCAGAAGAAAGTTCGGCAGGTAGAGCCATATATAGTGGTCGTACTCCCTCATGTAAAGAAATCTTAGAAACTTTTTTGGAACCCTTTCAAACATAAGGGATCATCCCACCTTATGAGAATTCTAGATAAGCGAACCACTCTCCAGCCTATTGCGGACCAGGGAGAAGTATAAAATCTTCAGAGCACGGGTATCGCGAAAAATTCTGACGGTTATATGAGGACGAAATGTCAATACATAATCCCAAGATCCTTTATATTTGAAACTCGTTTGAGATTATGACCGAGCATATTGTACCTGTGGTAGGTGAGACTGGTATGCTCTGGTAAAAGTCAGAACTACGCATTTCAAGACATTTAAATAAAGCTGGTTTCGTTGACTCCATTCTGAAATGTTATCAGCATCAGCTTGAAGGCGCTGGCAGTCCTCAATATTTCTTATGAGAAGAAATAATTTTAGATCGTCAGCGAACAGCAAAAAGCGAGAAAAACGGAGGACTCCAGCAATGTCATTAATGAAAATAGAAAAGAGAAGAAGCCGAGAAGAAAGGCAAGAGAAGAGGATCGATCCTTAGAAAGAACCGATCCCAGAAAAAACGAGAAAGTCAGCAGATTGGAAGATTCCGTGTGTAACAAATTGCTTTCTTGAGGTAACTTTAAAAAAACTTTAACATCCGAAGGGAAAAATCCAACTGGGCAAGTTTTATGAGTAAGATATCATGATTCATAGTATCAAAGTCTTTGGAGAAGTCGTTATACTTGGTTTCCACTATCTAGGGACCTAGCAACATAGTCGGTGAAAACCATCAGATTGGTTTCAGTGGATCTTCCTTTCCTGAAACTATGCTGTTCGGGGATAATGTATGCGTCTATCTGAGGCATAAGGAATTTATAAATTAATTGTTCAAATAGTTTAGCTGTTAGCAGGAGCTGAGAGTATGGCAACTGGTCTATAATTTTCGATTCACTTTTCCGAACCTTTCTTAAAAATAGGACATATTTTCGGAAGCTTTCCATACTTCAGAAAAAGTGGAAGTACTAATAGCGAAGTTAATGATAAGACATATAATGGTGTTTTTAGGAACTCGGTGCACCCTTTAATAAAAAATACGGGAACGAAGTCTGGTCCGATAGAGGGTGAGTTCTTCATGAGACTTATGGCACTCATAAGGTCAGATTCCGTAAATATATCGAAATCAAAGTTTGAAGCTCCTCTGGTAGTAAATGTGGCCGTATTATTAATGTCTAGAAGTGGAGGGTCTTTATTGTAGACCGATTGAAAATGATCAGCAAATGCGTTAGCCACACTCAAGCCACGAAATTCTTGATTACTTTTTATCATGGTGTGTTCAAGAATACCATCCTTCAGAAGGGATTTTATATAGTTCCAAAACATCTTGGGATCATGCGTGATGTTTTCCTAGATTTCAGACACGTAGGCTCGATAGGCCACTTGAAACTCGCGCCTAACTAACGCTTGGTAAGAACTAAACAGATCGTATTCACTCTGAAGGCCTCCAGTTTTCCAACGCTTATGAAGGGCGTGTTTGATCTCTATATTCGAGATGACTTCTCTCGAGAACCACTTCTCAGATACTTGCGACCACCACCGCTTGTCGTTAGCAAACGAAGCGCACTAGTTTCCTCATTAATATCAATTAGGATAAACTTGTAAATCATTTTAATAATTTTAAAATTACGGCGTGCAGCGAAAAAGACGTACGTCCTGCCGGCGAACTATCTGGAGCACTGAAGGGGTAAGATGAGTTTCTCTGGGTCTTCTACCGCCCCCCTGAAAGTCTGAAACGCCCCCCAATTTGCTTTTGGTCTTCCACCGCCCCCCTGAAGGTCCTCAACGCCCCCAAGGGGGCGTTATCGCCCACGTTGAGAACCTATGGACTAGACCAAAGGAGACTTGCGTGAGACCGTGGATTTATCGCATTATATTGGAACCGAATACCCGTGAAAAAAATAAATATTTTATTGCTATCTCGTTCTCTCGCAGGCTAAATCCTATGTATTTTTCTCTTTTTAGTGTCGCGCGAGTTTCAAATCACAACGGTGCTGAAATAGTTTTCACTTCAAAAATGTCATATAATAAGTTTTACACAAAGCTAAATTAAATATTAATACACAAAGCTAAATTAAATATTAATAATATAAATTTAAATAAATTGGTTTCGTAATTCCCGTTATAAAATCAAGGAATTGAGGATTTCGGGTGTTTCCCAGATCTCTGATTGAGATTTGTTTGTCTGAAGTTATACCACAAATGGGAAATCGTATTTAATATTATATTAAATGGGAAATCGTATTTAATATAATATTAAATACGATTTCCCATTTGTGGTATAACTTCAGACAAACAAATCTCAATCAGAGATCTGGGAAACACCCGAAATCCTCAATTCCTTGATTTTATAACGGGAATTACGAAACCATTTAAAAATCCTGAGAGCTTTAAATTATTATACGTTACCCTTCGTAAAACACTATGAATTATTATGGTTATACCAAAAATAAATGCAATGAATAATAAGAAACCTCCATTTTAAAAGTTTAGCTAACAGACGTAAAATAGAAGACTTGTTGTACCTTAAACGAAGTTTTAAATAATTTTATTGAATCAGAACTAAATTTTTCAACCCTTTCTATCGTGTGTGTTTATGTATTCATATGAAAATGGTATTTTCAATAAAATTGATACACATACATGCATATTCTCCAATTCTCTTATGAAATTCAAACAAATCTTAGATGACATGTTTACTGTTAATTTGGAAGGTAAGTATGGGTACCGCGGCTTCGGGAACCATTTTTTTTAAAACCAACCTAATTACCAATATACCTAATAGTTACATCAATCAGTCAGTCAAACGTAACAGTCATAATATTTTTGCTCTGCGTTAAAGTAATTACTAAGTGACAAAACACAAAAACCGAAAAGTTAACGGTAGTGATTCCTTTTTGTGACACCAAGGACTAAAATCTATAAACTTCATATTAGTGATTTACCGTACCTACGGAGTATAATCAGCAAAAACAAAAATATAACTTAATATCATCACCAAGGTGTAACGCAGGTAGTAATTAAATTTACTTACAAAATGCATTGCAATATCTGCCCGGATCCAGTTATAACAGAAGAGTCAATTTTTATGTGCTCTACGTGCAAAGGCACATTTCATCTAGCCTGCGGGGGAATAACTGAGAACAGTTTCCTTAGGCTCACTCAGGAACGGCGTGCGCTACTAAAATGCAAACAGTGCAAAAATACGAAGACAGCAGTGGCGGCCGCTTCGAGCGTAGCGGAGACAATTAGCGGTAACGAATCTTTGGAGCCAGGTAGAAAAATGAACAATAAAGGACCGACGATCACCGCTCAGGCCCAAGCAAACATAGAAGATCTGCAAGGGTTAGTCTTGGATAAGACATCCAATCTTGAAAGGAAACAAAATGACATCATGGAACAAAACAATAAAATTTTAGAAAGCATTCAATTCATGAGCTCACAATACGAGGACTTCCTAGTCAGGATCCGTGAAATTGAATCAAGGAACGAGGCGCTTACAAAAAAGAACATTGATTTGGAAGCCAGGATTAATGTACTGGAGGACCGTCTTGAATTCCAAGAGAGAGCTCTTAAGGCCAACAACTTAGAAATCAGAGGAATCCCGGAAAATAAAGGAGAAATACTACAAGACGTCATTTTTAACATCTGCCAAAAAACTAAGTCCAACATCCAAATCAAAGACATAGACGCTATTCATCGAGGAGCAAAAAAATTAAATAACAAATATCCGAGAGAAATAATAATCAAACTCAAATCGAATATAGCAAAAGAACAACTGTTAGCGGATGTGACTTCAAGAATCTACGTTTCCGAACAGCTGGCATTTCGGGGCAAGCAACTATTTTGGAAGGCTAGACAAGAAGCGAAAGGAAAGGGGTACCGGTTCACGTGGACCCGAGCGGGTCAGATATATGTTAGACACGATACAGGTGCTAATGCAATATGTATATCTGATGAAAGCAAGCTCGCAGCGATGTAATACAACGGAAAGAACCAAAATATCGAGGTATGTACCGTCTCGCCCGTCTACAGGTATATGCAATAAAGCCGAAACTCAGCGATACACCGAAGTTACCAGTCCTCATTACACTACTTACCATGATGTAAAACGATTAGCGTTGATTAATTATTTCACTAGTCAATTGTACGAACACACCCCATCCCGCTCATTTACACTCATTATTTTGTTACCATCAACATTTAATAATTTTTTATCACAACGTTTCAGCGGTTGCAAACATTCTGCTTTATATTATCAAATCACTGTCAACTTATTTCCATACACAATCTATTCAACTACATTGAGAAGAGTTTTTAATTTTAATAACACATTATTGGAACGCTGTTTGCTATTCTACATTCAACCAACTTTTAATTATGTTTGATTTACCTTGTGATATTAGTAACCATTCAGGTATATTCTGTAACTCGAATATTATTGATAACTTCGAATATATTAAAAACTATAATTGGGGCTCCTACAGTCTAAAGATTATACATCAGAACATAAGAAGCATATCTAAACTTGACGATTTCCTAATTTTCTTAGATCAATTTAATAACACGTTCGATGTAATAATCTTATCGGAGTGCTGGATAAATAAAGAGTACACCTCAAAAGCAATTCAAAATTACTCAGAATATCACACTAACATAATTCTAAATAAATCAAGTGGAATTGTAATTTACATCAGAGACGGTCTACAAGCACAAGTCGATGAAATATTACTACCACAAGCAAACTGTATGAAAATCGTATTGAACAATAACTTATGTATTTTCGCAATCTATAGGTCACCCTCTTTCCAAAATATTGACACTTTTTTGAATTCTCTACAATTTAACATCAACAGTTCAAAACAATTAGAACGGCAAATAATTTTAGGCGATTTAAATATTAACGCGATCCCCGAGTACCACCGTCAATCCGAAGATTATATGTGTCTGTTAACGGAAAATGGGTTCATGCAAACAATTAACAGCCCTACTCGAGAACAGGGCTCAAGTAAATCTTGTCTTGACCACATTAACGTTAAAAAAATTAAACATTGCAACTCATTTGTTATTCACACCACAATTTCTGACCACTACACTACAGCTCTCTGTCTTAAAAATAAGCCTCCCACCGCAGTCAAAATTAAATACATACCTCGAATAAACTACTTCAATCTACTTGAGGACTTAAATTCAGAAAAATGGGAAAACGTTCTAGACCAAAGAGATACTGACTCAGCAATGACAGAATTTATCACCAAGTTACATGATTATATAGCCAAACACACTAGTAAGAAACTCATATCTAATAAACAATTAAAACTTACACCATGGATCACCCCTGGCCTTGTCAAATCAATTCATAGAAGGAACCAACTACACAAAAAGGCGAAAAGTAGCCCAGAGAATAATATATTACAAACCCGCTATAAAAAGTATAGGAACTTGTGTAAAAAAATAATCATTTCAACTAAAGAAAACTATTTTAAAAACATTATTTACGAAAATAACTATACACCAAAAAGGCTATGGGAAGCATTTCGCAGTATAACTAAAACCAAAATCAATAAATCATCTGAAATTAAATCACTACACATTGATAACACTATCACATCAGCCCTAAAAAAGATAGTAAACTTTGCAAATAACTATTTCACGTCAGTGGGAACCACTCTGGTCAAAAAAATTCTCGATAAAATTAACACAACTGAAACTGATCTCGCTAAGAAAACTGGCTGTAATCTCGAGCATAAAATAGATAATATTCGAACTACGTCACACGAAGTGATGAAAACAATTGACGAACTTAAGTCATCCAATGCGTGTAGCCCAGATAAGATCTCTACAAACCTGTTAAAAATTATAAAATCCGCCATAGTATCACCCATAACGTTCATTTGTAATCTAAGTTTCAACTCTGGAAAATTCCGCAATCATTTAAAACAATCAATTGTTATTCTTCATCACAAAAATGGGGATAAATCACAGATCAACAACTACCGACCTATTTCTTTGATCAACTCTGTGTCTAAAATTATTGAGAAAATTGTTAAGAATCGGCTCACCTTATACCTAGAAAACAATAACATCCTTTCCAATAGTCAATACGGTTTCCGTCCAGGTTTAGGCACTGAAAATGCCATTGCTAAATTGACAAAAATTATCTCCAATAACATAGATAGAGGTACAAAATGCATTGCGCTCTTCCTGGATCTAGCCAAAGCATTCGACACTATCTCTCATAAAATCCTGTTGAATAAACTACAGCGCATTGGTATACAAGGTCAGCTCTTCAATCTGTTGTGTAGCTATTTAGATAACAGGAGCCAAAGAGTGCTTATCAACGACACTATAAGCGATTCAGATAATATTAAATTCGGTGTACCCCAAGGAAGTACATTAGGACCACTTTTATTTAATATATATATATAAATGATCTATGTAACAGTTCCTTTGCCGACCACATTATCACCTTTGCTGACGATACAGTTTTATTATTTGAAAGCAAAAACTGGAATGTTGTTCACAGTAAAGCAGAAGTGGGTTTAATTAAGGTTAAACAATGGTAAGACAACAATCTCCTCACGCTTAACTTAGGTAAAACCAAATTCCTCCGTTTCAGTGCAACACAAGCAGGAAAACCAAAAGAAATACACAACATCCTTATACACCATTGTAATGACCAAACCACTTGTAAATGCTTAAACTTAGAATGTGTCGATAGCATA
Organism: Limnephilus lunatus; assembly: GCA_917563855.2. Taxonomy (NCBI): domain Eukaryota; kingdom Metazoa; phylum Arthropoda; class Insecta; order Trichoptera; family Limnephilidae; genus Limnephilus; species Limnephilus lunatus. The sequence continues at coordinate 17,781,311 of OU830602.1, read as the reverse complement.
AAATATCTTGGAATCATGATAGATAAGTCTCTGAGATGGGACGAACATATAGTCTCAACTTCCATAAAGATCAGAAAACTTACTCATCTATTCATGTCTGTTAGAAATATTCTTCGCGTAAAAGATCTGAAACAAATGTACCATGCCTTGTGCAACTCATTGTTAGAATATGCTTCCTTGGGATGGGGCGGCTGTTTCAAAACAATAATGGATCCTTTAGCAAAAGCACAAAAATCACTTCTAAGGGTCATCCTTAAGAAACCCTTCAGGTATCCCAGTGATCTATTATTTGAAGAGATACGAGTTCTTGATGTACAGCAACTATACATAAGAAAAATTATTTTACATACACAAAAACACCGACACCAATATTCATCTATTGATCATCTCCACAACACCCGCCATGCAGGGAGGAATCCAGTGGTTCCACCTTCTACAAACACATCACATGCCCAAAGACAATACTCCTACTTAGGGCCTAAATTGTTCAACATCATACCCGATGCATGGAAATCGAAAAGTGCAAGCACTTTACGGAAATGGGTTAGCAATTGGCTTCTAGATATGGGGAGAGTCAAGAGCGAACATATGCTAACACAATCTCTCATACCTAATATGTACTAAAAAGTTTATGTTATTCAAAAAAAAAAATCTTTTGCTCTGTTTTCTTATCCTTGTAGTATAACGACTGTTCTTTGATTCTTGTAAAATAACGACCAGGCGTTTCAAAAATAAGTCATGAAATTATCTATATAAATACATAGGAAATTCATATGTCATGTCATAATTATATTCTGGTTTAAATGGGTTATTTCTATTACTTACTTATGGTACTTATTAAAATTTAATAGTCATAAATAAATTGGGAACTAATATGTCATATATTGGCAAATTATAAATATAAATGTGTAAATTCCAATATGCAATTGTTAATGTTCTCCAAAAAGACCTCGAAAGAATTTCAAAATTGTGATCGCCCGAAAGAAGCTATTTACCTATTCTGAAGGCAATTATTGATGTAATTAAATGTAGTAAATTTAAAATATTATATCTAAAATAAAATATCCATAATATAAAAATCCACAGTTCCGAACTCCTGCAACTTGCAGTGGGAGGTACTGAAGGTACTCGTACCATCGAAACAGCGTGCTGCGGCGCATTGGAACTCGAAACATACTAAGGTGTTATTAAAAGTTATTATTGCAATTTTGCAAACCTATGATCACCTTACTTTAAATTTTGGTTGTATACATTTTTATATTATGTTTGTATTCTTTCTTATCGTAACTTATTGATAACATATATCTCACTGTACTTAAATTTATATTTTTTTTTTTGCTCATATCTTTATTTCATGTATATGTTTTTATTTCCATCATAACTTTATTTGTTCTATTTTTTTTAAGAGAAAAAATAAACTATTATACTTATTTGTTCTACTTGTTCTACTACTTATTTGTTCTAGTTTTTTTTTTCTCTTAAAAAAAATAGAACAAATAAAGTGACGTATATAAAAAAGTTACGTATATAAAAAAAAAATATATATATATATAAATATATATATCATTTGTCATAATATATTGGGTATATAAATGGTTTCAAATGGTTTCTTTCAAGATATCCTATGATATCTTGAAAGAAACCATTCCCTTGTTAAAAATATTATGAACTGAATATACAATTTGGCTGTCCTGAAACGGGTATCCTTCCCAGTTGGACAGACAAAGTATCATTTTCTAACTTGTTGTAATATGTATAAAAAAAAAAAAATAAAAAAAAAAATAATAAAAAAAAAGTTTCCTGAATTCCGTATCGTGGACCTACGGATCGTGATAATTATTGACAGATCAAATAAATATGTGTTAGCCTATGCATCAATATTTCTCACGAATCCTTGGGTTCACGTTACGGAATTCAGGAATCTAGACACCTCTGTGATCCATATTATTATTATCTGTCAATACGCTAGCCTGCACGTTCAAGAAATATCACGGTATTTGATCAATATTTACGAATTATAATAAATATTGGACGTCTAGAGTAGCACTCTGATCCATATTGATGGACCCCTATCCATCAATATGGGTCTTGATAAATATTGAACATGTAACCTATGCACAATACTTAATCATGATGAGAACGTTTTTTGAATGGATTGATGACCTTACTTTTATTTTCTTCTATAAATATGTATTAGCACCTTCCAAAAACCGACAGGTTTACAGCGCAGTTCACTGTAAGACTTTTCGCAAGTGGCGCGGCCTGAAGTGACGCGGGATTTGGTCGCTCGTGTGGGGGTTGCTATTATAACCGTATGGGGGGTGCTATTATTTTCCGTTATCACTTTGTTATGTAAATATTTCTGATAAAAAATAAATACTACAAATTCAGGACTTGTCTCTCTCTACGTTCTCTTGTATTCGCACATATTTTTCAAATTGGTATTAATTATTTGATATCACAGGTGGAAGTGTACAACGCCCAGCTGAGTGCGACAAGCCGCAGCATGACCGCCGTGAGGGGGGGAGAGCTGCGGATGCTGTGCCGCTCCGCCCTGCGAGCCCCGCTGCGTTACTGCCGCTTCACCTCCCCCCAGGGGCAGGGCTACTCGCTGGAGCCCAACTCTACCTTCAGTTCCAGGTAATGCAAAGCAAGGAGCAGCGTGACACATGAGCCCAACTTTACTTCCAGGTTCAGGGGGCATATTCCTAAACACCAGTGGCGGCTCCTCATAGGGACAGTCCCCACCAGTTATTCCAAAAACATGCTTAGAAAAAATTGACAATTCTTTGTGTTCACAAAAAATAATTAATGCATTCTCAACATAAAAGTGATTAACAGTTGCAGAAATATGTATATTCTAAAAAATTAATTTGGATAATTTTTAGACTCGAAATTTGAGGAGCTTCTGCGAACGAATGTGCGACCACTCTCCTTTCTTACTTAAAGCATACTAATACTAGTGCAGAGCGAGCGGCCGGCCACTTCGGATGTTCGGTCTGTTCGGATTCTTTTTTTTTTGTATTTTATTTAGATATAAAATTTGACATCTTATATCTAATGTTTTCTTTTCTATGACTACTACAATATTATTTACTACCTACAGACTAAAATTTGGACTTTACAATATTAAGACATAATCCACGAAAAACTGCAAGATTTTTAGCCTCCTTAACGTTTACAGGGAGTTCATTGAACATTTTAAAACCTTTATGATAAATATTATTTTGTGTTCCCGATAAATTGGTTTTAGGAAGCCTAAAATCATTGCAGTTTCTCGTAGGATAACAATGAACTGTACTGTTGATTCTAACATTATTCGACATATAATCTGGTAACATTTTATTTTTTAACTTATAAATAAAAACTAGGGTATTGAAAACTAATCTTTGCCACACACTTAATATATTGAGTTGGCGTTGCATGGTTTTTATCCTGGTATATCTGCTACAGCACAATATAGACCTCATGCCTCTGTACAGAATTATTTCCATTCTTTTAATTTGTGTTTTATTGGTCAGAAAGAAGATTCGACTCGACACTTGGCGCATAGGCACTAGATACTAGCGCCCGTTTGACTGTGCGCACTGCGTTCTGCGCAGTTAGGGGATAGTCCAGTGATCTATTCCTTCTAAAATGAAATCTTTGCTCGCATGGAATATTTTTGTATCGGATTTTAAGGATCCGCGCATGCGCACTTGAACCATCTATACCATAATCATGGGGATAGACTCCGGAATCCCCGTGTGAAGCTTGCGAGTGTTTGTTATTCATTCTAATTGAAGTAGATCAGTTATGCACGGGCCGGAATTCACGTTAGGCGTTTTATAATCGTATTTGACGTTTAGTAAATAGTAATATTGTTATTGATTGATCGGATTATTTCTATAGCGCCGTTCTCGTGGTAAATACAAATCAAAGGTAATTTAAACGGAATTACCTATGATTATCTTGTGTTATTTTTATTAAACCTAATATTTATGTATATAGGCACCTAGTTGGTGTTTCTGGTAGGTGCGTGACTTGTCCTCTGATCTATTTTACTTTATATACTTTTATTATACTTTTTGTAAGAAATTAAAAATCTTTTATAAAGAATTAATGAAGTCGACTTTCAACTGAAAAATATGTTCCCAGTATCAGTCAATCTGGGTATAAGATTTAAAACTAATTTTCTTATCTATTTTAAACATTTATCAGAAAGTTTTACAAAACACGAAAATTCGTAGGAGCACATGACAAACGCAAACAACTCAATTCTTTTTTGGTAAACAAAAACAACATAAAAAAACATGCAAATATCTACACAATAAATGACAGTCCCCACCACCAAAAATGTGCTCGAGCCACCACTGCTAAACACTTAAAGCGCTATTTATTCGGGATATTTCAGTAAATGCCCAAAGTAACTTCGTAAATAATACCAGTTATTTACGAGACTGGGGGAGTAAATACGAATGTTAGCGGGAGCGCATTAATATTAAAAAACAGAGACTAGGGGAGTAAATGGGAATGTTAGCGTGAGCGCATTAATATTAAAAAACAGAGACTAGGGGAGTAAATGGGAATGTTAGCGGGAGCGCATTAATATTAAAAAACAGAGACTAGGAGAGTAAATGGGAATGTTAGCGGGAGCGCATTAATATTAAAAAACAGAGACTAGGGGAGTAAATGGGAATGTTAGCGGGAGCGCATTAATATTAAAAAACAGAGACTAGGGGAGTAAATGGGAATGTTAGCGGGAGCGCATTAATATTAAAAAACAGAGACTAGGGGAGTAAATGGGAATGTTAGCGAGAGCGCATTAATATTAAAAAACAGAGACTAGGGGAGTAAATGGGAATGTTAGCGGGAGCGCATTAATATTAAAAAAACCATAAAAATTAAGTAAAAATTGTGAAAATATTAATAAAACATGCCTATAGTGCAAAATAGACATGGGCAGACTCATTCCCAGGAGTGAATCGATTCAGTCTGATTCCCCCGGCCTTTTCTAATTGATTCCTTTTATTCGTTCCTTTAATTCAATTAATTCCAAAAAAAAAAAACCTTATTTATATGTATACATAGATATATTTTCTAATACGCGGTTTTCAATTAAGAAAACTAAAGTATACATGAGAGGCTACGAAGCACCGCACAAAGAGGAGGCCGAAAGGCTACGAAAAACCGCACAAAGACCGATAATACTATCTCATTCTCCCGCAGGCTACATCCTTTAGATGCATTTGTTTGCCTCTTTTTATTGTCGTTATTTTTCGTTTCAACGAGTTTCAAATCACAACAGTGCTAATGAAGTTTTCACTGCGCAAAGCACTCTTCTTAGGGTGAATTATGTCGTTCTGAAAAATTGAAGGTACTAAAAACGAAGTTAATGAAATATTTTAATGTGTACTTATTTTGCAAAAAAAAACAAATTTTGACAAGAAAAATGTATTTATATTAGGCTATCAATTAAATCTTAAAATGGAACAGTTTTTGTGGTTCACCCTAAAGTTTCACTAATTTTATTTTATTTATTAAACTTAAAATTGGTCTACTTCACGTGATCTAAACTTCCCACTACCTTCAGCCTCACAAAATATCCCAATTGGGGATGCCATAGTCTCATTAGCTCCAGACGGGAGCAGTTGGGACTTGCGGTATTCACATAAAAAACATAGTATTATCGCGCTTTCATATATCCGATCCGGTCACCTGGAATAAGTTTCACTCAAATATATATTTTTAAATGCACTTACCTCAATGGTGAAGTTAAACCGATGCGCCGAATAAAAACTAATTAAAAGTCTGAGCGACATGCGTCATACAATTTATTACAAAAATAAAGGAATAAACCACTCGATCATCATAACGTATCACGGTCCGACAGCGACTGGTGGTAGACAGATACCATATAAAGAATAATATAAATAAACATCGTTGTTTCTAAACGCATTGCATAATTTACGCACGTGTGAGGGAGAAAAAATATAGGATTAACTTTCGCTTTTAGCAAAAGTTCAGGGTCCCGTGCAAGCTTCACCCAAAGATGACGGCTTGGCCGCGCGGGAACTAACGACGAACCGATTCTCTGCGGGCATCAAGGAATGAATTAGGAACTTCTGACTAATAAGTGTCTTTTGTCTTGTTGTGACTTGAATAACTTGCATTCCGCGGACCTAATAATGACTCGATATCTTCAACATTAGAATTGAACTCGATCCGATGATCGACTCGATCCGTGGGACTTGTGATTTGGTACGACGACGTCGCAAATGTTTTGATTCATTGAATAAGTGAAACAGAGATTGGGGTTGAGAATTGAACAGACTTGTAGGACTATGAGGGTATTAGTTCATTTATGACTATGACGAACAGTGGGACTGGTGGGACGACTGTGAAATAGACGCGACACTCGGAATTCAGAATTACTTAACTTTTGGATGACTCGATCGCTTGTCGGTTCAGTTGGTTGGCGGTTTGTCGCTTGGGCTGGGGACGGGAACTCTCTGGCTTACGGGTTTTTTTGTATAGATTTACTACGCGGGATACTACACGTGATTGGCAATTTCGCGGCGCGCGCCGCCTGTAGTAGGTGTACCTATCCGCGCAACGAATATCCAATATTTACAGAGTACATTATTATTTTCTTACCTCAAAATAACATGAATTATTTAACTGTAAAATAAATTAATATAAATTAAAAGAAATATGGTGCTGTAAAAAAATCGTAGGATGCAAGGCCAAGGGTAAGAAATAAAGATTTAATTCCTTTTGAAAATTAGAATAAGATTGAGTGTGTCACAAGATTGAATTTATTCATTTAATTCAATCATTCAATTTTGCCCACGTCTAGTGCAAAAATCTTTCTAAAAATGCCTAAGTAGCATTTAGTGGGAGCGCATTAATATTAAAAAACCATAAAAATTAAGCGAAAATTGTGAAAATATTTGATAAAACATGTCTATTTTAAAATAGTGAAAAAATCTCTCAACAAATGGCTATGTAGCATTTAAAGATACACTGAATCTTTCATACCTTTAACATTTTAAATAACAAAAAATGTGTTTTTAATAATTTTAGTATTCTTTGTGATTGTTTTCTTTCGGGGGAATTTTATATAATTACCGTTTTGGCTTGGCAAATGTACAGATATCATCTTCAAAAATAACACATATTTTTTAAGGAACTTAAAACTTAAAGTGTACAAGAGAAATGTGTTATAAATCGCTAGACTTTTGACACAACTAATAATCTCTGCCGGCGCGAATCGCAGAATCGCGCGTAAGCATGAAGATCCTATAAACCTAATCCGCCCGAAAGTAGTTCACCTTCCTTGCTTAATTTATTTCATTGCGAAAACATCGAAAACTTTCCAAACACTTCATTAATATATATTTGAGTTACAGGTTTAGTTATTTTGGAGCTGGTCTAGAAGCAGGAGAGTGCGGGATTAGAATTACACGAGCAACAGAGAGTGACGTCGGCATTTGGACCTGCGCTACCACTTTCAACTCCAAATATGCCGAGGAATTTGCAGTCATCACCGTGGTAACTTTAAGTAAGTACATTAGTATATTTGCAGCACGTTCCAGAGTGGAAGATACTCTCAGCATCAGCCTGGTGTAAGACCACCATTCAGAATTGAAACGTTGCTTGAAATGGTGTTAGCCGTGTTTGGTGACCAGATCTGAATATCCATTCCCCACATTCCTCTCCCCTATCTACTTTCCCCTCCCACTACCTTCAGCCTCACAACATACCCCAATTGGGGATGCCATAGTCTCACTGGCTCCAGACGGGAGCAGCTGAGACTCTTGAGAGGTATTACTATAAAAAAAATTAAAAAATTTAAGGGAAGGGACGAGGACTAACAAGCTAATCTTGTTGATCAACGGTGTGTTTTTTTATTCTGGTATGCAGTCACATAATATATTCACTGTGAATCAATTTATGAAGTATGTTCCCGTGAGTACTTAGGCCAAAGGCCCATTGTACTATCTCGCATTTACCTCAATCCTTTAACAATAACCCAGTCCCTAAATGACTATAATATGTAATAATATTATATTACTCTTACTCACTCAACAATGAACCTGTCATCTCTAAAACGGAACGTAAAGATCTTGGTGTTTACCTTGACAGCAAACTTATTTTTAATAATCACATCGACTCAATCGTTCACAGGTCATATAAAATGCTTGGTTTTGTTCTTCGTATAAGTAAAGTGTTCAGTAACCCGCGCACAGTAGTTATGTTATATTTTGCATTAGTCAGAAATATACTGGAATATGCCTCGCCAATTTGGAACCCGCAGTACAAATTATACATAGATAGCATAGAACATATTCAAAACAAATTTATAAAATATCTTACCTTCAAAACAACAATAACTATGAATGCACATTTCAAACTTTGCAACAAAGACGAGTAATTGCTTGACATTATTTATACACAAAATTTTAAATAATAACATCGGTTGTACCGAACTACTTTCCCTAATTAATTTTAACATACCATTAAGACGTACACGCCATACAGAACTATTCCACACGTTTAATTACAAGACAAATGCAGCAACTAATTCGCCAATCAATCATGCTCTTCATATATTCAATAATATTAATCTAAATTATAACATCGACATTTTCTCCGATTCACTGCCCAAATTTAAAAAGAGCATCATGTCATTCATATAAATTGTTTAATGCGCATACTTACATACATACATACACAAATATTCACACACACACACACACCCTCACACACAACACACACACACAAATTTAAAATAAAAATTATAATTTGTCACATAAAAACATTATTTTATAACAGCGACATGTCATTGGTACCAATTATTGTATTAATTCTACAACTTGTAACTATTATGTATCCTGAACCGTCATTTAAAACCTATATTGAGAGAAGCATTCTCAAATCCCCCTTTCGCGCGGCCTTCCCCGATCTTTTTTAGTACCTTGCGGCTGTCAAGTGGTCACCAGATGCTTTACAAAAGTATCTACATACAACTAACTTTTGTTTATGGCATTTTTTCTCAATTAGCATGCATGCATGCATTAGCGTATTAAATTCCGTCGCTGGCATTTTCGTTTTGTAGTAGCTCCGAATTTATAACGATTTTTCCCCAAAAAGCAAGAATTATTTCAAAATAATACTTTATATTATAACAGCGAAGCTGTTCGAAGTATTTTAAAATTAAAAATTGCTAAATTCTAAAGAAGACAGAGTTTAAGACCGATAAATGACAGGTGAACACGACAAAGAAGTTTGTCTGCACTTTGGGGTCCTTTGTTTCTTTGTTTGTTTTCTTTGTTCGTATCTTGTGTTGTGATTGACATGTGTTGTGTTTGATTTAACAATAAGCGGGTCCGAAATTTCCTCATCTGATTTGGTAGAGATGACGGTAGAGGAAATAAATAAAGTGATTTGGCCAAAAGAGCCGAAGCGAAAGTTGCCGAAATTGGCGAAAAAAGATTGCATCGATCATCTTTCAGCCCAAGTGGAGCTCATAAGCTCATTTTTTCAAAACGTTATGGCTTCTAAAACGTACGAGGATAGAGATTTGAAATCCGAGCTTGACTCAGAAGATCGGGAGATGCACGGGGAGAGTGGTGCATCAACTTCTCTAGGGATTGGTCTCGTTAATCCTTGATAAATTCTGTGGGGTACTGAGCCATGCCCTCTTGCAGCAGAATGAGTGCCTCAGAAAAAAAGCAATTATCAGCAGGTTCCCTGTTTAAGAAAGTGAAATCACTGTTGGCTCTGGATACAGAGTATCAGACAGTGACAAAAGATGGTCTGCGGAAGGAGAGCAAACGCGATCCAGCATCACAGGGTCGCAATCCTCAATGAAGTAAAGAGTCAGTACATACGGGAAGCGGTTAAAAATATTCCTCCAGCAGCGGGTTATCTTTTTGACCCAAGCAAATTGGAATCCCAGATTCAGCGAATGGGAGGGCTGGATAAATGCCTCCCACATTCGAGCTTCGCCCCTCAACCAGCTTGCAGTTGCCCAAGTATAAAGGACCAGTGAGGAAGCCTTTTCGCGAGAGCAGGTCCTTTCGGGAAGGTAGGACGTTTCGGGACAGCGAGCCCTTTCGCGATAGCAAAGCCTTCCGTGGCGGACGAACCAACCAACAGGAGTCCAGAGGTGCTAACAAGAGAGGACCGACCAGGCCAAGAAGGAATTTTGACAACAAGGATAGTCTGTGACTATCCAGAGAGCGTTTTAGAGGGGGCAGTTAGGAAAGTTCCTAAGCACTTAGGAGCACCACCGAGGCTGTTAACGATGTTGCGAGAGTACAAGCTACCCTTCCGTCAGAAATCCCCGCTAAGTATACTGGCAGACATGGTAAGTTCCACTTATAAAACTCATATCACAGAAGAAATGACGCGACAAATAGACAAAATGAAAAAGGAAAAGATATTCGAATCGGCTTCAATATCTCCTTCATTTTTGTCACGGATGTTTCTCATACCGAAGCAAGACGGGTCATTTAGACCAGTTTTCAACTTTCGTCGCTTGAACAATTTTTTAACTATAAGCATATTTAGACTTAATAAGTTTGCAACATTTATTCAACCAGGGGACTGGATGGTTAAAGTGGATCCATCACCTTTTCTTGAGACTCATTTTTAATGAGAACTACTTCAAATGACATGTTTGCCTTTTGGACTAGCATCTGCTCCAAAGATTTTTGTTTTTTACTTCTCTTACCAATTGAATAGTGCAAAAATTAAGAGATAAAGGTCTCAGAATAATTGTCTACTTAGATGATTTTTTGATAGTACATCAGATTAAAAATATATTGAAAATTCATACATTTGAAACTATTTCAATGTTACAAACTGTGGGGTGGATAATACAATTCATTAAATCCACTCCAAGGCCAAGTCCAGTTCAGAAAATTTAATATCTGGGAATTATGAGGAATTCAAGGACTGACTTAAAAGGTCTCCCGCAAGATAAAAGAGTTAAAATAACAAAGTTACCAAAACAATACATTTATCTAGGAAGATGGTCACTTGAGCAGGCCCAGAGCCTCTTGAGTACCCTCAATTTTGCTAGTTTTCCATTCATAGAGGCAGGCTTAACATTCGCATGTTGGAGTGTGCCAGTCGCAAGCTACCTGCATTCAAACTCAGACGACTTCATCCCATACCTCGTGCTGTGATAGAGGAGCTGAGGTGGTGGAGCAGGTCCCTGCAGACGTGGTCACCAATGCATCAAGCATCAATTTGTCACACCCTCACGACTGACGCCTCGGACTGGGAATGGGGCGCGCAGCTGGACGACCTCAGGTTGAATGGAGCTTGGTCCCAAACACAACAACCTCTCCATAGCAATGTCAAGGAAATGCTCGCCGTGCTGGCAGCACTTACTCCTCACGGGCCAGAGCTGTCAGACTCGGATCTTCCGATCCAGTCAGACAACAAATCGGTAGTCGCATACCTTCACATCGAAGGCAGCACACGATCCAAGACATTGCTCGAAGCGTCTTATCAAGTCCTTCAGATGGCAGACACGTATCCATTACACTGTCTGCCCACTACTTACCGGGAAGATTGAATGAAGCTTGATCCCAAACACAACAACCTCTCCACAGCAATGTCAAGGAAATGCTCGCCGTGCTGGCAGCACTTACTCCTCACGGGCCAGAGCTGTCGGGCTCGGATCTTATCCAGTCAGACAACAAATCGGTGGTCGCATACTTTCGCAACGAAGGCGGCACACGATCCAAGACATTGCTCGAAGCGACTCGTCAAGTCCTTCAAATGGCAGACACGTATCACATTTCACTGTCTGCCCACTACTTACCGGGAAGGTTCAACGAGGTAGCAGATCAACTCTCCAGAAAACGTGAATCTCTGGAATGGCATATTTTACCGGCAGCAACAAAATTAGTTTTTGCAAAATGGGGGAGGCCAACTATAGACCTGTTTGCACCAGAACAGCCCACGTCGTAGAAGATTTTGTATCCCTCAATGCATTCGACAAAGAGGCAAAATTTTTCAATGCTTGGACTCGAGTGGAATTTTCCTCTAGCTTGGGTATTCCCTCCGCCGTGCCTTATGCCAAGAGTTCTAGCACACCTGAACCGGGCCAAGGGCCTATATTTGATTGTAGCCCCAAGATGGAAGAAAGTATTCTGGAGACCAGACTTAAAAAATCGAGTGACATGTCCTCCGTTCACCGTATTGAAACTGACAGAAGTGCTTGAAACCCCCACCGCAAATAGGATTTCATTTTGGAGGTGTGGAAGTGCCGGGGTGGAGTCAGTCATTAATAGATTGGTAGGACACAGAAAGACTTTTAAAGTCGAGTTGGAGAGAATCCACACTTAAAACATACAAAAAATCTTAGTCTAGAAGATAGTCTCTCTCCTAGAACAGTTCGACTCCATAAATCGGTAGTAACAACTTTCAGAGCCCTAAAGAAGGAAACCTAAGATCACATCCTATGGTCAGACAAGTACTCAAAGCCGCAGCATTAAGACATCCTAAAGTGGCTAAACCTCCTATCTGGGATCCTCGAGTAGTGTTGACCTGGATAGAAGCTAGCCCACCCAAAAAGTTGAATCTCTTTGAAACATCAAGGAGGACAGCGACTTTACTTTTATTATTTTCGGGACGAAGAGTGCATGACCTGACCTTGTTACAGGGTTCACCAGACCAATTATCCATAGATGAGGAAGGGGTCTCGTTATGGCCAGTTTTCGGATCCAAAACAGACTCCGCTACGTACCAACAGTCAGGTTGGAGACTGATAAATGGCAATCAACCAAATATAGACCCAACATACTGGATTAAGAAACATACATACTGGTTGAAATCTCCAAAGAATGGAGAGAAACAAAGCAGAATTTAACATAACTCTTCATTACTACATCAGGAGCAGTTAAGGTAGCTTCAAGAATAGTCAGCATCCGTTGGGTCAAAACCATTCTAGAAGAAGCTAAGATCACAGCTGCCCCGGGAAGCGTACGGACAGCAGTGGCATCACTTAACTGGCTGGATAATTTTAGACTAGATGACACCTTGGCTCGAGGGAACTGGAGGAGCCGGGACGCCTTTGCTAAATCCTACAGAAGAGAAGGTAACACTTCTCTAGAGGTAAATAGGGCATTGTCTGTGACCCCTATCCCACCCTCTGTAACACGTGAGTAGGTATTCCAGTGTTTAACATATTTTAATATCATCACATTAGCGTTAGTGGTCACCAGTCGATAACAAACAGATCTCAATATAGGTTTTAAATGACGGTTCAGGATACATAATAAAATAGTTTTACCTACCAATAAAACTTATATTATGTACCTAACCTCATTTAAAACCTAGGCAATCACTGCCTGGTGAGAACTAATGAGAAAAAATGCCATAAACAAAAGTTAGTTGTATGTAGATACTTTTGTAAAGCATCTGGTGACCACTTGACAGCCGCAAGGTACTAAAAAAGATCGGGGAAGGCCGCGCGAAAGGGGGATTTGAGAATGCTTCTCTCAATATAGGTTTTAAATGAGGTTAGGTACATAATATAAGTTTTATTGGTAGGTAAAACTATTTTACTTTCTAACATGTAATTATGTAAGGTACTGTTTGTTTCTGCAAAATAAATAAATAATCAATAATTATATAGTCAACTTTTCAAGTTGACACATATATGTGGGAGCACACACTGTCAGATAGGGTCAGGTACTTGGATAAAAGGTTGGATGGAGGAAGGAGATACACATATTTGCTCAACATGTTATTTTAATGAAAATTACTCAGATCAATTGTTACTGAACCCTTTAGCACCTGTTGTCATTGAACTTTCCGCTTGAGAATGACTTGTTACTACAAACTCATTATTGTGTTGTTCAATGATTTTGAGCTTCTGCGTTTCCTCACTCCTACAACACGAACCACTCAGGTGTTTTTCCATCCTTTCCTTTAAAAATATGATGTCCTCCGTAGTCGAGGGGTAAGATTCTCAATAAGCAATTTAGTGGTTGCTGGTTCAAATCCTGGCATTTTTTATTTTTTTATATTAATACCGCACAGGAGGCCCAACTGCTCTTGGTTGAAGCCAGTGAGACTACGGCATCCCCAATTGGGGTATGTTGTGAGGCTGAAGGTAGTGGGGAGGGGAAGGAGATAGGGAAGAGGAAGGTGGGGAAGTACCTGGCTATTCAGATCTGGTCACCAAACACGTCTAATGCAATTTCAAGCAACGTTTCAATTCTGAATGGTGGTCTTACACCAGGGCGATACTGAGAGTATCTTCCACTCTGATGTTTCATTTTATTAATTAATTAATCTGGCATGTTTCTTTTAATTAATTAATTTGTGATGTTTCACAATTAATTCAATTTAAACATATTTAGTATATGTGCGGCATAGTGGTAGATACTTTCAGTATCACCCTGGTGAAAGACCACCATTCAGTATTGAAATGTTCCTGGAAAGGGCATTGGCCTTGTTTGGTGATGTATCTGAAGAGCCAAGCACTTCCCCACCTTTCTCTTCCCACATCATATTCCCCTTCATGCTACCTGCAACATACCTTAATTAGGGGTGTCGTAATGATTGAAACTGATTATTTATATTTGTACTATTTTATAATATTTCCAGAGCCTACTTTGGCGTTCACGATCGGGATGAGTTTTGGAGCAGTGATAATAGGATCCGTGCTGATCGTCCTGTTGGTGGTTCGATATCGCAGGAAGAGAGCGGCTGCAGTGGCAGACGGGGAGAGGGCACCAACTTTATCTCCCTCCCACCGGGAGTCCGACCTTCCCCTCTACGGGGTCAATGACCCCGTTCGTAGAGTTGTCGACGGAGATGACTGAGTTTATTATATCCGCTGACGGATCCTTTCTTTTAACCGCTCGCTCTTTTTATTACAGGCGGATTTAACTAAAAGAGAGGGTACAGCAAAGATCTCAGTAGATGGATCATTTACAAGGTGTCAACTCGTAGAACAAGCGGGAAACTGGTAAATCTACATGACATAGGGAAGTGAAAAAAAAACTACATAATGGGTTAAAAAAAAAACCTTTGGAGCCGTGTCTACGCTTCGTCTCATTAAAGACATTAACCCCCTGGCAAAATTTTATTTAGATTGGATCTAAAAAATTTCAACTTCGGACTTGATTTACTCGAAAATGAAAGCTTAAATATGTAAATAAAAAGTTTTACTTACCACAAAATCAACTGCAAATGTGAAGTATATAGATTCACAAGTTTACCGCTTGTACTAGTTTCCAGACACCTTTTAACCTTTTCCACTCTGACCATTTTTTCTCAAAACTGTTTAGCTACTCCGACCAAAAATGTGTGTTATATTTTATATTTGAAATGAAATTTTTGGTTAGTTATTTTTGCGGCGGTTTGGTATATTTTGTATAAAATACTTGTTTAATCACACATTATGTAACGAAAAGATAATACATTTGATTTCAACATATTTTATTTGCATTATATCTTTTATTGCATAGCAATAATTTGTATAATACGAGTAAAATATGCAGACAATCCAATGTAAATTCTTGGAGAAATTCCTTTCTAATTGTCCTGTACCGCACAGCAGCTGTCCAGCGACTACCTGAACCTGATTGGCTTAGGTTTTATGGGTAGTGTATGATTTCTTATTTTGCATTGGTTACGTTGTTTTAGGTTTTGACCCTCTTTCAGGAAACAAAAGATAGACCAGCCCACAACACATAAAATAGGTAATAAGTTTGGCAAACATTCTACACGGTGTTTACAATTTAAAGTATTGTACGTATTATGCATAATATAATACTGTCACATTTTGAGTACATTTATCTCACATTTACTATTACAAAAATCTCACGATTCGGTCCAATGTTATCCCACATGAAGCGCAAGTTTGTTTTCACAACTTTTGCAGTGATATATGTATTGTTCATTTTATTTGCCCTCCTTCTCTATCATAATCAGAACCACTAACGATTTTTTTTACATTCGCTCCACACAGGAGGCTCTGAGAAAAATAAATTTCCAGGGCCTATGTCATCTTTTGGGTTACTGTGTGGAGGGTCTTTTGAATGAAAGGAAAAAAAGGATGGGAAGTAAAATGGTACGAGGAGTGGGTAGGAATCTGGGGGTTAGTGTATCCAGAAGAGGCGATGCGTGAATTCATCCTCACTGCACTGTAAGACAATGGTTCAGTAGAGTCCGGCTGGAGAGATCAAAAGATCTCCCTCAACCAGCCTTTCCCGATTCGGCCTACCACGCAGTATGTGGGCAGACGCATCCCCATGAACCCGGGCACCCCTGCTTAGTCACCAAACGTAGCGAACCACTTGGCGTGACCTGTGGCAGAGGTGTTGGTTATCCAATAAATGGTTCCCGGGGCAGGCTTATTTCAGTAAAGATAGGGATGTAGAAAATATATAAATACACCATAACAACAAATATTTTTGTTCTATTGGAAATACTAATGAGTTATCTTCAATTTGTGGATACGCTAATTAATCAACTGGTTAGAAATTATAGAGAAGGCGTAAAAACTAGAAAAGGAAGCCATTCGGTAGATCCAGAACAGCGGTTAAATCATCAAAAAAAGTATTAGGGATTGCATCGTTTTCAATTTGGGAGGCGGGAATGGATACCGCTGCCCCGGGAACCATTTATTGGATAACCAACACCTCTGCCACAGGTCACGCCAAGTGGTTCGCTACGTTTGGTGACTAAGCAGGGGTGCCCGGGTTCATGGGGATGCGTCTGCCCACATACTGCGTGGTAGGCCGAATCGGGAAAGACTGGTTGAGGGAGATCTTTTGATCTCTCCAGCCGGACTCTATCGAACCATTGCCTTACAACGCAGTGAGAGGGATGAATTCACGCATCGCCTCTCCTGGATACACTAACCCCCAGATTCCTACCCACTCCTCATACCATTTTCCTTCCCATCCTTTTTTTCCTTTCCTTCAAAAGACCCTCCACACCACTCCCCAAAGAGGACATAGGCCCTTTAGAATTTATTTCTCTCAGGGCCTCCTGTGTGGAGCTAATGTAAAAAAAATCGTTAGTGGTTCTGATTATGATAGAGAAGGAGGGCAAATAAAATGAACAATATATCACTGTAAAAGTTGTGAAAACAAACTTGCACTTCATGTAAGATAACATTGGACCGAATCGTGAGTTTTTTGTAATATTAAATGTGAGGTAAATGTACTCACAATGTGACAGTATTATATTATGTATATATACAGAATATATTATAAAATGTATATATACAGTATTATATTGTATATATATACAGACTAAAACCGAATCTACTGAACTGAATTATAAAAAAAAACACAATTTTATTTAATTTTTAATTATTTAAAAAAATACTACATGATACCTATATGTTTATAACTAGACATCGGATTATATGCATTTGCATATTTGCATATGCAAATGCATATAACTCTCAAATTACGGCGTTAATGCATATTTTACCCTTTTTTTCCCAATCGTGCATATTTAGCATTTGAAGACGCATCCATTAAACAAAATATCGCCCTCATCTCAACACATTTCCACAAGTTACCAGATACCATAGAGAAATTGGAAACAAAAAACCTTCCTCTATTTAAATCAATAGAAATACTGGAAACAATGATTGAACTCGCCAACACTCTTCCCAATTCAATATCAGAAAAGAAAATGACCAGTCAGTGGTTGAGTGGACATAACGCTTGGGTCCCACCTGAGTGTTGCGTGTTCGATTCCTCGGCTGGCTAAGTCCTCCATCACAACACAAGCAACATTTTCGGCTTTCTGTGGTGGTAGTAGGAGATTTTCAAACATTGTTGGGTTATTCGTAACCCAGGAAAGTTTGTCTTTCTTTAAAAAAAAAAAGAAGAAAAAAAAGATTCGTGAAAAGTTAGACGCTATTTTGTTTAAAAAACCCTGCATAAACAGGTATCTCCAGAAATGGCGCCAATTTTTTTAAATTTTGTCGGATGACGTCAGTTGACGTAGAGAAGTCGTTTTCGGCGTTTTGGGTGACAAACATCAAAAATTTTTGCTCGAAAATTTGGAAAAATACTTAATTGTATATTGTCACAAAAACTATGCATAATTTTAAGAATATTTCGCTGTTTTTGTATCGTCATTAATTAAAATATATAAAAATAAAAATGTTTTTTTGATTTTTCATTGTGCATATTTTAGGCATATCAAGAGTTTTTAGTGCATTTTTCGGCCTTTTTTAGTGCATATTTGCATGCATATTTTGGCACTTTGTTAGTGCATATAATCTGATGTCTATTTATAACTAATTCATATTAATTTCTTATAATTAAATTATAATATGTAAATGAAATCCTCAGCACGGGAAATCCCAGTGAGGATATCATTATCTTTAGATGTTTGTAAAGAAAGGAAGACAATAAATCATTATTATTATTATATGTACGATACTCTAACTTGTAAACACCGTGTAGAATGTTTGCTAAACCTATTATCTATTTTATGTGTTGTCTATCTTTTGTTTCCTGAAAGAGGGTCGAAACCTAAAATAACGTAACCAATGCAAAATAAGAAACCATACACTACCCATAAAACCTAAGCCAATCAGGTACAGGTAGCCGCTGGTCAGTCGTTGTGCGGTACAGGACAATTAGAAAGGAATTTCTCCAAGAATTTACATTGGATTGTCTGCATATTTTACCCGTATTATACAAATTATTGCTATGCAATAAAAGATATACTGCAAATAAAACAATGTGAGATTTAACAAGTATTTTATACAAAATATACCAAACAACTAATGGTCACACGAATTATCCGATAGGGTGCCGCAAAAATAACTAACCAAAAATTTCATTTCAAATATAAAATATGACACACATTTTTGGTCGGAGTAGCTAAACTGTTTTGAGAAAAAATGGTCGGAGTGGAAAAGGTGAAATAAATAATAATATTCTAGAACTTTTGTTGTTTTTCTGTAAACATATCTAATCAATGCATGAATTTAAAAAAAAAATTAATGGTCTTTAATTTAATTTAATTTTAATTTATAATTTTATTTTCATTATTTCTTTCTGCATATGTTCAAAATTATTTCCAATGACAAATATATTCCAATGATATACCTAATGAATAATATTAAATGATATATGTAATATGTAAAAGCCCTCTGGGCGTTAAATAAATAAATACTTGTAACTATCTTGTCTTGTGATTTATTGTAATTAAATATCACGTTAATTCGTTCTCCACATGCCAAATATAAAAACACGCCTTTTGGCATCCATTAATTATGTGAGCACAAACGGGTGGGGGGTCCAGCAAAATCTCACGTTAATTGAAAAGAATATACGAATTGGCCCAAATTTATCTCACCGAGGGGGGTTCTAGGTTGAAAGAAAAACTGCTCATGTAATTAATGGATGCCCCCTATAATAAAGTAGCATACATTTAAGTGATATACAAATTTTCCACAGCTCTGAAAATGTGGAACCATTGAACTGGTACAAATATATGTTATTAACATATTTGGTGATAACTGTAGATGCACACATGAAATAGGATGCTCTCACAAGTAATATCTGCAAACGTCTGTCAGCTATTGCGGGGCGAATTTACAAAAATAATCTATTTGTTATTAGTGGAATTTACTATCAGATACGGAATTAGTGGCGTAGCGTGGGTGTCGGCCGCCCGGGGCGGAGGATAATTTCGCCGCCCCCTTACTTCAAGCGCCGGTGGGAAGGGGGGGGGGATTATGTGGTAATCCTATTTTTTTATAACGACCTCATTTTATGCCATTTTTTTTTAAATCGCATTTGTCGAATATTCTTCCAATGAATATCATTTTTATAAATTCTACTACACATTTATAACTGCTGTCGGAGATCAAAAATGGTATCTATGTAAAAGGATTTCGCATCTCGAATTTATACACTGTGTTTAGAACACAAGGTTTTAGTTTATGTTTGTTTCTGCATAAGAGTCCCCAAATAAAAGTTACATACGAAACAATTTTGCAACATTTGGTATGCAACTTAAATGTAAAGTTTCACTCGGTACACGATGAATCTGCAACTTGTTATTTAATTTCTCGTTATATTCTGAACACAAAACTAGTTTAAATTAAATCTGTATGCGGTGAGTTAAAATTACACTCAGAACACGAAAATGTTTTCCTTTGATTCTGGCAGCACATACATGGTCTGCAACTAGAATATTATAACTGCACTTCGAATTAGAGAATGATTTCTTTCGAAATGTGGCAGCAAATGAAACCACAACTGTTGATTCTTACATTCTGAACACAAAACTGGTTTAAATACTTTGAATAAAAGAATGGTCTCCTTCAAAAAAAATATAATTAGGGACATTTATAATAAATTATGAAATAAAGAGTTGAATTCGCGAACGAAAGTATCGTAAAACATTTTCAAATAATTATTTTACCTTAAAAAAAAAATTTACTAAAATTTATTTTTCTGATTTTTCTTTATTATAAATTAAAGCTTGAACAACGAATCACATAGTCAAACACACAAAAACATTTAAAAAAATCGAGTGCAGTTAACACGCGGTAGAAGTGAAACTTTACCAAAACAATCTCAACGACTTGAAAAGAGAGGTCATAATCAAACCGGCCAATGAGCGCAGACCTTGCGTCATTTCTATTTTATATCTCAACCAATAGGAGCCTTCATAGGAGTTTGATGCTTCGCAGGTTCTGCAGTGCGTCATTTCCGTTTCACCCAAATTCCAAATCACAACAGGGCTATAGAAGTTTCACTTCAATAAAAAAATGTTAATTAAATATATAATACTACGTCGCTAGTCACTCATGATCCAGCAATGAATGAAACTTTCTTAGAATTGTCAATCACATCACATTGCCCACGGACTTCTCTCAATCATTCTCACTGAAAATTAGTCATAAACAATCCAAGCGCAAAACAGAATACGGGCAATTCTTGCAATGAACTACAGAAGGTGTAGCCAGTCGCTACAGTGATCGAGATGGTAATATCATACTTTCATTTAAAGAAGGAGAATTCCCCGGTTTCGTCACAGAACAAGTAATGAAAAATTCCGTGCTCATTTCAATCGGACTGAATCGTAGGTGCGACAAAAATATGAAATGAAATGGTTAAAATTTTTTAAAGATATTATTATTACATACTAGCTGATTCCCAGCATGCGTTGCAATGCCATATTCAAAAAAATACATTGTTTTTCCCTGCATGTCCTTTCCCGTGCTATCCCGTTCCCCTTCCGCATCCCTTACCCTCCCGCATTCCCTTTCCACCTTCCCCGCCCACCCTTTCCTCTCTTCCGCTCCCTCGTCCCGCAAACCCCCCTCCCGCATTCCATATATTCAGTCCCAGTACATTCAGTTTTCAAACAGCTCGCGTGCCACCTATTACAATTTTTTTAATTAAATTTTCATTTTTCCTATATTACAAATATTAATTTTTGTATATTATAAGAACAATAAATCAAATTTGGTAACTAACATAGGTACCTATTTAAAATATCTATAATTTATAATATCCATAGACAATTCTTTTAATACGAAAAAAAAACAGCTGCCTGCTAAATCCAATTTCATCAAACGCGCGAACTGTCAAACTTGCGAAATTAAAATAGTTGTTAAGTTTTCTGAAATTATTCAATTTTCTAAATTTTTCTTTCCGTAAGAACCTTCTACAAAGTATTAGAAAACTAAAAAAAAGATGAATGAACTAGGTAAAGTCGTTGTGAAGTTATGGCGTGACCAAGGGAAAAAGGGATTCATTTTTATATATATAGATTGCGAAAATTTGCCGCCCCCCTTAAAAGTGCCGCCCGGGGCGGGCCTCCCCCACCCACCCCCCCCCACGCTACGCCACTGTACAGAATAACTTCTTGGGGAAACTCGTGCTAGACAAATATGTAAGTTACATTCAGACAATCCGAAACTAGATGATTAAGCTTTTGGCAAGCAAAAGTATTTATGACAAAGAAGAGATATATGAGTCAGTTAAAATATTATTATTACCTGTTCGAGGGATATTATGGTTTAAAATTGTGTACAAAAACCTATTGTCGGATTCCATACATAAAGAAAAGGTAGATCATCCTGAATGGGATGGGGGTCAACTGTCGGGTCACCATTTATTTCCTTACTAATAACAAAACTCCTTAACAATCGTTAAACTGCATATCTGTTGCTTGCCCGGGCAACACCATATTTACAATACTTGCCCAAGGTGTACTGGGCGATTAATGGTAAAGTACCAATTTTCTGCAAACTCCTTGTACGCCCCTGGATGGCCAGCTTTCAGTTGTATCATATCTTGCAAGTAGAGATGGGCACATTTTGCATACTGGAAGTGCCTACTTGCATAGAAGAATGGGATCATCTGCTGTACAAACGCCAAGTAGCCGTCACAAACACCACGACGTTCAGAATCAATGAACTTCTTCGTCAGGGTAACCATCTGGAAGTATCTACTGAAGCCGCAAAGTAGGTGTTGGCCCATAATTCTTGAGGGATTCCAGATGATTCTGAAATTTTGTCAAAGCTGACACCAAGGAAACTCTTCAACTTTGTCTGGATTAAGTTCCTCCGTGCTGTTCAGCACAGTCAAGATCTCTCTCTCTTCTCTTCAATTCCATTAACAATAAAAAAATAATTTTTAACAATAAAACTTTAATTTTTAACGATAAAAACTGTTTTTTTTTTTTAAATTTGACATTTTCCCCTTTCCATATCTCCTTGCATTGATCCTAACAAAAAAGTTTATAGAATCTTTTTTGTAGAGAATTTTATGCAGATAATTTATTTCCCAGACATTTTTTCGCTAAAGGCAGTATTTTTCGAGTTACGAAAAACTGAAAAAAGGACCTTTTTAAGACCCCCTCCCCCCATCCTTAGCTCCACCCCCACCCCCCATTACTTTTAGTATGTTGTTAAGGACACCTTCCTCTACAACTGTGCCAAAATTGGCTTCTACAAGGTACAAATTATTTCCTCTATTTTTCATTCGTTGCCTGGACTATTAGTAGTGTTTTCATATCCGCGGTCGTTCAATTCATAAAATTGAACGACCGGATCAATTGAATAAAATTTTCACAAGGTTTTTTAGTAAGTCTGTATATGTATACTTTTTATATGGGGTTTATAAATTCAAACGCAAAAAATCAATAGGTATTATTTTACAAACATTATTTAATTTCTAATTACACATACAAGTATCGGCAATGTTAACAACTAAACTTAACGCTAAATTATTACGAAAGTTTCTTAAAGGATGAGTTAAAAGCCATTTTAAAAAAAATTTGTGAATAAAATAAAAATGATTCAACAATAATAAATAACATTAACAGAGCTTCTAAGTATAATATTTGTACTTAGATTAGATAGGTAAATTTCAGAAACACAAAACAAATTTTAATGATAAAATTAATGGTTTTTTTAATTTTTATTGATCATTATTTCTTCTTGGATTCAACAAAACAAACGGGAATGACGATCTGGATCATAAAAACGTTTGTGCAACCTCTTTTGACATTGTTTTTAAAAACTGCTCAGGAAATGGAAACCACAGAGTTTGTTGCTGTCGTAATGTTTGAAAATACTTTACGATTTCCATTAAGTAGTTGCTTTTAAGATCATAATTCACGTTTACGGATGACAGTATAAAAAGGCAATAACATGCGTTCCTTATAGTGCTTATAATGCCGAAGCTCTTTTTAACACATTAAATAATGGTGAGACAACAAATGAAACACACAATGCACTTATGTCTGTTTCCTCCAAAGTAGTACTTTGGAGGAAACAAATGTACATACATTGTTTAATATGTAAGAAACTGCTGCACCATTATTGTGATGAGGAACGCATATTTATTGCCTTTTTGTATCGTTGCCGTTCCGCAAACGTGGGAATACTAAAAGCACCTGCCTTGTCAAAAATTGGTCTGTATTTTTTTTAGTATTTCGAATGAGTATTCCGGTTGGTTAAAATTATTGAATTGTATCACTGAATATCAATATATTTCCAAATGCAATAATGTTTATTGCGAGTTTCTATTCTAAATCCCATAATTTGAATAAGCATTGAGTATTGTTTTCTAAGGGAAATGTTAATATGTATTGTCCTTTTTATAATGAATATGTCTAATAATATTTTGTAAACATCTTTTGGTGAATTCAGGTACAGCTATGGGTCACTATGGATTAAAATGATTAAAGTATGTTTCAGTGGATATTTCCGAATGGTTTCCTAAAAAAATGTACTAGTACTATGTACATGTGGAATAAAAAATAAATAGAAAACTTTATTAATTTTTAGGCTATATTTAAATCGTAATACAGATGTTAGTCCGTAATAAGGTGGTCAGAACAAAAACATGCGATTTTACTTAAAATACAAAATTAATTTACCACTTCTCTCTGATCAGTTTTTTTTTTAAATTTGCTTACAAAAAGCTTTAGATATAAAGATGGCTTAAGAGAAACATAACATGTTTAATAAAACTTCTCAGTTAATTTAGTAACGGAATTTGGTTTGTATTTTAAAGGAATCTCACACTTAATTGTATTCAAATTTTCACAGAAATACGTGCTTAAATGCAATAAAGACAAAAAAAACTCTTTTTATACCATTCAATTACACCCACATTAATAAAAACATTGAAAAAAAACATAAATTGAAAATACCTTTCATATGAATAATACAATACCATTGTATTTATAAAGGTTGAATTGATTTGTTGGTACTTAATTTTAGTTTTTCATGAATCCCTATATATTATTATCTAAGTTAATAATATTATTTACAATGGATAGAAAAAATAAATTAAAAATACAGAACAATAATGTGAGTTTTGGCTTTTAAATGTTGATGTTATTTACAAAAGCAGACCCATTCAATTCCAAAGTCTCCATCCTTCTGTTGGATGTTCATTAAATTTTTAAAAGAAACAAGTGGAAATATACACCTTATTTTATAATAATTTCCCATCTGCACAGGCCTGAAATTTAAGTTCCATTGTGTGGTTTTATTTTCATATTTGAAGTTTACATGGTACATCGAAATTAATTATTAAATAAATTTACTTCCTACACTTTAATAAATAGTCACTATTTGAGAAAACATACACTTTTAAAGTTTTGTCTCATAATTTTATTAAAAAAAATGTTTTTTTCACTTATATTGCCTATGTTAAATTCACTTTGCAGGTATTATTCAACTGTAGTGAAAATATTGCGTGGCAATTTTTCGTACTGATAGCACATTTGGTAGAAAGAGTTCAGTTTTGTTTCAGAGAGAACACGGCGAGCTCCTGGATCTCCGTGCGCTGGGCTGCTTTTGCCGGATGTCATAGATCTGTGAAAATAAACACTTTGAAAATGTGGCAAAAAATTACTGGCATCCGATTTCGACTGTTGTACTTACTATTAATTTAGAAAGGACAAAGATAAAAAAAAAATGTTCACAATCCAACAATCCTTGGTTAACACAAACCATTTAACAATCTTTAAAAAGTGCACAAGAAATTAGTTCACTTAACACTAGAAAGACCGAAGCCTTCATTTTGACGGCTGGCCGAAGTAATGTGACGATATAATGCTTAATAATTATTGTATTGGTGTGATTTTTTTTCACATTTCATGATTTATGATTTTACAACTATGGTGAAAAAAACAGGTACGGGTCTTATTTAGTTTTTGAGATATTTTGACTTATACCTACAAAGACCGCCGCCGTCAATGTGACGGTTTGGGCCATAATGCTGGGTTTGTTTACAACCTTCTTTACCCAAGTTTACAACATACCCATTACACCTCGTTTATGATAGTACCACGATAGTACTAATATGCCTGTCTGTTTCTTTAGCTATCGCGGATGATATAATTTATAAAAATACCACAAAAAATATATCTCTGCCAAATTTATTTTATGGCTCGTCGGAGAACTAAGGACAGGGTATGCATACATATACCAGAGTTGGTCCAGCTGGGTTAGCTCCTGAAGAACTGGCAGAAACATTTATTGGATAACCAATACCTCCGCCATAGGCCCCCCTAAGAGGTTCGCTAAGTTTGGTGACTTAGCAGGGTGCCCAGGTTCATAGGGTTAGGTATTTTTTTACATTATCTAACAGGAGGCTCTGAGAAAAATAATTCCCCTCAAGGCTTATGTCATCTTTGGGGATGCTGTGTAGGGAGTCTTTTTAGGAAAGGAAGGAGAGGAAGTCCCGGGAAGGAAAAGGATATTAGGGGTGGGTAGGTATCTAAGGGTCAGTGTGTCCAGGTGTGACGGACGTATGAATCCATCCATCCGTGATGTTCCGAGAGAGCACGGCTGGAGAAGTCATAGGGACTCCCTCAACAAATCTTTTCCGATCCGGCCTGCCATGCAGCTGATGGGCACTGGAGGTTATCCACCGCATACCCGCCCCGGTATAAGTAACTTATGGTTACTCCTTCAGGGCTCTCACAAGGAAGCTATTTTTTTTTATTTGAACATCTCTACATTTAATTAAACAAAACTAGACCCCCAATGTCCCTGGGGGATGGGCAGACGCATATTTATTTGTACAGCGTCCTTGAGGTGATTTTTCTCAAAAATCGCGCTACATAAATTAGCCAAATATTATTATTACCGGCCGCCAAGACCCCGACAAACCTCATACCTTGAACCCGGGGACCCCTACAAAGTCACCAAACGTAGCGAACCAATTTTGGTGATCTATGGCAGAGGTGTTGATTATCCAATAAATGGTTCCCGGGGCGGTATTTCCCATATCCGTCTCCCAAATTGGGAATTTGTACGGGGAAGGTGTGTTCGGATCTTGGTGACGGATGCGTCTACCAAACGACTGCGTGGCAGGCCAGATCGGGAGTGGATGGTTGAGGGAGATCGTTTGACCTCGCCAGCAAGACTCTCGGAACATTGCTTTGCACCGCAGTGATAGGAATAGATTCTTACGTCTGTCACCACACTGATCCCCAGATTCCTACCCACCAATATCACACCTCATTTAATTCCCATAACTTATACTTCTTCCTTTCTCTATAGGTACCCTGCACACAGAATCCCCAAAGATGACAATGCCCTGAGGGGAATAATTTTCCTTAGGATTTTTTTATGGAGCTAATGTAAACGAAAAAAGAAAAGAAACCGGGCCCTATGCCATCTTTGGGGATGCTGTGTGGAGGGGGTGTTTTTAGGGAAAGGAAGGAAAGAAAGTTCTGGCAAGGAAGAAGGGTTGAGGGGTGAATAGGAAAAATTGGTAAATTTATCCAGAAGTAACAGATGAATGAAGAAGGTTAGAGGGATGAATAGGAGAAATTGGTAAATGTATCTAGGAGTGATAGACGAAGGAATCGATCTCTCCCACAGCGGTGCAAGGCGAAGGTTCGAGAGAGGCTCTGCTGGAGAGGTTTAGATTAGGTCTCCCTCAACAAGTGTCTCCCGAACCGGTCGGCTTCGCAGTAGGTGGGCAAACGTATTCGCCACCAAGATCAGAAAAACCTCACCCAATGAACCCGGGCACCCCTGCTAAGTCACCAAAAATAGCGTGAACCACTTGGAGTGTCCTATAGCAGAGGTGTTGGTTATCCGATAAATGGTTTCCGGGCGGCGGTACCCATATTCGCCTACCAATTGGCAAAAAGTGATCAGCCGTCAAAATGACGGTCGTGGTCTTTATAGGTATGGAGAAGTACCCGGTCTTTCTAGTGTTAATAAGTTCTGAAAGGTTATTATTAAATATAAGTGGAAGCTGATAGAAATAAGTTATTTGAAACAAAGAAGATTTAGTTTGAATTGCCACAAAGTTCATACCAGAGCCAATTCTGTAGATCACATATTTTTAGCTTGACCCTCTATAAACATTTGTCGTCTCTTCTATCTAAAATTGTCTTCCATCTGTTCAATACCTCGTCTCTTCTAAGACTGAACTCGACTCCAATCTTTCATAAAATTGTGAAATTTGTCCATTTAAATATAATTAGTACATATATAAATTCACATTCCCTCTCCACAATGCTAGTGACAGACCTAGCTACAGAAGTGCCAGCATTTTTTTGCTTAGTTATTTCAGCATGGGAATGTATGGCGAGCAGGCGCGGCTGGTGCCTTAGTGCACTCGTGCAATGAACCGCCAACAAAATTGAACAACAATTTACAGCTCATCGTAATCTTACTTAATGTTTTTGATTATAAAATTAAGCAAAATTTAAAAAAAATCCTAAAAATTGCAATTAATAACATACTAAATGTTACTAAAACGTGACTAACGATGAAATATTGTAGATAAATACAGCAAAAACATTGCACCCGCGCGCCGTTTACACTGGCTAGGAACGAGAAACCGAGGTACATACCAAACCGCGCGCCTTAGCTATGCGCCTTGTTTGGCTAATAATATTTTATATGCCGCCCATACGAAACATCTCTGGACCGTGGTTTTGACAAAACGTATCAAGAAAAATACCGCTGACCGTACGCCGCACGGTCAGCGGAGATATCCGAACGAAGAATCGAAGAATTCCGAACGAAGGGCTCGAGCGATGTAGGGTTTGGACAGTATGAAGTAAAATCATAACATTTCTCTTGTAAAATGCAACCTCGGGTCAACGGGTCACGGGTCAGCTATGCGTGATAAACTCCTGCGGATTTACATACTTGGCATTGACTTTATTATTTGCTTTTTTTTGCAGAAAGTTACCTTTTATTTGTGTGCGTTTTTTTTAATTATTGCTAACTTCACACCGACGCTTAGTGGGTCAGTAAACACCCAGAACCGTTTGCAATGCTTGCATCCTTCCATCCTACGCAGCAAATTAAAACATTATTGTGATATTAATTCATATCCGAAAGTTGAGTCTTTTAAAATAAATACCTTCTCTTCTTTGCCACTAATCCTCTAATACAAATAGATGTAATATCAAAAGAAATTAAACATAGTGTAAAAAAGCAAACAATTTATGATTTCTGAAGTTTTTTAATGCAGTGACACCGCTTGCAAGGTCGCATCTTCCAAGCATAAACTTTAATATAAATATTATAAATGTGTTTATCGGATAACGAGTTTATCAGGTGAGTATATCGGTATCTGTTTGCAAATAGTAAAATTGTAATGCCCATGAGGTGATTTCACACATCATTATTGTTGAATTATTCTGGTATCAATAGGAACAATTGAATTTCTTTACCCTTTTGAAAATGAGTGATGCAATAATAAATGTGGACTTTATCAAAAAGAACCGCATGAACTCGGCAAAGGGATCGAATAATTGATCTTCTCTATAAATAAGTAAGATACGTGCATTTATATAAATTACATACATTTAGTATATCTCTATATTCTCTATGCATACATTACGTTTTTTATGAAATCGGTGAACCACCAAAAATTTAAGGCACCGGCCGCGCCTGATGGCGAGTGATATGCTAAAATAGGCTTTTGAAGATAGAAAGCCAGAAAATTTGAAAAAAATCCTATCAACACACCAATGGATCACGTGATATATACATATATATATATATATATATATATATATATATATATATTTTTAAGAAAGACAAATATTCCCGGGTTACGAATAACTCGACAATATTTGAAAACTTCCTATTACCATTACAGAAAGCGGAAAATGTTGCTTGTGTTGTGAAGGAGGACTTAGTGAGCCGAGGAATCGAAAATGCGACGCCTGGGTGGGACCCAAACGCTATGCCATCTCAGCCACTGACCGGTCAATATATCAGGGTATGCACTCTGTCTATTATGTAGGGTGCTGCTAGAACAAGCGGATATCGATAAAAGCAAGGCGAGTGGCGACGTGTGATGTAATATTTTGTTGTTTTAATTGAAAAAAATTTCATCAGACAGCAAAATGACATTAACATTTTTTTATACCAAATATGCTCAGAAATCACTGATTATAATCCTGCGAGCATGTGCTGATACTCCCTGTATATTTTAAACGGGAATAATTCCTAATTACCCATGGTCTCCTGCTGCAGATCCAGCTTGTAGGTGGGGCTGTCATAGGGCGGCAGCGCGGTGTTGTTGCGGCCTTGCGGGCCGGCGTGGTTAGTGTGAGCGGCAGGCGCGCAGATAGGGGCGGAGGCTGCGCGATGGCGCCGCAGCAAGAGCAGCAGCAGCACCAGCGAGACCACGGCGCCCAGCGCGGCCAGCAGCGCCACGGCCACCAGCGAGCTGTAGTAGTCGCCGCGGTGGCTCACGGAACCCTCCAGCAGCTTGCCTAAAATTACAAACATTCGCGTCAACCCCTTCCCATCAAATACATAGAATGGAAGCTGATGGTCACCCTATCTTTAGACTGTAAGCTTTCCTGTAACCATAACCATTCGCACATTACATAGTATCAGCTTCAACTCTGATATCTTCTATACAATATTCCATAACCCATTTACTCTGATAGGGTCTATTTCCATCAAAATCATCTTAGACTAGATTCTCCTATCTTTAGAACGTAGACTGACAGACTCTTTCAGCAGCTTGCCTGCTGCCACAACCATTTGCACATTATGTTGAGGTCAACCTTATTAAATTAACGTAATAATTAAGAAGTTATTAAAACTAAAAAAATCCGAAAACTTCAATGTCTTGGACATGTGATGACCCATCCAGAGAAGTACGAGATCTTGCATCTCATAATGCAGGGAAAGATTGCCGGAAGACGGGGTCCTGGAAGAAGGAGAACCCTTATGGCTGAAAAACCTGAGACAGTTGTTTGGCCAGTCTACTGTAGAGCTGTTTCGGGCAGCAGTAAACAAAGTCCACATAACCAACTTGATAGCCAACGTCCGTTGAACGGACAGGGCACAAGAAGAAGAACCTAATTAAATTAATTAAATTAAGGTCAAGCCTGATAGCTTTCATACAATACTCCATAACTTTTTGCCCATCTAGATTCATCTGATATGGGTGTTGTTTTGAAATGAGAATATGCATAGTTCCTACCAGGATATCATAGTTCCTACCTCTCCCTGACCATCACCTTGCTGGAAAAGTATTTGAAATTTGGAACAGTGGCAAGAAAAATACCAAATTCGAATGCATTTGTTTTTTAAAAACAGAAAAAGATTTGGAAACACCCAGAAACACCTTGGAATTAAGTTGTTGGTGTTTTTCCTATACATCATCAATGACGTTATATTATAAATAGACTCGCCATAGTCTCACATACTCACAATATAATGTGGAAAGCAAGCAACACTCTTTTGTTTTCAGCGGTTTTCAGTATAATTTCTAAATTCAAAAGTTCGTTCCTGTGTGATAAAGATAGACAATCAAAGAATGTGTGTGTATGAATGACATAGATTCATAGTAGGGCGGCTTATTAGTTTCTTCGCCGAATACTACTGTCACATCACGGGTGTGACCTATGGGTGTGACTGAGATAACAAGATACTCTTATTCGGTTACACAATATGACAGGGAAGGGTAAAGGCGGGTAAAACGTGACACACGGGCAAATATTTTTTATTATAATTATATGAGTTATCATTAGTATTATTAGATATTGGTATTATTATAGTAGTATTGTTAAGTACATATTTTATTATACAGTACAGGTTATAGGTTCAAATGATTATACAAATCTATACAGATTAATAACACCTAGGACCGTTACTATTTACAATTTTCATCAACGACATTATTAAATTAATGAACGCGTTACCCTTTGTACGTTTTACCCCATCGTTCCCAATGGAATAAAACGAATGCGGGACGCTGTGTGAACCGACTTACTGTTAGTAGGTTGTCCCTGTTATGCTTATGTCAC
This sequence comes from Limnephilus lunatus, assembly GCA_917563855.2. Taxonomy (NCBI): domain Eukaryota; kingdom Metazoa; phylum Arthropoda; class Insecta; order Trichoptera; family Limnephilidae; genus Limnephilus; species Limnephilus lunatus. The sequence continues at coordinate 17,749,529 of OU830602.1, read as the reverse complement.
TTTGTGATGCAATTTTCGCTGTCTCCTTTTCGACTATTTGCCGTTTAATTGAAGCATTTTCTCATCACGCAGGAGCGCTTTGCAATACAATTTACTTACTGGTAAGACACTACCTCACTCGACGCGTAGCAGTTTAGTACTAAAGTACTAGAAATAGAGACAGCTACAATCGTATTGTGTTTGGCTTCCCACTTTTAGATTTCTACCCCGCGTCCAGTATTAATGTCTTTGTACATCATCTCATTTTTAACTAAAGATAAGGTGTTTGACCGTCTCGGAAGTAAATAATATTGTGTTGTACTTATTCTTTTTTTTTTTACCGTGAATACCGCACAAGAATCTCAACTGCTCCCGTCTGGAGCCAGTGAGACTATGGCATCCCCAATTGGGGTATGTTGTGAGGCTGAAGGTAGTGGGGAGGGGAAGGAGGTGGGGAAGAGGAAGGTTGGGAAGTACCTGGCTATTCAGATCTGGTCACTAAACACGGCTAAAGCCATTTTCAAGCAACGTTTCAATTCTGAATGGTGGTCTTACACCAGGGCGATACGAATAGTATCTTCCACTCTGGAACGTGCCGCAAATATACTATATATTATTTTAAATGAATTAATTGTGAAATAACACAAATTAATCAAATAAAATTTATTTGCGCACGCCGGGTTCGAACCCGCGACCTCCGGATTGTGAGTCAAGAGTCTTAGCCACTGGACTACGGAGGTCGTCATCATATTCGTTTTGTTGTGGTGATAATTTCCTTGAGGCATTACGGTGGAACTATAATATATTGTATTTGTGTTGTGTGCTCCTTTATCTCTGAGTCTCTTTTCGTTCTGTAATATTTTTATGTATTTTTACGTATATTTTTACAGTCCATTTTCAAGTGCATCTTAAGCTATAGTTCGTAAGCAGTGTCTGATGCAACATGTGTCAAATGGGAGAAATATTGTGCTGTTTCTACTCATTTTTCAATACAAGGTTTGGCTGAAGATCATATGAAATATAATATCATCCTTATGTCTACAGTATTACGCAAGTGTGAAGCCAATGTCCACCGCTTATTTCTTACTCCTGTCCCGATACAAAAACTCCTCACCTTTCCCAGTGAGACATATGTAGCTAAAACCATTGATATAAATGTTACCGAGGTAAAAAAATGTGACTTTAGAGAACTAGTATCACTGTTCCTTAATGGCTCCAGGCTAAATGGTTGAAATTTTCTGCATAAGATCTTTTTTGATTCTTTACTGTCGTTTTCTTGACGCTCAGCTGTGGAATAACCGACCTTTGGATTTCGTCCCTCCTGCTACTGTCTCTTTAAGATCCAGGTTCCCTACTTTTCCTTCTTAAAATACCCAGTAAACCGCATCGCCAAAAATTGGATACGTTATTTGTGGAGTTAAAAAAAGTACCTTCTTGTGTGGAGGCCTCCTGGGGAGCTGGCTTGCCAGGTTTGGTCATCACATCCTTGACATTACTGGTCTTAACCTTCCCATTAGTCAAGTACAGCTCCAGCCATATTCGGTATCTGAAAACAATGCAATCATAATATTGACAATTATGTATTTCGGAATGTTGGTTTATGTGATATAGGTATAAAGAGCTGAATAAAAAATAAAAGACCTATAAGAAGAGAAAAAGAGTTCTTTTAGATTTAAGTGGAGAACACAAAATATTTCAATAAGGAGAAAAGGAAAGAGGAGGAGAAAAGGAAAGAGGAGAAGAAAGAGAGACTTAAATGAGGAGTAAAAGAAAGAGACGGAGATATGTAGAGTGAAATCAAAAAGACAAGACTTAAATGAAGGCATGGAGATGAAAAGAGTTAAATGAATAAGAAAGACTTAAATGACAAGGAAAAGGGTTAAAGTTAGAAAGAGTTAAATGAAGAAAAACTGACTTAAATAATGAGGAAAATAGTTTAATCAAAAAGAAAAGTCTTAAATGAAGAGGAAAAGAATTAAACGAAGAAGAAAAGCGTTGTTAATAAATATGCACACCTGGTGCCGGGAATGAGTCCAGTGATATTGGCGGCGGGCGGCACATTACGCGCGGAGACGGCGAAGGTGCTGGAGTCCTGTCGCGCGGCCTCGGCCCGCCACACAGCGCGCCACACTCGCACAAAGCGCTCCGTGGGCTGCGGGACTCCGGACCAGCGCAGCATCAGGCCCCACGCGGTCACGTCGCTAGCCTCCAACACCACGTTCCAATCATACATATCTGGAACAAAGGAATGGGGCCCTTAAGTAACAACATTAAAAATAATGAACTATTTAATTGACAGCCCATACCACCTGGAATTCTATACATTGTTCATACTGAACAACTACCTCCAGAGTCAACACCACGACCTGCTATGCACTCTACATGGCAAAACCGGCCCAGCAGAGTGTGATAAGAGGTATGGTGCTGCTAAATTGTATCTCTACGTCTCTTTACATTTTCAACATTGGCCTTGAAGGTTTCAAGAGTCATTTTAGGCAAGATATGTGGAATATATTATTCTTAAATTTCATCTATTTATTTTTAACTTATTTAAATTATTGCTCCTTGAACCGGGGGAATCTTTCTGTTATGGTAGTGACAAAAGTAATATAAAGTTACTAAACTAAGTTATTTATGTTTTTTTCATAATTTACTTGACAAAAGTGTTAATACATATTAATATTATCACTTTTCAAAAGTGTTCTGTTTTTTCACTATGTATTTGAAAATTTTGAAGTCACATCCTTGACTCCCCAGATTGTACATTCTGTGGTCTAGATGTGGGAACTTTAGGTCACTTATTTTTTGGTTTCCCTCTCTAAATAAATATCCTCTGTTCTATCAAGTGTTATCTAAAATTGCCTCCCCTCCGTTCAACATTTCATCTCTTCTAAGTCTGAACTTGACTCCAATCTTCCATATAATTCTGAAATTTGCTCATTTAAATAAAATTAATATATAATTTCACATTTCCTTTCTCTGTAATTTTAAATGATGGCCTAGAACACCCTTGAAGGGTGAAATTTAAATGATAGCCAAGAAATAATTGAAAAAAAAAATTTTTTTTAAGTAGTTTGTTTAAGTACATGTGATGTCAACAGCCAATGGAAAAAAATCCATGTATCGTGAAAAGTTAATAAAAAATACACTAATACATTGCTATATACCTGTGAGTGGTGGTGTGTTAAGCCTCACCATGAGCGGGCTCTGCAGTTCCGTGTGTTGGCCGAGGAAGGGAATGAAGAAGATGCCCACCTCGTAGGATGTGTTGGCGCGCAAACCTTCCAGCTGGTAGGTAGTCACGGCGCGGTGGATAAGCGGCGTGCCCGAGAACACCTTGCCGTCAATCTCGCGGTATCTGCACACACAAGGGTATCGAATAAGATTGGAAGGTAAAAACTAACTGAACACAAATTTGATGAGATCAAAAATTATAATTTTCAAGCTCTAGTCCTTGATACCACTTTGTTCTTGTCAGCAAATAGAATATACTGTCAAAGTCCAAGGGTGTAAGATAGGAAAATGTTGTAGAGCACGCTTATCATGCAATACGACATCAATCCCTTTAATTCTATTAACTTGTTTTTATACCATGGGAAGATAGGTAAGATGATGGTTTTGGTATTTATTTAACTCTCCACATTTGCCTACTTATAAAGGGAACCAACCATACAACTACATAGCATAAAGAGGAAAATGGCGTGGCTATAGGACTATTTTCTTGTAAACCCTTCAAGCTTCGGAAGAAAATTACTAGCCACAAGCACAATCTTCCTTTAGAACCTCTTAGGGACAGATCTAACCACAGGCGCCCGTATATTGTAAAAGAATTTTTATTTTATTTTGGATAAAATCCTAAAAATTGTCAGAGGGCAGATTACAATTTGATAGTTAAAAGTTAATGATTATGAATAGTGTACCTGAGCTGAACTCCGTCGATGTAAAGCAATTCATCCTGACTGAAGGGTCTCCAGGTGATCTGGGCCGAGGACGAATTGACCTGACCAACTGATAAGTTCGGCTCAATAGGGATCACTGGGGGCATTGTGGCTTCCTCCTGGAAACAGATTCATTCATTGATATAATACGAAAAATACTTGTTCGCTGCTGTTGATAACGCTAATTCAAACGATAGACAGTATCTGATAGTAACCTCTAGAGGCAGTGTCCTGACGGTGTAAATGAGGCTGCGTGGCACGTAGGGTAGCTGCCTCAGTAGCAGCGCAGCCTGCAGGCGGTATAGCGTGTCAGGAAGCAACCCACCGAGCTGGAACTCCAGTTGCGGCGTGGCCAGCAGGTCTCCGGGGGGCGCAAACTCCTGCAGGCGCCACGATGCAGGGTCAGGATTGCTAAACAAACAGACATTAGAAAACTGTTGGAGCATTTTTTTAATAATTTCGATGAAAAATGCTTTGTATTCTATGAACAGGTGCACCAGTCTCCATTCTGGAAGAGCTAGGAATACATACAAAATAGGCCGTTAACTATTTCTACAATCCTAAGACACTTTGAAAATATCGATCGCTAAACTGAGCACTCGATTCTAGATACTTATGGTCACTGATGATGTGGAAGGCAGGATAAGCAGAGGAAGATCACTGATGTGATGTACTGACAAGGGTACAAGGCACAAGCGCCCAGAACATCAATATCAGTAGTGCTGGAGACTGGTTCACCAGAGCAATATAAAGAGTAGATAGTTAGGATCCTCGGACATAAGATAACTCTGGTAACCAATAACAATTACAAACACTTCACAAGGCATTCATTAAGCAAATATGTATGTTGTAAGCTCATGTTATTACATATATTGAAGATGATAATTACCTTGAATCCGTGTATCTCAGCTGCACCCTCCCTTGCAGGCCGACCATGACAGAGGGCAGGCTGAACACCAGGCGCAGGGAGGTGGCTGAGGAGGCCTCGAGGGCCACCACCTGCAGGGCTCCCTCACCAGCCCCGGCACCGCTGCTCGGTGGAGGGGGCACTGGGGGCAATCCTCCCACACCTATTGGCACACTCGGAGCATTAGACAACATAACATAATATTTTTTATTCAAGATGCATTTTTAACTTTTTGCTTTCAAACCTTCGACCCTGATGTAGGCTGTATGGACATTATTGTAAATAGTCCATACGAGTTATTGATAGTCCATACCAGCCATCCATCGTACATGTGATGAATTCCCCAGCAATTTTTTGGACACATTTAGATGGATTCGAAGTTCGAAAATAAATAGCGATGTAATATGCTAGCGAATATAAAATATTTTACAGAAGAGCGAGAAAATTGCGTGCAATGGGGTATTTCCACGTATTTTTTTTATTGCTTACAAAAATTAAGCAAAAAATTACGATGTTTACAGCATTTTTATTTTATTTTTATGTTGACGAATAAATTTTCTAGAGCGAGTTGAAGTTTACCATTTTTAAGTCACCGCTAAAACGATGATTTGGGGCGTGGCTATCGAGTGACGTCGTGAGTGCGGACGCTCCCTGACAGTGCTTATTTGTGCTGGTTTAGCCGGGCGTAGCCAGCGACGTCACAAACCCATTTGAAAAAACGGGCCGTTTTGATTTTGTCAGTTTTCGACCGTTTTTAAAATCAATAATATTGAATGAAAACATAAAAAACAAACATTTATAGTAGGATGATTAAAATCAGAAAAATCGTCTTTAAATATTCCGTACATTTTCAATGGAATCCCTCGTTCGTGGAAATACCCCATTACGATGTACCTCAATGACTTCCAGCATTTAGTGAGTTTTTCCAAAGAAATTCAAATGACTGAAATGTGAACTTCAAAATATGAAATAATATAAAACGAAAAATTCAAATAATCTTTCAAAGCATGTGAAAATTGGTTGTTCGATATTTTAAGGGCTTTCAAGAGATTTCGGGGTTTTCAATTCTTTGAGAATAGTGGTGAGACGATTTCCAAAAACTTTACATTGGTTTCAGAAAATAAATATTTTACCTAAAATTTATACAAAACCAGATTTTTTCAATATCCACAAATCGCAAACCATATATTATTGGAGATATAGTTTGATAATACAGTCGAATCTGCTTTTGGGGGATATATCAGTCTCAAAAATTTTGTCTCAAATAAGCGATTTTCTCTAATATGCAAAGTTATTCGAGCTCTCTCTAATGTGTTTTTAAACTTTATTAAATTTTTGAAAAAATAAAAATTATTGCAGAAAAATAATTAAGTACATACTTACTATAGGGTATATAATAAAAAGAAAAATAAAATAATCAAAAATTAATAACTAACAATTAATAACAAACAATAATTATACGTATATCATGATAAAAGTAACCCAAAAAATAACTAGCACGCGTAGCAGTGTACTGTACACTGAACAACTTTGCGTTGACGAATGCCACACGCCTGCCCTTCTTAACTAAAATTCGTTTGCTGAAACACATTTTGCATCGGAATTAAGCTGATGTCCCAGATAACTGAAGTGAATTAATATTAGTTTCTTTATTTGGTTTCTGTTACTTGGGTTTTAGCCCAAATAACCAGCTATCCCGATAAACCTGTGTACCTATTAAGCGGAATCATCAAATGGAATAACGAGATACTTTTGATTAGTTTACAATTTGGTTTTCCAAACTCAGCGTGTGTAAACATATTTCATGCCAATAGTAAATGAGTTCTCCTTCCATTAGTGTGTGCTGTGACAATTAAATTATTAATATCTACAAAATATAGAATAAATAATATTTGACCTGTTAGGAGAGATAGAAAAAATCTCACATGCACTTACAATCCCATCAGCAATCCAACCATGCTTTGTGTGAATTATTAATAATTGCAGTTATGATGATGGCCGAATAGCAAATGCATTTTACGGAAACGGAGAGCTGCAGTTTGGTAATTATTAATAAAATAGCATATTATTATATTTACATCGAAAACAGATTAGAAAGTAAATAAAAGCGTTTGTTCTATGATTACTTAAGCAGCAATAAGCGTTCCTTTCTACTTTTACTCAAGTAACTTACGCACTATTAATTCGTCAGGTGAGTACTGTATTGTCAATCGTAAGTCAGTTTTGTGCACACCATTTTACTGGTAGGATCCAAATATTAATCAATTGAAATTACGAAAAGGGTTTTATATAAATATGTTTTGAAACTCACCACCATATCACGTTCAACGAATACAACAATGAACAAGAAGAAAAATATATATGAATATTTATAAAAGATCCAAAAAATTATGTATCAACTGTACGTGGCATTTTTTTAAATATTTACATAGCCAGATATCGTAACAGTGAAAACCTCAACAAAATAAAATCCCAACAAAGAAAGGGATAAGTACTACAAAGCACCAGTTTTAAGTAAAGTAATTTGTTTGGTCTTCCAAACTAGTCCCACTGCACCAATGGTTCCCAATCAACTGACCTGAAGGTATCTGATTCGAAGAATTATTCCCATCGCTTCCGGGCCGTTGGCTTAAAGGAGGATTTGGTCGCTGTTGCTGAGTGGCGTAAGGTGAATAAGGTCCTTGGTTTATATCTTGTTGCTGGATGTGTTGTAACAAGTGCTCTATGTGCAATGGAGACCCATCCGTATACACGTGGATCGTCTCTGGATCCTGAGGCCTTTGGTTCCCATTGGAGAGCCCGTTGTGGTATATCCCCGCCCCCGGGTGGACCAGCTGGGGATTGTTGACGTGAGGATTCCCGTTGATATTGGCCTGGTGTAAAATGTTCAAGAGCTCTTGGTGGTTTTTAGTTGCGGATGGGTTGAAGAAGCCCGGCCCCGGACCGTTCGGATTGAATTGGGCGTGAATTGGATTTCCCGATAAATAAGGATCGTTTATTGGATAATCTTCGTGATTCGAAGAGTGTTGTGGTGGTTTAGGTTTCGGGATGTCAGTATCATTTGGGTTTGCAGGCTTTTTGTGCGCATCTTTTGACTTATTTGGCAGCGGGTTTGGGTAGTGGTCAAACTCATCTGATGGACCAGTTTCAAAAGGATAGGGTTGCTTATCTTTATGTTTTTTTATGAACGGAAATGGTCCGAGTCCATTAACAGGAGGTTGGGACTTGTGATTAGGATCGGCAAAGGGTCCCGGGTACTCGTAGTGCTTCAGATCGTTTTTGTCAGACTTTCCCACCAAAGGGTTTTGAGGAACGTGTTGTGGGAAGTAGGGACTCATGTGGCCGTTGACATCGACAGGCATTTCATTGTCGTACTTGGCTTTGGAGGGTTTTTTATTCTCGTTGGAATCGAAACCGAAAGTATTCTCAATGGCTTTGTGCAAATCTGGCGGGGGTGTGACGAATAGTGGGGTGGACAGTAAATTGTTTTTGTCAGTTTCGTTTTGTCTGTACATGTGTTTGAATATGTCGTCATTGTCTTCGTCATGGTCTGTGGTCATTGACTGCGGTTTACCTGGAAATGTTAATACATACATCTTTAATCAACTCAAAAATCAAATTAAATCTTTCACTTGTTCATTTATGATTTTCTTCTACTTTTCGCTTACACAAGCGAAATGTCTTTCCCTCGTGCAATCGATGCGATGGGACTACCAACACCCCTGTATGTTAGCAGGTGATGGAAGGTGCATGTTATGGTATGTAGTGAGCTAGTAAGTGGGAACAGTAATGGGAATGGGAATTGGAACTGACCGTTGGTGACGCAGGCCCATTCCTTGCAGCAGGTGTCTCCGGATGGGTGAGCAGGCGCGGGGCGCGCGGGTGGTGAGCAGTGCAGTGCTCGTGGTGGCAGGGCAGGCAGGGGGGCACACACGGCCTGGCACTCCACGGAGCCAGACTCGCAGAAGCAGCGCTGGCCGCAGCCCGACAGCTCGATGGGCACCTCGGACCAGTTAGGAATCCTGGATTATGACACAAACAAGTTACGAAAATAAAAAGGCTGGCCTTCTTTGGATCTTTTTGTCATGAGATATAATAATAGGTGACCGGCCAGCTCAGAATGAAACCAACTCAGAACCACCTCAGAAAGGTCATTATGGGTGATGATGAAAAAAAAATTAAAAAATGGTTTAATAGGTTAAGTTAGGTTAGGGTTACCGCCTATTTTTAAATTATTTTTTATTTATTAGCTTTTAATGACATTTCTGAGGTGGTTCTCAGTGGGTTTCATTCTGAGTTGGCATGGAACCATAATAATAATGTTGGAGATGGCAAAAAGTCTGGTGGTGAAAAGTTAGAGAAGTGTCAAGAGATCGATTCGGAAGATGATGCAAATAGGGGCTGTGTGCCTCCGCAAATGGAAAACAATTTCAATTTTGATGATGAAAACATCAGTGCATTTGCGACTATGTTCATTTTCTGTGATTGCTTCTCACAGACAATAAGGAGCTGGTGGCATTTCCAATATCTTAGCCATATATTTCAATCACATAATTGCCACTCGGGAGAAAGAATCCCTTGTCTTTGTTTCACTTATGCCTCCAATTGTACATAACCATACCTGCCTCCTAAATTGAATACTGGCGATGTTTTTTCGAGGTAAATATTTGAACTTATTATAATAGGTAGGTCGGTGGTTATTTCATTTTGTTGAAGTTTCAAGAAATTTCTGGTAAAGTTGTAAGGATTTAATAACTCACACATGTTCCTTGTATTGGCAGGAACCGTTGCTGACACACATCATGGCGGGCGGGCAGCAGCGGGGCGGCGATGGCAAGAAGGAGGGGGGGTTGGGGCCCCACTTCTCGCACGTGGGGTCGATCAGCTCCAGACCCTCATGCGAGGGACATGCTAAGGGCATACAGTGCACGTGCCCGCCAGCCAGGCAAACACATAGCTCATCACATCCCACGTGGAATTCTTCATCTGGAATAAAAACAGGTACATACATCATGATAAAGTTATATACAGTACATGCCAATCTTTAATGCCGCCCTGAATTTGAAACGATCCATTCTTGTGCAAGTATATGACTTAATGACCGTAAGCAAAAAAGAAAGATACGTAAAACAAATATGCGACAGAGAAAGGTGTCTGCGGGGAGGCATGCGAGGCAAGAGGATTTGAAAACCGGCTTTAAAACCTTTTTATTTTTTACACTAAATCCACACAGTAGGCCCTGAGGAAAATAATTACCCTCAAGGCCTTTGTAGTCCTGAGAAGGAAAAGTTATGAGGGGTTGGTAGGAGTTGGGGGTCGATGTGTCTAGGCGTGACATACATCCCTCGTACAGCGGTTCAATGCGATGGGTCGAGAGAGTTTGGCTGGAGAGGTTAACGCTTCAACAGAGATATGGAATGAACAAACAATCTGAGGTACGGTCTGATGTTTTGGACGACCTACACATTTCAGACAGGAAAAACTGTGGAATTTTCATGTCGCCAGAGAAACACACTTTGTAGTTAAGATCAAACATTTAATTACAAAATCTTAAAACAAGAGTTCTTTAAAATAGTGATGAACTTACCAACAGCTCGATTTTTCCCATTGTGGACGCAACCTCCCATCTCTTCCGACTTATCAGGAATATCGTTATCTTCCTTGGGATTATTTAACTTCGGGATATTCACTGAGAATCTCTTCCCAGTTTCCCTGGACCTGAGAATGTAAGCCAGTCCATCCTCCAGTCCCGCCAGCTGTCCATTTTTCAGCTGGACCTCTGTCCACATGATCCCTCCATCTTTACTCAATTCCAGATGCAGCCTGCTTGCCGAAGAGTTCTTATTCCTGATCACTTGGATGGTACCGTTTGGAAGGAGCATGACTGAATCTATAGGTTCGATCTTCTCAATGGGTAATGGTATGAATGGTGTCTGCTCTCCTCCTACTTTGTTTTCAGAATCACTGATGCTTTCCGATTCTGATGAGTTCATCTGAAACAAAATTATAAAAGTTAGCTAAGGATTTGAGTCTCTTGAATTATTTTGGAATGCACACAATGTAGCCAAATGCCAAAAAACCGACTTAAATCGAGCTTCTGACTTTAAAGAAAAATCCCAGATTACATTTGAACATGTGCATCTTACGACGACAAAACATATTTTATAGGCAATTCTCAATAGAAGAAGTACAACTACCAGGTCCCGACAATTCTCGTACTCTATTTCACATACCCCTGCATAAACAAATCCAGAAACTTTGCAAGGGACTGGTCGTGTAATGAGTTAAAGCCACCGGAATTAAAGCAATATTTGGAAGGCTGAACTTCTGAATACTAGAAACAACATAGAATAAACAATAACCCAAGAAGTCAAATTTTGGCTTATATTTCCTTCTTTTTTTTCCAGTAAAAAGAAAATTACATTTTCACTCATTTAACTAGAAATAATTAAACACATTAAAATAAACTAAATATTTCAGTACAGCGCTATTCTATTTCATTACTTTGTTTATCAAGAATAAAAATTAATATATTTTTTTTAAATTTACCCAGCTTTTTCGGATTTTAATGTCGTTTGTGAGGCAATTATATAAGTTGCCCCCTCGTAACCAATGGATTGTTTACCATAGTTGGTGTGGATGGTGTTTAAATGTATGTTATCGTGTTGTCATGTAAAGTGTTTGTGTACTTGAGACGTTTGAATGAATTCTGTGTTTGTATCTATGTATATAAAACTGTGTTTCACCATAATTACGAAATTAAAATTGAATGGCTATACACAATTTCAGGCAAGTGTAACAAATAGACAAGAGCGTGCTAAATGGTCTAGAACCAAAAGGTGCTAAGTCAGTGGCACCCTTATTTCCGTTCAAATTTGTACCGAAGCCACTTTAATTATGGGAAATGAGGATGCCAAACACGAACTTGATGAAAACACAACTCGAAAATGATGACTTAAGAAATCATACATTTTACAGTTAAACATGATAGAAATCATATGCAAAAACTCTAATGTCTTTTTTCATGGAGGACTTCAAAAATCTTCAATTAAGTTAATGTAGATTTTGCACTCACTTTTTGTGAAATTCGGTCCATAGCCATCGTGGCGTTGTTTTTGCTGTTGGTTCCCGGTTCCTCCACATCCTGCGTGACGTCACACAGCTGCAGCATGCAGCATGAATCCTTGGGGTCTGGAATGTTCACGCAGTCGTCCCTGTGCTCCAGGACGGGACACCTGTAACAAAATTGCTCTCAAAACCTCACAGAGTGGAACATACTCTCAAAATCACCCTGATACTGGTTGAAAGGTAGCTTTCAACCAAAACTTTAGTTGAGATGGCTTCACCTTTGTTTAGTGATCAGATCTGAGTAGATCTCTTTCACATTCTTCTCTCCTCTCTTCTTTCGACATAAAAACATTTCAAAATTAAATGTAATGGCATCATTATTTTTACTCCGGGCAGCTTGTTCGTAAATACCCGACGTGTCTGACTAATAATTAGTTATTGTATTGCTATTTTCTACCATTAAAATGTAGAATTATTTTTTTACTATTGACAACCTCCTTGGTCGAGGGGTAAGGCTCTCGACTTGCAATCCATAGGTCGCGGGATTGAATCACCGTGTACGCAAATAAATTTTATTTGATTAATTTGTCTTATTTCACAATTAATTAATTTAAAATAATTAATGGTATATTTGTGGCACTTTCCAGAGTGGAAGATACTCTCAGTATAGCCCTGGTGTAAGACCACCATTCAGAATTGAAAAGTTGCTTGAAATGGATTTAACCGTGTTTGGTGAACAGATCTGAATAGCCAAGTACTTCACCACCTTCCTCTTCCCTATCCCTTTCCCATTCCCCTACCTTTAGCCTCACAAACATATCCCAATTAGGGATGCCATAGTCCCACTGGCTTCAGACGGGAGCAGTTGGGACTCCTGTGCGGTAAATTTAAAAAAAAAACTTTTAGTTTGCCTATCTTTTGTATTTTGTAATTCGTTTGAAGAAAAATTATCTATAGCATAGATTGAAGAACTGTTACATAACAAAGCACTAAAAAGCGCGAAAAGTAAACCAATTTACTTAGATTTGTCATTGTGAATTTTATTTAACACTAACTTCAATGAACTCTCCCCAGTTTAACAATAAAAATACCTTATTTTTTAGCTTATTAACGGGTATTTTTTTAGCTTATTCAAATACCAAATCGGTTTTGGTCGAAACAAGAACTGATGCTGTAATTTGGTTTAGTTTCGGTTTCGGCTGTTTCTAGTTTCAGTCGGTCACTACTAATTTCAGTGGTAAGCAGATTCTCTGCCAGGTAGCGGGAACTTTATTAGTCTTCCATACCTTTTTCATACTTTATATCCCTTTTATAATTATATAAGTGTTAACAATATGTTATAACCAGCATACAATATTAGTAAAACAATTTACCTTGGCATACAAGATATTTTCCCTCCAGCCTCGCACTGACACTTTCGTTGGCATCCTTCGTTGAAGTTCTCCCCAATGGAATAGGTCGCATTTCCTACACTACAGGTGTCGGCTTTACCTGTAAAACAAATTTAAAATTCTCCATTATGTATTCATATTTCATTATTTTTACCACAATAAGGAGGCAGCAAGATTAATAAGAAAATGCAAAAGATAAATATTTTTCAACACTCTCCAGTCATGACCACCGGAAAAATCATTCTACGCCTATAACCAGCAAAACGGAAATAAAATACCTAGGCTGTTGACGAAACTACGTACATCTACCTTCCTCCATCCAACCTACTTTCCATACCTATCCTATGTGACAATATTTGCCAATATTACCGACCTGAGACATTGTGGAACAATAACTCCAAGGAACAATCAGTCTAATAAATTAAAGAGGGCCATGATAAACTGATTGATCTCTCAGTTCTTTAATATTGACTCGGCTAAAGAAACCTCTGTGCAGTGATTAACTCCTTACGGATCTCTCAGTGTGTTTGGTTGAAATCTATTAAAGTAACTCGTGCAGTTATCACCTCTTATGATATCTCGATTCATGCGGAGACGTGTGCATTGATTAGCCCAGTGATTCCTCGGTGCCATAACATCACAAGAACGTGCTGTGGGAAAACAAGGCGAGTCAGATTCCGCCCCGGTGTCCACTATTCATCAAGCTATATTCCCACAGTTGTGTTACATTGAAAACCCATAATTTTATTGATTACAGTCCAATTGATTCGCAGTTAATCTATCTGCGACTACATAAGCATTAGTAGACCGATGACTAAAATGGTCCATTCACATAAACATACTCAAAGACAGAGAGAGGAAACTAACATACATCTTTAGATCTTAAAGACATATCCTAAACAAAGATTTACTCAGAATGACATACATTGCCTTCTGCCAATCAATAATACAATACTAGCTTATGCCTATTGCAAATGCAACTAACGGGTTAAAACGCTATGCGATTTGACGTGTGCATTTGGATGAAGCGAGGAGCGGGTGTTTAATTAAATATATGAAGAAAAAACGACGTTTGAATGTGGATAAGGCAAAAAATTAATTCATACTTTCAGTACCTACTCACTGACTGCACCAATTTATTTTGAGACAGCTTTTGCCCGTTGCAGGCAACTAACGGGTTATAACACAAAGCGAGGAGCGGGTGTTATATTAAATATATAAAGATAAAAACTTTGTTTGAATGTGGATAAATCAAAAAATAGTTCCTACTTTCAGTACATACTCACTGAGTACATCAATTTATTTTGAGACAGCTTTTGCCCGTTGCAAAACAACTAACGGGTTAAAACTAACTTTACTTATTAACTAACAGATAAAATTTTATTTCATAGTAAGCGGCTAGGTACCTACTGCCCTTATGTGCTTTTCCACAAAATCGACGCTATAAAAATGTATTATTCAGAATTTCATAAAAACTAAAACTTTATAGAAAGCGGGTACGTTCTTAGTAGGTATTCTTTTTAATTTCTTACAAAATAAAATTTAATTTATCGGAGTTAAATAATTATAGAAAAAATATATATTTCATAGTAAGCGGGTAGGTACCTACTGCCCTTATTGTATTTTTTTACAAAAAACATTATAAAAATGTGTAAATCAGAATTTCCAAGAAACTTTGATTTACTGCAGTTAAAAAAATTACATAAAAAAATTATTATTCATAGTATTTCATAACAACTCACAAAAACTCATAACAACTCATAACAACTCTTAAGAACTCATAAGAACTCATAAGAAATCATAAGAACTCATAAGAACTCATAAGAACACATAAGAACCCATAAGAACCCAAAAGAACCCATAAAAACCCATAAGAACTTATAAAAACCCATAAGAAGCGATAAGTTTCCATAAGAACCCATAATAAACCATAGGAACCCATAAGAACCCATAACAACCGATTAGAACCTATAAGAACCCATAAGAACTCATAAGAACTTATAAGAACCCATAAGACCTTATAAGAATCTATAAGAACCCATAAGAACCCATAAGAACCGATATGAACCCATAAGAACTTTTAAGAACCCATAAGAACTTTTAAGAACCCATAAGAACCGAAAAGAACCCATAAGAATCCATAAGAACTCATAAGAACCCATAAGAACCCATAAGAAGCCATAAGAAGCCATAACAACCCATAAGAACCCATAATTTGCATAAGTACCTACTCATTTTTGCAAAAAAAAAAATTTAAAAAAAAAAAATCTTCAATTTTTCAAGTCAATTTTAACGTTCTGCAAAAGTTCTGTTCAAATTCTATTCAAGTTCTATAATTATTTCAGTTTTATGTTGCAACTGGCATGTACAGATAAAATAACAGAACTTGAATAGAACTTACACAGAACGTGAAAATGAACTTTAAAAAAATTTTGTTGAATTATTTAGTGTCGTGGAAACAACACAACCTCAGTATTGCATTTAAACCTATTGTGAATTTGCCTTAAGTAAAACCTATTGTGATGCTGCCTTAAGTAAAAATTTTCACTTCAGAATGTTCTATGGCCACGCGTTTTATTCATTTTTTTGCGATAAATCAGTTCCCACTGATAAGTATGTACTGGCGAATTAAATGTGAATGCAGCATTATAAAATCTTTATCGTTTTATTTAGTTTTCTATGGAATTGAATACCTTCGTAGTAGTACGATTTGGTTTCATATACCTTGGTACTATTTATTTTCTGCATGTAAATTATTCGCCTTCAACGCCGGTAGGTACCTACCAAGAATTCATTTTAACTGGCCGCAAAATTGTTCATTGTCGAGGACAGATTAATTTCAACAAATGTCAGAATTATTTCAATCTTTGATGCAAAATTGTGAATTATTTTGAATGAAATGCGGTACATGTCGTGGATTTAAAAGTTTATAAAACTTGTATTGCTTGTGTTTAATCAAAAACATGTCCGCCGGAAGGTGTTTTTTTAACGTAATCTTTAATTCCGTAATGCCCCTGTAAAATGTCAATTTTTCTCAAGAATTTTCTCGAAGCCGTTTAATTATTTAGTATAAATTCCGGGCAAAATCAGTTTTGTATGGAAAAAAAAACTTCATTAGATTCCGTGAAAAATGCGACGTTTTTAACGGGTGAACCTAGCGGCAGGAAATAGAACTAAGGCCGATTTTCTTCGTAGGTGAGAGATTTAATTATAGTTTTCGCCGTTTGGTGCGCTGTAAACCGTGCACCGGTTTTTTGTATGAAAAATGGTCCCAATCGGGACACGATTTCGGTGAACGGTCCTGGATCCGATAATGGTCTCTGCGGTCTTTGAAACTCGAGGAGCGGAGAGGTCATTTTCGGATCCATAAAAAAACTGAAAATGCTTTATCCGAAATTGAACCTTGAGGGTGGTGAAACTTAAGGGGCGGTGCGGTCGATTTTCCCGTCAAGGAGAAAAGTGAGTTTTTTGAAAACTGAGCATTAATATATAGTACTAGCTTATGCCTGTTGCAAATGCAACTAACGGGTTAAAACATTATGCAAATTTATGTGTAAACGTGGATAAAGCGAAGAGCGGGTGTTTAATTATAAATATGAAGAAAAAAACAATGTTTGAATGTGGATAAAACGAAAAGATAGTTTCTGCTTTCAGTACCTACTCACTGAGTTCATCAATTTATTTTGAGACAGCTTTTGCCCGTTGCAAAGCAACTAACGGGTTAAAACTAACTTGACTTACTAACTTACAGAAAAAAATTATTTCATAGTGTGCGGGTAGGTGCCAACTGCCCTGCAGGCATGGTAGGCATGCGCACATCTAAACCCAAAGTTTCATCGCAATCGGATGAATGGTTTAGCAACGCTTAGCGGTTAAACATACAAATACATATAAAGCCGCCCGCAGGGCCTAGCAGCAAAAACCTGTCATACGTCAGTATATAGACACCATCGAAAGCATGCACCATCAAAACCCAAAGTTTCAACGCAATCGGATGAATGGTTTCGCAACGCTTAGCGGTTAAACATACAAATATATATAAAGCCGGCCGCAGGGCCTAGCAGCAAAAACATGTCATACGTTAGTATATAGACATCATTTTAGGCACGCACACATCAAATCCCCGAATTTTCATCGCAATCGGATGAATGGTTTAGCAATGCGTAATTTCATGATGCCAGAGCTCACCATTGTATGCAGAAACCATCGCGGGCATGCGCACATCAAATCCCCAAAGTTTCATCGCAACTACCTGCGTGTCTTTTCTCATTTGTTCTACCTGCGTGTCTTTTCTCATTTGTTCCAATCCGTTTCCCCCCCCCCCCCTTTCTTCACCAGCGTCCTCTTCCCCTTCCCACTCCGCTTCCCTCACCTTCCCTCCCCCCACTTCACTCCTACGCTTCTCCGTCTCGTAAATCCCCTCCCGAGTTCAACTCCCCTCTCCCAGGTTCCCCCCCCCCCCCTTCCTGTTTCCACCCCCCCCCCCCTGCCTCATTACATACACTAATTCCCGGTACATTTAGTTTTCAAACAGCTCGCGCGCCACCTATTCAATTTTTTTTACAAATTTCGTAATGCCAGAACTCACCAGTAATTTTATACAAACCTTGAACTAACAATAATGAACACAATAAAAAAAGAATTTTTCAATTTGTTGCAATCCTTCAGAAGTTATGAGCGTACGTATATTTTCATACAAATTTTATAATTCCAGAACTCACCAGTAGTTTTACTGCTTAAAAAAGCGCTAAGTATATGAATTTAATACTTAAAAAATATCCCGTTCAACTTCGAGTAATTTCAATGTAAAATTAGAAAACTAATACGTATGCAATATCGTCGGATGATATCGAGTGTTTATATGCAGGTAGGAACCTACTTATATTCGGAGTATAGGTACTTGCATACATACGTAAAAAAGAACTCATATTTAGGCTGGGTTGTTTAACGAAATTAAAAATTCTTCAATTTTTCAAGTCAATTTTAACGTTCTGTAAAAGTTCGGTTCGAATTCTATTCAAGTTCTGTAATTATTTCAGTTTTATGATGCAACTGGCATTTACTGATAAAAAAACAGAACTTACACAGAACGTGAAATTAACTAACGTAAAAAAATTGTTAAATTATTCAGTATCGGTGAAACAACATTACCTTAGTAAATTAAATTGCATTTAAACTTAAATAATTGTGTGGCTACCCATTACGGTAGGTACCTACGCATTCCTTACAAAATTCCGGCAATTTTTTTTTGCTGTTTTCATCATATTTGCAATACTACCGAAATAAGTAGGCACCTACCCTGAATGTATAACATTTCAATTTGAAGTGAATCTATGGACACGTATTTTCTTGTTTTTTTTGCAAAATGTTATATGATTGTCATCTCCTCCTGAACATTTTTTAATGAAACGAACACGAAATTTTGGTGTTAAAAGTTGCCTTATATTGCCGGGTACCGTATTTTTTAAAAACATCCAAGCTGGAATCGTTTTTCCGGCCGCAATGCCGTTTCCCGAAAAACAACAACCCAAACCGCTGAGAGATCCGTTTTGTTTTGACATCTCGGGTAACTGATAACTGACCTGTATCAACATTCTCTCTAGTATTTTCCATTGCATTGAAACTAAGGCCTAATTTGTGGTTTTTTTTTTTAATGCGAACCTGTCGGCAGAAAATATAACTGAGCCGAATTGAGTGATTTTATTTGAGGTTCCAGTTTTCGCCGCAATTTTTTCCTGTGAAAAAAACGCTGGAAAAAATAAATTGTGTCGACAAATAAAAGCTCCCCGTTTCCGCGGCCGATCCAGAAAAAAACAATCGCTAGTGCCGAGCACTTCGAAGGAGATTGATCCTTAGAGTCATCCGAAATACCGAGCGCCAAGGTTCACTTTCGCTTAAAAGTGATGGGCTGACTTTTTCCCATACGATTTTAGTTACGCTAGCCTTTGAGGGAGAGTGAACCTTTAGGTGTGCGAAAATCAAACTGCCTGGAGGTCGTTTTGGCGTGCCAGCGGCATTTTTGCGTCGCCAAGCCAAACTGAACCTTGAGGTTGGTGAAACGCGAGGGGCGGTGCGGTCGTTTTTCGCATCAAGCGAAAAGTGAGTTTTTCGAAAAACTGAGCATTAATATATAGTACTAGCTTATGCCCATTGCAAATGCAACTAACGGGTTAAAACTAACTTGACTTACTTACTAACAGAAAAAAAAAATATATTTCATAATAAGCGGGTAGGTACCTACGGTTTAACACACAAATATATATAAAGCCACCCACAAGGCCTAGCAGCAAAAATCTGCCATACGTTAGTATATAGACACCATTGTAGGCATGCACACATCAAATCTCCAATTTTTTATCGCAATCGGATGAATGCTTTAGCAACGCTTAGCGGTTAAACACACAATTATGTATAAAGCCGCCCGCAGGACCTAGCAGCAAAAAGCTGCCACACTACATACACTAATTCCCGGTACATTTCGTTTTCAAACAGCTCGTGCGCCACCTATTAAATTTTTTTATACAAATTTCGTGAAGCCAGAACTCACCAGTAGTTGTATACAAACCTTGTATTAACAATAACGAACCCAACAAAAAAAGAATTTTTCAATTTGTTGCAGTCCTTCAGAAGTTATGAGCGTACGTACATTTTCATAAAAATTTTATAATGCCAGAACTCACCAGTAGTTTTACTGCTTAAAAAAGCGCTATACGAATTTCCCGTTCAACTTCGAGTAATTTCTGTAAAAGTTCGGTTCGAATTCTATTCAAGTTCTATAGATATTTTTGTATTATGAAGCAACTGGCATTTACTGATAAAAAAAATAGAACTTACATAGAACGTGAAAATGAACTTAAAAAAATTGTTAAATTATTCAGTATCGGTGAAACATTACCTTAGTAAATTAAATTGCATTAAAACCTAAATAATTGTCTAACTACCCATTCCGGTAGGTACCGGGGCTTTTCCTTACAAAATTCCGGCAATGGTTTTGCTTTTTTATCATATTTGCAATACTACCGAGATAAGTAGGTACCTACCCTGAATTAATAACATTTCAATTTGTACCTACTGGCCGGTTAAAATCTACCCTTCAGAAGTGAATCTATGGACACGTATTTTCTTGTTTTTTTTGGAAAATTTTATAGGTTTTTCGGCGACCCTGAACTTTTTTACATGGGACGGTCACCTTATATTGTTATCAAAAGATGCGTAATGTTTTCGGGTACCGAATTTTTCAAAAACATCCAAGCTGGAATCGTTTTTCCGGCCGCAATGCCGTTTCCCGAAAAACAACAACCCAAACCGCTGAGAGATCCGTTTTGTTTTGACATGTAAGAATCCTGACCTTACTCAACATTCGTAGCAATTTCTTTTGCATTGAAACTAATGGCCAAAATGACATCTTTTTTTTGAAGTACACCTGTCGGCAGGAAATATAACTAAGCCGAATTGAGTACTTTTATTTGAGGTTCCAGTTTTTGCCGCTGATTTGCTTCAGTTTTCTGTGAATAAATCGCTAGCAAAAATGTAGGCAAACAAAATGATTAATTTTTCCGTAGTTTTCTCAAGTACTGAAAAGTGTGCTTTCGTACCCAAAAAAGACTTTTTTCTTTCCCTTTTTGAGCCTACGCGTACGTCGCGCCGTTTCAACGGGTGAACTTGACGGCGGGAAATAGAACTAAGGCCGAATTTCTCCGTCGGTGAGAGATTTAATTGTAGTTTTCGCCGTTTGGGTGCGCTGCTAACCGTGCAGCGGTGTTTTGTATGAAAAATGGTCCGTAATCTGGAGACTTTGGGCACGCTCCCCTGGATCCGATAATGGTCTCTGCGGTCTTTGAAACTCGATGAGCGGAGAGGTCGTTTTAGGATCCATCAAAAGCACTGAATTTTTTTGGCAAGCCAAAGTGAACCTTGAGGTTGGTGAAAATCCAGGGGCGGTGAGGTCGATTTTCCCATCAAAAAAAAGTGAGCTCGTCTTCAAAACTGAGCATTAATATATAGTATAGTATTAGAGGATGGGGTGGAAAAAAAACACATAACCGCTTTACATAATTCAAAAATTAATATTATAAACAATTATCATAAACCTTACACATATTCATCAGAACTTATGTTTAAATAATTTAGAGTCAGAAAACCGAATGCATTATACTTCTACCATGAAAAATTACAAATTTACACAGATAATATTCTAAATAATACTGCACCTTTTAAAAATAAATGGAATCTCAGACAAACATCAATTCTCCCAACTTCAAGATGTAAAAAACCAAAAAAAAAAAGAGCCATAAGTTATAAATATCTTTGAGTAGGATTTTTTAATACATTACCAGAATGTATCAGAATTATGGTAGGTTTGAGAAGGTGAAACTGTTGGTTTATAATAATGTTGTATGTTTCATGAACACCTCACTAGGAGAACCTGTGCTGAGGTGTTTACGTGTTCATGATTCAGTGTGACAAGTACAGGTATTTATGTGTTGTAGTAGAAAGTTGGTTTTTTTTTTTTTTTTACATTTTAATGGTAATGGATTATTTATAAGAAAAATAAAATATATATATAAAGTATATATATAAATATATATGTATATATGAATAGTTATTAAATTCTTGAAAGATATGTTTATTTATTTTACTTTTTTTCATAGTTTTGTTATGTTTGGTTAGGGATTATGAAATTTTGTATAAAGTGATTTTTGATCCAGGCTGTGATATGTTTTTTGTGAATGTTTGTGTATGTATGTGTAGTTAGTAGTTGTTTTAAAGTAATGGGCATATAATTAAAAAGTTTGGTAGCGTAATACTGAAAATGTCTTTGTCCGTGTGTGGTGTGTGTTATCGGTATGTTCAGGGTTACATTTGTTAAGGACCTTGTTTTTTTTATTGTTTTTGGTTGCAATGGAATATGGAGTTTGTTTTGGAGGAGGTGTAGCAGAGCAGATTATAGTAAATAACAATTATAAATAACAATTTTAAATATCACCTGAAAAAACACGCTGAAAATGTAAACTGAATACTTCCAACACATAAATAATGAAATAACGGTAACATAATGACACATTCCCCATTCTTCTTATATTTTACAACATATGAAGTTATTGCTATGTACATAGTAACATAATTTTCTGTAAATGATGTAAAATTACTTTTTTGAATAAACGTGTTAAAAATATAATGAAAAAGCTTCATTCATAAAAATATGTTGAAACTTAAAACTAAAAGATTTTCAAGGGTTGGTTTAGTTATTATATTGGTACCTATTCTATAATTTCAATAAACTTTCATAATTCAAATAATTAACCCCAATTGGAATGTGTGGTAAGTTTAGAAAACGCAGAGTTAGATAGTTAGCCATGTAAGAAAGATAGACGAACTGTTCCTAATAAAAATATTCTGTAGAGATCCACGCAACGATAGAAGGAACCAAGGCACAGCCAGACAAAAAAAGTCCAACGACTGGTTTATTGACGGAGGTCTAGTACGATTCAACCGGAACCCATTTAGTAAGTTATGTAACATAAGAGTAATACGAACTGGAGTCGGCGCAGACAAGGATTGCGCAGCACGGATCCTCCACGGGCTTGGCTGAGCA
The DNA here is from genome assembly GCA_917563855.2 of Limnephilus lunatus. NCBI lineage: Eukaryota > Metazoa > Arthropoda > Insecta > Trichoptera > Limnephilidae > Limnephilus > Limnephilus lunatus. Next base: position 17,726,651 of record OU830602.1, on the reverse strand, counting down.
GAGAGGGTCCTCCACAGCCCGGCCCCTTCGGAAGAAAGGCCCTCGGCAGCGTGGCTCGCACTCCAGGTGCGCCCCGCTCATGCAGGTACACACCTCATCACAGTCCCTCTCCACGCGGGAACCCATCTGGAACAGGGCTTGTTGTGATTACTCATACATTCCATAGAGGATCATGACACCACCAAAGCAACCCTAATATGCTAGTGTTGTGAAGGCTGTAGTACATGGTTTTATTAATCGTTCAGGTTATTTCATAGGGCAACATTTTAGAATTTAATGAAGGATTTTACTCCAATGAGCAGTGGGCACTCCAAGCTAAAAGTATATTGTGCTCTAGAATATATCACCTTGACAAAATAAGTTACACAGGCCAGTGAAACAAGGATTTTAGGCCGAAATAATTCATACTAAGCTGAATTTTTGTATACAATACGTTTTGATATTATAACTAAAATCCTAAAAAATATCAGCAGGGCAATTCGAGATATCGAAGGTCAGAGGTCTTTTGTAGAACCCGACAATTTGAATGTTTGGGGCGGCACAGGAAAGAAAGGTAAGGGGGGGGATTGGTACTTTTGTGAAAATACTCCCCATAGTAGGTACCTAGGTACTTAGTTTCCACCTGCGAAAATTCAGCTTTCCCCTAATATGTTCCAGTTCAATGGCTTTATTGACAGAAATATACAGCGCTATCCTGTGTATGAATTTATTGTTACACCTTCTCCACGCTATATATAGCAAAGATTTAAATTTATGGAAAAAGCCTCTTAACAATTATCTATTTAAAATTGATCAAGATTTTCTATAACTTTAATCGACATACGGTGCACAGGAGTACAGAAAGCAAATTTTTGGAGAATAACCAATTTTTGTGACCTATGACCTTTAATATTCCTAATTGCCCTGCCAATATTTTTAATAGATTTGTAAAATACTTATTTGTAACAATGAAACGTACGAGCTTACAAAAAAATTACTTCGTTGGACTTATTGCTTCCTTTCGGGCCTTTTTTTATCTACTTTGGCTACCAGTCCTTTTAATAAAGACCATTAGGTTTAAGCGCCCTTGAGGTGATTTTTCACAAAAAACGGCGCTCTACAAATTGTCCAATTATTATTATTATTAGGTTTGTTATTGCATCTTGGAACAGATCTATCAGAGTGAGATAAATCAATTGTGGACCAGATGTCCACGCCTACAAGTTATAATAAATAAAGCGTCATTAAAAAAATGATATACCTTGTACAAAATCCCCGATTCTACGCAGGTAGTCTCAATCACATCTTTAGAGCTGGTCGTTGACGGCACAAGTAGAGGCTCAAAGGACTTCCCTGTAGCCACCAGGCCTGGTTTGTTTACAATTCTCGCTTCACCCAAAGGTTTAACACTGTTCACTTCTGTACTTCTCTCACTCTTTGGCATAAACTCTAGGTCCATATCGTCATTGTCCATACTGACATCACTCAAGTCTACCTTGGAACTTTTCGGAGCAGTGGCAACAACTATTTTAGCGTTTTTTGATTCGGGTACTGCTCCCACTTTATCAGCGGAACTGTTTAAAGAGTTCGCCATAGAATTGAGGTCTGTGACAGATATATTCAAAGCTCTCCCTTGCTTGGTTGCAGTTTCAATATATTTTGGAGAGTTGATGACCACGTCTTCTTCCTGCATCATGTTCAGGGCGGGTATAGCCGGTGTGCTGATGGTTCCGGGAGAGACCGTGATGGCATCTCCTACCTTGGTAGTTAATTCTTTGGTGTCTTCTGTTGTAATCGTGGTTGTCGTTGTTGCATTAGAACTAGCTGGTAGTGGCGTTGGTAATAATGGACCTGGAAAGATAGAAACAATAATTTTGAATAAATTGAAAATTTTATGATCTTTCCACACAAACAAGTACGAGTAGATATCTACGTTTTATTGGAGATACTTGCACAACCCATAATTTTACTACGATTTTTGGAATATAGCTAACTTATTCGGGCCTAGCGATTTCCCCACAGGGGTGGGTAAAGCACACTACCCGAATTTGTTGATCTTCTTGATCCGCGTAGGCTGGAGAGTGGCTCATCTACCATCTTGAGGCGGGGTGCTCCCTAATATTAGAGAGGGTGGAGAACGAATTTATGAAAATTCTCTACATGAGGGAGTGCGTACTATCCGTGGCTCTACCCGACGAACTTTTTTCTGTGCGTGCTTGAACTTCACTCATTGTAGCTCAAAACTTATTCAGACCGCGCGCCGCCGCGCCACGAGGTTATATTGAGAGCTCGGTTATTTTGAAGGGCGTGAGTGTCCATGTTCCTCATGACTATCTTAAATACGAGTAGCATCATCACAGATTATTATTTAATGCCTATAGGGACCAACCTTCCAATGGTTCTCTCGGTGGCGGTAGGGAGGAGTAATTATGTTGCACCTGAACCAAATCTCTTCCGATATTGATATATCTGGCGTTAATGAGGAGAGATTCAAAGCGTAAATTCTGTTGATTTTTGACAGAATCTTTCCTGATTGACGCGATCTTCACCACCATTTCACCCATCAATAATTTCACCATAAATATACTAACCCCATTTCACCACTGCTTAATTTTTTTTAAATAATATATTTGTTCTACGTATCTACCTACCAGTGGAAATTAAAATCAAATTACGAGTATTTCCTACGCATTTAATACAATAAAAAATGTATAAGTTTGTAACGTAGGTACTTATCTACATGAAATTTATTGAAAAATATTTTATTATCAATTATAATAATAGGTACCTACCTAATGATAATTTGCTTTACCTACTTGATAACAGTACCTACAAAACTTTTTTCCGCAGTGAATTTAAAAGTATCTACCGGTTTATTGCATTTGTATAAAGAAATTATTAACTTTTTGTTCTATTTCTACCTAACTTGTATTTTGCCGTCACAACTTTGTGTCTTATTTGTATTATACCTACTCATCTCTACACACTGTTGGTGTATGTAATGTGAAGTAGTCTGATAAAGGTGGTAAGCAAAAAGCAAGGGTATCTTGTTACTAAGTAAACACCATTTTGTCTTGGAAACAGGTAACATATCATTGTGAGGAATCCCCTCGGAGTCAACAGGTGGCAGGTGCACAGGAAGCAGGAAGTGGCCCTGTTTCATATCGCCCAACCAACCGGAAACAAGATAGCACTGGGAATTTGCTTCCATATGATTAATTAACATAGGTACACATCCCAAAAATGTTTCTTCTGGCCGAAATTGGCAACATTTATGTGGCGAAAGAACGGAGTATGTAGGTGCTATTATGAAAGTTACAAACTTTATGACAAAATGATCATTTTGAAAAATATTCAACATTTTCACTATGGAACCTAATTTTCGCTTAAATCAAGCGATAAAACACGTTTGTAGCCTGATCAATCTCTTAACTTTTACAATTTCCGTTTTCTTCAGAAATTCATCTGTATGTACCAATACCAAATTGCATTAATTTAATGCTATTGTAAATTAAAACGCCTTCAAATATGAAGAAAACTAATTCTTTAACCGACCTTTTTTAATGAGAATACGGTACAAGAGTCCCAACTGCTCCAAACCGCCTGAAGCCAGTAAGAATGCGGCATCCCCAATTGGGATATGTTGTGAGACTGAAGGTTGTTGGGAGGGGAAGGTGATGGGGAAGAGGAAGGTGGGAAAGAACCTAACTATTCAGAGCTAAGCATAACTATCAAACATGGCTAAAGCCATTTCAAGCAACGTTTCAGTTCTGAATTGTGGTATTACACACCAAGGCAATACTGAGAGTATCTTCCTACCAGGATACTAAGGGTACCCTCCTACTTTCAGAGATACCCATTTTTTTCAAATTTTCTGAAAGACGCATTTGTTAAGAATGTCTCTCACTTATATGTTTTAAAGAAATTCGTAAAATTGACGGAGATACAGCGTTTTATGTGAAACCGTTTGAAACAGTTTGTTCATATTATGTTGAATTACCCCTAAGCAAAACTTTGAACGCGTTTTTCTCGATACTACGTTTTTCAACCTCGTTGACAACATATTTAATAAAACTATACATCCGATTTGCATGCATCAAGTCTTAAGAGCGCATAACCAGCCAGCGGACGAAAATCCACGTTTCGTCAAAAGATGTTCTTACGATCGTACAGGGCGGTTCCAATGAGAAAGATAAGGTATTCTCCGTACCAGCTTTTTAAAATTATAACTCAATATCGATTTTACTTCATTCCAAAGTTGCTTTAATTTATACCTGCATCCAAAAATGCTGAAAGGCGTGACGATAAAACTATTAAAATTGTGTACTTTTTGTAATTATTTTTTGATCATAAGTATTTATCATTTTTCAATAATGTCTTAGCAAAATTATAATGTAAAAAAATCTGAAATAATTTAGTCTGTAAGTGCGTAAATAAATGCACAAACGGACCAATTTTCGTCAAGAAACACATGTACTTATATATTTTTTAATAATTTTATTTAAACTAAAATTAAAATTCTGTTACATACGTTCACCAGATAATATAATGATTTATTTTACTGCATGATTGTATGATTTGAAATGGGTGTTGTATAATACATGTACTTTTTTTGAAAATTTAACAAATCCGCCAACGACCTATGGTATAACCTTATTATATTAAAAATTAGCATTTTTTCTGAAAATTTATTACATACGTTTACTAGATAAAATAACAATCTTTCGAAATCAATTTATAATTTTTTGTGGAAAAGAGTCAATACGTCTAAACACTAATTTAAAAATGACATATTTCTGGTTTTCTCTGGTTATACATTCTTAAACTGTTCGAAAATCCAGTCTCTATGGCACCGTTTACAACAGTTTAAGACTTAGTGCCTGCAAATCAGATGTATAGTTTTTTTAATATGTTGTTAACCAGGTAGTTTAAGTTAGTTAAGAACATAGTTTCGAGAAAAACGCGTTCAAAGTTTTGCTGAAGGGTAATTTTCAATATACAAAATGTTTCAAACGGTTTCACATAAAATGCTGTGTCTCCGTCAATTTTATGAATTTCTTTAAAATACCTGGTGAAAGTGAGTATTGATAAAATGTATGCTAAATAGTGTACCTACTGTGAAGTCACCCTCGCATTTGTAAAAAAAATTAATTTCGCTGTAGGAGACGACCTTATACTAGCCGATAACACACATCTTCAGTTAAACGTAAGTAAACGATTGATGCGAATCCGAATGTATAGGTATGTATTGTCATTTTATGCAAAGTATTTGACAACGACAAGTCTATGTTATATAAATTCAAAATATCATAATAATGTCCAAAGAGAGTTTGGGTTTTTCTAACATTTTACGCTTTCTTACCGTTCTTGAGTTCTTACATGAACTGCTTGATATCTTTCTAAGTTTTGTTTCTACAAGAAAAACACTCTTCAATTAGGTACTTTCTTTACGAGGCTCGAGCTGATGCGATGTAACAATAGGAGTGTTTAGCAAATAAATGAGGAAATGTCGAGAAAGTGTTCATAATCTCTTAAATTGGACAGTTCTGTGCAACACCCGTCATTAAAATATACATTGTCACTAAACTTGTCGCAGTAAATGGAATCAAATGTTAAAAAGCTTAATGCAATGGCGTGCAATACCATAATAAAAAAGAACATATAAATTATATAGACGTCAATCAAAATATATTTTTAAAATTAATGTTCGTGTTTTGCTTATACTATATTTGGTATCTGGAAACTAGTGGTACTCGTATATTTGTACGGGGAATCTTAAACAGTCTTGTCGATTTTGTACTAAAACATTTCTTATTTGAAAATTTTTAAGTCAAACTTGAGAAAGATCGGTCGCTCCCGCGTTTCCAGCAGATATTTATTGTCTTTTAAAATGTACTGTGCCATTTCAATGCCCCCTAATTTTCTCTGGGTCTTCTACCACCTCGCTGCATGAAAGTCTGAAACGCCCCCTAATTTTCTCTGGTTTTCTAACGCCCCTCTGAAACGCCCACAAGGGGGCGTTATCGCCTATGTTGAGAACCCATGATTTAAAGCAACAACGTAGGCATTACGCGATACAGACAGCATCTTCCAAGATTTTTTTTTGTTTAAACTGGGATACGAATCCTTTAAGTGTTTTTGTACTTTTTGAAATAATGGCATACAGAGCTCCGGACCAAAAAGGTCCCTTTCTCTCTCATCATGAATTTATAATGCATGGTTGTTGAAAAAATTGTTTATTTTGTTGTTTGTTAAAAAATATTTGCGAGGAGACATGGCTGCAATATGGGGAGGTTAATGTTTACGGGGGATTTGTTCCGGTTTTTTATGCGTGGTACCTACGTTTTTGTCAGACCGGGCGAGGCAGTTTGTGTACGCGTTTTCATGGGTAGGAATTTCCGCATAAAATGTTTCTGCGAGACTTAAGATATGTTTTTTTAATAAGAGAATTTCATAATAATTGTGGAGTTTGGATACCCTTATACATTTAGGGGCACCCAGGGCTATGCATACGGCTTTGTTCTGGAATGTTTGAAGTTTTTTAAAAGCTACTCTGAAGCGTGGGCCCAGATATCCTCTACGTCTGCTTCTAAGTTTATATATTGGTAAAATGTCAATGGGCACCTCTGAACACAAGAGTTGTTCGGAGATTCCGTGTTAGTTTTGTTCACGGTTGTAATATTGACACCTTCATTAGTTGAATGGCGCCAGTGCACAGTGCACAGTAGGTATACGCAGTGCGCAGTGTCCATTGTTCCCGCTGCGGAATTGAACCCGGCTCGGCGGCTAGGTAATTGACTACGTACTAGGTGTCATTAGCGACGGGACATTGCCCATTATTTTACCCTTTCCTTTCTTTTATACCCAAACAAGCTCTGTTGGGCGCCACTAACTCTCACACAACACTCAAAAGTAGGCACATTAATTATTAACTATTTGCACATATGGAAAAAAAATCACTTGAAAAATTGTGGATAAAAAATAACACTAAGTAAACTAAAATACTCGTTAATTCCTTCCAAAAACAGTAAGGACAGAATTTGAATAAATCATCAAATTCCAAAGTTATATTTCAAGTTCCGTGAGAGTCCTATTCAAGAACTGTTATTATGGAAGTGTTATGGAAAAACCGTCCCACGATTGTTTGATAACAGAACTTCACATATTAACTATGAAATTTGATGAATCGTTCAAATTCTGCGAAATAACCCGTGTACTGCCACCAAGATGTTTATAAATCATTTAATCAGACTAGCAGATGCTCTCAGTATCACCCTGATGAAAGATCACCATTCAGAATCGAAACATTGCTTGAAATGGCTTTAGGCGTCTTTAGTGAGCAGATCTAAATAGCTGGCCCTAACCAAATTCTTTTCCATCTCCAGACCACCGCGCTACTTTCAGCCTTGCAACATACCCTAATTAGGGTAGCCATAATCGTAGTGTAACGATTAAGGCCGATTAGAGTATACGCCTCGGCGCGCAACCACCAAATTACGAAGTACCAATGTCGCTAAGTAACCATCACTGTTTAAAATAGTTTAATCACTCTGTTTATTTAAAATCAAAAGTAACAACGAGTATCAACAACAATCACCGGCATTTGCAAACTATCGTTGCTCGATGGCACTGACTCGATCGCGTGACATTTCAAAATGGTTTGCGCCCCCAAACCTGTACTCTAGTCGGACTTATATATAACGGCCGACTGAAATCTAAAATGAAAGAGACGGCTTGAGAGAGTGAATAGAAAATACTTATCACTTGTTTATCGAGTTAGTTAATAACAGTAATTTGATTATTATCCTCCTATCGTAACCCTCAGTATTTTAATTTTGCAAGATAAGATGTTAGATCATTGCACAAAGTCCCCTGGCACGGGCAGTTCTGTCTCTTGCGATGTCCACATAAAACGAAAAAAAGCATCCGATTTTGATAATTTGTTTAAAATTTATACACTTTATGGACATCTTAATAATATAAAACAAAGTCGGGTTAGTTAGTCCATTTATAACTCAAGAACGGCTGGACCGGTTTTTACGATCTTTAATTCGTTGGATTTGTCTCCGCCCCGAGTAGCAGAATAGCTATTAAAACATCTGAAAAGGTCACGAAATTTGTTAAAAATTTAAATTCTTTTCCTCATACATTTTGTATGGAACGCATTCTCATCTTTTGAAAGAGCTGCAGAAATATTGTGATACCTAAGTATAATATTGAGTAGCGAGTGAATTACAAAAATTCAAAACCAAAAATGTCAATGCGCAGATTGTTTTGCTATTGTTCTTAAACATATAATGCTGCCCCTCTTTCTTACACACGAATTGTCAACAGTCGAAAATGAGACAAACGGTGAACGTATGTCCCACTCCTCCAAAGGAAAAATACAATAATTACAATAAATCTCCCTCACGCGTATAAAGAAAATGAAACGCAATTCCCATACGTAAGTGGAAAAGAAAATCTTCAACTCCATCTCTGATACTGACAAAAACAAAACACGGACGGTTGCGCATCGATAATTACTTAATTGTGTAATTTTTAACTTAATAAAAAACTGAATTTAATTCAGCTAATAAGTTAAAACCACAGTTATTGATTCTGAGGCGGTTCGAAGTTCGCCGAGTCAGCTAGTTTCTTATAATTTCTAATATTTTGTTTGACGTACCTACCTATAATAATTGTATTCATTCTCTGCCCTGAATATGAATTAAGCCCTCATCATTTCACCAACAGATTTACAAGTCTTCTTTTTGTGTGTTAATAAAGCCAAACCGTTTGGTTTTCTTCCCATGACAAGGAAAACAAAGAAAATTTATTCAAAGAAACTAAATGACTTCACAAAGTTGCCTAGAACAAACCGACATTATCTACAAATTAGCCAAATGATACCGAAACAGATACAGAGGTTACAATGTGTGATAATTTCCAAGAACCAGAACAGTTCCAGGTTTAGTTACTCCAATAATTAATTAAAACATGGGAAATAAGTATTTCTGTGGTGTAGTCAACATTTAACCTGTACTTAATTTATTATTCACCATTGTACTTTGAGACACTAAAAATATGTGAACGAAACACTCCTACCAATTTTCCATTACACATTGCAAAACCTTCTAGATCGCCTTCTTACTTACGGCTCCATAGTACCTATCTTTAAAAAGAAGAAGGTATGGTTTGAATGGAAGAAATGTAAATACGAATATTAGAGAGAACGCGCTAATATTTAAAAAAAAGGATTACAAATAAGCTTAAATTATGAAAATATTTTTGCTGAAAGATAATTCAACACACAAATTAAAATGGTTTCATATAAAATGCTGTATCTTCGTCAATTTTACGAATTTCCTTAAAACATTTGGTGAAAGCATTACTAACAAATGCATCTTTCAGAAAAATAAATAAAAAAAAATGACAAAAAAATTTACAGTGTCCTAATGGTTTAGAGCTTTGTTTAGAATTTGATCAAGGGAACATGGAGGCGCTTGGAGGCCCCCAGGACCAGAGGCCCGTGTGAACTGAATAAAAAGCTTGTAAAATTATATAATTAATAACTTCTTAATTTAGGGGGGGGCTCACTCAGCTTTCCTTGCATTACTGGCCTTAGGCTTAGTCTACCACTGCCTGACTGGCAACCATTCTTTTCCCATTTTCCATTTTACAAACTTCGTTCAGACTTAAAACTGTCCGTGGGTTGCCATTGGATTCTTGACCCAGGACCGGAATTTTTGTGAAAAAGCTTTATTGTTGAAAGATACAAAACAACTGTGAACAAAATTTGAGCTAAACTGCATACCATAGCTTGTAGTTTTGAATTCATTACAAAATTTAATAATTACAACCCAGAGTGTTATTGTCCGAGGAAACTGGTTTTACGAATATGATTGCCATATTATATTATTTAATTTATTTATGCGTCACGACTATGAATAGGGTCAATTTTCAATCATGATCAACGACCTTTTGACCTAAAAACGTGTTTACCCGTCAATCAGAGCAACCGCAGAAAGGTCCCTTTCACTATAATCATATCACAACATCACGTGGTCTCATTCAGCATCGTGTTACAACATGACACCAAGGCTGTAATACAAACTGAAAAATAATACAACACAACAATAAACAAACGGCTTGTTAGAATTAGGCAATAGTAACTGTACAAAGCAGAGAATCTGTTTTTTTGCGCATCTGAAACTCACAGTTCCGTCCTAATGAAATTTTCACAGGTTTTTCTCCTAGACTTTTTAAGTTAAAGGCAAAAAATTGTTTTCTGTTCTCAACTCCATTTCCATCATGAGCTACAGAGTAATAAAATTTACACGTATTTTACAATTATGATTTTGCTAATAATTCCGAAGATACGCGAGACATCCCTTGTTAAACTGTAAAACGACGAAGTAAGACTCGAAGATTCCAACGCGCCGAACTCTAAAAATCATTACAATAAATGTTCTCCATTAATCACACGTCTTTCTGATTTCAAAGATTGTCGAAAGATGGTCTTGAGCTTGCAATTTTACAGGGCGGTTCCGATGAGAAAGATTGTTTATTCTCATGTGCCTATTTTACAACTCAATATCGATTTTATTTCATTCAAAATTTGCTTTAATGTATAACCTACATTCAACATTCAATAAAAATGCTCAAACGCCTGATGATAAAATTATTTACCTACTATTCTTAATTATTTTTTTATCATAAATATTTATCATTTTTCAACAATTTAAATCAAAATAAGAACAAAAAATCTGAAATACATTAGTTTGTAAAACCGCAAATGAATAGAAATTTATTATTGTATTTATGTGTGTAGAAGTTTTTTTTACAATAACTTCAGACAGGATGCCCTGAGGAAAATATTTTCCCTCAGGGCCTATGTCATCTTTGGGAATGCTGTGTGGAGGTTATTTTAAAGGAAATGAAGGAGAGGAAGTTCAGGGAAAGTAACATATGAGGGGTGTGTAGGAATCTGGGGGTAAATGCGTCCAGAAATGACGGACGTACAAGTTGAATCCATCCTTCCCACTGCGTTGCAAGCCGATGTTCCAAAATAGTTCTGATTGAGAGGTCATAGATGTCCCTCAACCATTCTCTCCCGATCCGGCCTGCCACGCAGGTGGTGGGCAGACACATCCGCCGCCAATACCCGGATAAACCTCACCCTATGAACCCGGGCACCCCTGCTAAGTCACCAAACGTAGCGAACCACTTGGGATGACATATGGCAGAGGTTTTGGTTATCCAATAAATGGTTACCGGGGCGGCGGTACCCGTACCCGCCTTCCAAATTTAAAAAATCGGAGTAGCGATATCGAGCTGCACGCGTAAATCTTCATGGCCAGTATTTCAGTATAATAATTAGTTAAATTAATGTGGTTTTTAGTATTTAGTTTCGGTGTAGCCGTCAAGTACCGGATAACATGAACAAGTACCTACTATGCCTACTAAATATTCAGCCCCTTCGTGTCAACTCTATTAATATTAATGGGTTTTTTGTAGATTTCATTTGGGGCATGTCGTCACTGATGACCTAAATGATAAAAATGACATAGAACGCCAAAGAAAAGTACCTACTCAGCGTTCGAGCCAACATGCTCGCTAGGAGATTCAACAGGTGTAGTTCTCCGGTGAAGAAGCAAATATTCCAGAGCTACTGCATGAGCTTTTACACCGGCGAATTATGGACAAGATACTCACAAGGCGTCATGAACACACTACAACAACGCATATAGGGCGCTATTTGGCCTACCTTGGCGATTCAGTGCCTCGCAGATATTCGCAGAAAGAAGGGTACATTGGTTCGCCGCTTTGATGCGCCACAGAATAGCCGGGGTGAATCAGCGCTACCAAAGATCGGAGAACACTCTCGTCCAGGCCAGTCCAGGCCGTGGCCCAGTGGCAGGGCGCGCCTCTTCACCAAACATGGAGAATTCATCTGAAGCCCCCGTAGTAGATATACGATTACCTACTAAATATGTGTAAATCTATATTTTTTTAAAATCTTTTTTATGCTATTTTATTCTTTATCTAGTAAATCCATTTTATGTAATGTATACTTTTATATGGCTGACAGAGTATTGCACCCACCGCTCTGTTCGGCTGAAATAAACAACTTATTATTATTATTATTATTTGCCTCCGTAATTTGATAATGACTCCTAATTCATAAGATTATGTTTACTATAAAGTATATTACATTTAAATAATATCATTATAAAATATTTTTGAAATTGAATACCAAAATGGTGTAGAGATTTAGCTCGTCCAAGTCTATTTGCCGTGAGTTTATGTTGAACAAAATGATTGTTAAAGTTAGAAACTTTTCCTTCGATTTACTAGTAGGTAGAATAGGCACTTGAAGCGGCCATACAATAGCAGTGAGTCTACCAGACATCACCTCTGTTCACGACCCACACAAAACCTTGACACTTCGCCATGTCTCGATATGCAATATGCATACGAGAAGACGTTTACTTTAACGCCAATGCATTGCCTATTGCATTACATATTAAAATATGTAGGTATTGCACAAAGTACCTAACTATTGGATCTCAATTATTAAAGTAAATATTGCAGTCCGATATTTATATTCTAGAATATTGACAACAACACAATAAATAAAAGGAACAAAGGAAAAACACAAGATTTTATAGGCCTTTCTTAGTAGGTACTCGTAGCTTACGAATTTAAATAAAAGTGTATATTTTTTTAAGAATTACAAATATTTACAATTTACGAATAACCTGACAGTATTTAAAACAGTACATCTACAATCATTATAAGTTGAAGATGTTTCTTGTGCAATGATGGAGAGAATAACTAGGAAAGGAATTGGACGTACGACGCCGCGACACAACGCGGCGCGACGCGACTTCTGGGTGGGACGTCATTTTTGTCAATGTATTCCTTTTATAATGCATTTTATTATATACAATTTGGGAGGCGGGTATGTGTACCGCCGCTCCAGGAATCGTTTATTGGATAACCAACTCTCCTCCCATAGGTTCCCCCAAGTGGTTCGTTACGTTTGGTGACTGAACAGGGGTGCCCAGGTTCGTGGGGTGAGGTTTGTCTTGGCGCGAAATAACATACTCACAAACATACGCACTTCTTGTGTTATTCTTCATTCTGTGTTTACGAATTACTTTTTTTTTGCCTTTTCGCTTGCCCACCTACCACGTGGTTCGGGAGAGATTGGTTAAGAGAGACCTAACCTAGACCACTCAGGTCGGACAACCCATCGTCTTGCACCGCAGTGTGAGCGATGAATTCATACGCCCGTCACTCCTGGACACATTGACCCCAACATTCGTACTCACCCCACATATCTACCATTTTCCTTCCAAGAACTTCTTATCCTTCCTTTCTCTAAAAATACCCTCTTCTTAACATCCCCAAAGACGACATTGCTTTTTTCCTCGGGTCCTCCTGTGTGGAGCTAATGTAAAAAAAAATCTTGGATACAAATAATATTTCATCTTTGAACAATTTCATCTTTACGTCAAGATCAAAGTCGGACTTACCCGTGGAGAGATGCGTTCAAAGCACTTTCACGGCGCATTGTACATTGTGCAACAACTGCATTAATTCCACATCCGGCGAAAGTTCTCTCTGAATGTAAAACACTGTTATAGAAATGCATACAACATATTGTATTCACGTACAGGACAGCGGACAAAAACTGCAAAAAAACATTTTACGTCTTTGCTGACTTTATGTGTTTATTTACTTGCATTATCGGTATTTGAAACGAGCAATCAAACACGCTGTAACAATAAATAACTATCAGTATTGTTTGGAATGTGGAACGGAGGTTCTCGACCATTGCTGGACAAGTGGACAGTGACCTACTTTTCATTGACACTGCAGGAAGGACAAGGACAAGGCGGAAACACACTTGTGTGGTGTGGTGTGTCGTGGCGCGCCAGTAGCACATCGGTTTCATACATTTTCTATGGTTAGAGACATATTTGTGTGGTGTGGTGTGTCGGGGTGGGTTCTGTTGTGGCGTGGACTGCTCGCCGCCGATCGCGCCATACCCCCCACCACCACTCTGGCGCACCATAGACATTTATTTATGGTCATAGACAACTAGCGGACGCTTGTTTGCAGCGTGATTCTGAAAAATGGCTGACGAGCTAATTGAACTTGTACGTCAACGAAAAATTTTATACGATTTAACGTGTAAAGAGTATAAAGGTCATTTGATCAGAAATGCTGCTTGGGAAGAATTTTCTGAAATATTGTATTATCTTTATCTTTAAGTAATATAAAATGAAGTCGCTCAAAATATATATGTGCGCATAGATATTTTAAACTCTACAACGGATTTTCATGCGGTTTTCACCAATATATAGGGGGTAAAGCTATCTTTTGCAAAGACCATCAATAAGTCACAGGGTCAAACATTCAACGTTGCTGGCTTAGGTTTGAGTGTTGAGTGTTTCTCACACGGCCAGTTATATGTTGCGCTTTCGAGAGTAACATCTTTTATTTATTTATTTTTATTTATTTATTAAGTTTTTTAATAACTTTGTTCTGTATTATTTGTAAGTCGTTTAAGTACGTAATGTATGTGTTTCCCCATATTTCTATTAAATATCTAAATCTAAAGAAAACATGTTTGTACTATCTTTTTTTTCTGCCTTTTCAAACGAACAATACACTCTCGTAAAGGTTATGCATTATATATTATATATTTTAAAGAACTGTCCTTTTGTTTTAATATATGTTATCTGTTCTTCAGTGCATATATGTACGCTAATAAATTGAATGTATATAGTGTTAATTATAGGTATAATTCTAGAAATTAAACAAATCTTGTAAAAATTCCCTCCCTAAACACGAGTTATTCTCAATTAGGGAGGTATTAAATTAAATCAAGAAACATGTTATATACTTACCAATATAAATATAAAAAAGTTTCATTAAAAAGTTGTAAACAATATGAATTATGTACTATGTTAATATTTCTTTAAATAAAAAAAAAATAAAAAAATCTCATGTAAAAACAGCTGTAAATATAGTATATAAAAATATCCCGTAGTATAGACTTATTATAATCATAGTATTATTAAATCACTCCACACTGCTCCACATTAATATCTACATTGCACCCATGCGAAGCCAGGGCGGGTCGCTAGTATTATTATATTACTAATATATAATATACTATATAAAGTACTGATGGAATTTCTCTTCGTCACTGTCTAGTTCTTTAACAAGACGATGAAATTCACCTTTGTTAAATTCTGTCTCTCTCTGTTTATAGGGTGAACCTAGTGTCTTCTTTTCTTTTTTTTTTGCCCTTAATAAATTTCATTGCTAAGAGAAATTGAAGATCTTCATCAAAATCACTATCCAAATCAGAAGAAAACATTATGCACATTTAAACGCTGCAAAGGTTTGATATCTAGGTAGGTACTGTTCAGAAATAACGCCAGAGCATTTTGACCCTTATGCATAAAGAAACTTTATGAAAGATAAGGTCACATTCGCTTGCGCCAATATCTCTCTTCGTAGCTTTAAAGATTTCATGCATGTGGCAACACTACAGAAAACGCCAGAGCGCTCCACGACACGCCACACCACACCACACTAGTGTGCACACTCACCGTCACGACAGTAAGCGCCACAACACACCACACCACACAAATATGTTTCCGCCTTTAACGACATATTTTCGTAGTTCGCTATTCCAATTTTCATATTGGGCATCGTCCAAGTAGGTACCTAGTACCTACAAGACAATTACAATTATTTTTTTCCCATGGGAGAAATTTTCACAAACGTAGAGCATCGAAAATAAATTAGTAAAATATCTGCCTTAATTAATAATATTACTTATAGGGAGATAAAATGACATCTGAAAGTTTTAATACCCTAGCGTCTGTACGGTTGAAATTTAAGAACTTCGTGTACATCTCTGACGCCGCGCCGCTCCGTATGGAAACCATCCCGTCGCCTTAGCTCGTATTTGTCTAACAGACCATTAGAAAATTTTACAGGAGGAGGAGGTTTTCTTTCATTATTTCAATGACACATTATTTTTTTTTTAAATTTAACGTGGATATTGAAGCAAAACTAAAATGATCAATTGGACAAATAAGAACTGAGGCGACGATCTGTGTACGTGCGGAGTTTGTGACTAAGCTACTGTCGTGATATGTGAACTGTAATTCGAGATAAATTCGTTGTTTATGAACGTATTTCAAAATAAAATACTGTTTTTGAAAGCAGAAGAAAGACTCTTTCAGATTTTAGTATTCCAAACCGACAAATGGGCGAACTGGACGAAACCAACGTACACAATCAAAATCAAAAGTCGAATCAAAAGCCTCCCACAGAGTAGTCTCAAAAACCCATAATTATGCCAGAACAATATAATTGAGCTAATTTCATAAAATTTTCCTCTTAAAAATATTGGATTAGGTATTCAATATGTTTAAGATATTACTAGCAGCACAAGGTTGGAACTTGAACAGTCTGTAGGAAAGTAGGTACAAGACTTTAGCATTATTACCGCTATTGGAACTACCTATAAATGTTACCGAATATGATTTCTTTCTATACAGCGATGAATAACAGACCGGTGACAGCTGAAAACAAGTGTTTAGTCTAGAGGGCCTTTTACACATACCTACCGCTTTTTTTCACACCGATCCCCATCCGGAAACTATATGATTAATTTCGCTAAAACCATACTACATAAATATAATTTTTGTTTTGTATTTAAAATATTGATAAAAAAATAGTGTTCATTACTGACTGTTCAAGCGAATTCATATTCGGTGTTGTGAATTTTATATGATTTTTTGACCGCAATGGCGATGCTTTCATACGATCTACGGTTATTTTGAAGGTATTGCCATTTTATGACGATTTAGTAAGTACCATCACAAAATATTATTACTTCTCTAATGGCAACATCGGTATGAATTCGTCTGTATGCTAATAATGATTACTTACTAGTATTGCTTACCCAATAATATTTACTTATCTTTTTTTTGTTGTTAATAATTATTCATACAATCTCTCCTGTTATTGTCATTATAGTCACTCTATGATTTTTACTGATAAGCTACTATAGGTACTTTGTTATACTTATTTAGTTTACAGTATTATGTTATTGTTGCCAATTATAAACGTACTGCCCAGAAGTAGTTTTTAGTTGTCGTGTATATTTTTGTAATAATTTTGTTGTTTTATTTTTTAATATTATATTACTATTATTTGCCAAAAGTTACCTCAAACGATGGCAGACGACAAACGTCAAATAATACCCCTATCAAAAAATTTCTTCCCGGATCCATGTAAAAAGATATACCACAAGGAAACTGGACAAAAAAACACGGTGTAAGAAGTCGATCAATCTTGGTTGACATACAGATCAACTATTACAATTTACTTATTCGCAATTACCGCGCCGTATTATGCATGCGTAAATAAATAACAAATGTTAAACAGATGCAAAAATACAATGAAGATGTAGAAACATGGAATAACTTGGCAAACAGCTCGGCTTACAATGAGAAGATGACGAGAACGTAATTTTCGCTAGCTCACAATATTGCCCCATACCCAATGGCCAATACCATAATCGAAAGTGCTAAGGTCAAAATGTTTCCCTGTCCTCCGAGGCGACGACGAAAATAGACAGATGCAGAGTCGATTATTTTAATTTTCAATATAATCTATAATTACCACAATCCTGCGTAGATAATTGGCGTTTTAGTATGCCTTTTTCCTTTCAATTTCCATTTGGTCGTCTTTTCATGTGGTTTCGGGTTGACAAAAGGACGTGTTCTATTTTGGACGTTATTCGCCTTTTGACCTTTCCAGCCGGACTCTTGATCCATCGCCCTGCACCGCAGTTGGAAGGATGGACTGACATACATACGTCACTCCTGGATACAGATGACATAGGCCCTGAGGGAAATTATTTTTCTCTCCGGGCTCCAGAAATTATTTTTCTCTAAGGCCTCCGGTGTGGAGGTAATGTAAAAAAAAACGAGTGTGCTTTAGACCACACGACTGAAGAAAAACTTCACTAACTTATAAAAGAACATATGACATTGGGGTGACATATGACATTGGGGTGACATATGACCATGGGGTGACATATGACCATGGGGTGACATATGACCATGGTGTGACCTACGACCCTGGGTGAATTACGACTTTGGAGTGACCTACGACCTTGGAGTGACCTACGACTTTGGGGTTACCTACGACCTTGGGTTAGTATGAACGCCTTACCTTAGTTCAAACTCTGCTGGATGGTTTTTAAAGCACTACACGACATGGCGCCACCCTACCTGTCGGAACTGTGCATTCCAAATGATGTCAATACTAGGAAAGCAACCCTTCGATCAGCATCTTCAACAGCCATAGATAGACTCTCAGTACCTATGCGCAATCCCAATACTAACTTCGGAGACCGGGCTTTTGCAGTGGCAGGCCTAACAGCTTGGAACCAACTTCCTTCATATATGCGAAAGCTCGACAGCACATCTGAGCATAGCTCAAAACTCACATCTTCACATTATCATATCCAAAAAAATAACTGCATTTTTTCAGTAGTATTTCATTACCTACTCAGTCCAAGGGATTTACCTAGATTGATGTGGCTTCACTACCAGCTTTTACGTTATTATTACGCAATTATTGACATTTATTTTACAATTTATTATACGTAAACTTTTTTTTTGTAATATTTTTCATGACTTACACTGACAGCACGGGCAGGAATCATATCAATATGTGTTTATAAATGTAAATAAGTATGTTAGTCTTAACTAATTTTAAGACCGTTGCAAGTCATAATACGAATGGAGCAGTAACAATACTGCTCTATTCGTATTATGACTCGCAAGTACAAACTCGGTTATGAAAATAAGTATAGTTCTAAGTCACTAGTCATAAAAATATAAGTCTTAGTTGTAAGTCATTAGTTATCAATCTTATGTGTAAGCCACTTGTACTATATATGTATAGATTAAATTCATACATGAATTTGTAAAGCGCCCTTGAGGTGATTTTCTCGCGAAAATGACGCGATAAAAATTATCCAATAATAATAATTATTATTATTATTATGTACGCCTTACCCGATCACCGTTAGCATCGATCACCGTTCGCATCGATTACCGTTCGCATCACAGTTTTCGTAACGCATTCACCAGCTTACCCCCAAGTGAAGTTTTACTTTAAATTAAATATCCCCCTTTCGCTACCGGCCAACACATTCGTATGGGTAAGAAAAAGATTTTTCTGCGCTTTCCATTTTTACACACTATTGTATGGGTCGCATTTCTATATATGTGTTTATAGTAGATTTTTGAAGTGAAACTTCTATAGCCCCGCAGAGATTTGGATTTCAGATGAAACGGAAATGACGATTACTGCAACTGCGACGCATCAACTGCTCTCACTGGCTGCTTTGATTATGACGTCACTTTTAAAGGCTACTTTTGGTTGAGATATGAACCGGAAATTAAGCTATGTCTGCGCTCATTGGTCGCTTTGATTGAGACCTCACTTTTCAAGCATTGGTTGAGATTGTTTTGGTAAAGTTCCGCTTCTACTGCGTGTAAACTGCACTCGATTTTTTTTTCTTAACTTTTTATTATTCTTCTGTATCTATTTTATATATATTATGGTTTCTAGCTATAAATTTGCTGCAGTGTTAAATTCACCTGCTGACAAACTGCTTTGGCAGTTTAGCGGGAGCTTAAAATTAAGATTTAAACATAATATAAAACCAATAGAAGAAAAATAAAGAAACAAGAAAAAAATGTAAAGAGCACTAATACAAAATAGCCATACCTATTACCACTGTTACCGTGATATATATTTGAATTATTAAGCCGTTTTGCGCAATCTTCCGTCTTTAGCCAACGTTTCGGATAGCATTACAATGTCCATCATCAGGGCCGATGTGTAATCTTTTGATGGGCACTGTAATGCTGTCCGAAACGTTGGCTAAAGAAGGAGGTTGCGCAACACAGCATAATAACTCAAAAAAATCACGATAATCTTAAATCATATCGTATATCCACTTGTTCACTAATAAACAGCCATGTATTATAGCCACGTGACCACTTATAGGTACTTATTAGCCGTGTATCCACGTGTCCGCTTAAATAAAATGTTGCTTAATTTTCGTGATTACTCGTATTTGAAATGCTTTATTGCATTATCATTAACCGCCATCTAATTTTGTTTCACAACGTTAAAACTTACCATAATCTAATATGACACTGGCGAAAAGTACCTACCTAGTAAATTTCCAACATAAGTCAAGCTTTTCATCTGATACGATGTCCGTTACCACCTCCAAACAGTTACTGATAGAATGGGGTATTTCCACAAACGAGGGATTCTGTTGAAAACGTAAGGAATATTATTTAAAGATCATTTTTCTGCTTTTAATCATCCTATTAAAAATGTTTGTTTTTCGTGTTTTCATTCAATATTAATGATTATAAAAACGATCTAAAACTGACAAAATCAAAACGGCCCGTGGTTGGCAAATGGGATTGTGACGTCACAAGCGTCGCTCAGCTGGGCCACGCGATAGCCCCACCCCAAAATATCGTTTTAGCGGTAATTCAAAAATCGTAAACTTTGACTCGCCGTAGAAAACTTTTTCAACAACATAAAAATAAAATAAAAATGCCTAATCATAATTTTTTAAGCAATAAAAAAACGTGAAAATACCCCATTGTGATCTATACCCTATACCGATGCCAAATAAAAGACTGATACCAATGTATACAAGATATTTCGATCCCAAGACCTCAACCAGGCCAAATAAATCGAAAATCTGATGACTTTTTTTTAAGTTTTGATCAATTTCACCAAAAGTAATATAACAAACCTCTATCGGTTTATATCTTCGGTGGTTTGCCACACAAGTCAGCATCCGCAGTTAACATACACTGGGACTAAGGTGATGTAACGTGGGTCAGATAAATAATTCATTTTTCTCCCTTAGAACAATGCAGCGGTATACGCAATGTAACGTTTCCTTACAATGAGCCATTGTACTCTACGTTAGCTTTTTGCCTTCAAGTGGTTTCTGCAATCTCGCCAAAGTACGTTAATACTTAATACGTCGTTACTCAACCAAAATACTCACTGTGTGTGGAATAATTAAGTACAAAAGTAGATAACTCACTAAGATAATAGGTAGATAGAACATTTCGATACGTAGTATTTTATGTCGGTTATATGGAATAGAACTGATATAGGAATGCCATTTAGGTTTATTTCATGAGTTGTTTGACGGTCCGTCCTCTCTGCCTACCCCTGCGGGGAAACAGCGTGATTTTTTTTTTCATTAGCTCCACACAGGAGGCCTTCAGGAAAATAATTCCCCTCAGGGCCTATGTCATCTTTGGGGATGCTGTGTGGATATTTTAGGAAAGGAAGGATAGGAAGTTCTGAGAAGGAAAAAGGTATTACAGGTGGGTAGGAATCTGTGGGTCAGTGTATCCAGGAGTGACGGACGTATGAATCCATCCCTCCCGCTGCGGTGCAAGGTGATGTTCCAAGAGAGTCCAGCTGGAGATGTCAAAGAGACTCCCTCAAGCATTCTCTTTCGATCCGGCCTGACATGCAGCTGATGGGCAGACGCATCTGCTGCCAAAACCCGGATAAACCTCACCCCCCATGAATCCGGGCACCCCTGTTAAGTCACCAAACGTAGCGAACCACTTGGGCAAAGGGCGTGACCTATGGCAAAGGTGTTGGTTATCTAATAAATGGTTCCCGGGCGGCAGTACCCACACCCACCTCCCAAAATGGTTAGTTAGTGTAGTTAGTTAGTTCAAAATTATATACAACCGTAATTTTGTGACTACAGTACAAGCCTTGGCGCACAAAGGATTTTGATGTCTTGTGATGAAGTCAGTGCCATCGAGCAACGACAGTGTGCAAATGGCGGTGATTGTTGTTGATACTCGTTATTACTGTTGTGTGTTATTTTACTCCACGTATATTAAATAAAGAGTGGTTAGACTATTTAAAAGAGTGAAGTTTACTTAGCGACAGAATTGATTACATGATTTTCAAATAACAAATATTCAATGAACGGAAAACATTGCAATAAATTTATTTTCAAAATTATACTTCAATAACCAAGTAGAATCTTCCGTCTTAGACCCAATCAAAAGCATTATCAATTACCATCTACTAAGAAACCTCTAAACTTTACATATTCCTTTCCAAAGAACCTTCGTAACCTTCTCCCGACTTCTTGTGCGAATGTGACGAATATACGAGTATTTATTACATTCAATGTAGTGGAAATATTCTGGTAAAGGGACGTACTTAACTTACTTTAACCAGTGATTCCTGACATTATTTGGAATAAAAAATGTGAATTAAATTTTGGTTTCCGGTGAAATTTTCTTTTTGACATTTTTTTTACTTAAAATCTAACAAATGAGTAGGTATTGAACAGTTATAGGTAAGGAATTAGGCGGTTATTCGGCTGAGTAATCAGTGATGACATGCGAAAAATAATTGTTTGTTATTCAAGAAAAAAATATTGAAATCGAAAAAATCACTGGAGACCAACATTTAATTTGCGATTTTTACTAGACATAATGAACGTCAGGATGTCAGGAATCGGCCATAGTAAGTAAAGTAGGTACTTCCCTTAACATCCTGTATTTAACGGAAGCCCCTTAGCTTCACTAACTTTCTAGAATCTCATATTTTTACTTGTCTTTACTTGAATCAAACCTGAATGTCTCTGTTTTTTTTACGTTTTACATACTTATTGTTATATTCTTAATACAGTTATGAGCTATTATTGGTCGGTTGTTAGGTCATTTTTCTTTGTTATTTCTTTGTATTTTTCAATTTCTTTACCGGTTTTGTAAATTATAAATAAAAAAGTTAAAACATTAATTCTCTGAAAATTATTGTTTTGTATAATTATTTACACCTGGTAGAGGAGAGCCTTGAACTAACAAAATGCATTAATCAATGTAATTTACACCTACGAGAGAATATTCGACGGGCGAGCAAGAGAGAAACCGCAACCTCTTCTGTTGTGGTCTATGAAATTGTTCACGAGTTGCCTAAAAATACAACATATTAGGTATGTCTTCTAATAACATAGGTCTCAAATAAGATAATGATAGGCAGTAAATAATTAAACTTAGAATGATTTGACAGTTACTATTACTCAGTTAGGTATTAATTACTCATACATTCAAGACTTAAATTAATAGCTGGTATAGCGTAGGTACCAATACCCATGACCCATAATTAATTTTCGTGTATGTCTATTTTGATGAAACACCACTATGCATCTAAATATTATATCATTTTTTTATTCCGGTTAAAAGAAAATTACATTTTCACTCATTTAACTAGAAATAATTAAACACATTAAAATAAAGTAAATATTTCAATACAGCGCTATTCTATTTCATTATTTTGTTTATCGAGAATAAATATTAATATATTTTTTTAAATTTATCCAGCTTTTTTCGTTTTTAATGTCATTTGGGTGGCAATTATATAAGTTGCCCCCCTCGTAACCAATGGATTGTTTACCATAGTTAGTGTGGATGGTGTTTAAATGTATTTTATCGTGTTGTCGTGTAAAATTTTGTGTACGTGGGACGTTTTAATGAATTCTGTGTTTGTATGTACGAGTTTATTATTAATTTTGTATATACGGAATCATGTATTGTATTTTATATTCATATAGTTTTCTTAATGTTAATAGTTTTGTTTCCATACATAATTTTTTGTGGATGTTCTGAACTTGTAGTTAAATAGTTTTTTGATTACCGTGTTTTGTATATTACCTGTAATTCATTTATGTATGTTTCACATGCGTTTCCCCAGATTTCAATCAAATAATTTAATTGTTAGTGTACGAGACTATAATATAAACCTTTTTTAGTTTATTTGGCAACAGATATGATAGCCGACTATATACACTAATTAAGGGGATGATTTTGTCTTTAATACCTTGTATATGCTGTTTAAATGTCAAATGCTGATCAATGCACAGCCCAAGATATTTTTCCTGGATCAGGATTTGTAGGTCATTGTTTTCAATTTTTAAGGGTACATGAGGAGGAATTATTTTACGGGTTAAGCTCAAGATCATGTATCCTGTTTTTTTAACATTCATTGTAAAAATATTTGATAGGAGCCAACTGTTGTTTTTTTCTAAATCTGTTTGTGCATTTTCTAGCAAGATATCTAAATCTTTACCCTAGTAGAAAATTGCTGTATCATCTGCATATAAAAAGATTTCACCATTTAAAATTAATTTAGTAACAGTAGTGGACCTAGTATGGATCCCTGCGGAACTCCATAACGTTTTGGCACGTAGTTGCTTTTTTGATTGTTAATGCCAATGAATTGCTTTATGTTACTAATATATGATTTGATTAGATTAAGAGCAGGACCAACTACACCAATTTTCTTGAGTTTGTATTATTTTTCTATATAATTTTGTTCGTGTAAATTGCCTTAGATGTATTAGTATAAATTTCACGTTGTGCACCAATAAATTTAGGCAAACTTTAGTTTTCATTAGTAGCTAGACTTGTGAAAAATCATGGGGGTCAGAATTCTTGACCAATCAATTAAAATGACTCACAAAATAATTTCCTGTTATATATTATATTATAAGTAGGTACCTATTTTATCGCAATAGTTTCGCCATAAAAAATATTTGTCAGAAATAATTATTAAAAAAAATTCTGCTCTTATTATTCCTATTCTTGTTCATTTTATTTTAATGCAGAAAACAACAATCAACCGAAAATTTTCGTCTAGGCCAAGGTTCGTAGAAAATGCGTTTAACGCAAGATTAGCTCATGCAGGTCTTTTCGAAAAAAAAACTCGTCGGGCCGCTTTCGAAAGTTCGAACGCATGACGTATCTTGAAGTAAAACACTGCCACTTGTATTGCAGTTAATTCAAATCTCCCAGTGGAACATGGACTTCAAGCTACGTCACGAACTTTTAGCCAATCACCGCTCTACCCCTCGATCAGCTAATCTTGTTAAACGAACGATGCGTCTAGGAGATAAACAAACGAATTGAAATGACAGTGCATATTCCATAGATTTCCATAGATATCATACCCAAATTCATGACCTGAGGACCGCCTGAAAAGGGCCCATTATTTTGCAATTATAAAGCTATCAATCAGTAAAAGTATTACATGGATGCCTACATATCCATGGCAGAACGTCGAAACTTTGTAATATTGAACATAAACAGTTATGGTTTTTAGTCCCTTAGGCAATCAATAAGTTCAGTAAGAAATGGCCAACTAAAGAAGTAAGTTACATACTCGTATTACTCAATTATTCTAAATTACACCGCAACTATGTTGCCTTTTACCAGCCATTGCATTATTTATGTCGGTGCCTACTTATCCTACTTTGCTCTAAACTCTAAATTCATAACGACTAACGATTCAATACCTCACAGAAGAATGTAACATTCGATTGATCACGCGTGTTATTACGTACCTACTCGTAGGCCATATAATAGAAGTTAGCAGTGGCGTAACAATCGCTAGAAATGTTGGGTCATCGCCCTGGGGCAAAGTGTCCGCGCAACAACATTCAACTACCTGAAAATAATGTACGTAGAAAAGTACCTTTTTGAGTTGAAGAAGTGTAGGGTTAATGCCTTGTGTCGATGTTGAAAATAATAATAATAATTGTTTGTATTCAATACCATACTGAAGTGGCCGATATTGTGTTGCATGGTTTAAAATTTTAACATTTTGTTAATACCTACCGTAAGCTGTGAATTGTGTTCCATGTATCTATATTTGTTTTTATTTTTTTCTTTAGGTCCACTCATAAGACCCTGAGGAAAAAAAACCATTAAAAAATGTCATCTTTGGGGATGCTTTATAGAGAATCTTTTAAGGAAAAGGAAGGAGAGGAAGTTCTGGGAAAGAAAAAGGTATGAATCTTGGGGTCAATGTGTCCAGAAGTGGCGGACGTTTGAATCCACCCTTCCCACTGCGGTGCAAGGCGATGGATAGAGAGAGTCCGGCTGGAGAGGTCAGAAGGTCTCCCGTAATCAGTCTCCCCCTTTCCGGCCCACCATGCAGCAAGCCAAGACCTAGACAAATCCTCCCTCTCCCTAAATGTTTTAATTTTTGAGAAAAACATTTCCAGGTTACAAATAACCACAGTAATAATCACAGTAAGCGGAAAATATTGCTTGTGTCGTGATGGAGGACGTAGCCAGCCGAGGGATTAAACTTACCATTGACCGGTCAATACAACTCCTTAGTGGGAGTCACTGGTTATCTCTCCAAATATTATCGAAGAATGTATTTTTATTTTATTTTATTTATTTTAGAGAAATTTGACAGAAAATCAGAGATTAGGTACATAATAATACAATGATAAGATGTTAATTATTCCAATTATGAACTTTCCACTGATAATAATGAATGATAAAGTGTGAAATTGTAAGGGTGTTATGATATGAATATGTATGATATGAATGTAATGATTGTAATGTATGTATAAGTACTAAGAAAACGCACTCGGAATGAAATTTATTTCATTAAATTGCAACGGTAAAATTGTTATTACTTACTTTACTCATTCACGCTGTTTAGTGATCAAGCATAACGTATATTAAATCCACACCGCGTAATACCCTTTTCTAAATAAAATAATTGTTTTCTCCACAATCGATATGTGTCTACTATAGTTACACGGGAAGTCTCTTCGTGCATGAAGAGGACGTAGTTTGATTTTCAAGCGTGCCCCCGGGCAATTGAGTGGGTCGCTACTCCACTGCAGCATAGGTTACGAGTTACGAGTAACTGGAAAACTTATTTTCATACGGTTAAATAATGGATTTATGTGTAACCATTAAATTTTATGTCATATACGAAAAAGCTTGCCACACATATTATACTATTCAACTACCTTGTAATAACTGCTGAATAAAGCAATACACATGCAGAAACATAATATGCAGCGTAATTGAGGTGATTTGTTCCAAAAACAGCACTACACAAATTATCAAAATATTATTATATGTAACGGTTACTGTAACCACATAGGCGTATAGGTAGGGTGCTAAGATTGAAAAATATGACATTATTGACGTTGTTGTAGCTGAAAATGTTTTTTTTTTCAAAATTTGAATTTTTTGTATGAAGATCTTCAGGATTCTTTCATTCAAAGGATGTGCCGCATCCACATATTCAAAGATCTTCATACAAAAATTTTAAGTTTTGAAAAAAACATAAAATTCATTTTCAGCTACAACAACATCAGTAATGTCGTATTTTTCAATCTTAGAACCCTAGCTCACTGAAAACTCACGGACCGCCACTGGTTGGTGCCTATATGGTCACAGCGATCACATGATATCACGTAAATGTATTCAAGAAAGAGTCACCGTTTTTCATGTATCAACGTTAATGTTAAAAGTTATTGATATGGTCTGTATTTTAGCGTCGAGTCGCGGAGAACGGTAAACAGAAGTGGGTCGCACCTGAGAGCAAATCTGCCCGCAAACATCGACCCGCGTTTACAAGACACGGATAAAATAAGCAAAATAAATATAATTTGTATTTTGTCATGTAAATGGCTGCTTATTGCACAAACCATACAACCACGCTTCAACATATAATGCCTGTATTCATGTATGGCGCAAATAACTTATAATTTTAACGTTTCACCCTTCAAAAATCGGGCACATTTTGACAGAAGGTAAAAATATTTCCGCTTTGTAATATTTGAACGCATCCGAAAGCTAAAACTATTTTGGAAGGGGATGAAATACGCTTTCAAATTGTATTATTAGAGATAACCGTGTAATTTTTTTAAAATATATAACATAACATATTTTTTTATGTCTGACCTTACGATTTTTCTAATTAAAATTATTGATAAAAAAAACTTACATATTTTATTTAAAAAATGAATTCTAATCGTTATTGTCACCTCACTTTTTTATCGTCTAAATAGTTCTTAAAAAATTCACGTTTCTTTTATTTTTGCAAATTGTGGTAGGAAACTTTAGTTTCATAAAGGTGTATATTTTGTGGTTAACTTTTAGATTCGAATGAATAGCGTGTTATTTTCTCTTTACAATACCGTTAAATAATAATAATAATAATCTTTATTTGGAAAACAAACAGCTTTACAAAGATACATAGAAAAGAAAGAGTGCTAAAATAAAACAGTAAGCCTAAAAACATGTTTTCGCTGATAAAATTTTAGATCATATTTCTCACTATCTTAGTAAGGGAGACACAACGATTTCTATGAAACTTATGTGAGCTGGGATTAATATGGTCTCCGGTGATTAAACGGGTTAAAGACCAAATTCAAACAGTACTCGTAAACGAAAAGTTGGTGAAATGAAGATAAATTTGGTTTATTATCAACCTAAAATACTTAAATAACCAGCTCCAGATTACTATAGGAAGAAAGTTAAAGTACACCACAATTATTGAGCCTATAAAACGATGTAAATCACAGAAAAGAGTTTGAAATATTACGATATAACCTCGTAGGTATATCGTTATTTTAAATCTGATTCAAAAAGATAATTTTTTTTTTCCTTTACATAATTGCTAAAATTTCTCGTCGTGGGGCGTGAATTAGTATCTACTGAAGCATTTGTAAAATAATCAATGAATTAAGAATTACTAAGTCTAAAAAGACATTTGATGAATAAGATATTTCTATTGGTTAACGTTTTGTCTCTCCGCGGTATGCCCCAAGGAAGGTAAGAGGGATCTGTGTTCAGTGCCAGAAAAAAATGTTGCATTTTTTTTAACGAAAAGTCAGTATACAACTTAAAGCCTCTATTGCAAAAAAACCATTTTCAAATACAGCAATAAATTAATTCCCATATCGATATCTGAAAACGTTCGTAAGATTTAAAGGACAAGATTTGAAATGGTAGTAACACCACCAAATAAAGTAATAACATATATAAAATAATAACTTATCTTTACCTTTTTACGTAATATCGGATGCCGATGATTCGGATGATCTAGTTGAAAGCGATTATTTGACATTGTCAAACATGACAAAAGAAATCATTTTCAAAATAAATACTTTCATCGACCATTACACAGGGTGTTAAGGGACGTGCTTGACTTAACTTTAACCATTAATTCCTGACAATATTTAGAGTAAAAAATTAAATTTTTTGACTTTTTTTTTTCATGGCTACCTACATAAATAATTTTGTAAGCAATCGGGATTTCTAAAGAAAAGTACTTACATAAGGAGGTACAGATAAGTATATTACAGTTTTATATATGATAACAGATGTAAATCGAACGAAGTAGATTACAGTCACATGTTTGTAATTTTCACAATGATTTACCAAATTCAACAATAGCAGGATTTTTTTTATGAAAACATAATCAATTTAAAAATTATATACCATTCGAATAAAATATGCCTAAAATATATCTAACACGTGCAAGTCGAAACACTAAAGTGCTGAAATTAGATAATTTGGTATTAGATATAATACTTCTACCATCCACTCGGCATAATATACCGAGAGATCACGGAGGAATGTGAGATGTGAGGGAATCCGATCTGCCCGCAGGTAGAGAACTCCGCTCCCCTCTCTCAACCCACCACCCCCACCTCTACTCACTCCCATCTCCCATCCCACATCCCACATCCCAGTCATCAATCCCATCTCGACAACTCAACTCTGACCGGAGCTCGTGAACTCGGAGCGACTCACGCACACGTCATTTATTTCCCTTTCTGTATTTACTCCTGGAACAGCTGTAAAATTGTATCACTAATATTATTTTTAATTCTACAATTCACGACTGATTTTTAAATATTTTCATAAATTGCCACCGCTTTATGAGTTACTCTACTTTTATTAATGTACGCTCAACAAGTTATATTTTTACACCCACTCCCTTAAGCCTCATTAGCATTAGGTAGGTACCCATTACATTTATTGGATAACTAACACCCCTGCCGTAGGTTCATTTCATTGTTCGCTACCTTAGCAGAGGTGCCCGGGTTCATAGGGTGAAGTTTGTCTAGGCCTTAGCGGCGGATGCTTTTGCCCATCTACTGCGTGGCGGGCCGGATTGGGAGATACTGGTTGGGGGAGACCTTTTGACCTCTCCTGCCGGACTTTCTCGACCTATCGCCTTGCACCGTAGTGAGAGGGATGGATTCATACGTTCGTCACTGATAAACACATTGACATCCAGATTCCTACCTACCCTTCATACATTTTTCCTTCCCATAACTTCCTCTCCTCCTTCTCCTAAAAAAACCCTCCACATAGCATCCCGAAAGATGACACAGGCCCTCAGGATTTTTTTTCCGTAGCGCATGCTGTATGAAGATAATGTAAAACATTATATCCCAAAGGTAACGTCATCGTCCCACTGGCACCAAACATAACTGGGAACAGTTGGGACTCTTGTTCGTTAGGTATTACATAATATATTTTTTAAACTGCTATGGATACCTCTTCCGGCCTTTCGATTGGTAGTAACACGTGTTCTTCTAATCCCAATTTATTAATCGTAAATTGCACGTATGCTTCATTGTTCTACAACATTAGAATGACAAAGGGTTTTCAATAAATGAGGTATAAGTTATTATATAAGAATATTGGATCCATTCAGAATGAATGGTTCTTTTGAAATTGCCAAAGGATTACAAATTCAGACTAGCTTAAGCATCAAAAGTAAGAAGAGTAAGTTTGAATGGATAGGTTCTTTGCAATTTAGCTGGTGTTGTATTCATCTGTAGGATGTACTGGTATATTGATGCTGGGTTTAAAGACCAATTCGCATTGAGTTTGAAGAATAGAAGCGGAAGGTACAGATTATGCAAGTATGGTGAATGGCTGAGGGCTCTGAGAAAGAGATGTCGTGACTTGTTACTTGGAAGGGGTTTTAATTTCATTTACGAGTCATATTAAAAACAAACCGTATTATATCGATGTAGCCAAGTATTTCTTACGCATGGAAATGAAGCAATTTCACTTTCATTTTACATTATTAATGGTTTCGTTGACTCGGAACTGTTCTACGCTTTACATATTGTTATGTACAAATTAAGTTTATAATACGAAATGTGTAGGATAAACTTTGTATACCTTTACGTTTTTGCTATTTGTAGGTAGCAAATATATCGAAAAAGAAATGTAAAAGTGGAAAAGATATAAAATATATAAATCGATTCAATTTGACTTTTAAGAGATCACTCGTTGTGTTCGAAGTGTTGAACAAATGTTTCCCTTTCCCCACTCAAAGTTGGGCACGAAAGTTGACACATATTTTTTGTGCAGTAGATAACTACATGACCGATTCATATTTCAAGAAATGATATAATAATTAATAATAATATGAATAATTTGAAAAAGCTAGATTTACTGAGGTAAATTATAAAAAAAACACATTGCATTAATCATATATCTTTTCGCTATCTGGGGTTTTGATACCAAAAAAAACTTCAGAGATCCAAGCATTCAAAATAGAACCCTACGAAATATTTTAGTTAGCCGTGAGATACGCACGTCAAAGATACGAGTATGTACAGAAACTCTCAAATGCTTTCCTTCACATTCGCGCTTTTGAAATAACAAACACTTTATTCGGCTCAACAGTTAAATCAGTAGGATTGGAAACAACGACCGTTAAGATGAAGCCATACTATTACTAATTACTAATGCAAAATCATACAAAATCGTATGTTTTAGTTTTGAAAATTTGACTGCTTAGAAGTATTATAGATGCTTCAATTAAATACTGCGTGTAGAACATACCTTGGCCCTTAAAAATATCGGTCATTTTTTTTAATAAGTCTTTTAATAAGCTTAGAAAAAAACAAAGTATTAGGTATATAAAAAACATTTTTAACTGAAAACTCTCCTACTTATAAATACTTTTTCGGATATGGTTTTATTGCATAATGTGGCAAATTCAGTTTCTTATATAATTATCGCGAAAAAAAATGATATTTACGCCCGAACCTCACAAAATAAAATATAATATGCATTTTCGCGTTGGTATTTTTGACATCACGGCGACAATACGGCAGTCGATGAATTTGTTATATCAAAGTGAACCTTATACCGTCCACCGAAGAACGACTGGCAGCCGCCCCGATTTTCTGTCATTACTCCTCCGAACGGAGCGGAGATAAGACGTGTTATGCTCCGCGCCGCTTATTTTCGTCAAATCTTTTTAAAAATTCCGTTTTATTACAATAAACAATGCATAAAAAAGGAATTAATGTTTTTTATAGGCCTTTACGAAATCAACATCTAAAAAAAAATCTCAAATATCTTTTCCAACCTTTCCAAAAGCTTTTTCTCAAGTATTTTTAAACTCCTCCCATAAAAGGGCGTGAATTCCGATTTCGATTTTTTCCTGTACTAGTGGATCGCCTTAAGAATACAATGCATATAGGATCCTAAGTATTATGTACCTTTTAAAAAATAAAAAATAAATCTGAACAAATCACAAAGAAAATTGAATCGTTCATTTTCAAGTTATCATAAGGTACTCACAATACGCAGCCCTAATTTTATTATCGATATTTCGCCGATGGTACCTGGGTACTCGTAAATAATCTACGTGTTTTTCAAATTTGAAATTTGCATAGGAAAAATCAAGCACAGTGTTAATTATTAGTTATGCATGTTAGTAGAGATCTCTACCAAATATATCTGTTCCCAATCGATACCAAACATCGGCGAAACCAGTTGTGAAATTTAGAACAGATGAATATTAATGGTCGTAATGTTTGCGATGAGTACACATTATACATACTTTGGTTACTGTGTCATTCTTCCAATATTAGTTAGAAGAAAAGATTTAGAGATGACACAGTTTTTGGGAAAATACGTTGCTGTTGCGACAGAAATAATAACACGTTGGCCTTTAAAACTTTAATAAAATTAACAATCATTTATTTAAATTTCTTTTTAGGTTACTACGTAATTTTTCGTCTTGAATATTTGCAAATATTTGAAATGAAGTGGTAGGATTGGAAGAAAGCGGAGATTTTAGGATCAAATCTGCAAAATTTTATCAATCTCGGAATAAAACTGTAGATTTGTATAAACACAGACACTCTTCTTCATACATTGTGTAACGGCACGTACCCGAAGGATTTTAACCATCGATTCTTGAGCTTATTTGGAGTAAAACTGTAGATGTCATTTTGCTGTCTGAGGTTATTTAAAAAAAAATTCCATCACACATCGCAACTGAGTAGTCAAGTATAGCCAAGCGGGTCACGTAATAAGTATTCCGTATCGTTCCAGCAGCACGGTATCAAACGAAGCATCGCACCTATTCGACATGTAGCAGTGTGAAAAATATATTTATTGTTTTTAATTGAAAACCAATATCATCGGACAGCAAAATGACATCTTCTTTTTGTACTCCAAATATACAATGACCGGTCGGTGGTTGAGTGGGCATCGCTTTTGGGTCCCACCCAGATTTTCCGTGTTCGATTCCTCTGCTGGCTAAGTCCTCCATCACGACTCAAGAAACGTTTTCGGCTTACTGTGGTGGTAGTAGGAGATTTTCAAATATTTTTGGGTTATTCGTAACTCGGGAATGTTTGTCTTTCTTATAAAAAAAAACTAAAACAAAATGTACTGTACACCCTGCATGTTAGTTACCTATTTAGTTAGAATATATTATTTCACACATGTGTATGTAAAATAAAATACAGTGATGCTTTCAATATCGCCCTGGTGCAAGACCCTTGTTTAGTTAAGTGCCTAGACCTGAATACCTAACTAGTATTTGAATCCGTGACCTCCGAGTCAGGAGACAAGGTGGTCTTCTTCGTTAGGTACCTACTAACCCAATGAATCGATTCCTGCCCAATCTCTTATATTAACTTCTATTATCCCCCTAATGTGAAACTGAACTGAAGAGTGTCGATTTAATTTAATAATTAATTCTCCGTCACGACTCCATTGAGTGGAAGTGCTTTGATATGAGAGTGCCATTAAATTGTTACTAGCCGTGTGATTATACGATCCATTACAATGGTGATTCTCTCCTCGTATTCCCGTTCGATTGTTCAATCTGGAGATTAAATTTATCACGGAAATTGGCAATTTGTGATCATATTATGGCGGCGAGCGGCGGTGTTACATTATTTATCAAATGCGTGTATTATAATTAAAATTCGTTCCAGTTCGCCTGTTTCCCTAAATACAGCGATGGTGAACCAAATCGTACAATTATAAAATTATTGCTAAACGAACGAACACGCTCCAGAGTCCAAGCTGCCGAAATGAGGTGCTTGAGAGGAGTGGCAGGGGTTCCTAAATGGGATCATATAAGAAACTCGATGATCTAAACATTGAACACTGCTACACTTCATAGAAAAATCGGAATTGAGGTGGCTTGGGCATGTACTAAAAATGTCTGTCGACCGAATTCCGAGGAAGATACTGAGTGCGATTCCAGAGGGTAGACGTCCAGTGGGCCGCGCCAGACACAGTTGGGCGAGGCAACTCCAGAAACTGTGTGAGGAGAGGATGGGTCTACCATGGACAGAGGCCGAACAATCAGCACAAGACAGGACGTGTGGAGGAGCCTTGTCGATGCAATGGGTCCCCGACCCGAATAGGGGAAGAAGACGATGATGATGATAAAATTATTACTAGTATATTTGTCATTGGCGGAATCCCTAATAAGATATGGAATAACCACATGGGGACGGACATTCAACAAAAACAAATGTTCGTTCAGTGCAAAATATGCTTTGGCAAAATTTTTATTAAACAAAGCTAAATACGAACGAAAACATGATGTACCAAAATCATTACTACTTAATTCTGTAAATTTATTATCTGTTCGTGCTATATTGTGGCTTAAAATTGCGAGTCAGCATACATCTCAATCCGAATATAATAAACTAGTTGTTAATGTTCATAATACAATAATAACTGCAAACGATGGACTTTTAATTCCCAGATGCCTAAATAAATATATACAGTCAAAGAACTTTTGAATACTTACTTTTTCCAATAATTTACAACATGTTACACAACTCAATAAAAAGCTATGCATTGAATTTTAGAAGGAAATATATGCAAAAAAATGGGAAATAACTTTTTTGTACTAATCCCTGTTTTTCCGCTTTTCGTTATAATGTTTTTTCTATTTTTTTTTCTTTCTATCATAATGTGTATACCTAATGTAATAATGTGTATATTTCATGTATCATAAGCACATACGTACCTCCACAACCTGAATACGATTCAAAAAGGAATCATAAAGACCATATTGAAAGTACCAATTAGAACGCCTTCAATTGAAATTTTCAATAGCTTCGACGTACCAAATGTACAGCAAATATATGCCAAAAATATATTATTGAAGCTTTTCAAAAATAATGAATCCTCTACTAGACCATGTATGCATAACACAAGATCGAATAAAAACGATATAAAAAATATTCCAAGTTATAAAACCACTTTCGGACAAAGAAACTATACATACTTTGCAACAAAACTCCATAACATCCTTCCCCAAGACATAAAACTAATAAAAAATCCTAATGAATACAAATCAAGAATAAAAATATGACTAAAAGAGGTCAATGAAAAAACCCTAATGAAGACATTAAAAACGACATAGAAGACAAATAAACCATATTTAAATAACTTTAGTCCGCCTCGGCACAGGACCCCCTAGTGAGGAGGACTAAGAAATACAATAATTTATACTTAATTTCACCATTATATCTTGTATGTAACAATTATTTTATATGGTCGCTAAAATAAAAAAAAATAATAAAAAAAATCTGTATCAATTTTTAAAAAGTTGATGTTAAAAGAACCCTGAAACACTCATCTACATTGAAAAAATCTCCCGAGAAAAGATACATGCCGCTGACGGGACTTGAACCCGCGTCCTTCTGATATCCGGTCAACTGCTCTTTATCCACTGAGCTACGTCGCGTCGGCTTGTCTCCTACCCGCCAAATAATTCAGTATATACTAGTGTTTCATTCAACAATTACCTATTGCTTATTACATTTTCCACCTGCAAACAACCAACTTGACCTTAGAGTAAAACCTACCTCCAAAAAAACGCAACTATAATTCCAACTATTAGGTCATCAATAATTTATGACGAAAACCTTTTCTCTTCTTTCTGTAAGCAGCTTGCTTTTTAGAATTTACCTACGTGTTTTCCCATTTCAATTATTTGTACTTAACGGATGAGAGAGTGTCAGTATTGTCTTAAATCCAAAGCACAACAATGATTCAGAATATGAAAGTGAACATCAGTTACGCATAGAAAATATAGGAGAGCAGGTGAATCAAAAATGTCTGTAATTATTAAACTGTTTTTGACAAGAGCGCCTATAAACACTTCTGCGGACCAACTTAATCGTTTTTCTCGAAGATCGCGTTTATCTCAAAGATACTGTTACGTTTTTAATAACGTTCTGGGTTCACAAACTAATAAAAACAACACGATTGTCAGTCACACTATTTATTTGCATTCCATTTACATTAATACAGCTTTATTTATTTTTACAGTCATCTAACTATCTCCAGAAAGTAAGGAGAGGAGAGTTCTGGGAAGCAAAAGAGTTTAAGGGGTGGGTAGGAATCTGGGGTTCCGTATGTCCTGGTCATCCGCCTCCAAGACCTAGTCAAACCTCACCCCATGAACCCGTTTATTTTCCTAGAAATGTTTCGATGACGCAGATCGAAAGAGGAAAAAAAGAGAAAAATTATATATTTAACTAATTTTTGTTATAGATACTATTTATATGTCAATTTAATTATGCTAATGGCTCATGCCGTATACGTGGAAAAAAAATATTTTTTATATTTATTGTTCTTTACATAATCTCAAACTTCCCCTGCCGAAATAATATACTACGTGGAAGGCGAACAAGCCAGCGATCGTCATCCGAGCTGCACCCCTATTGGTTCCTCAGACGCCAATAGGGATCCGCAAATTCTCACAAGTCACTTCTTGCGCCGTGACAATAATCAACTAGATCATTCTGTTCTAAACTGCCGACTTACCAACAGCCTTGTAATATCGCCACTTGTTTGCTCCCACTTTCATGTACAAATTATTCATGGTTCGTTGTTAATCGGATGTAATTTTTTTAATAAACTTGTAAGTACCGTATCAAATGCTTATTTGATTTATCACACATCTTACACAGGTAATTATGAAAATTATTCGTTTAGAATTTAGATGGTTTTGATATAAAGTGAAGATGGATGAAAGAAAAAAAGTGTCTGGAGAATACACTCATTATATGACGCACAAGAAAATAGAAGAAGATTTCACGGGCTCACCAGAAAGGAATCAAAGGCACCAGAGACTCTATCGAGCCACAGGAAATCAAAATAAATCATACTCAATTTTTATAAGAAAAACTTTTTTTATACTTTTTTTAAAGTTTATTCCCATCAGTGAAATATATCATTTTAGAATAAGTTAACAATAATAATCTAAATGAAAATATGAAAGAGAACAAGACACAGAAAAACAGAAAAAGACAATGGTCGCAACTGGGACTCGAACCCAGACCTCTCCGTCTAATAATAATGTAATTCTAAAATTTGAAAATATGAGATTGACAATTATGACGTTTTGACAGAAGGTGGCAATAGCGAAATTGGTTAACGCACTCGTCCCGGTTAGACAGAGAGGTCTGGGTTCAAGTCCCAGTTGCGACCATTGTCTTTTTCTGTATCTTGTTCTCTTTCATATTTTCGTTTAGATTATTATTGTTAACTTATTCCAATATATCATACTCGCTTTAAAAAAGAAAAGTATCAACTTATGAGACGATATTTAAATGCGAACCATACGAGGAGATCACACACCACGATAAAGTTACATGGCGGTTAATCCTCTGTGTACCCCGTACCACTGTGGTGGATAATAGCGCACATTCACACAATGGACAATGGACTATGTGTACGCACAGCGGCTATGATCTGGTCTCTATTCTATTTTTCTACGGTGCTCCAACATAGATATTTACTTCACCTAAAAAGATTGCTCGTCTAAAATACGAATCCTCAATTCTTCGGCCAACGCAAAGAGCTGAAGCAATAAAACAACCAGTCATCCGGTGTCAAAAGTCCTTCTTCACAATAATACTGAGAAGACAATATGCCGCTGGGTTATATCATCACATCACTCTCAGAGTACTGCCACAAAAGGAGCATTCATACCTTCATACGAAATATTTCACAACGCCTATGTTATTTGTATAATGTTAATGGAATCCTAATTATCATTCTGAGAGGTGTTTTGCTAATTACTAAGCTATTTATGGCGCTTGTGTTTAATTTTTTTAAGAACTCCGTGCTTTATAATTATTATAAACGACTTTATTTGAGTTGCAAATAAAAATAGTTCCGGATAGATAAATGGCTTTTGAAAACTAATTAATTTATGTTATTAATTTTATTTCGAGCGTGCAAATTCGGCCATCCTGACAAATCGGCAATTGCCGAGCACTTAATTGAGACCGGTTATTAGTTTGGATTTGTTCTTTAAGTCCCTAGCAAGTCCGTGAAACCGCAAAGACATAGGTTGGTGAGGGAGGAAAAGAGAAAAGAAAGAATAAGGTCTATTATAGTAAGCATGTTTCTTGTGTAAATGATTATTAATTGTAATTTTTTTTTGCTTAAACTATTTAGTTTTTTTAATTAGCTTAAATTAAAGCCATGAAAATAAATTATATACAAAGAAGCCAAATAAACAAAAAAAAACCCAAGCTGATTCCTGGAAAGATAAAGAAAATCATTTAAAAAATTATTAAACATGTTTTCAACCTCAAAGACAAGCGTCGTGGATCTTATCATCGATTAATTAAAACAACCAATTAGAAGATCTAAGACTGATAAGGATAAGTTTGATTAAAATGGAGATAAATCAATCGATGTAACTTCACTTGGAATATTATTTTCACATAAATAATTCATTCATCTCCCCACACCAAACAAAAATTGCAGACAAAAACAATCTGCCTTGAAGAACCGACTCATTATGTAAAATGTGTGTACCTAATTAAAAGTGCAATACAACTTAGGAACCATAATATTACCTAATCTCTTCCAAACGTGTTGGTAAAAAACAATTATTAGTTTAACCAATTTTTGGTACACGTATTACCATAATCATATTTTTATTAAGACAATGCACAACGTTGTGTACCATTCGGAATCGGACTGCTAACGGTCACACTCTTTATATGTACATAGATGGCAAGATACGCAAGAAAAATACTTCGCTAAAAAGCGTGTTTTATTTTATTCTGCGGAGTCCAATCACTAACATTTAAATGTTTTACGATCATTTTCTAAATAACTTAATTTGCCACATTATACAATAAAAGGATAACCCAAAAAGGGGTTCTTAAATACGAGATTAAGACCTATTAAAAAATGCTCGATTATTTTAAGAGGCGGGTCTTCGAATTTCAACCGATTTCTTGCAAACCTCCCTTAAACATTTGAAGTTTTAAAGCTCTTAAAAAAATATGTCTTATACTTGATGATAATATCTAGACATCGCGCCGAAACGCAAATTACATAAAATTCCCTCGATAGAAAAAAATCGCAAAGTATGCTCCAAAAATGATTATAAACACGTTTGTTTCGGTTATTTTACAAGTTACATGTATGAAAAAATTCACAGCGTTTCTTTAAATAAATTTAAAGACAATGATCGCGAGATATTTGCTCTATTTTAAACGAGTCGTGTTTTATTAAAGATTCTCATGATTTTTGCATCAATTTTATCGCTGTAAATGTTAGCGCG
The DNA here is from genome assembly GCA_917563855.2 of Limnephilus lunatus. Taxonomy (NCBI): domain Eukaryota; kingdom Metazoa; phylum Arthropoda; class Insecta; order Trichoptera; family Limnephilidae; genus Limnephilus; species Limnephilus lunatus. The sequence goes on along the minus strand of OU830602.1, from coordinate 17,686,841 downwards.
CTCTTCTAACATTCGTTATTTCATATCTCTCCATCTTCTTCTTTTTGGGGCCGAGAACTGAGCCTTAAAGACCAAGATGTTTTTTACTCGCAGTATTTAATTGAAGCACCTAAAATATTTCTGATCCATAAATTTTAATAAAAAAACACATGATTTTTTATTACTTCGTAGTAGACTAATAAGTAGACGCCAGAAATGATTAAAAATGCTTAATTTTGTGTAGCGTTTTGATGTAAAACATAATTGGATAGTTATTGTTCAATAAGGAAGTTGAGTCCATTTTTTTTATTTTTTTTTATCAATGTTTGAATTCAAACTTAAATACTGGTATTTTTTTATTTTTTTTTAAAGTTCGTTTTCATAGTAAAATTAATTCTCAAAGTTTGAATTTTATTAAGCCCGCCAAAACGAGCAAAATCCGAGCGGTAAGAAGCGGGTTGTGCGGGGTGTGGGTGTGACGTCATTTGAACTGAGAAAACCACGTCGCTTCTGCATTTTGTATGGAGATTTTGTTTAATTCTTCAATAAGGAATTCCAGTAATTCTTTTTATCTATGTTAACCGTCTATCAGAATTGATGTTATTTTAAAAAAAGAAAATTGATCAAGATTTCATAGTTAAATTAATATTTAAAGGTAGAATTTTTGTTTCTCGCGCCAAAACTCTTAACAACACGGTATTGCCGTCACTGGCCGATTGCCGTTAGTTGAAGTGCCAGCCGCCAATTCAGGCCGCCGCGCAAAAAAGTAAAGACCGAAAGTAAGATAACGGTTTACAGCGTAGTTCACTGTGAGACTTTTCTGCGCAATCAATAAATTTAATATACTTGCACAAAACTAGTGAGGTTTATGGCCAAACATCAGAAGTCAGATGGGTTAGAATACGTAATGATTATTATTTAATACTGTAAAAATGTATTATATTTATTGTAACATACAAATGAACACAATTAATAATTTAATGTATTTACTTGGAAGCTTTAACTCCACAAATTTCAGCACTAATGTGATCAGTATTATCTCTTTTAAATATAAAATCAACGTGTCAGAATCAACGATTTGTAGGTAGTCGGACTGGCCTTGAATATATCCGATTTCTGACACGGTATGTGGTTTTTTAAACAGATTTTTTATTACATAAACTTTGTTTACTAAACCATTAAATATACCAAACCACCCGTTACTAAACTTAAAAAGACTTTTAGGGGATAGAATGCAAAACCGTTTGGCCCATAAGTAAACGACGTTTGGCCTATACACCTCACTCATCATACACAAACTATCTCTCGTGTAAAAGAAAGAGATGCACCATAGACATTTCGGTGATCCGCTCTTCATACAAACTGAGGTTCCGATGACGTCAGAATTCTTTCGACCATTCATGAAGCGTTTGTAGTGCGTGGCTTTTTTATTGATTTTTAAGAAGGTTTAATTAATTCTAAGAATAACAATATAGAAACATATTTATATATTTAGAATCGATATTTTTTGGTCTACATGAACATATTTTTTAGAAGTCAAAATATTTTTCACTCAACTTCCTTATTATGATATTTTCCATTATAATTTTTTTTAATGTAATGGTAGAAAAAATACATGTTTTTATACATTCAATAAAGTTTTTTTTTTCAAAAATACATTAATTAATACGTCTTACACCTTTTTAAGAGCAAAGCTCCACAACTTTTGTCACGATTGTACGTTGAAAGCGAGCTAATTAATATTGGTCTGCAAATGATGACCTATGACCTGGACGTTCATTTTTACAGTTTTAACCACGGACGTTCAATATTCATATGTCTATGGTTTTAACCTTTAACTTCTTTCCCATCAATACAAGTGAGCATTGAACTAATGATCACGATCATGTAACGGCTCAACCGCATTGTTGTGGTTAACTAAACCACGTTCAAACTACATAATATGAACCTCGTAAAATGTACGTGTTGATTAAACCTATATCAATTTGGACATATTAATATTATATAATAATGATTAATTCAGGTATATTTACGAATGGTATTTTTCTATAGTGACACTTCGAAAATCACAGATAACTGAAAATTTTGATTGCATTAACAAAAGGTTAATTTTAAAGGAAGTTATATGCTTTCACTCATAAACTAGTCAAAATTTGAGTTGTTTCTATGTTGACACGTGAGCAGAGCGCAATTATTACGACGGTCCCGAAGAACAATGTGGGATGTGCGATTTTATAGTTTTGCGGTGGAGCTGTTTAAAGTTTCGTTTCTGCATTTTTACTTACTCAATCAAGAAATATAGTGTTGTTTTGAAATTTACATTTCATTCAAAATTCCAAAAATACAGACTTTTAAATCAACCAAATAAATCAAAAAATGATTTTCAATTTTTAGCAGATCCGACAATGTTCTTCGGGACCGTCGATTATGTAATAATCGTATAACGAAATTGCATTACCAACTCGAAATCGGCATTTTTGTATTTTTGCGTTAGCTCCACCCAGGAGGTCCCTGAGGAAGAAAAAATTACTTAGGTCCTATGTCATCTTTGGAGATGCTGTGTGGAGGGTCTTTTTTGTGGAAATGACGGATAGAAAGCTCTGGGAAGCAAAAAGTTATGAGGGTTTGGTAGGAATCTGGGAGTCATTGTGTCCAGGAGAGACGAACGCACGAATCCATCCCCCCCCCCCTGTTGTGCAAGGCGATGGGTCGAGAGAGTCCAACTGGAAAAAGGATGGAGATCTTCCTCAACTAGTCTCTCCCGATCCGGCCAATCGCATCGCCGGCAAGAATTAAACAAACCTCAATCCACTTATATCCGCATCAGAAATAGGCCATTTTTAGGTGTTCTTCATATATGCAGGGTAACTGGTATTTAATGGGAAATGTTGAGGGACGTAAAATATGAGGTTTGACGCGTGTGAAAGCTCGTAAAAACAATGTAGACATCATATTGATGGGAGAGAAGTTAAAGGTTACAACCAAACACATCCACATTTACTACGCGGTATGAATGATACCTACTTCCTTATTCTGTGGTTATTATTTGCTGGTTAATATTGATTTTCAAGCTTTCCCCAAACAATCGCAGATTTATTGATAATAGATAATATCATAATAATTGAACAATCGTTACCCAATTATGTTTCATATTAAAACTCTTACTTACTAAATCTCGTAATTAAAATTGGTAAAATCCTAATAATTTGATTTCAGTCGTGTATTTGAAAGACAATGTACGTGACGGGGTAGCGGGGGAGGGGAGTGGGGAGCAAAAGGCGGAGTGGGAACACGTGAGGAGAAGGGAACGCTGGAGAGGAAGTGGAGGCGGAAGGAGAACGGGTCGAATGGGAAAGGACACGCAGGGAGAAACAATTTAATTATTAAATGGCATTGTAGCGCATGCCGGGAACTCGCTAGTTTCGTATAATTTTCACAAGAATTTTTTACTCGTCTTATTTTATCAGATACCACAGCACAGATGAAGATACTCACTGTTTCTGTAATTATTTAATCACCATTCCAGAGATGAAAAATAACACAACATTAACATCTTGACAGGTGTGATAGAACTATAATGCAATCTTTGTGAATTTCATGTTTCTCACGCAGATAATATCGTTACGTCTAAATTGTTTTAATAATTATTTCCTTATAGATTAAATTCAACTAGGTAGGTACTTGTAATATACTTGCTGAAAGGTTAATAAACCATTTACAAGTTGATTTTAATTGGCTTTATCTGTTAGAATCGCCTGTAAACACATTAATATTGGTTTCTTTCAGGGTCATAGGATGTTTGCTGTAGTATTTATTATGAACTCTACCCAATTCCCAAAAACGTATAACGTCAACTATAGAATCAAACATACTAATTTCGGTCTGTGACTGGTTGTAACTCTAGTTCAATGAACTCGGATTTGTTTTAAATTCAAAATATCGTTTTCAAAATTGGACCTCGTGAGTCGAGAATTCTGACAGGATATAATATTTTTTCAATAAATTTTTTTTAATTCCATATTTGCGACATGCGTTTTTTAAGGTTATCTTGAATCTTGACACGTAAAGTCTATTTTTTGTGATTTTTAAGGGTCTTTTTAGCTAACATGCAATTAACAATCCTACAATTATTATATTATTTTTCACGGTTCTGCGCTAGTAATCTTCTAATTATGGAATCTATTTAACAACTTATTTTATTTACATACCAGGCGACCTGTTTAAAACAGGAAAAACCTGTTTTGGTATCATGAAACCTTAAATAAAGCCAAATAATTAAACGTTCACGAATAACCCACTTTATCCAATTGTACCAACAGCAATTTTGTCAAAATAGATCCTATTGGTCTGCAATTATTTATCTCTGTTTCCTGCTGGTATTTATAATATTTCCGCTTAAAGATAAAAAAAAAGTTAAAATACCATGTTCTCTACGCCTATCATTTTCTGTGTCTATTCTATATCTATATATTGCATTGAAAGTGACAGGTATTACTGCAAATCTACATCTATCAGATAAACATATTCAATTATGACAATTATACAAACTATCTACAATTATATCTGGTAATCTAATCAGAACAAGTAGTGTACTGCCTACTTGTATACAAGTGAGATCTCTCCGATTGTCTCATGCATTAATGGTGCATCTTGTAATTGCATCGTACATTGATTGGTCACTGCACCAGACGTCACGCGACCTGAGTTGGGACTATTGCACAATCTGTTATAAATCATCATCGTCAATATCACGGCAACTTTCTGCATTTGAATCTGCAGTTTATTTTACCTAGATATACCATCCCGCTTTCACCGCTACTTTCCGAACAATTTGTAATTTCGTTCTAACGCTCACTTGTCGCCGCTACCTGAATTTCTACCGATTTCTTAGATATCCCCCTTAAACATTTGAAGTTTTTAAGCTCTTAAAAAATATATATGTTATTTTTAAAAACGCCGAAACACAAATTATGTGAAATTCCCTCGATAGAAAAAAATCGCAAAGTATACTCCGAAATTTATTATTTTCACGTATGTTTCAGTTATTTTGCAAGTTATATGTATGAAAAAAATCACAGTGTTTCTTTAAATGCTGTTTTAGACAGCCCCCAAGAGATTTTTGTTCTATTTTAAATAAGTCGTGTTTTATTAAACTTTTTCACAATTTTAATTTCAATTTTACCGTTTTAAAAATTAGCGTACTCTCTCCAACATTCGTAATTACGTATCTCTCCATCTTCTTCTTTTTGAGCGGGGATACGGCGTCTTTAGTCACCAAGGTGGCTGAGTTGATTTGTATGAATTGTTTTGGTTAAACCTCCCCTAACAGCCGTTGTCCTCAACGTTTTGAGATCAATTTGAGTCTTCGATCAGCTAAGTGATTTGTTTAGTAAAGCTTGATTCACCTGTTGGTCGGAGAGTTGCGTTGGGAAGAACGTATTTATGCATTTGAGGAGTGTTAACTGCAGTTAATGTTGAAATAAAACAATTTCATGGTAACGTTTAATTTAATTTCATAGTAAATGTTTATAGCCGATCTTCTTACTTCTTTACCTTTTTTTAAAATTAACTCTACAAAGAAGGACTTGAGAAAAATAATTCCCCTCAGGACCTATTTCCATAGACATACAAATAGATAGACCAGAACATACAGATGAGGGGTAAAAACTAACTATTGCGGGGCGAAGAGAGGGACGATGACTGTGATTCGCCAATAAATCATCTAACAGTAGGTATATAGGCATCTCGCATTATAATACGACTATTTAGTTCTTAAAAGTAAAATCTGCTTTTGAATGAATCGACCTTTTTACATGGGAGCGCGAATTGCTAGCCACGATATGAACAAATATCTGAAGCCCAAATTTGGCAAAGTAAAGTTATATTTTGTTTCTGTATTTAGTTGAGACACTTTTACAAATATTTCATAATTTACTTACCTCAGTTAACAGCGGCTTTATGTTTCGCGTCGCCAACAGCGGCTTTGTGTTTCGCGTCGCCATGTATCTTGATGTGTTATTATATTATATGATCTGAATAAGCCTAAAATAGTGCTTACCTATGGAATGTAATACGGAAATATTGGTTTATTATCTTATTCACTTCTATTTTTACATGTTTTAATAACACAAGTCATCATTTTTGCCGTGTTATTTCGTAAAATATACCGATGAGAGCTCTACACTGGTCCGGAAAAGAATGATGACGTCACATTTTTTAGATTCACGCAAGGCTCTCGCAAGCCCAGCCGGTTCTGATAAAATGGTTCCAATGGGAGGGGGAAATAATACGCCTTTTATCACTTAGGGCAGGTCCATCTATTTGTATGTCCATCCCTATTTCACATTTTATTGTGCAGTTTGGAGGGTATTTTTATGAAAAGGAACAGAGGAAGTTCTGGGAAGAAAAAATATATAAAGGGTTGCAGGAATCAGTGTGTCCAGGAGTGATGATGGACGTATGAAGCCATCCCTCCCACTGCGGCCAAAGACCATGTTTAGATGGAGTCCTGCTAGAGAGGTCAAAAGGTCTTCCTCAACCAGTCTCTCCCAATCCAGACTGCCGCGTTGCTGGTGGCCAAATCGTCGCCTCAGTTATTAATTGTCCAAACGACCATTTGAAAATTTTACAAGAGGAGAAGGATTTCTTTCATTATTTCAATGAAACATTATGACAGGAGTTTAAGATAAAGCTATTTCCGTAAAGGCAAAGGTCTCATTAGTTTAAAAAAATCTTAGTTAAGTGATTAACTATCATTTTTTATACTTTATTTTATACTTTATGAGAGAGTTTGGTTTTTACCCATGGCTGTTTCCAACAGCATTTATCTCGGGAATGCTGGGTATCTGCAGCCTTAGTTCCAGAAGAGATGTCGCATTACTGCTGATGGCTTATAAGCTTCTAAATGGTTTTGTATCAGTACCAGATATTCTGGCTGAAATAGGATTCTATGTCCCGGATAATTTCACGCGACGCCGCCAACACAGGCTTTTGATCCTTCCTAGGTGCAGAACTAACTTACCAATAGTGATGCCCCTGGGACGACTCACTAGGTTAATTAACTGCCTCGCAGGAAATGTGGATATATTCCACATTTCCTACAACGATTTTAAGCGTGAAATAGCACTTATGTTTTAACGAAATGTATTACTTTAACTGTAAATGTATTTATTATGTATCTTTTCTTACCGCTCTTGCAATGTATTTGTTTTATGCTGTTTTTGCAAATAAATAAATAAATTTTTAGTTTTAAAGTGGAGATTGAACAAAAACTAAAATGGTCGTTTGGACAATTAAGAACTGAGGCGACGAAATGTATCCACCTCCAAGATCCGGACAAACTTCCCCTTATGAACCCGGGCAACCCTTCTAAACCACCAAACGTACCGAACTACTTGGGGTGACCTATGGCAGAGGTGAGTCAGACGGTGGTTTTAGATATTCTAGACGCACGGTGCCTTGATGAAAAAGAAAGTCTCGTCAAGACAGTGATCCCGAGATAATGCAGGTCTCTTATCTCGGAACAATCCAAACTGTTTCCACTAATAAGGAAGTGCTAATTTGAGCAGTACTGTTTTTTTTCTGCTCTGCTATCCTACGAGAGTAATGTGTACTTTTACAGTTCAGATAATCGCTTTATATCGTGCATCAACAGTGTAGGTATTATAGGCAAACCATGTTTCATCGTAAACCATGTAATTAAGTATGAAAGAGTAATAGATACCTTCAGCATACCCCTGGTGAAAAACCATAATTTAGAATTGAAAGATTGCTTGAGATGGCTTAGGCATATTTGCTGACCGGATTTGAATATTGGATATATGGGATTGGGAACAACGACCGTCAGTGATGCACAATGCAATATCGTGATTATATTTTTGGTTAGGTATTATTATTATGCCTTGTTGCTCTTCCTTGACCAAAGTTTCCAAAAGCTTTACGGTGTTCAACGTAAGGGCAGATACGTTGATTGAAGTGGGTGTTGATGTATTTACAAATGACACCGTGTTGCGCGCGTTCATCTTCTTAGGGACGGTATTTCAGTATATTCATTTTTAAATTAATGTGGTTTTCGGCATTTCGTTTTGGTTTAGATATTTAGTACATGCCACAATTAATAGGTACATGGAATAATAACCCAAAAACTAATCACATTAATAATATTTACTTTTTTTTTGCTAATCAAAAATTACAATGCTTTTTCATATTTTGTTATTATTGTAATACTGGTAATCTCCTGTGTACCACTGTATACTTATAATAGCATGTACCTATATCACTTGTAAAAGCCATTCTATGGCGTTTAAATAAATAAATAAATAAAATGTGAGGCCCTAATATTTTACTTCTTTCGACATATTTCACCAATTTATCGAATATTTAAAAGTTAATGACGGCCTCCGTGGTCGAGGGGTAAGGCTCTTGACTCGCAATCCGTAGGTCGCGGGATCGAATCCCGGCGTGCACAAATACAATCTATTTGTTTAATTTGTATTATTTCAATTAAAAATAATATACAGCACATTTGCTGCACGTTCCAGAGTGGAAGATACTCGAATCGCTGGTTCAAGACCATCACCATTCAGAAATGAAACGTTTGCTTAAAATGGTTTTAGTGTTTGGTGACCAGATCTGAATAGCCAGGTACTTCCCCTCCCCGCTACCTTAACCCTCACAACATATCCCAATTTGAGATGCCATAATCTCACCGGCTCCAGACAGCAGCAGCTGGGACTCTTGGGAGGTATTCGCATTTAAAAAAAGTTGTCAAGTAATTTACAACATCGTACGTAGCCACATAAAGCGTTACGATAATCTATGTACGTTATTTACCACGTAACGTACGTAGGAAATTCACTTACTATGCTTTTGTTTGTTTCCTTGGTGATTAGCATAATTAATCGAATGAAAAGTTAATCAATTATCCATTTAACGTTCGCACATCACAGAGTAAACGCACTCGCCAGGTACCCACTGGTTACCAGTTCATACCCGTCTACTCCAATAGTTACCTATTGTTCAGCTTCCATTCGTAGCACGTTCACCTCTCCCCCTCCCACTGGTTGGTGCACTATTAATAATTGTGGAAATAGATTACTCTCGTAATGACTAAATCATAATTATCATTTTTGTATGTAATGTATGTTTTTAATGAACGCAATTTACGCCCGGTTGATTTTTATTTTATTTTAGTTTTACGAGAATTTTCTCAACGCTAAAATATTACACATTTTTTTACATTATCTCCATACAGGAGACCTGATAAAAAATCCCTCAGGGCCTATGTCATCTTTGAGGATGCTGTGTGAAGGGTACTTTTAGGGAACGGAAGGAGAGGAAGTTCTGGGAAGAAAAAGTATGAGAGAGTCCGGATGAAGAGATCAAAAGGTAGTCTCCCCAGATCCGTCCCGCCATGCAGCACTTGGGCAAAGCGTCCGCCGTCAAGACCTAAAGAAACCTTATGGTTATGGGTAGGTAACTTCTATTTATTGGATACCTCTGCCAAAGATCATCATCCATCCTAAGTGTTTTGCTGCGTTTAGTTTTTTTTTATTTTTTTTTTATTGATCTATATACGTGATGTTTACAATATATTATTCGATGCCTGTCTCGCTAGGTTATACCTGTGTTGAGACAGGCGTGCTACTTAGCAGTTACTTAGCGTGAGTTACTTAGCAGGAGTGACCGTGTTCATGGGGTGAGGTTTGTCAGGGTCTTGGCAGCTGCGTGGCGGTCTGGACCGAGAGAGACTGGTTAAGGGGGTTTTTACCTTTCCATCTGAGACATGGGAAACTCGACCCATGGAAAACGCCTTTATCGCAAATTTTGCCACCGAATCACGAAAAAAACGAACATGACCTTCTGGCGGAAAATCGAAAATGGCACATTTAATAACATTATAGAAAAAATTATTCGTCAACATAAAAATAAAATAAAAATAGCTTCACTACCACATTTTTTTCCTATTTTTTCGAGAAGAAAACTGTGAAAATACCCTACTCATGAATAAGTCACTATTGTCAAATCCCTCTTTATGCTTGTTAATCTATTTAAACTGTGCTCGGACGAATCAATCACACCGGCTCGTAAAAACTGCAAATTCTTGTCTGGTTAAATAATAAGCATTGTGTATTTACAGTTTTAATTTAAACGCTTATTTCACGGTCTCTTTAGCACCTCGACAAGGTACCTTCACCAGCCTCTACCTCTACCTCTACCTGCTATTATAATAACTGCTAACCGCTGCACTCTAATGCTGTCCGCTGGGGACATTGACCGAAATAACTCCAATAAACTAAATAATGTTACCACTGAACTTGAAATGCAAATCACAAGTATATTTTCGTATAATTCAGCTCGCCTTTGCGAGAAGTCAGTTTCAATTATTCTGATAAAAACTCTGTAGGTTTTACATATTTATTGTGCAACTATCGCATTCCGACTCACCTCAGTTAGTTTGATTGATTGTTACGGTGATTTTGATAAGAGAGATCAATTTTAATATTGTTACGAGAACGTGTGCTATGCATGCCGACACTTCGTAAATGAAAATAAATTCTTTAATCATTGAACACAATATTAGCGACTCTCAAAACGAAAACTTGAAAAAAAACAACCAGAAAAATATCGCATCTCAAAATTGAATCTTTTTTTTTTTTTTTTTTTTTTTTTTTTACATTAACTCCACACAGGAGGCCCTGAGGAAAATAATTTCCCTCAGGGCCTATGTCATCTTTGAGGATGCTGTGTGGAGGGTCTTTTTGAGGAAAGGAAGGAGTTAACATGGGTCTTGAAGAGACTCATGTTGTAGGAGGGAGGAAACACAGAGGCCGGTAAATCGTTCCATAGCCGAGCTGTTGAACTCAAGAACGAATCGTAAAAACGACCCGTTCTCATGTGACTAATATCAACTGTGTACAAATGTTGGGCGCGTGTTTGGCGTGTTTCCCGACTATGCACCGGTGCCGAGGGGATCAATGACGCTAGTTCCTCGGAGCATCTTCCATTGTAATACCGGTAGAACAAGGACAGCATTCCCACCTGACGCCTATGCTCTAAAGATTGCAATCCGTCTGTTAAGATGGGAGAATCTATCAAACGGACCGCCCGTTTCTGCACAGAGTCAAGGGTTTTATTTAGGTATTTTGGAGCTCCAGACCAGAGGTGGCTGCCAAATTCAACCGTGGGGCGCACTTGCGATTTGTACAGGGTTAACAGTTGAGTACTATTAAAGTATCTGCGGGCCCTGTACAGTACGCCCAGTTTCTGAGAGGCTAACTTAACTCTGGATTCGATGGAGCCCCCATACCTGAGCTGGTCACTAAGAGTTACACCAAGCATATCAATCTAGGACCTTATCGGCCTTGCCGAGGCTCTGTTCTAACTAATGAGCTAATTCGACCCTATTCCTTAACAGTATCATTCTCCTACTAAGAACTACCAATATTATCTTCACTTACATCATTATGTATGACTACAAATGATGTAAGTGAACTAAATGCAATCTAGATAGAGTCTTGGATAAATATATCCACTTTTATTTTAATGTGCGACATCTATTGAGTTTTCTACTTTTTTTAAATAATAATAAATACACCGTTTTTCAAGGTGGTAAGTTCTGAAAATCAGGAGGTGATTTATGAGCTAATTAGAGTAAAAAATAAAGATGTCATTTTAGTTACCGGTGACATTTTTTCAATTAAAAACGAAAATATACCTATATTTCTTCAAATTTCGCCCAGTGGAGTAACCGTTCATTCATTTCCGAAGTTGTGTCGAATCGAATAGGCTTATTATTTAAAGTATGTATTGGAATAGATTAATTTGTAATTAATTAATTCTAAATTTTAATTAATTGTAAACTCAAATTGTAATATTTAATCATTGAAAACCTGCATTGAAGGCCTGCGAGAGGGGCACTTCTTATTATAGTAAAGAGCTAATGCCACTAACATCCCTAATATAATGTATTCAAAACCGGGGCATGTGTCCCACTGGGGCAAGTATCCGGCTTTTACCCTATTGTTTTTTTAAAGAAATTTAGGTACCTACAGTTCGCACCCAAGGATATAATTGGGAACACGTGATATTTAATCCAGATGTATATTTTAATAATAATATATAATATGTTCTTTAATTAGCGTTTTTTTGGAAAACAAAGGCATAATTTTATGATGGGTGGTACAATAGTACAAGGATTTGATCAGAATATTTATCTTCTTCAATGTGATTCGTCCCTTGGTAAGAGACAGATTGATGTGTAAGGATTCGAATAATGTTAATCCAATAAGAAAAGTGTGATTAAGACATATCATAGGCAGAAAAAGAGTGCTACTCTCAGATAGATAGGTACATTTAATTTAAGGGTAGGTATGAGAGTATTTCCTGACATTATATCCCCTGATTTTTCACGGGTCTGCGCTAGTGTATTATAATATAATATTATTTGCAAAAGAATACCGCCAAACAAAAATAGCAGTAGACTTGCATGTAAAGCCAGAGTCATGTGGTATTGCTATCAAGAAGAAACCTCGCTAACGTTAAGGAATGTACTATAGGTACCTAGTTACCTATTGTTGAATTGATTGGCTTTATGTTCATACATGATTGCCCATTTCGTTGATAGATACCTTTCGATAGATAATAAGATATAACGATGTTCCCACGACCCACAAGAGTTCAACTATACACAATTTTCAACAGTTGGGATTACTATATCGTGAACATATTGCGTTTTACTGTTATGATCATATTATTATACCTTTTTTTTTTTTTCGTAGAAAGCAAACACTTTGTGGCTTGACATTATATAGAATGAAACAAGTACTTTGTTTAAAAACCACTTTATTTGTATTTATATTCGTATTATAGACGAATATAAATTTGTATTATAGACGAATATAAATACAAATAAAGTGGTTTTTAAACAAATTACTTGTTTCATTCTATATTATTATACCTATTACAAGAACTCATAAAGGCATTCAACCGCTCAAGCCTCGGAAGGACATTACTATCCACAGACATCATTTTCCATTAGAGCCTCTGAAGGACGGATCCGACCGAGGAGCTCGTACATAATAAAAGTATTTTTTAATTTTTTCTATAATGCGGACATATGTGATTTTTTTGTCATTGGAAAGAGAAATGATTATTCTTCTCAATTTGTCCCAAATATGTATCTAGGTATACTGGATTCCATTCCATGGATAAAATCTAACAAATTGTCGAATTGTGTGATTACAAATTGGCGGATTTTTTTTGTTCACAGTTAAAAAATTAGAAAGTACCTATTTATATTTTTTATTATAGAAACAACTTAAAAAGTGAAGTAACAGTTTTCTTACTAATTCCACATACAAAAGGAATGTTTTTTCCAAATATTGAAGTCTTTTAAAATTATGGACGTTTTGGGTGTCGATAAGTTTTATTGTTGTCATTTTATTTTTTGATAAAAAAATTTAATTATTTATTTGATGTTAATTGACATTTCAAATTAACATCCCCAAAATAATCTTATCTAGTTTTAAAATTGTATTTTTTACGACAACTTCAATTAAATAAAAATATGTAGCGCATTCAAAATATCGCGAAAGCATTCCGAAGATCCATGAAACTTCACCGTGTCATTAGACTCACACACATAGGCAGTTAATTATTTTTAAATTGTGATTCACAAACACGACATTTACCTATTAACTATTAATATTGTTGCATAAATATACTTTTGCTATGTGTTGAATTGTCAAATTTCGACCGCGTCGATGACAGATTCATAAATATATAGCTAATAAGGGTTATTTTATTTATTTAATTAGTAAAAGTAAACTTCAACAAAAATATTGGTCAGAAACTTGAAACAAATGTTTTAAGTGATAATAATGTTTTTTTTTCGGAAGAACACGATCATTTAAAATCAGTGCTATCTCCAAATATTAGAAATTAAGCTTATTTTTTTGGATATTTAGTGGTAAAATTCCTCTATTGACACTTTATTGATGTAAAATGAAATGAAATACGCATTGTAGAATTACTTCTAGGCGTGTCTATTGGGCTTGTGCTGTTCCCATGTGTTGATGTCTCTTGTGAAAAGGTTCTACTTCGTGTTGCTATAATAAATTAATATAACATATCTGTAGGTAAAGAGACGCGTGTTTCGAAATTCATAAAGAATGCTATTTCAAATTAATTGCTTTTACATCATTATTAATGGAATGCTGCGAATCATACAAAATATATAACACCGTTCAGCGATAATCGATTTAAATAAGTATCTATTAAAACATTTTGAAATGAATATCTCAAAAATTATCTGCACAACCACTAGAGTGTGCAATACATGAAACACGTTTTAAAAATGATGATAATATGATGTATTTCATGTTGTGTTGTTTAACAGTTCAGTTAGAGCAATAGACAACATACAACAGCAGGCAACCGAGAGCGATCACGCAACCCAACAAACCCCAGAACAACGGAACTCTATGTCGTGATACAACCATCTCATCCAATTTCTTCTACCATCCACCATCTATTTTCTTCTAACTACTGCGGCTAACTCAGCATCTATATCACACCGATTCATTTTATCTTGTCTTATCTCTACATAGGTGGGAAATTTGCGTCGTTCACCAAACTATTATTTCGTAGACGTATTTTTAAAGTAGATGAATGAAGAGTTAATTAAACATTAAACTGAGTCAACAGCATTAACGATTAATCGTGTTTGGTCCCAAACTAACGTTCTCGAACCACATTGCATCATAATATGAGCTGAGGATATATAATGACCCCAATACTCATTGGGACGTAATATTACTAAAAAATATTTTTGATTATTGAATCTAATCGCGGAAAAAATATCAGCCAAAAATTACAATCAGGGAAAAACTGCATGTACACAAAGAGACACCAACCATATTAGTCGCTTCCTTTGATGTATTTATTAATTTAAATTTAAAATTTCGTTCTAAAAGGGCACTTCCACGGAACAATTGGCATCATGATACAGTTTTATGCGTATAAGCAAATCAGTGCCTCCAGCACACCAAAGATGTCGCCATAATATCATTTTTGCGACATATTTTTATTTTATTATTGAGAATTAAAAAAAACATTAATTTGTATGATGCTTAACGACACATAATATCAAGGCTCACTCCAGCTTGCTACAAACTCATGTGGTTCATCATCAGAATATCTGAACGGTATAATTAAATAAAAATTAAAAGTAGGTACCCTTTTTTGACTTTTTATATAACGGCATACCAAGCTCCGGGCTCATTCATCTTGAAGTTATGTTATTCGGTTGTTGAAAAAATGACATAATTTATTATTATTTTTATACAATATGCAATGGTGCAATGGTTGTGACGTTAAACGGCATTATACGAAGTAAGCTGGAGTATGCTAATGGTGTATGGACTCCGCACCAAACTAAATATTATATAAATATGCTGGAACAAATAAAAAAAATCCTTAGTTACCGCTGACGCAGGAACTTATCCGAGGTTGGTGCACCATTTTAAGTCACGGCAACGAAAATATTTGGCATAGAAACCAAACGTTCTGCAAGTCTTGGATTGCTATGGTTTATATGTGCCTAAAAACGTCAGATGTAGTCGTCGACACGATTTGTTAAAGATACCACATGGCAGAGCAGATGTTCTAGCACAGCGTAGCAAGACTAGTGGAATGTTGCTATTGAACGAAATTCCTAAAACAGTAGATATGTATTGCTCTTTAAAAGCTTAAATAAATAACTCTTTTGCAAACCTCTCTTCCCAAATATTAAGAATGTTAAAATATAAATGGATAATTAATCTGTCATGCAATAAAAAAAAGAAGTTATGATAATGTAAGGGTAGGAGTATACACATCACTATACAGGGTAGGTACATATGTATAGCACGTACCCGAAGGGTTTTAACAAGCAATTCCTGAGCAATTTGGAGTTTAAAAATATAGCTGTTATTTTGCTGTCTGACTTTTTTTTCATTTAAAAACAATTAAAAATATTTTTCTATTACACGTCGCAACTGAGTTGTCTATAGATTAGTGGCGGTTCACGAGATAATCACTCAGTCTCGTTTCAGCAGGACGGTAACACGCGAAACAACGCGCGTTTCACGTGATCCCGTCGCGACGAGTAGGAGTGGGATCAGTGGCGACGTGTGATCAATTTTATTTTTTTTAATTGTGAAAATGACGTGCACATTTTTTACTCCAAATAATCTAAGGAATCGCTTGTTAATCCTCTGGTACGTTCTATTACACCCTGTATATTGTATATGTTTCGGTTGGGAAACCCAGTGGACCAATAAGAGCATTTTTATTTGAACAATTCGTGACCCAGATATGACACATTATTTAAAATGAGTATTTGCGTCAATGACCTGTATATTGCTGCAAGAATAATAATGTGCGCCATAAATAACTTCAGTATTATCATAGCGTGGATGTAAAACATGGCTACTGAATTTGAAAGCGGTCCAAAAACTGAAAGTAACGCTACGTGGGAAGGAAAGATGCATGCTAGGCATCACCCGAAGAGATTGGAAAATAACTGAATATATTTTATAAGTAAGCAATAAAAATAACCGAAATACCTTATACCTGATTAGTAATTCTTTTCATGTCGGTTCATGATTGCTGAGGACGGTGACCCCTTCTCCAATTTCCATGGTTGACAAAGCATTCGCCTTGCGATCCTGCGCTGCGTGCATGGAGAGTGCACCGACGTACCAGAAGACAATGATACTTGGTCACTCCAGCGCATTGGTGACCTTCCTTGACTTCTTCTACCTTCCACTTTGCGTGCGACCAAGACTTTCTTCAAGTTGGAATCGTCAGTTTGGCGAGCAACATGTCCAGAGTACCTATTAGAGTACCTAAGATACCTTGTAGAAAGATAGTCGAAGGCCTAGCTCTTCCAGAACGGACATGTGCATCTTGCTGTCCATGGAATCCTGAGCATTTTTCTCCAGCACCATCATATTTCAAGGGGTTCTATGCGTTTTCTTTCGATGGCTCTAAGTGTTCATGTTTCCAAACCGTACAGAAATTCGGGGAAAATCAATGCTCGAGCTAACATTGGAGTAGACAGTTATTGTCAAACTTCGGGATGTCTTGGGAAACTTCTGCTAGCTACGTCCACCATCATTGTATTAACAATGATAAATTTTTCTGCTTATAATGATAGAGATGTTCAAATATAGTCAAGTTACCGTAATCTAAACACGTTTGTCTTTCTTTTAAAAATACTCATGTAGGTATAAAGTACACGAGGTTTGAAAACTCGTAAAACCAGTGGAAAACAAGTTAATCTACATCATATTTGGAGTCGAATTTGTGATTGATCTTTCATCTTTGAATAAATCTAGTCCGAAGTGGAAAATTTTAAATGAAATTTGAAAAAAAAATTGTCGCTGGAGGGTTAATATCAGCTCTTTAATATATTTTAATGCGTCGAAGCATAGACCCGGCTCCATAAGGTTTTATTTCATCCTTAGGTGCCGAAAAAAACACTTTTTCGCTGCTATTTTTGTACGATGACAAAGTTCTAATCGAATCTATGTGTAACCTAAATGGTGACTCGTACATAGCTTTTCAATTTTTATTTATATTTTGGAGTAAGTATGAGAATTAGTTGAGGATAATATTGGTAATTCTTATTGGCCATAAGATCGACAAGAATGATTGAAAATAACAGATATTAATAGCTTTGTCCGCATAGTGGTTGGAGCATAGTAAGACATATCACAAAGATCCGGTAAGACAGAGGTCCTGGGTTTGATCATCTGTCTGTTTATATTTATTAGTATTGTCTTCTACTTCAATAACTATATATTATACTTAAATTACTTTTTTAAATATAGATAAGTTACCAACAGACTGGATACAAATAAGCCTAATTAACTGAGAGAATTTATTTTGGCACGACATCGGCCAAGATTGGTATCTACACCAACACTAGTTCCTATATGAAATAATATAATATTCAACTTTGCTTGTCCGGGTGACACGTGTGAATGTAGGTGGAGTAGGTGTACCTAGAATTAATTTGGTCAGACCACGTGTAGCCAGGCAATGACCTCTGCTAATCCCGCATTCTCCGAAAAAGCTGATAATATTAATAAGCATACTTAATCATCCTTTTCATAATTTTTATAAGTTTTAATTCGTGGTCAGTGAAGAGGGGGATTAAAATACAGGTTTGGATAGCGGTTATAAATTGCTATACTATTATACTTCCGAAATAACACAAGCGATAAGCAACTTTTTTATGAAGGCATCAATTGGATAGGTGGCAGCTTATGAAGAAAAACATATTTGTTATACTTACGTTCTTACATTTAATTATGTAATATCATTACCCAGAGATAACGTTAATTTCATACATTGATTCAAAATTGAATCTGAAACTGCTTGAGATGGCTTTATCCCTCGGGTCTAGACAAAAATAATAAGTAATCAAATATTCCCACTTAGCATTCAATTTCAAATAGATTCTCTATTTTTGAACGTATCCCAAAATTAAATACCTTCTGTTCTTGAAAGCAGATAAAAGACTCTTTCAAAAGTTTTTGAAAACGCTTTCCGATGGTTTTTTGTAACTTTACTTACCAAGAAATTAAAAACATATTTAGTTGGAAAAACTTAATAAAGATAATTGTCGTAAATTATTTTTCGTTTGATATTTAAAATAATTATTTTGAAAAATTGGCAAAGCTTGACAGGGTATAGGGTAGATATAGGTATAAGGAGCGTCCAAGGTAAACTTTTACATGCAAAGAGAAAGCTAGGTTGAAAAAGTTGAGAAAATTTAATTGAAGTAAGTACTCGCCTATGATACTCACCCAAATCGAATGCTTGGAAGCTTATAATAAAATATAGGTATTTTAAATAGGTACCAAATATGATTGATTGTTAATATATAAAAATGAATGTTTCTTTGTTTGTCCTTCCTAAACTATTCATCCGATTGCGATGAAACTTTGGTGATTTGTTGTACGCATAACGATAGTTTCTATATATAATAGCGAGCTCTGGTGTTATGAAATTATTTCCTACACTATTCACCCGATTGCGATGAAATTTTGGTGAGTTGTTGTGCGCACGCCCAGGGAAAGGGCAGGAGGAAGGCAGGAAAAATGAAGGGGAAACGCGGGAGAGGAAGATGATGTTGAAGGTGAAAGGACACGCAGGGAGAAACTATTTCTCCATTCAAGTGGCATCGCAACGCATGCTGGAAACTCGCTAGTACGTATTAGATATAATATTTTTGGTAAATAATTATAATTTTCGACCATTTAACGATTCCCGAAGGCAGCTTTATAACCGTGCTTAATTTACTATTGGACCTACTAATACACATTAAATTGTAGATACAATTAGGCTGATTGTCCAATCAATCTTCTGTAATTCTACTTCTGACTAATAAAACAATGGATATATTTTGAAATAACTACCTAACTAATCTCAAAAGTAATTTTATCTCAATGGAATTCGTGGTTAATTCATTAAAGCTTTAATTGCTTTTGGGCCCATATAAATAAAATATATAATATGTCGGTTGGTTCCTACTGAATAATGTATAATCTCTGTCCATTCATTAAGTAGGTAACGGGTTAATTATTATTATTTATCGGAATTAAGCGTGACTTAAGATTAAACCGAAGCAATCCTTTCGTAAATATTACACATAGATTTATACGTTTTGTATAGTCAATTTTAATGGAGTTTAATACATGCATATATGTATGTCTACTATGTAGAATAAAAAGTACAAAAAATTGTGCCCATGTGTTATGAGTGTCTAAACAATTGTTAACATGTATTACGAGTAGCTAAACAATTGTGCGCATGTCCCCACTATGGCCATGTGTTTAGTATTTACACAAATGTGGCCATGTCTTACGATTATCTAAACAAATGTGGCCATGTATTATGTGCTAATCTAAACAATTGTGCCCATCTGTTATGAGTGTCTAAATAAATGAGGGCATTTGTTACGAGTACCTAAAAAATTGTGCCCATTTTTTATGAGTATCTAAACAATGTGGCCATGTGTTACGAGTATTTAAATAAATGTGGCCATGTGTTACGAGTACCTAAACAAATGTGGTCGTGTGTTACTAGAATCTAAACAAGTGCGGCCATGTGTTACGAGTATTTAAACAAATGTGGCCATGTGTTACGAGTATCTAAACAAATGTTGTCATGCATTACGGTTATATAAATAAAAATTCGGAAGCTTTCTATATAAGAGAGGCAAAAAACAACAAAAAATATATTATCTGCAGATATTTATTGCGCAATGATGGCGAACCTTGCTATAAGAAGAATTGAACCCACAAAGCCTGGGCAGGGAACCACCACAAACCGTCAAAAACCGGTCATGTAATAAGGTATTATATTAAATAATAAGCTGTTTGGACTTTGGTACCTATGATGGAGAGATAAAACACAGCTCACCTCTGACAAGCCAATCTTGACCGCTTGCTTCATCTATATTCAAACACACTCTACTGACATTTTGACTATTATGTCTTCCTCGGCGTTCTTATTTCTACCTTTATCAATTGCGCGTCATATCATATTATTATATTTTATTAGTTATTACTAGATTATACGGAAAACATGATATCAAATAAGATTATCAATTCAAATTCATTGACATGAAGGCACGTTGTCAAAAGATATGATTACGTGTCTTTAATGAGATAATCGGCATTACCGATTCACGATGAAGTGCCAATGTTTTACTTTCTTCAACTTCCTCATTGGCGGAATGGAACGAATCAATTTATTCCCGTTAGATCTCCGCTAAACTAGCAACTTGGTAAACAGCAGTTAAATAACACCGCGAAATTATAAAAGGGGTAGATTATTCGATCCCCATTGTTGCATCTAAAAAATGATGTTGGTTACATTTTTATAAAGTGTCTGATTTCTGCTGATTAATGTTACCTGGAGTGTCTTGGGGCGTCCGGTGTCGACGTGATGGAATGTTTATCGAATGATATCACATCCTGTAAATGCAGGTAAGTAAATTAAAGTTCATCATCAAAATGCATCGACTGTATTCTTGTATGTAATCTTGATGCATGTATTTGTTACTCCCGTTTTGTTGCAGTTGCCTTTTCTTCATGTGGGGTTGTTGCGTTAGGACTTCACTTTCTACCATGTAATGGTACATTTCCATGCTTGCCAAGCCTACGCAAACCTCCACACGCTCCAAGCGTACGCAAATCTCGCCTGGCATTTGGAAGCCGTTTACACGCTTGTGACTGCGTCAGTGAGCTACCAACACCCGAGCATGGCGGACGCCGAACTTGTGTCGGCTATTGCGTTTGGTTTAACATACTTTTATTTGAAATATAAAAAAACAATATAATATTGTCTTGTATTATAAAAAAAAAGTTATTCCAACAAAAATCATGTTTTTTATTGTAACAAATAATAAATCATCAATAAAAGATTATTTATTTATATTGACTTTTTAGGTAAATCCAATAAATTAAATTAGTGCATTCAAATTATGTACTTATACATTTTTATAAGTCAGGCATGCCTATTACGTCATACACATGTCTCGTAATGTTAATTATCGATATACCGCATGGAGCAAAAACGGCGTGCATTCGCCGTCAGTTCAGAAATTATACTGAGCGTTTGCCGAAGCTTGCCTCTGGATCCGACCCCGACTGGATCGGCGGCAAGCTCTTGCAAGCCTACGCAAACCCTACGCAACCCTACGCAAGCCAAGACAAACGACCTGTTTCCACGTTGGCGTTTGTGGAGGTTTGCGTAGGCTTGGCAAGCGTGGAAACGGCGCATTAGATTCCTTGTGCGAAGGATCGAGGAATAGTTTAGTACCGTTCCTCCAGAAAGTCGCAATGACGAACTGATGAGAGATAATGATAACTGCCTGTAACAAAGGTATCCAATCTGGATTTCGAGCAGATTTAAAGTGGTTCGTCAACTTTTATTGAAGTAAAACTTCTTTACGCACTCTTGACTTGGGGAGTAAGCTAAAGAATGCGTTACGAAAAGTGTGATGATGTTCGGGCGAGGCGAACGGTCGGTCCATTACGCACGCTTGACTTGGGGGGTAAGCTGGTGAATGCGTGACAAAAGCGTTATGAAAAGTGTGATCGGGTGAAGCGAACGGAAGTTGAGAGGGAGATATATAAGTAAGTGATGTTTTACTTCGGTCTTGTGGTCTAAAGCACACTCGTTTTTATTTTTATTTTTTAAAAACTTTTGATTTCATTTATTTTATTTATTTATTTATTTATTGAAAAAAATAAGAAATACATGAAAACTTAAGCTGCACATCTCACTAGGGCATTCCTGTATCGAGATATGCAGTTTTACAATAAAGTAATTAAAAAAAAGAAACATTCATATACCTAAACTTAAAAGAAATATAATAATAAACCTACAAAAGAAGCACTGAGTACAGTTATTTAAACATTACTAATTAATAATTATTACAGCTGGGCAGTATGCTCATTGTTGACAAAAATAACATTATACTGTAAACTAAATATTAAAATATGTAAATACAAGGTACCTGTTGTGGCTTACCAGATGCAATAATAGGGTGATCATACCACAGTAGCATTCCATATTACTTTTATATTAATTTTTAGATGTTGATTATAATAGAGAAGCCCTGGTTTAGAGTGTTAGGTATTAGGTATACCTACCCGTAAGAAGTATTTATATTATTACTATGTAGGTATGTAATTTAGAAGTAAGGCCCCAGGTAAATATCAAATATTTCGTAACCTAACCTAAGAAGACAACATTTTGAAAAGAATATTTTCTTGGTATAATTAATCATGTGATGGAAATATTTGTTACAAAAAGAATAAGAATTTTCCTGGACGTGAAAAATTTCAAACGACTTTGCCAAATGTCAATTTCATACAAATCGTTTTGCATACAGCATATTTGTGGCAGTTTCAGGGTGGAAAATCCTCTCTGTATAGCCCTGGTGTACCTAAGACCACCTTTCAGAACTGAAATGTGGCTTAAAATGGCTTTAGTCGTCTTTGGTGACCAGATCTGAATAGCCAGGTACTTTCCCACTTTCGTATTCTCCATCTCCATCCCTTCCCCACTACCTTCAGTCTCGCAACATACCCCAATTGGGGATGCCGTAGTCTCACTGCTTCCAAACTTAGAAGCAGTTGAGACTATTGTGCGGCATTCACAAAAAAAATAACAATAAATAAATTTCAAATCTCCTACAATTTGTTGAAAGTTTATTAAAAATTGGACAGCAGATAGGTGGTACGAAATGTCTGTGCCCTAGTAAATCATATTTTAAAAGAAAATCGTATTTCTATGTCAAACCACCGAAGTTATTACATTCAATTTGAACACGAAGATAAAAGCGTGTGACCCAAATCAAAACAATAGCGAAATATCTGCAAAGTGTTCTTCAAAAAATGCTGATTGAAGAAATCTTCCGCCGAGTGTTGGGTTATTAGGTATACTTCACCTTTGGCATGGTAAGTCGACAACGCGCAACAAAATTGGCAAAAAACTTTCACGAACAAAACAAGAAACTTATGCCTGGCCATTTTCCATTACAGAGACCAATAACGACGAGTAAAATATTTAAATCACGGCCAAACAGCGGCAACGGTACACACTAAACACTCCTGACGTAATCGGTCATAATCCAAGACAAAAAAAAAACTTATTCGATGACTTGCGAGTAGCTACATACACATTCTACCTCCAAACTATTATATAGCGAGGCAGCAGGAACATAGCCTAACACTTGAAGCTAATAAGGAAAACATCACCAGCTCCGGATCTACCAATGGCGCAGTTTAAATGTGTGACTGAGCGATAAATCAAAAATGGAGCCAAGAATTGCTAATGTTTGAAAAACAGAGCAAAAATCTACAAGTAAGTTCCTAGCCTGATTTCTGCCACCTATCAAGACAAAGAATAAATTTCAAACGTTTTTATGTGCATCAACCAACATTTTTATGTAACCAGTGGCTAAGGACGGATAACATTCTTCAATTAATATTCAAATTCTGTAAAGATTCTTTTCAAGTTCTATTTTATTGGGCAGTTGTTTCACCTAACTAAAATAATAATATACCTTGAATAGAACTTTCTCAAAATTTAAATTATTTTTAAATTTGACGAATTGTCCAAATTCTGTTAAACCATCCCTTCTGAATAAAATATCCTACGCGAGGACTTGGCATACCAATAAAACATTCAGTCCAAATGATTATTTCAAAATGGCGGTCAAGATGGAATCAATATTTATTACTTATCACATAAACTGAATAATAATTACGAAAACCGCTGCCATTTTTGTATAACCATTTGGACAGAACGTATTTTTAATATAATAATATATTTACATACTTCAAGAAATAAAATAGATAACTGGTAAAAATTACCGTGATTAATTATTAAATTATTAAGGTTAATACAATGTTGCTTTTCGGACAGTGTTACAGATCTCATCACTAGGGCAGAAGTGTAGATTGTGGTGAAGTATACCTACGCATGTAGAAATTATATAATGTTGAATGCGTTAATCCTTTGGTTTTGGTGTAGGTGTCTGATTCTGGACATCATCACCAGTTCAATATTTGTGTTCTTTTTTATTTCAATTGCCTCCTATGCAAAGTAATGGCCGGCTTCAATTAACCCTTGACCCGTCGCGTGGGGTCTTTAAAAGTCCAGGTTTTACAGGAATGCTAATTACGTACATTTTAAATGTTCCCATTGATTCCTTACTTCAGGTAGATTCAGTCTGCGCATGTGCAATGTGAGATACAGACTTGCGTTTCGGCGTGAGGCTCAAAAAATCAACAAAATACAAGTTTATATATTTTTTCATTATATTTTGTTAAATTTTTTTGTTGTAATAATAATAAGTCTGTATCAATCTCAAATAGTAATAAGTTTGATAGAAATTGGTTACATTTTTTTTAAAGTTTTCTATTAAAAAAGTATGATTCAAAATTATAAAAAAATGCTCCTTGTTGATTTTTAAGCTTTTAAATTGAAAATAAAAATCTGATTTTTAACATTTCAATTCAGTCTTTATCACCTGACTATAATCAGTTAAAATAATACATAAAATGTAAGCTATAACAACAATTTGATTATATTATTTTTTGGGGTCCTCAGCGACCCCGCGCGACACCTCGCGTTAAAAAAAGACGCGACGGGCGGAGGGTTAAGTGCTCGACAATTGCCGATTTCTGAAATAGTTTTGGAGCTGGTTGAGGGAAGGAGAAAGCGCAATACGGCATAATAAACCAATAAATAATCACGATAATTCTTTTGGCCGTGAAAATCGCAAACAATCGAACTAGTAAAGTATTTGTGGCAGTTATTCTTTCGGTGCCATTACTTTCAGAACCTAAAGCAAAATGTATTAGGTTCGGCCCTGGAATCATCCCATCAGCGTCATTTAAAGTTTCTCGGAGGCAATAAAATAGTATCTATCTAGTTTTTTTATGGCATGCGAAGTCGGTATTCGGGCAGAGAGGCCCACGCCCGGGGTCCACTGAATCATCTAATTGTTCTGTAGGAATGGGTTGATCAACCTTCGATAAATACTTATGCGAATAATAATAATTATATTCATAGTTTATTGGAAATACACTCCTAAATCATTCGTGTATTGTATAACGGTGGCGTTCCATAGTAAATTAAGAAACGCTCGCGGTCAAACTCGCGGTTTATTTTATTTTAAATTTTAAAGTAAATTTAATTTAATCATGTTATTGTTAAGTTCTGCAAGTATTTCAGTTATTGTTCTTGTATTATTTTGTATTTATTATACTTATATAGTGCACTTACATTGCGTGAATTTACTAGATAATCATTTGTGGAAAAGTGTGTGGAAGGGTTTAGTCTTTTATTTGGGAAAGATTTAACCCGGACATAAAATCTGGAGCACCGTAAAATATTTTTAGAACTTAATTTTAACATTATTAAATTGGAGTAGGCACTTTTTAAAAGTAAATGGAACTCTGCGAATCACAATAATAACACATATTTAAAATAAAAAAAAAAAACAAAATAATAACATTTGTGTACGTGGAGTTTCACACAAAGCTACTGTTGTAGTTCGTTTCAAATTCAAGGATTCGTCACGAGATGTCACTACTTCCGTTAACAGCTCGCGGTGATTAATTCCCCCTAGGTATAAGTGCTACGGATTTTTATTATTCAAGTATCCTTCCGGATCCTTTCGGATTTAGAAAGATTGTCGGAAATACTTGACGAAGTTGTTATAAATTACATATAACGTCATTGCATTTCTCGACTATTCTGTCACTGTTACTTTGTCTCGGTAAGTCACCGACGGTGTCTAGCTGTCACTCGTTCACAGTAGATCTGAGGAACTGGCTATTTTGGGAACCAGTTCCTATCGGATTTATAAAATGGTCACAAACACTCAATCCAGGAAAAGCCGCCCTCAGGGCCTAGCAGCAAAAACCTGCGGAGCGGGTTTTTAACTGCTAGTGTTAATATTATTGGGAGTGACACAAAAACAACTAAATTTAAATGATGAAATCCTTACCTAAATCCGCAGCCAGGACCACTGCAAACCCCGCTAGGGCAAGGAGGGCCCCGAAGCTCCCCATATTGTCCTCGAGATGGCACCACTTGAGTTAGCACTTCATCACACCACTAACACTTCACTCAACCAACCAGGCAACTTCAAGCCACTCAAGGGCTAATAACACTGTGAAGCTAATACCAAATCTGGTATTTTATGATGATTGTTTTACGGTTTAATTAAAATCCACGCGAACTTCTGGATCGTTGAAGCACAGATTAAACCTGAAAAAAATATAAAACACAATTAGTATCTATCCTAAAAAACTTTGATCTGTCGGCACTTCCTTTTTGCACCACAAATTAGAGACTTTCAAAGGGCCCGAAACATTCGCAACTGCTAAAAAATAATAATACCTATGTAAACTCAAATTCACATAAATGAAGAGTTACTTTGATTTTAACCATTTTATTATAATTTACACATTGTGCCAAATAGTTTCGGGTACATCCTAACATTCTTCAGGATAGTATTATTATAATACTGTAATAAATTATGGTATTATATTGTATAAGAGAAATAAATAATAATTATAGTGGTTAAAAACTATGTAACTTTTCATTTGATTATAATCTCAAGCCACAAAGTGATTGTTTTCTTCAATTTTCTTCCTATTTAAAATGAAATCTGTCTGATAAAATAGCGAAAACTATCGAAGAGTGATATCCGGCATGATAAAATTAGCATAAACACAAGAACACTGCATACCTAATTTTTTTAAACTTTTAAATGCTGCTTAATGTCAAAACACAGCGACAAATTACAACGATAAATTATTTGATTGGGCTAAAAAAAGTAACTATTAACTATCGTCATAAAAATAAC
This sequence comes from Limnephilus lunatus, assembly GCA_917563855.2. Classification (NCBI taxonomy): domain Eukaryota; kingdom Metazoa; phylum Arthropoda; class Insecta; order Trichoptera; family Limnephilidae; genus Limnephilus; species Limnephilus lunatus. The sequence continues at coordinate 17,659,411 of OU830602.1, read as the reverse complement.
TGTATAATTTATTAATTAAATTATTAAAACACTTTGTTTTTACCACAATAATCTTTATTTAAAAAGTCACTTTTGACTTTTTAATAACACAATAATCTTTATTTAAAGTGACTTTTTAAATAAAGATTATTGTGGTAAAAACAAAGTGTTTTAATAATTTAATTAATAAAATGGTGCCACAAAGTGAATTTGCAAAATTTGAAGAAGTATAATTTATTCACTTCGTAAGAGTTGCGTAGCAGAAATAGCAAATATCCAAAGAAATACTTGTTGAAATATAGGTGTACGATAAATTACGCGATGGTACACGCACAATGATCAATTTGATACTGAAGTCCAAGTGACAGTGTACGAATGGATGAGGCAGTGTTTACAGTATAAAACCCATCTCCTACCAGGGGACGAGGGATCTACGCGGATGGCGGATTGCGGACCGCGATGGTCACAATTGTTGTGTCACAGCAGTGTGCACTCTGCACGCGTGACCGGGTGACATAGCGGAGGCATTATGAAATCAGAATACCTAAGGCTGAAGGAAACCCCAATGGTAGCCACTAGCAGACCATTCGTCACCTGTCCTTGGCCGGGATGGTTTACCAGCTCGTATTTGCATACTGAAGCGGATATTGAGGTACACACGTAAGACGACAGCCGGGACAAGGAATTTTTTTCTAGAATGCGCATCTTCTTCGTGTTGCTGAGAGGTAGCATATTTACAAAGTCTATATCGTTTCGGTTATTGTAGTTATAGAGCAGCTTTTGTTTGTGCAACATAATTTATAAAGCTTATACACACTCCTCTTTTAATGCGAATACCGTTCAAGAGTTTCAACTGCTCCCAACCGCCTGAAGCTAGTGAGACTATGGCTACCTCAATTGGGTTGTATTGTAACGCTCCTTACTCCATTCACACATCTTCTCATACACATAAGTCTTTAAATCTTTAGTAGAGTTTGATACATAATTTGTTTGGAAACGGTGACTTTGAGATAGGTCCTTATGACTAACGTGTCGAGTAGGTACCTACCTACTCTTTAATAGACTAGATTCAGGAGTTTGCAACAGTCCTGTTCCAAATTTACAATACAATCGGCAACACGTTAAACATTTTTAATTCAAAACACGAAGGTAGTAGTTATACTTATACTTAGACTGCCAAAACTATATATTTTCAAATGAGGGGTAGGTACCTAAATGAGATCTAAAAAATTGTTTGCCAAAGCGTTTTTTCAAATGGGTACTCCAATAGACAAAATACATCAGGCCGGCTCTGGACAAGAAGTCAAGTTGACATAAAAGTAATGCCTTTGACTTATAAATAACTTTCTGAAACAAGAGTGAAGTTTAGTTCCTTGATCTTTTGTTTTCCCTCTTCGTAGTAACTTTATGACAAGTAACGATGTTAGCCAATGGAAAAGTCTCATTATTTCTTTCTTTGAAAGATTCCAAGGTGGTCATTTACTTTCATTATGAGTACCTGTCTACCTGTCAGAGTGTCTACTCCGTGGAAGGTGCCTTCTGCAATATTTATGGGCATTCTCGTAATTTTCTAGTATTATAATTCTCTCCATTTCCCACCAAAGAAAATTGTTCTTAATGATCTAAGTTTAATGTTTATAATTATCTCCAGATCTTCTAGTGAAGCGATACGAAGTAAAATGTTAGAAATCATGTAAGTTGTGATATTTTATCTGTTACTTGCATATTACAGCGAAAGTAATTAGATCAGCTTAGATAAATACTTAAATAATGCCGACAAAACTAATAAATTGCCTGTCTACAATTAAAAAAATTGTTCAGGATTGTCAAAAATCTGTTAGAGCAAGAGCCCGTGACGATCAGACCTTCGTTATTTTATAAAACCTGAAAGTTTCTCTGTGCATGTCCCTAATACAGGTAAAGACGATCCCCGACTATGAAGTTTGGATCACGGTGGCCTTAAAAGATAGCAGGTAATAAAGGTGTATAAAATTGCACCTCAATTTCAAGAGCATTTTGCTCGCACTTTTACAAGGTAGTAAGTAGTCTGCTAGCGCCGAAATTTCCCTCCCACCCGCTTGCATGTATATGTATATCGCGCTCGCACCTACGGAAGACTTTTAATGTGCCTGACAAGGTGAAGGAACCATCGAAACTGTCTGATTACTGAGAAAACATATTTTAATAGTTCCTCAAGTAACATATATAAAATTCAGCTTTTATACTTTAACGTAAGTACAATTATAATTAATTAATATAATATCTTTCAAAGCCACCGTGATCCAAACATCATAGTCGGGGATCGTGTATACCTGTATTAGGGACATACATCGTACATTTCGGGTTTTATAAAATAACGAAGGTCTGATCGTCACTTGGACTATGTGTTAGATATTGTGTTCGAATTTAGGTATAGTGCGAAGATTGTTTTTTGGAATAAATGAAGTTTTCTATTATAAAATCCTGTGCATTAGGTATTTTTAGCTTGAAACGCTGTTTGAATTTTAATACTTGTATAGGAAAGTGACTGACCACGTAACAGCAATTTCTTTCCTGGAAAAGAATAAATTAACAAGGAGGTGGTAAGAAATAGCTATAGGTAATGGAATACTTTCACGAACTATTGGATAACCAAGGTTCGCTAGGTTTGGTGACTTAGCAGGAGTGCCCGGTTACATGGGTGAGGTTTGGTAGGGTCTTGGCGGGATAAGCGTCCGCCCACCAACTGCGTTGCAGGCCGTATAGGAAGAGACTGGTTTTGAACTCTCCATCAGGAATCTCTAGAAACATCGCCTTACATTGCTATGGCAGGGAAGAATTCATATGGCCGTCACTCCTGGACACACTGCCCCAGATTCTCAGAACTTCCTCTCCTTTCTTTCCTTAAAAAGATCCTCCAAGCCTCCAAGAGCATCCCAAAGATGACCTGAGGGAATTTATTTTCCTCTGGTCCTCCTGTGTGGAGCTAATGTAAAAAATACGTTGTAAAGATTTTAATAAAAAAATTATATGATTTAAAAAAACGATCTAAAACCGCATGCTTGACAATTCTAACTGGAAACAACCTCATTATGACGTAGAAAACCTACTTACTGGTAAGACGGTTGTCATTTATTTATCGAAGACTTATGGGTAAAATTTCAATTGAAATTTTTGTTAAATTGCTTAAATCTGCTTATCTATATTATCTCATATTTTTCTTTTTTAAAAACGGTTTGAAATTTTAATTTAGTTCCGTTTTTAAAATGATTAAATAAAAGAAAAGTCATCGACGCTGACCGGTGTGACAACAACAACGCCTCACATTTACGAACATGTCGTTTTGGCGGCATATCAAAAATTTATATTTTTGATCGCAAAAAAAAAAACAGTGAAAATACTTATTCTGGTGTTTAATTTAGGTGCTAGTGCAGCCAATGGATATAGAAATATGCAGGTACGTTAGCCACGTACTTACATAGAATAACATAGTACCTACTTAAATAAAAATAATAAATATAGTACTAAGAATAGCCAACCTGTTCCACCTTCACCTTTCGACTAATTATTCGCACCCATAACAGTTATTCTTGCATAACACCTCTCAAACCTTTCAATAACAACTTAGCTTGAACGACTATTCAATTACGAGCGTAAATTACGTCTATGGACTCTACGGACCTGCCACCTGCCACTGACAGCTCCGCTGTATCCTCTCTTTCTATTGTATGCATCAATCGTAAGAAAGAGGGACAAGTTACAATGGATTGCAACGGTAGGTATGTTTCTATATGAGAATCTAATAATGAAACGCTTTGCCTTAAAAGGTTCGTGGAAATTTAACAGGTGAAACTAATTTAAAGACTGACATTTATGCAGTTTTAATATGCCAAAGTGCATATTACCTATGCACTTTGGTATTGTATTGCAAAATTTATCATTGCTAATTTTCTTATTGTGTAGAATAATGTTGAAAATGGTGTAAATATGTGGGGAACAAAACCCTGAAAAGCGAAATAAATAAAACCCTGAAAAGCGCAAATCTGTGGGGAATAAAACGCTGAAAATGACGCGTGTACATATGTATGTGGGGAATAAGACGCTGGAATTAGCGCAAGTATGTGAGGAATAAGAAGAGAACGAAAAAAGGAAGATTGTTTACTTGGAAATTTTATTCAAACCATAGCTACTTTAGTTTTGGTAAATAGCCGTTTTAAGAAACTTTACAGAGATTAGAGATTGTGTATCGATAGAGCGCTGCTGATGGTAACCTAGGACCTAGGACACACTCTAAAATTAAAAAATGTGCAAAAAATATACTTTTGTGAATACCAACCAAATTTTAAACAGTATTATCAGCATTTCAGTCCTCCGAGTACTCTGGACCCAGAATTAATGTTACCGCTATTATCATGAAGTTCAACCATTTATTTTAGCCTCTTACGTGTTTTTATGAGAATTTGTATTCTTTGAAGAGAGGAATTTTTTTATTCTGTTTGTAATTAGTAGTAGCTGGATTATCCAGTAAATCTGCTTTATAAAATATTCAGGATGTTTAAAAATTTTGTAGGTAAGTAAAATAGGTAGGTACACATCCTTAGAATTCATCTACAAAATATGCGCTCGACGTCAGAAATCTTTCTGAAATTCGAAGAAATCTCCTTTCAACATTTATGACTCCTAATTTTATTAGTTTGTAATACAGTAAAGGTTATGTTGTCCTCTGTAAACCATATTAACCTCAAATATCACGCATCGTGTTCTAATTTGAACACAGAATCCTTCATCTTAAGGACGATAGCGGGATTCTCCAGTTGACTCACCACCACTTGAGTATTACAATTTTCATGTAGAGGTCTCTATCCTTTAAGAAGTGAACCGATGAAGCAATCAAGGCCGGCGTGGGTCGATTTCTTAATAAACTCTGACGTGAGCGACTTTCTTCTTGTTCTTATGTGTCACAGGCCAGTCATAATGCTGTTGGCTGATGGCTGATGACTGCTCGCTAATGGTCCGCGGAACTGAAAGTATTCTGGTCGCAGAATTAGGGGGGAAGTGAAAAGGTAATTAGCCATGCTTAAGGTTAGATGCAAAAGGACCGCCACGACTACGTGACCGAACACAATTAAATGTAAATTATTGTAGAATCAGAGAAGAGAAATACCTATTGCTTGAGGTGAAAGTTGATTACGTTGAGACCATAAAGAGTAGACGATAGATGAGTTTGTGAATCCGTCAGTTAGAATGCAGATTTTTCACGGCCTAATGAGGAATACAGATGATAACAACTTTGCTTTTGTGGAAAAGGAGAAACCTAGTACTCAAATTGTACAGATGTGGCTAATAAAATAAAAGTACGCACAGTCCATATGTAAAAAATATATATCTAGGTAACCTGTATCTACCTATAAATAATAATAGGTATATTTTTTAAATAATTACATTTTTTCAGCTATTAAATGACTAAAAAGTTTAATTATGACATTTAACAGCTGATTTTTGACCTCCAAGCGACCACCGATTCAGTCAATACTTTTACTCAATTTACTCGAAAACAAAATCTGAAATAAAAAAAAATTATGCAACAAAATCGACGCAAAATATGATGTAGATTCACTAGTTGCCGCTTGTACCACGAGTTTCTCAACACCGTGTATATTCGATCCCTGACTCCGTTGAATCCAGGGTAAATCTAGCTTCTTAAATTCTGGGTTTTCTGTATAATGGCAGATTATTAAAAATTACAGTATGTTTCCCAATTTCAATCTGTATTTACCTACTTAACAATTAACAATCAACGACCAACATAATTTCAATCTGTATTTACCTACTTAACAATTAACAATCAACGACCAACATAATTTCAATCTGTATTTACCTACTTAACAATCAACGACCAACATAATTTCAATCTGTATTTACGTACTTAATAATCAACGACCAACATAATTTCAATCTGTATTTACCTGCTTAACAATCAACGATCAACATAATTTCAATCTGTATTTACCTACTTAACAATTAACGACCAACATAATTTGAATCTGTATTTACCTACTTAAAATTGGAAAACTTAGGTACTTAAAATTGATTTCGTCAACATTAGAAATCGAGATAACATGGATTAATTAAATTTACACGTACATACTGTAGGGTGTATCTAAAACACTACCATTTATTATTTACCAAGAATGCACTTCGATGCCTTCCTAGTGGTAACTATAGTTAAAAAGTAAAATCTCCACACAGCTAACAACCCGAGTTCATATTACCAATGCCTATTACCTATCTGAATGTCTGCGTGAATTATGTTTCTGCATTGTCAAACAAGTTTCATAATCCCAATTACCACGATTAATGAGCTGCACACAAAAATGCAGTTACCGAACGCGATAACTTAGCATTAGGAATGGAGGTGTTGTAATCACTGGTTCTGTGATGTGCATTCTCTAGTACCTGGTCTCTGGAGTCAGGTAAAGGTAATTCTAAAGCCGGATTTGGGCCCAAAGTTGCGCAAGAATCCAACACGATCGCCGTGGCATTTGAAGACGATCATAATCAAAACAGCTTTAGGTGGATCATAGTATTTTAGGCTCAGAAGAATTATTATTGTATCTAGATCAGTGGTGATCAACCTTTTTATCCGGAGGGCCAGTTTATCCTACTTTAATTTGTTCACCGACCGCAGAAGCAAGGTTACCCACAGCTTGACATTGTTAAATTGGTTCCACGAGAACTTAATAAAATGGCATTACAACATCCCTTTGAAAAGTCGTTAAAAGCCATGTAAAAAAATAAACCATAACCTAAACTACTCGTATTTAACCAATTTTTTTCTCATCATTTTAATAACTTTTCAAAGCTGATGAAGTAGTATATTGTTGGGTTGAATCGAAAAATTAATATTTTCTATGGCGTCGTTTTATTAATAAAACATTTACCGAACGATAAAATAAAGCGCCACAGGCGAAAATTTTACCTATGTCTCAAACCTAAACCAAGGCCGTTGATTTTAATCATTGTGAAATATTAAAGAACATATAAAACATAAATACTTGCAATGTTTCGCTGCTGTCGATTTTTATCGTTAAACGAAATTTAAACAAAATTTATTCAAGAAGTTACTTTTGGTATTTTATAAAACGGAAACCTTTATATTTCATCGAAGATCTCACCAAAAAAGCGCTGGGCTGCGAAGGTGATATTTTACAAGATCGAACCACGATGCTTAGTTTTTTAAGAATATGTAAGGAAAATCTTATTATTCAAAAATTAGAAGAAAGATTGAAGTTTTCCGCTAAACGCTTTCGAAAGAGTTGAATATTATTTAGCGATTTTTTTTTGCTATTAGGTATATTTAATCAAGTAAGAGTACGAAAAGATTCATGGGTCACTCGCAATGGGCTCTCGAGCTGCGGGTTGCTCATCACTGACCTAGATGATTAAGTACGTGGCTTGTTGAAATTATGTTTGGATTATCTGGGACAGGAATCTCCTTCGTGAACGTGGTACTATAACTGTATATTATACTATAATACTAATATTATACTGTGATACTGACATTATTGTACAGTAATAGTAGATATACCAACTATGACTTTAAATTTTAAATGTTTGTTGCAAAGTAATTGATCTTTTCCGATTTTTTTTACATCAACTCCACACACAATGCTTTTGGAATGCTGTTTGGAGAGTATTTTTTAAGAAAGAAAAGAGATGTTGTTTTGGGAAGCAAAAAGGGTTCGAGGAATTGTGGGCAGGAATCTGGGGTCGGAAGCTTGAATCCATTCCTCCTACCTGTTTGATACTTTATGTTTTGATACTTTACTCCAATGTAACTTTTCATTTTCATTTCAAATTGTCCTACAAAGGAAGTGTTAGAGACAAAACTGACTTCTTATTACCTGCATCTTTCAGATTATTTCAACACCGGTTATTAGTCTGTTATTGATAAATACTTGAATTGGATAGTGGAATAAGTAATAAATGTTCCAATTATTAGATAATTATGCTCATTATTGCTTTTACTAATACCGTTAAGCTGCCCACATAAACAATATTTAGTACAGCCACGGCCTCGAGTAAAGGGAAGATGGCGGTGATCTCTTGAGAAACGATTGGTGAGGAACATTTGAGTAAGCACTCAAGCCTCCAGCAGGGCCGGAACCACCATAGATATATATGGAAGATTGAACCAGGGATCCCAACCTTTCTCTTGCTCATCTCTTACCCTTTCCCCCTTCCTTCTACCTTACAACATACGATAAATTATGAATACCGGACTCCCACTGACCTTATAGGCGATTGTGACTATTATTCATAAAATTTGCAAAAAGAGTGAAAAATATAAAAAGCCAGAATAAAGATGGGAATTATAACACCGACATATACTTACACGGTGTCCGGAAATTAGTGTTATAATTTGAAAGTTGCTGAATCTGCATCAGATTTAGATACGATTCTGTCGAATAACTTTTTTGAATTTGAGCTTCCGTTTTCAAGTAAATCGAGTTCGACTTTTGAATTTCAAGATTACAGTGTTATCTTTTGAAAATCGTCGAAACGTAGACTTGACTCTAGAAGATTTTATCGGTATGCTCATATCGGAAAAAACTGTTTTTTTACATTACCCCACAAATGAGGCCCATGAGGAAAATAATTTCCGTATGTCATGTTTGGGGATGCTGTGTGGTGGGCCTTTTTAATAAAAGGAAATAGGAGAAATTCTGGGAAGGAAAAATATTGTGGGGTGGGTAGGAATCAAGGACTCAGTGCGTCCAGAAGTGACGCACTTATGAATCCATCCCTCCCACTGCGGTGCAAGACGATAGGTGAGATAGAGGATAGACGAGAAAGACCATTTGGAGAGGTCAAAGGGTTTCCCCAAACCGGCCTCTCCCGATCCAGTTCGTCACGCAATCGGTTAGTGGACAGGCACATTTGCCGCCAAGACCTGATGAACCAGGGCACCCTGCTAAGTTACCAAACGTAGCGAACCACTTGGGGTGACCTTTAGCAGAGGCGTTCGTAATCCAATAAATGATTCCCCAGGCGGCGGTAATACTGTGTATAAGAAGTATTTTTGGACCGTAATACACATAGATAGGTATATAGGTTAGGTACACATGTTCATAAAGTCAAAATTGGCAAATCACGGATTGTAATTCCGAAAACCCTACTTATTTTATTACAAATTAACCAATTTCCTGGCTGAAATATAGGTTCAGCCCTGTACTCCCGAAGAGTGGTAATTATCAATCATTATAAATCATAACTTAACCGCCTAAGTCGAAGTTCGTAAAAATTACTCTCCTTTCGACGTTTTCCTTGAAAAACATTTCAACTTACGGGCAAGCTGCAAACCCAATTATGACCGTATTTTCATAATAACAGATGCACGAACAATGTTGCGTGTAAGGAAATAAGAAGTGTTTTTACTTTAGAAGTCGAACAAATGTAATAGTGGCAACTTAAATGGCTATTGGTATTGGCGTATTTGGCATAATTACATATAAAATATGTATACTATCTATTCTATGTAACTATGCCAAATACGCCAATAAACGAATAGCCATGTAAGGTGCCACTATTACATGGAGCAAGGTATACGAAAAGATTAAATATGTTTTGTGGGCGATAATCTTCTCATCGAAATATATCACTTTACTTTTGGCAAGTAACCTAACCTAACCTAAGATGGAACAGTTTTTAGGTAAAGCATTACTTTAAAAATACCTAGGTATTATAGGTACCAGGTACCCTCAAATTCATTTATATAATATACTAACTGAATCCCACAGAGTTTACAGTTAACACAGAGTTTTTCGAAATATAATTTAGACAGTGATCTTTTCTTTGTTTTAAGGTCCAAGGTGATCTGTATAAAAATCAAATTCCGCACCACCCGCCCGCAACAGGTCAAAGACACTCTTCTTTATATAAATAGAAAAAGAAGAGTGTCTGTGGATTTTTTTTATACAAATCTACAGTTTTATTCCGAGATTAAGAAAATTTTAAAGGTACATTTGATATTCAAAACAAGATAAAGGTTTCGGAAAACCGCCCCACATCAATTTTTTTCCACCCGAAGGCAGAATTTTGGTACTTCTTTATAAAATTTTTCACACTTGACATTCAAAACAAGAAAAAGGTTTCAGTAAACCACCCTATCCTTTTATCCACCCCTTAAAGTAGAATGTTGATATGTCTTGATCAAATTTTGCACACTTTTCGTTAAAAATAAAAGGCAAATTATCTATATCAGATATTTAAAAAAAAAATGCGTAAAGCTCGAACAACGCCGGGGATTTCAACTTTTTTCATTAATTTTTTCCCCATTGCAGGTAAACTCGTCTTTCATCTATTCATTTTCTTGGTGTATGTACAACACATCTTTCAACCTTACGTACACACTACGCGTTACTGCTAAGTACCTGCCTACCTATCTAACCAATATAACAAAGACTCTATTCATCATTTTTATTACGTCATAGGCATAGGCCGTTTAAGATTATTTATCAAGTCGTGGAATCAAAACAATGGCTATCTGTTAGGTTCATTTACAAAACAAAAACCTGCTTAAGAATACTAATAAAAATTCTACCGGCATTATTTCAAAGAACCAAAAAGTTATGAAGAAGTTAAAAAAGTTATGAGAAGGAAAAAGTTTGGTATCGGTTCGAATATAATTATTCGAAGGTAAAAAATGCCGGCGGACTTGGCTGGTAATAGTGGCACAGCGCTATTATGAAAGTGTTACACGTGAAATAAATAAGCAAATATCCGCGGTCGGTGAAAGGAGTTGAGATCATTGGGAGATGAGGCTGCCACTCAGTGGCGGAACAAAAAGAAAATTTAAAATTTTCAATTTTTTTGTATTTAGATACATAAGGTAATTTTTCCTTTGTGTAGGAACTACTCGTAATTTTATTTTAAAAACTGGAAATATATATAAATATTTTTTTTTTAATTCCAGTTAAAAGAAAATTATATTTTTTACTCATTTAACGAGAAATAATTACACATATTAAGATAAACTAAATATTTCGATACAGCACTATTCTATTTCATTATTTTGTTTATCTAGAATAAATATTAGTATAATTTTTTATTTACCTAGCTTCTTTTCGTTTTTAATGTCGTTTGGGAGTCAATTATATAAGTTGCCTCCCTCGTAACCAATGGATTGTTTACCATAGTTAGTGTGGATGGTGTTTAAATGTATGTTATCGTGTAAAGTGTCGTGTAAACTTCTTAATGCTTGGTTATAACACGGGTTGGTTAAATTGTTAGGTGAAAGTAAAGGAGTTATCGTTGTAGAACTACTCGTAATTTGATTTTAAGTACTGGCGACTAAATGAATATTGCCAGCACTTAAAATTACATTCGCTTCACAATTTCACCCAACGGGGTATAAATCAAACATTGAAGGAAAAACTGATAGCAGTATGCTGTATTGTATTCTTCCTCACTTCCGCTTTTTTACGTAATTACCACACAGGATCACAATCCACAATCACACTCCTGCAGTCGCGACAATATCACGTGATACTCACGCTGTTTCGTGTATTACCGTGCTGCTGGAACGAGTCGGAGTGCTTATCATGTGACTATCTAGGATATAGGCTGTACCCAACTACACAGTTGCGAGGTATGAAGGGAAACATATTTTTTATAGTTCCTTAATCGATAAAAATTATCATCGGAGAGTAAAATGACTTCTACATTTTTTACTCAGCATATTCTCAAGAATCGCTGTTTAAAATACTTAGGTTACGTACTGTCACACCTTGTATGTCATTTAATTCTACGTGCCTATACATATTCGTTTTAAAGTGTACATCTCTGAGCCTGGGCCCCATTCACCGGGTTTTGCATAGTATTTACGCCACTGCCGCTATCGTTTGCTGTATTATCTGAATCTAGAACGAGATGAGAGATCAGATGGAATCAGAGGAAGGTGGAAGGTGCCTGTAATCACTTGGTTCAATCCGCAACAATTTCAATGGCATGGACTTTCACCCAGAAGAATATAAACACATCAGGATGTGATTGTTAATGGCCAACAGTCGATAGGTTAAGAACAGGTGAACAAGTTACGCTTTGTAATTAAATATGTCATTATTTAAATGCAAAATGCAACAAGTTGGATAGGAACATAATATCATAATGTTTACATATTAGTTTATCGAAGAGTTGTTCTTCTAAAGATACGTTTTTTCTTTGTGATTGTATAATCAATGAATTAAAGTTGGTATGAATTAAATGTTGGTATCTATGTATGTATATGTAATACTCAAACACTTTAGATTTTTTGGGGGACTTCTCAAATAATCTTAGGTTCACGATAAGCAATCTGGTTAGAGATTTCTTATTTACAATAATAAGGCTGCAAGTCCGCCGACCCGTCTACACGAGAGGCAAAGGGAATCTTGCAGCTCGCTTATCGGAGCTTGTCTCGCTTGTCCTCGTCTTCTCGGGTGCCTTTATCGGCCGTCGGGAGAAGTACTTCTCTGCAAACATCTAACGATGCCCCTTAAAAGTGTTTTCAATGCTTACAAAAGTCCAATTTATTTATTTTGTAAGAATCAAACAGCTTTTACATAATATACCTACAGTGATAAATATACAAGTGAATTGAAGTCAAGAAGCAGAATTCTTTTATGCTAAAGTTAATTGGAAATGAAGTTTTAATATCTTAAAATTAATTTTGGGTTATAGGAAGGGGAGAAGAAGAGGAATATAGGAAAGGGATAGGAGATAATAATAATAATAATAATATTTGGCTAATTTATATAGCGCCGTTTTCGTGAAAAATCACCTCAAGGGCGCTGTACAAATAAATACATAAAAAATAATATTACTGGCTTACAACTAAGATTTACAATTATAACTAGTGATTTACATCTAAGTCTTATTGCGAGTGACTTATGACTAAGACATATAAAAGCTGACCTAAAACTGAGCTCAATGACATATATATTTACAATATGACTTAAAGTTAGAGAATTATAACTAACATATTTATTTACATTTAAAAATACTTGAAAACATCTTATAAATATCATACATTCGCCAGAATCACTCCACAGCGCCAGAAGAAGAAGGAAGTTTTTACATAATACATATTACTATTTAAGGACATGGATGCAAAATTTATCGGATTTACGAAAATGTATGGATGATCATGATACATAACATACTCTTATGTTAATAATAATCGATCGTACTAATTACTTTGTTAAGGTGATGCACTACCAAGCAATCCAAAATCATATAATTTTAGATGCTTTAATTAAATACTGCGAGTAGAACACATGTTTGCATTTGAAAAAATCGAGTTTTTTTTATTAGAATTTTTAAGGCCGGAAAAAATTAAAAATATAAAAACTGCTTTAAAGTTCAAAATCTCTAATTTTTATTTTTCTTTTTCGGTTACAGTTTTTTTTTATATAATGTGGAAATTAAATTCTTTAGAAAATGATGCTAAAACATTTATATATTTGTGCATGAGCTTCGCAAAATAAAATAAAGCACGCATTTTGGCGAGGTTTTTTCGTGAATAAATCAAAACAGGCGGCTGGTGTTAAAATTTAACCCTTATCGTCATCTACATAAGCTGATCCAGAATTTTACACGACGTAGAAGACTTACAAGTTAAAAATAGAAACACTGGGAGTGGGGTTAGTTCTGGAGGCGATGAACAGATTTCTGAAAAAAAAATCTCTTTTTAACGTTCAATTCAGGATCCAATAAAGGACAAAAATATCAACCATTTACAACTTGAACAGTTTATATTTTGAGTATATTAATGCCTTAAACAGACATTAATGACGGATACGATCAAAAAATGACTAAATATGCATTAACGACCGAAAAAGCTCGAATATATTAATTATGCATACTTATAGACTTACATGAGGAGGTGTAATTATAATAATTGGATGGATGGTTGATTGTACATTCGTAGAATAAATTTTCCAATTATTATCTTTATTATTGAAACACACTTTGTTGTTGGTTTTTTTCCCTTTCGTTCGCACGATAGCTTATCTTGACAGTGTTTTTGAATGCCTATTCTTATTGTGACAATTTACAGTAGGATCGTCGCTTGACACGCTCTAACAAATGTAGTTACCTTATTTGTTAATCTAAATAAAGTGGTGTTTTCTTCTAAAACACCTTCTAAAAATAATATTTTAATAACTTCTACAGCTTACGCATAAAATCACCCTAAAGGCGTTATCTAATAATCAAATAATCATTAAAATTGCTCTAAACGGCATCCGTCGAGTTCACACCCTTATTTTTGTTTGATCAATATAGAAATTGGAACAAAATATTTTGGCACATTGTCTTATTTGTTATAATGTAATTTATATTTTGACTACCCATCATAGCTCTGGCTTTACAAATTTCACGAAGCCAGAAAGTCACCATTTCAAGTGCCCAATTCAAAATTCAAAAGGTAAAATAAATTCGTACGTATTTTTGATTCGGACTGCTGTCCCACCAGACGAATTAATGGTCGTTGAATTGTCCAGAGCATGTAATTAGTGAAGTATTGCAAAGTCCCTCTCTGGCGGCACTCACTTCTCCGCTGTGTCACGGTGACACCAGGAATCAGGAACCGGACACGGAGATGCGGAGAACAGTTAGCTCAGAACAGGTTGCTATAATGTACGGCTCTAGAGTTACTAGCAACCCGACATACACTCAGAATGCAGCCTCCAGCGCTGAACCTGAGCAGGTACAGTCGAGGCTGCAGAAGATATAGCAGAAGAGCCACTCCAAGCCATTACAAATGTAGGCCACCGCAAGTACCTACCTAACTAACCACTATCCACCTGTGTGCCTTGTGCCGTGTGCCGTGCTACGTGTGGTATGTCCCCTTTCTTTCGGCGCACTCAAAATCAACACTAATTAATGGACACTCCTCGGTTCGGTTCACATTGCACTCAAGACAATTACACTGTTGTGTTCTGGTTTTTGTTCACTTCCCATAGTCTCCTCTAACTCCACGCGAAATACTTAGACAATGTGGCATGCATCAAACGGCTGAATGAAGAAATAATTGGCCCGGTTCAGTTAGCGCAATTTGAACTCCAATTGAGATTAGTTCGCACACTCGCCAAATATTCTAAATAATTAGAGAGCCAATAACTTCCACCACATTTTGACTAATTAATTTCCACTAAGCGTGGCCTGCATCCACTTTTTATTAGATATTATTTATCTAGCCTTGCCCTTAATTACGCTTTTACGAATCGATTCCATATAAAATTTTGGTGATCCAAAAGTTGATCTGTATACTGTTTGCCCTCCGAAATAATTATTATTATAAAATTATTTACCAATTTCCAACCTAATATCTAACTAACTAACCATCACGCCGTTTCCCCGCAGGGGTAGGCAGAGATAACGGACCGCCAAACAACTCGGTCTTGGCACACACTCTTTACATCACTCACATTTATACATCGTCTCATACATTCTCTTCTATTATTCTGACTTTTGACATGGCCCGACTCAAGTATCTGATTCACTTGATCGTGCCATGTCTTCCTCGGACGTCCCCGACTTCTTCTACCATTCACATTTGCGTCGTATATTCTTCTTACACTACTTTCTTCGTTCATTCGCTCTACATGCCCAAACCATCTGAGGGTCCCTTTCTTAATCTTACTCATTATGCTTACATCAGCCTTACATTCTTTGCGGATATTTACATTTCTCACACGATCATACATTGTTTCACCACACATACGCCTCAGGGATCTCATATCAACAGCATTCAGTTTACTTTCATCCTTCCTCTGCCAGTTCCATGCCTCACTGCCATACATCAGGGTAGGTACCAGGACTCCATTGTGGACTGCTAGCTTCGCTTCTTTTGACTATTTTTTTATTATCGCCAACAGCATTCAGTCCTCCCTACCTAATATCGACTTCAAAAAACCTATGATAAGTCGGTATGGATATCAAACGCATTTATTTACTGTGTCGATATTTTGTACTTATTCGCTGGTATCATTGACGGACTTAATTGATCGAAGGCTGGTATATACATTTTTATTACAGACAAGTTTTATTCTTGATACATTTGAATGAAAATATATTTTATAGTTTTGTTATTCGGCGGTACATCCTCCCTGCACACCTCTTCGAGGACATTTAGTTATATTTTGTTTAAGTAAGATACCGTATTTTCCTTAAGCCGACTGCTTTAAATATGATAATAATTCTTGATTTCAAAATTTTGAAGTTTCCTTTCTTCCTTTAGCACCGTTGTGATTAAAAAAGACAAACATTCCCGGGTTACGAATAACCCAACAATGTTTGAAAATCTCCTACTACCACCACAGGAAGCCGAAAATGTTGCTTGTGTTGTGATGGAGGACCAGCTGAGGAATCGAACATGCGACGCCCGGGTGGGACCCAAGCGCTATGCCCACTCAACCACTGACCGGTCATACATACATCTATACGATTTAGCCTGCGGGAGAAGAGAATGAGATAGTATAATCGGTCTCCTCTTTGTGCGGTGCTTCGTAGCCTTCCCACTCTTGTCTACCTTAAGTTTTAAGAACCGTTCACATCTGATGCGAAATTACTGATATTCCACGAAGTTATGTAATAGATACTATAAACTGTACAGTGGCGTAGCGAGGGGGGGGCGGAGCGGTGTCACCCGATGGGGGGTGCCACCCGAGCGAGTGTCACCCCCCAATATCACAATACTACTGGCGATAAGGAACGTATTATAGCGATAAGGAACGTATGTTTATTGCCTTTTTTACCGTAACCGTGAATCGTCCCGGGGTAATTATAAAAGCGCTCATTGCGTACGTTATTTAGTGCAAATCCAGAAATTCTTCAACAAGGTCTAACAAAATCTAAAAACTTTCACAGTAACGTTGTTAATGAGATTCCTAATACCTTGCTGTGTATATAAAAAATGTGTACGTGCACGTATGCACACATTATCATATCATAATCCCAATAGATACCTAATCAAAAAGCGTTATATAGTTTTATAAAACAGATTGACGCGTAGAGAGTTCTGCCGATCCAACGAAGCGTTTAAAACTATTTCGGTAGAAAATAAAGAAATTACCGTGCATAACTAACATACCAATAGTACCATTGGAGGTAGTTCACTCCACTGATTAATTATGCAACTCGTTACGTCTACTTTGAATATATATTATGTATATTACAGGGAATAGGCGATAAGAAGAAAACTTCTGCTTGCATAATGTTGTAGGTTCTTACACGTTACATTTTACAAATACCTATACACCTAGGGGAATTGTACTTAAGATGACATACATAGGTAAGATGATACAGTGTTTACATCTGTGAAACTATACGCGCCAAAAGTCCAAAGATGTGGTTTACATGCCGGCTCATAGATCGCGTTGTTTGGATGTGGTGTGCAACTTTGTGATTTCGTGACTCAAAAATATTTTTGTTGTGAAAGTGTTTCTGCCGATAAGTTTGTATCAGGTACGTTTTTTTATTGTATTGACTACTTTGTTATGAACTGTGATTATTATGGGCTATGAATATCGAGGAATGATTTAAGTAACCTCAAAGTTTATAATCACAAAAGGCGGCAAATATAAATATTACCTCGCAGTGTAAGATGACATAGCAACCGTCGGCTTGAGATGACATAGTAGGTACGTGATCTTACCCTGAAGTTTTCGACAAAAATACTTTAACATACGGTTTTATTTACTTTAAGGGTACAGGGAAATTATCAAAGAAATATATAGGTAATACCTATTATCACATGAACGTTGGTTAACTTTAAACATGAAGACCACTGTAAAGTTGTCCAAATCGTATAAAGTCTACCAACATAATGCTTTTGATCTGAAAAATGTTGAATGCGCTCCAAAGAAGGCATGGTTTCCGGAACTAGTAGGTACAGGTAGGTCTTCAAAATCAAATAAATATTTAAATGACATCAGCTGTATAACTAGCTAAGGTCCTAAAAACACATGTATGTAGTTATAGTTTGAAATTCACTTGCATAAATCTTTTTGATTTTGTAATGTGGAGTTTGGAAATTTTTCGTATCGAATTTTTTTTTATCCGGAATATTTCTTTCGTAAAAATTTAAAAATGGGAAAAAACTTGTTGGAAATTGGGTCGGGATAGTGAATATAAGTTTTTGAAACTGGTGAATTTCAAGTTTTGTACATTTTTTGGTTGACATTTTCTCATCGGGGATGCTGTTTGAAAACTTCAACAGTTCTTTTTGAAAATAGCAGAGGGCGCCATTTTCGTTTACAAAAATCTGAAACTGTAGGTACTTAGCCGGCCGAGTAATCGAACAGGCGATGCCCAGGTGGGATCCAAACGCGATACCAACTTAGCCACTGACCGGTCGCATAATAATAGTGTCAGGTTAATATTTATTGTTATTTATGTGAAAATAATTGCTTCTAAAAGGAGCAAATATATGTTTTTTGCGATTTCGTGAAAAGTTTTGTAAATTTTCGGGGGCTTCTAAATTCTACATAGGCCTCGTGAAATGTGAAAAACTGTCATTAGGTCTTGAAGCAAGCCATCAATTTATAAAAAGAAAGTGTTTCATACATCTAGGATCTTAAAATCTTAAGATCTTAAATGTACCTAAATTCTGTTCGATGCTGTTTGGGTTGTTGTACTCGTACAATAATACAAACCGGCTTGCCGCAATACATAGCCAACAACCTTGGCAATGAACGATGTGACTTGACCAGTGTGTAGGTATCTTTCTACCTAACATAGCAGTCTAAGTAGGCGCCGCACCGTTGCACTTTCTAAGGAATCGCTAACGGTCAAAACGAGCCCCGGGGCTATGCCCCTCCCGGGGCACTTTCTAACAGCCGTTCAGCCAGATCTAGTCTTCGCCTTTCTACCGCCTCGGGAAATGACTTGCAAATGACAAATAAAACTGAGAATGACTATTGCTTGCTATTTGTTTGACAACACTCTGACCCCAAAACTAGGCAGTTAGAAAGGTGAAACTGACAAATCAATATAAATACGCTTGTGACTATTGTGAGAGATGACATATTATGGAGTTGTAGATACCTACGTACCTCAAATGAATTTTTATCTTTGTAATTTGTAATGAGCTGATTTCAATTCTAAGAAAACATTTTTTTTTACTATAATAGGTACATGGTACATCTATTTTCAATTTTCGGGCCATCTCTTGAGCCGGCTAGTAGAATTTCAGAGAAATGCCTGTGCTTGCGAGAGTATCACCAAAAAGATATAACGCATTGTCATCGACAACAAGCCTAGTTTCAGCTCGATAGGATGTCGGAAGGTGGGTTAATTTCGACTTCTAAGATTTATTCACTCATTCACGAAAACAAAAACAAAAAATCAAATAAATTAATGTACTTAAAGTGTGTACTATAAAGTTAGCATTCACTCAAAATATTATCAGATACTAGTAAAAAATAAAACGCCTAAACTGTCTGCAGTGTCAATCTTTATTGAAGTCAAAAACTTTTTATGAAAACTTCGAAATCATTTTGATCGACTGAAACGACAGCAGGAATAATACTTTAAGTTTCTGGTGCTGCAAATAGATACGCAGACGGAGGCGTCTACTAATATCTACAGGAATTCCAAAAACTGAACAAATCGGACTAATATCTATGAGAACCAAAGTGAGGACGAATATCTACAGCACTGGCAGAGGTTGGATTTGCAATTATGTGTAGCATATTAGAATAACGTAATATTGCATGCAGTTTAAAAAACTTAATTTATGTTAAGATTGGTTTGGTTAGGTTAGTTTAGGTTAGTATTACGTAATTGAAGTAATTTATGATTTTCCGTGCAACCTCTTGTTCGGCTGCCCTCTGTAGATATTAGTCCCACCTACGCTCCATAGATATTAGTCACCACTGGTACCGTCATAGATATTAGTCCGACCTTAGCTCTGTAGATATTAGTCCTCACTCTGAAGTTCATAGATATTTGTCCAACATATGAGCTGTAGATATTCGTCCCACATACAGGCTGTAGATATTAGTACCTGGAGTCACGCAGAGAGCCTCCGTGGTCAAGTAGTAAGGCTCTCGACTACAAATCCGGAATCGTGGGTTTAAATTCGGTAGTAAATTTCATTCGATTAATTTGTGTTGTTTCATAATAAATGCATTCAAAATAACATTTATTGTGCGCGTTCCTCAGTGGAAGCTACATAGATCTAGCTCACGAAAATTCGATCTATAACTAGCTATAAATTCAAGGTACATATGCAAAGCAATTCATAAATCAACAGTCTTTAAATAATGTATATTATATATGAAATAGAGGTACTTATGTTGATATGTGATCTTTTGTTACTAGCTATGCATTCAGCATAATATTATAATTAATTATTCAATAGTAGGTGTATTATCGATTTTCCTTATTCATTTAAAAAATATTGACGGAAATTTGACTGTCCAAAAACGGAAAACTCTTCTAAAAGTAGCTCTTTAAAAAATTTAAATAAAAATGTGCAAAGCTATAAAATTGGATAAGGAAAAAAACATTTAAAAAATAATCAAATTAAATTGCAGCAAATTTAATACTCTCGATCGGTGAGCTTGTCTGGAATTAGCACAGCTTTCTAAGTAGGATTTAGGCTGAGCTGTACCTACATTTTAAATTTTATTTATTTATTTGAATACCGCGCAAGAGTTCCAAGTGCTCTCAATGTCTGCAGCTAGTGAGACTATGGAATCTCCAATAAGGGTGTGTTGTGAGACTGAAGGTAGTGGGGAGGGTAAGGAGATGAGGAAGAGGAAGGCTGTGATGTACCGGACTATCCCCAAACATGGTTAAAGCACTCTGATTAACTGAAAAGTCATGAAGCGCTCCTGCTTCACAGTTATACCTATGTAAAATTACATGGAGAGTCGGTTTTAAGTTATTACGTTGTTTAATGCAATACACCCTAAAAAGAGTACTATGTGAAGTTATTACGTCATTAGTCATTACTCAAATTCTCAATTACTTCTAGATCTATTTGAATAAATATCCATTTGAACTGTTAAATAAAACACTTCCGCAACTACTAAATCATAGACAAAAACGCCAATTACTCGATTATCCGACGAATCTTAGATCACCGTTAACGTTTTTTATAACTGTCGGTTAAGTTTTGTGAACTGTATTTTAACTGCGTAAAAATATATCGTGTAGTAAATTGGAAGAACCATCAAGTTAATGGTTTGAATTAACCCCAATTATTGCAGAGCACCGAAAATGTGATTAATTCGTAGGTTTGCCGTAAACCATTTATCTGATACCTATTATAAATTAGGCAGATAAATAATTACGTGTGCAGGTACCTAATTTAATGTTCTACCGTAATTAATATACTTAACGACACTTTACTTGGTGAAATTTTACCACAGAATTGGCTTTGTCAAAATCAGACTTCGTGATATAAATGTTGTTCATTTTCCGTAGGAAATTTAATTTAAACGCAACATTTGCGCTTTGAGTCGAACGCTTTCTTTGGTTGCAATTATTGCAATAAATCAATCTATTATTGAAGACTGAGAGTAAACTTACGTTGGATTTGAAGTCTAATTTTTTTTAAATGTTTTTTAAATCATTCATATTACCTACAATAAAATTTAAGCCTTTGCTTCTAAACTTGGTAGGTAGGTACCTACCAAGCAATAAAAAATATTAAAACTATATTAAGTATTTCCAAATAAACCTATATATACGTGTTTCTGATGGTTTCTTCGAAGACAAATTTGATATTATTATTACATAAGGACAATAATATATGTATATAACTTTCTTTTTATACGAACATCGCACAAAAGTACCAACCGCCAGGAGCCAATAGGACTATGGCATCGCCAATTCGAGTATGTTGACAGGTACTTATTAACCTTACTCTTTCCATCTCCTTGGAAAGAGTAAGGTTAATAAGTACCTGGCTTTTCAGATCTAGTCACCAAACACCACTTATGTTATTTGAGCAAAATTATGATTCCGAAATGTGGACTTTCACCACGGCAATTTCATTTAATTAAATATTATAAGTTAATTTTCACGTTTTGTGTAAATTCTATTCAATTAATTTGGGAGGCAGGAAAGGGTACCGCCGCGCCGCCCCGGGAACCTTTATTTGGTGATTTGGCAGGGGTGCCCGGGTTCATGGGGTGAGGTTTTTCTAAGTCTTGGAGGCGGATGACCAGGACATACTGAACCCCAGATTCCTGCCCACCCCTTAAACCTTTTTCCTTCCCAGAACTCTCCTCTCCTTCCCTTCCTTAAAAAAAACCTCCACACAGCATCCCCAAAGATGACATAGGCTCTGAGGGAAATTATTTTCCTCAAGGCCTCCTGTGTGGAGCTCATGTAAAAATAAATCGGTTATTATATCATTATAGGCCAGTTGCTTCATAAAACTGAAATAATCACGGAACTCGAATGGAACTTACAAAGAACGTGGAAATTAACTTAAATTTTTTTGAAACAACCCCGTCCTTAGAGTTTATCGGAATGAATTTCATTTTCCACAAAACATACCTAAATTATTTATAACAAGTATATTTAATTATGATGCTCTGCAATTTGTATATTTTTGCGTAGTTTCTGTATTTAAAATAATAACGTAGATACATGGACTTTTACGTTTATAAAGAACATCTTCTCTGCAAAATTCTATTCATAAACCTATCATTCCTCAATACTCAATACAATAACAGTAAATTCAATGTAAAAAGAAGAAAAAAACCTTTTGTATGTACTCCGTGCGTGAATTCCAAGAATTTCCAAAACAAAATAAACAAAAAACGTTAGATTTTTGTTATACTCCAACTGCTTTATCCAAATCACAATCCATTCACAGGCCAATAATCGTGTTACAAAAAATCAAAATACCGATCCAATAAATAATATTTAGGCCACACCGAAATGTTTTATTTTGAGTAAGAACTGGTAATTATTATTGGGTTTTGTTTGCACTTTGTTGAATAGTAATTGTCGATGGTTTTGTTATTTTTGTCACGTTGGTGGTAAACGAACTCGAGTTTGTTTGAAATGTTTAATTTGAGCGGGAGAGCGGTGCTGATGGCCGCGCTCGACTCCAGTAAGAAAACTGACTTTGGTTTGGTTCGTGTTCGGCATACCTTTGCAGATGGCCACCAGTACAAACACAATACTCAGACTACGGAGTGAGAAAGAAGGTATGACGCTAGCCGCAAATTATTTTCTGCTAGCTGAAGTTCCCGGCGTTCCCCGGCCTTTATGCAGAGTTTTCGAAATCAGATAATCTTATCGTGCAAAATTAAGAATGGTCAATATTCTGCTGGGGTGGGAAAAGGGAAAGTAAGAATATTTCATCTAGAATCTAGACCAGCGTTTCATAACCTTTTTCAGCCAAGGACCCCTAAGAAATCAAACACAATTTTCAAGGCCCCTTAATAAAAAATAAAAACAGCAATAAATTTCGGACCATTTGTTTTAGTAGATACTACAAATATTAAATAATACTTTTTTATTTAAAAAATGCATTAATAATTAACGTACAAAAGCAACACCAATATTCACACTAATGAACGTTAGTATAAGTAGTTAGTTACCACTAAGCTGAAATCTCAAATCGGATTCCACTTGTAATCTGTTTCTCTATTTGTTTTTAGTATATGCAAGAGCAGAGAATGCCCTTTCCAGAGGTATGTGGTTGAGAAAAGCAGTAAATGATTCAGTGGTTCTTCTGATGTTTCCTTATAATCTACGCTTACTTAGCACACCGCCCGCTGTCGCACATTCGCCGTGCTGAGTAAGCGTAGAGATTACGAGACTTTTGGTGGCATTTATTTATTATTGTTAAATGGTCCAGAGATGAGACTGCGGACCCCCAGCGGTCTGAGGACCACAGGTTAAGAAACACTGATCTAGACAGTTCCTTTGAAGGTCACATATGCAAAATATAATCAATCTTGGAACTAAACTGTAGATTTATATTTAAAAAAAAACAAATCCAAGCCGCCCACCACAGACACTTTTCTCAGGTTTGTCCGGGTCTTGGCAGCATATGCGTCTGCCCACCAGCTGCAAGGCAGGCCATATCGGGAGAGAGTGGTTGAGGGTTGAGGGAGTCCCTTTGACTTCTCCAGCCATACTCTCTCGGAAAATCGCCTTTCAGCGCAGTGGAAGGGATGGATTCATACATCCGTCACTCCTGGACACACTGACCCCCAGATTTCTACCCACCCCTAATACCCTTTTCCTTCCTAAAATTTTCTCTTCTTCCTTTCCTAAAAGAACCTCCACACAGCATCCCCTAATATGACATAAACCCTGAGGGGGATTATTTTCCTCAGGGCCTCCTGTGTGGAGCTAATATAAAAAATACACATATTTTTTTAAGTTTTGAACAAAAACAATTTTAAACAATTAAATTTTAAACAATCAAATTTAAACAATTTTGAATTTTAATTATATTAGCTGAAGCCCCGGCGTTGCCCGGGCTTTGCACAAGATTGCAGACTGTAGTCTTCCTCATATATTGAAGCTAGAGTGTGTAAAATTTCATCAATATTTGACGGCCGGCGTAGTCCAGAGGTAAGGCTCTTGACTCGCAATCCGAAGGTCGCGGGATCGAATCCTGGCGTAGCAAATAAATTTTATTTGATTAATTTGTGTTATTCACAATTTAATCATTTAAAATAATATACAGGGTGTCCGGGGGTAAAGTGCATTAACTTCGTGAGGTGATTCTACATGACGGTAGGAGTAAAAAAGATTTACAACTTTTTCCGAAATTCCAACATTTTTTTTCCCATACAAAAAGACGTAGATACCTACTAAAAACCCTTAGTGTGAGGTACGATCTTACTTACTGAAAGCCTGCCGGGCACGATTGTGGCACCAGTGAATGTTGTAATTGGCCCGTATCGTAACAGCGAAAAATGATAAAACTGTTGGCACACGCCGGTCTAATTTTATCTTTTTACCACAAAACTACCCTTAATACTGCAATGTCGAAAAAAGCTATTTATCTTTTTGCTTATAATATCATGTAGAATCACCTCCCGAAGTTAATGCACTTTACCTTCGGACACCCTGTATAGTATATTTGCGGCACATTCCAGAGTGGAAGACACTCTCAGTATCGCCCTGGTGTAAGATCACCATTAAGAATTGAAACGTTGCTTGAAATGGCTTTAGCCGTTTTTGGTGACTAGATCTGAATAGCCAGGTACTTCCCCACCTTCTATACCTCCTTCCCACCCCAAAACGTCTCACTGGCTCCAGACGGGAGCAGTTGGGACTCTTGTGCGGTATTCATAAAAAATACATAATATATATATCGGAATAAAATTATAGATTTGTAATCAAGCGTGCGTAAAGAAGTTTTACTTAAAAAGAAGATGACATGTATAGAAGTTAGAAAGAATATGTACATAGATAGATAGAACATCCTTTTTAACTTTCACACAATACGTGTGAGAAGAAAAAGGACGATTATGATGATGTAAGTACGATCACTGTCTGGGACTACTAAACCAGAAGGTTCACATTATTGTACAATGTTTTATCTGACGTCTCTGACTCCATAATAAAGTTTATTAAATAAGTTAACTAGCATACTATGAATGTAGTTTTTTCTTGTGTGTGCTGTTTTTTTTAAGTTAAACGTTGTATTTATATGTCCATAATCAACATTTTCAAAAAAGAAAACAAAAACATTTTCGTAGTGACGTCACAACCATACGGGCACACCATTCCTCCGCTCAGCATGCCTCGCACAGGTAAAGAACCGCTGCAAAGAAGTTTGGTTCGCCGCATTAGGAATGGGTTGAAGAAAGAGAGACGGGGATAGTTTCACCTGCCCATAGCTATCGCCTGGTATCTTCAGTCAACAGATCTATGCAACAGATCCTCCACCAATAACCAACGCCGACTTCATCTACTCTAACGTCTTTCTATCGCGGTATGGGGAACCCAAGGTCAGTAGGATTTAGTCGGATCTCGGCGCAATATAAATGTATTGGTTCCTACAGTATAATAACTAATAACATACGTGCGCTATATACACATATTTATATGTAGGTATATACATATTATGTGCCTAACTTTGTGAAGCTATTTTGATCAATATATTTTTTTTACAATCTAAATAGATACCCATCTAGCATCTTAAAGCGGTAGGTAGGTAGGTACTAGCGATTTTCTCGGCAAAACGACATGTCAATCTAATGATAATCTTCGTGGCAAAGCAGAAAAGCTAATCAATTTCATATCGTTTGAAATCGAAACGATATCGATATAATTTGAATCCTTTGTAAATGGAAACACTTTTTTTCAAAATTCAAGACTTTTGGATACAAAAACATTTCTTTTGCTCATTCCTATAACCAAAATAATTTTCAGTCAAAGTGTTGTATTTCTTATATACATACTTGCATGACGAAGTTCTAACTTATAGCTTTTAAAGCTTCTGTTTTCTTTACAAGGTTCTATCATCACTTTGAAACTTTTATGATCCCCATTTTGCCAGTTGAGCGATTTCGAGGCGCATTGTAGTTAGTGTAGTATGGTGTAGTTCGTCACTTTGGTAGGATAGGGTTATACTGGTTAATTTATGGTTCTTACTTCGCCACGCCATATGTTTTTTGGGGTGTCAAAGTTTGCAAAGACAAATTCTCATTATCTATTTAACAATTTCTGATTTTGAGGTTCAATCTTTTGTAAAGTATTTTCGTTAAGATGTTTTAAAGGAAAATATTTATCTATACAGTAGGACGTGGAATGGCAAAGGAAATGGAAATAGAACGTTATGCAATGAATATTATACCCTAGCTGGTTACATATGGTTGTAACCGCATATTTAAGTAAGTACTAAAGTGCGGTATAGATACGTCCTCTTTAAATTTTTTCCTTTAATTTTTTATTTTAATTTTAAACATACACCGCTAATTTGAAACATAGATTTTATGAAATAGATCATAGAATAGACGTGGAGGTAGCGTTTTATAAACTTTTTGCCTTGTACCCAGATGTCACAAATTCGAATCTTAGTGTGGGCAAAACAAGGTTTAATTTAAGTAACAATATTTAACTTATCACCACATTTTTTTAGTACCACACGAAAAATATTATAATATGTAATCATTTGTAAACATTACGAAATAGGCATTTCGGTCAAAAGCCATGGGTCAATTTTTTCCTTATTTTTTTTTCTTTATTTATATATTTATTTATTTTCTTTATAAACTTTCGTGCACTAATAAACGCAATACAGGAAATCGGAAACATTTTCTTTTTTATTTTAAAAATTCATACTATGTAGGTGTAGGTATAGAAAATTATATCATACCACCTGGAATCCAAATAATCGTAAAAAAAAAGCTTAGTGTTTACGTATCTTTTAAACTTTTTTTTGCAAATTCATAAATAAAATATTCTAAATCCTATATGATATCATTTACCACCAGATTAAAGTTTTATTCGTATTTACTGTATTACAATTATGATCCCGAAAATTACAAGCTTATATTGCATTATGTAGGTATTAGAAATATTATTTATGTACCACTGTCATGTGTTACGTGTATTGTAATGAAAATTGTAACTCGGTTTCAAGTGGGGCTTATTTAAAATAATTATTTCTTAAAGATAGAAATAAATATTATGCTTATAATTATTATAATCAGTGCAAAATTCAGGAATGAGAACTCTCTGAAAACATTAATTCGAAAGTTGGAATAAATAATAAAGAATATAATATTAATAAGCCATAATATTTTCGAAATCCACCCGCGCAACTTTTAAAATGTTCAGTTTTGCCGCTGTTTTGAGTGTATTATTCAGAGATAAAAAATGACAACACAATGTTAAAGTACCTACCCACATTCACTCTGAACGATAATTTTATTTATTCTTAGCAACACCAGCCCTAGACAATTACCTCACGAGCATAGAAAAAGTCATAGAAAAAGTATTTAAATAACTGTCATTCTGTCAGATTTAGGATCCCGATCCCAAGGATCCGGTTTTAATTTTGAAATGGTGAAGTAAATGAGTTATTTTATTAAATATGCAAAATGAGACAGTTTGGTCGTTTTGGACCCCTGGTAGGGTCTATCGACGAGAGCACGTCCAGCACTCGCTTTATGGTAATTCACATTTCAGCTTATTTAAAGTGAGGTTATCTAGTCAAAGTCCCGTTTAAATTCCTTATCTAACGTAGATTGATATTTTCGCAATTTTAATTGAATATTGTAATTTTTTTAACAAGTGCTAAAGGTCACGCACATAGTTCTTTATCGATTATAATACATTATTTACATTTACCCTTGTCTAGGTCATGGTCAATTATGGTTTCTAATATAATAATATTACGCATACAATGTACTCTTCATGTTGTCATTCACTTATTTAGGTAATTCTTCGGAACAAACGTCAACGGTTAATACGCACTTTTTTTTGATAAAACTTTTAGATTCTTCTTAATTACCATAAAAGACAACTATTTGCATTGGGGGAGGTTGAAAATGTTACATTTTTAATTTTAGTTACGTAAATTGAAAATTTGCTTTAAACACTGTCAAATCACTCTGCAATATTATTGTTATTTTAATATGTTGGTATTACTGATATTTTACAATCCATGTTACACAAACCTAGCGTAGCCGCTAAAACTACTTGAAAACTGGGATGTTTTTCTTGCCTTGACGTGAGTAGGCGTTATAAAGGGGCACTTTCTTTTGAATCACAAACCATGTTACACAAACCTAGCGTATAGGTTTTTTCGGTTACGCGCCTTTGAATATATTGCCATGAAGTCAGTTACGGTATGATGTAGCCTTCCATATAGTATCAGTAATACCAACATAATAAAATGACAATAATCATTACAAATTGCATATGGTGAAGCGTTGTGTCTAAATACGAAAGCAAATTTTCAATTTACGTAACTAAAATTAAAAATGTAACATTTTCAACCTCCTCCAATGCAAATAGTTGTCTTTTATGGTAATTAAGAAGAATCTAAAGGTTTTTTTTTTTAAAAGTGCGTATTAACCGTTAACGTTTGTTCCGAATATTTACCCTTATTTATAAACCGTTAGTCAATTTCCCTAAATTCTAATCATTTGCATACTATATAATACGTTATAGCTTCAAATATGAAATCATAGATTTATATAGAATATGCAACTTACACAAACTCTTATCTGAAAATTAATCAATATTCATTCCAATTGAGTTTCGTCTGTTAGTTTAATCTCGTTCAGTCAATTATCAGATTATATTGTTTGTCTACCTTTTATTCCGGGGATTGGAATAGCATGACGGTGTGGCTATTGTATGATGTTGGTTTTTTTTTTTAGGTTTTTGCGGCAAAAACATCAGAGATGTTAACATACCACCAGATCCCAATCAAGACCTATCACCCGCAGGAAGGATGGGCTGAGCAGGACCCCATAGAGATATGGAATGCTGTCCTGGAGTGTATAGAGGTAACTTTACATTTCACCGATTAAGTGCAGGGTCGGCACGGAGCGAGAAAACCCATCAAATGCCAGTTTTACCAGGAATTGTCAAGGAGATTAAATTAATGAAAATCAAGGAATTATCAATGTGGCTAAAATAGGTTCTCGATACCTATCGTACATCCCAAAATTACTTTTGAAATAATATATAATTTACTATATCACCCAAAAAAACTTAGGTAGGTACCCCTACAAAATTATTATAATTATATTGCTCTGATCAAGTTTTTTTTTTGAGAATATCATTTTTTTCCTGTTTGGTTCTGTACTAATGTGTTATTGAAAATATTATAATTTTTTGAAAACAATAATTTTTTGTTTGTGATTTCAAATTATAAATATTTGCTTTTTTTCCTTTGACAATTTCACTTACTAATTTTTTATGTTAAGATGAAGCCATGCAAAATAATGCAAAATCATACAAAATTATATGTTTTTGGTTTGAAAATTTGATCATATAGAAATATTACAGATGCTTCAATTGAATATTGCAAGTAGAAACCATGTTGGCGTTGGAAACAATTGTGTATTTTTTAATAAGTTTTTTTTAAAGTCTGGAAATAAATAAAGTGTAAGGCCTATAAAAAAATAAAACTTTCAAGTGCTAAAATCTTCTACCGTTGAATCCGTTTTCTGACAAAGTTCTTTATAGGGTAAAGCTTGATTATTTGGTGATTTTTTTTGTAATGTGCTTCGAAAAATAAGTAAACTAAAAATTTTCAAAGTTGTTTATTGTTTAGGTTCATTATATCAGCATTTTTTTTAAAAGAAAAAAGAAAATAATAGTTTACATAACGCAAGTAAACGTATAAGGGCGTTTTCCAAAAAAGATGTCGGTGACGTAACAGGAATTCCACTTAAGTGAGATGCTGCATTTCGATTAAAAATACACGTAAATTTATTAAAGAAAGTATGAACTTCATGACTTCAGTATTTAATATAGAAAATATCAATAAATTTCTAAAATAATTGCAATTTAAGTTTAATACTCCTAGTAAGAAATTCCTTTACGTCACTTATATATCATAAAGTTTTTAAAGAAAATTAAAAAATGGCAAATTAAGTTCTTTTCAAAATAATCTCTCCGATTTCGAATTTTTCAAGGACTACGGGATCACCTTAAGTTTTCCTGGAAAAAGGTTACTTATAAGCAGTGGCGGCTCGTGACTTTTGGGTGTGCTAGAGTGCCGATATTAAAAAATAGCATTATTGATGTTGTAGTATGCGAAAAAAAAAAATTTTTTTTTTTGAAAATCATTTTTTTTATGAAAAATTTCAGCAAGTTTCAGTTTGGCCGTGCGCCGCACGGATTTCCTGAAAAATCTTCGTACAAAACATCGATTTTCGAAAAAAAAAAAAAAAAATTTCCCATACGACAACATCCATGATGCCATTTTTTAAATATTGGCACCCTAGCACACCCAAAAGTCACGAGCCGCCACTGCTTATAAGCAAATGTTTGTTAAGTGGCTAAAATTATTGAATCTTTGTATGTATTTTATGTCGCAAGAATTAAAGATAGGCTTAAAAAATAAAAATTCCTAAGAAAAGACCTAGGAATTTAATATGTAATATATTGTCAGTGGGCACTCTGATAGTATAATACTAACTCAAAATTATGTCTTTAACAAGGATAATACATCCCCACAATGAAATTATGTATGTATTTTATGTCTCAAGAATTAAAGATAGGCTTAAAAAATAAAAATTCCTAAGAGAAGACCTAGGAATTTAATATGTAATATATTGTCAGTGGGCAATCTGATAGTATAATACTTACTCAAAATTATGTCTTTAACAAGGGTAATACATCCCCACAATGAAATTATGCCTTTAACAAGTAGATCAACACCATATCGAAAAGTTTTGTACTTTTAATGAAAGAGTCCTCTTTTAAATTGACATCAAATCTTTTAAATGATACAAATTGGGAGGCGGGTACCCTACCGCCCCCCCGGGAACCTTTATTGGATAACAAATATCTCTGCCATAGGTCACCCCAAGTGGGTCGCTACGTTTAGTGACTTAGCAGGGGTGCCCGGGTTCATGGGGTGAGGTTAGTCTAGGTATTGGAGGCGGATGACCTGGACACTTTGAACCCCAGATTCCTACCCACCCCGTAAACCCTTTTCCTTCCCAAACTCTCCACTTCTTCCTTTCCTTAAAAACCCTCTACACAGCATCTTCAAAGATGACATAGGTCCTGAGGGAAATTATTTTTCTCAGGGCCTCCTGTGTGGAGCTCATGTAAAAAAAAAAAAAAAAAAATAAAGATTTTTTTTTTTGAAAATACTCTTCCCTAAGTACCTATACTGTACCTTTACAGACGGCTAATTATGTGTAACTCTACAAAAACATAAAATTCAGCAAATGATGTAATGATTGTTTTGATTTCCTCGCAGGTTTCCATAGACAATCTGCGTAAACTTGACATCAACCCGGAAGACATAGTGGCCGTAGGAATAACTAACCAGAGAGAAACCACCTCACTATGGAACTTCAAGACCGGCCTTCCTGTCAGCAATTCTATTTGTGAGTTTGTTATTAAATCATGTATCTATAGTATTGTTTTTATTACTTTTACAGATAAAAATGCTATACAGTAATGCCCAGTCTATTGATCTTCTCAAGTTATCAGATATATAAAGTTTGCGGTAACAATGACTAAATAAAAACAAACTACATAAATAAAAGATATGTAGAAAATCAAACATGGGACTTAGACATAAATTTTTAATTGAGTTATTTTTCACTGTGTTTTTTTACCCAGCAATCAGAGTCGCGATATCTCATCTCCTACTTTCGGGTAATAATGAGTTAGATGAGACCATCATTCAGAAATAAAATGTTACTTTGACCACTCCAAAGTTTAAAGAAAGAGTTTC
Source organism: Limnephilus lunatus (assembly GCA_917563855.2). Taxonomy (NCBI): domain Eukaryota; kingdom Metazoa; phylum Arthropoda; class Insecta; order Trichoptera; family Limnephilidae; genus Limnephilus; species Limnephilus lunatus. The sequence goes on along the minus strand of OU830602.1, from coordinate 17,627,037 downwards.
GGTTTTAGATTTGGCTTTTTTTTTTTTTTTACAGTTAATACCGCACAAGAATCTCAACTGCTCCCGTCTGGAGCCAGTGAGACTATGGCATCCCCAATTGGGGTATGTTGTGAGGCTGAAGGTAGTGGGGAGGGGAAGGAGGTGGGGAAGAGGAAGGTTAGGAAGTACCTGGCTATTCAGATCTGGTCACCAAACACGGCTAAAGCCATTTTCAAGCAACGTTTCAATTCTGAATGGTGGTCTTACACCAGGGCGATACTGATAGTATCTTCCACTCTGGAACGTGCCGCAAATATACTATATATTATTTTAAATTAATTAATTGTGAAATAACACAAATTAATCAAATAAAATTTATTAGCGCACGCCGGGTTCGAACCCGCGACCTCCGGATTGTGAGTCAAGAGTCTTACGAGGCTGCGCTCATTACAAAAATTATCTCTAAATATTAATGTGGAAATATGTAAACTGCCTACTGCGGTTTAAAGTCAACGAATCCAACTATATTTCGCTTTTAATAAAACAATAATCATTTATTCATTTTATTACTTAAAAATCAACTACCTTAAGCTACCCAAATTTGGGTAGCTATCGCACAAAAGCATTAACGGTACTAACCAAATTTGGCTAGTTATCGCACAAGTGCATTAACCCAATTTGGGTAGCTATAGCTTGAGTGGATAAATGGTTAGAGCTTTGTTTAGTGGCCAATTCTGAATTTTTCTGAAACTTTCCAACCTTCCTTCCCACCTCCTTCCCCACTTCTTTCAGAATCACAACGTTCCCCGAAATGGGAATTCTTTAGTCCCACTGGCTATCGGCAATGGGACTCCTGTGCGGTAATCATAATAAAATAATCATCCTTCTACTTTGGGGGAGCGGTTAAAGTGAAGATTTTTAGCTTGAATAAGTTTTGTGAGATTCCTACAGTTTGTATTTTCCTTCCAGTATGGATGGACACCCGAGCAGACCCCATCATTGAGGAGTTGTCCCAGCGGGGCACCGCCTGTTCTGAATGGGTGCGCTGGACCACGGGACTGCCCCTCAGCGCCTACTTCTCTGCCCCCAAACTGAGCTGGCTGCTGCGGGAGCACCGGGGCACCATCGACCTGGAACACTACATGGCTGGAACGATGGACTCCTGGCTGATTTGGGTAATAATATGCGTGCATTCATTATAACCAATAAATCTCTTGGTGAACCTTGGCAGCTTCTACAAAGAGCCTCCACTCCTGTTGGTCTCATAATTTTAGGCCCCCAATACTCCTTTGTGTCGCAGGTTTTCTATAAGGTATTAACATAAGACCTCATATATTATTGATAAAGAGACGGTTTGGATAGCTCTCATAAGTACTGAGACCACAGGCCCATTGTACTATCACCCTTGTTTACAGTATTCTCTTGACAGTAGCCCAGCTCCTTTCACGGTCACTGAGGTCCCCCATGTGTCGCAGAATAATCGTGTCTTTTAATATTCCTTTTTCCCTTTCCATTAAAACTCAGATAATCAATAGTTACTGCCCACTGTTTTAACCAGACATCGGCCTTCTTCGCCCAGCAGACAATCATCAAGTGATGCAAAACAGTTAAAGAAATGTACAAAATCGGGCATAACTCAAGTATATATTATCGTAGTCCTTTCCAGTCAAATGCAGATTTTATTACTGTTTTCGCGACTTGGTACAGCGATAAATAAAGTAATGAAGATCCGCAAAAGGAAGGGAGAGTTATTTCCTCAGAATTGTGTAGATATTATTTAATATCTTAAAAATAGTGACAGGATAATTTTTTTAAAAGCAAATGGATTATCGAATAGTGTTTCTAGGATTACCTAAATAGTTTGTGATTGCTCAGATGGGTTTCTCAGGGACGCTCGGATAGTTTGAGCATGTAGAGCGAAAGAATATAGAAAGGAGTACAGTGAAACCCTCTTAAGAAGTTTTCCAAGGGACCGGAAAAAATAAACTTCTTAAGCAGGAAAACCTTATAAGTGGGAAAAATTGGGCCAATTTTGGACCGAGGGACCGAAAAAACTAAACTTCTTAAGCCACGAAACGTCTTAACAGAGAACTTCTTAAGAGGGTTTCACTGTATTAGGAGAATATATGACGCAAATGTGAATGATAGAAAAAGTCGGGGACGTTCAAGGAAGACATAGCACAATCAAGTGAATCAGACACTTGAGTCAGACCATATTGTCCAGTATCTAGACAATGTATGAATGTGAATGAGGTAAGGAGTTTGTGCCAAAATCAAGTTGTATGACGGTCCGTTCTCTCTGCCTACCGGCGTGATAGTTAATTAATTAGTTTGTTAACAATTTATTGCACACTCTTATGGGGGAATTGTATTACCCCCCTCTGAGATTCTTCATCCTCTTCGCATTACCTTTAACTATTTTTCTTTTTATTTTGCTTTTCACTCCTTTGCATTTTTCTCCTGATGTGACAATGTACTATTGAAGTTGTACCACCACAGATACGTATAACATTTTGACTTCTACAGAACTTGACCGGCGGCAGCAATGGTGGCTCGCACGTGACGGACGTGACCAACGCTTCACGCACGCTGCTGATGGGGCTGAACACGCAGCAGTGGGATGCGCGCCTGTGCGAGCTGTTTGGAGTGCCGCAACACCTGCTGCCAACCATCTGCTCCAGCTCGCAGATTTACGGATACATCGTCACCGGCTCCCTCACCGGCACGCCCATCTCTGGGGTAGGTGCGTTGGGCTAATTAAATACTTATTCCAAAATGTTATTGTTACCCGCTTTGAGAACAGAACTTTGGCTGTCCGTTAGATATTTAGTCTTCCTACTCACCGAGCTATCGACCACTCAGTTGTGAAGCTACATTAGTAATTACTACCATTTTTAGCAACTTTTTGTTTTTATATTTTTTATGACCTCTGAGGGATGGTCCGACGCTCTGCAGGGATCCCGCTTGCATAGCGCGGGTGTAAATGACCTAAAGTTACAGAATTCAATACTTCACTTGTGTGACAGCACTATGAAACCATACACGATTTTAGTTCAATGAAAACCAGAGATGACCTTTCTCGGTTTACAATATTACTCACTCTTGGTTGCAGAGGCGGCTCGTAACTGAAATTGTCAGCTATGCATTTCATTTTTAAAATATACCTACCTAGTAAGTATGTAACATGTTCGCGATTTGGGAGGAGGGAATGGGTACCACCTCCCCGGGAACCTTTATTGTATAACCAACACCTCTGCCATAGGTCACCCCAAGTGGTTCGCTACGTTTGGTGATTTAGCAGGGGTGCCCGGGCTCATGGGGTGAGGTTTGTCTAGGTCTTGGAGGCGGATGACCACGACACACTGAACCCCAGATTCCTGCCCACCCCTTAAACCATTTTCCTTCCCAGAATTCTCCTCTCCTTCCTTTCCTTAAAAAAACCCTCCACACATCATCCCCAACGATGATACAGGCCCTGAAGGAAATTATTTTCCTCTGGGCCTCCTGTGTGGAGCTCATGTAAAAAAAAAACATAGGTATATAACAAATTTAATTTTAAAGTTACGTTTCGTTCATGCAACCATTACATGTCATAAGGGGTCGTCCATTAATCATGTGATGTTTTTTAGAAACTTTTTAACCCCCCCTACCCAAAATCACCTTATTTTCTTATTACAAAGTATATTGAATTTTCAGAATATCATCTTTAAATACAGGTATAATCTGATTAAATTTTGGAAAATTAAGCATCGTGATAAAAATTCCCAGAGAGACATTAAGGTTACAGGTTGTTTTTGACTGGCATTTGCTTTAGAAATCGTGCGTTCAATGAAAAATAAATACACGTGATATCTCATTACATATATCCCCCCCCCCTCCTTGTGATTTTTTTCCGAACCCCCCGATTGTTGCTGATCTAAGGGTTAATTGCCTCGGACTGGTATTTTCCAGGACGCATAATTCAGAGATGTAAGGTGGGGCTATTTCGTTGATTGATTTAAACACCATCCAGCACAATTTGTACAGGATTCTTTCAGGGCACTTGAGCCAGTGAAGGTTACGAAGGTGTTCTGAAATGTGCAATATGTGTATTATTATGAACATTTATTGCTCAGTGACAGTAGTTGTTAAAAATCGCATAACGAGGAAACCATTAACCGGCGTGGTCTAGGGATCGCGGGATCTAAAGTCGCGGGATCGAATCTCTGCATGGGCAAATAAATTTTATTTGATTAATTTGTGTTATTACACAATTAATTAATTAAAAATAATACATAGTATATTTGCAGCACGTTCCAGAGTGGAAGATACTCTCAGTATCGCCCTGGTGTAAGACCACCATTCAGAATTGAAACGTTGCTTGAAATGGCTTTAGCCGTGTTTGGTGACCAGATCTGAATAGCCAGGTACTTCCCCTCCTTCCTCTCCCCCATCACCCTCCCCTCCCTACCACCTTCAGCCTCACAACGTACCTCAATTGGGGATGTCATAGTCTCACTGGCTCCAGACGGGAGCAGCTGGAACTCTCGTGAGAAATTCACATAAAAAAACTAATATTGATTTAATTTTACTATCACAGGTCTGTGCTAGTACATAATATCTGTGTAGTGATATATTAAAACTGTGGTAAGTTATTATTATTTATGTTCCTCTTCCAGTGCTTAGGCGACCAACAAGCAGCCTTGTTGGGACAGAACTGCCTGGAGTTTGGGCAGGTTGAGTGCACCTTCGGAGCGGGCACCTTTCTACTCTACAATACAGGTAACTTCTACATCCCCTATCATGTATGATCTCCTGGTACTAACATCCACTCCATCATAAAATAATCAATGTTTTATTCCATTAGATTATACTATTGATTTTATTTTTTTTATTAATAATTTTTTTGGAACATACATTGGTATAATTTTACAATACTTTTAAAGGTTTTTTTTTATATATAAACATTTCAAAATTAAATAATAAAACAATTAGCAGATTAACTAAAAAAATCCCACATAGGCGTTGCCTGTTCGTGGGTATACTTGTATGTTTTCAAAACGGTTTAAATTTGACTCGTATACATACATTATCTTTGTAGATAAGCATAAAATTAAATAAACAAAAAATAAAATAAAAAATAAAATTTGTGTTTACTGAATTAGAATTCAAACAACATGTTAATAAAGATTAAAAATTTGTTATATCAGGTCAGATATTATAGCAAGTAAATGTTTGTATCAATGGTATTCATCCAAGACTTTATTACATATTTATATTTGCTGAAGGAGGATATATTTTTACATTCAATTTCTGTAGTCTTATAGAGAGCATTATACATTTTTGGCGCAATAAAATATGCATGTCTTTGCGCAAGCCTAGTTTTACACGGTGGAACTTCAAATACATTATTTAACCTATTACTAAATCGGTTTTCATTTTTTGTAAAAAGAATATTTCGAGAAAATATATATTTTAAACATTGTATACAGCAAATTTTTCTTGTTGCAGATACACACTTACTCTAGTACTAATATGAATGTAGTTTCAATTGATGTCGTTAGTGTTAGGGTAGTTTTAATGTGTCTCAATAGAGGTCAGTAACGTTGTACTATGTGAGAGACACAACTGTCGCCTGTTCGGCTCTAATACCTGAACGGTTACAAGACAGCCGATAATATCCTATCTACAGGTGGGCACCTTCAGTGACTATTTCTCCTGCCGCATATCTACTCAGAGCATCCATTAGAACGGACATTAAGTCTAGTTAAATATTCATTGTAAATAAGACAATAATAAACAGGACTCGTAGGTAACCTGACGAACGAAAAAAGTATCATTGATACCAGGATCATCCGAGTTGTATTGTTTATCGGAGAAAACATCAGCACACCACACTTACAGTCTATCTTATTTTTCAGGAACCTCGGTGATAAGATCCAAGAATGGCCTCCTGACCACGGTTGCGTACAAGTTAGGCCCTAATGCTCCTACCATCTACGCTCTGGAAGGTTCTGTGGCTAATGCTGGTATGTTCATTCTGTATTCATCGCTAATTCTTGATTTATATACATCCAAACAATGGAGTGCTTCTCTTGGGGGTTAGAACAATCATGTCAAGTTTAATGTTTCAATAACCGCAACTGTGTTTATTTATGTCCAAATGGGAACTAAATAATATTCTAGTCTCCTTCAGTGAAAGCTATCTTTCCTATTAGCTTTACGTTAACATTTTCAGTGTAATCTTAGACTCGAGCACGGAGGCTCCATTGAAGTTAGCCTCTTAGAAACTGGGTACACTCTCTAAAGCTCTCATATACATACTAATGTAGTTGTACACAAATCGCTTGCTGGGGATTGGTTTGTACTCCTGAATTTTTGTTTTTTTTTTTGCTGTAAATGCAGTACGTTTTAGTTCATTCTAAATTCAACCAAAAATATTGTTTTCTTACTTGTAGATGGTTAACCCTTGTATTTTTAAAAAATATTTATTACAATTAGTTTGAAATACTGAACACAAAAATATTATTTTTTAAAACCTCAAAACTATTATTTCTCAATACGAGTTTTTGTGGACATAGTACAAACCAAACCTGAGCAAGTGAAATATTGCCTCTGTAGAAGTTCTATTATTTATTGTTGAGTTTGGCAGTCTGAAGCCCTTAAATATGTATAAAATCCTCATTGGGTAAACTGTTTTCCGCAGGAAACAAAAAATGTACATTTCTTCTACATTCCTGACGAGTATTATAGAACAACAGGCGCAAGTAGCACTTTGACAATTAAACTCATCATTTAAACCAAATATTTGCACTTTAGATATGTATGTCATTTAACCTTTGATACGCTAAGATGCACAACAATACTTGTGTTACCACTGAAATACCCTATGCAAGTTATCGTTTTTAGGCTAAGTTTATAGGTTTTGTAGGATTAAAAAAATACAAAAAGTAACTATTTAAGTTGATACATTGGTACACGGAGAAAAGTAATTTCAGAGTTTTTGGTTACCCCTGTTTGCATTGGGAAGGTTTCACGAATTTAGCAACAAATACCTTAAAAGTTGAATAATCTAAATATAATGTTTGTGTGTATGTATTTGCAGGTGCAGCCTTGGAGTGGCTGCACTCCGGTCTGGGCCTGGGAGACGGGGGCACAGAGCGGGAGGAGCACCACAGCCACACCCTGGGCGGGGAGGTGGAGGGCCCCCGACGGGTGCTGGCGCGCCTGGGCTCCCAGGCACCCCCTGACCCCACCAGCCAGGTGTACTTCGTGCCCGCCTTCTCCGGTCTGTATGCTCCCTATTGGCGAAGGGACGCTGGCAGGTGAGAACCCTCCCCTCAAGACTGTAGAAATACGTTTGTATTAAAGTTCTTGGCGATTTTATTGACACTGACAACAGACAGGCCTGAATTGAAATTTGCAAACCAGGCTGCAACTTTCTTGTAATCGGCGTCAAAATGATATATTTTCGTCTCTTGGAGAGTGCCACAATAATTCTGTAGCCATTTTTTTTTTATCTTTTCTGTTTTTCATTTTTGTAAATACACTAAACCCTGAGTGGTAGATACTCTCAGTATCGTCCAGGTTAAAGACCACCATTCAGATTCAAAACATCGCTTGAAATGGCTTTAGCCGTGTTTAGTGACCAGATGTGAATACCTAGGTACTTCCCTCCCCTTCCTCTCTTCATACCCTTCAGCTGCGCAACATTTCGGATGCCATAGTATCACTGACTCCAGTCACATTAAAAAAATTTAAAAACCCCGCCTATGAGGCCCCAGAACGACATCTTTAATAAAAAATATATAAAAATTGCTGCGGTAGACAAATAATAACAGTGGTAGCTTAAAATAATTTGTTTTAAGTGTTGGCCAAAAAATATTATAAAGATTTGGTAGACTAAAACCTTCTAAGACCTTCTCTAGACCAAGATTTTCTGAACAAAACCATATCCTAGAAATAGAAAAAGTACAAAAAAGGTTTACACGTTACCTGTATATGAGGAAATATAAATACTACCCATTCCTGTATCTATCATTGTTCTTAACAGGAATGTTCGATTTTAACACCTTGGAAGCTCGCTGAAAAATATTTTTAGGTAAACATTTTTTTAAGCTAATCTCCAGTACTATTCTTAATCCGCCTGTGTTGAAAGAGATTAACTTATATGTCCCTAATGCGTATCCCAAGCACTTTTTTATGCTCCGAAAGCGAGAACTTCTACCTATCAGAATGTGCCATTAAGGGTATTCTCAAAATATTTTTAGAAACTTTACGCCGATAGATGGTGCTATTTTCAATATCGTCTAATAAAACACTTTTAACACGTTATGCTTTTTTAATATTGAGATGAATTATTGGTTCGCGAACGTATATTAGTAATATTAATCTATATAAAAAAAAAATTGGTACCTATAATTACATAATCGTAGAAAACGGGTGAAAAATACACAATTTCATTGCAAAAAATATGCACAAAAGACATTTTCCACAGCTCCGCGCGCGTTGGTAAAGAACATTTGTATTTACCCAACCAAAAAACATTCGCGAAAACGATGTATTTCAAAAATTTTACGATGTTCCGCATGCGTGGAAGAGAGACGCGAGATAGAGGTTTGTTGTATTCAGTAAATTAAATCAACGCCTGGGAAGATTGAATAAATTTATAAAAGGAACCGGCTGGGAACAACGGCATGTGTGGCGGGAGCTGGTGTTAACTGGACCTTTTTTTAGAGGCCGCTTTTGCTAAACGGGGTTATTCATAACAAGCGATGTAGGTACATACCTACTCATTAACCATGCATTCTCTCGGTTGCTTGCTCGCTAATATTTCGCGAATAAGTCAAAAAGTTACATTTAATTCTTACATTTCTATGGGGCGCATTTGTCAAACCAACGAAGTGGTTAGAATTGCCAGATGGAGAAACAAATTTGTCGTGTGCTCAAGTCAGGATACCACGGCTTCCATAATCATCGTTCATTCGGCAACATCACAATACATAATAATATAGTATGTGGTGTGATTTCATAAAATTGTTGACACTCAAACTGGCAGAGGAAGGGGTGCAAGTAGAAATGAGATCCTTGAGGGGTATGAGTGGTAAATCCGTGTATGATTGTTCTACAAGCGTCAAATAGATAATATAATATGTGTACTGTATCAAGAAAGAATGCAAGGCTAAAACTGGGATCCCACATCATCTATTTCATAGAATCTATGAAAAATATCGGTGAGAACCCGATTTCTGTACAATAGAAACACAAAATCGACTTCAACTTTCGTTCTGCGAAATCTAACAATTTTTTTTTCTGTTTTTGTGATACCAACTAACATTATAGTATAGTGTCTCTTGAGATCATTTTTCGCAAAAAACGGCGCAATCAAGCGAATTAATTATTTGGGAACAGTCAGTCGGAATAATAGAAGAGATGTGTATGAATGTGAATAATCGTATTCCTCACATTCTCTTTCAACTCTTAGTTGTGACCCATCCTCTCAGCGAGAAAACGGTGATAGATAATTAGTAAAAATTACACGATTACTACAGAATGTAATAATTACTGCAGAATAAAATAATTTAATTGTTAAAATTAAAATAGTAATTAAAATATTTATTAGTAATCAAAATATTTATTATTTAATTTTAATTTTATATAAATTACTACAGAATGTACCTAGAAAATGTGGATATAGAGCGAATTAATGAAGAAAGTACCTAGGTAGTATAAGAAGAATATATGACGCAAATATGAATGGTAGAAGAAGTTGGGGACGCACGAGGTAGACATGGCACGATCAAATGAATCAGATACTTGAGTCAGGTCATGTCAAAAGTCAGAATAATAGAAGACTATGTATGAGACGATGTATGAATGTGAGTGAGGCAAATAGTGTGTGCCAAGACCGAGTTGTTTGGCGGTCCGTCCTCTCTGCCTTCCCCTGCGGGGAACCGGCGTGATGGTTAGTTAGGTAGTTACCGAGAAAATATTTGTAAAAAAATTTGTAACTTAGTCTTGGATTCACTCTCTACCTTCGATCAAGTATGCTCTCTAATAATACTTTTGATTCTTATAAAGAGCACGCCTCATTTTTATGGAATAACAATAATGCGTTGTACAAAGTCGAAAAAAGCTTCAAACTCGTGGCAGACGGAGGAGAATCGGACAGAATGTAGGTACCCAGCTCGATCTATGCATTTTATTGTTTAGCAAGTCTCAATAACAAAATAACTAGGCGGGCGTCTAGTGATAGTTGGAGATTTATGAAAGTTCTAAATAATTACAGTCGTTCTCACTATAATTATATAGTTAATTTGTCCTTTTTTACTGCGTGCCAAAACCGCAAATGTTCCTTGCGCCGAGTAATACTGGAACATTCATAAAAAAGCAAAACGAACATTCTATCAGAATAACAAATCGCGCAACGCAAATTGACATTTTTACTACAAATATACTGACCACTTTAACACCATAGGAATGGGTTGAAAGCGTGCACGTGAAATTTATGGCTCGCACATAGGTTTGTCTCCTTCTAACGCAGATTAGGGCATTTTGGCTAGCAGTTTCTGCACAAAATAATTAATTTTGTTAATTTAATTACTGGGTTATTATAAGTGATAGAACTGTGAAATTTTCGTTCGCGAATATTTCATTATGAGTATTATTTTTCGACATTAAAATAAATAAAATATTATCTGTAGTTTTCAAATGCGGTTGAAAAATAGATTGTATGGGAATGGTCACATCTGTTTCACCTTAAACAGAGCGACTCAACTGCTTAACGATTCTGCATTGACCATCTACATCTTCAATGTCTTCTATTGAAAGTTCAGCAACTATCTTTTGACATACGTCACTGCGCAGCACAGTCCCAGGTCGTGATGTCCAGAAGTCGCAGTCAGGGTATAAGGCTGATCTGCTTTGGTGGCTTCCTTCTTTCCACTCCAAGGATTAGCGTACTTTTTGTGAGATAGATTGAGGTTTGAGGTTGTGCTTGTTAGTCAAAACACTTGTGTTTGTACTGAATATAATTGTTACTTTGTTTATTGAGAATAAATTCACAGTGAGAGAGAGGCTGATTCTAAATACTTGACTGGCAATTAGTATTAAATAGTAACTTAATTGAGTCGAGAATGCGAGAAGTAGAATGACATTGCAAAACACAATAACGATTTTTATAAACAGAAAAAGTGAAAGTTGATGTGACCACAGATTATAGATACAAAATTCATAACAATATTTTACTAAGAGGTGGCATAGACATGAAAAGTTTAATGTAAGAGGCTCTACACATCGAGATTAATAAATGAGAAATAAAAATGTTAAGAGTTGAATGACTTTAAATATAAAATAGGACAATCACAACACAGAACACAAAACAGTCACACCGTAGTAAAATGGCCCCCATGCATTTTTTTTTAAATTTTGTAATCTTCTCCATAATATGTTAGCATAATTAGTTTTTGTTGGTAGGGTTTATATCCAAACCCTTACTATTAAAGGTTCCATGACAACTCAGAGTCATGCAATTTCAACACCCCTTTGAAAAGTTGTGAAAAAAAACTGAAAAATAGCCCATAACCTTTACCTAACCCTAATTAACTAATTATTTATATAATTTTTTCATCACTTTTCAAAGGAGGTGTTGAAGTTGCATGATTCTGAGTTGTCCGGTCACCCTAATAAAGTACAATACCGAATGGTGCGTAACTTCCAGCATCCTGTGCGGGCTGTCCTCCACGACAGGGGCCAGCGAGGTGCTGAATGGGGCCCTCCGCAGCTGCGGACTGCAGACGCGGGCCCTGCTGCGGGCGCTGCAGGCGGACCTGGGGCTACCCGCGCCCCCCTGTCTTCTGGGCGGGGGCGCTCTGGGGGCCCGGGCCCTACTGCAGGCGCAGGCCGACTGCACGGGGATACCTGTAGGTCAGTACAATAATTTTCACTAATTGAATAACAATTGCACCTCTCCAGTCAGGAATATGTACTCCTGTACTGATCCAGCCACTACTTCAAACTAAAATTAACATGCTTAACCACTCCGATATGTAAGCGCATATACGTGATAATATAACGATAGCAGTCAAGTACAATAAGCGTGTTTTCACGTCAACGCGTGTGTTTCCACAGAAATCGCTATAACTCCGTTATTGTTCTAGTGACATCCCTAAAACAAAAAGTATAAGGTCCATAATAAATCAAGCTACACGTCCCTATTCAAGTTGACCATAGAAATACATAAAATGACCTATTCTGCCAGATACACGGTAGGTACAGATTTTACCCGCCAAAACACCTACGCGCCGCTAAACATTCTTATTTTTTTATTTAATATTCTTGTATGAAATGATAAAAAAGTGAGGTGACTTAATTATTTATCATACATTTATATGATAAAATAAGTATTGTTTTTTTTTACATAATTCGTGATTTTAGTACCGTTTTCAAATAAAAACATCACATGAGTCATTTTTACATTTTTTTTATGTTTGCACTCTAAATCTTAATATTTACAAATGTTAATATTTATTTATAATATAACAATTTGAAAGCTTATTTCATAACCTGTCAAAAACAGTTTTTAGAATTCGGCTATGTTCAGAAATGTTTCATTTAGGTATAGAGCTTTATTTGTGAAGCGGAAATAACAAAGTTCTTGTAAATCTGACATTTCGTTTAAGATGCAAAACTTGCATATTCGCGATAGATCAGAGCGGTTAATGTGTTCATATGTGGTGATTCTTGTAAACGGCTGAAAATGCTTGTGGAATTCATTTACATGTTTTTCATCAAACTGTTTCTATTGGATGAAATGTATCGGATGTGTTTTGTAAGCAGTTTATAATAACCACTTATGTAATAATTGACCCCGTTAACCGATTCTAGGCCCACATCATTGACGTGCTTAGTGTAGCTATAAGTGATCAGCTCTGGCACGGGAGCTCCACAAAACCAAAGTCAAGTTAGCCTATCAAAAGCTGGGCGTACTGTACAAATTGCAAATGCGCCCCACTGTTAAATTTGGCAGTCACCTCTGGTCTCGAGCCCCAAAATACTTGAAAAAAACCCATGACTCTGTACAGAAACAGGCGGCATGTTTGATAGATTGATAGCACAGGTATCGGTTGGAAATGTTGTCCTTTTGCTCAGTCATCAGTATTTCTATGAAAGATGTTCCGAGGAACTAGCGTCATTAATCCCTTCGGCACCGAGAATCCCTAGGCACCTATCACATGAGAAGGAGTCGTTTCTGCAATTGGTTCTTTGTTTCCAGTTCTATTATGAACTATAAAATCATGCTCATAAATACCTTGCGTTTATGAATTTATTTTTTTAATTTTTTATTTATAAAACCTACAAACATGGAATAAACTATGAAATTTAGGTGGATTCATTGGCTTTAAATTGCAGAAAGCACTAATATGTTTCTATATATCAATATTGTGAGATATGATTTTTTCAATTAACGCAGGCGAATCCGAAATCGATCACCCGAATACCTCCGTCGCTTGGCATCATGATTGTTTGGCTTAAACTAGGTCCAGTTAGCAGTCAGCTTGAACTAGTCAATTTCCAAAAAACTTGTTTCACCAAAACGCAATCCATATTGTGTTAAGCCCCTTTAAAATGCTAACTTCGTTCTGAATTTTTGTGGTTACACCACTTAAATTTTTGTTTCTTAGCTGACCTCTTTAATCTCTATTGAAAATTTTTTATTTATTTATTAATTTACGAACAATAGTCCATTAAAAACATAATAATAACATGAATAAAAAAGCAGAGATGACAGTGAAGGGAGAACACATCGGAGTATATTATTACGTTAAGGCTCAATTAACCGCACGAAAAATTTCGATTTGGACCAGTCGTGATATTTACTTTTAAAACGGCTTCATAGGAGGTGTATCGAATAGCGCAGATAATAATTAGCGTGCTTCATTAGAGACATCTATGAAAATGACAGCAAACTAAATATGAGTTGATATATCGTGGTTGTGTTCTCCGGGCGGTCTTGATGTTCAACGAAGATTCACAAACTGTGGAATGAATTAAATATTTTTTAAATTTTATAATAAAATGTAACTTATATATTTAAAAAAAAATCGAAATTAATGAAAGTTTTTCTTATTAGGTTATCTATACAGGGTGTCCGGGTGCAAAGTGCACAAACTTCAGAACGAGATCCTACATGACGAATGAAGTAAAATACAACTTTTTTCGAAATTTAAATGTTTTTTTTTTCCCTTATAAAAATATTTTTTCATGGAAGAATATACTTTTTTCTATACAAACAATTCAATTTTTTACCCGAAAACTAGCTTAAAACGTTAGAATTTCGAAAAAAGTTATTTGATTTTATCTCTTTTACTTGAACTATCATGTAAAATCACCTTCCTTGCGCGCTTTACCCCCGGACACCTTGTATAAAGAATATAATATATGTATATTCATAAATTATCTACTTTTGAACATTTATATAAATTATATACACTCATACATTTTTGATGCTTATCATATTTTAATTGTATAACGAAGATAATTTATTCATATAAAAAAAATGAAATTTCGAAAAAAGTTGTTCATCTTTTTTACTTCTACCATCATGCAGAATCATCTTATAAAGTTTCTGCACTTTACCCCGGATATCCTGTCCATTATTCTAATATGAGATATAGAAGATATTATTACAATCGAAGATATTACTCGTAACAAACTAACTAACCATCACGCCGTTTCCCCGCAGGGGTAGGCAGAGAGGACAGACCGCCAAACAATTCAATCGACACACTTCTTGCCTCGTTTACATTCATACATCGTCTCACTATTATGCTCTTCTATTATTCTGACTCTAGATATGGCCCGACTTAAGTATATGATTGACTTGGTCGTGCCATGTCTTCCTCGGGCGTCCCTGACTTCTTTTACCTTTGCGGATCTCCACGTTTAGAATTTATAATAACACGAATATTATTTACATTTTGACGACCGGCGCGTGGTCCAACGGTAAGGCTCTTGACACGCATACCGAAGGTGGCGGGATCGAATCCCGGCGTGGCAAATAATGATTAATTTGTGTTTTCACAATTTATTATAAAAATAATATACATATAGTATATTTGTGGCACGTTCCAGAGTGAAAGATACTCTCAGTATCGCTCTGGTGTAAGACCACCATTCAGAATTCGTTGCTTGAAATGGCACTAGCCGTGTTTGGTGACCAGATCTGAATAGCCAGGTACTTCCCCACCTTCCTCTTCCCCATCTCCTTACCCTCTCCACTACCTTCAGCCTCACAACATACCCCAATTGGGGTCACCATAGTCTCACTGGCTCCAGACGGGAGCAGCTGAGACTCTTGTGAGGTATTACTATAAAAAAATTATTTATATATTTAAAGTTTTTTTTTCATGTCAAAAGGATTTGCACACTAGGTACAGGCGTGTACTTGTACTCCAACAGAATTCGTTTTTGTGATTATTTAAAAAGCTGGGGCATTATTTATGCACATTGGTGAGAAATGTAGTTTCTACTATTTTTAAGAGTTTAAGTTTTCAGAGTGCTGTCAATTTTATTTCGAATTCATTTTGGTTATATTTTTAGATGTTATTTTAAGTTTTTCTATGTTTCATTATTTAATTTGTCAAAAATATTCATTTAACTATACACATGTAATAATTTATAGACGTCAGCAACAACAGGTGCATTAACGTGTTCATGTTCGGTAGAAAAGGCACAGAGGTTGATTCTAAAAGTCATTCTACGAAAACCATCTATATTTCCAACTATACAGTTATTTAACTTCTTCAGGGTTCTTAGTTTAAATAAAATTTTCAAAAAAAACTCACTGTTACAAACACACAAAGATCAATTCAATACTATAACAACAATCACAAAAATAAGTAACCGATCACGATCACGTGGCAACTTAGAAATTCCAAAATATAAAACAAGTGCTTCTCAACTCCATTATACTTATCAAGGTATAAAAAATTTTAATGCTCTCCTATATAAAATCAAATCTGAAGAAAATTATAAAGCCTTTAAATCACAAATCAAAATACTACTAGATCAACCCAACACTAATTATAAGTTTTAATTACATAGAGCGAATTTCTACGTTTATTTTTATTACATTGCACCTACTAGTAATAATTGATCAAGTGTTAATTATAATATTATGTACTTAAGTTTAAAATTAAATATTTAATTTCATCATTAATTTTACAAAAAAAAAAAATGTCTTTCTCTGTTTTAACATATCCTCTTAAAATATTTTACCAGCATTTCAAAATATAATCAAAGATTATTGTCGCAAAATATTATTATGTACCTAGTCTTACAATATTATCGGGTAATTCCATTATAACTGAATCATATTTATGTACTTACCACCTACCAACTACCTATTAATTGAAATGTAATAATATTTTTATTTTACTAGTACACCTATATCCTAACTTTTATTTATCTATGTACCGTACATCTAACTGTTAAGTTAGTAAATTTCTATATTTGTTATCATTCCTATAATTTTTATTTTATTTCTTACATCAAACAAAAACAAAGGTTTACACAAACACGACCCCCCAATTTAAACACGAGAAATGTTTTTCTTTATTAAATTGGGTAATTTCATTAACAAAAAAATTACTTTATTGTAATTAGTTCCTTGTATTTTTCTTCTGTAAATCTGTCATATGTATGTATTTCAAATAATAAAAAAAATAATAAAATGACGAATGAAACTAAGTAAAATGACAACCTAGAAATAACGCTTGTTATTTGTTGGGATCATAATAAAGAATAAGACTGGGGCCATTACATGAACCGCTAGGCCAATACAAACGAAAACGTAAATTGAATTTTATAAATGTATTTATAAATTTTATAAAAGTATATGGTGCTCCAGATTTTATGTCCGGGTTGAATCTTTCCCAAATGAAAGACTAAACCCTTCCACACACTTTTCCACAAATGAATATCTAGTAAATTAACGCAATGTAAATGCACTATATAAGAATAAAACAATACAAGAACAATACGTCAATCCACCAGAAACATAATGGGAAAATATTTCACCGACTCCAGATATTTTCATATCAGAGGGTTCGGCTCTGATGCAATCCTAACTGGTCCGATAAATCCTACTGATCCCTCAATATAAATATTTAAAAAATCTCTCGTAATCCTACATGTATTTAAAATGACCGACTTTTGCATTTTTATTTACAAATTTTTTGACAAATCTAATACGCCTAAATTTTGAATGAGAGAGCTAGGTATAATGCCAGTAGCCGAAATAACAAATGGTAATATTTTTATAGTCTGAGAATGCCAAATTCTTTTAATTTCATTTCCTAAATCTGTATATTTTCTTATTTTTTCAGAAACAGTTTTCTGGATATTACAAGAATTTGGAATAGCGACATCAATGATATAAGTTATTTTCATAATTTTGTCATGTAAAACTATATCGGGTCTATTATGACTAATTGTTCTGTCTGTCAGAATAGTTTTATCATAATAAATTTTATAAAATTAATTTTCTAAAAATGAATTTGGTTCATATTCATAATATGGTACATTACGGCAGTCAATCAAGTTATGTTTAATTACCAAACTTTGGTGAATTATTTTTAAAACTTGATTGTGCCTAAATGTATACTCGGACGGCGCTAATACAGAACATCCCGATATAATATGTTCTATAGTTTCCGGATAAGCCAAACATTTTCTACATAAATCATCAATTTGGTTTGCATCTTTGATGATATGCTTCCTATAATTTTTAGTATTAATGACTCTATCTTGTATGGCAAGCATAAAGCCTTCTATTTCTGCGCTCAACTCTCCAATACTCAACCATTTGTTTGACGAAAATTTGTCAACATATGTTTGGTTGAGATAATTGAAGTGTTTTGCGTGAAGAATTTTATTTGACCAGGAATCTAATAATTCCTGGTTGGTATTTATAAGAATGCTGGCATTCTCGTCGTATAAATTTAATGGTTAAAGTTAAAGTTACATTTTAATTAACCGTATTATTAATCTTTAAAAAATCATAATTCATAATCAAGATTTCTGATTCCCCACAGTTTAACAGTATATCAGCGGCGCAGAATATGCTGGCCGCACGCAAGTCGCAAGTCCCGACAGAAGAATAAAACTGACTGCGAGAGCCAATATCGAGTTTGGTAAAAAATATGTATTCTACTCTACGACAAATCAGTTAAAAATCCGGGCATAGGTCCGCTATGCAAGCTCTCCTGGTAGCGACTGGCGGATATTTGAAAGGCACATATGTTACACGCGCGTTAGACAGAGACGGCCTGTAATAATGATCTTCAGAATTAAAAAACGCAAGCGCCTGTTGTTAAAATACTTAATTAAACACGACTTACTTAAAAAAGTGCAAAAATCTCGCGATAATTGTCTTTAATTTTATTTATAGAAACGCTGTGAATTTTTTCATACATATAACTTGTAAAATAACTGAAACAAACGTGTTTATAATAATTTTTGGAGCATACTTTGCGATTTTTTTCTATCGAGGGAATTTTTTATAATTTGCGTTTCGGCGCAATAAATCACTAGATATTATCTTCAAGAATAACATATATTTTTTTAAGAGCTCAAAATCTTCAAATGTTTAAGGGAGGTTTGCAAGAAATCGGTAGAAATTCGGAGAACCGTCTCTTAATGTCTGCGTGTGGTTGAATTTCAGAACCCAGCCATGAGTGCATGTCGACGCCACGCTTAATGGCCGCGCCTTAAATAACATCTGTGTACGTGGAGTTTCACACAAAGTTGTAGTTCGGTTTCAAATTCAAGAATTCATCACTAGATGTCACTACTTCTGTCAACAGCTCGCATGTTATTAATTCCCCCCCTAGGTATAAGTGCTACTGATTTTTATTCTTCAAGTATCCTTCCGGATTTAGAAAGATTGTCGGCAATATTTGACCAAGTTGTTATAAATTACATAATAATGTCATTGCGTGTCTCGATTATTTTGTCTCGGTGAGTCACCGATGGTGTACCGTATCTAGCTGTCACTGAATCACAGTAGATCCAAAGAATTCGCTGTTTTAGGAACCAGTTCCTATCGGATTTATAAAATGGTCACAAACACTCAAACCGGGCGAAGCCGAAGTAAAAGCCGCCCACAGGGCCTAGCAGAAAAAACCTGTGGAGCGGGTTTTTAACTGCTAGTATAAATGAATAGCAATGACAATATAAAATTTAAAAAGTACATATAGAAGACACTATAAGTCAAAGCATGAAGAAGCATTTAAATATAGCTTATCGACTGCCGAAAGTCATTTAGTTTTACACCAAAAAAATTCAATGCTTTGACTTTCGTTGACAAGTCACGACATTCTGGATAAAGGAGAATGGTATCCATAATTAGTAGAATTTGATTGAGGAACACATTATCATTGATAAATTAATAAAGTAATATGTTTTTTTGCAGTGCGCCCCCACCAGGTGGAGTGCTGGGCACTGGGGGCGGCCATGGCAGCGGCCAGCGCCCCCGGGATTGATGTCTGGCCGCAGCACGCTCTTCCCTCCCCCTCCGACACCTTCTACCCCACCACCACTGAAGACGGTCAGTCATCACATCACATCTATACAACTTATCAACTCAAACGCCCAGTGCGCACGAGACTAGTATTTCAAGCCAGGATAGCAAGCTATTTCTAGTAAATTAGTAAGCTAGTTACATCTAGAATCTAAACCATAGGTTCTCAACATGGGCGATAATGCCCCCTTATGGGCGTTTGAGACTTTCAGGGGGGCAGTAGAAGATCCAGAGAAAATTAGGGGGCTGGACATGTAAAAAAAATATGGTCTAAAAAGACAAAAAAAAAATGCTAATCCTACTAATATTATAAAGGCGAAAGTTTGTATGGATGTATGGATGTTTGTTACTCTTTCACGCAATAAATACTGAATGGATTTTAGTGAAACTTTACAGTAATATAGCTTATGCATCAGAATAGGCTATAGGCTATAACTTTGAGCTCTGGCATTATGAAATTTGTATACAAATTTACGTTTGTTATCCCTTTGATAGTTAAGATTTACAGCGCGTGTTTGATTGTTACGTTGAGGGGGGGGGGGGATTGGGGGAGTGGGGGGGAGGTGACGTGTGCGAAGCCGGGGGCAAAAGCTAGTCACTAATAAAGCAAAGTAAACTTTAATATTAGTTAATTTTTGTTATTGTATGTATTTTAATCATTTTTATCACGGTGCGCAAATTCACATATTTCGGTAGTTTGGGGAGTGGATAAAAATTGAATTGAAAGATTCCATTACAATAAGATTAAATCTACAATCTACATTAAATCGGATGATATGAAAAATTTGGTGGGCCCCCAACCCGAATGGGACAAGAAATAAGTTGGGAAGAATAATAGCAAAACTTATCTTGTCCTACTAGTTGTTTATAATATTTTCATCTTACATGTATTATTATTATTATTAAGAATTAACACTATATCCATGAATACGGATATTCTCCTTCCCCCTCCACCTTCCTTCTCCCCTCTCCCGCTTCTCCCGTCCCGTGAATCTCCCTCCCAAGTTCCCCTCTCTCCTCCCGCATTCCTTACATTCATTCCTGGTACATTCAGTTTACAAACAGCTCGCGTGTCACCTATTGCAATATTTTTTTACAAATTTCATGATGCCAGAGCTCACCAGTATATATATAGAAACCTTCGCGGGCGTGCGCACAACAAAGATTCATCGCAATCAGTTGAATAATATACGAAATAATTTGATAATGCCAGAGCTCACCTTTATATATAAAAACCATCGCGGGTGTGCCCACAACAACTCACCAAAGTTTCATCGCAATGCATCGGATGAATGGTTTAGGGACCGCATAAGGGACAAACAAAGAAACATTTATTTTTATATGTTACGATTATGCTATCAGCTGTTTATTACCTTTTAAAATACATCGAAACTTAGGCCCGGCCCTAAAGTTCTTTCAACCCTTTGGTTACCGTAAAAAATTAGTATTTTCTGTCCTCAATGAGATTCCCTAGTTTCCCGCTTGTACCATCAGTTTCCAAACAGATTTAGTATAGGTATTTTCTGTTCTCGATGAGATTCCCTAGTTTCCCGCTTGTACCATCTGTTTCGAACTGGTTTAGTATGGGTATCTTCTGTTCTCGATGAGATTACCTAGTTTCCCGCTTGTACCATCAGTTTCTGAACAGGTTTAGTATTGGTATTTTCTGTTCTCTATGAGATTCCCTAGTTTCCCGCTTGTACCACCAGTTTCCGAACAGGTGTAGTATAGGTATTTTTTTCAAGAAGTTTTTTTTCCCATTCCTTGACAACCCTTTTTCACTATTTATAGTAAGAATGTTTTGAAGTCTACAATTTGTGAGTTTTATTTTTTTGCAGAACGTGAAATGATGTATGCAAAATGGCAAATGGCAATTGACAGAAGCTTTGGTTGGTCTTCCAATGCTCAACCATTGTATGATGATAAAGATGATTGTGGTAAGGAATTTACTATATTTTAACAAAAAGATCTTCATAATGCATATTCACAAACATTTCTTTCCTTAAATCCGAAATCAATGATGATACAGTTCAATTCAAGAGTGCTTTGATGCACCTTTTGCTTTTATTTTCTCTCTTTTTTTAAAACATTTAAATTATATGGTGAAATTTCGATTACATAATCGTTACTTGGATAATCATTTTCCTGCGTGAATTTTATTTCTTCCAGTCCCAAATTAATTTCATACAAAACTCGTAGAAATAGGTTGCATCAAACTTTCCTCTATGCATCGTTTTACCACATTAATTGTTTAAAGTTGCCAGTGGCCACTTCTAACATTAGTTATCTTATGCTGCATATACATGCACTAACATTTTTCACAATAACCGCGCTCTACAAATGATCCAACTATTATTATTATTATATTTATATAATCATGCCCATACATGTATGTAATAGAATGTAATTTTTTGCAGATATTAGAGAGAGACGAATATATGCGTCTATTCCTGCGGGCATTTTCTTTGTAACAAGTTGCCTCTTCCTACTCCTCGCCAGTAAACTGAAAACCTGAACAAACCAACTGTCGTGGAATATTTCACACTTTTGACAGCTTTTTTTGCATTTAATTACATACTCTAGAATCACATCATATTATTATGTGTATCAGATAAAATATATATTATATTTACACATGTGCATTAGCTATGTGTCCGATGCTTCTATAATTTATGAATAAAAAAGTGAACTTTTCAAGAATGAAGAACAAAGATCCGTAACGTTGAAGTGGCTCAGTATTGAAAATTACCCTTCGTTAAGAAATGACAAATATTTATTTAGTTTTAAGATGTTTTCATATTAATAGGGAAAAATATTGTGTAGTTAAATTATTTCAGGTATTTAAAGTATACATTCTTACCTTACTTTAGAAAAAAACGGCAATTTTACCAAACCGTTTTTTTCCTGATTTTGGGATTTTGGCATTATATTATTTTGTACCAAAACCGGTGTTTGTAAAAACCCCTTTTTATGTGTTTATTCTACCACTGCATTTTTAAGTACAAACAATGTATGTATTGTGTTTTGTTTTGTTTTTTTTTTTTAATTATATTTAAGAGAAAATCAAGATAATTTGAAGGAAATTAAAAAACATACTTGCTTTTTAGCTGGATATCTAATTCAGAATTGAGAAATGAGTTGAAAAATTTTTCAGCGTTACCCAATTTTTTTTAAAGATACATATGTTACCTAGTCAATAAAGGCAGAACAATAATTTTGATGTCCATATAATAATATTCATTTATGTATCGTTCTCTAAAAAAGGCAGGACTGCAAAACCCATTTACTACATATACATATGTATTTATGACCTTATTTGTTGTAAGTATAATTCTACAAGTTGACCGGGGTTAAGTGTACTAACTTTGGGAGGTGATTCTACATGACGTGCATGACAACATAGTATAAATAAACAAAATTTTAAAATTCTACAATATTTTGCATAGAAGAATATATTTTTTCCAAGCAGACAATTCAACCTTTTTTGTCTGTGAATAAGGTATTATCGTGTAGAATCACCGCCCGAAGTTCGGGCATTTTACTCCCGGACACATTGTATGTATGTAATAGAGTTTTAAAATGTGCATGTAACATCTTGGAAATGTAAATGATGCTACTCTAACTTGTAATAGCTTATTATGTAAGTACATATTTATAACCTAGATGTGTAATACATTTACCTTGTAGTTGATAAAATATTATCATATTGCTAGGCGTCTGCATTGCTCTGTGCACTTCAGGACAGTTAATAATATACAGGGTGTTAAGGAACGAGCTTCACCTACTTTAACCAATTATTCCTAAGATATTTGGAGTACAAAATGTAAATAAAATGTTGGTCTCTGATGACTTTTTAGATGTCTTTTTTTAATATTTTCTTCTAAATCAAACCAAAAAAAAAACTTCCACATGTCTTCACTAGTCACTCAGCGGATTAACTGACTTTTTAATTTTTAGTTTAACCAGCTGCTGACATGATTTTATTTTTTACGTATTCTATGCAGGCCTGGGCGGCCTGTTACTCTAAATGTTTATATATTAGAGATTCATGAAAATTTTGTGGTCCAAATTATTATTTATTGAACAATTTAAATAAAATAAAATACTTTTTATTGTTAAGTAACTTATATTTAACAATTTTGATATTATGTAATAATTTTTGGCAAAATCACTTGAAATCAGAAATCAGTCTGTATTACCTATTAAACTAAATAAAAACAATGAACTCACTTTTATTATAATATTTCAATAGAGTCTCGAATAAACGATATATATTAAACTTTAGTAAAGTTGTTTTAGCGCCCTTGAGGTGATTTTCTCACGAAAATGGCGCTATAAAAATCATCCAATAATAATAATTACTATTTATTTTTATATAGTAAAAATCAACTTTAAAAAGTCACATCAGTACTGACGATGGGTCAAGATGTCCGCAAAAAATTGAAATGAATTTACTTACAAAAATTTAACTTTAAAAGTTTAAAATTTAAGACTTACGGGCTCTGGCGTCACTAAATTCGAAGCTACTAGAAGCGGCTTCGAATTTAGTGACGGGGAGGGGAGTATTTCGATATTATTATTACGGCTGTGACGGAACGGCCTCCACGTCAGCAAACTGTAACCAGAGACTAACATTTTATTTACATTTAGTAATCCAAATAATGCCAGGAATCACTAGTTGTAAGTCAAGTTCGTCCCTTAAAACCCTGTATTTGTGATAGAATCTATCATCTGTGTAACTATGTATGTACATTTATATCATGTTATTAAGTATAAAACAAAAATATGTAACGGAAGTGGGAGCAAATAGTACATATTAGTCTATGTACGATATACCTACCTTTGGCTTGCTGGAACCTAACCTAACTTTTTTGTACATATCAACACTGGAAAGGATAAATGGCTAAACCTTAACCATTTATCCTGTCCAATGTCGATATACTTATTATTTTTGACCCGCTTTAGTGACTTCCCCCCTTCCTCTCCCCCATCTCTTTCCCCTCCACATTATCTTCAGCCTCACAACATACCCCGTTTGGGGATAGTCTCACTGGCTCCAGACGGTAGCAGTTGGGACTCTTGTGCGGTATTCATATAATTTTTTTTTTTAACTATATCATAAAATGGTTCTATTGCAAGATTTCATCCATTGCTTTATAATATGTAGGTACTTAAACAACCACTTATGGTAGATTATGTATTATGTTTATGATTTTGTATATAAACACAATATCAGGTAAGATGATTCAATTTACAAAAACATTATTTTGCAAAACAAGTAAGTTATTATGAAAATAGAATCAGGCATTGGCATTTGTGAGGTTAATCAATTTATTTCCAAATTTTGTTTTGATAATGTAAATATAAATTATGTAAGTATGTATAGGGATTTGTAAGTTACCTGTCGGGGGAATTTATAAAGGGGGGTTATATTCACCCAAACAGTATTAATGAATAATTTAAGTCATTCATTTTATTGTCTTAATATCCCTTGAATTATAGTAGGCATCTGAATTTATCACTGTTATTTCGTTATAAATATTAAATAACAAAACATTTTAACCAGAATATAATGTAATAATATATTATGATGTGTGTACAGCTTGACATAATATTATAGAAATTTATTCAATTGTTACTAACATTTTTCAGTACTATGGCAACACAAAAATACTCATTTTGTCTTTGAAATTTTTTCTTCACATTCGAGTTACATACAACATAACATCGATTTTTTTTTAAATTTTTCTATGTATTATTTTGATTTGATGAATTAGATTTTGATTTAACATTTAATAAATGGCTATTTTGAAATCGCCTTTTCATGTAATTATTTTTCTTGCAAAGTCGTTGAGTAATAAAGAAAGTTTAAACATAAAATTGTCTTTAGAATCTTCTCCTTTCAGAAAGTACCATGAATCTCTGAACACCGTTAGCATTAGCACTGTTTGGCTATAAAAAATGTTCACTTGGAGCATTGTGCTTTTTAAAACATTCATTCATTTTCCTGTCAGCCATTTCAGTGTTGCCGTTTAAAACCTTTTAAACAATCGCAGCGCAATCAGTTTTTATCCACCAAATGTCAAACTGTACAACTATATTATTTATTCAAAGTACTTACCTACTGAAGTTGTTAATTTATAAAGAAATGTATATTATTATGTATAAATGTTCAATGATCTGTGTATTATTTTCTTTCCTGGATTGTAATCAGGGGCTTATAATTCTATCTTTTAAAGTGAATTATGGCAACCAAACTAGAGTGGGGATCATAATCCTCAGCAATGAGAAAAGGGCTAAAGAAGAAAGAACCATTTTATTAGGATTCCTAATTATAACTTTGTTCATGCATTACAAAGATACATATCCAAATTATATGCATGTATGAACAAAATTGATACTGGATCTGGTGGCTTTTTCGTATTTAAAAGTTGCGTCGAATAGTTTATCTTACATGCGGAACTATTGAATACTAAATGAGACGACTTACTGCCAGTATGCTGTCCTTCTCATACTTATATGTTGCTACATTCGCTGTCTCATTTTCTCTAAAGGCACTTAAAATCTTCAGGAAACAATTTACGAAAATTGGTTAGAGATAGCACATGACCCCATGTGGCGCGTGACAGCTTAATGTTATATCGAAAGTACGATAATTATCATACTACACATATATTTTGCTTGTCACCTTTGAGATCTCTACAACATGTCCATAGTTTGTAATGTTCTTGGTAATGCACATCAAAAGATTGAGACTTTTAGACCTGTTCTTCTTTACTGGAGTATGTTGTTTTTTATTAGCAATGGCATCTACACACGGCTGGTTTTCCCTGTACTAACTGTAACTGAAACCACCACTTCGAAAGGCTCAGCCGTCCTACCTTCTTTAAGGCAAGCCTATTTTTTGATCCCTTCTCACATATTTTGTCAAAAACCATAGATATCAGTGTGCAAGTGTGTAGGTGACTTGGCTGCTACAGATGACTGATTTTTCCAATAGTTTATAGACGGCTTTGGTCCGGTCAGTTGTCTGTTTGGGCCTTTACTTGTCTTATATGTTTTGAGTAAGAAAAACTTCAAGATAAATTTTTTAAATTCTTTTATTCTGTTCTCCAATTTTTTTTTCTTTATTTTAATGCCAAGAAAACGGGGTTAAAGTGCAGTTTTTAATAGAAAATACAGTTTACCCATTATATTTTACCATAAAAAGCGCTGGTTATTGTATATTATTATATAAGGCATCCAGAAACTCATAGTATAAGGGGGAAACTAGTGAATCTATATCACATAATATATAGTCAATTTTATGATATTACTTTTTTAATTTGAGCTTTCATTTTCGAGTAAATCGACTCCAAAGTTTGAATTTTTTGGTCAAATTTGAAAAAAGATTGGTGCTGAGGGTAATATCAACTGTTTTGTCTTTAAAAATGCGTCGAAGCGTGAACCCAGGTTCAAAAGTTTTTTAATCCTATTTGCCAAATAAATTTAAAAAGTTACAAATATATTTAAGCGCCCTTGAGGTGATTTTTCACAAAAACGGCGCTCTACAAATTGTCCAATTATTATTATATTAAAACAATTGAAATGCCCAGATCAAAAAAAAGTTATTTTGGGTTCTCTATATATTTTGATGTAGATCACCAGTAGCCCAATTGTACTACGAATTTCTGGACACCGTGTATAAATACATTATATCCATAGCCTTCCCAAAGTTTTACATTAAATTAATCAATTCTATATAGTTTCCTCATACATAGTGTCCATTGCAAACATTAAAAATAACCACTGGCTTTGAGTAGAAATTATCACCTAAGTGTTCTTCTAACATTTTTTTTTAATTCATTTTAGTTGACCTCTGAGAGTATGTGTTCTAGTCACCCAATGTTAATGGATGTTATTATTTGCAATCCTCTGTGGTTGTTTTGTTAATAATTTTTGTATTGTTCTTTTGTTCATAAATCTATTGTAAAAAAGCGTTTGATATCTCTTCATTCCCCGTGTACTCCCAATACCGTTTCCCTTTAGTCAAAACATAGTTGATTCTAATAACTTATACCCAATCTAAATCTGAAGTTGCTACTGAAAAGAGTTCGGTCGGCCCAGTTCAAATCATTTTTTTATTTCTCTATGTGTTGAAAGTACATAATATAGTAGACAGCCATTGGTTAACCATTTTTTTTCTATTTAATGAAGTAGGTACAGAAAAGCATAATGAAGGCCATCACTATGATGTAATTTCACACAAGTATTATCTTTATTATTTGAAACTATCGCAGACTTGCAAAAAAATCACAGGATATTTATTATAATTACAGGTTTGTGAAGCTGAAAGTATTTATAAAATAGTAGCTGAACGCCAGCATTGCTCGAGCTTTACACAGAGCTTTTCAAAATCAAACTTAGTCAGTATATCCTAAACTGTAATCGGATTTGAAGCATATCTGGTTTTGAAAAGGTTATATGTCTGTAACTGTGACTGAATTCAGAACATAAGTAGGTATCTGCTGTTGAATCCTACTAATATTATAAAGGCGAAAGTTTGTATGGATGTATGGATGTTTGTTACTCTTTGACGCAATAAATACTGAATGGATTTTAATGAAACTTTACAGTAATATAGCTAATACATCAGAATAGGCTATAACTTAGAGCTCTGGCATTATGAAATTTTTATAAAATTATACGTTTATTGTCCAGGTTGTTGGGGGAGGGTGAGGGGGGGTGTTAGTGGGGGCGTGGATGAGAGAAGGGGGGGGTTTGGGAGGGGGAGGGATTGAGGGGGGGGGCAGTGGCGCGTGCGAAGCCGGGGGCAAAAGCTAGTTGGTAATAAGGCTTAAAAATTAAGCATGCTGGTATTAAGCATCTTGACCAACCGAATAGGTAAAAGTTAAGATATCATTGTAACAGATAAAAAATATATATAGATAAGTTTATTTGTTTTGACAGCAGAGCTGCATTTTGTAATTATTTATAGCCTTCAAATGAATCTTCAAAGTTCGTAATATTTTTACCAGTATTTATTATTGAGGGTCATCAAGTGCCATCTGCTGCAAGGTGTTGTGAATAAGGAACTCCAGTGAAAAGTATTATGGCTTTAAAAAAATATGTTCATATAGACCAATAAACGCTGATTCTGAATATATAACTTTTATTTAATAATATTAAACGTACAGTTTTTAAAAAAATATTAAAAAGTGCATTTTTAATATTCTCGTTAAAACACAGTGTCAGGTTGGTATGCTGTGTAATGCTCTGTGGTGACGTCACGATGGTAATCACTGTAATGACAGGTTTATTTATGCTGTACGTCATTTGTATGGGAATTTAGGTATGACACAAACAAATGTTCTATATATTTCTTATTTTTGAAGATGTCGTAAAAGCATATACCTTTATAGAAACTAAATAGAATTGCCTTTTAGATTTTTGTATCTGACATATACGATCGCGTTTGAAAATTGCAGTATTTTAAGTTTCAAAATGAAAAAATTTAAAAAAAACAGCTGAATGTAAACATAATCTATTAAAATGGTCGAAAAATTTTGGAAAATTCAAAATTTAAAAAATGCAGTCCTCTTACTTTATGAATTTGGAATAAAACTGTCTCTTCACTTTTTATCTCGTTCATACAATTAAAAATGATAAAAAAATATTTTAATGATTCCGAAAAAATAACTTAAAAAATATGACATCTTGGATTCGGTGTTAATGCGTTGATTTCTGTATTTTGAATTTATTTACACATGCATTAGTCTTTTACATTATTAAATAATATTACTTTTATGGAAGTTTTATTAAATTCACACGGAAAAGTCATTAAAAAAAAATTTCAGACGTAACCTTAAACCGTACAACGAAATAAATATATTTAGTAACCTTATGGTACAACGAAAATAAATCACCAACAAAACACTATTTAAAGGACTAAAACTGAAAAAAAAGTAACGCAGCATTGGTACTTATGATGAATTACACTAATATCACAGTGAATTGATCATTTAAACGTAAATTAACTTCAAAAACATAAAACTGCAAGTAAAATTCATCATGTCATTTTTGCGAAGCTTCTGATCTCGCCGTCGCCATAGACGCCATTGCCCATACACCTTAAATAGACCAACAACGCGCTAAGATGGCCGGCGGCGCCTGCGCAAATCTATGTGAGATTCAAGGAGACCAACATAAAAATCATAAAATACGTTTTTTCGTATTTAGTAGATGACGTCACGAAATGCATAATAGATATGGTGTTTTTAGAGGGACCTTGAAAAATTAAAACTTTGATAATTATTTTAACTATTAAAACTAGGTCTAAAAAAAAAAAAAATATGCAGTTATTTAAGTTAGAAGGTCATTCTTCTTCTTTATGTGCCTTATCAGGTCCCCCCGACGTTGGCGATCACTCTTGAAAAGGTCTCTCTGTCTTGCGCTGCCCGGAATAGCTCCTCCACACTTCTAATGCCGGTCCACTCTCGTATGTTTCGCAGCCAAGACATTTGTCTCCTACCAGGCCCTCGGCGACCCTCTATCTTGCCTTTCAATATTAAATGGAGCAAGTGATACTTCTCCCCTCGAAGTACATGACCCAGATATGAAATTTTCTTGATTTTAATTAATGTAAGCAGTTCCCTATCTGCTCTAGCCCCCCTGAGAATTTCTATGTTGGTGATCATGTCGGTCCATGGGACCTTGAGCATTCTCCGGTGAAGCCACATTTTGAAAGCCTCTAACCTGTTCATGGTATTTATTTTCAAGGTCCATGTTTCACAACCATACAGCAAGACCGACCACACATAACATTTTAGCATTCTCTGCCTTAGTTTTAAGCTTATATTGTCATTGCAGAAGAGGGATTTCATTTTTATGAATGCAGTTCTTGCTGCTTCAATTCTGCACCTAATCTCTATATCTGGGTCAAGAGTCTCCGTGAGGATACTGCCGAGGTATCTAAATCTCTCCACCTTTTCGACATTACAACCATTTAACTGAATCATTGATCCAGAGTGATCTAGTCGTCCAAAAGTCATCCATTTAGTTTTATTGACGTTGATTGTTAGGCCCAGTTGCTCACCAGCATTATTAACAAGATCTAATAGGTCTTGGAGGTCACTGATACTGTCAGCTAGTAATACAGTATCATCTGCATATCTTATGTTATTAATGACAACTCCGTTGATCTTGAGACCCTTCTGGGTATTACTTAGGGCTCTTTTGAAGACATAGTTGGAATAAAGATTAAATAATAGTGGCGACAGGATACATCCTTGTCGTACTCCACGCTGAATGGCGATTGCATTAGATCTCTCATTCCCACGTCTTATTTCTGCTGTTTGGAACCAATACAGGTTTTTAATGAAATTCTGGTCTTTGGTGTCAACATTACAATCCGCAAGCATTTTCATTAGGTCAGCATGTTTTACCCTGTCAAATGCCTTTTCGTAGTCAATAAAACAGGCAAAGACTTCCTTTCTTTGGTCACGACACTTTTGCAATAGTACGTCGACAGAAAATAATGCTTCACGCGTACCGAACGCATTTCTGAAGCCAAACTGAGTGTCATCCAAGTCCTGCTCGCACTTATCACGTATCCTGGCATGTATTATTTTAAGGAATAATTTAAGGACATGACTCATCAAGCTTATTAATCGATAGTCACTGCACTTCTTCGGGTATTGTTTTTTAGGTAATGTCACAAAGGTAGATTTTAGCCAATCTTGGGGTATATTCCCTGTGTCATATATAGAGTTAAATAACCTCAACAGGTAGTCAACATTTTCATTATCAAAGAGCTTCAACACCTCAACTGGAATATCGTCTGGTCCGCACGCTTTTCTATGTTCTGAAGTCTTTATCACATGAATAATTTCTGATTTTAAAATCGATGGTCCATGCAATTGATCGTTAGGAATATTAATGTCAGGTCTAATATCTTTGAATGTATCATGAATATACTTTTCCCACGTTTGTAAAATATCTTTTTCATCCAATATCAATTTATTGGAATCGTCAACTAAACATGATGGAGTAATTCTTCTAGAAGTGCTTGTAATTTCCTTCAATTTTTTGTGAAGTTTAAATGCATTGTGACTACGACTGTACGACTCTAGTTCTTCACACTGTGACTTCATCCATTCTTCTTTGGCTTTTTTAATTTCGCATCTAATCGTTCTTTGTAAGTTTTTATATTGTGTCTCATTATGTTTGTGTTTACGTCTCTCATCCATTAAGTTCAAAATGTGGTCAGTCATCCAATTCTTTTTTCTAATTTGCTTATCAGCTTTAGAAGGTCATTATTCATAAAAAAAAATTTAAAAAATTGGACTGGACTTCTCTATTGTATGATCGCTATTGCAATAGAAGTTTTATAGGGGCTCAATAACATAATACCTCAAAGGAAGTCACCCCTCACAGTGTTCATTGCTACTGAGAGGACTACTGCAGAACTAAAGTAACATCATGTAAGTAATCTAATTACAAACTAGCAAGTTCCCGGAATGCGTTGCTATGCCACTTAATAAAGAAATTTTTTCGCCCTGCTTATCCTTTCCCATTTGTCCCGTTCCCCTTCTGCCTCCCCTTCCTCTCTCGCGTCCCCTTCCACGCGTCCTCACTCCGCCTTCCCTATCTCCACTTCCCTCTCCCGCTTCCCCCATCCCGCGTACCCTCCTCCCAAGTTCCTCTCCCGCATTCAATATGTTCAGTCCCGGTACATTCAGTTTTCAAACATCTCGCAATTCTTTTATACAAATTTCATAATGCCAGAACTCACCAGTATGTATAGAAACCTTCGTGGGCGTGCTCACAACAACTAACCAAAGTTTCATCGCAGTCGGATGAACGATTTATCAACGCATATTTTCATGACGCCAGAACTCACTTTTATATATATAGAAATAATCGCAGGCATGCGCACATCAAATCCCCAAAGTTTATCGCAATCGGATGAATGGTTAGCAACGCCTAATTTCATGAGCTTTGAGATTTTAGCTTTAAATTTGAGCATTAAGCTTTGCTTTGAGCTTTAAGCTTTAAATTTAAGCTTTGAGCTTTAAATTTGAGCTTTGAGCTTTAAGCATTTAGCTTTGCTTTAATATTTGAGCTTTAAGCTTTGGGCTTTAGGGCCCATAGTTGATCTAAAGCTCGGCTTTGACGGAATGTGGAGCTCAGTTCGGTTCAGCGTGGCTTAGCACGTAATCCATACCAGTATTGCCAACTCGGATTTTGATAAAGGCGTAGGCCAGACTTGAAAATTATGTAGAATTAGTAAAAATTTTCATATGAAAAGTTTGTAGATCTACATACTTTTTTCCAATTGAAGTGAAGTTAGGGTAGGTGAAACTGAATAAAACGAGTATTTTCTTTTACAATTTATTTAAAGAGACTGACGACCGTTGTTCCCAATCCTACTACAGTGAAACCCTCTTAAGAAGTTCTCTCTTAAGACGTTTCGTGGCTTAAGAAGTTTGGTTTTTTCGGTCCCTCGACTCAATATTGGCCTAATTTTTCCCACATATAAGGTTTTCCTGCTTAAGAAGTTTGTTTTTTCCGGTCCCTTGGAAAACTTCTTAAGAGGGTTTCACTGTATTCAACTTCTAAGCTGAAACTTAAGGATCATCACTGCTTAAATGCCAACTGCGCATTTCCCAACAGAAAACCATCGCTGAAGCAAGCCGCTCAGTCTAAGCCAGCCGGACTATTTATTACATATTTATTTTATTTATTAATTTTCAACGCCCTGGTGGGCTTTTACATTACAAGTTTATAATACAGAGACAGGTTTTTAAAAACAAAAGATAAACTATAAAAAATAACTAGTACACGTCATATGAGTATACAGATAAATTGGAAAGATAATACATTACAATAAAGGAGAAAGTTTCTAAGTTGTAAATAGCATAGAAAATAAACTAGTAGGTACTCATATGTTAGTAATTACAAAATTTACAGGTGACTGATTAATTGTGCTGTGTAAATACATGACAAAATGCAAGATACATAAAAATAAAACGGTAACAAGTTTTTACATTGTGGATTAATACAGAAATACACAAATATATGCATTAGCACCTATGTGATGCTCCTTAAATATCAAAATATTCTACATAAAAGTATTGTTCAGATATTTCAAATAATGGTAAACTTGTGTTAAATACATCGATATTAGAGGTGAATTTGTTTCCTAATGTGTGAAGTCGAGAAATAGGTGCATGTATGTGGTAGTTCGTTCCAGAGTTATTGTTGCAGAATAATTGTCTACTGGATTAGCTGTTTAAGCATATATCTAATGGTGCATTTCCATGCTTGTCAAGGCTCGGCAAGCCTCCACAAGCTCCAAGCGTACACAAATCTCACTTGGTATTTGGAAGCCGTTTACACGCTTGTGACTGCGTCAGTATGCGGGTTTAGTATATTTATGCAGTACGCTACCAACATGACTGGTTTATTTATGCCAACACCCAAGCGTGGCGGACACCGAACTTGTGTCGGCTATTGCGTTTGGTTTAACATACTTTTTTTGAAATACAAGCAAAGTATAAAAAACAATATAATATTGTCTTGTATTATAAAAAAAAAGTTATAACAACAAAAATCATATGTTTTTTTATTGTAATAAATAATAAATCATCAATAAAAGATTATTTATTTATATTGACTTTTTAGGTAAATCCAATAAATCAAATTAAAGCATTCAAATTGTGTACTTATAAATTTTAAAATATGATAGCCTATAACATCCTTGATGGGTAAAGCCAGAAATAATTGAAAAAAGTAATTAAAAATACTGGGTTCAGTGTTTATATAGTTTTAATGACTTTTAAACAAGACATTTGCATAAAATAACATTCAAAATACTGTGTTCAGTGTCTACATAGTTTTTGACTTTCAAACAAGACATTTTCATAACACAACTTGAAAAATCAGCAAGGAATGTACGTTATAATCTCTTTTCATAATTTAACTATTACAAAAAGTTATTTGGCAACGTGGAATGTAAGAAAAATTTAATTAATGACTTTTAAACAAGACATTTGTATAACATAACTTTTAAAATACTGTGTTCTGTGTTTACATAGTTTTAATGACTTTCAAACAAGATTTTCCTAATAAGTTGAAAAATCAGTAAGGAATGTACGTTATAATAATCTGCGTTCATAGATGGCGCTAACTTAATTATTACAAAAATGTTATTTGGCAACGTGAAATGTAAGAAAAAGTTAATTAATGACTTCTAAACAAAACATTTGCATAACATAACTTTTAAAATACCTACTGTGTTCAGTGGTTACATAGTTTTAATGACTTTCAAAAAAAAATTCCTAATAACTTGAAAAATCAGTAAGGAATGTACGTTATAATCTCTGCGTTCACAGATGGCGCTAATTTAATTATTACAAAAACGTTATTGGGTAATGTGGAAAGTAAGAAAAAGTTTAAAAACATACAAAGTTATATTAAACGATTAAATAAAGAATGCACATTTCAACGCGCACCGTTCGCAGGTGCTCCAGTTGCTCGATTTTAAGGACATTCTGAAAAAGAAAACAGTATAATATTATTACAAACATATTAATGTTTTATTTCAGACGTATCTCATGACACCATACAGGAATCCAGAAACAGCTGTCCAAAAAAACTACAATGAAATTCACATAAAAACCAGAAACGTTGTGGAAAGACAATACGGATTATGGAAAAAGAGATTTCCCGTCTTATCGAACGGCCTGCGACTAAACCTCAACACCACAATGGCAGTTATTGTCGCATGAGGAGTTCTTCACAACATATGCCTCAATCGCTGGGAGGAACATCCACAAGATTGGATCAATGGCGTTGACGATGTTCCAAACAATGTCGCAGAACAGAACAATGCGGGGAACATTGCAAATTTAAAAAGAGACATTATTGGAAATAATATGTACAATGTATGAGCACTATTTGTAGTTGCTTGATGGGTATGTTTTTGACCCTGCGATCCAATATGTGTGTTACTTGTTATTTCTTGTTTTCTCTATTTATGAAAATAAATAAGTATTGCTTTAAAGCAGGGGTCTCCAAACTTTCCAGACTTAGGGCCATACTGATCACTTCAGTAAGTTCCAAGTGCCAAAACCGTTTTAATTTTCATGCCATTATCTATAATTTCTAGACTAGTCTCATAGTAGGGGAGGAGGGCATAGCAAGACGGGGTAGTCGACGTTTAACGATAAAAAAAACATTGTTCTACAAATATTACAACATTTTATGCAAATAAACTTTAGTCATGTATAAAATGCTAATAGATATTTTAAAAAGCTATAAAAAGGGTAATTAAATAAAACTATCATTTGCCCCGCCTTGCCCAAGCAGGAGGTTAAAACGGGGTAGACCGCCGGGCAAGATGATTCACACTTATGGGGTAAAGAAGTATTATTGACTCCTGGTCTTCACCTTCGACACATGCACGGGAAAAATTGGCAAGCAATCCATCCTCCTACTGACTCCAAATACCTCCCCTTACAATAAAGGCAACATGTTTTCTTTTCGACCGCTTGACTTTTCTCAGATTTTTTTGGCTTATTTGCAGCTTTCCATTTCGTATTTTATAATTAATAAATAAATAAAATAATCATAAGGAAGGGAGGGTATGATGGAGAGGACAAGATGGCATTACCATATCATGCCTCCAGGCGTATTTTTTTGTTGCAATTTTTTTAAAATAATAAAACTATTATTTTGTGTTTTTTTGTCCAACTTATCACAACAATAAGCCATTAGCTGCTGCGGGCCTGATTGGTCCTGCTACTGGTCAGTAGCTGTCGCGGGCCAGATTGATGACACTGGCGGGCCGGATTTGGCCCGCGGGTCGTAGTTTGGAGACCCCTGCTTTAAAGTAATGGTTTAATGGACATAATATTAAGATTGATGAATACATATTTAAATAAAAAGAATAAGTAAACAAAACAATTACCACTTCGTAGTTTATTTAGGCTGATCTCCTTGGCTTTCCTATCCAATCTTACAATAACCAGTTGTTCTTTTAATATCTCTTGCCGAATTGCCGATTCAGCTGCCTTTGCGAGCCTCTCCTCTTTCTTTGCGAGCCTCTCCTCTTTCTTTGCGAGCTTCTCCTCTTCTAACATTTCCAAAATAACTTTGGAATGGGCGGCTTGCGTAGTGAGTAATTCCGTCACATCTGCCTGGACCTTTGCCATCGCCTCCATGTCTTGCATGTCCTTTATCCTAGTTTCTTCAAGCTTGGCGGCTGCTATTTTTTGTAAATCAGTGAAGAGAGAATCCTTCATTGTTTTCTTCAAACACAGCCGCCTCTTGAACGCCTTCCTAGGAACTGAAGGAGGGACAGTTAGTGCGGACGTCACTGGAGTATCAGGACTCTCAGATGGCAGTGGGCGGACAGCCGGTGCCGACATCACGGGACTCTGAAGGGTTAATTGGGGGACAGCTTGAACCGACATCTCGGGAACTGTGAAAATCGGGTTTTCATCCTAAACAAAAGATAAGAAGAATATCAACAAAATTCAAATACAACCGACTTATTTATTTATAAAGAAACAAACAGTACATTGATTACAGTGGTGAGAAAATTTACAGATATTAATAATATTTCATGGTTGGTACCTATGATATGTTTCTCTGTAGTGTCTTATTTATGGTATGTATATTTATTAATTATCGGGTGATGTGTATTGTATGTGTGAGTATGTTTGTAAATGTGAGAAGTGGTGATGTGGGAAGGGATATGGATGCGCATTGAGCTGTTTATATTATTGACATGGTGCTCTTTTTAAATTTGGGGAGTGAATCGGAGATGTTAGAGTTTAGGCAAATATTATTTAACGTTTTGTAATTCAGCCTGTGTAATAATTCTGTGTGGCACGTACGTCTTAAGAGTATGTTAAGATTAATTAGGGAAAGAAGTTCAGTACAGTCGATGTTATTATTTAAAATTCTGTGTATATGTTAAATCAGCTATTGCTCACCTTTGCTGCACAATTTGAAATGCACATTCAAAGTTATTGTTGAATTTGAAGGTAAGATATTTTAAAAATTTGTTTTGAATATGTTCTATGCTATCTATGTATATATAGTATTATATATCTTATCCTTGAATGTGATTGAGAAGTCAGTATAAAATAAATAAAAATTACCAATGACCAGTCATCAGTCTCTACTGATTCCAGTTGATGCTGTCCTGTTGAAGAGTTGGTTGCGTTGGCAGTTGGCTCTCTCACAGCAGGAGCATCTGAATCCAACCTTTCAAAATACAATAGAAGGACTTCAGAGAAAAATCATATAATAACATACGTAACATAATAAGTAACATACACAATCCAATGCATGATAAGCTTTCAGATTCCACTACGTAATACTACAAAACTAACTAACCGCCACGCCGTTTTCCGCAGGGGTAGGCAGAGAGGACAGACCGCCAAACAACTCAGTCTTGGCACACACTCTTTGTTCATTCACATTCATACATCGTCTCATACATACTCTTCTATTATTCTGACTCTTGACATGGCCTGTCTCAAGTGCCTGATTCACCTGATCGTGCCGTGTCTTCCTCGGGCGTCTCTGACTTCTTCTACTACTCACATTTGCGTCATATATTCTTCTTACACTACTTTCTTCATTCATTCGCTCTACATGCCCAAACCATCTTTACACTACAAGTCGGGATTTATTCCTGACCAGAAATTCTGGTACTAACCACCACATCTGATTATTACTGAGGCAGTTCATATATTTATAATAATATTTAATATTCTTATATAACGGCCAATAAAAGAGCGTTAAAAAAAATAAAAATTATACTTACTGGTTTTCCAGGCCGCAAGAACTTATTCCAATAGCTGCTTCGACCTTTAACAGTACAGGGTCCTCAACATCTTGGCTGGGCCCTCCCCCAGTACCAAATATGTGGCAACGGATGGTTGCCCTCTGCGTTCGGGCTTCTCTCTTTAAATTATCCCAAGCCTTTTTGAGAGCCACGAGGGATCTGCAATGATTTAAAAGATTAGAAAAAACAATATGACCTCATTGACATTCAAGCATCGTCTCATACAAACTTTGGTTATTCTGACTCTGGAGATGGCCCGACTCAAGTATCTGGTTCACTTGATCGTGCCATG
Source organism: Limnephilus lunatus (assembly GCA_917563855.2). NCBI lineage: Eukaryota > Metazoa > Arthropoda > Insecta > Trichoptera > Limnephilidae > Limnephilus > Limnephilus lunatus. The sequence continues at coordinate 17,588,364 of OU830602.1, read as the reverse complement.
TCTTCTTCGGGCATACCCAACTTCTACCATTCACATTCGCGTCATAATATTTATATTCTCATTCGCTCTAATACGAAACAGAATTGAGCTACGAAAACACGAGATAAGTACGAAACAGGGCACAATATTATAAAAGATAAATCACATACCGTTGAGATGAGCTGCCGCTGTTAAACTGGGATAATATTTGGTTCCAGGCAGCATCCTTCAATCTTGTATTCAACAAGTAATTCGGACCGCCCGTTGATTTTGACAAGATTATCGGCGATGCTATGATGAGCTCTACAAGCCTCATTTTATCATTCTGTGTGAAATTCTTCGCACACTTTGCTTTATTTTCCATTTTAAAGAGATTGTTTACAGTTTACTTGCCGACGTACGGAGAAAAACTTACGCCCATAAATGAACTACTATGACGTCGCAAACCACGTGACCGGGTTACAAAAACTGACGGAGTTATACCGTCACCCACGGTATAAAGGCCAAGACCCAGTTTACGCCTCTAGCGGTAATAATCCTTCTAGGAGGCTGAAGCTAGGCGGCTGGAAACGTCAGATTCATACGTTACGAATCTCACTTCTATGGATATTATTATCGCGGTGCAGCGCGTGCGTTTTGATTTAGACAAAAAACTATAAATTAGAAGTATTACATGCACAATACATACAAAAGTTTGAGCGACGTTACATATTAATTCTCTACAGAAGTGTTTTAAGTTTGAAAATGGTTAATAAGTGCATTGTACCTTGTTGTAAAGGAAATTATGACAACGAACCAAAACGTCATACATTCAAGTTCCCAAATGATGTTATATTACGTAATAAATGGGTTAAGTCTATTCGTCGGGATTTCATTCCAACAAAATATTCAACGGTAAGTGAAATTTGCTTATTTTTTACTGCAAATACAGGATTCAACTTTGTACATAACCTCAATATACCTTTATGAAAAACGTCATAAAAATCTATTGTAATGTGGTGTTTACACATGTTTATTCGTATTATTTTGATTTTAAAATGTGTTTATTGTCTAATTTAATGTTGTTACCTCATATCGTTGTTGTCTAATTTAATATTGTTTCGGTTTTGGCAGCTTTTTGGTGTAATGAAAGACTACCATGAAAAAATATCAGTTTTCAAAATGCCTAGATATTTAATATTTTAAACGGCTAAATAACACTATTTTTAGGGGTGTACTGTACAATTGAAATCTATTATTGTCGTGCATTGTGAAAATGTACCTACATTATATTAACAAGCACAATTGAATGCATATTGATTGTTATGTTTGTACATAACCTCAATTTATAAAAACGTGCAACTGCGATTGTGATGTGATGTTTACACATGTTTATTCATATTATTTTGATTTGAAAATGTGTTTATGTTAGCGTTGTTGTATAATTTAATATATTGTTTCGGTTGTGACAGCTTTTTGCTGTAATGAATGAGTGCCTAGATATTTAATGTTTATTGAACATAATTTAACACTAAAGTAATAACTTTTCAGGTTTGCGAGCTGCATTTTAGAAAGGAGGACATCATTACAACCAGTGTTCACACCAACATTCAAACTGGAGAGCAATGCATAATGAAGTACAAGAGGGTGAAACTTGCTCCGGGAGCCATCCCATCAATTCTGCCAAATTGTCCAGCCTACCTGTCAGCGACTCCGACATTATCCCGTACCCGTAATTATAAGTACCAATACACTGTACTTAGAAATTTTGCATTTTTAATAAAGGATATTATTGATTTTTTACCAAGAAATTTTGTTGCCTTATTTTACCCGTCAATACTTTTTCCCCAATGTGCCATGAACCTATGTTTTTTGCACTTCAGTGTGTAATTAGTATAATATTTTCTCTCTTCAGATAACTATTTTGCCATAATTGGCACCTTATTAGATTTTTTAATCCATACTCATCAGCCTTCAGCGGCGGCCATCTTGATCCAGTGTCCTGGCCTTGTGGAGTCTAGGAGGTTTTGGTTATACCCCCCTGCTTACGCCGATCTGTCAAATAGTTCATTTATGTGTCAAACCAAATGGGAAGTCCCGATCGTCCCGATCATGTCCCGATTGTGCATTACTTCAAGATGTCACTTTATTTTTAATATATTATAATACGTTTGTTTAAAAAATATGAAATACTCGTTTATGAATAACGATATTTAAAAGAAATAATGTGTCTCAATAAGAGCTACAAAAATGAACTCTTTAATATTAATTTAACATGGAAAGTTTTTAATTTGATGTCATTTTATTGTCTAGTAGGGCGCATTCAGACGTTTCGATTTTTGTTGATCCAGTTTTATTGAACGTTAAGAGGAAACCGGGTGGTGTTTTTTCCATACAAACGTATTCCTCATTTCCCTCTCTGAATTTTGACACTAGAGAAAATATTTTTTTACATAATATGAATATTGACCGCAAGCGTGTCGGTACGTTTTGATTTTTTTGATAAGTTACTTTTTATAGGAGTTATAACCCTTCAAAAATTGTTAAAATTGCCTTTTTTTAACGCCATCAACAAACGTTCAGTATACAAATTAGACGATGTATTTTAAAAAAAAGCAAAAGGTACAGACATAGAATGTTTTCTTCCAATACATTTGGTAAAAAAAATCTTGGAAATTGGTTCAGTTTTGGAGTAGAAAAATGAGGACTACAAAACCTCGATTTTGACAATTTTATTTAGGTATTATCAGGCTGAGGTGCATGTGTCCCTTTCTCTCAGTATTCGGGGGTGAGGGGGGGCGGAGAGGGTTTTGTTGAATACGTATACAGTCAACGAAGTGATGTGACATTCTCAATAATTATATCGATACACTAGTCCACTAGTGTTGTCATGTCCCGAGTTATCGATGTTTTTTTTAAATTATTTTTCTGTTTGGTGACTTATTTTGAGTGTGCCAATACTTACCGAGCTTATTTACTAAAGTTATTGTGACAAATTTAATTTGTTTACGTCAAATAAATTAATGGAAAAAAATTGAAAAAAAAACACCTGTTACAGACAGACCCCGAGATGATTCCGTTCCGTATTGCCGAGTTGGATATGGAACACAAAAATTAATTAAAATATTTTTTGATAACTTTTGAAGGTTGTACTCAACATAATATTATCCCTTTATAGGACACTTTTTTTAAGATACAACTACCGAACCAAAAAAAAACTTTTATATTTGACTAAATATATTGTTCTAGATTTTTTTTTCAAAAAAATTATATTTTACAAGAAAATGTGTGATGGTAAGTACATACACCACTGATCGTTTGATGGAATGCTGGTACAGCGTATGTTCAGTGGTACATGCATCTACCACATATTGTTGAATCGATTATGTTATTATAATATCATATTATACAAATGAATATTGAAATCTATGTATAAGAGGCACCATATTGTTTATTGTGCTACATATTAGGTACATACACATAACTAGTTTAGTTTTTATTTAACTTTTTTAATACGTTATATTATTACAGAAAAATGCACTTTTGGGAATACCTCCTACATCACTTGACATTTTCAATCTTCTTCAATGATCTAATATTTTTTGTTTTTAAACGCTTTATTGTAAAAAAAATTACTGTTTAACATCTACACAATGAAATTAAAACAATTTATGGTCCAGACCTTTCCCTCGCCGGTAAATTTCTTGGTATGCGACCGTCAATTATTTCTGGTAAAAGGCATTGGTGGTAGAAATTTTCTAACAGTGGAACGATTTTTTGCCAGATTTCATCGTCCCTCTCAATTTTTTCATACAGCAAACCTTTTGGACTCCACACAACAAAATAACAATAATTACGACGAGTAATATGTAACTGGCCTTGTACTTGGTAGAAGTAATTATGATTCCGTTTTAATGTTAAAGAATGGTCTTCCAATTTACAGTAATCAATTATCTTTTGTGCAATTCCCTCTTCTGGTGACATATTTGCTATACTATAAGGGCATTTAATTTCAATTATAGAATCCTCACCGATAAGGCCATCCGGACTTGCCGCTAAAAAGTTTTTGGTTTTATCGATAAATAGCCCACAAGCGGATACCTGAAAACTTGTTTTTTTTGAAAATTGCTCTATTGCTAGGCTTTCATTTTCTTTTCCATAATTTGTGGCCATAGTTCCTTTGAATTGTGAGTACAGTAAAGAGTTTAGTACTCCCGTAACTGAAGTTTTTTGCCGAAGCTTATATATTTTTCCAAAGTTAGACGCCGTTATCCGCTTACGTCTTTCAATTGCCCACAGATTGTTATTGCTTTGGCCTACCGTATTCCGTTCGAGCTCTTCCTTATTGGTTGAAGATAATTCTTTGAGAAATTCCTCTTTTTTCGTTTCAAATATTTCAGGTGGCATATCTGGTTCTAATTCCAATTGACCATAATTTTCATCGGGCCCTGTAACTTTTTTTCTTTTTTCTGTCGTATTTTCATTATACTTTAGTTTTTTTTTTCGACACATTTGTTTATTCTCCTTCGAACGTCGTTTTCTCTCTATAAAGTGCTTCGTGTATTTGCCGGGACTGTGGCCTTGGATTTTCTTTTGTATTCTTGAATGGGTTGCCAATTCACTATTCCACGAAGTTACTGCTCCAAAACATCTTGCTTGGTAAGATCCTCTTGTAGTAAAATTTACCCTTTTTCCACCTATAAATTTGGCGATAACGTTGTTGAATTGCTCCACAGTGTTATTTGTCACGTCAATAATAAGACTTTCTGCATTTGCTATTAGAGACAATAAGAATTGTTGGATATCAGTCCATATTCCACAATCTCGAAGATCGCTTACTAAATTTGGATCATCAGTATACTTCTCCGGCTTGCAATAGTACGATGCACAATTTTTATGATCACCAAACACATGATTTGCGGTATTTTTTATGTCCATTTTCAAATTTTTTATTTTATCACTTTGTACTGTGTTTTCTTGCTCTTTCCTGTAATTTATTGCTCCAACTACAGCTCTTCTCATGCGTAAAACGTTTGCTTCAACCTTTTTCCTTATATGAACTGGTACAAAGCCTTTAGCGTTGTTGGTTTTTTTTCCAAGTGCTTTCATTTTGTTGCAAAAATTGCGGAGTAAGTGATTTTTGCACTCTATTTTTTGTACTATAAGGTTAGGACCATATGGCATTTGTTGCATTATTTTTTTCATGATGCTGGAGTCGCCATCACCAACTAGTTTGTTAAATTTCAATCCATGCATTTCCATGCTTCTCGAGAACCCTTCTGCTATAATGTGGGCTTCCATGGCATTAGCACTGTCACGCCAGTTTATGAAGCACCTGTGCTCAGAAGCAACTATGTGTAGTTTAGTAGCTCTAGCACATATGCAGCAGTATGAGTTTCGCACTCCCAGAATAAATCCACTTTTGTACGACCTCTTTGCCCAGGAGCCATCTGCAACCACCGTTACCAAAGGATAGCCACCCTCGTCTACGTCACCGTTTAAAATGGCTAGCCTTTTTTCTTCTTCACCAGCTGCGATCATTTCTTCTAAGGCACATTCTTCAATTGTTGGCGCTAAACATTGTTCTATGTTCGTGTAAGTCTTACAATCCATATTTGGCATATTTAAAACCCCACAAATTTCATTCCATTGTGAATACCCATTTCCTGTACACATCACTCCTTCGACGACAGCAGTATTTATAGACATTTTCCGTTTCGGGTCTTCGGAGTGAATGTATTCTATTTTCTTGCACATTTTGCACTCGAAAACATACTGGCTTAGAAGACCATTTCGTCGTTCCTTCATAAATTTTAAATCGGAAAATGTGCAGTTGGTGTGTTCGTGCTTTATATTTGATATCTCCGAAAACAAATATTTTATATCCACAATTCTGCGACCTTCGAAATTATCGGTTTCATCAATATGGTCTGGTTCTATCACCAAATCATCAAGCGTTGTTGATGATGATGAACTTGCGTTTTCGTCTATATTTGGAGCAAATGATTCATCCATGGAAGTTTCATGCATTAGTGAAGATGTAGTTAAGTTTCCAAAAGTAGTATCGATGACATCCATATCCCTGTAAATGCAAATGATTTATTTATTTAAATTTGTCCATCCCATTTTCCCGTTATACATGCTACATAATACACGGCTCTCATAGCATAAATCTTTAGGTTTTTCTCGTAAGTCGCTCACGTAAGAGAGTTATGGCAAAATTATCAATGTAAACGATACCCATTGGTAATTTTGCCATAACTCTCTTATGTGAGCAACTTACGGGAAAAAAAAACTTTACGTACGTAAAGGTAACCTTAGGAAGGTTCAGTAGAAAGAGTGACAGGAAAGCGATATTTCGACTTACCTAGATGTCGAACGTGGTGCAACATGAATCTGTCGTTTGATACTAATAATCGGTTTTTTTCGTCTAGCAGATAAAAACAAACGCGCTTTGTTTCCATTTCTTTTACCCATTATTTATCTGTAAGAAAAAAAAATTTGAGTTGAAGGTAGGTAATATAGTAGTCGATTTTATGTAACTCAATTTCTAAATACACATATCTTATGCTACGTATATATTTGCGAATAGTGGCGTGCACAGAATTTGAAAATTGAAATTTCGGAAAAAAAATAATTTTCAGCTTCGACAACATCATCAATGTCGTATTTTCAATCTTAGGATTCTAGCCCACTGAAAAATCAGTGCACGCCACTCTTTGCGGACAGAGACGCGAGCCGAACCACGAATTATGGTAAAGGTACGAAGCAACCGCAAGCGGCGCAGCGTTTCGGGCAGTTTGCTTTTGCTTCGTTCCTTTCCCATAATCCGTTGTTCGGCTGGCGTGTGTATACGCAGCCTAAGACGTAGAATAATATTTATTATAGGTTACTAGATATGTTAACAAATGTACCGACTTGCACTAATGTACTTTATGCATACAGTCAAAACTGATGAATTTACGTTATTCAGGGAGAGCCAAAAAACAACAACATTTTTAGCGATATTTATATGTTTAATTAAAAAAGGAAATTGTGTTGTAATATTGAGTTTTTATGAATGAATAGTTTATGTTTATAATAATAGTTTATGAATAATTTATGAATAGTTTAGTAGGTATCTACTCACCATATGTCCTATATGTGTAAATCGTGAGAAATGACCAAACAGATTTCAATATTCAAGGGGGTTTCAGGGTCAAAATTCGAAGGTCTGTATTTGACGTAGAATAGTTTCCAGTAAAAAGGCTAGTCAAAAACAGTAGAGTGATGCAGCCAGCGAAAAATAAAAACACTATACAATCACACAGTACGTGATGTACCTACTGCGCCTATGCTGCCGTTTTATAAAAAAAGATGGTATGAATCTCCCGATATTACTAAACCAAAACAGCGTGCATCTTACTTTACTAATAGTAACAAGATGAATGAACTATGAGCGCAGAAGATATCTATTATATAGGAATACGCACGCTCAAGTCGCGACGCGTATTGACTTATCTGTTGCAGCAGGCAGCAACCTGTATACACGCACCCACAAGTCTCATTGACTTGTGCGTGTGCAGAAGATGAGCTCGGAGCAGGCAGTCACATGTATTTGTAGTAAGTAATAATAATAATAAAGTTAAGTACAATACAATATTAAATAATGTAGACCTCGCTATTTTATTACGAATATGTACCTAGGCACCTACTTAATTTTTGGAATAAATGAATAACAGTAAATGAAATAATAAGAACGCGAAGTCGCTGGCGGGCGCGGCGCGGCGATTCGTGCTTCCAACACCTGCAGCCACGCACACACACGCATTGGGGTTCACCAATACACCGATAGCGCTTTTGCTGTCCCCGCTGAGATGAACGAAATAGAAATAATTTTTACAAATACCTATCGTTAAAATTTCTCGGCGCTCCTGCGCGCTCTTCAATGAGATTATGTTCACACGTTTCAATTTAAGTAGAACCGAATTTGACCTTCAAGATGGCGTCAACTGAAATTGTCAGTGCGTGCGTCTCTCTGATGTTCTGCGAGACGAGCTCGAGATTATGAAAAAGCATAAAAAACGTAATATTTGGGCGAGAAAATGGATCGTGAGAAGGAGTGAATTAGGCGCATCCAACACAATTTTGAAAGAGATGGCCCTAGAAGACTCCGAAGGATATAGAAATCACTTGAGGATGACAGAAAAACAATTTTGATGAGCTGCTTGCCAACATTTATTTTATTGATTTATTTATTAATCCTTGTTCCTTCTTGTACATCGTTCTAATAGTTTTTATTTTATTTTTTACGTCGGTCGGCGTCAGTTCCACAATACCCATTTCAAAAATAATATTATTTATCCCAGTATCACGGGCATTTCTATTTTTGTATACTTCTTTCTTTTGATCCCAAAGACAGTGATGGCTTTGATACAAATCCAAAAACCTGAACATCAAATCATCCGACCATTTCAGATATGTTTTCGTTACAGATTCCATGACGGTAGAAACAAGGTAACACGTTTGACATTTACTTTTGCCCGCGAAAAAACCCAAGCGAGTGGAAACATGTGTTCATACTCGTCGATTCTCTATGAAACTTGATCGATGAGTCATACCAAGATGGCGATGGTCATACTTGAACGTCAAAAGTAGACGGGCTTTCAACTTTAGCTAGTCAACAAAAAACTTGATCAAAGTTGGCCATGAATGCTAAGGTATCTGGGTTCGTGTCCCAGTGGAACCAATATCTTTTTCTGATTTTTCTGTCTTCAGATTTTGATTGAGTTTCTCTAATACTGTCTTCATTTAATTAAATATTATAATTTGAGTTTTTACTCATAAAGTTAAAAATAAAAATATAAACGTTCATCCTAGACTTGCAGAAGGGTCAATAGATGTCGCGTATTAAAGATAAAATGGATAAATATTTATCCAGACACTATCTAGATAGCATTTAGTTCGGGTTGAATCTTGCAATCATATATAATAATAGCAGCCAATAATATGTGCGTTGGGAGAAATGAAGATAGTGTTGGTAGTTCTTAGTCGAAGTATGATACAGTTGGAAGTGATCGAATTGGAAATGGGTTCCATAGCTCAGTCGGTGGAGCAGTTGGCCATGAATGCTAAGGTATCTGGGTTCGTGTCCCAGTCGAACCAATATCTTTTTCTGATTTTTCTGTCTTCAGATTTTGATTGACTTTCTCTAATACTGTCTTCATTTAACTAATTATTATAATTTGTTGTTTTCTTGAATGCATGTAATGTTCTTAACCTGTAATGTTCCTAATAAATTTTTTTTAAAAAACATCTTGAAAGCTGACTTTTTCCAAAATCGGTGCCGGAGTTGCTCACTAATTGACAGTAAGTACTTGCTCACCATTGACGCAAGTAATTTTTTCTCGGGGCGCCGGGCCCCTAGCCGATGCGGGGCCCCTAGGCAGTTGCCTACTCTGCCTAAAGGATAATCTGGTACTGCCTGGAGGGGGGACTGTACTGGCAGCGTTTGGACCAAAGATATTTAAATATAAGTAGATATGCTATGATGTCCGCCGTCCGCCCGACTGTCGGCAGATTACGGTCTAATATGGGTCTAATGGTGCTAGTTTGAATACGGAATTTAGTAGATTTTTCGAATGTGTGCAGTATTATTGGCTAACAATATAGTTTGAATATGGAAAGAATTCGTTGATTTTTAGAAAGTGTGCAGTAATTGGTTAAAAATATCGGCGACACCAGGAAGCACAGTCCCACCCAGTAAAAGCTACCGATAGCCCATCTCCTAATATTTCAATATCTTTGGTGTGGACCGTTCTTCGTCCTTGCAATATTAGCGTAGTGACCCCTTCTCACCTCTGGTATTGTAAATTGTGAAGTGAAAAAATAAAATAAAAAATAATCAATTTTCATTATTTCAGGCAAATAAAAGTTGTACATTATGTTCTGCTTGACTGAAATAGCGGTTAGTCAAGTTCGATTTCCTTCGCCGTTCTTGTATATTACGATACTTATAATCATATCCAACGAATAGAAGATAATCCCTAGAAATGTGAGCTCTCGGCACCGGTGCACATTCGGGAAACATGCCAACCGCATACCAAAAATTTTGGAATAATTTGTAATTAATTTGTTTTTCCCGGCTGGCTAAGTCCTCTATCACAACACAAACAACATTTTCGGCTTTCTCTGGTAGTATTAGGAGATTTTCAAACATTGTTGGGTTATTCGTAGCCCGGGAATATTTGTCTTTCTTTAAAAAAAAAACATCATTTTTTAAATAATTAATTCACAAAAAAATACCTCTAATATCATGCAAAATTAAATTCTATAAATACGATTTTTCTACAAATACTTCTTTTTGCTGATATTTTCACCTGGAAAAAAATGTTAAAAGATCATTTTTTCTGATCATCTTGTTTTTTAATAGGTATGTTATTCTTTATTTGAAGATTTCCCATACAAAATTTGTACAAGATATATTATTTATTTTTGCGTCATTATGGCAGCCTTGAAAGCCTACGCGACAACTTTTCTGTACTTGTCTTTTTTCTAAAGCAAGGTTTTTCGAGTATAAATTATATGCCTACGACCTACGACGCAGTGGCGGCGTAGGGTCTATTGGCACCCGGGGCGGTTTGCATTTAGCACCCCTACTTAAAATAAAACACCAAATACTAAACACGCTTACGAGACTATTTTACTAAAATATTCGATCACATTATCAAAATTGATATATCCCTGTCTTTTTCAATTAATAAAATCGAAAAATTGGTTAGTCGCGCTGGGCTCATTGTGGACCATTGTGGAGATTTTATTAATTTTAACTCTGAAAATCTTCTTTCATATAAAGCCGCCGAAACACAAAGTATTAAAAAAAATCTAAGACAGATTTATACTTAGAACAGACTCAGAATAGCCGCATTTTGCAATGAATCTGAGAAGCTCCAATATGGTTCATTGAATCGCTTCTTGGGCAGAAATTTTGGCGGCTTCCAAATGGCGCCTCAATCGTAAAATCTCCAACACGACGTCCTCTAATGAAAATTCTTCGTAAATTTTTAACAGATTTGGAACCATTCGACGAAGATCTTCTTCTGGTGATGTTAACAACGTTTTAAGCTGAATAACATTATATGTAACCAGAATAAAATCCATTGCCCTGTAACGATGATCTAGTTCAGTGGTTCTTAACCTGGGTTCGATCGAACCCCAGGGGCTCGGTGAGCCAGTCTCAGGAGTTCGGCGGAAGGCAAGATACACCCCAAAAAAAATGACGAAGAATATTGTCACTATCCCATCCCGCCTTATCCTATCCCATTGCGCCCCTTTACCCTTTCCGCCCGCGCAGTGAGCGGCGCAGTTCACAGTAGGTACGATTTATTATTATTCACTCCAGTCAGTGCAACGATGGACATTTCGCGCTCGATGTTACGCGCGGTATAAGATCGGACCAAACGCAACATGAATTCTTTCTTTTAGGGAATTAGAAATTATGTTCGAAAAATAATGAAAATATAGTTGCGATGCGTTTCAAAATATGATATTAGTACGTAAGTAGCTAGGCACAAGAGTAGGTAGGTATCAATTGAAATTTCCGTGTAGAGGGAGATTTTGTGCGCATTCTTTGACTGTACGAGTAGTTGTCGTTGTCACCCCCTTGGTAGGTACTTGGTACCCGGGGCGGACCGCCCCCTCCGCCCCCCCTTACGCCGCCACTGCTACGACGACTCCAGGTACTAATATCTACAGCTCAAATGTTGGACAAATATCTATGAAATTCAGAGTGAGGACTAATATTATCTACAGAGCTATGGTCGGGCTAATATCTATGATGGTCCCAGTGGTGATTAATATCTATGGAGCGTAGGTGGGATTAATATCTACAGAGGGCAGCTGAGCAAGAGTTTGTACGGAAAATCATAAATTACTTTAATTACGTAATACTGACCTAACCTTACTTAACGTAAATTAAGTTTTTTAAACTGCATATGCAATATTACGTTATTCTAATATGCTACACATAATTGCAAATTCAACCTCTGCCAGTGCTGTAGATATTCGTCCTCACTTTGGTTCTCATAGATATTAATTAGTCAGCAGTTTGAGCTGTAGATATTCGTCCTCACCTTGGTTCTCACAGATATTAGTCAGCAGTTTGAGCTGTAGATATTCGTCCTCACTTTGGTTCTCATAGATATTAGTCCGATTTGTTCAGTTTTTGGAATTCCTGTAGATATTAGTAGACGCCTCCCCTGCGACTATTACTGAAATAATCAAAATCGTATAATTTAAGGGGTTGCTTTTTTCTTTATTCTTTCATCGGAGGCAAAATAAATTTAGGAGGCTAAAATAATAAAGATTTTTTTCTTGTTCTTTTTTATTATTATTGTATAAAAATTGCATATAATTAGAATTTATTACCCGCTGAGCTACTGCAAGTAGCTTGTTAGCAGGAGATTAGTTCCACAGATTGGTTACAACAGCAAATGAAATAATCATGACCGCATTAGCGTAGCAACAACATACCATATAACATACCTACCAACATTATATGTAAATGTTAAAAATAATTCCGAATCAGCATTTTTATAATGAAAAACAGTGGAATAGGATTTTTTTTTTTTTAATATCACGAAAAAGTTGAGAATGCATTAGAAATATAATAACAGCAATACATTAGTAGTTAATCACATACTTGCAATTTAATGCATGAGCAAAATATAATCATAATACATTACTCCCTCATGGCCATGATTTTAACATCAGTGAGAATTTTGTTATAGAGCATTTTTTATATTCGTATGGCAATTTGTTAAAAATTAATGGTAAAATGTATTCAAGGGTTCTTTGACCATATTTGTTTCGAAACACGGGAATTCGTAATCCTAAAAAAGAGAACTAGGTAGGTTTCAACAATTTTTTTTTAAATTTTATGAAACTTATCCATCTCAGCAAATAAAATAAGACTCAACTGGCAACCTTTCTTTTGTTTACGAAAAAACGGCGGGACCGATGTGACCAAAATCTGACGTTTCTTTGCAGTTTTGCACTTTGAATCTAGTTTAATTTATGGTGGCAGTTATTTTTTTTAAATTCAGTATTACGTTCACTACCATAAGAAGTAATCTTAAATTTCATTATGGAATCTCAAGGTAAAATTTCGCTTCATATGGAAGAGATTCTTCAGCGAATAATGTTTGATGATCACAATATAAGCAAAGATGAAATTACAGTTATAAAAATATCCTTTTCAATTTTTTCCTTGGCTTATTTATAATTATTTATACGAATTCATGTGTAAATATTTATTGCAGGTATGCTATGGTATTATACTATGCAAAATCCCTAAACATATTTTCTTTCAGTAAATTGATTGCATTTTGTTTGTCATCCGACTTTATCGACACCAGATTTAACCATTGGTGATTATAAATCGTCTTTTCACACTAGTAAAATCACAAATTTTAGGTACCTATATCACAATTTGAATCCTTAACCCTCATAATACAACTGCTATCGAGAGTCCAGAAGCACCAAGTCTCGGGTGTCTGATATTGTCGACATCTTTTCCAATGTTCTTGTTTCAATATCAAATATGGAATCTAGAAAAAACATAATCAAGATAGGTCTCACAGCATCAACCCATTGCTTTAAGGAGGTAATATTATGTATTAACTATAATAGTATTCATAATTACTTAATTTGTAACTTTGTGGTGGAACTGAAAAAAAAAACTTTCACTACCTGCCAACCATTGTACAAACAGCTATTTTGAAATGCATAATGTTGTTAATGAAATAAAAAAATGTGTATTATTGTAGCTTTTAATAAAGTCATAATAATTTTTTCTTTTCCTTAGTTATTGTCAGCAATTGGCGACATTCTAAGGGAGTGTGATTTTGAAAAATCGTCATCACAGATTGAATTCGAAATATCGGAAAACCTTGGCCTTTGCCTGAGTCTTCTGCAGTCTTTCATTGGCCTGCTCACCAACATCATCAGCAACAGCCCTGTCAGTGTCCTCGATGTTGAAGACTTGCCCAAATGTATTGGACTTGTGTTGCTGGATATATTTAGACACTGCAAAAACAGGTATGCATACTTTGGAAACAGAATTTGTAACAAATGTATGTGGTGTCATCAACCAAATAAATCCATATCCATTGACACCTTCATGGTAATCACATTTATTTTGAATATGCATTTTAGAAGTGTTCATCAGCTTGGCATGTAGGACCCTCGCTAGGAGTGGGTTGGACCAAATTCGATTCTCTACTCTAGGGCTGCTTATACATGCATGTAACAAAATGCAAAACGGACCACAGGAAAGGAATGAAACAACAGTTACTTCGTTTCTTTTCCCATAATTTATGTTTGGTTTCGCGTTTTATTACATGCATGTAGGTATATGCAGACTTAGATGTTTAAATAATAATGACTTCTCTGAATTTGCAAACCACCCCATTGAAACAAACGACATGTTTAATAAAAATACAAGCATCAAATTACTACAAAAAACGCTATAGGTATGACACTGGATAATTTAGAATCATTAGAGTTATGGAAAGCCAAAAACTAAAAAAGTCATCAACAACCAAATACACCTAATTAAAAGTCCGATGCTTAGATTGTTCCCTGTTGATAAACAGCACTATTTTCCCAATGCATCACCTACCCCTACCTCCTCCACTGAAGCTCAGCTCATTTTTTGTAACCCTCAGTGAAAACATAATACATTTATAACATTTGTTGCTTGTGGATTTTAGTAGAATATTGAACTGCCCTGTTGTAGCAAAACCCGGTTGGCATTAAGTATGAAAATAAAACTGGCGTTTACTAAGTTATGTTTTATTTTAAATTGTAATGTATAGAGACCGGATTATATGCAAATGCATATTTGCATATGCATTTGCATATTTAGACCCTTTTAGGCAGAAGTTGCATATTTTAGCAAAAAAATTGAGATCATGCATATTTACGCTCGATATCGTTCATCGTTCAGATGCCTCACATAGTGACACCAATCAATGACTTCGATAGTGCAGAGGCTTTGGCAGTTTTCCAGTGAAAAGAAGCATTTGACGATACTAGTATTTAAAAAAAAACCTAGCTATGATTAGCACTCATTTCACCACATACCTGCAAGTAATAAAACCAAAACGCTTGAAACTCATGAATTGGCGTTGATTGAATCTATTCAGGTTGTGAAGAAAATCCGCCTTGTGAATTCCTCATTGTCAAAGCTTTCCCGAGTAAACTCGAAGTTTGAAAACTTATGGAAAAATAACCCAGTGACAAACTGATAGCTTCATCAACGGGGCAGGTGAAATTTTGCCCCGCACAATAAGTTCAAAAATCGCTCCCAAATTTAAATTCTGTCCAGTCACACCAGTAAACGTAGAACGCTCCTTTCCGCTTACAAAAATATATTAAGCGATCGCAGACACAATTTGTCTACAGAACATTTAAAACAGTACTTAGTCATATAAGTTTTTAAAGGTAAATTGTAAATTTCATTGTTAAATACATTTTGTAATTGATGTTTTCGAAAATACGTTTGTTATCCTTGAGAATAACCTAATAGCTTACTAAAATAAAATAAAATATTTAAAAATACGACTTCCTATATTATTTCATGTTGCATATTTTGGCCCTTTTTATGGATTTTCGTGCATATTTTAGCTATTTTTATTGCATATTTGCATGCATATTTTGGGCTTTTTTTGTTGCATATAATCCGGTCTTTAGTAATGTATCTATAAATTATAATTATTAACATCACAAAGTATCTCTTTCATATGAATAAATATTTATTTCAGTGAAACCTTGTACTCTTCATATTCCCACCACATTGGATCTGACATAACAAATGTTTTCAATAAGAGCCACGAACTGCAGACCAGATACTTAGTGGCTCTAACAGAGCACGTATACTTTGACTTGTCTCAGGAAGACAACATGAGTATATTGCTAGAAGGTACTATTCATTTGTTTGTAGTCGATAAATAATTGGTCATAAACAAAAAACGTTTAAAGAAAGGGATTCCAAATTTTTATGAATCACAACTGGAGCATCTGGACCTAGATGGATCATCTCCCTTTTTTCCATGTTGCAGAAGACTGAAGTTATCTTTTTTTGTTATTACCCTATTACTGATTGGATAATATCACAGCTTTAAAATATGTATATTGCAGTGGGGCTCTGTGACTTTTTAGAATTTTCAATATTACATTTTGAAATGGATTGTACAAACTCTGAAATGTAGTACCTACCTCCTTCTTTATCCAACGTTTCAGACATCGTAACAGTGTCAGATGTGAGACACAAGGGAGACAAAAACTTTTATGCAATCGATAAGGGAAAATGCAAGAAAACACAACTGTACTGTTTACATTTTCCGTTGACGGGAAAGCAAACATCCCTACGATAATCTATCCATATAAACGGATACAAAGAATTGGTATCACAGTTCCTAGAGAAGACGACAAAAGTATTTTACGATCATATTAAAAATGTTTTCCATCCTTACCAAGTACTCGAGCAATCCTGAGGTTCTGTAACGGATCTCGCTTTATGTCCCCGATAACTTCATCAGAGCTGGATTGCACAGGCTTTTTATTTTTCCAAGAGGCAGGACCAATTTACCAATAGTCATGACTTTGGGGAGAATAACTCTGTTAAACCACATTTCTTCTGAGATGGTCATTTTTAAATTAAACCAAAAGGACTTTGATCGCGATAAAATTTTTTTTTTACATAAGGCTGCATCTCATCTGATTTATTAATATACCTGTATAATTAAATGTATGTATGTTATTAACTGTACATTGTGAAATATAATTGATTATTACTGATTTTCACAATAAATATATAAATAAGTTTACTGTGCAATCAATCACTGATAGAAATTATTGCACTATATCCCAATGGAAGGCGGATTCATCAACCAGTTGACGTCTCTGTCTTTGGACCTTTTAAGCAAATGTGGAGGAAAACAGTTTTAGAATGGAATGTGGAAAATCCTGCTGAAATTGTTTCCAAATCTAATTTTACAAACATATTAAAAACTTTTAAAGTGATTTATTTTTGGGATATTATTCCGTGTTGTGCTACCTCCTTCTTTAGCCAACACATCTGCCCGGATGATCGACACTGTAATGCTGTCCGAAAAGTTAGCTAAAGAAGGAGGTAGCGCAAATTGACATAATACCAAAAAAAAGTACTTTTGGCTGTGAAAATCTAAAATCATCTCTCTGAAAGGTGGTTTTTATTTCAGTGCTGGACATAATAGTGGATATCGGAGAGGTGGTGATTTCGCTGGATGCCAAGACCATGGCCGAGCTGTGGAAGGGCTATAGCAAACTCTGCGAAAAGCACGTGGACTGGCTGAGAGATAAACAAGTCCACTACAAAGCCACGGAGGTGCTCGCACGGGAGATTCAGAACATTCTCAACTCTTTGGTTACAAGTGTGAGTAGAGTTTAAAACATGTGAAAGTGTTTTATTTTATTTTATTTTAGCACAAATATCCCAACAGCTCCCATCTGGAGCCAGTGAGACTATGGCATCTTCCACTCTAGACCGTGCCATAAATATACTAAATATTATTTTTAATTAATTATTTGTATAAAAACACAAATTAATCATTTAAAATTTATCTACGCACGCCGGGATTTGAACCCGCGACCTTCCAATTGCTAGTCGAGAGCCTTACACCCCGACCACGGAGGCCGTCACTGTTCGCTCACGGAGGAACAACTGAAAAACTGCAAATTTTTATTCATTAGATGGGGAGGGAAAATTCTTAAATCTGTGTATTTTCAAATATATACACACGTTCCAAAAGGATCTATTCTGGGGAAACTACTTATCGTAGATTATATATGTAGTATTTTTTTCAGTATATAAATACATTATCTGGTAAGACTGTACAATTTATAAAAATATCATATTGCAAAAAACAATTAAGTTATTACGAAAATAGAATCAGCTGGCGCATGGTGAAAATCTATCATCAGCTATCAAGAAGTTATGAATGTAAATAATTAATCTTACTTTACTTACAGGAAATAAATGATACAAAGAATTTTACAAGAAGTCTTAAAATAAGTAATTTCATAATTAAAATTTTGATAAAAATAAGTGAAGTATATTCTGGACATTTGTCATCAGATCTGCGACATCTCATTGTCCTGTTTTCGTCCATATACCAGTGAGTATGACAATTATATGTTATGGTTCCAGTTCTGGAAGAATATTATATGTTATTGAAGAAAGCGAACACTTTGTGGCTTGACATTGTACTTAAATGAAAAATGACGGGTGTTTTTAACCATTTTTAGAATTTGTACATTTTGTCAACTATTTATTTTTAGGATATATAAATTCTAGTTAAGTAATTAAAAAAGTAACTTCTCATTAAGTATAATAATATTATACTTAATTGAACTTTTACATATTATTTATATATTTACTTAATTCTCTGACAATTTTGTGTTTAGCTGTAATTCATTAAATAACTCTTACAAGTTTATCAAATTTAGAGGAAAAAAATGAGTACCTTACTGACTAACACACCTATATTACAAGGACAAACAACCCTAAATTAAATACATCTTTTGGCTAGAAAAATCGTTATGTTCTTGCTACTAAATTATATAATGCCTTTCCAAATGAAATTGAAAACACCATGGAGATAAAAAGCAGTTTGAAAATGACATCAATATATGGCTAATAGCCTTTTTACACCATCCCTTTTTTCAGCCCGATTGCCATATAGAGACCAAAGGCTAAAATTTTCACTTGTTCGCTGTTTTCATCTCTATTTACATATCTACGATTTCAGTTGGCATCTTTGCAAACAACATGGTTCGTGTGCTATTATATAAAAATAAATGTTTATTTTTTTATTTATTTATCTAAAACAAAATATATTTACATTGGTTTTATTTGTATGCCTGTCTCACTAGGATACACCTGTGTCGAGACAGGCAATTATAAGTGCTAAAATACGGGAATCGGGTTGAAAAAAGAGATGGAGTAAAACGGCTATTACTAAATATTAAGATGAGCAAATCATTAAAATTATGAAGTAACACAAGCACAACCTACAGTCAACAAAAATGAAGATTTTTTATTTTATTTATTCTATACTTATTTTGTGGAAATCAACATACATGAACATGAGGAAATCATGTTGTAATAACCATACATCAACCTACAGTCTGCTTCGTAACAGGATTCCCTTATTAGGAAGACTGTGAATAAACTACTTTACTTCGTATTTTTAAATAGTCATTCATAAAACATTAAAAAGTGCAATCTTTACTAACCGTGGACATCTTGTAAGGTCTAATGTTGGTGAATAAAGCAGTCATCACTAGGTCGGTATCAGTACACAATCAGCATAAACCCTGCGAAGAAGATCCTGCGCAGAAAATTCCCGCAATGGCTGCAATGCCCCAAGTGGTTCGATATGCTTGATGACTTAGCAGGGGTGCCCAGGTTCATGGGGTGAGGTTTGTCTAGGTCTTGGCGGCGGATGCTTTTGCCCACCTACTGAGTGGCGGGCCAGTTTGGGAGAGACTGGTTAAGGGAGACCTTTTGCCCCTTTCAGCCAGACTCTCTCGACCCATCACCTTGCACCGCAGCGGGAGGGATGGATTCATGCATTCGTCACTCTTAACACATTGACCCCACTACCTACCCACTTTCGTACCCACCCCCCATACCTAGGTTCTTCAGGTCCAAGTCCTTAATAAGCAACATTTTGAGTGTAGATTAATTAAATTTGATTTTTGAAGGTATACAAGCCCGCAGCTGGTTCATTTGGGTATGAATAAATCTATGATAGAAGGAATAAGGTCATACATAACCGTTGGGGCAGAACCTCTCCTATTGAATTTACTTGCCGATCAACACTTTAGACAAGTAAGTTAAATTACTTCTAATATTTATTAAATATTTTAAACTTCCATAATTCATAACTAATGAATGACATGCTGAAAATAGCTGTGGATATTTCAATGACGCCAGAGCTCACATTCGATTTTAGTGGGATAAGCAAAAACATATTTTCTGCTTATAGTAAAGATTCATTATTTTAATTTAAATATTTTCTTCATAGTACTCGAAAGTAATGATTAAAAAAACTTGAATTTTTTTGTCAATTTCTTGATGAAAAAAATAACTTACACTAATGTTCAGTTAGTATTAAGTAGTTGAGTTTTTTTTGTCGGGTACCCACCCATGGTGGCTTCAATTCCTCTGAGTGTGGGTCAATTCCTCTGCTAGCCATCATTGCACAAGCAATATTTTCCGCTTAAAACAAAGATAAAAATAGAAGAGTTTAAAAAAAACTTTTGTATTTTCTAATATTTGTTTGATTATGTAAATCTTTAAACAATTTAACAAAAATTGTTCTGCAATTTTTCACAAGTTGGGCGACATGTAACTTAGAAAAAAATTTAAGCTGTAAGAAAGTAGGTTATCTGTATATATAAATCTCAAAATATGCTTGGGGATATATGTGATGTCTATGTGTTGCTAACCATTCATCCGATTGCGATGAAACTTTGGGGATTTGATGTGCATGTCCGCGATGGTTTCTATATATATTAGTGAGCTCTGGCGTCATGAAATTATGCATTGCTAAACCATTCATCCGATTGCGTTGAAACTTTGGTGAGTTGGTGTGAGCACACCCGCAAAGGTTTCTATATATACTGGTGAGCACTGGCATTATGAAATTTGTATTGAAAAATTGCAATAGGTGGCATGCGAGCTGTTTGAAAACTGAATGCACCAGGACTGAATGTTTTGAATTTGGGAGGGGGGTTCGCGGGACAGGGGAAGCGGGAGAGAGAAGTGGGGAGAGAGAAGGCGGAGTGGCAACACATGAGAGGAAGGTGACGCGGCAGAGGAAGGGGAACGAGATGAATGGGAAAGGACACGCAGGGAGAAACCATTTCTTTATTAAGTGGCATAGCAACGCATGCCGGGAACTCGTTACTTAATTATAAATTATGAATTTAAATGTGTAAAACATAAAGTGTATTAAATCTGAAACCTGAGCATGATGAGCATGAGTCAATCTATAATTCAATAATAAAAGACAGAAAGTATTAAATATTATTATGATTTATTGAATATACATTAATTATGGCTAAATTTATAGATTGAACTAATCTCTAAAATATTAATATTATCTCAAAGGTTGTTGAAATCAATCACTAAATAAAATTCTGACAGTGAAATAAATGTCACAAGTGAAACTTGATTGATATGTAGGCGTGATTATAAGAAGATTTTAAAGGCGCCAGTAGCGTTTAACCATCAATGCACAAGTAGGAATAAACGAGAATTAAATGGGTAACCAAATAAATAAACTAATAATAAAAAGTGAGGTTTAACGATTTGGATGCGCCATTGCTTGATTATTCTGGAAGTCTTGTGATGCGTGTTGTCAAAGGGCCTGGCTGCGTGGAACTGAAGTTGCCTGTCAGGAGTCCGCTCTATGTACAGATGAACTCGAGGGTTGTGTCATCACTCTCCGCTATTTTGTTATGATGAAAAATTGCGGGGTTGGAAAATTAACGAAATGGAATCAACATATTGCAATGTTAAATGCTTATGTCTTTTCTAATATTTTATGTACATAATATCTCTTTTGTTTACGTTGCAGAGCTATTTGCAGCAAATGAAGCAACTTGTACGTGATAGGTCACTTAGCCTGGGCTGCCTAGTGTTTAGTATAACGGTGATGAAATTACTCCTAACAGCCAGCCAAGATGTGAGGGAATGCTGGACCAACCAAGAAGAAGAGGAAAATATCATTAATTGTGTATTTGATATCATTCCATCATGTATGTATTTTTCACTAAATTAAACATTACAACACAAATTCACTCAAAAAGTAAAACAGAGTAATAATTGAAAATAATTTTTTTGTTTTTTTGGAATTTTAATTTTTGAAATTGGATTTTGTGTGTTGTGAGGTTGAAGGTAGTAAGGGGGTAAGGAGGTGGGTAAGAGGAAGGTACCTGGCTATTCAGACCTAGCCGCTTAACACGACTAAAGCGATTTCGAGCAATGTTTCAATTCTGAATGGTGGTCTCACACCAGGGCGATACTGAGAGTATAACGGTCCGCAAATATACTATATATTAATATGAATTAATTCTGAAATAACATAAACTAGCAGTTAAAACTGCGGGCGGCTTTTAGTTCCCCTCCCCCCCTCCTCCCCTCCACACTCTTCCGAATTCCCCCCCCCCCAAATAAAATTAATTTTAATAAAATAAAATTTATTTGCGCACATCAGGATTCGATCCCACGACCTTCGGATTTCGAGTCAAGAGTCTTATCCCTCGACCACGGAGGCTGTCATTAATTAGTTCTCTAAGTCTCAGAAAAATTGCACTTTACCACCTTGTACCTACATGGTCTCCAGAAATTAGTTGTATAAGCAGGAAGTGGTAAATCTAAATCACATAGAGAACCCAAAAAATACTTTTTTTTTCGATTTGATCATTTTGATTATTTTTTTGTACTTTTTTCCATTCTTTTCATAACTAAAGGGTTAAAAAGAAGTTTTAAAGCCGGGTCTATTTTAAAACTTATTAATGATTGATAAAATAGTTTCACTGAGAGATCATACATGACATCGTCATTCTAATATCTTTTGTCTTTTTTAGTTTTCACGAAATGCGTGAGAAGGAAGAGGACGAATGTCGATGACTTGTTAATCAACCCCCTAGCAAACGATTTTTTTTCATTTTTTTCTAAAAATTTCGATTTACTCGGAAACAAAAACTCAATGAAAAAAAGTTATACCACAAAATCGACTCCAAATGTTTTTTTTTCCTTTAGCTCCACACTGGAGGCCCTGAGGAAAATAATTTCCCT
Organism: Limnephilus lunatus; assembly: GCA_917563855.2. Lineage (NCBI taxonomy): Eukaryota > Metazoa > Arthropoda > Insecta > Trichoptera > Limnephilidae > Limnephilus > Limnephilus lunatus. Next base: position 17,565,515 of record OU830602.1, on the reverse strand, counting down.
CAGGGCCTATGTCATCTTAGGGAATTATGTGTGGAGAGTCTTTTTAAGGAAGGGAAGAATAGGAAGTTCTGGGAAGGATAAAGGTATGAGGGGTGGGTAGGAATCTGGGGGTCAGTGTATCCAAGAGTGACGGACGTATGAATCCATCCCTCCCAACTATGGTACAAGACTATGGGTCGAGAGAGTCCGGCTGGAAAGGTCATAAGGCCTCCCACAACCAGTCTCTCTCGATACATCCGCCGCCTAAACCTGGACTAACCTCACCCCAAGAACCCGAGCACCCCTGCTAAATCACCGAACATAGCGAACCACTTGGGGTAACCTATGGCAGACGTGTTGGTTATCCAATAAATGGTTACCGGGGTGGCGGTACCCATACTTGCCTCCCAAATTTTTGATTTAGATTCACCGGTTTTCTTTTTTGTGCTACTAATACATACCTATATATATATATTTTTTAAATCTCTGTTTTGTGATTTTTCAGGTCACATAGAATTTAGCAAAGGACTTCAATTTAGCAATGAAGGCAAAGAAAATATTTGTCTTTATGATTACACACTAATAAATATTGGCGCACTAACAATATCCTGCAAGGAATTGGATGCCATTGAGAAAAAATTGTTTGTAACCATATTACAACCTGAAATCTGGAGTGCATTCCTGGCCATTGATTTGTGGACAATTATTGCAAGGTAAGAAGTGATTATTTACCTGCCACTGCTATTTTTTTATTTGTACAGAGTATAAACATAATTGACAACAGAATAATAATTACATGCTTAAAATATCAAACATTTCATCTTTCTAATTTTTTATCTATATTTTTTGTTTAAATATGCAGTATTCCCGTTAAAAGCTATGCTTGTGTGTATGGGAGAAAGATTTTTTTTTGAGTTGAAGTTTTTAATAAAAAAAATTATTTGTATTTTGAATTCTTTGAAGCTTTTTTTTAAGGGAACTTATATTTTCTGGTAATTTATCTTCGATCAATTAAGTCTAGATAAGCCCTACCTAACTAACTTGCCTGTGAATAATGACGCCATGTATATTAATGTTAACAATACAACTCTTCATCGTATTCCACCGCCTCGCTCAAAAACCTTAAAAAGCCAGTTCCTAAAACACAAAGTTCGTTCTCAAATCCCATTATGTAGTTTTGACATTCATCAACCAATCAGATGCCTTGAATATCACGCGACACATATTGTGGAGTTGAATTTATCACTCCTACTTGGTATAAACTAGCCGTACACGCTCGCTAAGTCGCTTGAAGAAATAACCCGAGGGCGTTCAGTGTGTGACAAGATGTTGTCTTTTAATTTTAAACAAGCCGTTATGTTTTGTTTTGAGCCTGTATGTCAATGTATTAGTGAACGAACCGGGCTACGTGGCATGACGTCAGAAATATTGCTCAACCAAAAGTAATTTCTTTAACATTATTACGTTTATTGAAACGCTGCCTAAAAGACATCTGTAAGGTATATTTTTTTTGTTGTATTCAGATAGCTGACTACATTTTCAAAAATAAAGTCCGCGATGTGTACCTTGTACAATATTCGGAAGTGGTATATTTTTGTGTTTTAAAAAAATTAACTCGGTCCAGACGGCTGACACACAAATTAGTTTCAGTGTAGATCTTGTAGACCGATAAAAGATACAACACAAAGCACTATGCGATCTGAACGGTGCAAAACAATGCAGGCACTTTTTCATAAATTGGCCTTGAGCCTGCTTTTGCTGGCTTCTTGCGTCATTTTGAATTTCACAGGGCTTGTCTAGATATCATACGTCAATGCAATTTATTAAAGAAATTTGCCATTCTGTGCTCAAAGTTTTTTACATATCAGAATCGGTAGCATATATTTTGACCTGAGATTTTCTGTGTTTCTGAATGGTACGACTTTGTTTAAAACATCTTCTTTATACACTTGTAAATTTTTTTGTTAGCCACTGGAGCGCTCTTTGCCACAATATGGCACCATTTAAAATACCTCAGATTGCTTTGCTGCCAGTTTTAGGGAAATTTTCCCTAGATGCATTAAATTTTTTTTTTCTTTTTTTCCATATTAAAATTCGAAGGTATGATTTTTTTAATGTCAGTGGAAAATATTCAAATAGGTCACCAAAAAAATGCGCTACCGAAGGAAAAATTAAAAAATTGCGCTTGCGCTCCAGTGGTTATAGGAACAGAGTATTTCATTTTCTGACCTTAAATTCTTTAAATATAAGTTCAGAAGGATATAAAAAAGATTTTTTAAAAATTGTTATGATTATTAGTTTTTGCACAATGCAGAGAGATTGTGTGTGGGTTTTATAAACTCCAGCCCAGAACATGTGGGAACTAAAGATTTCCAGAACAAGTGGGAAGAATAATTTAAGAATGAATTTCAATTGACTTTGCGAGTAAGAAGTAAAATCTTGGCTTTAAAAAAAAAAACGCAGCTTCGGCAAATTCGATATCGGCAAAATAACTATTATTTAATGCGTAAACGACCATATTGTTGCAACATTGTCTTAGTGACATTGAATTATTAATTACATACATTTGACAAAGATTCATCCTTATTGGAGTCATACGAGTCACACTCGTATTTAGCGCCAATTTTGAATAATGTAGCTGAATTTTAAGTAATCTTGTGCAATGTGCGATATTTAAGTATGTTTGCTCTGTTTTCGCAGAGAACAGAAGACATGCTATTAAAAAGCGATGTTGCCAAATGTAGGAGTTGCGATACGCGAGTCAATGAAACATGTATAATGCAAAAAAATATACACTTGTGGGGAACGATATTCTACAAAGGAAAAAAAGTTTTTACGCTAGCAACTCAGCTGACGTCACTTAGTGCCCGGGCTCTGTTCGTTAAATTTACCGAACTTTCATTCGTCTTCCGACCGTCCGGTCCGCCGCTCACCTGTAGAGATATCGTCTCCCACATACTTCCTTCTGATAAAAATTTGTCGTGTGTAAATTAAAATAAATATTAACTTCAGTGCAAACTAGTTATTTTATTTAAAATATCTCAGTACACTTTTGGGTACATTTATGGAGTCAGAGAAATAGTTTGGCAATGGCGTCGCAGGGTTGGCAAAATGTACCCGATGGTAGGTAGACTGCGAACTTACCATGTGCTTACCATTTCTCTGACTCCATAAATGTACCCAAAAGTGTACTGAGATATTTTAAATAAAATAACTAGTTTGCACTGAAGTTAATATTTATTTTAATTTACACACGACAAATTTTTATCAGAAGGAAGTATGTGGGAGACGATATCTCTACAGGTGAGCGGCGGACCGGACGGTCGGAAGACGAATGAAAGTTCGGTAAATTTAACGAACAGAGCCCGGGCACTAAGTGACGTCAGCTGAGTTGCTAGCGTAAAAACTTTTTTTCCTTTGTAGAATATCGTTCCCCACACACTCATCTACTGCAGCGCTGCGGCTCGTCGCTCGGTGACAAAACACTGAACTAAAATAGTATATTTCAGTTGATTTAGGTACCAAAACCGCATCTGGCTTATTTTCGTTTTTGAACTGTATGAGTGTACAGGAGTGGGGAAAACTTGAAATAACATGTGTTCAATCCTGCATCCGTATACCGGACGCAGAATGACGGTCGGACGCAGGATTGAATGAAAGTGGACCATTAGAAAACGCAGCAATGATAGCGGGATTTATATATGTATCTACTACACTATATAAAGAGGTAAGGTTTGTTTGTTTGTTTGTTTGTTTGCATCGAATAGCCTCTGAAACTACTGAACCGATTTGAAAAATTCTTTCGCTGTTGGGAAGCTACACTATCCCTGAGTGAAATAGGCTATATAATATTTTCAAAATAATTAGGGATCATTACTAAAACTCCAATAATGCAACCCAAGGTGTAAAAAAATTACATAAAATATTCTTTACATCGCGTGCGCTGCGAAAACTATTGATGATAGAATAAAATAATGTACTACGACTTTGTAGAACACATCATTATTTACAAAAAAGGTCGTGACAGCATATGTCTAACTATTATGGTTATGCCACAATAAGTATTCTTTTATTTTAAAAATTTAATTAATATGTCGCCGCTTGAAAAGGCTTTTTATTTGTATCTTGGTGTTAATCCTTATCAAAATAAATTACTTCATATTCAAGACAGCTTCAATACCTTTATTCAACTTTTTAAATTTTTCAATTCGGATATTTAATTAGAAAGATATCACGAGTTTAATAATATCTAAAATTAATGTGTTTTGCATTGATGACAACAAATCTACTATCTACTACACTATATAAAGAGGTAAGGTTTGTTTGTTTGTTTGTTTGCATCGAATTGGCTCTGAAACTACTGAACCGATTTGAAAAATTCTTTCGCTGTTGGGAAGCTACACTATCCCTGAGTGACATAGGCTATATAATATTTTCAAAATAATTAGGGATCATTACTAAAACTCCAATAATGCAACCCAAGGTGTAAAAAAATTACATAAAATATTCTTTACATCGCGTGCGCTGCGAAAACTATTGATGATAGAATAAAATAATGTACTACGACTTTGTAGAACACATCATTATTTACAAAAAAGGTTGTGACAGCATATGTCTAACTATTATGGTTATGCCACAATAAGTATTCTTTTATTTTAAAAATTTAATTAATATGTCGCCGCTTGAAAAGGCTCTTTATTTGTATCTTGGTGTTAATCCTTATCAAAATAAATTACTTCATATTCAAGACAGCTTCAATACCTTTATTTAACTTTTTGAATTTTTCAATTCGGATATTTAATTAGAAAGATATCACGAGTTTAATAATGTTAGTATTAGAAAAAAGTTTCGGCTACGGGCCGGGCGGGAAAGGAGTCAAGAAATGAAGTGCCAGGGGGGTTGGCGGGACGGGGGAGCGGGAGAGCGGTGGCGGGGAAGGTGGAAGTGGAACGCTGGAGGGGAACGCACGGGAAAAGACATGCAAGGAGTAACATTTTATTTATTTGAATATGGCATTACAACGCATGCCGGGAAACAGCTATATATTATAAAAGAAAATAAAAAAAAAGGTACGAACCGCAAAAAATCAAAAAAGAGTCCCGGTACGATCAAGGGAGTTATAAGGTGTGATAGATCTCTGTCCCTCGGGAAAAAAGGTACTCGATCTCTGTCTCTCGGGAAAAAAGGTAAAAGGTTTTTAAATAAAGGGAGTGCTTTTGAAGATATAAAGGCTGGAAGTTTCGCACTCTTGAAATTTCGGAAAGTTCAAGAAGGTTCTATAGAACTCTAGAATGTTCTGGAAGGGGTGGCGGAGTATGTCGTGGAATGTTCGGGAATAGGGAATCAGGATCATCATTGTGAAAAATTCCATAACACTCTCAAATGATTTCCTGAGCGAAGCCGGGTAACCCAGCTAGTATATATATATATATATATATATTCGTATAGACAATGGCCTACGCGCCTGATAATACTCAGGCCATTTTTGATCATTTCCTTCTTGATTTTGCTATTTATTTATCAGGCGCGTAGGCCATTGTCTATTATAGACAATGGCCTACGCGCCTGATAATACTCAGGCCATTTTTGATCATTTCCTTCTTGATTTTGCTATTTATTATTATTAGATTATTCTCAACATTTTCGCAATTTAATCCTGGATATGATAGTTTGATAAGTGAGACTTTAAATTTGGAAAATTGACATTATTTGTCAGACAACAAGTATCCTGATATTCATCATTGCATAAGGCGATAATAACCTCGAATCTACATCATCAATGTGGAAGTAATTTTTTCAATCAACTTTCAATCCGAATACTAGCTTTTTAATAAATAATAATCAGTGTAATTACCAACCGATTATAAATAAATCATTTGTTTGCATTCAGTCGCTTAACGCCATTAACTTGTGTTGCAGTAAATTCAAATCATCCGCTGGAGAAAGGACTTAAGCTACGTCACATCCCTTCGTTGTGCTAACTAGTGTCCGACCGAAACGGGACTTTCTACCAAAACTGAATCATTGGTATCTGTCCCAGTTTCGGCCTAAACTGAAACTTTTTGAGACATGTTAAAATGTTATATCAACACATATTATAACTGAGCGACCCCATTAATTGAGTATTTTAATTGCGTTTACAATCACAAAATTCTTATTATACGTGTTAAATTAACTCCGCTGATGATGGCGGGTGACGTAAGAGCCACGAAGTCACCAGAAGTCAGTCAAACAATGTGCGATAATTCACGAGAACAGAGTTTCAGTGCAGCCTAAAATTTGGTGGATTTTCTGCTGAAACCGAAACTTGCCAAAACTGAAACCGAACCTTAGGTCGGTCACTTAACCTTGTTAAATACCTTTTCTACGAACCCTTGCATACACCCATGCACTGACAACCGAAATTAGTTTTTTTAATTTCATTAAACGTTTACAGGTTTGCTTCTGCAGAATTCCGCTTTGATCAGATGATATACCTGATGCAATCATTTGATCAACTGTGCAAATCGGAGATGATCAAAGACATGCCTCAAGCAGTTTACTTTTCTCACCTTCTGAGCAGACTGTTTGGACTTTTGCCCAACAAAATGAAAGCGCAGGTTCTGTTGAAATTCCCGGCCTTGGAGTATACAAATGTCTGGAGTGCTATCGGACTGCATAATCTCCCTGAAGAGAATGTATCTGTCATACAAAATGTGGTGTCTTCTTCTCGAAATGCATTGGCCGATTTCTTCACCGAGAAAAAATGTTCCGAAGTGGATTTTAAAATCATGGTAAGTACAATATCGATCGTCTCGAAGAACGATGTCGGATGTGCGATTTTATAATTTTATTTAGTTTTTGAGCTGTTTAAAGTTTCTTTCCTGCATTTTTACTGTTTTTGAGATCAAGAAAGATAAACTAACGTTTTTAAGAAAAGATTTTTTATGCATAGCACAAAGGGTAACAATTATTATAAGTATCTTTTCTCGAAAGATTTTTTCAATGTAGATGAGTGTTTCAGGCTGATAATTATTGCTTATAATAAGAAAGATAGTGTTGTTTTGATATTTGGCATTTCATTTAATTTCTTTCAAAATTCCGAAAGTACACACTAGAGATGCCACGAATATTCGGCTACTATTCGGCTACTTTTTTTACTATTCGGTATTCGGCCGAATATTGCGAACCATCCGGCCGAATACTGAATACCAAATGATGAAAAAAATGCATATAAATTTAATATTTAACATTTATTGTCTTCACTACAAATTTCATAATATTCCGAAATAGTTGATTTTTTATTAAATGGTGCCATTTCATAAAGCTTTTCGCGAACAAGCTGACGTGTTACACAATACAAGTAACACAATTTGATGTAACGATCAACAAATAATGCGTAATGTGACACGACCTACTCTCAAATGAAACAAATACGTAGTTACCACACGCACTTCAATAATGCAGGTCGGAACCTGTCACCAGCGAAATGTACTAAGGGTCGCCGAATATTCGGTATTCGGCAAAATCACTATTCGTGGCATCTCTAGTACACACTTATAAATCAGCAAAATAAAGCCAACATAACGATTTTCAATTTTTGGCAGATCTGACAATGTTCTTCGGAACCGTCGATATTTGGGCATCTGTGTTTTTTTAAAAATGGCGAATAAATAATTTTTTCTAAAATTGTGGTTTTTGAAAAATAAACCTGCACAGATGATCCAACATTACATTGTTACAGCACTTAAAAAATATTTAAAAATATTTGATATAATAAATACAATATATGTATTTGCTTGTTTTTCATTATGCGGTGAAATTACAAGAGCTGAAATATAAAATCCATTTCTCTTTAACGTTTTCAGTAGGTATAATAATAAATTTATGTGTTTATTATAAAAAAGATATAGTATATAGATGCATTTACCGGATGTGTGCGTATAGGTGACAGCTTTTAGTAAAATGATTATATTGCGTTCTACAATACTCTTACGGTTCCCGCTCTAAACTTTTAGTTTAGAGTTAAACTACATGGGCATGTGTGCCTTACATGGCGGTCAAAAAATCGTCAATTCATGTAACAAACAATTCACTGAATAAAGTAAACTTAAAAAAAAAGTTTATATATTTCTTATCCATTTATTTCTGGAAAGTGCATTGATTTCGCTGCTACTGGTAATTGAATCCAACTTATTAATTTATATGCCACACTTCCCCACCTGACCTTTCCTGTTATTCATACTTTTAAAATGTATAATGGGCGACAGACATCCACAAGTTCTTTATACGTGTATTGATCTCTGGTCGGGAGCTCCAAAATACCTGAAAAATACCCTCGACTCTGTGCAGAAACGGGCGGTCCGTTTGATAGATTCTCCTATCTTAACAGATGGATTGCAATCTTTAAAGCACATGCGTCGGGTGGGAATGCTATCCTTGTTCTACCGGTATTTCAATGGAAGATGCTCTGAGGAACTAGCATCATTGATCCCTTTGGCACCGGTACATATTCGGGAAACATGCCAAACGCGTGCCCAACATATGTACACGGTTGATATTGGTCACATGATAACGGGTCGCTTCTTCAACTCGTTCTTGTGTTCAACAGCTCGGCTGTGGAACGATTTGCTGGCCTCTGTGTTTCCTCCTTCCTACAACATGGGTCTCTTCAAGACCAATGTTCATTCCTTCCTCTCCTCAAAAAGACCCTCCACACAGCATCTCAGATGGCATAGGCCCTGAGGGAAATTATTTTCCTCAGGGCCTCCTTCCTGTGTGGAGTTAATGTAAAAAAAAAATTTATTAGTGGAAGTATCAGACATAGGGAAAGTGGATCTTTGGAAAATCTCACTATTCAAAGACCGATCCACATACAATTTGATAATTTATTTATTATTTATTACACGCCCTAGTGGGCTTTTCTTATAAATTTTTTACAAACTATTTGTATCAAATTAAATACTTAAAAATTTAAACAATAAAGAAAAATATAAAGATAATGACAAAAAACGTTGAAACAAAACACAAAATAAAATACATAGATAAAAATGTAAACAGAAACTAAGAATCCTCACAAATGAATTTAAAAGATTCTACAAAACAAAATAGTAGCAGCATAGAAGTTATTTGGTAGTATGTACCTACCAAATAACTTTTATGCTCTGGTCTACTTGTGTCTTAAAGAATAAAAGTGATAAAATAAACAACATTTATACTGATTAGTTTTGAGATGAAATATATCGCCCAGACCAGAATATTTATTTCAGAGACTGTGAAGAATATGTATATCCGAGAATAATGTATATATTTATTAATATCTTTTTTAGATTGATCATTTCAACTTATTATCAACCCTATCGGATGAAAATCTTGTAATTCAGCATTCTAAAGATTCTGAATGGGCCCTACTCATCATTGAAGCTTGGCGAAGGCTTATCTTAAACGCCGGGATGGAGAACATACTAAACTCCACTGAAAGCAGTATTCCGGGAAGCCAATGGCTGAACATCTACATAACTGCATTATGCAAAATGACTTCACAAATGCAACATTATTTTTCTAATGAGCACTGGACCGAGGTAAGATTTTAACCAAAAAAATAATTAAGAAATTTGCATGAAAAAAGATTGGAAAGACAGCACTTGACATAGCTCATGAGTGTTTATTTTTAAATAGCCAGCATATTATTTTGCCATTCTTGTCACAATAGAAGTGTCTCGCATGCAAAATTCATGATTTTTAAAATGCTTTTTTTTCAGATTCTACAAATTATCGAAGCTCTTCTTACGAAATCCCAATCTTGCGTGAAAATTGGAGTACTGAACCTGTTAAATACTCTTGTTCATTATAAAATAGCCAATGACAATTACAAAGAAAAATTAATCTCTTTCATTGCAACTTTATTCCGTGATCTACTAGAAGACAAAGAATCTCTCATCAGCATATTGAGTCTTGAAGCTATAACTCATTTTGCCAGAATTACTTCAAATGAAGGCATAATTAGTCAAACTGTGAATGGAAGACAAATGCTAAAACAGAAAGTTACAAATTTCTTTCTAAAAAAAATAGATCAAAATGATGAGATTTCAGTGAACGATTATTACGAAATAAATCCGCCGATTAACTTCACGCACAAGTGTGAAAAGATAGTTTTTGTTGATTCTCCGGAAATTGATTTTGATTTGGGTATAGATTATATCTTAAATATGAGCGATGAAATTGAACTACCAAATAAAAAGGCCAAAATGGACACCAGCAATGATGCGGACATTGTGTCTTTAATTGGAAAATTAAAGAATGACTCTGAATTACTTATAAAAAATTGTGAAGGAAAATCCCTGGCTAATGAACATAAAAGCATCTTACTTTCAATAAAGGAAGCCATTAATAGTTTGATGGATAAATGATACTTCAAGTGTTATTAGTTCTTACAATATCGATATAAATATGTGCTACTTTAGTTTTGTTACCATATTAATAGAGAAGTTAATTAAATTTTATTTTCCTAATTTTTAGTGTAATTCCCTCGTGTAAATGCCACATTCTGAATTAACATAAATCTTATACTAACGTACAAGTAGGTTTTAATAAAAGTTGGTAACCCTGCTAGAAAAATATCTTAAAACATCACTTTTTAGCGTGCTAAGATTGAAAAATACAAAGTTATTGAAGTTATTGTCGCCGATAACAATAATGTAAATAATTCAGTGTAGGTACCTATATCTTGTCCAATGCTAAAAAATCTTCGTTCAAAAAATTTATATTTTGAAAAAAAATAATTCATTGTCGTGTAGTTCTTTGGTGACGCAGAATGCCCTACAATTAATATTTATTTTGTTGTATGAGTGAACTCAAAATTGTTTTCTTGTCGGTTGCATCATAGTCACGTAGCAAGTATCTTTGTGTACGAAAGGAATAAATGGTAACCTTCTACATACTTCTGTCCACAAGCAGGTGGTGATTTAAAATTTACTATAATGTCCTCGTGTAACAGGCCATAAACTTTTCCCGAAGTGATAGTCAAGGGTCAAGCTATGGAGTAAACCAGCTCCTGAACCAAATCTCTTCTGATGTAGGCATATTTTGTGACTGTAAGGAGAGATTCAAAAGAGATCTCCAATTGCTTTTTGAAAGAATCTCTCCTTATTGATGCGATCTTCACTGCTGGCTGAATTTTTTTGTTCTATGTAGCTACCTTAAATATTTGTAAATATTACATGTGAATTCTTATGTATATTAAAGTTTGTAATGCAAAAGAAATTTAATAAAAAAATATATTATTTATACACACAATTATTTCTAGAGGAACTGGTGTACTCTTTAAGAGCATGAAAAGCTTATGGCACCGACTACGAATCTAAGAATACCATCATCGCTGCCATGGATGCCTGGATGGAGTCCCCTCTGTTGGCCCACTAGAGACAGGAGACAGTCATATATTATCCATAAATGACTTAATAGCGTAATTTCACATTATAATTCACTCCTTTTCTGTTTTTATTTATGTACTATACCGCAAACTGGACAAATTTGCGCTGATGAATGGACGTGGATGACGAACAGCCAGCGTGGGCGAAGTTTACCGAATTACTGGCGAATGAATGAACTTCCAAAGCGTGGCGCATCCCCTCATTTTTTTTTGCCTAACCTTGAAAGTCGGCTCGCCAATTATGCTGTTACAAAACCTCAACTCCCCGAAATTATGCAATGGAACAGGATTGTGTGTGAAACAATTGCAAAACAACATCATAGAGACGAAAATAATGACTGGAAACCCCTCTTATACCTACCTAACTACCATTTAGCTTTAAGCATTTTAAGCTACGGACACACATGCTCATTAGTAGCAAAAGAGCATGCTACCTAGTAGAGTGCTCAATGGATTCGCGGGTGGAAGGGGAAGCCTCTAAGCATGTGTGAACAGGCTAGCTTATGAACATGCTCATTTCGATCTGATCTCAGTTCGTGCCTGCGCATTCTTTGCACAAAAATCAAAAATGGCCCGCTGGGGAGACGAAACCTTGCTTTTCGTGATTTATTATGGTAATCATGAATGTATTTGGAACACAATGTCACTAAGATACCCCACAATAGATTTCCAAATTCCCCAAAAGTTACTTTAGCTACAAAATGAAACCACATTCTGTTGAAATTAGCATTTATTATTTAGTCATTTTCTTACCCCACCCTCTGTACCAAGTTAGGTTAGGCTTACCGGCTATTGTTTCTGAGTTGGTTTCATTATGAGTTGACATGGAACCCCATCACTCATGGCCTTTGCTCATGGAAAAACCAAGAACTGGTTGGCAGCTCAATAGCTCCACACTGAGGAAAATAATGTATAATCTAAAACTATGTCATCTTTGGGGATGCTTTTTGGGAGATATTTTTAGGAAAGGAAGGAGAGGAAGTTCTGGGAAGGAAAATGGTATAAGGGTTGGGTCTGGTGGTCAGTGTATCTAGGGGTGACGGACATATGAATCCATCCCTCCCACTGCAGTGCAGGGCGATGTTCCGAGAAAATTCAGCTGGAGAAGTCAATGGGACTCCCTCTCCCAATCCGGCCTGCCATGGAGCTGGTGGGCAGACCCAGACAAACCTCACCCCATGAACTCGGGCACCCCTGCTAAGTCACCAAACGTAGCAAACCACTTGGGATGACCTATGGCAGAGGTGTTGGTTATCCAATAAATGGTTCCCGAGGCGGCGGTACCCATACCCGCCTCCCAAATATAATTTATCGATTATCAACCTTATTATATGTAAAATAATAAATTATCAACCTCCTGAACAATATCGATATTTTCCTGTTCTGACCTATCGCAAATTACTTGAAAACTTTACAGGTCGTGAGGCGCAACCATGGCACCTGGCAACTGAAACGCGCTGGCCGTGGCAACCAAGGTTCGTAGAAAATGCGTTACGGGCGTTTTTCGAAAAAAAAAACACGTCGGGCCTATTCGAGATTTTGAACGCGTGACGTAGATTGAAGTAAAAGACTGCCACTTGAATTGCAGTTAATTAAAATCTCCTAGTGGAACAAGGACTGCAAGCTAACTTACAAGGTTTTAGCCAATCACCACTCTGCCCCCTTGATGGGCTAACCTTGATACATTTTCTACGAACCTTGCGCGGCAACTAGCACTGTGATTTGCAAATTGCGGCGCAAAGCCTCGCTTGGCGTCACTCTTGACAACCTGGTCTTTGAGAAGTTGCCTATGTGCGGACCGCCAATGAAATTTGCAAGTTGCTTTCCTGTGGAGTGGATAGCGATTAAGTTGCCGACTGTTTATTTATTTATTTTTTTTTCATTTGCCTCATAAGCGGATGGACTCACTGTTTGACACATTATTTGTGCTTGGCAGCATTTCATGATTTCCAACCATATTGGCAAAAAATATTTAGATAATAATTGTGGGAATGTAGTATTTTTTCGATTTCTTTGGCAGAAATTTAAAAAAAAATCTATTTTTTAAGTTTGAACGAAGTCACTAGATCAACGATACTCAACCTTTTTTCTCTTCGGGCCACAAACATGTATTTCTAGAGTTACGCGGGCCACAACATCCCCCCCCCCCCCCAGAGCGGACCATTTTTTTTAAAGTTGAAATTTGCGTTCGTTAACTTTAATGGGAGGGGGGGGGGGGGTGGTGACACCACGTTATCCGCCCCGGGTGCTACCCTTGCTAGCTACGCCACTGCGCAACACTATATTGGTATGTACTTTACACGACAGTAAGAAATTCCGTTAAAATTTGCAAGTAAGTACCTGACTAACCAGTGACATTAACTAGTTTTTATGTATTATAATTAATAAGGTTTCTAGAAGTGGCACTTTTTAATTTATAATAAAATAAACTGATTTTGAAGATATTTTAAAAAATCCACACAATATTCCAACATCAATGACACGAATTAAAAGAGATTTGTCCGCAAATTGTTGGATACCTGCTTTAACATTAACAAAAAAGGTAGTTCAGTCAGTACCATCGTCATCACAGAGGATTAATTATTTGTTCACAAAATCCATAAAAGCTCGCGCCAGAAAACCTTCTTTTTCCAAAAATGTAGAACGGTCAGAACCATCAACATCACGCAGAATGATTATTTATCCGCAAAATCCCCAAAACCATGTGGAATCGATAATGACCGAAAATGTGGTATGAGTACGAATTTTTTTTAGTTAACGACCAATATAAAACGGAAGTAAAGTGAATTCATGCGTAATCAATATTTTATATTCCCGTTGAATATTTAAAAACACGTTTGTTGTTATTTTACCTATTTAGCGCCCTTGAGGTGATTTTTCACAAAAACGGCACTCTACAAATTGTCCAATTATTATTATTATTATTACCGTTGTTATTTTACCTATTTAGCGCCCTTGAGGTGATTTTTCACAAAAACGGCACTCTACAAATTGTCCAATTATTATTATTATTATTACCGTTGAAGGGAGAAGTATCACCAAATTAAACACCTCTATAACCAAATTACCTATATCTTTTGGTGATTTACAATTATAAATTTTCTTGTATTATGTTCATTATTATTGTCATTTTTATTTTCAAAACACGTGCTGAAATAATGTATATAAACAATAAACAATTTTGTAAATTTTTAATATCATTATTTTTCAAAGCACATTACGATAAATCAAAAATATCACCAAATAACCTTGCTTTACCCTACCGGATCTGATTATGTGGACCATAATGACAATCCTATTCGGGTATCACTATCTGTGCATCAAAGCCGAAACGAATCTCAAGATATACGAAATTTAGAATGATAAGATTTTTTTAAAATCAAGGTCCTTTGAGTTCCTGATAATAAAGTGTTTAGGGCCGCACACAAAAGCTTGCCGGGCCGCAGGTTGAGTATGGTTGCACTAGATGATAAAAAAAAATCAGAGTAGAAGTTAAACCTTCAGAAAACTAAAGTAGACAAGACTGGGGAGGCTACGAAGCACCGCACAAAGAGGAGGCCGATTATACTAACTCATTCTCTTGCAGGCTAAATCTTATAGGTGTATGTGTTTTTCTCTTTTTAGTTTCGATATATTTTTTTCTTTTATACATATTATATATTCAATAATTTTATTATTTACTTTACGAGTTTACTAAAATATATCGATATTTTTTGTTTCATCGAGTTTCAATTCACAACGGTGCTAAAGAAGTTTCCACTTACCTAAATTCTAATTTAACGAGAATTTTGTTTTGGAGGTAATTTTATTTTTGGGAATTTGAATTTTGAATATCCATTTCCGTATTTCCATCATGGGTATTTTAGAATACGTGCTTTGGCAACAATGGCAACATGGCAACGGGATTGGTTTATTTATGCTGGCAACCCTTCTTGGCGGGAGGCGCGTGCAGTGATGCTATGTCTAGGAAAATTTCCTTAGATGTAGGGCTTTGTACATCTGTTAAATTTCATTTGACTTTTTTTAACACAAAAAAAAGTTTTTTTTTTCTTTATTAATAAGTAGCAGACCAGGCCACACGTTGCTGTGGCTAACGAAACACAACGCCATTGCCCAACCTTTATAAAATACACACCACCCTCTTGCCAGCTGCCCGCTGCCTGAATTGAATATTTGAATTTATCGGCTTTTCTCTATTATAATAAGCATGTATTATACACATAAATCTTCCTCTTGAATCACTCTATCTATTGGTGAAAACCGCATGAAAATCCGTTGCGTAGTTCAAAAGATCTAAGCCCACAAACATTTTGAGCGACAACATTTTATACTATGTAATGATAATGATTTTTTGGCAGGTACATACATTGGTATAATTTTATGATACATTCAAGCTTTTTTTATATGTATAACATTTAAAAAGTAAAGAATAAAACAATTAGCAGATTAAACCAAAAAAATCCCACATTGGCATCGCACGTTCGTGGGTAAACTTGTGTGTTTTTAAAACAGTTAAAATTTTATTCATATACATTGAAAATAAAACTTTTCAAAGCAAAATATCTAGCAATTCTTTTAGTTAATACCCAATGTTTGCTTATTATGGTGGTACCCCATAAATCTAGGGAAATTACGCCTCAAAATTCAAAATCTAGGGATATTTTTTTTGGGCATACCATCCCTGGGCGCCAGGGTTGCCAATATAGGGGGTTTCCCCCCAGATTTAGGGGGAAAATAAGTGGGATGGGATTTTTTTAGGGGTTTTATATGTTTAGGGGTATTTTTGGGGGTTTTGTGATTCCATATATTTTTTTAAAATTTTTAACAATATCGTTAAAAATAAGCTGCGGAATAGACTCTCCAATAGAGAGTCTACTCTCCATTGAAATGCTTCAAAGCATGATGATGGTTTGGTTCACATTAAATCAAAATGGTTGATCTTGCACTACATTTAAACCATCTACTGAAATGTTAAGCTTATTCAATGTTAACGTGTATGATTTAAAAAAATCTGATCCTTCTCAAGAATATGACGCAATATTTGATGTATTAAGTAATTTATAAATAAAGAATCAATTTTGGTGTACCACACGGCAGTGTACTCGGTCCAATACTTTTTCTCATATACATTATTGATTTATGTAGATTAGAAATTAATGGTGACATAATCACTTTTGCCGATGATACTGCCCTAGAACTAAAAAGTAAAACATGGGTAGAAACTTTTCAAAAAGCAGAACTAATTTTGCAAAATGTTTAACAATGGCTGGATGATAATTTACTAACGCTAAATATAAATAAAACAAAATACCTAACATTCAGTACAAACAATCCAAGTCAACCCTCAAGTAATATGTACTAAAAATACATTCTTGTATTGATATATCCAGCTGTCTATGCAATCCATTGGAAAGAGTAGATTCCATTAGATACTTAGGCGTAATAATTGATAATAAACTTCGATGGGAAGATCATGTAATTAATGTCACAAGCCGTATACGGAAACTGGCTTATATCTTTAGATCATTGCGCAATATACTAAAAAAAATACACTGAGAACAGTATATTTTTCCCTGTGTTAATCAATTTTATCGTATGGTATAATTGTCTGGGGAGGATGCTCTAAAACTGTATTAGATCCAATAATAAAAGCCCAAAAATTGATAATACGCACTATTTATAAAGTACATTATATACACCCCACGAAGGACTTCAAAGTTCTTAATATAAAATCCATGTATGTAGAAAATATTACCTCTTATTTTAAATTCAAATTTACAAAAAAATATATTATAAATTCAAAATACAACACAAGATATTCAAACCAATCGAATTATATTATTCCAAAAACAAAAACTTCATTGGCACAGTCACTGTTTAACTTTCTTGCACCTAAATTTTTTAAATAACTTATCAATTGAAATAAAGTCTAAAGCCAAATATCTCACTTTCAGAAAGGCGCTTAATGACCTTCTGATGAGTGACTATGATAGTGTTTACAACTTGTTTCATATACTCAGATAAAGATATAAATTTTCAACATCATTACATACTGATACTAGTACCATATGTTTACAGGTTTATTTTATTTACATGTTTGTTTTACGCACTTCTTTTTCTCTTTTCTATTTTTTATTATAACTTTACCAATTTAACCATTTGTTTACACTAGACTATACTCAAAGTTACTATCCTTAATTAATCATCATGAAACAGGCATTTGCCTAGTATGGTGATTTAATAAATCTTATCTATAGAAATGTCAAATATATGTAACATGTATTGTATAAATAAATAAAATATTACAGCATATCATTTATTCATTATTTTTACAAAATATTTTTTTAGTGGTATTTTCAAGTAATTTTCCGGTTTCTAGGGGTTTTTGAGTTCAGTTTAGAGTTTAGGGATAAATATTTTTGAGAGTTGGCAACACTGTATTGGGCGCGTGCAAGGAGGAAAGAGTTCTATTCTACGCGTAGTTCCGATTTCCAATTTCATATTTTCGTCGCAAAGTTGCTCGTATTCAGTACAACTAATAAAATAACGTTTCTTTTAAATATTTTTTACCAACTTCCTCAATTGTGTTTACGGTACCTCCGTAAATCGTCAGTTTTTTAGTGAAATATCCAAGTGTCCCAAAATGGCTACCAAACGTCCGTCAAACGTATGCTCAAGTATGTACAGTTTTTCAGAGGATAGTGATTGTTCAGACGAAAATAGTAACGTGCATCGTCGTCAACCTTTGAATAATTCTAAAAGGGCTCGTTATCAGTCGTCCGTTCGCGAAAGAAACAGTAAGGTACGTAGATTACAACATGTTTCGTCATCGTGCGACGAGAATGCCCCCATTACACATGGCGACAGCTACGGCGCGGGCAATGAGGAGGGCAAGCACTACAAGAAGCAGGCATGCAATTCCAGGAATGCCATTTTAGCCAGAGAGAACAGGCTCAAGAAGAAATTATACCTGGACGGCCTGGAGGGCCAAATATCTACTCTGAAGACGCAAAACAGGAAAATGAAAATAACCTTGGGTACCCAGTCCAGTTACATCACCGATATGGAATCTGAATTGAACTATCTGCGGAGCGTCTTGGCCAATTCTAAAGAGATCAGCCTTCTTTTGAATGCGGTTCACACTCGCACAGGCCTGCCAGTAAGTACATCTCTTCGAAATAATAATTGTGATTTTGTCAGCGAAGAAAGAAACCAGGTTTCGGCAAAGAGAATGCCCATTGCGCGTAAGACAGCATGGTCTTACGAGAATGCTCACGAAGACGTGATGCCTGGAAGTGAGCGGAGGGATATCCCCACGCCTCCCACTTCCGTGTGTTCCGCCGCTTCTCCCTCTTACCTTGTAGATTCCCCTATGTCTCCGTTCAACCTCGACGTTACGTCTTACTTCTCCGATGATGACCTGCCCATTGCTCTGAATGATGTGGGGCTATCTCCTTACATGTCTGTGGATGACTTGATGTCCAACCAGCCTCTGCCACCCATCGATGAACACCCAACAGAATCCATTAAAAGCACCGAGAATGCATTCCTGGATCACAATTATTCTTCAAAACTATTCACAGAGACAAACGAACCCGAAACTGGGCATTTTGGAGTTTGCTTGCACATCTCAAATAAGAAAGTATCTCTGGAATTCTGTTCCCAGTGCAACAAGAAGGCCACGGCCAACTGGGAGTCTGCTGCGTGCTGAAGGACTGCTACACCATTGCTGCATCATGAACCCTGCAGCATCAAGGAAACAATAGAAGAAAGAAGAACTTGTGTATAAGAACAGTAAATTGTCCGTATCGACTTTATATATCTTTATTACAATAGAGTTAACTCTTTCAAAACTTTACTAATTAAAGAATAATTTTTATTCTAAGTGCTTTAAACAAAGGACAGAAGCGCCTCAATCAATGACTATTGATAAGTAGACAGCAAAGCCGTGCCTGGAACAGCCAAAAGCACCAGTAGTTCAAAGGAAACTAATCTTTACCCTTAATCTGTTAATTATTTCCAATCTACTCTTACTTTTGGGTTTCCAGCATGTCTGAGCTAACCAGTGAATATTTCCTTGTGTGAACCCCTGTATTATCTTGTTGAATAATTTCAGGCACTGCGGCGGGGCTAGTTGTTCTCCACCGAGCCTCAGGTTCAGTTCCCGGATAAGCCAAGGTGGAGTAAACTTATACTGTTACAAGCATCGCATTTTAATATTACACACTTATTTAACTTTTATAATAATCTTACCTTACTAATAATAACCTAGTTTTAAAGTGTGGTTTTATTGGATTATGACTAGAGATAACTTAATTAATATACATTAGAATGCGACGCTTCTTTAGATGAAATATATTGTATTCCGTACACCTGTTATTTGATGGAGATGATTTGCTTTCAGTGGAGAGTCTGGGCCGCCAACAACATGCTCCTCCATTTCTCCCCACTTACGGTTAAGTATGACGTATCGCCTGTACTTTACTAATTCCCATCAGATGCCTCATTCCATAAGTTATTCTGAATAGAGCACAATTCTCGCTCGTAGTTCATACTTCCAAATAGGATCTGTCTGTTGCATGTTTTAATCAAATCTAAGGGTTTTTAATCATAACTCAGTTTATTATTAATTTATTTGTTACCAATCATCTAGTTTTATTAGGTTATTAAGAAGAAAAAATGTATGATTAAAAACAGAATAAAATAAATGTTTTGAAACCGTCTTGAATTTATTTAGTTCCCATCTTATGAAGAAATACTATACACTGTTTTATGTTTCAGCTCTGGTCTGCCCGGGTATCGCTGAGTGTAGAAGTCGACACTGCGGAGGATTGTCTGTTAATTGGTGTCAGCGAGTGGCTACTCGACACCAATAATCTTTTCTGGACACTCCAGAACTGAGTGGTGTAATGTGTGCAGCAAAGTCAGGGATATCATTAAAATAGCATAAAAACTTGTCTCTTGCAGGTCTGCATATAAACAACAGCAAAAATGCGCTGTGACGATGGTATCGATTATATTGCCACCGTCTGTTTAGGTTTGTAGAGAAACAGATATTTTGAAGACTTGCATGGAAACAGTCATTAGACATACATAATGTGACCGGACGTCCCGTTTTCACTGGGACAGTCCTGTTTTCAGGCAGCGTGTCCGGGTGTCCCCGAACTCAGCTTCGGGACGCCAAAATGTCCCGTTTCGAAAAGAAAGCGTTATGCACCTATGCAAACATACCGGTAATCTTGAAATATATAAAATAGCTAACCCTAATATGATATGAAAAAAGCATTACTATCTTATCAATTGTATTGTATGAAAGTGTGAGGTTCATAAAACGAAGTTTTCAAGATATTTTATTTAATTTATTAAGGGGCTAGAATTCCAATAATCCATGCGCTTGGTAGCTGCAAGACGAGTTGTGATCTAGCCTCCTATATAGCAAAGTAAAAAACAGCGCTATGTCAAAATTTTTTAAGATTATTAAGTTCCCACCTTTTTTGGGGTCCTGGTTTGTGGGGGGAAAATAAATGGTCACGTTAGGCATACATGACTGCATCTGATGCTGTCCTTACGTAGTGCGCCATTGTTTGTACGCGTACATTAATTAGTTTAAGATGGAGATTAATGATTTGTCCATGGCTGATGCATATATTGAAAGGTGTAAATATAGCTTTAGCTCAGTGCCTACTGTCCTACTAATGGCTCTCTGACTTATTATTTATTTTACAATTAAGACCCAGTTTTGCAAAAATTCACATGTGACATCCCATTCAGCTTCTTTTTGTTTTTTTTTTTTTTTTACAATTGAAAGGTTCCTGTTAAATGTTGATTCTAAGTCCATTTTAGCTTTTAACAAATTGTGATTAGCAGAAGAGGACAACTTTCATGTTGTTAGCATAAGGCTAGGGACAGACTCGGCTATAAAAGCGCCAGCATTATTGGCTTGGCGTATTTCGGCATATCACTCGCCGTACATTCCCAATGGGAATATCTGAGTCTGTTGGCCCTCTTATACAATTTGATTGAAAGCTGAAACCCACCTAGATTCGGCGTTTGGAATAAAAAGCGAACTTCAAAAATTTTGATTGTAATTTTCAAATATTTAAGAGGACTGACTGCCATGTTCCTCTTCATCCATAATTCGGTTGATCGAGTTGTTCAGTTTGAAAAACCCTTATAATAGTTTTCTCTTAAATTATTATTGTTTCTTTCCTGACAGGCACCTTTCAAATGTCAAAAATATATGTTTAAGTTTATCACAAATTGCTAAAACTGGTAGGTCAGTGGGTAACTACGTATTGGGATAACGTTTAGTCCCTAGATAATGATCACTTAATAGTTACGGACTACCATTTTTAGCCGTTTGTGATAAACTTAATCAACCACCAAGTTTTGCAAACGGTAAGTTTCACAAAGTGCAGTTTGTGAAACTTAAAAGATAGTGACTAGGCTCCGTGAATGGCTGTTTGGTGACTTGTCGCATTTTGTGACAAAGTTTTTTTGTTTCTTTGTGAATTTCTGCGAAATGACTGGGCCTTACTAAATAACCGGAACGAGACAATTGTTTTCTGATACCTATGATTTATTTAGGATATTTTAATCATTTACGCTACCAGGGTTCTAATTTTTATATTTTACAGTGCTTTACAGATTAACAAAAATTTTAGTGTGGCCGGAGGCATCGCTAATGCAGACATTGAGGCTGCTAATACAAAAAGCAGTGCTGCGTTTGTTTCTCTTTTGGCCACCTTCACAGCCGTAGACATTCAAATTGATAGACAGGTAAAGGGGAATAAACTAAGTTGCGTGGAGCGCGGGAGACTTCGTGACCGTCTCCCTTTTTATGATTTCATAATCTTCAGTAATATAATAGTTTTCACATTACTTTGTTCTGAGATACATGTTATCAAAGTTTCCAAACACGATTTTACTTAAATCTATTTAATATCTGATTTTGAAGTCAAATCTAGAGTAAAGTATTTTAAAAAGGACCAAGGCCGGACGTGAGTGAAACAACACCTAGCGCTAGTAGAAAAGGGCGTTGTGTTAGCTATTATTGCTCCTTGGCAAGTCAGCACCCGGTGGGACTTCTCTGATTGTGCCTGTACAGGGCCAGCCCTGAATACGACGTAAACTTACCATTTTAGAATGTACCTACATTTGCAGATATAAACCAGCTAGGGCGTCATACATTGCATAAGGTTCCAAGCAGTGGCGGCTCTCCCCTTAGGACAATGGGTGTTTGACCCCCCAAAATTATAAGATATAATAATACATTTTTACGGATAAAACTGCTCAAAGCATCGAATTGTTTATTTGAAATGAACCGCGAAATAACGGCAGGCTACCGGCGACATAGACGAGCAGTGACATCTATTGCAAAAAATGGAAGCTCCCATTCACACAGTATTCCCTGGGTCAATTTTGCTAATGCCCGATCTTCTCTCTCTATGCGCGCCATACAACAAATGAGATGGCACTATGTTCTTCGCCTGGAGTTGATATTCTCCCGCATAGGTAGTAAAGAAATCCTAACTACGCTTGGGTTATGTCCGTGTGGGAGACACCATTATGAATGTTATGTGTTGTTGAAAGAGATGGTGATATAAACATAGGTCGGTTTTGCTTTTTGCACGTATGTCTCGCATGAAACAATGGTTGTTTTTGTATTGAACAGTTCGGGAGAGATTTGAAATAATTATTCACATTGTTATTGATGTAATTTGCGACATTTCAATTTTAATTTGGTAGTACATTGGGAAGTAGATCTTTTCAAAGATTATTTATTATATTATTATGATCAATTTTCAACAGACATGGAAAACAGCTTGATTTAAAACAATTTTTGTTTTATTTTTTTTATATGGGTATTAGGTACCGGTGCCTATTATTTCTATTAGCATAAGTTAACAATAATAATCTAAACGAAAATATGAAAGAGAACAAGACACATAAAAACAAAAACATTATAAAATAATAAATTATAAAAAGAAAGTTTTTCTTATAAACATTGAATATTATTTCTAATCTAATTTTGTTTTTAAATTTTGGATACTTAGGTACTATTGGTGTGCACAACTATATGGAAAAGTGCCCTCTTTAAAATGATGTGCCTTCAAGTACCTACATGTATTATGTAGCGACTTTGCAATTTACAAATAATACCTATGTAATTTGAGTTGCGGATTTATGACCCTACCTCTCTTTAAATTGATTGATAATAATGTATCGGCATTTTTCTCAATATCAAATAAAGATTAATCACTTTTTTTTTCAAATGACCTTCCACAGCTGGAGCCCTAGAGCCGCCTCTGGTTCCAAGTAAATTTCCCAAATACCTTTCCAGAATAGGACCACATCCTGTTTAAAATGTGTTAGACTGAAATACTTTACACAAGATTGAACCTCAGAATCGGAAATTGTTAAATAGATAATGAGAAATTGTCTTTGCAAACTTTGACACCTCAGAAAATGGTAAAGTGAAGTCAGAACACTATCCAACCTGAAATAACAGCCGACCAAATGCTAAAATCGATTGGAGAATCGGCTTACAGCAGGGAATGTTTGAATGTCAAAAATTCAAATAGCGCCGATCTTCAATTTGATGGTCGTTAAATTTAATGTGTTGGAAGTTGTATTAAGTATTCACTGAACATGTCTGATAATAATTAAGTATTTTTTCTGGGTTTCAACTAGATTTTTATTTATTTTTTAATTGGTGGCAACCATTGACGTATGATATGTAGACGCGCCCTGTGAAATGCAAAATGACGCCAGAAGCCAGCAAAAGCAGGCTCAAGGCCCATTTATGAAAAAGTGCCTGCATTGTTTTGCACCGTTTAGATTGCATAGTGCTTTGTGTTGTACCTTTCATCGGTCTAAAAGGTCTACACTGGCACTAATTTGTGTATCAGCCGTGCAGACCGAGTTAATGTTTTCAAACACAAAAATATACCACTTCCGAATATTGTACAAGGTACATGCCGCGGACTTTATTTTTGAAAATGTAGTCTGCTATCAGACTACAACAAAAAAAATACACCTTACATATGTCTTTTAGACAGCGTTTTAATAAACGTAATAATGTTAAAGAGTTACTTTTGTCACCATCAAAGTTTCCTACGTCATCAAATCACCGCACTGCTTGTGACGTCACGATAGTTCGACTACTAATACATACAAGGAGGGCTGGTATCACAATTTGGAAGAGTTTTCAAACTTTTTTAAAGCGCGTCCCACTTTCAGTAATAAAATAAATTATACTAATTCCATAAATTATAATTATAGTTACATAAATTCACCACCCGCTGTTTTTTAGGAATGATCAATCTTTTTAGTCGAAGTATTATTAATGTATCCATTATTATTATGTATGCGGACCTTGGTGGGAGGGTATGTACAACATAACCTGGTTAACTTTGTTGTCGGTGGAGTCGCAAACCTACTTTACATATTGTAAAACAATATTTGTTTAATAAAACTATCAAAGTGGGTAAAAATAAAGCGCCGCAGGTGAAAATTTTATATCCGCAATGCCAAAACAATGAATGCTATCGATTTTTTCATTTGGAAATGTTAAATTTTGGCGGTTGATTCAAAAAGGGCAAAAATTGCCAGACAAAATTTTTACTACGTTCAAGGTCAAACCAATAAATGGTGTTAGTTTATTTTCGTTTGGAATTACAATATTATAATACATATATGCAATATTTCGTCAAGATAATTTTTGTTATTTTGTTAAACGGAAACCTTTAAAATACATTAAACACAGATCTCAACAAAAAACCGTTGCAATATTCTTCAATTAAGGTCGCAAGTTAAAATATTTTTTTTAGCCACGGCATTCCGAATTTCTACCGTTTTATAACATTTTTCTCTTGAACACTTTAAGTTTATAAAAAATATTTGCTATTTTTGAGGATAATATCTATATTTATACATTTAACATTGAAACGGTAATTATATGAAATTCCCCCGATAGATGAAAATCGTAAGCTATACTCCAAAAATTATTATAAACACTATATTTTTGATATTTTACAAGTTATATATGTATAGGTATATGAAAAATTTCGTAATGCATTGTATTTTTAAATCCTTTTAAAAACATTTTCTGTGAGATTTTTGTTCTATTTCAAACGAGTCATATTTTATTAAACATTTTCCACATTTTTCGCTTAAATATTATCGTTTTTAAGATTAGCACGCTCCCTCTAACATTCGTTTTTACGTATCTCCCCTTCCTCTTCTTTTTGAGGGCTTACTACTGGGCTTTAAAAGCCATTTCAAACTAATTTCAGTTATTTTTTATTTATTATACGCAAAAAACCTAATGTTTTGAGTAGCTGATTCAAAACTTTAAAGAGAGATTATAGTTTTTGGCTAATACCTGTTGCAAAACAGAATAGAAGCATTTGAACATTTTTTTTTCTTAGCAATTTTTAAAATATTTTTTTGTAGTCACTCCAGAAAGCAGTAAATTTGCTTGCGGACCGCTGGTTGCTGCTCATCACTGTGTTATGATGAGCAACCAACTTGGGCAGCCCACGGTGCGTGGGCGGTAAAAAGGTGAATTTTTCGTAAATATTTTCAAGCAAACGATGGACGGATTTTTTTATTAAACTCATTAAGCTTACGGACCATCAAAAAAAAATTGCAGACGCATCCGCCGCCAAGACCTGGACAAACATCACTCCATTAACCGGTCACCCCTGTGTAGTCACCAAACGTAGCGAACCACTTGGGGTGACCTATGGCAGAGGCGTTGGTTATCCAATAAATGGTTCCCTAGGCGGCGGTACCCATACTGGCCTCCGAAATTAAATCGCTTGTCATAATAAAGTAAAAAAATATTTTTTTCCATTTAAATTTATGAATGTCACTTGACCCACACTTTGAAAACCACTTATATGCAACACAACTTGTGGATATTGTTCAGCGGCCAATCCGTGAACAACTATTGATGTATTAGTTCGACAAATTACACAATAGGATAACTTGGTGGTCAGTTGTATATTGCTGGGAACACGGTATGCAAGACGGCGGAATTGGAAGGAGAGTTTTATTGCGAAATTACTGTTACTGGCGTTATTTTATTCTGATTCTTACTATGAGAGGGCTTGTGTAGGATATACTTGGTCGAAGGTGGCAACCCAAACGTTTATTGAGTTAAATATTCTGATAATGCTATTTTCAAATCTTGCAAATTCAAATCTATAAGTCTGTGTTTTTATTTTGTTCTGGAATATAAAAAAACTTTTCTCACTAACTTTTTAAAAATGAATTTAGAATAATGTGACTGATCCCAAGAAAGTTGTAATATTTCAGTCGCCACATTTTTATAGTGGATTACACCAACATCAGGGAACAGTAGTTGGTATATGCAGAATTTTTTTTTCTCAAGGTAGAGATATTTATGCTTTTATCTTGAAGCGGAAATTTAAAAAAAAATTCAAATTATATTAGAGAAGATAGAATGCAGTATGTATTCATCACAGACAATAGAAACAAAGGAAACGAGTCATGAACCGTTATTAGCATGAAACTCCATGTCGCTAACATCATTTACCAATGCTAATTCAAATAACATCCACACAGCAGCAGCGCTCTACTATTGTTTCTACCCTTTGACCGATCGCGCAGCTACGTGTTTGTCTTTATGTATTTCATTTCTGTACAGTTTGGTCGTTTGGCGGCAGTCAGTACTAGAGATGCCATGAATATTCGGCTACTATTTGCCAACTTTTTTTACTATTCGGTATTCGGCCGAATATCGCGAACCATTCGGCCGAATACCAAATAATGAAAGAAAAACAAACTGCCACTACAAATTTCATAATATGTATTCCCAAAGAGGTGATTTTTTTTTTCATTAAATGGTGCCATTTCATAGAGCTTTTTGCGAACAAACAGTGGTATTTTTGATACAGGTGCATACTACAAGTAACAGAATTTGATGTAACAATCAAAAAATAATGCGTGTTGTGACACGATCTTCTCGCAAATTAAACAAATATGCTCACCGCGTACTTACCAAATGCACTTCAATGATGCAGATCGGAACCTGTCTCCCGCGAAATGTACTAAGGTGTCGCCGAATATTCGGCCGAGAGCCTAGCCGAATATTCGGTATTTGGCAAAATCACTATTCGTGGCATCCCTGTCAGTGTGCTTTCATGTCATATCTCCTCTTGTTTCAATTAGCTGTGGTATTTACCAATAAGAATGAGTTTGGAAAGCTGTCGAAAATGGTTATATTAAGGTTGTTTATTCATATACATTCTCAAGTTGGTGGCTCAAGTAAATGAGTAGTATAAGGAATAAGATATGGTAAGTTTATTTTAAACCTCTGATGGAAGTTGAAGAGACAAGGCTGTCGGCATTCAACGCAGTTTCTTCGAATCGGGAGCTTCAAAGATCCTGCATAAAAGAGCTCCTGCAAAAGTTATAGTTAGGGTGAGTGGCAATTTATTGTTGTTTTATCTTTCCAAATAAATATATTTTTTAATAAAATGGTGTTTAATTAGTTCGCCGCTTTCCCTGTCTGCCTTTATTTGCTAGGGTCTTCTGATTTTGGTTGCAAACATGATCGCCCTGGTGAGGACACTGTTCAAAAATTGCTTGTGTTTTTTTTTCAATCACTAATTTCGATGGTGTTAACATGGATAATCAGAGGTTACCTTTTAACTAAATAATGAGCAGATTTAAAGGATATTCACTTGATAAATTCTCGTGATGGAGAGGGGTAGGTTGTCAAGTACTTGAATATTCAGATCTAGTCTGGAAAATAATTTCCCTTGAAGTCTGAAAAAGAGAGAATCTGGGGGTTGGTGGTGTTAGGTCAAGAGTCCGGCTGAAGGTGTGAAAGATCTCCCACAACCTGGCCCACCATGCACTTGGTGTGTAGACGTACGCTGTTAAGACTTGAACCCTGGGACCAATGCTGAGTCACCAAGGTGTTCGTTATCCAATAAGTGGTACCAGCATCCCGAAATGAAAATGGCTAATTAACATTTGGATACTATTTACAGTGGTGAAAAATACCAGAGCAACAGGTTTAAAATTGTGTCGTGGAACAAAATTATCTAGTATGCGGCTGGCGGTGGCAAAAACTTTGGGAATGTATGACGAGTGATATGCTAAAATAGGCCAAAACCAAATGATATTTTATGGCCAACTGTGTTGGCACCATAAAACAAATTTGACTGGTTAAATAACTATAATTTAATTGTTTTGCCTTTAATAATGAGCGGCTCTGGAATTTTCGTTTTGCTACCGCCAGCTACATACTAATCATAACTTGCAATGCAAACTATTACAAATAAATTAGCGCTAGTACCAGGTTGAATTAACTGAAGTCCACATTATTTTAATCCAAATGTAATTTTGTACAGCTAAGTTCGAACAGTAGTATCACCAGGAGAGCAGAAAATGTTATAGGTTTTTATTTGTACTGTTAATAAATTAATTTTAATAACCTATCGCTGCAAACCTCTTAGTACCAGGAGAGCAGAAGATTTAGGATATGAATTGCCGGAAGTCAAATTACTTTTATCCGAATGTTATTTCTACTGCTTCGTACATTGTATATAATATCAGAACAGAAGGTGTTGTAGATGATTTTTATTTGTCCTTAATTAAAATATTTTTCATAAACTAATGTTTACAATTCAATTAAATGCGATGGAGATCAACGATGTCGGGCGATTGTAAGTGAGACGAATTTTGACTGGACACCCAGGTGGAAAGAGAAAAGTGAGAAGACCCAGACTGAGGTGGGAAGACTAGGTAAGAGGGGATGCAGCACAGCTTCTCCAGGTAACAAACTGGAAGTCCGCCGCTGACAGGAGTTGGAGGCGAATGTTGCAGGAGGCCAAGGCTCGATATGGGCTGTAGTGCCATCGGAGAGAGTACATAATAAACACACTTTCGCTATTTTCTAAAACTTTATTTAGAAAGAGTCAATATATAGTACATTAGACGTCCGTAACATATACAATATTATTTACACAATAGGTTTAACGGTTGGTTAAATCATTACTTCTTTATTAGTCTATGCATACATTAAACCATTCAAACAAGTGACGGCAAGTAGGTTACATGCTAATATGACTGGTTAAAATATAATAGATAAACATTTAACATTAAATTAATATTATTTACTTCAAAACATTGTCAAAGTCCAACACATATCGTTAATTTAAGGCACATTCAAAGTTAACTTTAGTTACACTGAATAAAGATTGGGGCGGTGAGATTCTACCTGATTAACACATTCATATTGCCGAGGCATTTGATAGCTTCAATATATTGATATGCACCTCATTTACAGGCAGCAACCTTGTAATAAAAGAACAAAGTTATTTTGGAAAGGTTAACCTCGACCAACACTTAACTTTTTGTGCAAGTATTTCTAGTGTACAAGTAGGCACATTCTTTTCACAAATTGGCAGGATAAGTTGAAGGCACATTAATAACTGTGCGTTATCATTAGTAAGGCATTTTTCCCTTTGTAGTGACCTTCCTAAATACGCCATACTTTACAAATAAATAATCTGTATTATGGATAAATGGTGCTCACATTCTTTAGAATTTGTGCAATTCGCAAAATTATTATTGAGCTGGAAAGCAGCCCCATTAGTAGATAATATTGAAATTGTAAAATAATTAAAACTTAAATAACTATAAAAATGTTGCAAAGTCATCGGACATGCATTTTAATAAATAAAACAAACTACACAATATGCGCACACCTCCTCGGTGTGGTAATTTACAAAAATGTGGATTTAATCTAAATAACATTTGAGGATTAAATCCCAATGCAGAGAAGGCCTTCCATAAACTTACATTCATTTTATTGGTAAATTCAGTACCAAATATATTTCTACAATATCGGCTTTACTCAGAAACAGAACAATGGTCAACTGTCACAGATTAGATACATTGAAAATGCTACATTTCATCGGGTTAATTCTTAACATTACAAATTACATAATTGTTTAAAATTACACTGTCAAAATGAATGGCTTGACGTGGAGTTTGTATTTTATACTTTATAAATAGTTATTGTTAAAGTTAATTCGAAGTTCAATACATATTTAATTTATTGTAATTTTCAAATAAATACATTCTTTATATAATGTTTACATATAAAAGTCCACACTTATTTGACTTTTGAAGAACAATCATAAAAACATATGTTAAAATATGAAAACTGTAAAATTAAAATCATCATCTTATAATTTAAAGTTCTGGCACATTGTGAATAATTTACTTGAGACAGTTTATTTTAATTTAAAAATACATAAACATAATGTCCAGAGTCAAAAAAATTAAGTAAGCATTTTGATTTACAGTGAACTTAATACAAAGTTAAAACAACAGTCACTGAATAATATTACGAATGATTCAAAATGTTGAAAACGAAACATGGTGTTATGAATCCCATAAGCTTTTTAAAGATTTCATCAAATTCACTTGTACGCAATCTACAGACGGGCAGTCTAAAACGTTTATGGGATGACAAAAATAAACATTAAATGTAATTTGCAAAAGTAGTTCAGCATTCACAGTAGACAAAATCATTAATTTTTCTATTCGTTTAAATGAAACCAGCAATTATGTTCTTTATTGAATAGATGGGTTCACACCCACCCGCCGGTGAGCTTGTGGAACAGTTCCTCGTCTAGTTGCTGGTTGGTGTCCTTGGCTCTCATGGACAGGAAGATGTAGCCTCCGATGAACTCGTGGAAGACCTTGCAGTCGGCAGACAGGCATGAGAAGATGATGCTACCCTCCTCGAACTGGACCATCATGTGTTTTATCTCCCAGTTTACGTTCCAAGCCTGAAAAGATAACATGTTGTGCATTAAGTAAAAGTTCATCATTCTGCATTCATCTTTGGCGTCAATGAATTTTACAAAACTGTACAGTACTATCTCACTAATTCGACACCCCAAAACTGAACAAGTGTCCAATTAATGAAAGCGGCAGATTGTAGAGCATATACAAAATAAGCTACAAATTAAAATGGAAATTTCATAAAAACAAACTTGCTATCGATCTTTGGTAAAATTTGCATTTTTTTTATTTCAAAGTTAAGGTGAGTGTCATGTTTACGTTAGCGAGAAGACTTTTGTAAACTTTTTCAAACAAAAAACGTGGCAGAATGAAACATCACAAACACATGTGTCAGTTACTAAAATACAAAATACAAAATTTCGGATATAGAAATATGTATCCTAATTTATACAATGTACACACAACTTCTCCCAACCGTCTGGAGCCAATAATACGGGTAAGTTGTGAGGCTGAAGGCGAAGGAGATGGGGAAGACAACTCAACCCGTCGAGTTGGTGTACAAAGCTTAGCGCTCGAAATGCTGACATATGAAAAATGGTGAATTATAGAGCTCCATTTTGTGCTTTCAACTCGTAAAGATAAAGGCGGATTGTAGTTGTCAAGCGGCGAATTACTAAGATGGAACTTTGTCATAATTAGAACTGATTGTAAGTTGACGAGCAATGCTTTTAAACCAAGGGGAAGCTTTGAATTTTCAGTAATTGATTTGAATTGAAGCGCATATTTGGAAGTAGATACATAAGTAGGTTTAATTAAATATGAAAATACAAAACTCGGAGAAACATGTATTAGGAGTGGAAACTACTAATGAAGAGGATGAAGAAACTCTCCATTAATCTGTTGTGCCAATGAACCTGTTATGAGATACCTTAAGAAATGGCCAAACACCCAATAATGTTAACCCTGGTGAAGTTATCAATCAATAAAAGGGACAAGTTTTGTTGAATGCCTGACATGAATGGTGGCAAAGTAAGAATGGAAGAGAATGTTACCTTCATGGTGCTGAACCTCCAGGTCTTGAGATGGTCCCCGGTATTGATGTCCAGCTTCATGATGCGGTTATGCGCTACGCCCAGCAGTTCCTCCTTGCGGTGCCCCATAAACTTCACCACGAACAGTGCCAAGCCGTGTTCAGGCAAGTTCTGCCAGGCGCGGATGTACTGCAGCTTAGCCTCCATGGAGGACAGGTCCTTCACGTTGGCGTGGTTCTCCAGGATTCTGGTTGTGGCCTTTCCCTTGAGCTTCTTGTGGAAGCGCTGGGAGATGTAGTCTTGCGGGCTGATGTCCAGCTGCTGCGGGCTGATGGCGGGCTGCTGGGACGGTTTCTGCAGTGCCAGGAAGTCGCGGATGGCGCGCGTCTCTCCTGCCCACCCCGCATCTGCGAGCGTACGTCCTCGCGCTCCCAGTCTCAGGGCTGCCAGCCAGCGGGCATACTGCTCCTCCTACAAATATAATCAACACATTTAAAAAAACAGCTCCCAGAATTCAAAAGAACTCCCTTTCTTTCATTTAACGTTATTTTAAATATGAATTTTGCACAAGAGTCCCAATCCATGTTAACCCCAGCCAGTGAGACTATGGCAACTCCGATCAGGCTTTGTTGTGAGGCTGAAGGATGGAAGGGGAATAAGGGGATACTTTTATTGCGATGAATAAAACTATTACTTATACACATCTTAACAATTGAATCATTCGGCAAAAACAATCTATTCCCATACATTATGAAAAAATGTTAAGTGATAACTTTGGCAGAAAATTATAAAATCAAATAGTATCCTTACATCGTCGCATCGCAGCCACATCTCTGTCATGCCATCGGCGCTGGGCGTCTCCAGCTTGATGGTGTAACGGGCCTGCGCCACGTTGACATCAGGGGTGACCTCGGCCCCACGGAGC
Organism: Limnephilus lunatus; assembly: GCA_917563855.2. Taxonomy (NCBI): domain Eukaryota; kingdom Metazoa; phylum Arthropoda; class Insecta; order Trichoptera; family Limnephilidae; genus Limnephilus; species Limnephilus lunatus. Next base: position 17,532,373 of record OU830602.1, on the reverse strand, counting down.
GCCACCTCCAGCACCGGCCGCGCCCCTGACCCAGGAGCCGCCTCCTCGCGGCTGCGGTAGCCCAGCAGCGTCAACTCGCGGCAAGTGAACCAGTGCCGCTTGAATGCGCGGAGTGTGAAGCGCTTCGGTCTGCAACATACAACATTATTAATGTGCGTGCAAGATTACATCAAAACTCATATAACTTGGATGGCTGCTTTTGGCAAGAAATGCAGGAAGGAACAATCCAAAGATTCAAATACAAAGAGATATGCTATGATGTCCGCGCGACTGTCGCCGAACTACGGCCTAATGCGCGTAGTTTGCATACAAAAAGAATTTGTTCATTTTCTTGATTTTTTGAAGGTGTGCATTATTATTGGTTAACAATATAGTTTGAATACGGAAAGAATTTGTTCATTTATTTTAGCGTTCGTTTAGTTTATTCGTTAATTATTCGTTCGTTTAGTTTATTCGTTAATTGGTAAACAACTCCGGCGACAACCGGAAGCGCAGTCTCACCTAGTAAAAACGGCGGATGGCACATCTCCTTATATTTCAATATCTTTGGAACAATCGGCCTGAAGGACAAAGAAGACCGAAATTTAGGTGGATTGAATTAGGGTATAGAGACCAACACTGTATCCTTTGGCATAAGGAACTGGAAAAAGAAATCGGGAGGCCAGCTGGAGTGGAGGCAGGAGAACGGTAGAATGAAAAGTTGTAAAGTACTGTAATATGGTGTGACTTTGATAAGTATTCAACTTTGAAACTAAATATCTTTTCGATAAAAATATTTGCTTGACAATTTTAATTTGTGTTGAATTTATTGCACATGTTTAAACTAGGTATCGAAATATATTTTTTGGGAGTAAAAAAAAATATAATTCAAAAGTCACCTCATATTACGGGATCTGGCTAGGTAAACATTACTCATCAAAAAACAAACAATTATAAACAAAATCTGCCTTGCACAAAAATATAACAGCAATCATTTTTTAACCTATTATTGTAAATAATAATGCATTTCATTATTATGAATGTATTACACATTAATGGAAAGGGAAAAGATTTAACATGAAGTATTACAGTAAAATTATTGGACACACGGAACTTTGCTAAAAATAATAAAACTTGGACTAGGATAGTAGTTTAGTACAGTAGTTTAGTCAGTAGTTTAGTAGAGTGAATCCATTTTGTTATATTTTTTCGGGCGAGTAGCGCCTCCCCTTCATGTGTCACGGCTCACTGGCTCAATCACTAAACAAGTCTGAACCCATTGTTTTAGTAGAGTTCATTAGTAGTCGCAGAAATGTCATCTAGTTGAAGTGAAGAGCTCTAAATTAATTTTATTTTTTCTGCTATTCATCCATTTTCATATCCATAGTTTCTTTACTTTCATTTCACTTATTTGCTCTTCCACCCCTTAAAAAATATCCATTAAAATTAGCTTGATTAGCCTATTTATTTTGTTACATTGCAGCCTGTTCATCTTCCAAGGCGCCACTCACTAGTGTACTCTATTCGACCGGAATGAGGAAAGGTGAGGAAAATGGCGAGGGGTTGGTAGAAATCTGGGGGTCAGAGTGTCCAGGAGTAACGGACGTATGAATCCATCCCTCCCATTGTGGTGTAAATCGATGTTCCGAGACAGTCCTGCAGGAGAGGTATAAAGGTCACCCTCAACCAGTCTCCCCCGATTTGACCTGCTACGCAGTTGATGGGCAGACGCAATTTAAAAAAAATTATGAAACTTTGTAATTTAAAAAAAAATCATTTTTACACGAAATGACAAAAAAGTAATGATAACTTTTATAATACATTTGTCTAATAAAATAAGAGTGGTTTTTTTTTTCATTACCAGAAACTTTAGTTACGTAAGGTGTGCCATTTTTAAAACTTTTTAAAGTTTGCATCAATAAATTTTATATTTAAAAAATTACATGATTATTTCTAATATTAAAATTAGAAACCATATTTCATCACCTATCAAAAACAGTTTTTAGTTTTCGGATACATTCACAAATATTCCATTTATTTGGATTTTAAAGCAGAGCTGAAATAATCTGACCTACTGACAGAATACGGTTGAGGTCTGAGTGGTTAAAGTGTAAATAACAGATACATATTGGAATTACAATACATTTTTATCACGTGGATACTTCTCAGGGTAAAAAATATAAAGTGAAACATGTTACAAAAGTTTTGTAGGAAAAAAAAGTTGTGTATGCAAAAATAAAAGCAGAGTAAAAGCTTACGCAGGAAAGCAGTGATCCACCTCACACGTGCTTCACCCAGAGGCCAAATAAAATACAAAAATACTGTTAGATATGAAGCATGTAAATAAAGCAATAACAATAATTATGTGTATCAGATAAAATATAACTTACAGCAAAATGCGAATCAGCATAAATTAAGATAAGAAGCAAGATATCATTCTGTTCATTATCAAATTGCAAATCTTCAAAATTGGGTATTGCATTGAATTGTATAAGCTTTTGTAATTAGTTATTTTTTTAATTATACATATGGCAAATGGAAACTCGTAATACAAGCAATGGCGGCTTATGACTTTTAGGTGTGCTAGAGTGCTAATATTAAAAATTGGCATTATTGGTCTTGTAGCCAGGCCCGGACTGGGACCATTTGGGGCCCTCCGCTAAAACCTGTAAAGGGGCCCCCTAACGTGGGGTGGGGGGGGGGGTTCCAGAAAACGGGGCCTCCCCTGGATAATTCTTGAAAATTAGGCGCTTGAAAACAATGAAAACGCGTTTCTACGCTATATTGGCACCTATAAAGAAGAAGAAATTCAGTTAGGTTTTTAAATAAATATTATGATTTTCGACTTTTGTTGACTTTATTATTTATTGAAATAAGAAATTCACGGTATTTTTAGGATACCACAACACTACTAAACACACGCTGTAGAACTGCCAATAATTATAACAGAGTTCAAAATAAAGGGCTGGATTTTATTCACCCCAAAGCATGAATTATTTCAAAATTGTTTGTGTAGTAAAAATAATGACAAATGGATTTTAGGGATTTTCGCAGACGTCACCCCGCAGACGATGCGGATGACAGTGGATCGTATAAAGCTTTCGTATACACGGCGAGATATAAACAGTTGTTGGACATGTTCTACTTTGTGAAAATGTAATTTTTTTTTTCGAAAACATCAACAAACATTACCAAGAACACAAAATAACTACTAACAAGACAAAAACTTTTTTTTGTACGTTTTGTGGGGTCCTCGCGCCGGGGGCCCTCCGCGATCGCGGACCTGCGGACCTGGCCAGTCCGGGCCTGCTTGTAGCTGACAACGTTTTTTTGTTTCGAAAATTCTGTTTTTTTTTTTTAAAAGGTTCAGTGCACTGCCAAACTGAAAGTTCCTGAAAGTCTTATTACAAAAACCGATTTTAGTAAACCACAGTTTAAACTACTCTACTAAATTTATGGTGTCCGGTTATTACATGAGCCGCCACTGAGGACGAGCAGAAACTCGTGAATATCACATAGAAAATCCAAAAAAATCTTTTTTTCCAGAGCGTTTCTCCACTACTCCAAGTGCGATGCATATACCACGAGTTTCCGGACACCGTGTGTAACAAGCTATTAACAGTTTAATCCAAGCTGATAAATAAATAAAATGATAATGAGTTTAATAATGATTGTTAAATAAAAGTTGCATTTTAGAATTACATACTTCAAGAAGCGCAGATTATCGCAGAGGTCCGGCACACGTGTGATATCGGCCTGTGGCAGAGGCGGGCCCCCCTCCAGCGCGGCCTGCAGCTGCGCCAGCGCAACCTCCACCTCGTCCTCGCCCCCGAAGCCCCCGGTGCCCCCGTTGCTGCCGGCGCTCACGTTCAGGGAATCCACTCCCGACATCAGGCTGTCCAGGGTGTCGTTGCCTGCAGAAGTCTGAAGGTTGATTTGGACCTGAATGGTGAAAGACTCGGTTAAATCAAGAAAATAACAAATAGAAGAATATTGATGACTGTTTTGCTCGATGGTTGATTAATAACAGCCTGAAATTGGATCAAACACTGATGGGCCGAGAATCAGTGTTAAATGATCTGTTAGAACATTTGACATAGCAAATTCATCCCTTGGAATTACAAGGTTCTATCTGACACGGCAACGTTATGCGATAACTATGAATATGTAAAATTTTCAAAATTTTAAGTAACCAGCTCTCCAGGTCATCAGCTCTTTTTTGTGTCAGGCACAAAAAAGAGCTGATGACCTTGAAACGCCTAAACAGATTTTCATGAATTGTAGCTAAGAACCATCCCAAACACGATAAAAAAAATCACATCATAATCGGTCCATTCGTTTAGAGAGCTACGATGCCACAGACAGACACACAAACACAGTCAAACTTATAACACCCCTCTTGTTGCGTCGGGTATTAAAAGCAACTTTCTCAAGAGCCCATTACTACGTGACATAGCTGTCAGATGCATGTTATTGTAAGGGATTAAAATGTCAAAATAGTAAAAATGGTGAGGATGTCCGATTTGATGATACTGTCAAATATGACAGGAGTTTCAACAGGCCGCAGTGACTAGGTTAATAGAGTTGAATGTAATAATTGATGCGTAATTTCCAGATATATTTTGGAGTAATTGACCTGTAATCCGGCGAAAACCAACATCTCCTCCTCAGTGCAGTCGATCTCCTCATTGAGGATCTGCCAGCGTGCCTGCTGGAAGAGCTGGTTGATGCGCACGGAGTCGGTGCGAGGGTTCAGGTCGTAGAAGGTGTAGAATTTGAAGCGAAGACGCAGGCAGTCGCCCTCGCGGACGCCCTGCTCCATTATGGACAGTGAGGAGTCGAGCCAGCTGGAAGAAGAAGGAATACATCAGTAAAGGTGTAATAAATTACATTTATGTCAATAATCAGCTTCAATTAAGAGTATGCTAGGAAAGTTTCACAATTAGACTGTTGGAATTCAATAGAATTGAAACAGAAGTTGCTAACAGATATAATTTAATAAAAGCCTTAAAAGAACTGGCGGATTCGGATTGGTGAAAGCCACTAAAGATATAGCTGGAGATAAGAGAAACAAGAAGACCTCCAAAGCTGAACGTAAGAAGGTTCATGTAGAAGACGAAGAAACATAAAACTCCTTGAAATATAAGACCAAAAAATTACATAATTTCAAAGCTAAATCGAAGAAAACTCAATCTTCTATCAACAATACTGAGACATTTGTGGGAGGCCATGTCCAAAGATGAACGCCGGAAGGTACATGAAGACGAAGAAATATTAAACTCCCAGTCAGAAGGTTCATGAAGAAGTAGAAATTTTAAACTCCTTAATAATGATGCCCAAAGAGAAGCATCAGATTGCATAACCGTGAATATTCCTTACCCAACGTTCATGCGTGCCCTCTCTACCAAGGACTTTGGCCTGACGATGGCCTCACGCGCCTCCCGCCCCGGGTCGGTGGGGGAGTTGGCTAGCGAGGTGTCGCACGAGCCACTGAGCATCTCCAGCGACACGGAGGTGTTGTGCGGCGTCAGGAACCCATCTGACAAGTCACCATTGGAGTGTGCCGATCCATTGGTGCCGTTCATCCCCCGCTTCCACGTTCCATTTTGATGCTGGAAAAAGGGAAATATTATATTAAAAGTCATTATTCAGGGATATAAAAAGACAATGTACTTTATTGTAATTGTTGGCAACAGTGTAAACAAAGGTTAAGGTAGTAATGCTGGTCAGGTTCCCCAAGCCAAGCTGAGGAAAGATGATTAGCCAAAATCCACAATGGAATCCAACCACAAGAGAAGTGCCACAATAGCGAGATAGCTCAAATAGCTGGTTGAATATTATAGCTCATTAACATTCAGAATGCAGCTCTTGTTCCCGATGTTGGCAAATGATGCATTTTGAGTCTTCCCAGGACTTCATGAACAAATTCAAAGTAATGGCCGATTTCGATTAAGAACTCGGCAATTGCCGATTTGTCATGACGGCCGAGTTTGCAGGCTCAAAAGTGTTCTGAGATCTCTTCGGAGGTCTTTATCTTTATTCTTGTTAGTCTTATTATTTGTATGGGATGCTTATTCAGCCAGTATTCAGCCAGTTACCGGCATCGGGAGTCACTTGGTTCCGGGAAGCGGTGGAGTCAATTAACTGAATAGCACTTACAGTCATAGGTGAGCTGATGGGAGTGGCGGACTGGGATCTGGGCGGGTAGGTGCCGGGGGTGGGCGCACAGAGAAGTGGCGCCCCGCCCGCGTCCAGTGAGCCGCCGCCCGCACCGCTTGCTGCGATAAAGGTGTTGGTGTCGGGAGGTGGCCGCCTTTGCTGCGGGTGCTGCCCGTTGGCGTGCGGGCCGTCCTTGTAGTTGTGCTTCAGGTGGGACGCCTCCAGCGGTCGGCAGAGCGACAGTTCCTCGGGGTGTCTGATGCCTGCAGTCAATGAAACACCAATACATTATACTAAACGGTCTATCATAGATCCTGACTAATCCAACATCTGGGAGAAGTTAAACCTTTGAAACTTAAAGGGTTTCTACAAAGTAAAAGCAGTAGATTGGAGAAATATACATTGTCAAAAAATCTAATACCACATTGCCAGATTTGCCAGGTTCTGAAAAGATGAATACGTATGGGTGATAGCTGCCAATAATCATCTAAAGGGAAGTAATTTGAGGGACGTCTTTTGCCTGTGTTCAAACTCAAAGTTAGACCAAAGAGGCTCTAAGGACACCATCCATAGAGCCAATACAATGGATAAAACACAACGCATTTGAATATAGCCACAAACAATGGATAAAATTTAAAGAACATTTGAAGAATACCATCCAAAAAAAGCCACGAATAATGTTTAAAACTCGACAGATCAGGATAGTATCCAAAGATAGCCACAATTAATGGATAAAACTGAACAAGAAGGATAGCATCCAAATATTGAGTAAAACTGAATACATTTGAAGTATACCATCCAAAGGTGGAAAAAACTGAACACATATGAAGGATACCATCCAAAGATGGATAAAACTGAACACATTTGAAGGATACCATCCTAAGATGGATTAAACTGAACACATTTGAAGGATAGCATCCAAAGACAAAGACAGCCACAAATATTTGGTAAAACAGGGTACATTTGGTCACGCCAATTGGTCAATCAAGGCCTTAGGACAAAATCATGAAAAAATGGGGACTACATTTACTAATTGTAAGGATGTGAAGAACGAAGCGAACTGGACAAAACGAAAGTGTTTTTCGAAAGGAAGTTTTTTGGCAACTGCTTTATTTGAGAATAAAGTAAGAGTTGTTTGAACTCACCAAGCTCCTTGCACAGCGCGATGACGGCATTGAAGGTCTTGACGGAGAAGTCAATCTGGCAGTTGAGGTAGCGCAGGTCGGGCAGCTGCACGCGCAGCGCCTTGTGCATGGGGGTGAAGTGCAGCAGCGAGTCTGCCGCCACGCCACACTGGTCCAGCGTGGCGCGCGTGCGGGACAGCCAGCTGTTGCGCTCCGGCCACCACAGCGCATGGTCTGACCAGTCCTTTGTAAGGGCTGCAACAAAACAGGACAAAGTTATTAGTTTTTAGTCAATTGCCGATAAATAGGTAACACAAAATATCGATGAAGAAAGAATCATGAACACGAGCATCTCAGCAACTAATCATTATATTAGGAAAATAATTTCTCTCAGGGCCTATGTCATCTTTGAGGATGCTGTGTGGAGGGTCTTTTTGAGGAAAGGAAGGAGTGAACATGGGTCTTGAAGAGACCCATGTTATAGGAGGGAGGAAACACAGAGGCCGGTAAATCGTTCCACAGCCGAGCTGTTGAACTCAAGAACGAGTTGTAAAAACGACCCGTTATCATGTGACTAATGTCAACCGTGTACAAATGTTGGGCGCGTGTTTGGCGTGTTTCCCGACTATGCACCGGTGCCGCAGCATCTTCCATTGTAATACCGGTAGAACAAGGACAGCATTTCCACCTGACGCCTGTGCTCTAAAGATTGCAATCCGTCTGTTAAGATGGGAGAATCTATCAAACGGACCGCCCGTTTCTGCAGAGTCAAGGGTTTTTTTTTGGTATTTTGGAGCTCCAGACCAAAAGTGGCTGCCAAATTCAACCGTGGGGCGCACTTGCGATTTGTACACGGTTAACAGTTGTGTAGGTACTATTAAAGCATCTGCGGGCCCTGTACAGTACGCCCAGTTTCTGAGAGGCTAACTTACTTAGGCTAACCCCTTGCTTCATCCACACATTCGTATATAGTTCTCATATATACTTTTCTGTTTCTTTACGATTTTTGGCACGGCCTGAGAGTGCCATGTCTTTCTCGAGAGTCTCTGACTTTTTCTTCTTAAATAAAATTTTAAACAGTCTTCAAGGAATCCAGTTCAAGCTTTGCTTAAAGGTAATTGAATTGTTTGTAAATAAAGTCTTTCAACAGATGTCGTTGGAACAGGTAGTCATATATAGTTTTGAGGAGTCTTAACAGAGGACAGTACAAGTATCACTCGAGAGAAACAACTAGCGCCTGTTCGAGTCTAAAACCCGAGTGGTTACGAAGATACGCGATAGACAGGCTCACAGATCAATACAGAGCACAGTTTAGAATGGTCGTTTGAGTACAATTCAATCATTGTAAACGTAACGGTAGTAAACCAACTCGTAAACTCGACGGAACAAGTATTATTGAAAACTCCCGATCACTAACAGGAATCCTAATCAGTGGAAAGTACAAGTACACCACAGCAATTAAAGAGAGTAATGCAGCAATCGATTTGTTTCGCCTGACTTATCAGAACTGACCATTTCTTAACATAGATATCCATCCAGATTTCAGACATCAATAAACATTTATGTACAGTACAAGTAAATTAAACGTCAATAAGCACCCGGATTAATGAAACTGTATTAACTACAAGCATCTGAGATCAGATCATCAACATTATCAGATATCGCAATTGAAGGAAGTAAAACGCAGACCATATCAAAGTTTGGAGATCGCAAATTCGGATAAGCTCCCGAATGAACTGAGACGAATGGAAACTCGGGATAAACTTCCGTATAAAATAAGACGATTAGAAGGTTCGGGCTAAACTCCCGTATGAGCTAAGGCAAATAAAAGCTAAGACGAATCAAAAGGTTAGCGGAATTCAGAGTGAAATTCGAAACTCGCCTCAAAAACAACAAAACCAAATCTATTAGTCGAAAATCTATTTATACCAATGAACAAAGTTATTTCGATCAATGCAAAAATAATTCTAACTTTCGAAATAAAAGCAGTCTCACTGAAGACTAAAGCTGCAGATTTTTACGTTTATCCAATAATATAAAAATACAAAAATACGGAGATCGTCATTGAATAATATGGAAAAACAGGTAAACACGACGTTTCTGATTTTCATGAAGAAAGTTAAACTATTCAAGCATCTGCGAAGAATTTGCTTGAAATGGAAGCTGAGAACGGAAATAGAAGTGTATTGATCCTAAATAAATAAAGATGATTTACGAAAGAACTAATAAAAAATACAAATAGCTTCCCTGGTCTGGTTCTTGCTTCTTATAGAAATAACATCATCGCATCGGAATTGAGTCAAGTGTTAGCTGTTGGCTAGACTAAAATACATATTGTATTGTGCACTGCGCTGCTTGATATTATGGCCGATGAATTATTAATTATTACGTTTCATATCAACATCTTTGATGAAGTTTAATTTGCTATAACTCACATACTAATTAATACATTTACATCATCTTTAATGTGGTTCTTATAATCTACTTAAAATTTACAATTTTTTGTAGATTTTATAGTTTCCGACAGGGCTTTATAATATTATTAATATTTCATCCCACTGTTTTGCGTTTGTTCATTTTATATTAAAACTAACTGAAGTCATGGAATTTTTGAAATCAGAAGTAGACAGTAATTTTCTTCTTATTTTGAAAGTCAAGTGAAGCAAACTTTCATCAAGTAAAAAATAATTACTAAGGTATGGGAAAGGGAGATGGGCTAGTTTTCGAAAGATATACAGTCACCTTCTTCTTATTTTGAAGGTGTACCTCAGAATAAATTTGTATTTAAAAAAAAACACAATTTACGCAGCCACAAGCACTCTTCTTTACACATTCATTTTGACAGATAGACAAATCGATAAGGCTCCATCGCTCATGGTGGAAATGAGTTGAAAACCTTTGCGTTGCCCTTGAAATTCAAGACAAAAAAAATGCTAATTTCACGACTCCGGAACTCACTATTCAAGAGATTTAATTGCTTCATAAACCTGTAGGATTATTCTATTTACTCCGACAACCCATTTTGCTTACAGGCGTTACCTACCACCGATAGATCTGTTGTAACCTCTCCCACTTTCTCATAAACGGTGCATGTAACAGAAAGATAAGTTACAACGGATCTCTCAGCGATACGACCATATCATGTAAAGCTTGGGAAGCGCCCGAAATCGATACATCATCATCATCATCACCCCAAGTCAAAAGTCAGCGGACCCGCATCTGAATTTATTTATTTAATTTAATCCCAATGATTGGGAATTGAGACCCACCCTTTAGCCTATTATAAGGTTAGATTTACACTCGTAAGTAAAATTTACGAATAACGTAAGTTTTTGACAAGTTACTCACATGAGCGTTTACATATGCATCCGACTTATGGTAATTGATGCTCACGGAAATTGTTCGGTGCGACCGTTTACATCTGTAAATTTATTTGCGGTAAGATGGCTTCCTGTCTTTCTCCAACTGTCAAATTTACGCGATTTTGTCAATAAAGTCGAAAAGACCCAAATAGAGTGTTGAAATAGAATTTGGCTTTAATTAAACAATTCTCCATGCGCTTTTGTGCCGCAAAGGCGGAAATTAATTGAGTTCTTTAATTTTATCCGCAGACTGACGACACTCCTGACAGCAACCGACTTCGAATTCAAATACGTAATGTTAAAAACAAAAACATTGAGATTAGAAAGAATTGGACCGATAATTGAATAGAAAGATGCTTATATTCAGAAAACTTAAATTAAATACATACTAGTTTTATAGGAAAAAAAAAATCCTAAGGAAACAACTGTCTTTTAATTTTTGACATCTCGCAACGGCACATAGTGATACAATTTCTTGCGGCAAGTCTCTCAGCTTATCAAACTGATTTTATAAGCTGTGAGAAGGCTGGAAGTTCGCGCGGACGCGATTAGACCTCTCAAAAAACTCCCGAAAGAAAATTACGTCTAGCGACTTTTGGTATCGTGAAAATTTACCAAATAACTTACGAGTGTAAAGCTAGCCTAATAATATTATGTCGCTGATAGATGAGCACGGGACACGGGTATCGATTCTGAGCCTGTGAAATGTTCCAACTAAAGCCATAACAATTTAAGTGTTATTAACTGACGGTCTAAACAATAATCATATTGCACCCTCATAAAACGAGAAAGGAACATGTGGTTTTTGTTATGAACCCCAAAAACAACCTAACACTGAACTGAAAAACAATATGCCACACAGAATTGAAAATGCTCTCACAGTATTAGAGAAAAATAACAGTCAATCGGTATTATACAAGAGTGGACGGGTATATTTTATGTATATAATATTACAAAATTGCTTTCGATAATTTTATAAAAATGGTAATAATCTTCGAGGCCTCCGTGGTTGTCTGGATACGACCCTTGGATACGAATCCGAAGATCGCGGATGAAATCCATAAGCAAGTAAATTGTATTTGATTAATATGTGTTATTTCACAATTTAAATAATTACATTGTATATTTGCGGCACGTTCCAGAGTGGTTGGTAATAAAAAATACTTTTCAGTCCTTTTAGTAGTGAAAGACCATCATTCATAATCGAAACGTTGTTTGAAATAGCTTTAGCCGTGTTTGATGACCAGATCTGAATAGGTACTTCCCCGCCTTCCTCTACTCCATCTCCTCTTCCCCTCCCCACTACCTTCAGCCTCACAAAAAACCCCAATTGTTGATGCCATAGTCATAGGAGGAGTTGGGATTCTTTGTTCGGTACTCAGATAAAATATTTAAAAAATCTAAATAATTTGGTAACCAACTAAACGAGTACCAGATCGCGATCATTTAGAATGGACATCGATTTCTAAGCACAAAGCTTTTCCTTTCTTGACAAGAGTTCCATGACAGGTGACGTTTTTATTTAATTTTTTTAATTATAGGTATATTTTAATATTACGTTTGATTACAGTAATGACGTATTGCCCATCTGGCCCATCATGGCGTAAAATAGCAAAACCATATCATCGGCAAAAGTTGTGATTTGTCCATAAATTTGTTGGTTGCATAGATCATTAAAATATATTAAAAATAATAAGGGTCCTAAGATGCTACCTTGTGGAACGCCACAAACCGTTTTTTGAGGACGACTACAGGTACTGTTTATTTTAACACATTGCGTTCGATCAATATAACTATGAAATAATTGATCCACCGAGAGTTGGCCCACCGGCTTACTTATATAAAATGTGCAGTCGGTTTAGGGAAAATACGGTATACCTACTTACCCAAAACTAAGGATCCGCATTCCCGATTCCAATTAGAGACAAAAGTCAACATTTTTCGCTTTACGCGATCGCTGTTTTCAACTCTATGTTTATACCTACGATTTCAGTGGGCATCACAACAAACAGTATGGTTCATGTGTTGTTTGCAGTGATGACAATTGAAATCCTAGATATGAAAATAGAGGTGAAAATAGCAATCGCGCAAATCGAAAAATGTTGACTTTTGTCTCTAATTGGAATCGGGCTGAAAACCGGGCTCGTGTATTACGCTCATAAGTCCTGCATTGCGACACAAGTAACATTTTCCGCCTACAGTGCTGGTATTAGGAGATATTCAAATATTGTCAGGTTATTCGTAATCTGGAAATGTTTGTCTTTCTTAAAAAAAAAAAATGATGCTCATTAAATAAGCCGCTTTTATTAGAAATCAAATCTGATCCACCAGATTATAAATGGGTTGATTTTGATCTCCCACAGATTATGCTTTCATTCCCATTTACGTAATTAATGAGATGTACATAAATTAAGGAAAGACTAAAGTGTCGACTCTTGTCGAGGGGAGATTTTGTACATGTACATTATTATGTAGATTATCGCCAATTTATATGTTAATTCAACTGATGGGAGATCAAGATAATAGTGTCGTATAGTAAGTGGTGAAATGGTGTTTCATTAATTGAATACGAACCCCCTATTAACTATTAATGCAGCGACCACATGAAACAGTTATTTACCATTTCAAAAAGAAACATTTTTTTGTAGATTTAACACTTCAAGCCTCGAAAGGACATTACTAGCCAAAAACATTATAAGTATATTCTAGATCTGAACCCGGGATTCCATACATCACAAATATATTTTTTGATCGAGATTTTTCGCTGTTAGAAAGAGAAATAATTATTCTTATCAGTTTGTCTCAAATATTTATACATAGGTAGGTACTGGATCCCATAGATAAAATCGTTGAATTATTGATTTCAAATTGGCTGAATTTTTTCGTTCACAGTTAGTTGAAAGTAAAAAATTATATACATTTTTTTATTGTAAAAATACGTACAATTTTCTTAAGAATTCCCTAAACAAAGGGAAATATGTTTCTAAATATCGAATTCTCTCAAAATTATGGGCCTTTTGAGTCAAAATGTTTTGGTAAGTTTTTCGTGTTTAATATAAAGAAATATAATACAGAAATCACAATATTTACTTCAAATAAAAACATCTGAAAGATTTTATCTAGTTTTTAACATTTGTTTTTTTTTTTAATAATTGTTTTTACAGTGCTACACGTAAAAGTTGGCGAAAATTAGGGCGCTGTCGTCTATGCCATAACGATAGTAAAGGTGGTTGCCAGATTAAAATATAGCGTTAGTTCATGTTTACGCTTCCGCCAATTTTTAAGAGCGCATAACCAGCCAGCGGACGAAAATCCACATTTCGTCGAAAGATGTTCTTACGATCGTACAGGGCGGTTCCAATGAGAAAGATAAGGTATTCTCCGTACCATCTTTTTAAAATTATAACTCAATATCGATTTTACTTCATTCCAAAGTTGCTTTAATTTATACCTGCATCCAAAAATGCTGAAAGGCGTGACGATAAAACTATTAAAATCATGTACTTTTTGTAATTATTTTTTGATCATAAGTATTTACCATTTTTTAATAATGTCTTAGAAAAAATTAGAATGTAAAAAAAATCTGAAATATATATGTCGGTAAGTGCGCAAATAAATGCACAAACGGACCAATTTTCGTCAAGAAACACATGTACTTATATATTTTTTAATAATTTTATTTAAACTAAAATTAAAATTCTGTTACATACGTTTACCAGATAATATATTGATTTATTTTACTGCATGATTATATGATTTGAAATGGGTGTTGTATAATACATGTACTTTTTTGAAAATTTAACAAATCCGCCAACGACCTATGGTATGACTTTATTATACTAAAAATTATGATTTTTTCTGAAAATTTAAAACATAAGTTTACTAGATTAAAGAACCATCTTTCAAAACCAATTTATAATTTTTTGTGGAAAAGAGTCAATACGTCTAAACACTGATTTAAAAATGACATATTTCTGGTGTTCTCTGGTAATACACTCTTAAGAGTGAATAACCAGCACATGACAACTTCGATTCCGACACTAGCGCCAACACATCAGGGCTCGCGAGCGGGCGTTTTTCAGAACTAAATTTCGTTCCGCGGCAATCCGAGTTTTGAGGGTTTTGTTCACTCGAGCTAGGGCTACCCGCTACTATTACTACTTTATATTACTATTCTCGCTTCCAGAATTTTAATTAGTAGTAGTTATTTGTAATTTGTATATTGAAGTGCATAAACATAAATAGATACAAGTGAAATGCGTAAACACAGTAGATAATATATATAATAATAATAATAATAATGATTTATTGTTTTCCTTTCTTTACAAACATCTAAAGATAATGATATCCTCACTGGGATTTCCCGTGCTGAGGATTTCATTTACATATTATAATTTAATTATAAGAAATTAATATGAATTTGTTATAAACATATAGGTATCATGTAGTATTTTGTTAAATAATTAAAAATTAAATAAAATTGTGTTTTTTTTTTTTTTAAATTTAGTTCAGTAGATTCGGTTTTAGTCTGTATTTGATATCAGTATATTTTCTATTTCTGTTCTCACTATATTTAGTATCCAGCTTTTTATTTGAGATTTAAATGTTATACCTACTGTTGAGGTTTTTAAGTGAGAGTGGTATTTTATTGTAAAGTTTAATACCATAATACAAGAAGCTTTTTTGCCCAAATGTTGTGTTAGTAGTTACTTGTTGGATATGTTTTTGACCATGAGATCTAGTGTTTCTAATGTACGTGTAAGTTGTCATTTCTTGGGTTTTGTACTTATGAATGTAAATGAGTATATACCTACATGAATAAACAATTTGTTATATTCTTTTTAATATTTTGGTTTTTTGTTTTTCAATTGTATTTTACGGCCATTAGAGTGGAAGATACTCTCAGTATCGCCCTGGTGTAAGACCACCATTAAGAATTGAAACGTTGCTTGAAATGGCTTTAGCCGTGTTTAGTGGTCAGATCTGAATAGCCAGGTACTTCCCCACCTTCCTCTTCCCTATATCCTTCCCCTCCCCACTACCTTCAGTCTTAAAACATACTCCAAATTGGGGATGCAATAGTCCCACTGGCTCCAGACTTGTGCGGTATTCATGAAAAAAAACGAGTAATATTCAGTTGGATTGTAAAAAATGTCGCATTTTGAAATATTTATTCGTGTGCATAATTAATAATAAGCACTTCAACAAACAGAATTAAAGCGCACAAACCCTTTCTTTATTTGAGTGGCCTTGCAATGCATGCCGGATACCCGCTGTATATAATGTTATATAGTGCAGGCGCTTGCATTATAATTCCCGGGACTTGTGATGGAACCATAACAGTTTAGTTGGCCGCGAGGTTACAGTGCCCATGAAACGCATGCCGGGTACCCGCTGTATATAATTTATTTATTTATTTACGGACAAATAGTCCATTAACAATATAACAATAACACGAAAAACAAGCGTGCGTAAAGGCCCGACCCGCCGAGCAATCGATCACCGTTCGCATTGATTACCGTTCGCATGTCATTTTTCGTAACTATCACCACTTTTCGTAACCCATTCACCAGTTTACCCCCAAGTGTCGAGCGTGCGTAAAAAAGATTTAGCCCAAAAATTTTTTTGGAGCAGTTGGGACTCTTGTGCGGTATTCACACAAGAATAATTTAAAATAAAAAAAATATTCGAAATTATAAAAATTTTTGCATAAAAATATTCAATGAACATGAAAAATTGCGTTCGGGCAACCCTGTAGATTTAACAAACATGAATCAAGGAATTCGTGTTTATTTCAAATTTCGTTTTCAAATTTCATTTCCAAATATTATTATTCAAAGCGTCGCGAAGACGTGCTCTCCTGGCCGCGTTTGGGCCCGTAATGAAATCTGAAATTTGTGTTTACGGGCTGCGATAAAAATGGTAAAATGCGATGTTCAAAATTATTTAAAATTAAATACTTCCTGAAATTATTTTACGATCAAATTATTTACGATTTGTCAATAACGTCTTAGCAAAATAAGTATGTAAAAAAATCCGAAATATATTTGTTTGTAAGTGCACAAATAAATGCACAAACCGACCAATTTTCGTCAAGAAACACATGTCCGTATATATTTTTAAATAATTTTATTTAAACTAAAATTAAAATTCTGAAACATACGTTTACCAGATAATGTATTGATTTATTTTACTGCATGATTATATGATTTGAAATGGGTGTTGTATAAGAAATGTACTTTTTTGAAAATTGAACAAATCTGCGAACGACCTATGGTATAACCTTATTATTCTAAAAATAATTTTTTTTTATCAAAATCTAAAACATAAGTTTACTAGATAAAAGAACAATCATTTGAAATCTGTTTCTAGTTTTTTGTGGAAAAGAGTCAATACGTCTAACCACTGATTTAAAAATGACATATTTCTGGTTTCTCTGGTTATACACTCTTAAGTGTATCACAGTACGACTACTTTCATACACTGTACTTCAAAAATAATAAATTTATAACACATCTAAAATACCTTGGAAGCATTCTGAATTTCCATGAGAAATTCAACCGTTATTGGGACTTTTGTGTTTTCTTCTTCGGAGTCGCTAGATGTCGCTCTATTTTGAGTTTTCTTTGACTGTTCATTTTCGAGTGGTTTGAAGATTGGATATTGATTTTACAAAAATTAAAAATTTTTTTTTTGGGAATTCGTAGGATTCGACCCTTGGGACGCTGAATATCTGGCCGCTAAGATTCGTCATGCGCTTCATACCACTATACGCGTACTAGGTAGTATTCTTCGAGTAGTAGTAGTAGATACGATCACTAATCCGTTGGGTTTAATCGTAAGATTCCCCAGGAAATAATATATACTTTCCACTGAAATTACTATATTCGCAAACTTTTTACTGAATATCCCTGGTTAAGTTGATGCAAAAAATAGAAAAACAGGAAACACAAATAAAGTTTTGACAGTCAAAACTGAATTTATTTCACAGACGAAGTAAGATATTTCGATAAGACAGAAAGGAGAGATATGTCTCTTGCGAGGTTTTTTGTTTGGCGTCCTTACAATTTCTAGGAGCGTCGCTAATCTTTTATAATTTAACGTTTTAAGATTTTACGATTCATACTTGAATATTTGTTAAGGATTTACCAGTGGACAAATATTTGTCAATAGTAAGATGGCTAAAAATCTATTATCACTGTTTTTGAAAGATAAATCGATTTTTAAATATCAAAAAATATTGTTCAAAGATGACTGTAGAATAATTACAGGTGTGCCTAACTTCAACCTATAGGTAGGTACTTGTAACAACACGTACCCGAGGGATTTTAACCAGATATTCCTGGGCATATTTGGAGCAAAAAAGTTGAACCTCATTTTGCTGTTCGTAATTAATTAATCTGTATTTAATTAAAAACAATAAAAATATTTTTTCATCATATGTTGCAACTGAGTAGTTAGGTATAGCCTATCGGGTCACGTGATCCCATCAGCGACCAGTGTGATCTCAGTGTCATGTGAATAGTTTTTTGTTTTTGTTTTAAAAGATTATATATCATCGGACAGCAAATCTGAACTTACTCCAAATTTTCTCAGGAATCGCTTGTTAAAATCCTTTGGGTACATACGTGCTGTTCCCAGTATGGTTGTTTTTATATTTTCTATTCTCTCGGCGTGACTTCTCTTAGCAATAAATTCCACAAAATAATCTGGATAACGAAAAATATATCGCGTTAAAATACTCATTTTATGAAATTCTGCTATTTTGGTCAGTCGTGTCAACTTTAACCCGGAATTCGCTTATCGTTCTGGCTATTTTGTGTATTAGTCACGTTTGCAAGTCCGTCTATTTGGCTACCTTCGCCAATGTCCGCAGCCAGTCACCGCCGTCCAAGCGCATTATTCCAGCTCGCTGATCACGCTCAACACGATCCATAGCGAGGTGATTCACTGACAAGAAGCAAAGTTACTACTTCAGCACTACTCACGTCTCTCTCACACTTAAAAAAGCATTCGATTCACTTCTGATGAACCTTTTACACAATGAACTTACTATGTTCTTTTTAACTAGTTGCCATTATTATTCATCGAATGAGTATTATAATACCTAAGCTATAAGGTGATTGTTAATTGTATCGGGGATTCATACGTGTCGGGAGCGGAAGTCTTTATGATTTATGAGTCAACAAATCCTAGCATAGAGCTAAGGGCGAAACCACATTTCAGGGACTTGATTGCGGGGCAGGTTCAGAATAAGGAATAGGTGTCATTGGGATGAATAACACCACAATTAAATGAGATAATCACGAACCAATTTTATTAAGCTGTATTCGTGTAGAGAAATATTGTTGAAATGAAACGAATTGGAAATATCATAGAAAATATATCATTAAAAAGAAAATTAAAAAAGGTAATCGAACTCAGGGTCTCTTGTCTTCCCGTGACACAACGTCTTTACCAACTCGGCCTTTGGGACCTATTTATTTTAAGTAATTTTTGTCGATCTCATATTTCATATTCAAAATTAACAATATTATCTTCCACAAATTTTTCCCAATCTTTTTAAATGCTAGAAAATATTTCAGTAAATAAAACGGGAACACACAAATCAGAAATGACGACGAGTATCAACAAAAATTTTCGCCATTTGCAAACTGTAGAAGCTCGATAGCACTAACTTAATCAGTAATCACGTTGCACTTCAAATTCCGTGACGCGCCAAGGCCTGTACTCTAGTCGGCCTTGGCGAGAGTAATATGACGGGTAACTGCATTTGTGTTCGATTTTCTCCTGTATCATTTTTTTTCTAAAAGTTCTTTACTTTTTGTACGAGTCCCAATTGTGTAGTCAGTGAGGCTGTGGTACCCCGATTAGGGTATATAATGAGGTTGAGGGGAGTGGGAATTTGTGAATTAGCACCATTTTTAATGAAGAAGAGTTTCTTGAAATGGTTTTAATCGTATTAAGTGACCATATTTGGATATCCAGGTATTCCCAACCTTCTCCACCTCCTTCCCCTTCCTACTCTCTTCAAAATATCTACTCTATTTGGGGTCGCCATGGACTGGGGTTGCCATCTCTAAAATTTGGCAACCAGGACAAGACGCGTGAAAACCCCGGATTTTGATCAAATCATGAAACACCCCTTTTACCCCCCCCCCCCCCCCCCCCCCCCCCCCCCGAAACAACGAAATATTCCCGTTTGTCTTGAAACACTCCTTTTCGTTAGACATTTTTCGACTACATTTTGAAGACACGGTCGCCATTATGGGTAATTAAATTATAACAAAACAATACTTTATAAGGCAGCAAGAAATGCTGTTAAAATTTGTAAGTAGGTGCCTGACTACTAATACATCGCTTTAAACAGCTGAATTTAACCAGTTCTTATGCATTATAATTGATTTAGTTTCTGGAAACAGCCGTTTTATTAATAAATTATTTGCGCGCGTACTTTTTTGTCAAATAATTGTTTTTTGGGAATAAATGTAACGCGTGCAAAAGCAACACTCTGATGTGGACTATAATGACAATCCTCTTGGGTTGTCACTATCTGTGCGTCAAAATCGAAACGAATCTCAAAATATACGAAATTTAGAATGACAGAATTTTTTTAAATCATGTTCGGTTGAAGCTTGGCGGGCCGCAGGTTGAGTATGGTTGCCATCCATAGACCCACACTAGCGACTCTTGTGCGGCGCGTTCACATCAAAAAGAATTAAAAGAAAGCAAAAAGCATCAAGAAGAATTAAGAGGAAACACGGTCGCCGAGAAATTGAAAACTAGGCATTTTACCAAACTGATGCTGTCACTGTCGCTATTATACCCCCCGAATACTGAGCGAAAGCGGCGACTAATAATAATACTTACCCAAAAATAAAAATAAGTAAAAATCGAAGTTTTGTATTACTCACTTTTCTCCTCCAAAACTGCACCGATTTCTCATTATTTTTTACAAACTGTATTATAAGAAAAAATAATCTATGTTTGTATGTTTTGCTTTTAAAAAAATTACGTTGTCCGGCAATTTTAACTATTTTTGGAGGTTTATACATATAATTAACGGTGACCGGCTAACTCGGAATGAACCATAATCAACTTATCAAAAAAGGAAAGAACGTACCGACATGCTAAGTAGTCGATATCTGTATTAACTATATTCAAAAATATTTGCACTAAGGTCAAAATCCACAGAAGAAATTAAGGAATACGTTTGTATGGATAAAACGCGGTTTGGTTTCCTGTTGAGAAAATGCCGTAACTGCAATTGAATAACAAGAACTCACAAGACGAAGAAGTTTACAAATAAGCCGGAAGCTCAGCCACACCTATTTGCTTTTAAAACATCCACCGCTGAGTGAGCGAGACTTGTTGACTGATCCTTCCTAACCCCGTTGTGTTGGTTGTTGGCTTAGCAAAGCACTTAGCCCTTCAGGTGTCCGTGACTTAGCTCACAGTTTAACAGTCACCAGAAGAATAGGTAACGCAACGAGAGTTGGAAGCAATACAAAATCTTTGCATTGAATATATTACGGCCGTTGTTTCCAACTTCTAGATCGACCAACCCGAGTCTCCGATCAGCTAAGTGATTTGTTTAGTAACGCTCGATTCACCTGTTGGTCGGAGAGCTGCGTTGGGATGAGGGTATTTGTGCGTTTGACGAGTATTGAGCCAAAATTTCGGCTCAACAGTTGATCAGTAGGATCGGGAACAACGACCGTTTACACTGGCGAGGATCTACCGTCCGTCTTTTTTACGCCTACTTACTGTCACTAGCGAAAGAGGAACAACAAGTGTTTACGATGCTCTTAAAATAATATTGTTAAGGCGTACAGGAAAAAATCGAAATTGGAATTCACGCCCTTTTATGGGAGGAGTTTAAAAAAAACTTAAGAAAAAGCTTTTGGAAAGGTTGGAAAAGATATTTGAGAATTTTTTTTTTTACATGTTGATTTCGTAAAGGCCTGTAAAAAACATTAATTCCTTTTTTATGCATTGTTTATTCTAATAAAACGGAATTTTTAAATTGATTTCACGAAAACAAGCGGCGCGGAGCGTAACACGTCGTTTCTCCGCTCCGTCCGGAGGAGTAGTGACCGAAAATAGGGGCCGCTGCCAGTCTTCTTCGGTGGACGGTATAAGGTTCACTTTGATATTACAAATTCGTCGACTGCCGTATTGTCGCCGTCATGTCAAAAATACCAACACGAAAATGCATATTATATTTTATTTTGTGAGGTTCGGGTGTAAATATCATTTTTTTTTTGCGATTATCATAAAAGAAACTAAATTTGCCACATTAAACAATAAAACCAGATCCGAAATGAGGATTATAAATAAGAGAGTTTGGACTTCAAAGTGTTTTTTATAGACTTTGTAATTTATTTTTTTCTAGGCTTATTAAAAGACTTATAAAAAAAATGACCGATATTTTTAAGGGCCAAGATATGTTCTTCACGCAGTATTTAATTGAAGCATCTATAATACTTCTAAGCGATCAAATTTTCAAAACAAAAACGTATGATTTTTCATTATTTAGTATGGCTTCATCTTAAAAAGCTTACAGAAAGTCATATTCATATCGGTTCCAGTTCGATTGGTGCATGATATCGCGAGTGTGATAATCTCAGTTTTCATCATTATTAATAGATTTAAATGTGTCAGTTTTGATGTCACAATTTGTTTATTTAACTTTTTATCTCCTTTATTCATTGGACTACGTATAGGTACTACTAATAAATATAGGATATCGATCGTCCAGTTGATTAGTCAGACTTCTCCAAATAGGTACTAAGTTTTGAGATAATGAGGAAAGCAATATTCGAAAGCACACCATAAATCAAGTATTATTTACAGGTGTCTGTATTTTAAACATTAAATATGCTATAAAATAACACACAGAGGCATAACGGTCCGGTACACTAGTACGAAATATTGAAATATCCTACTAGTGACCCGGGAGAAAATAACAACATTTTGTTTAATTCACTAAAAGTTTTTCTGCATCATAATTGATTTCGTGGTGTTTATGAGTAATCTGAGTATTGCACCAGAATGAGTGTACACGTTTACATATACAATATACAACTGCATAATCTACTCAAATTTCTATTTTTCGAAGATGTCCAACTAATCAACTCGACGATCGACATGTACAATGGCTGATGTTGATAATACATGCACATTGTACCTACATATATATGTCAATATATATAAAATGATCCTGAAGAAGTTCACATTCAGAAAAAACTATTTTAAAAACAATGAAATGAAACAATTTTCGGCATGTCAAAAAACATTCTACGACTATACATATAGCCCACTTACATGTCTTGGTTTCGAACTCAGAATTGTGAAATAATCATTCATTGTTTTTTTTCTAAGTCTAAACGAAACACGCTGTATGTAAATTATGCAACTATGTGAGTACTGTGATGAAGTCAACTAAGGATGATAGATCTAAAGCTCCGAGTAGACTTGCACCTCCTTGCCCTAACTAGTCAGCCGTGACTCAGCAAATTATTGCAATGGGCAAAAAAATGGTAGTTTGCTGACGATGAAGTTTGTGCACATTTCGCGTCATGCCTGACTAATATTTTTGTAAAGGTGAATACGAAGTAGGTTTGGCTTTATTAAACACTAGCTGGGTTACCCTGCTTCGCAGTTTATATGAGATCAAATTGACGTTCAAACCCACACGGTCCATTCATTCATTCCATTCAGTCCAGAACATTCCACAACATTCGAGGGTGTTCGGAATGTTGCACACTGATCTGAGGTGTTTCCGAGCGTTCCAGACTATTTCCGAATATTCCATTATGTTCCGGGATGTTCTGGAATGTTGTGGAATGCTCTCAAATGTTCTGGACTGTTCTAGAAATTTCAAGAGGGCGAAAATTCCAGCCCTTGTATCTTCAAAAGCACGCCCTTCAGGTAAAAACGGGAACCTTCTTCATGGATGTTGGTTAATTATTCCTGCGTGAAATCCGGTTCACTGAACTCAAATACGCTTTGAATTTAAGTATAAACATTTAAAAAAATAAAATTATTGTGAAGAATAATTCAGACAGGTAGGTTGATTTGTTGTGCGCACGACCGTGAAGGTTACTATGTGTATTGGTGAGCTCTGAGTTTTGAAATTTGTATAAAAAATTACAATAGGTGACGCCCAAGTTCTTTGAAAAATGTGTGTGTTTCATATAGTTTAACGGAAGGGAGGGGGAGGGGAATCCATGAGGGTGGAGAGGGGGGGTTCGCGGGAGGGGGAGGGAGGGGGAGGGAGGGTGAAATAAAAAAAAAATTGTATACAAAAGCACTTCAATTAGCAAAATTCAAAAAATTGTAACGTACGCCGGGTACTCGCTAGTATTTTATAAATACTTTCAGCTTTACAAATCCTACAATTTTAATATCCCGTGATTTACACAGTTAATATTAAACTGAGTTCAGAAACAAGATCTTGCTTACGACTTTACGATGTTTTTTAACCGACTCAGTTTATTAAAAAAAACACAATTCCAAGAAGTATGTGGCGTTTCTTTAGTAATACGATACCTGAAGGGTTAGCAGATTTAGGAGTGAATGAACCGAACAGTCTGTAGTAAAGTGGAGTGAGGTGGACAAGAGGAAGTGGCCAGGGCCGATAAGATAACCAACCAAGTTATCATCAAATAGCCAAGTTACACTCACTACCTTATCAGCAAGCGCGGAGGTAAAACCCTATTCACCCTTGTGTAATCAACATAAAAAACTACAATAATATCGCACGATAATGGAATTTGAAAAAAACCACAAAAAACTTCCCATGAAACGGTAAATCGATAAGTTCAAAGGAAAACCACAAAAATATTGATGATGAAAATGAGCTATGAGGCAATAATCGATTTTAGAATAAGGAAGTTCGTAGGTAGGGTACGTCAAAGAATGTGACCATAAGCATAATATTATTTTATATGCATTTAAATGTTTATTATCCTTTTCCGCTGTAGCCTAATTTGTTCGGTTTTCGGAACAATCATATATGTAAAAGTGAAAGTGATAAAATCGAAATATGGAAGAATGTTGACGAATGAGGAAGAAATAAAAGAGAGATGTATGAACTATTTTGAGGAAGTCTTCGAAAGCAATCCGGGTGATAGTGAGGCCAGCAGTGAATCGGGTATGAACGATGACGGAGTGAATGTTACTAAAATCAACGTGAATGAAATTAAAAAATCGATAAAATGCATGAATAATGTGGCAAGGCTGTTGGTTTCGACAATATTGCTGCCGAATACTTTAAAGGAGATAGCCATGTTAATCTCACATGGTTGGGCAAACTTTTTAACCAGTGTTTAGAGGAGAGTTACACGCCATTAGATTGGAGAAGGGCTGTAATCATGCCGTTATACAAAGGTAAAGGGTCACTTATGGAATGTGGGAATCATAGGGCTATTAGTCTGCTAAGTTCAGTCGGCAAGCTGTACGGAAGAATATTGATTGAAGGGGTAAGAATGGAAAAAAAGGATAAAATATGGGATTTGCAAGGTGCCTTTATGAGTGGAAGGGGATGCATGGACCAGATTTTCTCCTTGGGTATGCTCACTGAGAAGTTTCTGGCGAAAAACCAGAAACTTTTCTGCGCCTTTGTAGATCTACAAAAAGCATACGACCGAGTCGACAGGAAAAAGCTATGGAAGGTGTTGTCCAAGTATGGAGTGAATACAAATCTCATACAGGCAAATGCGTCTTTGTACGAGGGAAGCGTTGCATGTGTTAGGGTGAACGGTGGTTTTACGGGGTGGTTTGACATCACAAAAGGTTTTAAGCAAGGCTGCGTAATGTCACCATGGTTAATCAATCTGTACATGGATAATTGTATGCAAGAATTGAAAGAAGTGGGATTGGGCGCGAAATTGAGTAATCATGAAGTATGTTGCCTGTTGTTTGCTGATGATGCGGTGCTTATTTATAACACTATGGAAGATCTACAGTCTCTCGTATCTAGGATGAACGAAGTATGTATGAAGAATGAGTTAATGATGAATGTAAGTAAGTCTGAAGTCATGGTGTTTGGAAGAGAGAGTACGAAAACAGTATGCAATATAGAATGATGAATACTTGGAGCAGGTGGATGAGTTTGTGTGTCTGGCTAGTATGTTTACGAGATATGGGAAGGCTGATGGAGATATTGAAAGAAGGGTGAATGCCGGTAACTCCATTAATGGAGGACTGAATGCCGTTGGCGTTAATAAAAAACTGTCAAAAGAAGCGAGGCTAGCAGTCCACAATGGAGTCCTGGTACCTACCCTGATGTATGGCAGTGAGGCATGGAACTGGCAGAGGAAGGATGAAAGTAAACTGAATGCTGTTGAAATGAGATCCCTGAGGCGTATGTTTGGTAAAACAGTGTATGATCGCGTGAGAAATGTGGATATCCGCAAAGAATGTAAGGCTGATGTAAGCATAATGAGTTAGATTACGAAAAGGACCCTCAAACGGTTTGGGCATGTAGAACGAATGAACGAAGAAAGTAGTGTAAGAAGAATATACGACGCAAATGTGAATGGTAGAAGAAGTCGGGGACGTCCGAGGAAGACATGGCACTTGAGTCAGATACTTGATTCGGGTCACGTCAAAAGTCAGAATAATAGAAGAGAATGTATGAGCCGATGTATGAATGTGAGTGAGGCAAAGAGTGTGTGCCAAGACCGAGTTGTTTGGCGGTCCGTTTTCTCTGCCCACGGCGTGATGGTTAGTTAGTTCTAGAAATCGTTGTATCTCCCTCACTATCATGTTTAGAAATATGATCTAAACGGCTTTAGAAAGAGAAAATACCACGCTTTATATTCTAATCTAAAAGTTAACCACAAAGTTATTAAAATGTACACCTTTATGAAACTAAAGTATCCGACTGCATTTCATGATGGACAGTGTGATCTGTCCGAAACGTCAGGAGTTAAAAAGTCCTTTTAAGGATTACGTTACGCGGGTAAACCGAGAAAATTGTTCTACATCCTACACCCGTGAAAACCTTAACCTTATAATATGTGTATAGATATATATTTTATTTTTTTTATTTTTTAGAAAGAAAGACGAACATTCCCGGGTTACGAATAACCCGACAATACTTGAAAATCTCCTACTACCACCACTGCAGTAAGCCGAGGAATCGAACACGGAACGCCTCAAATTATATCTATACCTATTGCTCCATAAATAACCTGTATACGTATGTCTATTTTCCAAAATATTATGAATGTTAAAATAAGAAATTTTGTATTGTCTATCGTATAATAACAAATAAATAACGAACAAATAGATAAAACCCAGCCATGCGCGCATCGAAAGTTCTGGAAATTTGACACAAGTGTCGAGTTGCCATAGAGATGGAGATAGGTAATGTTCTATGTATAGTGCACAGTCTACAGCTCTATGGGACCGGAAGATGCTTGGTGGAAGCCAGATGCCCTCCCAGATCCAGGTCTATACTATTATGAAACTTACACATTATGAAGCTGTTATTATATTCCAAGTCCCCGGCCTTGATACGTCAGGCATTCCTCAGGGTTTTTTGGGCACTTGAGATACAGGAGGCAGTGATTGTAATACTCGACTCTCAGTCGGGGAAAAGTTATAATAAAATGCTTCAACGGTTCGATACCCAAACGGAAGATTCATAATAGAATCTCATTCCGAATCTTCCCTTTTGGTAAAAAGATTAAAAATAATTAATGAATCTCAGAGGTAAGCAGCCAACTATTTGCTTCA